>OX422214.1:492720194-495120194 GCA_949130495.1 Sambucus nigra
ATTTTCTGAAAATAGTGTAGTCCTAATTTTTCATCGTGTGACAATTTTAAATTAATTTTCTGAAAAAGATTTTATTAAATTTATAATTTTAACGAGAGTTAGATTATCGATTTAATATTATCTCGAAATATTTCAAAATTAATAAATTGAGAAATTAAAATAATTGAAAATGCAGTGTAATCCCATCTCTTGACCTTCTCACATTATTTGACACTCGTTGCACATTTTTTTCGTTCTTTAGTCATTTTATAATTTTTAGCATTTGTTAATTAATTTTTCCCTTGAAATTGTTTTTAAAAAATAAAAAAATAAAAAAATATTTCAATAATAAAAAAATTGGAATTACACGTTTTCACATTAATTGTTTCACCTTGAAAGTTGGATTGATATACGTACTTGCCGCAATACGAGTTATTTTTAGACAAGTTTTGTAGGTACTCAAGGGAATTTTGAGAGTGGTTTTTTGTAGACAACGACCATACGCAAAAAGCTAATTATCATAAATCTAACCTCGGAAGGAGAACCTTAATCTAAATATCCAAGCATCGCAATGAATTAAAAAAAAAAGATCGCAACGTCCTTAAAATTTAACAATCATAAGAAGAAATTAGGGTCACAACATTGTTCTCTAAAATTACAAGCGAAACACTATTTGACATCTTCCCTTCTCCGATCTTGAATGAACTACTTCTCAGGATTAGGGCTTAAGGGGAAATTGATATGTCATATTTTATACAATCCTATATGGCAAACACGTCATTCTTTTCCCATGGGAAAGCTAAGATACATAAGTCCAATTTTGTAAAGGAGAGACCTCGAAAAAATATAGACCTCAACCTTAAGACAAATCGCCTTATAAGATTCGAATACATTACAACGGGTGAAAGAAATTTCATAGTTACCCATGAAGTGATACAACTTAATCAATTCAACCTAGTAGACAACATATGTTATTCTTAGGTTACAAACTTTACACCTCAAACAACTACATCATCTAGTTAGATAATTTTCCTATGTTCATGATTCTTCGAGAAGGATTTATGATCCTTTACTAGGCCACATAAGGAACACATGATACCTCATCTAGAGCCTAAAAATAGGATCTTCACTCTACTAATTTGTAATACATCCATACAATGATGAAGCTATACCAAACTTAAGAGCCTACCTTCACACCAACAAAGTTACTCCCATCGTAATCTTCGGGCACCTCCAAGCACAAGACCTCAACCTCTAACCTTCCAAACCATTTTAAATCTTTTGCTAAATCCATGGATATAGACCCAATTTGGACTAAAAAACTTACATCATGGTTTGAATCTCAATATTCTCCACCACTCATTTACAATTATTCATTTCGTGGGGGAATTATTCAGACCATTTGAGTTGTTTGGATGGGGTGACATCTGCCTGATAGTGTAGATAAAAACCACAGCTTAATGGAAAAGAACAAAGGCGAGTATGATCGAAGAAAGTCTTGGAGGAAAGATTAGCTCGATCAAGTTACAGTTGCATTCAATGCTCTTAGATTCCTATGAGGATCATCCACCTTATGTTCTTTATAAATAAAACCCACCCCGTATAAAAAGGGGCATGTAATCCTTGTTATTCCAAGTTAATTAATAAGAATGGGATAAACACCCCTTGGACATAGGCATATTACCGAAGCACACATATTGTTGTGTTGTGTGATTGTATGACTCGATTTCTTTGTTTGGTTTTAGTTTTGAGGAATTGTTCTTTTTAGGATTTTAGCATCGACGATTGACGTCATATATGAAAAATGAATTTATTTTCCCAAGATAATTAGAACCAATATTATTCCATGTCTCACCCGTAAAGTTCACCTCTGTCGCCCAATGAAAATCACTATAATTGGCCTCCCACACATAGGGTAAGGTCAGAAATCCATCCAAACAGGAGTCGTAACATTCTAAATGAACGTTATTTCCCTTAAAAGGAACACTTTGTGTAATGAAGACCCTTTATTTACCCAGACCTCACGGATGGTCGACGCATACGAGTAGAGGCTCCACTAGCAAGAGGAGGCCACATGCCTCCAAGAGGAAGATAACATCCATCTAAAATGTCGTTTAAAAAGGATGGTGTGCGAGATCCACGGAGACAAGTGTGAGATCAAAGGACAAACCTATAGCCCCAGGTGAGTGAAACTCGTAGCTGAGGAAGGATTTCACACCATGATTAGAAGCACTCCACTCACGGGAGTCCTCTGACAAGATGAGATCATAAAGAAGGACATAACAGACACGACATCCGCAACCTCATTAAGAAGGAGATGGACCAAAACCCCACTAATCGTAGGTCTAGATCCACCATAAAACTGAACATGAGGGACCTTATCAGTCAAATAAAATCCCTTTTGTCAAGGGCGATAGAAGAATAAGAATTTCCAAGAAGTTTTCAACTCCTAGTATGGAAATTTATTATGAAAAGATTGACCCCATTGATCATGTCCATCAGTATAGGCATGCTATGAGCCTATGGAATAATATTAACATTCTTATATTCCCTATATTCCCTTCCAATCTAGGGGATATTGTAGAGAAATGATTAGAAAATGTCCCACATATGTCAGTCAATAACTTCAACGAGCTTGTAAAAGTCTTTAGTGCTCAGTTCATCACTAGTAGTGCCCATCCCAAGAGAATGGATTCCCTTCTCACCATAAGGAAAAAACCTATGAAATCTTATGGGAGTATACTAGGAGATGTTGCAAAACTTATAAAGAAATTAAAGATTTCTCTGAACAAGTTGGTGTGGCCTCATTCAAGATCAGATTACATAGCAACCCTCTATTGCACCGGTCTCTCACCAAGAATGAGGAAAACACCATTAATGATCTCATATCGAGTATTGAGAAATACACAAAGGTGGAAGACATGGTCGATGGCATCCAAATTGACAATGAATGCACAAAGATGACCAAGAATCATGATAAGTATAATGGCCCCAAGAGTGGGTGCAAGAAGAAGAACAGAGGATCGAAGAATGGAGAAAAAGTAGATCTTGCAAAATCTTTCCAGGAAATCTACACTGTTTTCAGTGAACCAATATACAAGATCTTGAGTAAAATTAAGGATCAACAATTCCTAATGTAGATAAAGAAAATGGGGGGAGACCCATTAAAGAGAAACAACGCACTTAGGTGCACCTATCCCAAAAATTATGGGCATAAAATGGAGAATTGCAAGGACCTCAATTCCCATCTGGAACAGTTGACTTAAGCCATCCACTTAAGGTATTATGTGGATAAAATGGAACCAAAGTAACCATGAACGTCGATAAAAAATCTGACAACGTCTTAGAGGACGATGAGATATGACATAAGTTCGCAATCGTTCATTATTCTTTAATCAGCGATGTAAGTAGTCTGCTTAATAATGTATAGGAGGATGAGGAAGTATGGCACAAGTTTGCGGTCATCCACGGTACCTCAAGCCTAAAGAAGATTCAAGGCAACACTGGTAAGATGGAATTAAATAAATTCAGAACAGTGATGGAAGCCTTACAAATTGACCATGCCAAGATTCTAATAGGAAAGTGTCAACTTCCTAAAGACATTAATTACAATAAGCACATAGTCTTCACAAAAGTGACCTGATCGAAAGTTGAACTATGTATCACGATGATCTAGTAATCACACTCAGGGTTGCAAATTTATAAGTTGATAAGTTACTAGTTGACCAAGTAAGCTCCTTGGAGGTTATGTACCTGTAGTTTTTCGACCAACTTAATCTCAAGATGAAGATTTTTAAGAAATCGATCATCCCTTTGCTAGGGTTCGCTGGAAAGATGACCATACCACTAGGGAAGGTGGTCCTACCAGCCCAAATAGGGAATATCTTGAAGTTGATCGAGTTCTCAAATATCTTTTAAGAGGATGACTACACGCCATGCTAGATGTCCCCTCCACTTATCCCCAAAAGATCGAATACATCACCGACTAGGGAATAATGGAGATAAGGGGAAATCAAGCTATTGCTCGATAATGTTTTATCACCGTCATTAGGCCCAAATAGGAAAGGAAAAAGGAGAAATAGGTTACCAATGAGATAACTGTGGATGGGGTCACATCATCTAAATAGAAACCAAAGTATAGAAGGCCGGGGGTAGAAGAAATAAGGATGGTCCTCGTAGATATGGTCATAGAACCATTAAAGGAGGTAATATTCGATGATTTATCTTTCATACCCAGAAAGGAAAATCCTGATTTCTCTGTTGAAGGAAAATCAAGATATTTTTTCTTGGTAGATTTATGATATGCATGGGATGGATCCTGAAGTCATGTGCCACTTCACGCAGACCTAACATTCCTATCGATCACTCAAAAGGCTCGTCTAACATATTCAGAAAAGGAAAAATTCGTGGAGGAAAAAATGGGGAAACTTTTAGAGGCGATGTCCATTAAAGTAGTTCAATTCCACAGATGTCTCTCAGACCCCAACAGTTATAAAAAAGAGTAATGTAAAGTGAAAAGTCTGTGTGGATTTCACCGATCTTAATAAAGCTTATCCTAAGGATAACTTTCCTTTATCGAAGAATGACAAATTGGTCGATGTCATATCCAGACACGAATGGATGAGCTTCCTGGATTTGTACTCTGAGTACCATCTGATTCCTCTATTCATCCAGATCAACATAAAACCTCATTCATTACCACTCTTATTTTGTACTATTACAAAGTCATTCCATTTGGTAATAATAACACATGAGCGACATAACAATGGCTGGTCACCAAGATGTTTAAGGATCAATTGGGTAAAACCATGGAAGTTTACATAAACAATATTCTTATCAAAAGAAAATAAAAGGCCAACCATCTACACGAGATGACAAAAATATTTGTGATCCTCGGGTATTATAGAGTGAAGCTAAATATGATTAAGAGCTCTTTTGGAGTTTTAGTATAGAAAGTTCCTGGGGTATTTGGTCAACCAAGGGGAGATCCAAGCCAACCTCGACCAGACTGAGGTAATCAATAACATTTAGATGCCAAAGACACTATGTTATTTTCAAATATATCAAGAATGCTAGCAGCACTAAAACACTTTGTTTACAAATCTTCAGAGAGGTGCCGACCTTTCTTTCAATTGTTAAAGAAAGATAAAGGATTAACCTGGAATGAGGAATGCTCGAAAGAACTCAATGAAATCAAAACCTACCTGGTCCGACAACCTCTACTCGCGATCCCAAATTCGGGAGATCCAGTCTACATATATCTTACGATGTCCAATAATGTGGTCAGTTTAGCATTGATGTGTGAGAAGGAAGGACACCAGTCTCCTATTATTATTTCAGAAAAACCTTCCACGATGGTGAGAAATTTAACCTTCCACTTAATAAGTTAGCCTACTCTCTGGTTACATCTTCATAAACTTAAAGTAATACTTTGAAGCTCATCATCTATTTCCTGCTCAAGGAAGCCCTTGAAAAGGTCAATTTATCTGGATGGATGTCCAAATGTTTGGTGGAACTTAAGGGGGTCGATATCCACTATCAACTAAAAACTACAATAAAAGGGCATACGCTAGCAGACTTTATTACTGAATTCAAAGGGGAGGAGAAGCTAACCGACAAAGACTTCACTAACTAGGAGACCAACCAAGAGTTTGACCAACTCAATAAGTGGAATCTCTATGTAGATAAAGCCTTTAATATAAAAAGGGTAGGAGTGGGAATTATCCTCATTACTCCTAAGAAGACTATATCCTATCAAAGGACTACACTTGTCTTCGAAGATTTAAATAATGAAGTCAGTTATAAAGCTCTCATCACCGAGTTACAAAAATACTCATATCTTAGCCAAGTCACCTTGATGCCTACTGTGACTCAAGGATGGTATCAAACCAATTACTAGGAGACTAAGACTCAAAATATGAACGAATGCCAACCAATACCTGGTCTCTAGGTTTGAGAAATTCCATATCCAATAATTCTCTTATGGAAATAATAATCATGTCATTGCCTTAGCCTTTTTAGGATCAGTGGTTCTAATACATTAAAAGAACCATTAAGTTGGATTACCTAGAATAACCTAGTATCACAAGAACAAAGGTCGCCGAGAAATCCTCACTACCCAGAAAACTTAAAGATGGATAGATCATATCATAACTTATTTGGAAGAAAATGTCTTACCAACCAATAAGAAATAAGTTCAGTAGGTCAAGATAAAAGTTTCCAATTTATACCTGTCACCTGAAGGCAGTATCTAGAGGAGATATTTAATAGGTCCTTACCTTCAATGCGTCCACCCAGATAACATTGACTAAGTCTTGTATGAACTTCATGACGATATATATGGGAGCGAGGCAGGGGATAAGGCTTTGGCATTTAGATCAATAAAGGAGGTCTACTAGTGGCCCTTTATGCAGAAGGATACAATCTTGTATGTAAAAAAATATAAGAAGTGATAAGAGTTCTCGTCAATAATTCATCAGCCAACCAACGATCTAAGGTCATTGACTAGCCCGTGGCATTTTTCTCAGTATGGTTTAGACATAGTAGGCCTTACCCACGACACCAGGAAATCATAAGTATTCCCTAGTCATAATGGAAGCCAAACCATTGGCAAACATTAAAGACATTTCTATGATAAGGTTCATCTGGTTAAACATCATAACAAATTTTAGTTTGCCTAGAACAATCATCATCGATAGTGGAATTTAATTCTATAGTGGTTCATTTCAAGAATTCTGCAATAGCCATATCATCAAGAACTAATTCAACTCAGTGGGATACCCCAAAACAATGGGTAGGATGAGGCCTCCAATAAGACAATGCCTAATGGCATGAAAAAAAGGTTGGAAAAGGCAAAAGGTTCTTGGATGGAGAATCCTAACCAATTCCTTTGGGCATATCATACTATGACCGTAAGGTAAACTAGGAAAACTCTTTTCACCTTGGCCTATGGGATGGAAATCATAATCCCTTTGGAATGTGGCTTACCAACCATGAAGACGGACAATTTCGATCAAGAATTTAATGAAGAAATCATTAGGACTGAGCTCGATTTGTCCAATGAACAAAGGGAATAAGCCTTAATCAAGTTATCTTCTTACTAAAAATAGTTAGCCATTAAGTATTCCAGATCGAAGATTAAGTCCTTAAAAAAGTGCTCGATAGTGCAAAGAAGCCATCAGATGGAAAGTTAGGTCTTAACTAGGAAGGTCCATTTAAGGTTATTAGAAACTACCTCCAAGGAGTCTACCATTTTAAAATAATGGGGGCAAGGAGATCCCTAGGTCCTGAAATGTGGACAATCTTAGGAATTTTTATTTCTAGGAAGTTGATTTATTCCTAACAAGTTTATTTCTCATAAAATTTCATTTCCAATTCTATATTTATGTCAAGTTTTGAGTTCCTAATTATTGGAAAACTTTAAATTAAGTTAATGCAATTAGCTTCATTATTGTACCCAAAAGTATACCAATTATTTATTTATGAACTATTGTTATGTTCGATCAATTTTGGTCATCAATGTGAACGCATTGATACGATTACATCTAATCTAAACATCAAGGTTACATGTTTTCATCAAACAAACATGAAAGCCTCAAGAATTACACTAGCAAGAAAAGACCCAAGGGGATCCCTAGGCACAAAGTGTTCTGATATTATTGGATTAAAATCTTGAACGAGTGGATGCCCCTATAACTAGGTGCATTTTCACCACATTTTGACCTAGGCTAAGTTTGAGTGATGACACTATCTAAAAGGTAAGGCAAACAACAAAAATATTTAGGGTGAAAATATGGAATTAATGACCAATTTCATAAAACATTCATTTTTACAAAAGTCTTATATTGGCAAGGTTACAAAATGAATATGTATAATCATGGCACTTAACCCTCATCTCTAATGAGTTATCATATCCACAATCACGACTCTTCATATATTGTCAAGTTTGGGCATGAACTCGTCATCCTTATTATAAGTCGATAAATAATGCTTCTCTACTTGAACGGGAACAACATTAACTTTCATCACTCATAAAAGGAGGATGACTATAAACAGGGCACTTCACTTGGTACCAGTACCAGAGATCGAAGTCATTGGGAACTTTCATAACATTTAAGGAGTTCAACCAGCCATTCTTATATGCCACATGTTTGGCTTCACTTAGATGGAGGGGTTGCCCACCCATCCTTCATCATAACCTACAACCCAAACTGCGTGAAGGCTTTTCATGACAAGATACTTTAATTTTATTATCTCGCAGCTCGTAGCTTGCTGGGTAGCGTCGTCTCTCTTAAGGTCCTCTTCAGCTTTGTAAGGTTTCTCCCTTAGAGATTTGTTCTCATTTTGAAACAGCTCAACAATATCGTCAACCTACCTCACTTTAAAAAAAAATCGACGATCAATTGAGCCTTCTCATCAAAATCACTTGTCATCTTTTGGAAAGTGTGTTGAATAGAATAAAGGCATCACGAGCTTGGTTGCTCACATCTTGACCACGTAGCAACTCCAGGTCATCAGTTTTTGGAAACATTGTATCCTCTCCCAACTTCTTTTCAAGCTATAAAAACCAAGAGAACGACATTCATATATGAAAAAGATGAATTTTAATGCATCCAATAATTAATAATTAACAAATAATTAATAAGCAAGGGCAAAAATTTTTTTCATTAAATCAAAGGGTGGGGAATGCCCTTACAAAAGCTCCAATAGCTAATAAATACAAGGTATAATAATACCTAAGCTAAACCTAACTATCTCGACCTTCCTTTTCCATCACCTGCACTTAGACTTTGCCTTTATCGGTGTCCACTATCTCTTAGTCAGTCCCATCCTTCATTGGGCCGATCCTCGAAGCCTTATCCACTTCTTGTTGCCTAGGTGGAGAACCTAGGTCATGCTCCCCGGAAAGTTTAGACTTAGGAGGTACATCGATTTTGGTCAGGTGTGTATCCCATCCCTTTTTGAATTTTAACTTACAAATGTACTCCAACTGCTTCTTCGCCTGACCAAAGGCCTCTATGTACCCATGGTCAAAGGCCTCATATTTAGCCTCTGTTAGACCCGAGCATGATCCTCAATAACCTTTTTTATTCGATCAAGCTTCGACTTTAACTTAGTTATTTCAAAGACAATTGATTTCTTCTCGATAGCATCTACCTCTCGAACATAAACAAGTGACTCTTATGACTTCTTTAGAGCCTTCTCTTGGTCATCATTGTCCTTCACTTGATTATCCCCAGTCAAGTATGGGGAATTTTTTTTCCACAGACTACAAAAATGAGACGAGTATAAGTCAACACAGCCATAAGAGTTTAATAAAGTTATCAAACTAAAAAGTCACAAAACTTACCAAAGTTAATGCCTGAACGGCATGAGACAAGAGCTGGTCCGAGGTTAGCCTGTTGAACTTATATCGATCTATTTTCAAAATGTCCCCCTCATTAAGCTAGGGGCCAAAGATGGATTCTTGGCCACTAACAAGATTTGGTGTCCCTCCCTCGTATTGGGGGAATCTACCTTTTTTTATGGGAATAATAATGGGAGTACAGGGAAGGACTATGTCCTTCTTCTTTGCTTTATCCTTATTAAGAGAATCAACAAGAGTGAGGAGCTCAAAGGGATCTCTGACCTCCTTCCTCTTAGGAATTTTAGACTTTAGAGAGGTGGGGAGGTCAGAATCATCCACCAAATTGAGGATTCAATTTCTTAGAGGCATATTTTCTCCAATTGCAGTGATGTCGTTTACATGCACAAGATAAAATAAAGATGAGGTAGATTCACTTGAAGGTCCCTCAGTGGTTGATGGGGCTGGGATCTCAAGAATTGAATCAATGAGATTAATGACGAATGAAGTGGTAGTTTTTATGTACTTGAGTAATAAAAATGCCAATTTTGGATTCTCGACACTAGGAGATAGAGGTCTTCTCAACTTTCAGACCTTCATCAACTCGATCCAATTGACGTGAGAAGTTGAAGGCTCCATATTCTTTAAATACTTTATGTGGCCATATCGAGGGGGGTCGGGGTCTCCGAGGACGTCCTCCCCTCACTTTTCCTTCCATTTTGTCTTGCGCTCACCCTTTTTCGGGGCGCTCGACCATCGTCGATGTGGGGTAATATGTAAAGATAGATTCGCTAGCCTATTTTGGACAAAATAGGCAAAAATAATGTTATCGTCTCGAGAGAACCACATCAAGGACAATATTAACGCTTGCAAAACAAAGTTGTTCAAGGGTTTGAGGTCTAACTTACGGAATAGGAAGATGTTAGGCACCCATCCCGCCATTTCGATTCCTCATGGGCATGTGTTAATCTTCTCCTATTAAACCCCATAAAGTGTATGCATATGTGCATAATATAAATAGAGAATGGAATTACTCAACTCACGTCATGGACAAAAGCAGAATGATGTAATCCTTAGGGATATTTCTAGAATAATAATTCAAAGTACAATATAAATGTTTGTTGATTCACAAGTCATTATAGAAGAACAAATGTGTACATCGGATAAGACATAAGCAAGCTAGCATATAAAATATTTTAAGAATATATGGTAAAAACAAGGTAACAAATATGCATAAGGGAGGACTCGAGTCTAAGGATTTACCCAAAACACCTATGTACCCTAAGGGGCATCAAAGTCCACATAGTTCGAAGACAATAAGAGGTGGAGTTTAACCCATAAATCCAGCTGGGGACTTTTTTTTATATGTGTGTGTAAAAAATAGATGTTTAATATAACGGGAATTTTTCGTTTGGAATTTACAAGTAAACCCTTTTTTTCTTATTTTTTTTTAATAAAAATAAAGTATCTGCAAATACTAATAATATAGGTTTAAAATTAAGGTATTTTATGCAATGAAACAAATCACTAAAGTGAAAATAAAGTAACTAATGCTAAACTAAGAGAATTTAAAGACAAGGGTGGAGAGTTGGACATCCTTATGAAGACTTGAAGTGGATCTTGATTGTAGATGCACTTATCTCACGATGAGATGGTGGTGGTACGAGGAGATGGGTGAGAATTTACTAAAAGGAGTATGAAAAGGATGGAAGGAATGTGGGAAATCGGCTTTTCAAAAGGGGAACAACTCTAAATTCGAGAGAATGTTCTCTGAATTATTAAAAGAGGTGTTAATGGGTGATTTTTGAAGTGAGGTCATGGCCTATATTTATAGGGCCAAGGGGGATGTCGATCGACGGGATCCTTGACCTGCCTGTCGGCATAGAACCACAGACATACTGCCGATAGCCAGGGTCCTGAGGGTGGCATTCGATAGTAGGAGGTAGATTTTTTGGATGTAAGTCATAATCGCGCACAGGATGGACCATTGAAAAGGGTATTCAGAGCCCTTTAATAATCCATTAAGACACTCCCAGGTCTGGGAGTTGACGGAGGTCAATTGGGGTTCTAAAGTACTTGTTGGTCACTAGATAAGAAATTTCTAGAGGAAAGCGAATCGTTCATCCGTACTGTAAATTTGATTCATGCATGGGATAGACTATTGAAAAGGGTATTTAGAGACCTTCAGTTTTTCATTCAGCATCATTTAGTTCGAAGAGTTGATCAAGGTCAAATGGGGCTCGGGAGCGCTCGATGGCCCTTCAGAGTAAGATAGTTCATCCATTTATATCGTAAGGATTATTTGTACAAGGGGTAGACCGTTGGAAAGGATATTTAGAGGCCTTTAAATATTCATTGATCTTCACTCAAGTTTAAGAGTTGACTGGGCTCAAATGGGGCCCGAGAGTGCTCGATGGCTATTAGATCAGTTTTGGGGTAAAATGGATAGTTTGTTCGAACTATAGGACCGACGCACGAGTTAGACAGTTGAAAAGGGTATTCAGAGCCTTTTGAATATTCATTGATATTTTTCTTAGGCTATAAAGTTGATCACAATCAAACAACACCTGGGAGTGCCTAGTGGCCTTTAAATCCATTTTTGATATTCAAACGAACAGTTTGTCCTAACCATTAGGTCAATTCGCACATGAAGCTGATCATTAGAAAGGGGATTTTGAGCCATTCAAAGATTCATTTAGCTCCGTTAAAGATAAAAAGCTAGTCGGGGTCAAACAGGGCATAGGAGCGCCCAGAGGCCTCTAGATCAATTTTTTATAGTAAGACGGAAGGTTCATTCAAACTGTAAGGCCAATTTATTCATAGAGTGGACCATTGGAAAGGAAATTCATATCCCTTTGAAGATTGATTAAGCTTTCTCTTAGATGAGGAAGTCTACCGCAATCAAATGGGGCTCGAGAGTGCTCAGTGGCCTCGAGATCAGTACTCGAAGTATGACCAAGGGTTTATGATGAACGAGGGGGTGCTAAGAACCTAATGAGGTGCTTATGGGGTCTAAGTATAGGGTGTCTACAGAGATCCTCTTAATGAACGATATTGGAATAAATGAAGTCTGTCGAACGATATACACCACATGAATGTTGGGAAAGAGGTTTTTAAATTAATTCTGTGGACTTAGAGTATGAGGTTGACTGATTCAGAGGGTCAAGGTCAATTCTAAGGATCGAAGGAGATGAGGACGATCAATCCAATGGGCAGAGGTCAATTCTGAGGACCTAAGGAGACATGAATAATCGATTCAGTCGGTCGATGTTAATTTTGAGGACCTAAGGAGACGAAGACAACTGATTCAGTAGGTCGAGGTCAATTCTGAGGACCTAAGGAGAGGAAGATTATCGGTTCAATGAGTTTGGGATGACCAATTCAGCAGGTCAAGATTGATTACGAGGACTTAAAGTTCTAACGATTAATTCTGAGGGTCGAGGTCAATTATGAGGGCCTTAAGTTATGATGACCAATTCCTAGGACCAACATCAATTTCGAGGACCTTAAGTTGTATAAATAAACTTTGGGGCCCGAGGTCAATTCTGAGGACCTTGAGTTGTGACGACTAATTATGAGGACCGAGGTCAATTCTGGAGTCCTTAATTTGTAAAGATCAATTCTGAGGGTCGAGGTCAATTTTGAGAACTTTAAGTTGTAGCGACCAATTTTATGAGCCGAGGTCAATTCTGAGGACCTTGAGTTGTGAAGATCGATTATGAGGGCCGAGGTTAATTCTAAGGACCTTACATTGTAGTGACAGATTTTGTGGGCTAAGGTCAATTCTGAGGATCTTAAGTTGTGAAGTCCTATTCTGAGGGCCGAGGTCAATTATGAGGACCTTAAGTTATAGCACTAGGAATTTCTCTCCTAGGAAAATTTGAATTATCTTGAGGGTACAATTTCACTTATGGTTCTGCTGGGGATGCTGTTGTTTTAAAACCCTACTGGGGGATATTTGAGATTTTGACTGGGAATTATAGTAGATTTGGATGCGGGGTATATCTTTGGTTCTACCGTGGAGTATGTGATGATAAGGGTGTAAGATTAATCTTGTTGGCGACTGTGAGACTTTTTAAGAGGCTTAGTACTCTAAAAATAATTTTCTTAAGGAAAATGATATTCTATATTTTTCAGGGATTTTGGGGAATTTTTTGGGTAACTTATGGATTTTTCTGGAATTTTTTAGATTTTTATGTACAAAATTTGAAAGGGGATGCCAATGTGCAAGCTTGGGGGTGCCAATCGGCAAGGGCACAAACTCCTGAGCTTCTTTAGGAAGAGGAAAAGGTGGTTCCCAATCATCATGGGTAGGGGATTATCGATCGGTAGGCCCCTTAGCCTTATATATAAAGGGGGCGATCCCTCCCCAATTTTCACACCTTCAAGTGTTTGAATCTTTTGCTTTCTCTCTCTAAAAAATCGTTCCTAAGTCCTTTTTATTTCAAGACATTAAATGGTCGGTTCTTTAAGTAAGGGATAAAAAACTGAGTGGATGGCTATTGATGACTGGGCTGGGCTGGAGTGGCAATCTAGGGTGCCTCTTGCATTAGGCATAGATTGCCTTCGATTTATTCGAGCATGTAGCTAATGAGCGTATCCTATTACGCAAGCCTACATACCACAATTCGTTTAGGGTGAAGAACCCTAGAGTCTACGTAAGTCGGTGACCTTTGGTATTTTATTTTATTTTTCTCCTTGTTCTTTGTGTTTATGTAGGGTTTTTTCTTCTTCTTATTTTGCAGATTGACATAACCCCTTCGAGCATTTTGTCTAGGGGATGAGGGGGTTGAAGAAGGTTTGGGAGACGCTCCGTATTGTGGTGCTCTGGATAGTTTCCTATACCGATTTTAGTCATTTGGCACAATATTTGGATGAGACACCGTGTTCTACTGCGGTGTTGTGTGCTTTGGGGGGAAGGTGCTGAGACACTACCTAAACTTTTCATCTCGGCTTCGGGGAGATGATTGTTACTCTTGTAGACGTTCAACAACTTATGGGCGTTGATTGTGAGGGGTTCCAGATAATAGTGGATCGCACAATAAGGGTGGAACCGGAGGCGGTGCATGTGACATTGAGGGACGTGGGTAGGATCATATATGGGGATTCTATCCGCATTTCTTCTTTAAAGGAGATTCTCCTAGGGAGAAGGGTGGATGTGATCGACGAGCAACAGGTGAGATATATTACATGTCTATTTATTTTACTTTTGTTTGGTGGCTTTTTAGTGGCGACGTTGTCCATCTTTAGTTCTTGCCGTATTTTAGGACGATTTCATATGTGTTGTATGATTGGGGGAGCCTGACCTTGGCATACCATTATTCTTCTTTGAATTTTGTCAGTCGATGCTACCGACAGACCTTTATGACAGCCGCGTATCTTTTAGAGATATTTTGTATTTATTTTCCTTTTTATGCATTTCCTTGCATTCTTCTTTTACTCCATTTCTACTGATCCCTGTCTTTTGCATATGTGATTCTATGATGTGAATGGGCACAATATATGGTTGATATCACCAAAGGATGAGGACTTGGGGGAATTTTGTCGATGTTTCGGTGGCGGAAGTCCAATCGTCGATCAAATCAGTCCTTATCTTTGGCGGATGTGCGGCGGGCTCTGAACGCCCAGACGAGTGACCAGGTTATCTTTCGTCTTTTCTGAGTTCTTTTTTACATCTTCATTTTTTGAGCAGATACTAATTATCTATATGGGATTGCAGGTGACCTTCTACCCCTGGGGGATGACTCCGCAGGATACTGGAGTGACGAACGTACATGAGCAAATGCGGCGGTTTATTGCACATGAGTTTAAGTGCGTCTGGTACCTAGGGGAGAGGGTGGTGAGGTAGATTGTGGAGAAGGAGGTGGTGGTCCCACCGTCAATGCCCCCTATGTACATGATGTGGGTGAGAAAGATGTCCAACGATGCCTGGGTGGAGATGATGATCGGTGAGACTTATACTCACTATACAAATACAGTAGCGAGCTATGACATGGAGAATATTCCTCCATGCACCACGTATTCGGGTGGGGGTATTAGCGTGTCGGTGGGCTCGACCCAAACCATAAGTGGGGCACGTCGTTGGTGGTGGCAGCAGAGGAGGCTCCTATTAATCAGGTTACTCCTCCTTCCTACAATGTTTCACTAAGTAGCGGGAAGTCACCGATCATGACGTCATGTCCCAATACATCAATTTCTGGGTTGGCAGGGCTTACGGATAAGGCCCTTCGGCCTGAGGTATATCATTCCTCTTTCTCTTGTCGTGTTGATTCTTCTTTGTTTCTTTACTAACTGATTTGTCTTTTACTGTTTCTTCTTTGCTTGCAGTATGTTCGAGTGACGACTAACTGGCTGAAGGATATCAAGGACTGGATAGACTCCATGTCTGATTATATCAAGAAGTTGGTCCCTTCCTGCTTTGTGTCGTCTGCCACCTTGGATGAGGGTTCAGGTTCTGGGAGTGGAGGATCCACCACTCGTCGACGGGGAAAGGGTGTTCCCCGTGGGGGTTGAGCGCTTGAATTTGGGGGAAGTCCCATTTGTATTTTTTTATTTTTCTTTTCTATCTGCAAAATGTAACTAAGTGAAGCAAAAGATATATATGAAAAATATGCATTTTCTTTTTTTGGTATTTTTCTTGATTTAGTGACTTATTCTATATGCGCTTTTAATTTTCTGTTGCAATTATTATTATTTTTTTGCAAATATAAAGATAAGTATGAAGTTGTAAGGAGTAAGGTAATTAAAAAATATTTTTTGAGTAAGAATTTATTTTAAGAATGAAAATGATTTTTTTGAGGAGAATTATTTGTTAAATAAATAGAGAAAATGAGTAAATTTAAAAAGAACAACCCCGGGGTAATTTTTCAAAATGAGGATTTATTTGGAAATTGATTTTGGGTAAAAGAGAAAAGATGGAAATTGATTTTGGGTAATAGAGAAAAGATGGAATTTTAAATCACACATTAGTTTAAGTTGGTGTTAAATTAGTTTGGGTGAATTTTAGATTAATTTAATTCAAGTGAAGATAATTTAATTTCATAAAATTTGGTTTGGCCTAAATAAAAAAATGAATTAATATTGTTAGGCAAATTTCTAGGACTTGGGTTGAATTAATTTTGTTTAAGAAAAAAATTATTTATTGTTTAATTTAATGTCTCTCTTAGTTTAGTTTAATTATAATTTGAAAGAAATTAAAATTTGAAGGTTGTGTGTGTTGTGTTGAACCATCCTATTTCGCACTTGGAAATTTAAAATTTAAAATTTGGGGGCTTCCAACGTTTTCAAACATCATCCCCTGCTAAGCAGTGCAAATATGTTCCATCAAAGTTTCTCTTGAACCATGCTTTGCCACAGATGATATACCGGGCAGCCAGTTTGCGAAGGGTCACACAGTCTTTTTAATTTGAGTATTGGGGATAACTACCATATTTGAGGAGGCGCTAAATGTCATAGTACCATAATCCGGCCATATCGTAATCTTACTCGGTAACGAGTTCAATGTGGTAGTAGTGGGTACGCATAGCTTGTTTCTGAACCAGGAAAGGGGCCATTGTTATCCTTCATGCATGTCGACCATGGAGGCCAGGGTAGAAAGGGCATCAGCTAGGCTATTATTTGCATGAGGCAGGTAGTGGAAGGTGATATCTTTGAACTGGGAGGCCAACTCTTCTAGGTAGGCGTTAAATGGTAGGAGCTTATCATCCTTGACTTTCCATTTTTTAGAATTTGGCCGACGATGAGGGCAGTGTCTCCATAGATGTCTTGGCATCATATTCCTTTCTTGAGGGTGATTTTGAGGCCTACAGTGCATGCCTCATATTTAGTCATGTTGTTGGTGCAAGGGAAGTCTAGTTTTATGGCAATAGGGGTGTGCGAGTCATCAAGGGAAATCAGGAGTATCCCAATGCCATAACCTTTTTTTATTGGAAACTCCATCAAAGAACATTTTTCATGTAAGGTCCTATTGAGAGGTTCAGAGAATGTCTTCATTCGGGAACTCAGAGAGACAAATATCGATCCCTTTCATAGGGTAATCAGTAAGGTAGTTGGAGATGGCTCTCCTCTTCATAGATTTCTGTGTGACATACACAATATAGAACTCAGCTAGCAACATAAACCAATGGGGCATTCGAATAGACAAAGTAGGCTTTTCCAGAAGGTACTTGATGAGATCTATGTGGGATACTAATCTGATGGGAAAGGTAAGCATGTAGTGCAGTAACATCTACGAGACCCAGACTAGGGCGACACACGCTTTCTCCAAAGCAGTATAGTTGACCTCGTATCGGCTAAATTCTGACTGGCATAGTAAATAGCTATTTCCTTACAAGATTATTGAATCTGTTGGGATTGCAAAGCCTTTGCCATAGTATTTGTTACGATCAAGTATAGGAGGAAGGGGATACGTGGATATTGAGGCATTAGCACTTGAGGTCGGGTAAAGTATCGCTTAATTCGGTCAAAAGCTTCTTGGTAGGCCTCATTCCATACATTGGTTGAGTCTTTTTGGAGAAGTTTGAAAATGGTCTCACAGATAGAAGTCAGCTAGCTGATGAATCGAACGATGTACTGTAGTTAACCCAAGAATCTTCGAACTTCCTTATCCGTTCGTAGTGGTGGCATTTCAAGTATGGCTTTCAGTTTGGAAGGGTATGCTTCGATTCCCTTCTCACTGACCATGAATCCCAAGAGTTTTCCTTTTGTGATGCCGAAAACACATTTATGTGGATTTAGCCTCATTTGATACCATTACAGTCGCTCGAAGAACTTTCAAAGCGTAGGAATATGACCTTCCAGAGTCTTAATCTTAATGATAATGTCGTCTATGTAGAACTCGACATCCTTATGAATGAGGTCATGGTAGCCATGGAGTTCTTGAGTCCGAATGGCATAATAGTATAAAAAAAAGTTCACTATAGGATGATGAATGGTGCTTTCTCCTGATGGTCAGGGTGCATCTTGATCTGGTTATATCCGATGAGTCCATTGACAAATGACTTAAGGGCGTGGCTAGATGTATTTTCCATGATCATGTCAATATTGAGCAATGGGTAAACATCTTTTGGGGATGCTTTATTCAAATTTCAATAGTCGATGCTCATGTGGACTTTTCCTTCTAACTACAGCACGGGGACAATATTGGCGAGTCATGTAGGATATTCGATTACGTGAATGAAATCCACGTTCAATTGTTTGACCACTTCCTCTTTAATTTTGAGTGAGCATTATGTGTAGAGCTTCCTTAGCTTCTATTTGATCGGCTTACATTTTGGGAATGTTAGGATCTCATGCTGAGCTATTTCTGGGTCAATGTTGGGCATCTTATCATAGGACCATGTGAAGACGTCCTTGAATTCTTTCGGTAGTTCTTCAAATTGCGCACGCTCTTGCTTATTAAGGGTTAAACCTATTTTAATCTCGCGCTAATGGCTACTAGAACCAATATTAATAACAACAGTCTCATCATCATTGATTTGAATGCGATTATGTTATTTGGTATTCCCCTTATTAAGATCAGTTAAGAATTGTTAATTTGCAAAATCATCATCATCAAAGGTTTGATTAGATTCAAGACAATTAATATAAGGCACAAGAAAATACTCAAAATTCTTATTTATTTCATTTTCGAGAAAAATAGCATTGAGAGCCTCATAAATTAGGTCTCAGTTCCATTGATATCAAAAAAAGGAAAATAAACATCAGGTGAAGAGACTTAGATAGGTTGAATAGCAGGGTCAGGTTGAATCTGAGCAGGTTGGACAAGCACGACATTCCTATTATGGAGTGGCATGTGAGCAGTTTTGATTTGAGTCGACGGGCTTAATGGTGAGATATCTGAGTGAATCATGCAAAGACTCATCCCCAGTGTTTACGGGTCGAATGAGTCCTCAAAATCACTTTCCTCGGAGTCTTTGGTATAGTCACGACTTTCTTGGTGAGAGGTTGTACTTCATGTTTAGAGTCTTTGATCCAAAAGTTACTGTCTTGAAAGAAGATTTCCAACCCGAATTGTATCTTCTTGTCAACATGGTCATACCACGGTTTAAGGAGGTCACAAAAGGGGAAGTCTTCACGTTCCATAATAAACCTTATATTCAAAGTGTAAGAGGGTACTATAGATAGGATAGATGGAGGCGTAACCCCTATTTGAGTATGGTAATGATAAGCTAATCTGACCAAAGCTTTGGATTAATGATAGGAAGCGCAAACACAAACCCAATGAAGATAGAATCAGTTTAAACTCACAAAGCTCTCCTGTATAACTCAGGAAATAGTAATGAACTTTAGAAGTAACTTAGAAAGAGGGAGAGAGAAGTAAGCACCCTAGATACACCTTAGTAGGCAGGTAGAAACACACCCAAACACCCTCAAGAATACATGTCAAGTATTAAAGCTTCGTAATAATCACCAATGGTGAGTGAGTAAACCCTCTGGTTTGCAATAACTCTCTCTCTCTCTAATGTGTATTCTCTCTAGCAATAACTCCTCAATCCTCAAAAAGATTCTCTCTCTTCAGAGGTAGTTGGGGTCCTTAAATAGCCCCCCACACCATCCCCGACGCAACTTAGTCATTAAAGTCTATGAAAGATGTCCCTCATACTTTGTGTCACAATATTAAATGCCTGATGCACTAGCTGTCTCCACGTCATAAACATTAAATGCCAAGACATGCCTTTTGCCTAACCACTGTGTGTCAGGGCGCTGTTTTCGCAGAGGTGGCTCACCAACTACCTGACAGCCCCAAATACCACGGCGGTTCACTCAAGTGCATGTCTGACATTGTTTAGCTGGCTAGTGACATGACTTACAGTAGATGTGACATTAAGTAGAGGGTTATTTAGTTCTCAACTCAACGCCCGATGGAACTCCAAGATACTCTGCCCGAGGTTCCACGGTTAGGGTCCTTCGGTGTTTTTACCAAGTGTAGATAAGATGGTCAGGACAAGCCCCAACGGTGCCTCACTTCTCAATCCTCTAAACCAGGTCCCTCTAAAGTTTCCACGGCGAGGTCATTCGATAAAGCATGAAAGCTCTACCAGGCCCTGCCAAGCCTGGTCTCTCGCGAGTACCATTTGACCTCATACTAAAACACATTATTATTCTCGTTACATCATTACAACCGTTATAGCTTAGAGTCAATATAAACATAAATGCAATATGACTAATACAACAAGCTAAAGTATGAGCTACCACGCCAAGCTGCCTCACTGAGTTGCCACGCTTGAGTTGCCTTGATTGCTTAATCTCAAACACTATTGCCAATTAGGGAATTATCCCTAATCTCAGGATTACCTTCAATCCCCCTTTACATTTGCCCCTTCGTGAAGAGATTTATTGGAACAAGAAATGTCTGCATGAAACTTCTCAATCCGATGGACCTTCTTCGTGTGAAAAAAATTCTGGCCTTCTTTCCCTCGTTAGAATCACAGCATTATAATTTCCTGGAAAATGTAAAATTATCCCCGGTGTACCTGAGCCGAAGTGTCATAACTCATTGGGGCTTGGGCGAATGGATATCGCCACTTTTTCCTCATGCGCTCAACGGTTCTAGCTTTACTATTTGGAATTCCCCCGAAAGGCCTATTAACCTCCTCAAATACTCGTTTGGACTCCTAATAAGTGAAATTCTCCTCGATGAAGCTGAGTCACAATTTAAACAACGTTTGGACCTGTGGCGAGGGGACATCGTAGCTTTTTGAAACCGTTGGGACATCTTCTTCGTTAGAAGTTTATTGGATATGCCTGACAAAAGCTTCTGGCACCAAAACTCAAACTTGTTTAAGAAGGCGATGCTTGCTGTTCCCTATATGTCAACTCATTAATGACGTGGCGCTGTCTTTTCAACTGCCAAAGTAGTTCCCAAGGTGCCACATGTTCGATTGTAATGATTATAGGCGGCCATGCACGTGTGATGGTGGGAAACTCTAAAAGCCAAACTCAGAAATTTCAAACGGCCATATCCAAACACTTAAACCCTTATTTTCTCTTACTTTGACTTCGTCTTCTTCAAGCTTACATTTACTTTAGAGAGAGAAAGTTTGTGAGAACTCCATTGTTGCTGGGTCATTATCTACTTTCTTCCCCTCTGATCTTCTACACCAACACCCGTGGTTGTGCTCCTCCATTCTTGTTCTCAGACCTTTCTTGCTTGAAGCTTTTCTTCTATTTTATCCATATATGTTATGGCATCTTCAAGCAACCCCACTAAGTCCGCAACCAGTGCTCGGCCTACTACCTCTACCCCTACCACTACCCTGGATGCTTCCCTCCAGGAACAACTAAGGTTTTATCGTCGATCACCTATATTTGGAGAAGGTGATGATTTTGATGATGCATGTAAGGTGGTCCATTTTTCTTCTAAGTTTGCCCCTTTATTATTGGGTGATGAAGACAAAGCTTCTACTGAGTGGGGCTTTCTTCCTCCCGAAGGGACTCTCAGATTCCGTTTGGAGCGAGGGGACTTCCTGTGGTCCCACATTAATTTCGAAGCACCCGGGGGTTCTCCCGCTCACTTTGCTGCATGGAAATCACACATGCAGAGATCCTATGCTGAAACGCTCACCAGGGTTGGGTTGTAACGGGCCAAGTGGTTTGGTGAGTTCACTCTTTCCAAGAATAATGTTGCCCTTCCCATTCTGGTTTCTTGCTGGAACGTTACTACCCATACGTTCATCACTACGTGGGGTGAGTTCATCGTAACATTAGAAGATGTGTGTGAGCTCCTGGGCCTTGAAGAAATAGGCCATGAGACTTATACCGACGAGGCTCTAGATGCCCAGGAGACAGCTGACCGTTTGGAGCTGGACCGAATATGTCGAAGCTGCACCGGTTCGTCGAACAAGGCCACTTTCTCCCCGCTTATCAATTACTTCTTCAAGGATTCTGTTGGAGGTAGTTCTTCTGGAGGTGCCACTGGTCAAGGTACATCGCTGGAACTTACTGCCTACATCCTTGTCATTCTTTCCCGTTTCCTTCTATCGGGAAAACCCAACGATCAGCCCCAAAGGGACCTTATCAACATATCCCTTCATTTGGCCCGAGGTACCAAACTTCCTCTGGCTGCAATCACCCTAGGATCTCTCTATACATGGCTCGATAGGACCCTCTTAATCATGGAATGATCTCTTGGTCAATATAGCTTGGCGAATTTCGCCAACTGTGTCCTTCTGACGAGCTTCCTTTATGTTCGTTTCTCTGCCATAGCGGCCAAGATCAACCACCCTCCTTCTGGGGGAACAATCCTGCCCCCACGCTCCTATCTTTATCATAAGAAAGTGAGTCTAAAGGAGTTAATCTCTGTGATTGAACGTTTTGAGAGATTCGTGATGAGGCCCTACGGAGAAGACGCCTTCGTTCATAACTGTGACTTTTTTCAGCATGAACCCAGGGTAGTGGAGGTAGGCGTAGATATTGAAGATCCCTCACTGGTTGTGGTTGTTCTGTTCTCACCTGGGTATCTACCTTATTATATCGAATGGGGATATACTAGTGAGCACTACAATACCAACCGATGCAGCCGCCAATTTGGTTTTAATCAGGGGACTCCTCGCCCAGTTTTTCAATCATCAAACCCCAAGGTTTCTTTCAGCGAGGCATGCTCCCTGTTTTCTTCTACTGCTGCGTGGGGGATAAGTTCTGCAATGGTTGGGCGAGTCAACATTCCTAGCAACAAAAAGTAAGGGGACGTGTCCACTCTGTTTACCACACGGTACTGGCCGAAATAATTGGCTAATATTTCAGAGTTCATCGAGGGGGATCCTGTGTATCCTCCAGTTCTTTCCTTTGCTGCATTGGAGTTGGGTTTAAAAGGCAACTCCATTCTTGGGGTTGAGTTCCTCCTGAGTAAAAACCCCAAGGTACATTCCACTGAGCTTCCTCCCCTTTGCTCCATGATCCCTACAGCCACGCCCAAACCCAAAAGCATTTCAGCCTCCAAGACAGCTTCCCCTTCGACCAAAGCTGCTACCGGTGAAGGGCCTTCGAAGATGAAGAGTGGGACTTTTTCCAAGCCCCAGTCCCAGGCAAAACCTCAAGCTCCCTTGGACGCATTCCCCATTGCCTCCATTTCTCCTCCCATGCCTGTAGAGAAGACTGAGGAGTTGAGAAGGAAAGTTTGTGCTGAGGCAGCACACATAGACGCTGAGTTCCAATGGCATGTTCCAGTTGTTCCGCCACTGGGAGCCTTCCCCACAATCTTAGTTGATCCCACCGAGCCCCCGGCGAAGAGGAGAAAAAGTTCAAGTTTTCTTCGAAGTACTGGAACTGGTGCATTAGGAATGAGGAAGAAGACTCTGGGTACCAAATCCCAGAGGAAATAAACTCCTAAGGTGCGCCTATCTCCCGCCCCCTCAACTCTTGCCTCCCCTCCTACTTCGCCGGTGGTTATATCCTCCGCCTCTCCTATCAGATCTGAGGTATACACACTTGTTCTATTCTCATTTCCCATTTGCTTCAGGAAAACTACATTTGCTTATTCTTTTTATTGGTGACTTTGATGTAGGAGGATGAAGAAGAAAGTGCCAATCCCCCCAGCCCTCCCATGAGCCCTTTTGTGGGGGGACGCTTCGGTGTTTCTCCACCCAATGTGACTCCTCCTCGATCGCCCATGACCAGGCTTACCTATTCCCGCCGTTTAACCTCTCAACGTGAAACGGGTGCCACAATGGAGGGTGATGCTCTTGCTTCGGTGGGGGTATTTATTCAGCCCGAAATAACTTCCTCAGTCCCCTCTGGCTTAACTTCCCCAGTTTTTTCTGACCTATCTCCCCCAGAGATAACCATAGACCTGCCCGTCGTTCTATCTGCAGGAAGTGACCCCGAGGTATGATTTTCCCTATAGCTTGTTTGGTCTGACATCGTTTCTCTTTATACTGCTAAACCTTACTATGTTGGGGTGCCCTAGGTCGAAGTGTCCTCGTTGTTAACTAACATTATTCTTCCAACGGTGCTGGCGAGACCCCTGACCGCGATCCCCCTTTTTGTGCCCTAACTGAGGCAAGTAACGCCTAGAAGTATTTCTCCATATTATTGTTCTTAGCCTTTATTTATAACACTTAGCTTAATTGTTGCAGCTTTCTCCCAGCCTTGCCCCACCTTCTGCGCTGAGTGGCCTTCTTCCTCCTCAAGCCTGAGCTGGTGCAGATGCTCTCGTTGGGGCATCCTTGGAAGGTCCATTATCCCCTTCCGATGATGCGTTAATGTTAGCCATAGTACTATACACTGGCGAGGGGAGTGTGCCTGACCCTGAAGCATCTGAATACAGGGTCTCGGTTGTGGCTGCTGAGGTGATGAGCCCACTTCCCACGGTCTCTAGTATTGTGGCTTCCGTGATAACTACCCCTCTCGCATCTGCTGCTGTCGAGGTACCTCTCTAATGTCTCTATATTTTTTGGATTCTCGAACTCCACCTATGATGGTGACTTAGCAACACAAACATTTGTTAAGATTTCTTTCAATAATATTCACCTATAACGGTGACTTAACAACGCAAAAACTTGTTAAGATTTTTTCAATAAGCTCCACCTATAATAGTGACTTAACAACGCAAACACTTGTTAAGATTTTCTCATAATCTTCACCTATAACGGCGACTTAACAACGCAAATACTTGTTAAGATTTTCTCATAATCTCCACCTATAACAAATAAGCTCCACCTATAACGGTGACTTAACAATTCGACTTAACAACACAAACACTTGTTAAGATTTTCTCATGAGCTCCACCTGTAACGGTGACTTAACAACGCAAATACTTGTTAAGATTTTTCAATAAGCTCCACGTATAACGGTGACTTAACAACGCAAACACTTGTTAAGATTTTCTCATAAACTCCACCTATAACGGCGACTAAATAATGCAAACACTTGTTAAGATTTTTTTCCATAAGCTCCACCTGTAACGGTGACTTAACAACGCAAACACTTGTTAAGATTTTTTTCGTGAGCTTATTATTTCTTCTCTCCTATTCTCAGGTTACTCGGGAGGGTTCTCCACCAGATCCTTCACCCGTTGCCTCGCCACATTGTGAACCTATCTCTTCTGAGGAATCGAGCCATGATGATCAAGGTTCCACGATAAGTGCTGCTGCGGAGAGCGAATCTGGGTGTGAGCTTCCTCTGCCCAACTTGGCTCCTCCGGACTTCTACCTGATAGTACTCCAACGCTCGCCCCAAATGCCTGCCAACCATCATTTGGTCATCGAGCAACTTGTGAGTTATCATTCTGAGACTTTCGCGGTGGACTGCCTGCGTTCAAATATCCCAGTTATGAGCTATATGCTTCAAAGCAAGGCTATAGTTGTTGCTAAAATTGCCGGTACTCCTACTGCAGACATTACCAGACCCCTCCTTAACCAATTTTTGGACTATCTAAGGGATCTTGGTCGTGATGGCTTCCGGTTTGACTAGATTATAGCGCACTTGAAGACTTTGAAGAGCCATCAACTGGTCAGCCAGAGGGAAGTGCTGTGAAAACATTAGGAGGACCAACGGGCTGAGGAAGTTAAGCTGGCCGAGCTAGTACATCTTCTGAAAACCATTGACAAAGATGTGGGGGACCTCAAGGAAGCTCTAAGCACGAAAAATTTGAAACGAGAGAAACTTCTCATCGAGCGCACACAAGCGCAAACGAGACTATAGGTTTCTATGAATGCCCAACGGTCTTATCAATCAGCTTCTTCGGGCCTCCCTGGAGACTTTTTCTCTTCCCCAGACCTATGGTTTCTACTAGGTCCATGAGCTTTTGTATATATTTTTCTTTTGTTCTTCTTCTCATGTAATTCTTGGGCAATAACTCCCAATTTTGTAATGCCCCAAAGTTTATAAATGAAGAAAGATATCAATTTTCTCATGCCATTTCTTTGTGTTACAACTGCTTACATAGATTGTGAAGTGTGAAGTTCTGTAATTCTTTCATCTCTGCTTGAGTTATAATAAAAAGAACTTGTATACTCATCATAAAAACTTGTATATTCATAATCAGCTAGATACATTATTGGCCCAAAAATAATTGCTTACACATGGTAAACCTTCAACCATTTATTGTTGATTTTGCATGGTTTGTCCTCCTCCATCTTAGAAATTAAGCAATAACTCGAGTCATGAGCTTCTTTTATAACAAAAGGTCCCTCCCAATTGGCTGCGAACTTTGGTAGAGGTAGCCCTCTAATGTGTTTTACTGCTGCTTTCAAAACGAGGTCTCCTTCCAAGAACTTCCTGGGTCTTACCAAGTTATCATATTCCCTGGAGAGCTATTTCGTATACATTTGAAAGTGTTCCATCGCATTATCTCTGTGTTCGTCTAACTCTTCCAACTGCACGTGTCTATTATGAGGGAGCATGCTGCTTCGCAGGGCGTTTCGAGCAGAGGGAACTTCTAACTCCACTGGAAGGATTGCCTCCGCCCCATAAACAAGCGAGAATGGAGTGTACCCTGTGGGTTTCCTCTTAGTCGTTGGATAGGCCCATAACACAGCTGGTACCTTATCTTCCCACGATCCTGGTAAGTCCTCCATTACCTTGGCCAGAATATTAACCAACGTTTTATTAGTCGCTTCGGCTTGACCGTTTCCCTTTGGGTATGCCACCGTTGAAGTATGATGAAATAGTACTTGTCTGTGAGCATTGTTACTTCTGAATTAATGAAGGGCATCTCATTATCCGAGAGAATAACCGTTGGGATCCCAAAATAGCAAAGGATGTGTTCTTTGATGAAGTTTCTCACCGCCCCCGCTATTTCCCTTCTGAGTGGTATCGCCTCAGCCCATTTCATGAAACACTCCGTTGCAACTAGTATCCATATCTTCCCCCTTGACGAAGGGTGTATTGCCCCTACCAGGTCAAATGCCCACGTATAAAAAGGGTAAGGCATTGCTAGGGAGTGTAAGTCCACCGACGGGGCATGGATCATATTTCCATAAAGCTGGCAAGCTTTGCACTTTTGAACGAACTCGACAGAATCCTTCTCCATCATTGGCCAATAATACCCCAAAGTCATCAACTGGTCATACAACTTGGCCCCTCCTATATGAGTTGGATCATGCACCTGTTTGAGAACCTCGGTCGCTTGTTCCTTCGTGATGCAACACAACGTCCTATTGAAGTATCCCCCTCGATAAAGCTGCCCCTCTTGAACGTAGAACCTCGGGTCCCTTCGTTGGAGTCCCATCGCATCAATTTTCTCTGTTGGGACAACTCCCCCTTTAATGAAGTCAATATATTGTTGTTTCCGGTCAGGCTGAGTCTCCACGAAATGACATTCTGCTGCCTCAAAGAACAACTGGCATTTATCTCACTTCCGTTGTATCTCGGCTGCATCCTTTTCCATGTTAGGCCAGAAATACCCTTCCCTTTGAATTCCTCTGTAAAGAGGGATCTCAGTCGTTTTGTAGTGTTCTCCGTGCATTTTCTTCAACCTCTACCCTGCTTTGAATTCCTTTGGGCCGATGCACCTTGACAGCCATCCTCCTACATTTCTGAAGTAAAGGTTTCCCTGGTTTGTAAAGTACTGGGCTAAGTCTCTGAGCCCCATCGTTCCTTCCCCAGACTCCAGTTGCCTCTTAATCTCTCCCCTCTTGTTCGCATCCTCTTCCATCGGTAGAATTGACTGTACCACTGAAGGAGCTGTTCTTCGTTGAATCACGACATTAGTTGTGTCGCTCCTCATGATCATCTTCTAGGCAATGGTGGCATAGGCGTCTGGGTGACGGTTCATCGTTCTGGGCTGCCTCTTGACTCTGGTTTGATGGAACTAGCAAAGAAGTCTTTGGATGATTGTTCTATAGGGCGCCAAGCCCATGTGTTTCAACGCGTACTCCCCGTTTACTTACTGAACCACCAAGTTTGAATCCCCCTTGATGCAGAGTGAACGAATCCCTCTCCGAAGAGCCTCTAGCAATCCCAACACCAACGCTTCATATTCTTCCTCATTGTTAGATCAAGGTAAATCTAACTTGTAGGAAAGGCAAATCTCTTCCAATCCTTTCGAAAGAATGACCCCTTCCCCTCCTTTCATTTCTGCTGATAACCCATCGAACTGCATTGTCCATTCCTCATCCGTTGCGCCTAGATGGTTGGCCTACAAATCGTCTCCTGGAATCTCTTCTTTGGGTGGCTTGAAGGTTCCCGAAGGGAAAATGGTCAACAGATCAGCGTACGCCTGGCTTTTAATTACGCGGGGAACCACGCACTTCAAGCCATATTCAGAGAGGATAAGGAACCATCTAGCTGCTCTGCCAATCAATATGGTTCTTGGAAGAAAATATTTAATGGGGCCACATCTAGTTACAATATGAATTGTAAAAGACAATATATAATGTCTAAGTTTTTACGGTACAAATACTAAGGCCAAACAATGCCTTTCTAAGCTACTATATCTGACTTCCGGCCCATGGATGATCCTGCTGAGGTAATAAACTAGTTGTTCTTACCCATCGATCTCTTGTGCCAGCAAAGCTCCCAAGGACCTTGTGGTGGATGTGAGGTACAATTGCAACGGTATTCCTGCCCTTGGTGGAATCATGGTTTGTGGTGAGATGAGCAACTTCTTCAGTCCATCAAAAGACTCTTGATGAATTGCCTCCCATTTGAACTTCGTGTTCTTTCATAGCAGATGCATTAGTCGATGTGTTATCTCGGCTAACCCAGATATAAATCTCCTAAGGTAGGAGACCTTACCGAGGAAACTCTTTAGCTCATTCGCCGTTCTCGGATACGGCATTTCTAGGATCGCCCGCTGTTTATCCTCGTCCATCTGCACCCCTTGTCGATCAACCACCAAGCCTAGGAATTTCCCACTTGTCACCCCGAAAATGCACTTCAGCGGATTCATTTTTATTTTAAACTTCCTGCAACGGGTAAACACCTTCCTCAAATCGCTCAGATGAGACTCCTCCTTTCTCGACTTGATGACCAAGTCATCCACATATAATTCCACAAACTTGTGTAAGAAGTCATGGAAAATGTCCATCTTTGTTCTCTGGTAAGTCGCCCCAGCATTCTTGAGTCCAAACGACATCACCATGTATATGAAGTTACCCAACGGGGTTCTGAATGTTGTCTTTTTCTCATCTGAGGTGTCCATCTTGATCTAGTTGTACCCCACATACCCATCTATGAAGCTATACATCTCATGACTCCCATTGCATCTATTAATCCATCAATGGAGGGTAGGGGGAACTCATATTTGGGGCAAGCTCTGTTTAAGTCTCGAAAGTCCAAGCAGATTCTTATTTGATTTTTATCTTTCTTTCCTACTGGGACAATGCTGGACAGTCAGATCGGGTTTTATATCGGCTTGATAAACCCTGCCGCTAGTAAGCATTGAACCTCTTCCTTGATCTTCAAATCCAACTTCGGCTTGTACGTTCTCGTAGCTTGCTTTACTGGAATGGCTGAAGGCATCACGTTTGACTTGTGACAACTTACTTCCTCATCCAGCCCTTCCATCTCTGTGTACTTCCACGCGAAGACGTCTATAAACTCATGAATTAGTTCAACTAAGGCCCCTCGTTTCTCCTCACTGAGGTCCCTCGAGATGAAGATGGGCCTTGGGTCCTCCCCTTCTTTTGCCATGTTCAACTGCTCTATCTCTTGCTCCTGTGGCTTTGGTCGATCTACCATGTACTCTGGTTCTTTGGCACTTCCTCCATAAATTCCTGTATGTTGGAATTGTCTATCACCATACATTATCCCAATCGATCTATCAGAAAGCACTCGTATATCGGGTCAACCTCATCATCATCTTCCTCGACCGCCTGCTCACACCGTTATAATCGATACACCACCTTTCCCTCTTCAGTAATGACCTTTTTGCATTGTCTGCTGATAGCGATGACTGCCTTCCTCTTTCTTTCCCTAGAAGCCATGACCACCTTATTTTCTGAGAAGAGGCTCATCACACTTTGTCGTTGGACCTCATACTCCATCAGATCTACTCTGGGCTTCATCCTATCTCTAAGATGCTTCGAGATGCCTTGGGGCCGAGGGACCTCCTGGTGAGCTTCTTCGATCATTACTCGTGCGCTGCCCGCAACCTCTTTACTCTGTTCGTTTAGGGGGCCCATCCGTTCTCTGATCGAGGGGACCCATGCTCCCTCCATCCTTCTCGTTAGGACCCGGGCGTCCTCTTCCAACTCAGTATAAAATGCTACGTCCACCAAGTGAGCTTCCTCGATAGGGAAAGGCCTCTTTGTAGCCCTAATGGTCACTTTTGTCCCCTTGATGTTCGCTTTAGCACACTGGTGGTACGTGGAAGGAACCAACCCTTGGTTGTGTATCCACACCCTTCCTATTAGCAGATGATAGGAAGTTGCACTCTCTATCACGTGGAACTTTATATGGGAACTCAAGTTTCCCATCACAATCCCCACATTAGCATATCCAATAGATTTGGAAGATTGGTTATCATACCCCGATATTATCAAAGGCATGGGGACCAGCCTTTCTTCTGGAATATTGGCTGCATGAAAGGAGTTAATGGGCATGATATTTATGGAAGCTCCCCCATCCATGAGAGTCCTCACAAAACTAACTCCGTTGACACTGGCAGTCACGTACAATGGCCTATTATGAGGGAATCTCACAGCCCTATCGGCATCACTGAAAGTCACCTCTGATAGGATCCTTCTTACCAGCCTGGCCATGGGCCCCTTCATTTTCAGTGAAGGGACTGCGTCTTTCCTCGTAATATCCAATATCGCCTGGGTTATTTCCAACCTGCTTTCTTTTGGGATCCCCACCTCGTTGAAGAACCAGATGAACTTTGGAGATGTTGAGACTGCACAATACGCCAGACCAGGATCTACTTCCTCACCTTCAACGCTGTATACGTCCTCCACGTCCTTGGCGCTTGCTTCATCGTATGCCAAGACTACGTTGGCCATCCCCTTGTTACAGGTCTCTAAAGCTTATTAGCACTCTTCTCTTTCTACGCCTCTCCATCATAGGCCACCACTAGATTGGCCCCATGTACTGGTAGTGGGTTGTTATTGACATTCTTTGGAGGGATTTGCAGCGTTCCTGCCTTCACGTACTTGTCAATAATTCTCCTTAGCATGAAGCAACTTTCTGATGGGTGCTGGATCCTCCGATGGACCTGGAAATACTTTGGATCTGCCTTCGTTGTCGCATCGGGCTCCCCGGTGGGAATGCCTTTTGTCTCATAGACTGTTCCTCCTTGGACCATCGCGTTGTAATAGCTAACAGCTTCTTCTACCGTGCAAGGTATTGGCGATGGGTCTTCCCTGTCTCTTCCGAACTTCCTCTTATTATCTTTCTTCGGTACCTTACCCCCATCTCCCCCCTCGGTATATCCTACCCGCGGGGGCTGAGACCTCCCCCCCACGGGTTGCATCGGTGCCCTGAACATCATGGGCACCGCTACCGGATTGGGTCGTACCACCAAAGAGATATTTTGCGCTGCTTTTAAAAACTCGACAAAATTCCCCTCACGCGTCTCGTTAATAAGATGGCAGATGTACTCAGGAAGCAGCCCCTCAGCGCAGATCTGCAGCAACTTGGATTCTTTGGCCTCCTCCCTCACATCGAGGTATCTTTCTCTGAACCTTCGAACATAGGCCACCACTTCTTCCCCAGGTCGTTGCTTCTCCCTACCTAGTTGAGTCAAGGTAAACTCATCTTCTTCTAGAAAGAACTTCTGGACAAACAACACGTGCATCTCTTCCCATGTAGAAACGCTGTTGGGAGCCAAATGGAAATACCAGGTGTATGCCTTATCAGTCAAGGACTTGGAAAAATCCCTCAACCTCAGCCTTTTATTGTTACAATGCGCCCCCAAATGTTCAACGAAGCACTTAATATGCTCATTCAGGTTCCCACCTTTTCCCGTGTATTTTTCAAAAATAGGAGGAATATAGTCCTTCGAATAAGGCTCGTTGTTGTATTCCTAGGGATACGGTGTTTGAAAGTCATCAAAAACCGAAGCTACCTCGCGAGCAGATTGCAAGGAAGCCTGCATGAACTTCAGCATCTCCTTTTGCATCTCTTTTCTCATTTCCTCCATGGACAATGCAGCTGGGGCAACAACCAATGGAACCACGGGCTGAGTGCCCGTTGCAGCTGGAGAAGGCACTACGATTGGGGCCGTCGATGCTCCTGATGTTCCCCATGCTGGATTCACAATAGAGGGTACGCTCGCTGGGACTTTTCCCGTTACGCCTGCACCTGACGGGGCTGTTGGAGCTACCCCTGGTGTTACGAAGGCATTGGCCTCCGATCCTCCCAGCATAGTTAAAGCTACTGGAGTTTGCAAAATCTCATCAAACTTGCTCATGAGGAGCGCGACCTGAGCGGGTCCCAACCCCGCACTCGTGGAAACTTGTGTCACCCCTGGAGCGCCTGACGTCGTCGGAAGCGAAGGTACATCAACTCGTGGAACCACATCTCTTAGGGCCTCCAATTCTCTCGCAATCTGTTCTTCATTATACTGTATGTCATCAAAGTTGAGCCTTCGAGTAGCATTATCCTGCGCCATACTCCTCTCCTAGAAGAATGCCTCCCCAGTAAAGTCGCCAAATATAAGAGGGTACTTTAGATAGGATAGATGGAGGCATAACCCCTATTTGAGTATGGTAATGATAAGATAATCTAGCCAAAGCTTTGGATTAATGATAGGACACGCAAACACAAAACCAGTGAAGATAGACTCAGTTTAAACTCACAAAGCTCTAGTGTATAACTCAGGAAATAGTAATGAACTTTAGAAGTAACTTAGCTAGAGGGAGAGAGAAGTAAGCACCCTAGATACACCTTGGTAGGCAGGTACAAACACACCCAAACACCCTCAAGAATCCCTATTAAGTATTAAAGCTTCGTAATAAATAACAATGGTGAGTGAGTAAACCCTCTAGTTTGCAATAACTCTCTCTCTCTCTGATGTGTATTCTCTCTAGAAATAACTCCTCAATCCTAAAAAAGATTCTCTCTCTTCAGAGGTGGTTGGGATCCTTAAATAGCCCCCACAAAATCCCCGAGGTAACTTAGTCATTAAAATCTATGAAAGACGTCCCTCATACTTTGTGTCACAACATTAAATGACTACATTAAATGACTGATGAACTAGTTGTCTCCACGTCATAAACATTAAATGCCAAGACATGCCTTTTGCCTAACCACTATGTGTCAGGGCGTTGTTATCGCAGAGGTGGCTCACCAACTGCCTGACAGCACCAAATACCACGACGGTTTACTCAAGTGCATGTCTGACATTGTTTAGCTGGCTAGTGACATCACCTATAATAGATTTGACATTAAGTAGAGGGATGTTTGGTTCTCAACTCAACGCCCGATGGAACTTCAAGCTACTCCACCCGAGGTTCCACGGTTAGGGTCCTTCGGTGTTTTTACTAGGTGTATCTAAGATGGTCAGGACAAGACCCAACGGTTCCTCACTTCTCAATCCTCCAAACCAGGTCCCTCTAAAGTTCCCATGACGAGGTCATTCGATAAAGCATGAAAGCTCTCCCAGGCCCTGCCATGCCTGGTCTCTCGCGAGTACCGTTTGACCTCATACTAAAACTCATTATTGTTCTCGTTACATCATTACAACCTTTATATCTTATAGTTAACATAAACAGAAATGCAATATAACTAATACAACAAGCTAAAGTATGAGCTGCCACGCCAAGCTACCTCACTGAGTTGCCACGCTTGAGCTGCCTTGGTTGCTTAATCTCAAACACTATTGCCAATTAGGTAATTATCCCTAATATGAGGATTACCTTTAAGCCCCCTCTACACAAAGATTCTCTCAAAACAATCTTTTCATCTTCTAAGCCTCTTTTCGGTTTTGGTCGCCGGAGTGTTTTGAGTTCTTCTAATGAAGGTTGGTAACCCAGGCCATATAATGGAAAGGCCTCCTTTAAGATTATGGGTTTAAGGATCCCTTGCTGGCATCGCCTTACCCCCATTTTGAGCATGAAGTGCATATTCTTAAATATCTAAATCGTATTAATGTTGCCATGAGGGTTGTGTTTCGAATAGACCCAGTCTTTGAAATTATCTCCTGCATGAAAGGGAATTGGATTAACTCTGAACCCAGAGAGGATCATGTCATTCATCACATACTAGATTTTTAATACCGAGTAGCAAGTATTGACATTGTATGTATTGTCGTCATCTCCCAAAATGGTGATAGCTTGACCTTTGACGAAGAACTTTAATTTTTATTGAAGAGAATAAGATACCCCTTGGATGATGTGGAGCTATGGACGAACAAGGAGTAGATTAAAACATGCAGGTATGTCAATGACTTGGAACTCGATGACGGGATTGACAGGGCCCCTATTATGACTTTTATGGACCCCATTACTTCTCGATGGTTATTGTCGTAAGCATGCATGGTAGTAGCAGTAGGAGTGAGATCATTGACTTTTAATCCCAAATAAGTGAAGGTTCTGAGAGGAAAAACATTGAGGGCATATCCGTTGTCAATAAGTGAAAGTGGGTTGTCTTTCACAAGACTTCAACGGAGATGTTGAGAGAATAATTGTCATCAGGGTCGATCTTCGTTGTCTCTTCTTTAGAAATGAGAGAAGTCTAGAAGAGCTCAGGGACCTAACCATGTTTATGGCTTTTTTGAGAGTGGTGAAAGGAGGGACTGTGGGCCTAGTGAAGTTTTATAAAATCATTACGGTGCAATTGGGAGTATATGAAAATCCCCCATAGGGTGATATTGGTCTTCTTGGTTTGGTCAAGGACTTTGCTTTATTTACTGGTTATTTCTAGCATGGGAAGTTCTTCGATAACCCTCTTTCCTTTATCTATCTCAATCACATAGGGAATCAGATCTTTGTAAAGTCTCCCTGACCTGGTCATGTTTATTGAGGCACGAAAGAATAAGAACCCCGTGGCTTCATCTACCTCAGGTTAAATGGCCACCTTTCTAATTTCTCCTAATAGATTTTTGAAGGATATCATTCCACATGTTGGCTACTAGACTGGCTTCTTCCCAATTATGTTTGTCATTTAAACAGTCAAAATCACCCCCCATCTAGTGGAAAATATGTCCTCTTGCTAAGAGAAATCAATACATTCAATAACCTCAACAGATTCATCGTACAAATCTTCCCACTCACTGAGGAGGTGCGGGAATGAAGGGCCCAATTGTCCCTAAAGCTTCAAAGCAGCGAATAGCTCAGAAATGTTGTACATTTCACTTGTCTATCAAAACACATTGACCATATCTGTACCATATTATCTAGAATGACTTTTTCAATAGGTACCACCTATTCATATGATTCTCGAGCCCACTTTTGAGCTTTCATGAATAAGACTCCAAATTTACGATAATCAGCAGTCATCTCGATGGACAACTTCAGCCCAAAATCTAAGATTTGGTTCAATACAACTGGTAACTCCATGTCACTACACCAAATCCTGTGAATGGTCATCCCTAGGGGGTCCACAGCCTAGGGTCGACCGCGTGGGCATAGGACCCCCAGTCCGATAGAACAACCTAATTTTCAGAATAACTACACTCATGCTTGAAAACATGTCGCTAGAGGCAAAACCCTGAAACACCCCTCAAACGGCCCCGTGAGAGGCCCCAACACCTCGTACTAGACCACTTGAACTTGTAGGAATTGACGGCATGGTCCCAAGACCCCCGGTCCAGGAACATGACCAAAATTTCTGAGCGTCTACACCTAGGCTTGAAACACATAACGTGAGAGGGCAAAACACCCCCAAACGGCCCCGTGAGCGGCGCCAACACCTCCCATGAGACCAATGTAACTCGTAGGAACCAACCGCGTGGTTACAGGACCCCCGATTCGAGAGCACAGACTAATTTTTAGAATATCTACACTTAGGCTTGAAAACATGTCGTTACAGGGTGAAATGTTGAAACACCCCCCCCCCCAAAAGGCCCCATAGCGGCGTCAACATCTCGCACAGGACCAATGTAACTCGTAAGAACTGACCGCAGGGTCACAAGACCCCCAGTCGGAGAGCATGCCCCAATTTTTAGAATATTTATACTTAGGCTTGAAAACATGACGTTAAAGGGTGAAGCCCCGAAACACTCCACAAATGACCCCGTTAGCGATGCCACCACCTCCCAAAGAATCAATGCAACTCGTAGGAACTGACTGTGTGGGCGTGGGACCCCCATCCGAGAGCACGGACTAATTTTTAGAATATCTAAACTTAGGCTTGAAAACATGTTGTTAGAGGGAAAAACCTCGTAACACCCCCCCAAACGGATTCATGAGCGGTGCCAATACCTCGCACAGGACCAATGTAACTCATAGGAACCAACCGCGTGGTCACAGGACCCCCAGTCCAAGATCACAGAACAATTTTCAGAATATCTACACTTAGGCTTGAAAACATGCCGTTAGAGGGCAAAACCCCGAAACACCCACCAAATGGCCCTCTGAGTGGTGCCAACACCTCGCACGAGACTAATGTAACTCTTAGGAATCAATCGCGTGGTCACAGGACCCCCTGTCTGAGAGCACGACGTAATTTTCTGAATGTCTACACCGAGGCTTGAAAATATGGCGTTAGGGGGAGAAACCTCGAAACACCCCTTAAACATCCCCGTGAGTAGTGATAATACCTCGCAAGGGGCCAATGTAACTTGTAGAAATCGATCGCGTGGTCACGGGACACCCGGTCTGAGAGCACGGTCCACTTTTTCAAAAAATCTACACTAAGGCTTGAAAACATGCGTTAGAGGGCCAACCCTCAAAACGCCCCACACACGGTCCCGTGAGTGGCGCCAACACCTCGCATAGGACCAATGTAACTCATAAAAACCGACTACATGGTCATGGGACCCTCGATCCAAGAGCACGACCCAATTCTCAAAATATCTAACTTAGGCTTGAAAACATGTCGTTAGAGGGAGAAACCCCGAAACACTCCCTAAACGGCCCCGTGAGCGGCGCTAACACCTCGCATGGGACCAATGTAACTCATAGGAACTGATCGCATAATCACAAGACCCCTGGTCCGAGAGCACGATCCAATTTTTTAAATGTCTACACTTAGGCTTATAAATATGTTGTTAGAGGGCGAAACCCCGAAACACCCCCCAATTAGCTTCGTAAGTAGAGTCAACACCTGGCATGGGATCAATCTAACTCCTAGAGATTGACCACGAGGTCACGAGAAACCCGGTCCAAGATCACGTCCCAAATTTTAAAATATATACACATACGCATGTAGACATGCCGTTAGAGGTTGAAACCTTAAAAGACCCCATAAACGACCCCGTGAGTAGCACCAACACCTCGCATGGGACTAATGTAACTCATAAAAACTGACTGAATGGTCATGAGACCCTCGATCTGAGAGCTCGAAGGAATTCTCAAAATATCTAACTTAGGCTTAAAAACATGTCGTTAGAGGTCAAAACCCTGAAACACCCCCCAAACGGTCCCGTGAGTGGCACCAACACCTCGCACGGGACCAATGTAACTCGAATGAACCAACCTCATGATCACGGGACGTCGGGTCTGAGAGCACGGACTAATTTTAAGAATATCTACACTTAGGCTTGAAAACATGACGTTAGAGGCCGAAACCCTGAAAACCCCCCAAATGGCCCCATGAGCGGTGCTAAAATCTCACACGAGACCAATGTAACTCGTAAAAAACCGACCGCATGGTTACAAAATCCCCGGTCCGAAGTACGACCCAAATTGTAGAATATCTACACATAGGCTGGAAAATATGTCGTTAGAGGGTGAAAAACCGAAACACCCTCCAAACATCCCCATGAGCGGTGCCAACACCTTGCGTGATACCAATGTAACTCATAGGAACTGATCGCATGGTCACAGGACTCCTAGTCTGAGAGCACGACCCAATTTTCATAATATTGATACTTAGGCTTGAAAACATGTCGTTAAAGGGTGAAACCTCGAAACACTCCCCCAAACAGCCCCATGAACATCACCTCACATCTAATCAATGTAACTCGTAGGAATCGATCGCATTGTCACGGAATCGTCGATCCGAGAGCATAACCCATTTTTCAGAATATCTATACTTAGGCCTGAAAACATGTCGTTAGAGGGCCAAACGCCGAAACACCCCCAAAATAACCCCGTGAGGAGAACCAACACCTCGCACGGGACCAATGTAACTCATAAGAATCGACCGCATGGTCACGAGACCCCCAATCCTAGAGCACGACCTATTTTTTTAAATGTTTTTCCTTAGGTTTGAAAACATGTCGTTAGAGGGAAAAATCTTGAAACACCCCATAAACGACCCTATGAGTGGCACCAGTACCTCGCACGGCACGGGACCAATATAACTCGTAGGAACCAATCGCGTGGTCACGGGACCCTTGGTCTGATAGCAACACCCATTTTTCAGAATATATACACTTAGGCTTGAAAATATGCCACTAGAGGGAGAAACCCCAGAACACACCCCAAAGAGCCCTATGAGCGATGCCAACAACTCGCACGAGACCATTATAACTCGCAGGAAGTGACCGCGTGGTCACGAGACCCACGGTCTAAGAGCACGAACCAATTTTTAGACATGTCGTTAGAGGGAAAACCCCCAAAACACCCCCAAATGGCACCGTGAGCGATGCCAGCACCTCGCATGAGACCAATATAACTCGTAGGAACCGATGGCGTGGTCTCGGAACACCCGATCTAAGAGCAGGGCTCTATTTTTAGAATATCTACACTTAAGCTTAAAAACATGTCGTTAAAGGGAAAAACCCCAAAATACCCCCAAACGGCCCTGTGAGTGGTGCCAACACCTCGTATGAGATCAATATAACTCGTAGGAATCGACTGCATGGTCACGGGACCCACGGTCTGAGATCACGACCCAATTTTCAGAATATCTACACTTAGGCTTGAAAACATACCGTTAGAGAGCAAAACCTCGTAACACCCCCCAAATAGCCCCAATACCTTGCACTGGACCAATACAACTCATAGCAATCGATCACATGGTCACCAAACCCCCGGTCCAGGAGCACGACCCAATTTTTTGAATGTCTACCCTTAGGACTGAAAACATGTCATTAGAGGGCAAAATCCCGAAACACCCCCCCCCCCCCCAAATGGCACCGTGAGTGGCGCCATCACCTCGCACGGGACCAATGTAACTCATAGAAACTGACCGCGTGGCCACGGGACACCCCGTCCGAGAACATGACCCAATTTTAAGAATATCTACACTTAGGCTTAAAAACATGTCGTTAGAGGGAGAAATCCTAAAACACCCCCCAAACTGACCTATGAGCGGTGCCAACACCGTTCATGGGACCAATGTAACTTGTAGAAACCAACCACATGGTCACGGGACCCCCAGTCTGAGAGAATGACCCAATTTTTGGAATATCTACACTTAGGCTTGAAAGCATGCCATTAGATGGTGAAACCCCATAACACCCTTGAAACGGCCACATGAGCTGCCCCAACACGTTACACGGGACCAATTCAACTCATAAGAATCGATCGCATGGTCACGGGACCCCCGGTTTGAGAGCACAATCCAATTTTCTGAATGTCTACCCTTAGGTTTGTAAACATACTGTTAGAGGGCAAAACCTCAAAACACCCTCCAAATGGCCCCGTGAGCGGTGTTAGCACCTCGCACGGGATCAATGTAACTCGTAGGAACTAATCGCATGGTCACAAGACACCCGATTCGAGAGCATGACCCAATTTTTAGAATATCTATATTTAGGCTTAAAAACATGTCATTAGAGGGAAAACCCCCGAAGCTCACCCCAAACTGCCCTATGAGTGGTGCCAACACCTCGCACGGGACCAATATAACTCATAGCAATCGATCGCATGGTCACCGAAACCCCGGTATAGGAGCTCATCCCAATTTTATGAATGTCTACACTTAGGGTTTAAAGCATGCCATTAGAGGGAAAAACCTCAAAACATCCCCCCACAGGGCCTCGTGAGTGATGCCAACACCTCGCGCGGGATAATTGTAACCCGTAGGAACCGATCGCATGGTCACAAGACCCCCGGTCCAAAAGCACGAACCAATTTTTATAATATCTGCACTTAGGCTTAAAAACATGTTGTTAGAGGGAAAAACCCCAAAACACCCCTCAAACGGCCCCGTGAGCGGTGCTAACACCACATACGGGACCAATGTAACTCGCAGGAACTGATCGCGTGGTCACGGAACCCCCGGTCCAAGAGCATGACCCAGTTTTTTGAATATCTACACTTAAGCTTGAAAACATATTGTTAGAGGGAAAACCCTCAAAACAGCACCAAACGGTCTCGTGAGCAGTGCCAGCATCTCACACGGGACCAATGTAACTCATAGAAACCGACTGTGTGGTCACGGGACCCCCGATCTGAGGGTACGAACCAATTTTCAAAATATCTACACTTAGACTTAAAAACCTGTCATTCGAGGCGAAACCCCAAAACACCCCCCAAGCAGCCCCGTGAGAACTGCCAACACCTCGCACGGGACCAATATAACTCATAGAAACTAACCACGTAGTCATGGGACCCCCGATCCGAGAGCACGATAATAATTTGAGAATATCGTCGTGCTATCAAACAGGAGGTTTCGTGCCCACGTAGGCTGTTATAATTTATTATTTAGGATTATGGTCATGCAGGGTTTACATTACGCGGGTTTTATAATGTCAAAAAAATAGAGGAAATTCTGCCAATTTTTTTAATATATTTAAAAATAGTTACGGATCTAAGCCGTGACCATCTCTGTTTGTTATCACGCATAAATAGGGTCACGACTTAGGGCCGTGACTATTTTGGTAAGGTCAAAGCGTGGGTCACGACCTTGAGCCGTGACTATTATGGTGACCATTTTCATATAATGAAGGATGGGTCACAGACATTAGCAATGACCAGATCCATGACCATTCTCATATATTAAATGGTGGTTCATGGCCATTGGTTATGACTAGATGTAAGTATGGGTCACGGCTAAAGTTCATGACCATCTGTCGTGAACCCAAGGTTTGTGACCCGTCGTTTGGTCAGGGATTTGGGTCGTGACTGATGATACTACGATTCAACACGACCAGATAAGTGACGATGAGCTCAAACAGTAATAACAATGGCAGCCATAGAGATATATATGTATAAGTGTATATAGGGGGATGAGTATAAGAGGAATGAGACAATGATGTATAGTGGTTCAGACAATTAAGCCTACATCCACTATGAGTGTGTGATCCACTAAATATGGGCACTAATGGCCTTGGATACAATGCACATAAGCTCACACTCTCTCTCTATTGTGTGTACAAGCAGAGTTTTAACTGGGGTTACAATTATTGATCCCTTTACAAGGTTGAATATGATCAGTATATATAGGGCTTAGGGGGTGTAGTGTAATGTGCCCCCAATGTCTGAAAGATCATAAATGGGGCTCATAGAATAAACATGTTGTATGGGACCAACTTAGGTCTAGCTGACCTTTGCTATTGTTACGCCTGGTCGTGCAATAATGACAGCATTATGTATTTGAAGATAAGGAGGGAAGACAGGTTTTTAGTTGTAAATCTCCTCGACTCTCATAAAGATTACTGGGGTCATAGCTTTATTGCCAAAAATTGGCAATATCCTACCATACCTGAGGGAGAGAGGCACCGAGGCCTTTTGATCTCTGACTTGGGGGAGGAACAAATAGGTCACTTCTATTTTCTTCTATTTTACTTACTGTTTTTCTTTTTTGTTGCTCACTACTTATGTTCCCTGCCTTCTAGCTTATATTTTCTTCTTCTGTTTTGCAGCTCGTGATAAAAATTAAGATCCTGACTTGAGTGAGGTGAACGTTGTCGACCTTCTTAAAGCTTAGAGATTTCAAGAGAGGTTTACAGATGGCAGACACCATCTTTCAGCTACTTATCTGTTGGAGAACAAGAACATGACCGGCAGTTTCATTCCTCGGCTTGTTGATAAAGTTCCTAGATTGGAGATTTCTGAAGTAGATCCCTCTGAACTAATTGAGATAAAGGAAGAGGAAGAAGAAGAGGAGGAGGAGGATGAAAAAATATAGGAATAAGAAGAAAAAAATATATGGCTGTAATACCCCGTATTTTTATGCTATATTTAATTTGGGGATTTATTAAATTTAATGTGATGATTTATTTAATAAAAATCCAGAAATTAATTATGTTATAATTATTAACGTGACTCGAGTTAGTAATTATGGGAAACTTGTTGAATATTACTAATGAGCATAGTAATATATTATATTGGTTATATTGAATGTCATAGGTGAATTAAATGACTATTTCGAAAATTTAAGTCGGGACGTGCCCGTGCCACGTCGGGACTAATTATGTTAATTAAAAAGTGAATATTTTATAAGTTGTCCGTATGGTCGTTTTGAGTGCGCCAACTCGTCCGGAAGGGTCGAGATAGTCAGAAAAGTGTACCCGGGGGTTTAGTTTGGGTCTTGGAATGTTTTTAGACTTAATTAGTGACCCGGGAGGGCATTTTGGTCATTTTACAAAATAGGGTAATTAAACCCACGAATTTCAGCCATCCTTAGCAGCCATTTAAGTCAGCCTTTTAGGGTTAGAACATTCAGAACCCTAGAACGGCCATTGGAGAAGAGAGGAGAGAGCTCTCAAGGTGATTCGAGGCCCAAAACACCACCGATTTCACTGCCGTCACCACCAACGCGTAGATCGCGAGGAGGAGAACGCAACCACACCAATATCAGCAGGAAAGCAGACCTCTGAAATCCCAGGCAAGTGTTTAACTTGCGTATTTTCGTTGGTGCAATAATCATATTAGTGTAGGAATGATTAGAAGTATAATCAATGAAAGAAAACCCCAATTTTTGATAGGGATTTGCATGTAGAAATCGTTATAACCATATTCTGGAAATAATATGTGAAGTAGATGATTAACCCACGAATTTGTGATGTTATGTTAGAAGGAAATTCTGGAGAAAACTAATTAGAACAAAAGTTAAGAAAACTTTAGGGTTCTTGATTATTAGATGAGATTTTAGGTTGTTTAACCATGTTTAATGATGTATACACGCATGCTGAACGTTAAAGATATCTGGAATTATGTTAGTATGTTAACAGTAAACTTTTTGGGTCGATTAGTGTTGGAAAATATGAGTTTTGATGAAGAATTTTAATCAATCCCGTCACTGCAATTTCTGCAGAATTTTTGCCCAGACCTGCTTGATCGATCGATCGAGACTAGAGCTTCAATCGATCGAAGGTTCGATCGATCGACCCCAAACTTCGATCGATCGACCCCTCCTGGCAGACTCCTATTTCTCTTGTTTAGTTACTTAAATTAATTTATCATGAAATAACCTTTGAGCATTCTAAATAAAAGGATTTGGGAGATATTGAGGACCAGTAGGGTATATGGATAAATGTTAGAACCTTTAATCTTCAACAAGTATGGTAAGTATGGGATATTTACTTTAGGTTGATAGATTTATAACTTAAGGGTGAGGTACGTAAGAGAGTTACGTTGGAATCAAATAAAGTCCCGTACTGAATTTCATATTGGTGAGGATATAAACCATGAGTATTAGGTAATGAGTGAGAAAACTCTTCGAATTAAGGTTAGAGACGAAACCTTATACGTAATCATAATAATGGGAAATTACGAATAAATGTTGTGACTATGGGTTATGAGAGGCACCTATATTAATGTGATAAAATGGGTATAATTATATGATTGTGTGTACATATATTATATACATGTGAAAAACGTACCCGCGCTACTTGCTATCCCTGAGGTTACCGCGCTGGGACGATCTTATCCTGTGTTACTTTATGGGGGATATTGATTTGTACCCTAGAAGATAGAGATCCTAGGTACGGGCTATCAGATTGATAGTCGGACGGTCCTAAGAGACGTGTGGGTATGTACTGACCTCTTGGACTTGGAATCTATGCTTCGCCTCAACGTTGTTTTTGTATATGTTAATACAGTTCGAGAGTGATTCCGAACTTGTATTTCCCTTTGTGTGAGCGATACGGGGATTGGATAGCAGAGTATGCCCGCACCATAGTTTAGTTGGGGTGCTGTTATTTATATATATTATCCGAGTAGTTAATATATATATGAGGTTATATACTTTAAACTGCCTACTGTGATTTGATAAGTAGAACATGGTTGTTGACTCAAATTATTAAATACTTGTTTTGTGAAAGTATGAGAAGACACTGGGAAACTTTATAATTTAATGAAGCTAAAACGAGAGGAGTGCTACATATTGAAAGTAACCTTTTTAAAACATTGTCATCGTTCGGTTTTGAAAACTTAGGAGTAAGTCAAGATAAACTAAATTATTTGGGAAGGTTAGTACGATAGGCGTGCACATTAGAAGAGATGTGAGAATTCCTCAAGAGAGTGTCGAACTAATATGATTTGCATTGGCCTGTATCAATTTAAATACTTGCTTAACGTATTTTAAAATCAAACACACTTTCGGGCCCTGACCCGTTTCTTTTTCTCTCTCTCTCTTGTGTATATATATGTATATTTTCAGGTGCCCAGCCACAGGGGCGTCTTGCTTAGGATCCTTTGAGAAGAACGAGCTGCAGCTTAGGTGGGAGTTGTAGGTCACTTGAGTAGACGGCTTCTGTTATTGACTCCACTCCTACTATTCTCATTTATTGGGCACGTGTCGCCCTTTTTATCATTTCATTTATTGTTGGGATTTTTATATTTCAGTTATTCCAGCATTGTTTTACGGGATTTATTCAGGATGGTTTATGATGTTTAGTTTTATTATGTTGACATTTGATTGACGAATGTATGGTTTTGTTTTAGTTCATCGTGGTGTGATTCAATATTATAGAAATGTTGTTTGGTATAAGTAAATCTTTTCTTTAATTAAAATTTGGAAGTTTGTATGAAAAATGTTTTTGACACTTAGCTTAATTATTTAGGGTGTTAAATTGGAAAAATTATTTTTATCGACAGTGATGCTGAGAATGAACCAACTGTTTACCTTGATTTAATTTAATAAAGGAGTGATCGCCCGGTATTTAATTAGGCGGGGTGTCACAGGTGGTATCAGAGCATCGGGTTCTAGTGTACATAGGATCTGTATGGCTTATTTCGCTCTCAGCTTAACGTTTTTGCTATAGAGCCCTATTTTTAGGATTTGTTGTATTCGTGCTTTTACGTTTAAGTCTTCAGTTAATTGAGATTCGATGATAACTGTATACTGATAAATTTTGTTCACGTTTCAGATGCCTCCGAGACGTGCTCCGAAAGATAAGCGTGCCTAGGCCGAGCAACCAGCAGCTCCGGCACCAGGCACAATGAATGCTAATGAAGTGGCCGCCATAGTTGCTCAGGTGGTGAATGCCGCGATAGCGGTGATTCAGCAGTCTCCACCCCAGGTTCAGGCAGTGGCGCCAGTACCAGCACAGCTTCCATCTGCATGGGAGAGGGTTCGGGATGCTTTTCAGAAAGCACATCCCCTTGAGTTCTCTGGTAGCTCCGACATTGTCACGGTTAGCCAATGGAAGAAAGACATCCAGCGGCACCTCCGTATGTATGAGTGCACCGAAGTGCAGAAGCAGCTTTTAGCCTCTTTCAAGTTGGTGGGAGCCGCATTGCAGTGGTGGGAGTCCACTACTACTTTGGAGGAGAGGGACACGATCCCTATTCAGATGTTCTGGGAGCGGTTTGACCACAAGTAATTCCCACCTGCAGTGCAGACGGAGATGAGGCGGAAACTACTAAATCTGAAGCAAGATAATCTTACTGTAGCAGAGTATGAGGAGGAGTTCACGAGACTTCTCACCATTGTGCCAGATGAGGCACCTACTGAAGGCAAGAAGATTTTGTTGTTCGTCGACGGGTTAGCTTGGAGGATCCGTCAGCACCTTATTGGGAACCTATCCCTGAGTACGTTCACTGATGTACTCAATGCAGCGTTACTACATTGCCAGGATCACTGATTCCATCTTCAGGGAAGCAAGAGAGCAGGAGAGTCCAGCCAGCAGGGCAGGACCGGGGGTAATAGTGCCGGTGGGGCACCAACTCATGGACAGACTCGTCAGCACGAGCAGAGTTCCCATCAGGGGGACCCTGCTAAGCGATTCCGTTCAGGTGATTCTAGGCAGGGATTCGGGGGATTCAGGCAGGGCCATCAGGGTCAGCCTAATCAGTAGGGCCAGCAGGGTTAACACCGACAGCAGGGCCAGCAGCAAGGCCAATAGCGTGCACATCAGGGCCAACAGGGCCAATGGCGTAGAGGTAACGGCCAGCAGGGCCGTGGTTAACAGGGACAGAGGGGAGGTAATTTCAGAGGCCGGTGTTTTTTGTGCGGTAAGCACGGCCATAAGCGTCAGGATTTCCCCGAGGGCGATAGGGCCCCACAGCATCAGGGAGACCGTAATGAGTCGCAGAGACCACTCTTCCCACCTGCCCTTCCAGCTCCAGCCCAGGTGCCAGCCCAGCCAGCCATTCCAGCAGCTCCAGTGCAGCAGGGGCAATTGCAGTATGGACGTGTCTATAACGTCCACCAGGCAGCAGCTCCACAGGCACCACCCGCGATTGAGGGTATGTTTCCTATCCATGGTACTATGGGTAAAGTTTTGTTTGATACGGGGGCAATGCATCATTTTATAGCTACGCACTTTGCGAAGTCCTTAAGGTTGTTAGCCACAGCAGAGAGCACCGTGACGTGTGTCGACTCACCACTGGGGAGTGGGTCACTTATATTCTTTATATGCCGGGGAGTAGGGGTAGAGATTGGTAGCTTGATATTGCCTGCAGACATGCTAGTCTTAGACATGCACGAGCATGTTGTGATCATTGGTATGGATTGGCTCGCATCTTATAGAGCCATGATTGATTTCTTCGGTGGGAGCATTGTTTTTGCCATTCCGGGGCAAGAGATGTTTGTAGTGGCGATGCCTCGCCCAGAGGGAGGTTCGACTGCTCATTTATATTACATTGAGGAGGATACCTCTAAAGAGGTTGTGATTCCTTTGGATTCGATCCCAGTTGTTAGGGAGTATTCCGATGTGTTTCAGGATATACCAGGCCTACCGCCCAGTCGTGAGATAGACTTCGTTATAGATTTATTGCCAGATACGAGACCTATAGCACGCGCACCATACCGTATGGCTCCGGCAGAGATGCGAGAGCTACGAGATCAGATTGAGCAGCTATTAGGTCAGGGCTTCATTCGTAGGAGTACCTCACCTTAGGGAACTCCAGTCTTATTTGTAAAGAAGAGAGATGGTTCACTGAGATTGTGCGTGGACTACCGGGAGTTGAACAAGGTCACGATACTGAATAAGTATCCGTTGCCTCGAATCGATGACCTATTCGACCAGTTGAGGGGAGCAAATTTCTTTTCGAAGATAGATCTGAGGTCGGGGTACCATCAGTTACGGATTAGAGAGCAGGATGTTTCAAAGACTGCCTTCTTGTCGAGATATGGGTCCTATGAGTTCAGGGTGATGTCGTTCGGACTCACAAATGCCCCAGCCGTTTTCATGGACTTGATGAACCGAGTATTCAGAGAGTTCTTGGATCAGTTCGTCATTGTCTTCATAGATGATATCTTGATATATTCACACTCCGAGGAGGAGCATGCCGAGCACTTGAGGCAGGTTCTTCAGACTCTACGAGAGCATCAGTTGTATGCTAAGTACGAGAAGTGTGGATTCTGGTTGCGAGAGGTACAATTCTTGGGCCATGTTGTTTCTGAGCAAGGGATAGCAGTTGACCCGAGCAAAGTGTCAGCGGTGAGGGAGTGGGGGCAGCCCACGACACCGACGGAAGTGCGTAGTTTCTTGGGGTTAGCCGGATACTACATGAGGTTCATTCGGGGATTCTCCAAAATAGCGGGTCCATTGACGAATCTGACTCGCAAGAGGGTACCATATGTCTGGGATGACGCTTGTCAGTTGGCTTTCGACGAGCTGAAGGACAAGCTTACTTCGGCACCAGTCCTTGCTTTACCGAAGCCGGGTGTAGAGTACCTGGTTTACACAGATGCGTCCTTACGAGGACTTGGGGGAGTACTTCAGCAGGAGGAGAAGGCTATAGCTTTTGCTTCCCGCAAGCTTAAGCCGCACGAGAAGAATTACCCCACCCACGACCTGGAGTTAGCTGCGGTCGTCTTTGTATTGAGAATTTGGAGGCACTATTTATTGGGCGAGAAATTCCGTTTGTTCACAGACTATAAGTCACTGCAGTACCTGTTCACTCAGCGAGAGCTGAATATGCGTCAGCGCAGATGGTTAGAGTTTGTGAAAGATTACCAGTTCGAAATACAGTATCATCCGGGGAAAGCCAACGTAGTTGCTGATGCGTTGAGCCGTAGATCGGTTGACGATGTAGCGGACATCTAGAAAGCAAAGTGGAAGGAGTTGGGTCACCAGGACGCAGTAGCACGTTCTTTCATATCCGTGATGTCAGTCACACCCGAGATTGCTACGAGGGTGATACAGGCACAGACCACAGACCCGTTTTGTCAGGAGCAGATTGTACAACTTCTAGACGAGGGTGCTGAGTCCTATTCTGTTAGTTCGGATGGAGGGTTGCGGTTTAATGGGAGATTACTGGTTCCAGAAGGAGCGGAGCTACGTCATGAAGTGATGACTCATTCTCATGGGTCCCGATTTGCAGTACATCCGGGAGGCGATAAGATGTACCAGGACATAAGACGACAGTACTGGTGGAGTAGAATGAAGAAGGACATCACTGAATTTGTGTCCAAGTGTTCTACTTGCCAGCTAGTGAAGGTGGACCACCAGAAACCGTCAGGATTACTTCAGCCGTTGGAAGTACCCGCGTGGAAGTGGGAAAGTATTTTCATGGATTTCATTACCGGGTTGCCTACATCACAGCGGGGCCATGATTCTATCTGGGTGATTGTAGACCATTTGAACAAGGTGGCTCATTTTCTGCCAGTAAGGACAGATTATACCACGGGTCAGTATGCCCAGTTGTTCATCGCTGAGATTGTCAAATTGCATGGGGTGCCCCTGAATATTGTGTCAGATAGAGACAAGATTTTTGTGTCACATTTCTGGGAAAGCTTTCAGGAGGCTATGGGCACCGAGTTGAGACTGAGTTCAGCTTACCACCCACAGACAGATGGACAGACAGAGCGTACTAATCAAATGTTGGAAGATATGCTACGCATGTGTGTTCTCGATTTCGGAGGAGGTTGGGAGCCACACCTTCCACTGGTAGAGTTTGCTTATAATAAATCATATCAGTTTACGATTGGCATGGCTCCATTTGAGGCTTTGTACGGCAGGCCTTGTCGTTCTCCAACTTGTTGGCTCGAGGTGGGGGACAACAAGTTATTAGGACCAGAAGTGATTCAGGAGACCTCCGCGAGGATTGAGATAATCAGGAGTCCTATTCAGGTAGTCCAAGACAGGCAGAAGAGCTACGCCGATGCGAAACGGTTCATCCAGGAGTTTAATGTGGGAGATCAAGTGTTGTTGCGTGTATCTCCAATGAAAGGAGTGATGAGGTTCGGGAAGAAGGGGAAGTTGGCTCCGAGGTACGTAGGACCATTTCCCATCATCGAGAGAATTGGGCCAGTAGCATACAGGTTGGGATTGCCAGAACATTTATATCGCATCCACGATGTATTCCACATCTCGTCGTTGAGACGATATCTTCGGGATGATATGGCCCATACTCACATTGCGATAGACGAGATAGACTTATAGTCTGATAGCTCTTACGAGGAGAGACCAGTGGCTATCCTAGACTATAGTGAGAGGAGATTGAGGTCGAAAGTAGTTCCACTTGTGCGAGTCCAGTGGGAGCATCATAATGTGGAGGAATCCACTTAGGAGCGTGGGGCAGATATGCGCGAGAGATATCCAGAGTTGTTTTTACCAGGTATGCCTTATTTTCCGAATTTCGGGACGAAATTCCGTTATTAGGGGGGGAGTATGTAATACCCCGTATTTTTATGCTATATTTAATTTGGGGATTTATTAAATTTAATGTGATGATTTATTTAATAAAAATCCAGAAATTAATTATGTTATAATTGTTAACGTGACTCGAGTTAGTAATTATGGGAAACTTGTTGAATATTACTAATGAGCATAGTAATATATTATATTGGTTATATTGAATGTCATAGGTGAATTAAATGACTATTTCGGAAATTTAAGTCGGGACGTGCCCGTGCCACGTCGGGACTAATTATGTTAATTAAAAAGTGAATATTTTTTAAGTTGTCCGTATGGTCGTTTTTGAGTGCGCCAACTCGTCCGGAAGGGTCGAGATAGTCAGAAAAGTGTACCCGGGGGTTTAGTTTGGGTCTTGGGATGTTTTTAGACTTAATTAGTGACCCGGGAGGGCATTTTGGTCATTTTACAAAATAGGGTAATTAAACCCACGAATTTCATCCATCCTTAGCAGCCATTTAAGTCAGCCTTTTAGGGTTAGAACATTCAGAACCCTAGAACGGCCATTGGAGAAGAGAGGAGAGAGCTCTCAAGGTGATTCAAGGCCCAAAACACCACCGATTTCACCGCCATCACCACCAACGCGTAGATCGCGAGGAGGAGAACGCAACCACACCAATATCAGCAGGAAAGCAGACCTCTGAAATCCCAGGCAAGTGTTTAACTTGCGTATTTTCGTTGGTGCAATAATCATATTAGTGTAGGAATGATTAGGAGTATAATCAATGAAAGAAAACCCCAATTTTTTATAGGGATTTGCATGTAGAAATCGTTATAACCATATTCTGGAAATAATATGTGAAGTAGATGATTAACCCACGAATTTGTGATGTTATGTTAGAAGGAAATTCTGGAGAAAACTGATTAGAACAAAAGTTAAGAAAACTTTAGGGTTCTTGATTATTAGATGAGGTTTTAGGTTGTTTAACCATGTTTAATGATGTATACACGCATGCTGAACGTTAAAGATATCTGGAATTATGTTAGTATGTTAACAGTAAACTTTTTGGGTCGATTAGCGTTGGAAAATATGAGTTTTGATGAAGAATTTTAATCAATCCCGTCACTGCAATTTCTGCAGAATTTTTGCCCAGACCTGCTTGATCGATCGATCGAGCCTAGAGCTTCGATCGATCGAAGGTTCGATCGATCGACCCCAAACTTCGATCGATCGACCCCTCCTGGCAGACTCCTATTTCTCTTGTTTAGTTACTTAAATTAATTTATCATGAAATAACCTTTGAGCATTCTAAATAAAAGGATTTGGGAGATATTGAGGACCAGTAGGGTATATGGATAAATGTTAGAACCTTTAATCTTCAACAAGTATGGTAAGTATGGGATATTTACTTTAGGTTGATAGATTTATAACTTAAGGGTGAGGTACGTAAGAGAGTTACGTTGGAATCAAATAAAGTCCCGTACTGAATTTCAGATTGGTGAGGATATAAACCATGAGTATTAGGTAATGAGTGAGAAAACTCTTCGAATTAAGGTTAGAGACGAAACCTTATACGTAATCATAATAATGGGAAATTACGGATAAATGTTGTGACTATGGGTTATGAGAGGCACCTATATTAATGTGATAAAATGGGTATAATTATATGATTGTGTGTACATATATTATATACATGTGAAAAACGTACCCGCGCTACTTGCTATCCCTGAGGTTACCGCGCTGGGACGATCTTATCCTGTGTTGCTTTATGGGGGATATTGATTTGTACCCTAGAAGATAGAGATCCTAGGTACGGGCTATCAGATTGATAGTCGGACGGTCCTAAGAGACGTGTGGGTATGTACTGACCTCTTGGACTTGGAATCTATGCTTCGCCTCAACGTTGTTTTTGTATATGTTAATACAGTTCGAGAGTGATTCTGAACTTGTATTTCCCTTTGTGTGAGCGATACGGGGATTGGATAGCAGAGTATGCCCGCACCATAGTTTAGTTGGGGTGCTGTTATTTATATATATTATCCGAGTAGTTAATATATATATGAGGTTATATACTTTAAACTGCCTACTGTGATTTGATAAGTAGAACATGGTTGTTGACTCAAATTATTAAATACTTGTTTTGTGAAAGTATGAGAAGACACTGGGAAACTTTATAATTTAATGAAGCTAAAACGAGAGGAGCGCTACATATTGAAAGTAACCTTTTTAAAACATTGTCATCGTTCGGTTTTGAAAACTTAGGAGTAAGTCAAGATAAACTAAATTATTTGGGAAGGTTAGTACGATAGGCGTGCACATTAGAAGAGAGGTGAGAATTCCTCAAGAGAGTGTCGAACTAATATGATTTGCATTGGCCTGTATCAATTTAAATACTTGCTTAACGTATTTTAAAATCAAACACACTTTCGGGCCCTGACCCGTTTCTTTTTCTCTCTCTCTCTTGTGTATATATATGTATATTTTCAGGTGCCCAGCCACAGGGGCGTCTTGCTTAGGATCCTTTGAGAAGAACGAGCTGCAGCTTAGGTGGGAGTTGCAGGTCACTTGAGTAGACGGCTTCTGTTATTGACTCCACTCCTACTATTCTCATTTATTGGGCATGTGTCGCCCTTTTTATCATTTCATTTATTGTTGGGATTTTTATATTTCAGTTATTCCAGCATTGTTTTACGGGATTTATTCAGGATGGTTTATGATGTTTAGTTTTATTATGTTGACATTCGATTGAAGAATGTATGGTTTTGTTTTAGTTCATCGTGGCGTGATTCAATATTATAGAAATGTTGTTTGGTATAAGTAAATCTTTTCTTTAATTAAAATTTGGAAGTTTGTATGAAAAATGTTTCTGACACTTAGATTAATTATTTAGGGTGTTAAATTGGAAAAATTATTTTTATCGACAGTGATGCTGAGAATGAACCAACTGTTTACCTTTATTTAATTTAATAAAGGAGTGATCGCCCGGTAATTAATTAGGCGGGGTGTCACAATGGCACCCCCTGTGAAGAGGAGAGTGTTGAATGTATGTTCGTCGCTTCTTCACCGCAAAACCCTTTGTGTTCAATGTGTAGAACAAACAACTTTGGTGCAGCAAGATCACGTAAACATATAAGAATGATAACTCGGATCTTTGCAAACTCTAAGGATGTGTTTATGCTTTGTAACCCTTAGAAAACATGTGCAAACAAGGTTCTGGTTCGTAAAACTTTTTTCCAGAAAGCACACTTACGAATTTATGATGCAAACATTATTTAAATAGGATTTAAACGCTGCTTCGAAAAACGTGTCATTCGAACGACTTAAGCATGTCGTTCGCGCGACATTGTATCTCGCTCGAACGAGATCCAATGTCGCTCGAGCGACCTCGCGAAAGTTTGACTTCCAGATAAAAATGTCTCTTAACAAAGAGATTCAAATTAGTCAAACTCTATTTCGAGCTTATCATCATAAAACGAAGTTTAAACCATTAAAACACTTTTAAAACATTTAAAAATCATTTTTCTATATAAAAATTACATCCTTATCTTTTATAAAATAATTCCGAGCACCATTAATTATACGCATTCATACCTGAGTGATCTCGGAATGAAATTAACTTTGAAGACGAGTAAACTTGCACCAAATAAACATCGGCATGATTATTTCTTTGAAGCTTTACCGCAACGTCTTCAATTTTTTCAATACGTCATAGACCAAGTGGAATCGTGACAAAATAAAATTCTCCCTATGACATATTACAAACACAGTTTTGTTCACGAAATTAAGTCAAAAGAATACACGGACTCAATTGGAAATTTATGTCCTTACACCTCCCTAGGGTTCTGTTTAAAAAACTCTAGATTTTGAACCTTTAGTTCCTTATTCTACTTGTACTAAGACATGAATTCTTAGGCGACATACTCCCAACTACGGAATCTAGATTCCTCGAGGGATAAAAACCACCAGAGGGCACTTTCTTTCAAGGTCTGCTGGAACATCTGGGTTGTTATCTCTTCAAAGTCAGCAAAGAGGGTCATGGATCAGTAATAGCTTTGAAAGTGGACAATTGGGGGTCTGATTTCCCCGAACCTTTTGATGTCTGGCATCTTAAACTTCTATGGAAGTCTAGCTTTGGGATAGGGAGATATATGTGTGGAGCCCATGTCGTTCTCAGATATCTTGACTTGGTTTAACATCTTTGACAACAGTTTGAGGCCTTCCTTGACCTTGTTCAGTTCCTCCTCCTTGGGATCCATGGGTACTATCATATTAACCCCTGTTTGGGAAAGGTCTGAAATAGGGTGTTGAGAACGTGGCAGCCTATTGGCAGGTGGGGCACGCAAAACATATTGATCCTCCTCTAAGACCTAGATAGGTTCAGGAGCGGGTGGACCCATGGCACGAGGAAAGAACTTAGATAGATTCTGAAAGCTCTATATCTCGACACAGAACCTCTAGAACCCTAGATACACTGTCGATATGCAGGGTCTTGGGGGTGCCATTCGGTAGTCTGAGACAGTTTTTTAAGAAAAATGGTCATAAAACGGGAACTAAAAGTTAGAATCGCGCATATGACAGACTGTTAGAAGGGTATTTAGTGCATTTTAAGAATCCATTAAGACACTCCCGAGTTTAGGAGTTGACTAAGGTCAAATGGGGCCCAAAAATGCCCTTTGGTCAGTGAACAAGAAATACTTGGAGTAAAATGGATTATTCATTCGAATTGTAAGGCCGATTCGCGCATGGGGCAGACCGCTGAAAAGGGTATTCATAGCCATATGATATTTCATTCAGCTTCATTCGTTTTAAGAGTTAACTAAGGTCAAACGGGGATCGAGAGCGCTCGGTGGCCCTTCGAAGTAAAATGTATAAGGATAAAATTTCCAATTGAGTTAATTTGTATGTAATTGACTTAATTCCGGACAAAACATATTTGAGTTATAGATATATTTTTATTTTGTCACGATACCCCCATAAGTTTATAGCGTGTTGCTTGAAGATATAGCAGGCAATCTTCAAAGATATATCATGCCATGTTTATTGGTGCACATTTCTCGTCTTCATATCACATTACATTCTAAGATACTCTCAGGTATGAACGCATAATGTTTATGGGACTCAAAAAATGTCTTAAGGGTGTTATTTTTTTATAAATGATTTTAAAATGTTAAAAATGTTTTTAAAAGGTTTTAACTTCATTTATTCTGAGATAAACAATGTTTAGAGTCGTATGAATTCTCTCCTTGTGGTTGGAGACTTCAAATGACATGAACAGTCGTTCAAATGACATCTCACTGTCATTAGAACAAAATGGACAAGTTGTTCAAACAACATGTCCATATCGTTCTAACAACGTGGAGATATCACTCGAACGACCTGTCGACTTAATTTTTTTTTATCTAAGGAGTTTTTCTCTCAAAAACTCGTGGTGTGAAGAACCAAAATACATAATAGAACAATTACATTTTCCTGCACTTATTTTTTAAGGATTTTAAAGCTAAAACCATCCTTATTGTTTACAAAAGATCTGAGTTTTCATACTCATATGCTATAGAGATATTGTTTGCACCATTTATTTGTTCATCCATATTGAACAAGTTATGTCATTGGAGTTTTACGGTGAAGAAATGATTAAGGTTGTGTTTCGAATCATAGACGGTTACCAAAGCTACATCGGTGGACACCGAGGTACTTGTGGGCGAGTATCATGGAAGTATTTTCTCGTGACCACTGTAGAGGAGAGGTTAAACAGAAGAAAAGTGTCAAGGCTTATGGGTATCAAGTCGTTGTGTAAGTCTGTCTGTCTTCCTTTGTAATTACTGTATCATAGTGATTGTCTGGCTTGGGTCGTCTGTGGTTTTTTCCCTTAATGGTTTCCTCATACATCCGACATTGCGGACTTTACTTTATTTTACTTTCTTTAATAACCTAGATGTATGTTTAGGATTAAACAATATAAAATTGGGCTTAAGTAAAATTGGTTCACAAACTTGGTATGTAACACTTTGAAAAAGGGTCCTACAAATTGGTATCAGAGCTAGACATATTTTTTTATTGTGTTGATCCCTTGTGCTTGTATGTATAAATTTCGGAAATTTTGATGCTTTTCGAACTCCTTTTTTTATGGAACTAATTATGCTTATTGAAAAATGTGAATGAAAAGTGCACTTAAAGTGATTGATGAGCATGTTTGGTTAGCGACAGAAAAAGGGTGGTCACCACCGATCACGAGATAGGGAGAGGTCATAAGATTGAAACCTATTATGTTATGGATCGAAGTTGAACATAGACTTGCACTTTATAACTCTAAAGGTTTAAATGTTATTTTCTCGTCTGTCACCCTGGACGAATATAGTCGTATTATATTATGTGAGACTTCGAAAGAGGCTTGGGATGTTCTTTCACTCACTCGCGAGGGAATTAGCACGATTAGTGTGTATAAACTTCAAAACCTCACTACCCAATTTGAGATAATTATAATGTAAGAGAGTGATACGTTTGATGAGTTTTACACTAGGCTGACCCATATTGTTAAACTCGTTATTTAACTTGGGAGAGAAAATACCCGACAACCGAGTCATTAAGAAAATCTTAAGGTCATTACCTAGTAGATTTGATCAAAAAGTGACCATTTTAAACTCCTTACATATGCTTTATTCAATGAAACTAGAAGAGATTATAGGTGACTTACTAATCTATGAACTTAACATGTTTACCTCCAAGCAAGTGTCAAAGAAAGAGAAGGGCATTATTTTGAAAGATTGAAAGGATGAGATTAAAGTTTTGGATGATGATTTTGACACCGATTTCGAGGATGTAGCTTTGTTGGCAGAGATATTTAAAAAATTTCTTATGTTCAAAAAGCAATCAAAAGATGCCAAAAGACTTGAGAAATTCAAGAACAACGAAGCAGATCATGTCCTTAAGAATAAAAGTGAGAATGTTAAAAGGATGAGTCAGATGGGTGTTTTGGTTGTGAGGGTTATGGTTATAAGGTAGCGGAGTGCCCCACTAGACTTAAGTTGGAGGACAAGAAACCGATAGCATATAATGCTACCTTAAGTGATAGTGAATCGGAAGATGGAGAGAGTTCCCCCATTGAGCGCAACTTTATAGCATTTATGGCATGTCATGTGAGCGACGACAATAAATCTTCGCATGAAGATACTAATGTGAATGAAACTTTTGAGGCCGTTTTGTGTGAATCCCAAGTGAGTGAGGGTGAAACTAGTGAGGAGGAGGAGGAGATTGATGTTGGAGAGTTAAAATTTGCCTTTAATGATTTGTATAAGGAAGCGGTAAAGGTGAAAAGTGAAAATTTGAAGTTGCAAGCCAAGTTGAATGAGTGTGCCGTAGAAAATAATGATGCATTGATTGAGGATCTTAGGGCATGGGAGAAGACTCTTCGAAATAAAATTTAATACATTGAGGATGAGATATATAGTCTTCGTGGTTTGATGGAGCCTATGAAAATAGCGATTCTAGAGTTTGAGGAGTCTAGGTGTTTGCTTGAGTCTAGGATTAGTGAGATTGAGGAGAGATTGAAAGACTCGAGTAAGGTGAAGTTTGATTTGGAGGCAAGGTTGAAAAAGTTAGATAGGATTTTAGGTACCGTCCAAATCAAGGATGATAGATGTTATATAGGCTTTCAAGATCGTATTACACCCATTCACAAAGTCAATACCAATCGTGTGAGAGAGCTGACTAGGAACTTTAGGAGAGGTCCACATTTATATCACTTTCCTCGCCCTGTTTACACTTGCATTCATTGCGGTAGGAAGGATCACCTTTGGCGTTATTATTATGACCTTAAAAATGCTCCTAAGAAGTTTAAGAATAAAGTCATATCAGTTCCCAAAAACCCCATGCGTCGTTACACACCTACTTGGGTTAGGAAATCGAACTTAGAGGCTTTAGGAATTAAACTTCATGGTTCTTGTTTGGGTGCACATGATACTTCTCTTGCTAAATCTAATGGATGATTGTGTTATCCATGTTTGTCATACGCTAGTCTTTCCATCATGACATATATTTTTCTAGTGTTATGACATTTGTATCTCTTTGTATTATATTTTTTATTTATTTGAGTCTTATTGAACAATACAAAAAGATTTTTGGTTTCATATATTTTTTGAGAAAATAATAAAAGATTTTATTTTTGTGTCAAAAATATTTTTAGAAAAACACAAAAAGATTTTCGGTTTTTTTTTGTCATGCGTTTTCATGTTTGATATGGCATATTAGTGTGCTTGGACTCCCATCATTTCATTATCCATTTGGCTAGGACATTTGTTCATAACTTTAGATGCTTAGAATGATCTTAACCATTGACAAATGGGGTTATTTCAAAGTTAATCTACATTTGGATTCGACTTTGTATATATGCAATCGCACTCACATGCACGAGTTTATATGAATGTTTGACTTCTCATGCGTATTTGAGTTTGCTAAGACATTTTTCTCTCAATTTTATCATCTATGCATAATAAGACTTAGGAGGAGGTGCACATGTAAGAACCGTTTGTCGCGAGAATTTATATTATAGATATTGAAAAAATGATGAGTGTTCACGGGAAAGGGCTACGAGAGAATAATAATCTCATTGTGAAAGCCGCTGTTTAAAAGAGCGCGAGAAAAAATTAAGGCAATAAAAAGAATCATATGCCAAAATAGGGCCAATACGATTTCTCAAAGTTGAGAAAAATAGAAACCTCAAAAGAGCTTGAAAAGGAAAATATGAATATATGAGGGTGTTTAGATGGAAAAATAACAATGGATTTGCACGACGAATCCTATTGTTGAAAAATCATGTTGTGACGCTATTGTTTGTTGAATCGTCAAAATTCTGAATTTGTGTGCATGTTGTTCGTTTAGTTCATTAACTTAATATATTAATGGTCACATATGGTTAAAACTTTGTTTGATGACATTTAGCTATCAATTAGAACTTCTTGATCGTTTCGATGAGTTCAAGTTGTGATTTATTTGTTGTAGTTCATGGCCATTCATTTCATATCTATGTTTGAGCACATTGATACTATGATAGCATGAAACTGATACTTGTTTTATTTTTCTGTTTTGAGTCTGTTTCGCTACTGTTTCGTATTTCTAGTACATGTTTTCATGAAATGTTTTCACTGGGCAAAACTTTGCAATTTTTAGGGCTAGAATACAGATATTTTTGAAGTCGTTCGAATGACATGCCCAAATCATTCGAAGACTGGTTCAAATGACACAAATTTTGATGTGATAATTTTGTCAGGTACGATCATTATAATGGTCATTTTTAGGGCCGTTAGATATATGCTTCGAACGACACCTTACTGTTTTAGGTCATTTTTTACCTCCTTCAAACGACATGCCTATGCCATTCAAACGACATGGCATAGTCGTTCGAACAACCATGTCATGATGTCTGACCCCTTATTCTGTTTCAGTACCTGTTTCATATATGTGATGATTTCATTCCGTTTGGTTACATCAGGGTTCATTTGGAAAATCTACATGTAGTCGATAGTGCTTTTTCATGCTTCGATTCTTATACCGCATTGACTTTTTTAGTCACATCTTTGCTTAGATAAATGATTCATATTACGAGACTGTTTGCTAGCTACAAGTTGGTACCTTCTGGTTATTTTAGTTGGCTATATACTCATGTTTATCTAGATATGCTTCATGTGATTATTTCATTCTAGATATGATGACATTTGTGTATCTTTTTCAGTTATTGTCTATTCGAGACAAAAAGGGGGAGAGATGGTATGTGATGTAGGGGGAGTTTGTTTAATGAGAACATATGTTCTTTTTGCATTGCAAATTAGAATTATGTTTTGATCATATGTTTATATATTAGTATCATATTATCTTGTACAAATTGGTATCATTATTTGCTCGTTTAAAAAATGGTTTGCTTTAAATATTGGTATTTTTATATCATTTGTTTCTCCATACTTCATTGGGTATTTGTCTATTTCATGTGTGTAGGTATTCTTTAGCGATGCGAGATTTTGAGCCTACATGACATTCAGACAACTCGTGCTTACCAGATCTGCATAGACCAGTCCTTGTCCTATAATTTTTTATTTTGGGTTTTATGGGAAGGGATTTAGGTATCATACGACTTGACAGCCTGGCTTAGCATTTACTGTTTTGGTTTTGTCCCGGAATAGTCAAAGGGGAGATTTCTAAGGACAAAATTTCCAATTGAGTTAATTTATATGAAATTGACTTAATTCCAAACAAAACTTATTTGAGTTATAAACAGATTTTTAGCTTGTCACAATACCAACATAAGTCTATGACGTGTTGTTTGAAAACGTAGCGTCCAAGCTTCAAAGATATATCATGTCGTGTTTATTGGTGCACGTTTCACATCTTCATATCACATTGCATTATGCGATACTCTCAGATATGAACGCATAATGTTTATAGGACTCAAAAAAATGTTTTAAGGATGTTATTTTGTTTATAAATGATTTAAAATGTTAAAAAGGTTTTTAAAAGGTTTTAACTTCGTTTATTCTGAGTTAAACATTGTTTAGAGTCGTATGAATTCTCACCTTGTATTCGGAGACTTTAAACAACATGAACAGTCGTTCAAGAAGCATCTCACTATCATTAGAATGACATGGACAAATCGTTCAAACGACATGGATATATCATTCGAACAACATGGAGATATCACTCGAATGACCTGCGGACTTAAGTTTTTTATTTAAGGCTTTGTTGATGTAAAAAATTAGATCGTATCTAATTATTCAATCACAGATAAATAAATGAGACAAAGAATTTTTAAAGTGGTTCAGCCTTATAAGAATGGCCTACGTCCACTGTTATGGTATTGCTGATTGTATGGAATTCTCGATTACAAATTATCTCAAGAAATTCTGGTCCCTTTACAATGAGGATTGTACAATGTATTTATAGCCCTCGGGCTGTAATGTGAAAGGGTAATACATTAAATGATGTACATATGAAAGGGTGATACATTCAATGCTCCTTAAGCATATGCGTCTGAATGATAAGCATTTAATGAACAGTCAAACTGTTGGTTATCCCGCTATTAATGCTTTGTTCGAGGTGCAGCTCGGACCGCCTGAGTTGTTCGGACCGCCTAAGCTTCTCGGTGCTCAAGAGTTCCTCGGAGAATTCTCGTTTCTCGGAGCGTATGAGTTCCTCGGGGAAACAGTGTTCCTCGTTGTAGTATGGTTCCTCGGAGCGTGTAAGTTCCTCGGAAGTGTTTGTCGTTGCCACGTAGATTGCCATGCGTCTTCACTTTATTGATCCATATCAGCAGACTAAATTTGGTATCAATAGAAGCCCCCAATGTTTCATAGTTCAAAATTTGAGGAGTGTGGAACATTCTTTCTCGGAATATGATAGCTTTAAATAGTCCTCTTGATTTTTAGGAGTGTTTCCCTTGTATTTATTTCTCTTTCCAAATTCGTAAAATCAGGCTTTTTTATATTTTCATAACCGCCTCGATCTCTGCGTACTTTTTATCCTTTTAGCCGCCGGTAGCGTAATCGTTTCTTCTTGCTTCGATTGTCGTGCCCTTTTTGTTCCTCTAGCCGCCGGTAGCATAATTGTTTCTTTTTGTAATCATTACTTTACCATTTCCCAAGGCAAGGTATTTAAACTTCACAGACACTCCCATCGTCTTCTACCTTTTCGAATTTGTATCTTCGAGTTTTCCGTCGTCCCTTTCTCTCCTGTGTATTCATCTCTTCCATCGTTCGTTATCATCAGATCCACTCTTTTTCTGTAAGATTTTCTTCCTTCTTCTTCATTTCTTTTATTCATCATGGTTTACCCTGTTGAATCTCTTGATAAGTTTTGCTCTGATTTTTCTATACCCTCCTGGGTTGTTTTGGAAGAGCTTTCTGAGCCTTCTGATTATTTCCAATTGGCTGAGGGACATTGGTTCCCCAGTCTCTTTATTGCTGAGTGTGGATTTTTTTTTCGACCCAATCCCTTATGTCTGGAATTTTGTTAATACTTTGACGTTGTTCCTGTAAGAATAGCCCCCAATACATGGAGAATAATTAATGGGGTGCATAGGTTAAATCAAATCCATGGAACTCGCATAGGGATTACATAAATCATGTTTTGCTATAGATGGGCAGTTGGTGATAACACCTTTTATTTAAAAACTAGATTTTTGAATAGGGCCTTAGTAGTCAATCTCCCGGATGCTAATAGGGATTATTTGGAGCACGGGGTTGTCATAAAAAATTGGCAACATGCTCCATTATCTGGAGATGAAGTTTATCAGGGTCCCAAATGCCCTTCCTATGACAATGGGATAGGTTATTTTTATTTATTTTACTTATTTTGAAGTCATGCTTCTTTTGTGTTTGATAAAATGTGCCACTGATATTTTAATTTTGATTTATTTGCAGTTGATAGCAAAAGAAAGTGTCCAAAGGAGGAAGATGTTAATATAAGACATTTGAAACTTATCTGGAGTCTACATCAGAGTGTTGCCGACGAGCACATTAGGTCAGCCTCATATCTGCTGGAGTATAAGAGCTACACTACCTCTTTTACTGCTCGTCCAGTAATAAGCGACGCAGAGCCAGTACCAGCTTCCACCAGCTCCTCGCCTGAATCACACATTCCTTTAAGTGAAAGGATGAAGAAGAGAATACATCCCACCCTCTTCAAGAAGCCTGCCTCTGGTGTTGGAGAGGCTAAAAGAAGTAAGATTGATGTCCCAGAAGGGACAAAGAAAGTTGATGCACCTTCCTCGGGTGCTGTTGTGAAGGTTACCGAGAAGCCTCCAGTGGCCCCGAGCAAGGCTTCTGCTTCAGGCGAGGTGATTGTCATATCACCGACCAAGGGCTCCTCCTTGGTTGAATCAATCCCTGTTCCCCCGAGGAAGCTGAAGAAGAGCTCCTCGGTCAATTTGGCTGACACCATCACTCAGCCCCCAACTACTGGAACTGGTGTTCCAACTTTTGTTCCCCCGAGCTCTGCCATGAGCTCGGTAAAGTCTTGGATCATTCCAGAGGTCCAAGGTACTGAGGAAAACCTTTCTCGGGATATGGTTACCTCATTGGCTGCTCACCACCTTACTTCTGTAAGTCTTCTTACTTTGAACTTTTCATATTTCCCTTGTCATTTCAGTTTCTGACTTGCTTTCATTTTCTTTTCACAGTTGACGAGCTGCTTCAATATAATTCTGAAGAAGGATGAAGCAATTAAAACTTCAAGCTCCTCATCTGGTGTGGAGGAAGCTCTGGCGGGCCTGACGAAGTCTTTGGAAGATTCTCGCTAGAAATATGCTATTGACAAGGCAATCTGGGAGAATAAACTTGCCTCCACCAAGTAGGAAAAAGCTCAGGTTGTTGAGGTCTCCAAGGAGTTGGAGAAGAGAATAAAGGACCTTGAGGGGAAAAATAAAGAGCTCGAAGGGAAGCTTAAGAATGCTGAGGAGTTTGAAAATAAACTCAAGGTTGCTGAGGAGGAGTTAAGTCGACTTCAGGAAGTAAGTCATCAAAAGGAGGAGGCTGAGAGAAAGTTGAAAGCTGCTGATAACCTGCTGTCCAAGAAGCTTTCCTCGGAGAAGTTGAAGAGGAAAACGACTGTGAAGAAGTCCTTCAGTGCTGGCTGGGACAAGGGGTGGAACAAGGGGTTGGCTACCATGATGTCACAAGTAGAATATGGCAGCCTTAAATACTTTAGGGATGGATGGGTTGCTGCTCTGCAGGAGATAAAAGTGGATGAAAATTCTGAGCTCTTACAGCGACACATCTCGGGTCCCCCTCCAACTCCTGAAGAAGAAGAAGAGGACGAAGCTGCCTCCGAAGAGTATTCTATGGTGATGGGAGATCATCCCCCAGCCATTCATCCTGCTCCCGAGGAACCTCAGCAAATCATTACTTCTTCCGAGCAACTGCTGGCGCTCCCTGAGAAGCTTTATATTCCCTCCGAGCAACCTACTTCCTCATCCCAGCCTCCCGAGAAGGTTTTGGGAGACAAGGAAAAGGTGTAGAGTTATTCGAGTTTCTCTTTATATTTTTCTTTTGTCAATTGTAACCATGAATATGTAACCCTGATTCTTGATATAATAAAACTTGAATTTTTATTTATTCATACTTTTGTCTCTTCTTCATACTCTGTCTTGATTCTTATTGATTATTGCTTTTCTTCCTCTACTAGTTTCTGGCCAGGATGGAATTATTATCTGCTCACGATACTGTGCTGTTGAGGCAATGCAATGATTATTTCAAGGCTGGTCACACAGATCTGAGTGCAGCACAAGTCATCGACATCCTCGACCAAGATGCTTATGAACAAGCAGTTGAAGCATACCAATATCTGAAGTGTCTACTTGATCGAGCAGTGGCCAATAATGTGGCTTATTACGACATGATTGAGGATCTCCAAGGCACCCTCAAAGATCTTCAACAACAATACAAAGAGTACACTGCCCTGTTGCATGAGGGGTATGAGAAGAAGTACCAGCAACTCAATGCTGACAAGGGGTACGAGAAGCGTTTTGCTGGCTACGAGGTAAGGGAGAGAACTCTGAGGGGCGAAGTCGAGGAGTGCAGGCAGATAGCTTAACTATTAGAGCAATAGAATAACAACCTATAGAAAGAGTTGTCTCAGTTTAAGTCTGCAGCTTCTACTTCAAATTCCTTGATCCCAGTAAATGATGAGGGATTTTCGTTCTTGGAAGTCGAGAACGCCAACTTGAGGGACGAGTTGGAAACCTTGAAGAGGTCTGTCCCATCTACATCTTCTCGTGGTCGAGCAAGAGCTCCTCGGGGACGAGCAAGAGCAGCTCGAATTCCTGTCGAGGAACAGAGGACTCAGTCTGCCTTAGAAAACCAGGCCTTCCAATTGGCGAAGCACCAGGCTTTGGCTGAAATGTCAAAGAAGATCAGGGACTTGGAAGAGCAGCTCTCAGCGCAGAAATCAGTTTTGGATAATAAGGAGCTATTCATCCAAAATCTCCACGAGCGGCTGGAAAGACTAACATATCAATTCCACAAACAGCCCAGGGAGTTCTGGATGGCTGGATACAACGAAGGTCTCTATCACTTGGACGATCGTATTCAGAATGCCAATAATGAGGGCTACAAGCAAGGCTGGTTGAATGCCTTAGGTGTGCTGCAACTCGAACAGGGTCATTACCTGTGGGACTATCATGATCCTGGGCTGCTCGACCTACCCATGCCACCATTCAAACTTGATATGAGTTGGATCCCTGCTCGGGCTATTCCTCGATGCTTAATTTCCAAGTATCTCAGCGACTACAATCTCCATTCAAGTGTTGAAGTATCTCGTCCCGAGCACCTCTTAGATCGACCATCCGTGATGAATATCAGGATGTTAAAGGATCTCAACTTCATAAATTCTCCCCTGGCTTTAAATGATCAGCCTGCTGGCAAGGAACCTTTGTCAAAAGCAGAGGGGAAAAAACCAGTAGAGTAGGAATTTTAATGTAATAGTTAGTATACATTTCAATATCAATGTAACTTTCATTTCATTATCACTGTAATTTTTTTTGGATTTAATGAAAGACTTTCATTTCTATTTGCTATTGTCTTATAACACTTTATATATGTGCATGTGTATCTGTTAAAAAGATAACAATATTGTGTAGTTTATCAATCAACTTATTGTCGAGTAGTTTGAACTTGTGATAATCATTTGGCAAAAATAATATTTTGTTTCTCGACAAACTTAGTAATAATTAAAAAGTTACGAGTATAAAAAATGTTGCTCGATCACTTTAAAATTTACTTGTCGACCAGCTACAGTTAGTGAGTTTTTATTTTATCCCCGACCAGCCATAATTGATAGATTTTTCTCTTAAATGTTTCCAACCAACCAAGGTCGGTAAATTTTCCTTGTCGACCAACTACAGTTGGTGGGTTTCTATCCTCGACCAGCCATAGTTAGTCTTTTGAAATAATTTTACCTCCCGACCAACTCAAGTTGGCATTTTCGAGAATATATTTACTTCCTAACCGACATAAGTTGGCATTTTTAGGAATACTTTTATTTCCCGAGAAACATATAGTTTTATTTCCCTTAGGAATACAAATTTTACTTCCCGGAGGAATACAAGTAGCTTTACTTCCCGGAGGAATACTGGTAGCTTTACTTCCCGGAGGAATATTGGTAGCTTTACTTACCAGAGGAATATAGGTAGCTTTACTTCCCGGAGGAATATAGGTAGCTTTACTTCCCGGAGGAATATTGGTAGCTTTACTTCCCGGGGGAATATAGGTAGCTTTACTTCCCGGAGGAATATAGGTAGTTTTACTTCCCGGAGGAATATTGGTAGCTTTACTTCCCGGAGGAATATTGGTAACTTTACTTCCCAGAGGAATATAGGTTTCTCGATCAACCTTAGTTGGCATTTTCGAGAAAAAATTTGAGTAGCCTGAGCCTGAGCTTTGCCGAGTAGTGTGTAGCACTAGTATTCCCCGAAAAACTTTCAATAAAAAGAAATAATTCTACAGAATATCTTCATTTTATTCATCACTGATAATACTTGCGTAGGTGCTCTGCATTCCATGCGTTCTTAAACTCTTCCCCTTCTAAAGTTGCTATTCGGTAAGTTCCTGGTCGAACAACTTCTGTAACTCGGTATGGCCCATGCCAGTTTGCTTCCAGTTTATTGTGCTTTTGAATTACTTTCTTCAGCACATAGTCTCCTTCTTTCAGGTCGCACTTCTTCACCCTCTTATTATAGAATAGAGTTGTTTGTTGTTGGTAAGCAGCATTTCTAATGGCTGCTTCTTCTCTAACTTCCTCGAGCATGTCTAAATCCAATCTTCTCAATAAGTCGCTGATAGGGGAATTGAAATTCAGTACCCTGTGTGTTGGGAGGCCCAACTCGGTAGGTATAACAGCTTCACTTCTAAACGCCAGCATATATGGTGATTCTCCAGTTGCTACTCGGGGATTAGTTCGGTAAGCCCACAATACTGACTGTAACTCGTTGATCCAGTTTGCTTTTGCATCATCTAGTCTTTTCTTCAAACCATTCAGCAGTGTTCTGTTTGTCACTTCAGTTTGTCCATTTCTTTGAGGATGGCCTGGTGCTGAGTGGATCTTCAAAACATTTGATTGATGATAATAGGCAGCGAACTCCTCGTTATCAAATTGTGTTCCATGGTTTATGATGAAAGCATGAGGAAGACCATATCGACAAATAATGTTCTTCCAAATAAATTGGTACACCTTCTCGTACGTCATATCAATGAGAGGCTCAGCTTCCACCCATTTAGTAAAATAATCCACTGCGACGACGAGGTATTTGAACCTTCCTCTAGTCGTTGGCAGTGGTCCAACAAAATCTATTCCCCACATGGCAAATGGCCAAGGGGAAGTGATGGGTGTCAATAATGCTTGTGGATTTCTTCGGATGGAGGAAAAGCGCTGGCACTTGTCACATTTCTTGGCATAGGCTATACAATCAGCCCTCATCGTCGGTCAGTAATATCCCTGCATTATTATCCTTTGCAACAGCGTCCGACCTGCTACATGGGATCCACAGGACCCTTCATGGTTCTCTTCAATCAATTCTTTCACCTCGGAGGGATGTACACATCTTTGCAAACCTGCCATAATTCCTCGTCTATATAAAATACCGTTAGTTAATACATACCGAGCAGCTTTAAACTTCAATTTCTTGGCTGCGAGCTTATCAATTGGTAATTCTCCCTCCTCAATATATGCCCTGATGGGATCCATCCAAGATGGTCCATATTAAGGGTGATAAAGTTCATCTCCAAATCTTCATCTATACTCCGACCAGCCAAAACTTCAATGGGGATTGTTCTTCGTAGCTCGGTACGAGTAGCTGATGCTAATCGAGCTAAGGCATCTGCTCTTGCATTCTCCATTCTCGGTATTCTGACCAGCTGAATAGCAGCAAATTCTTATACCAACTCCATCACCTTTGCATGGTATTTGATCATTAATTCTCCTTTGGCTGCATATATTCCCAACATTTTATTTACAATTAATTGAGAATCACTGAAGACAATAATTTGTTGTGCCTCCATAATTTTCGCCAAATTAAGACCTGCAATCATGGCCTCATACTCAGCTTCATTATTGGAAGCTTTGAATTGGAAACGTAGGGCGTACTCCATGTCGACCTCGTCCGGAGTGCTCAAAACTATCCCTGCCCCACTGCCTGTTGTGCAAGATGATCCATCTACATATAGCCTTCATATAAGTAACTCGTCTTCAAACTTCTGATCTGACAGAGTTCCTCGGTGAAATATTTTTTGCCTCCTTTCATCTTCCCCTGATATTTCTCGCTCTTCGTCGACCATCTTTTCTTGCCCTTTTACCAACTGGAGTTGGTCTGAGCTCGAATTTGATGATCCTGTAACATCCACTTGCTCTTTTACCAACCGGAGTTGGTTTGAGCTTGTGTTTGTTGATCCTGTAACATCCACAGTTTGATCAGCGAGAAACTTTTGCTCCTCAGGGGTATCAGGATATGTGAACTCTGCTATAAAATCTGCTACAGCTTGCCCTTTTAGCGATGATCTGGGTTCATAGACTATATCGTATTCTCCGAGCTCTATTGCCCAGTACATCAATCTCCCTGATTTTTCTGGTTTATGAAGGGCTTGCCTCAATGGCATATCAGTATATACTACTATGGTATGAGCCTGGAAGTATGGCCTCATTCTTCTACTCGCCTCGATCAGCGTCAGTGCTAACTTTTCCAGCCTTGGATATCTGATCTCTGTTCCTCAGAAGGCCTTATTTGTGTAATGGATTGGTTTTTCTACTCCGTTATCCACTCTTATCAATGCCGAGCTAACTGCATTCTCCGATACTACTAGGTACAAGTATAATTTTTCTCCCATCACCGGCCTGGACAACAGTAGAGGTGCTCCCAAGTATTTCTTCAAGTCTTGAAAAGCATTCTCACATTCATCATTCCACTCAAAAGTCTTTCGGAGTGTCTTAAAGAATGGGAGACATCGATCAGTTGCTCGTGATACAAATCTGTTGAGTGCTGCTACTCGTCCTGTAAGACTTTGCACCTCTTTCTTCGTCGTTAGAGTTCGCAGCCCTAATAGAGCTTTGATATTTTCAGGATTCGCCTCAATGCCTCGCTGATTGACAATGTATCCGAGAAACAGGCCTTCTCGTACTCCAAATATGCACTTCGTCGGGTTTAGCTTCATTTGGTATTTATCTAGTTGATCAAAAGTCTGACTTAAGTCAACTAGATGATCAGCAGCTTTTTTACTCTTCGTCAGCATATCGTCAATATAGACTTCCATATTGCAACTGATTTGTTCAGCAAAGACTTTGTTCATCAGCCTCTGATATGTCGCACATGCATTTTTCAAACCAAAAGGCATAACATTATAACAATAAGTTCCCCTAGGGGTAATGAAAGAAGTACTCTCCCTGTCTTCAGGTTTCATTTTAATCTGATTATAGCAAGAATAAGCATCCATGAAGCTTAGTAGCTCGTGTCCCGAGGTAGCATCGACTAGTTGATCAATTCGAGGCAATGGAAAGTGATCCTTTGGGCATGCTTTGTTGAGGTCAGTGATGTCTACACACATCCTCCATTTGTTGTTCTTCTTTTTCACCATCACTACATTGGCTAACCAGTCTGGATATTTAACATCTTCAATAAAATAAGCCTTTTGGAGCTTCTCGACTTCCTCCTGTATAGCTTGATTCTTCTCGGGACTGAATACTCTTCTTCTCTGCTTCACAGGCTTAATATCCTTATTCACATTGAGTTCGTGACATAAGAAATTTGGGTCTACCCCAGGCATATCTTCATGACTCCACGCAAAAGATTATTTTCTGCTTCTTAGGAAAGTTATCAATTCCGATTTTAGTGAGGCTTCCAACGATGAACCTACTTGAGTAATTCGCTCAGGGTGCTCGTCGTCCAGAATGATGTTTTCAGTAGCTTCCACCACTTGACCCTTCACGAGTTGTGACTCATCTCTAGGATCCAATGTTTTAATTTCTGCCCCTTCTTCCACTTGATAAGTAGTAGTCTTTTTCCTTGATTCCTCCATTTCTTCTTGCTCGGCGGATGAATAATAGCATTCCCGAGCTACTTTCTGATCACCTTTAACAACTCCTACTCTAAAATTTGTTGGAAATTTCAGGCATTGATGCACCGTAGATGGTACAGCCTCGAACTTCTTCAACCCTACTCTTCCCATGATGATATTGTATGATGACTGAACATTCTTATCCATCACGAAGAAGCGTATTCTTTCTGTTCGACAAGCAGGCCACGTACCAATGAATATATCCAACTTGATCGTCCCAAGTGGAAATACTTTCTCGCCAGCAAAACCAAGGAGGGGTCTATGATAAGGCTCCAATTGAGATAGATTTAGATTTAAACTGTCGAAGCACGAGTAGAACATGATGTCTGCCGAGCTAGCATTATCTACGAGTACTCTTGAGATCATTACATCTTTCATCCTCATTTTGATCACCAATGGGTCATCATGAGGATATAGAACACCTGCAAGGTCATTCTTTGAGAACCCAATAACCAACTTCTCTTTGTTCACCTTTCTCGGGCGATCCTCCTCAGCGAGATTTATTCGTTGAATGTACGAGCAAGCTTGAGCCTCACAGAGGTAAGCTTTTCTCTCTGCAGTAAGGTCTCCTCCTGCATCTCCACCTGTAATAACATTACAGTCAAATGACCCCAAGCATATTAAAAATACCTCACGTTCTGGCTGCCTTGGTCTCTTGGGAAGATCGGGGTCATCTTCGGGATTGACTTCATGGTTTCTTTTCTTGTTCTCCTCTGCTCGACGAGGAGATCTAGACCTCTCTCTTGATCGGTCATTATTCCTTCTTTCGCTTCCACGATCAACATACTTTGACAGTTTTCCTCGTCTGATGAGTGTTTCAATCTTATTCTGAAGAGCTATGCAATTTTTGGTCATACGGCCGTGATCTTTATAAAACTCGCAATACTTCGCCTTATTCCTCTTGTCAGGGTTTGCCTTCATTTTCTCTGGCCAGTTTAGTTCCTCGTTGCTCTTGATTTCTTCTAGAACATGGTTGATATCCTTCTTCAAAGGAGTATAACTATCATATTTCTTCATCACGTCCCATACCGACCTGTTTTTTGAATGTTTGTCATTACCATTGTTCTTATGCTCTTTCTTCTTAGCTTTATCGCCTTCCACCTTGGTTTCTTTGGCATCCATATTCTTCTTCGCAGCCATAGCCTCCTCGGCATTCATAATCTTGGACGCTTTTCCCATCAGATCTGGCATGGTTCTAAGTGGATCTTGGGCCAAAGTGTAGTACAACTTGTTGGGCAGTAGTCCACTCATCAAAGCGGTAATCGCTGTCTTCTCCTCATAATCAATGACTTCAAGTTTCTCGTTATTAAAACGAGTTATGTAATCTCTGGTACTCTCACCAGCTTTTTGTCTAACACTTAACAAATGTGCTACTCGTTTAACTGGCTTTGCCCCAAAACAGAAATTCCCAATGAATAACTCGGCCAGTTGAAGAAAGGTTGAAATCTTACCCCGAGGAAGATTATTATACCATATTTGAGCAGATCCGATAAGAGTTCCCGAGAATGCTCTGCATCTCATCTCATCTGGAATAGCATAGATGTCGACTGCAGCTTGGTATTGTTCTATATGAAGGACGGGGTCAGTCTTTCCATCATATTTGGTAGTCACAACAGGTGCTTTGAATTCTGATGGTGTTGGAAAATCTACAATAGCCTGGATAAAAGGTGTTCCTCGAACAAAGGTTCTTTGTAGGGGGTTCTTAGCTTTAACCATTTCCCTCAATCTATCCTTCAGCCTTTGGATAGATCCTTTCCATGCATCATTTCCTTCCTCGGGCCTATTGGTTCGAGCAGCTGATCGCGTTGAAGTGGCTTCCTGGGATTTATCTTGACGAGCAACTGGTTGCGACTGGGCAGATCCTTCCCTTAAATCTGATGGTCGTCGAAAACTCCTCGATGGGGCTCTAGGAGGACTTTTTCTCCTCCTAGGACCTAATCGATCGAAAGGAGATACTCTCCTTAATCTTTCTAGCGCACTGGTCCTTTCTGGGGAGAGAGTGATACGTTGTTCAGTATCCGTGGCTCGCACTGACAAAGTTCGTCCAGGTTGATAAAAAAAATCTTCAGACTCCTCATTGCGATATGAATTGGTACGCCTAGTATGTGAAGAAGATGCACGGGTATTTATTTGAATACTTCGTGGTCTTGAATGGGTTGGTGCACCGCCATGGAGGGTTTGTATGAGTTGACGCATAGTTTCTTGCATGACGGTCTTGCCCTGAGCCAGATTTGTAATTATTCCAGCCAGATCTGGAATATTTGGCGGAGCAGATGGATTTGGAGGGCTTCCAACATTTCGATTGCTTGATTCTGGAATATCAGCCATTTGTGATGGATTGTTTTTTATGGAAAATGATATTACCAGTCGTTCCCACAGACGGCGCCAATCTGTTGATGTAAAAAATTAGATCGTATCTAATTATTCAATCACAGATAAATAAATGAGACAAAGAATTTTTAAAGTGGTTCAGCCTTATAAGAATGGCCTACGTCCACTGTTATGGTATTGCTGATTGTATGGAATTATCGATTACAAATTATCTCAAGAAATTCTGGTACCTATACAATGAGGATTGTACAATGTATTTATAGCCCTCGGGCTGTAATGTGAAAGGGTAATACATTAAATGATGTACATATGAAAGGGTGATACATTCAATGCTCCTTAAGCGTATGCGTCTGAATTATAAGCATTTAATGAACATTCAAACTGTTGGTTATCCCGCTATTAATGCTTTGTTCGAGGTGAAGCTCGGACCGCCTGAGTTGCTCGGACCGCCTAGGCTTCTCGGTGCTCAAGAGTTCCTCGGAGAATTCTCGTTTCTCTGAGCGTATGAGTTCCTCGGGGAAATAGTGTTCCTCGTTGTAGTATGGTTCCTCGGAGCGTGTAAGTTCCTCAGAAGTGTTTGTCGTTGCCACATAGATTGCCACGCGTCTTCACTTTATTGATCCATGTCAGCAGACTAAATTTGGTATCAACAGGCTTTTTCTCTTAGAAATTCTAGGTGTGCAAAATAAAAATCCTGAATAGAACAATTGCATTTTTCTTCACTTGTTTTGTAAGGATTTTGAAGCTAAAACCATCCTTATAGTTTATAAAATATTCGAGATTTCATACTGATATGCTATAGAGATCTTATTTACACCATTGGGGTGTTCATCCATATTGAACAAGTTGTTTCGTTGGAGTTTTGCGGTGAAGAAATGGTGAAGACCATTGTAACAATCCCCATTTTCTCATGTAAAGGTTGGCTAGGCACGAAGGTGGGCTTATCGATCAATTAATACCATTCTTAGCACCAACATAAAATAAATTATATATTAAGGGCCTATAATTGAGTTTTAACTCAACATTTTTAATAATAAGTATATAAATCCAAACCAACATGAAGTGCATGATAAGTCTAACATAAAATTAAGTATCAGAAATCAACATAATGTAAATAAATAAATAAATCTCGGGCTTATGATCATACAAATGTCTCAAATGAATAATTATGACTGGAAAAGCACCTAGGCTAGAGTCAATAATCTGAAAAGCTGAGAAGTACGAAAGATCACAAGGCTGGTATAGCAACAGTCCCGCTATCCCTGTCTAGGAGCAACCTGTGGAGAAAACATATAAATTTGTGTTAGTGACCTAGAGTTGCAAGAATCAACTTATTTAATTTATAATTCAATAGTACTGTTGTTTTAAAGTAAGCAAACTTCAATGTTACTCACATATGGTAATTATCTCACCCCTCAGTTAAAAATATAATATTTTTCCAGCTCTTTCCAATGGTTAATTTGACTCCATACTTACATCAACAGGTTCCTAATACTTAGTACTCCATCTTAAAAGATTAAATGATATAAATTAACATTTATAATGAGTCTCAAATTCCCAGAAATCTACATTCTAAATCATAATTCTTTCCAGAATTCCTTCTATTAATCCATTTTAAATTCAAGTTATGCCTTAACATAATACGTGTGTTGTAATTTTATATTATTTCAGTCCTTAAACCGTGATTTCAAATCCTCTACATATACGTTAAGATTTCCCAACAAAAATCAAAAGTTCCTAGCGCATGAGTTCTAATCATCCAATTCAATTTTAATCACCCGAATTTCTAGGTTTATTTGACCACATCCAATTATTCTTTCTACATATATAAGATTAATTCCTATCCTTTTAATCATAAATTTCACCCTAAGAAAATAAAAAAATCATAGGTTATTTACTGCGATGAATCAACCTCTACATTGAATACATAAATTAAGCAAGAAGATTCTTGCCTCGTTATGGTGATGGGTGATTTCTACCTTGAGTCCTTCGCTCTTCCTCCTCTTAGGCCTTTTATCCTCTATGTCTATTGAATTGGGGTTGATAGGGTTAGGTTATAACTACAAGTGGGGAGTTATTTCTCTTGCTCCTAATCTTATACTTAACCCAATTCCCGAGTTGGGCATATAACCCCATTTTTATTCTCTCAAATTGGCTCGTATCCATACCCAGACCAACCCAAAAGTTTTCCAACTTATATAACTATGACCCAGGACCATTTCGAAAGGTTTAAAACACCTACACGAGCCTCTAACTCTTCCCAAAATGCGTCCCAAATATTTCTATTTCACTTAGACATTTTTATTATGTTTAAACGACACGTGTCCGTAAATTTATTTATGTGTGATTTATTTTTCATTAGCAAGCCCATTATGTCAAATTGAGTCTTGTATTTATATAATCATGAATAAATATTTATTGAAATTTAAATTTTTACTCATTTAATTTAAATCCTCCCAATTTAATTTATTCTCAAAATAAATTCAAAATTATTAAATTTATTTATATCGCAATATTTTATTCTAAAATCACGGGGTATTACATTCTCCTCCCCTTATAACGGAATTCCGTACTCGAAATTTGATAAAGCTTAACCTTTTGTTTTAATCCGTGTTATTAACCCAAGTTTTACACTTAATTAGTCAACACCCATATCCCATGAGATAAAAGAAAAGGCTTACTCATGCCTATCATATCATCACTGGGGTGTTCATATATTCCACAGTATATATACATACACATAACATTACCAAAGGTGAATGGAACATATACATCTAATTTGTACCATTAAAACCAAGTGTATTCATATATCAAGTATACAACCATATATGTACATAAAAAAGAAAATAATCATCTTAGTATCTGACTTCCCTCTACTCCCGACTTTTGCCAATTTCGTGCGTGGGACGTCTCGCAAGAGAAATCCAAATAAGGAACCCTCCCGATACACTACTGTGCGGATTAGTCAGTCATTGAAATCCATCGGCCCAAGATTAAAAGGAAAATGGAAATAAAATAAACAAATATGCGCAGTAATCATGTAATTTTTTTATTATTATTGTCCATTGTCAACTGAGGTATCATCTCTTCTAAGGGATACACTAAATCTCGATAAATTACCTGTTTAATTATGCAAAGAACAATAACCCAAAGTATCCTAGTTTCTAACATCTGTCAGTTTCCGACATATGCTACTTTCATGCATAAGATGTCTCGCAAGTAAAATCCAAACAAGGAACCCACTACTGTTTAGCATTGTTGGTCACTGAGGTCCATCAGTCCAGGACGCACGTATATAATGTGCTCAATTAATTTATTAGGATCCCCATGCCCTATAGTCGTCCATTTAACCATATATAGACTCAAGGTGTCATGATTCCTTTAGTATTTTTCCAAAGTGATAATGAATATTAATGACAACTAGTCACACCACATTCGACTATTAACTTTAAATGGTCTCGTCAAACTTATAGAAAATCCTATGATCTTCTTTCCAATCCATCTATTGATACCAAAAATAATCCATTTATGTGGACCAATCATAAGTGGACAAATGTCTCTTAAGTGGCAGAAATCTCAATCAGCATATAATAGCTCGTTAGGCATGTCGACCAACATGAGGAATGCAGACCGCCAATACCAATGAAGTGCCACCATATGGAAAGTACAACCAAGGGTTTAATCGCACGTGATTAATGAAACCAACCATCACATTCATTATGTACGAGTGTAAATGCTTAAATGTATAAAGGAATTTCATCCCTTGACATTCCAACCCTTGACCTCAGGGTCACTATAAATACATTGTATTCATTTCATCAAAGGCAAGAAAGAACGGGTTCTAGGATATTCTTATTGACAAGAGTACCTAGATTTTTGTAATCTCTGAAATCAATATCATAACAGTGGACGTAGGCTTTCTTAAATAGTCGAACTACTTTAAAATTTTGTGTCTCTCTTTTAATTATCTCATTACAAATCTATATTTTATCTGTGATTATAAAATTGTATCAAGTCTATTTTTTGACATCAACGAATTAGCATCGTATGTGGGAATGTGTGTCTAATTACCGTTATCAATCTCATACAACTTTTTTCAAAGAAAAATTATTGATCCAGAGCCTAGTTCCAAGAACGAAGGCAACCCGATCGTTCCATCTGCTCTGCCTACAATAGCCTACCTAAATGGGATTCTGGATAGTATTACCATGGGTCAAGACGCTATGCAAGAATCCATGAGACAATTGTCTCAGTCATTATAAGTCAGCTCTCCAGCCCTATCCATGCAGCAACTAGTTCCATCTATAAGGAGAGGAATTCCGCATCCACCTCCTAGGCATAGCCGACATAGCTATTCCAGATCATCACATGATAGGACTTATCACCCAGGAGTCATTTCATCAATTAGATCCTTAGAGTTCTATGATGGAAATTCTTTCTCCCCTGAGAGGCCAAACGTCCTGGAAAGATTGAGCAAAGCTTCGCCTTTTGACCGTTTGGGGCCCCGAGCAAATAGAAACCCTCCCAGGGAGTTATTCGGGAACACTCAACATTCAGCCGACCATCGTGAAGCCTCAGCCAGGTCAAGATCAAGCATCCGACGATCTATACACTCTGAGCAGACTTCTTAGGAAGAAACCTCATCGTAAACACATGATCGGGACAACCGAGTTGCTTCGCATAAATATGACGCATGAAATCCATAATGGAAAGGATCAATCCAACGATTGAAAGATCGACTAGGAGAGATGGCAAAAGCAAAGAATCCCTTGCAGAGGAGTTTCGTCAAAGGATCCCCTTTTATTCAGTCAATTGTGGATTTTCCAACTCCGTCTAAGTTTAAAGCTCATGTGGTCACCCTCAAATATGATGGAAAAACTGATTCAGTTTTGCACATCGAACAGTATCAAGCCATCGCTGACATTTATTCAGTCCCCGATGAGATGAGATATAGATCATTCTCAAGCACCATTACAGGATCTACCCAGATATGGTACAACAACTTACCCCAAGAAAAAATTGCCAACTTTAACCGGCTTACCGAGCTGTTCATCAGCAACTTTTGTTTTGGGGCCAAGCCAGTAAAAAGAGCAGCCCACCTCTTGAGTGTAAAGCAACAAGTAGGGGAAACTACCACATAGCACAACACTCGTTTTAAAAATGAGAAATTAGAAGTTCTTGATTGTGAGGAGAAAACAGCCATCACTGCTCTAATGAGTGAATTGCTTCCCGAGAACTTGCATTATACTCTGGCCAAAGATCCTCCTAAAACCATGATTGAGCGCATGGCTAAGGCAGGAAAAATAATGAACATTGAGGGAGCAATGGCTACTGATGGAAAGAACTGTTGTGTGTCTCGTTGTAGAATAAAGTCTTTCGCTTAAAACCCAATAAATACCTACACAATGTGACAAAATTAATAGAAGCAAGTGGTAAGTATACTTATCAATCCAACTTTCAAGTGTGAAGCTAAATGTGTGAAGATAATTGCAATAATCACTTTCATGTTATTATTTTTCGTATTTATTTTTTTCTTTATTTTTTTAGAAAAAGTGGATGAAAACTAACTAAGAAGAAGATGCTAATGAGACAAATATTTTTTTTAACTCAAACAAATTGATTTAATATGATTCCTAAAAAAAATATTAAAACTAATCTAAAATAAAAGGAAAAGAATACCTACAATATGTATACATGGGAGAAATCCAAAATACTCATCAATGTTTGAATTAAATTTGCTCAAAATTACAAACAATACTAACAAAGATTTGTATCTGAGTATTTCTCCCTCTAGATGAACTCTTAATGCACTATTAAATAATAAGAAACATTTGCTAAAAATGCAAACACTCCCATTATAAATTCATACATAAAAATTCATCCCAAGTGAGATAAATTTTACCACCCCACTCTATATTGAGATGTTCGCTAAAATTGTAAACACTCTTCATAGAGTCTTGAGGCATAACCTATCCCATTTTTTAAAACCGAAATAAAGATGATGATCCAAAATGATGTCCCTCTTTTCTATAACCCACGAGTCCTTTTTTTTTTACGAGGAGAGATTTTGTAGGGATTGAATTTGCCAAGTCAAATGGACATTTTGGAGGGATTTGATTTATACTCTCGTGGGTTTGGAGTGGAATTGGGTAGTTCCATTTTTATTGCGTTTGAGGTTGACTAGGTATGGCGGGGTTTGGAGAACGGGTTGGAGGTGGGTCGACGAATGGGATTGCTGAGGTCGGGTTTTTGGCAGAACCCGAGATGGGTTCAAGTAGCAACCAGGTTTGGGGTTGCAAATGGGTCTTTGGTTTGGAAGTATAGGAATGGTATGGAGTTATGGGTGGGGTGAGGTTGGTTGTCGTGTTAATGGAGTAGGAGAGAGAGAATTGGGTGTAAGATTCGGAAGAGGAGTTGTTGGTTTAATAGAGGAGAGAGAAGGTGTAAGGTGGGAGATGATGAATAGTAGATAAGGGTGTATTTTGAATGTGTGAGGGTGTAGGTAAGTGTAGAGTGTAGGTTAGGATGTGTTCGGGTGTAGGAGTTTGTATAGGATTAGGGTGCGTGTGTGTTTGATTTGTACCCCTATAAAATAAAATAAGAAAATAATAAAAATAAAACTACTAAAATAAGAACAAGTAAAATAAAAATAAAAAATTAAAATAAAATAAAATAAAATAAAAATAAAAATAAAAATTAAACTCACTAAAAAAAACCTAAAAAATAAAAATAACATGACACACAATACAAAATCTAAAAAGTAAACACGACTCAAATAAAAACTAATAAAACAAAACCAAACAAATAATAATAATAAACTAACTAAAAACTAAAAAACAAAAATAAAGGAAAATAAATACTCGATGCACTAAGATAAAAATTAAATCCTCTAAAAATAAATAAAATCTATTAAACATAAAACTCAAATAAAAATAAAAACTAAAAAAGAAGTAAAAATAAAACCTAAGTCCTAAAAATATAAAATCTAGAAAAACTAAAAATAAAGACTAAGATTAAAACTAATAAAAAGAAAAAATAAAAAGAAATATAAAATAAATTCTAGAAAATTCTACATAAATCTAAAATAAATCCTAAAAATAAAACGACTCAAAATAAAAATCTAGAAAAATATGAAAAGCACAAATTAAACACACACGGGGTTCGGGTGATTGTTCTGGGCTCGGTATAGGCTTAGGTTTGGTTCGGGGATAAGGTTCAAGACATCGGAACTCTTTTGGGCAAGCTCAATGGGACTTCTGACTTCGCGGTCTCTTTGATTTCTTCGATGCATGCTTTTGACCGCTATTGTGTCGCAATTATACTAATTTAGCATTATTTGATGTTGCAACTGCTGATTGACCTGAAAAATAATAAAATATAACATAAGGCCAATTTTAATTTAAATGAGGGACTAAAATGCATCTATTTGGGTATAAAATAGACACTTTTGGGTTCTTATCACATCACCCTCAAACAGAACATTGCTAGTCCTCGAACAAAAATAGAGAGAAAATAGAGATAAGTAACCAAAAGTGTGCCACTTTCGCAGGCACTGGCGATTGCACTTAGCATGTGCAACAAGCCGTTAAACCTATAGGTTGCCCTACAGGACGAGTGGTGTCTCGTGAGGGTTTGCAGTGAATATACCCACAAAATTCAAAATTTTTATTGAGATGCAGTTTCTTATTTTGATGATGAAATGCTATACAACCCAACTTAAAAGGATGTCAAGGAACACCGTATTCAACTATCAAAATGAGATATAAAATTACGTAATACCAAAAGCGTAATCCTTTATAAAACTCAGTGTGCGTTAGTGTGAAACAGTAATCCTTCATAAAACTCAGCGTACGTTAGTGTAAAATAATATCAATTATCATTAGAGTAATTCCTAGATCGCCTTTATAGAATCAAAGCTTTGACTTCAATTCTCACTGGGTATATCTCTCTGAATCGAACTCTCTGATAATTGGGTGAGTGTATATCTCTAGTGTATGAGGATTTGAGTAAATGTAAACAAGTTCAAATGTCTCACAACTTTATAGAAAATGACGGATACATGAAAGAAATAGATGTCATGAAGGAATGCTAATCACTATGTCGAGAATGTCGAGTTATTCACCATATAGACTTCTCGTTTGTCCGAACACTTTACCAAGGGTGAAAATGTGATGTATGTATGAGAGAATGGGAAAATGACATGAAGAAGATATGCTGGTAAGATTTATGAGAAGAGTGTGACTAAATAATGTCTTCATTTTTTAAAATTTTTTATCGCATGCTTTATTTTTCTTCGTTTCTATTATTATGGGTAAGGAAAACATGGAATGATAATAGGTGGAGTGGAGGGTAAAAATGGTAAGTGTCTGGTAAAATCGGTTTAGTGCTCGGGACAAACTACAAGACACATGTTTCTTACAACTCGAAAAATGATCTCATTCTCAGTGATCAAGCCAAATTTGAAAAAATAATGAGACCATGCAACGAATAAATACAGTACACAAAGAAAGTTGAGTCAACTCGTGACTCCGGGATACGTAAAAACCCTCAAAAAACTAAAAAGCTCAAATCTCAAGGGTTTAAGTCGTCACTAGTGATGTTTTAAGGCTCTCTTAAGAATATAGTTGCTCTTTAATTTTTTATTGTAACGTGATAGTGCAAATTGCATGGTTTAGAAATTCATAGTGCAAGTATGCCTTAAGAGGTATTAATTAATTTATTTGTAAAAAAGCATAGGGTCGAACACAGGTATTCTGAGATTTCTAAAAGAGGGATGATAGACAATTCATGTCATAAAAATTTAAATTTAACTGTACAAAATGTTTAAAATCATTTGTTTCAAAAAAATTTTAAAAGAGGTACGATTTTGATAAATTTCCCACCCCCAAACAAAAGAGAACATCGTCCTCGATGTTTAAAACTATATATATAAAATATAAAGCACGAGGTAGGAAAGATATTACCATGATGAACCGCTAATGAAAATGTACTGCATGATGGAGCAGAGATGAGACCTGAAGAAGAGATGCGACACAAATACTAATAAGTCTAGAAAACATGTGAAAATCATTGGGTGGTGTGGAACATCACCCCCAAACAAGATAAGACTCATACTCAGAAATAAGATATTACGAGCAACCTCCCGGTAGCGCTAAGTTCAATACCTACAGCCAGACCGAACCAATCTCCCCCTAAAGATAAAATCTATAAAAGTGCAAGGCGGCAGAAAAATTGGGTGATGAGAATCACCCCCAAACAAGACTGAAGCGTTAGTTTTGTTGGAGAAATTGACAAGGTGAGGGTGAAGAAACACCAATCACGGGCCTAAATTTTATTTTCAAGATTTGATTTTTTGGTGTTTGAATAAAAAACAGGAAAAAAATACTTTAAAAAAAATGTTGAAAAAGAAAAATATTTTTGTAATTTGCATTTATTTATTTTTTTTGCTTTGAAAAATTGTGAGAGAAAATGAAAAATATTTTTGGAGTATTTGACATTTTTTTGAAAAAATGAAAAATATTGTTGGATTTTTTTTATATATATGAAAAAGAATTTTATTTTTTTGTGATTTGAAAAATATTATGAAAAAGAAAAATGTTTTTGGATTTTTTTTCTTTTTTTTTTGGAAAATATGGAGGTATGAGGCATGAAAAAATATATATTTGGAGTTCGTTTTTTTTTTTAAATTAAAAATATTTTTTTATATTGAAAAAAAAGAGGGATGGACCCGATTTGAAACACACAAAAAAAATGGAGCGTAAAATTGACTGCATAAAGACTATATTAGACACGTACGAGCAAGAGAAAAGTCCTAACATAATCAATTTATTATCTTCAATTAGGTGATGGGATAGTCAAATTTTAATTAATCCGCAGGCGAGAAAACCACGGAATCTTATACGTCACCTTTAGAAAATGCGCTCCTACGTGGCTTGCTAGTTGGTTAATTTTAATTTAAGTGATAGCATGGGTAACAAGCAAATGGGTTAATGTAATTGAGTGGGTGATGAAATCCCAACTCGTTGCAGTGACCGGGTTTAGGTCTTAGGTAGATTAATTCATCAAACAATTCAAAGTAAGTGCGATGCAATAATTAATAGCACACATGAGCAATTAATCACACAGAAAATGAACTCGCTTGCAGGAGATTCGCGAGGGATAAAGAAATGTACCTCCCACGATTTTTACTCATGTGGAGTGAAGACCGAGTTAAGTCAACTGGAGGGAGATCTCGCCTATCTCAGTCATCCTTGGGAGTCCTACCGGCCCAAAGTAAAGAGGCTTCAAAATCCTCACCGTTGGACGCCCTCTCTCTACCTTGTCCGGTTTCCCTTTTCATTTTTTTTGTTATGGAATAACTATTACAAAAATAATATGGTGTCAAAATGCACCACAAATAATGACAATGCTTCAATAATCCTTTACAACCAGTCTAGGGAGGAGGGAGGAGGAATAACTACACTAAAAATATAAAATAAAATAAATAAAAAATTACATCACTTCAAAATATCTCCAGATCAAGAAAGCAGCAACGGCGCCATTTGATGGAAATAACTTTTAAGTGTTTGTCGTTGTAGAATAAAGTCTTTTGCTCAAAACTCAATAAATACCTACACAATGTGACAAAATGAATAATAGAAGCAGGTGGTAAGTATGGGTGTCAATCCAACTTTCAAGTGTGAAGACTAAATGTGTGAAGATCATTGCAAAAATCACTTTCATGTTATTATTTTTGGTATTTTTTTCTTTATTTTTTTTTTTTAGAAAGAGTGAATGAAAACTAACTAGGAAGAAAATGCTAATGAGAAAATATATTTTTCTTTAATTCAAACAAATTGATTTAATATGATTCCTAAAAAAAAATATTAAAACTAATCTAAGTGAAAGGAGAAGAATATCTATAATATGTATACATGGGTGAACTCCTAAATATTCATCAATGTTTGAATTAAATTTGCTAAAAATTACAAATAATCCTAACAAAGATTTGTATCCAAGTATTTCTCCCACTAGATGAACTCTCAATGCACTATTAAATAATGAGAAACATTTGCTAAAAATACAAACCCTCTCATTCTAAATTTGTACATAAAAATTCATCCCAAGTGAGATAAATTTTACCACACCACTCTATATTGAGATGTTTGCTAAAATTGCAAACACTCTTCATAGAGTCTTGAGGCATAACCTATCCCATTTTTTAAAATCGAAATAAAGATGATGATCCAAAATGATGTCCCTCTTTTCTATAACCCACGAGTCCTTTTTTTTGTTGATGATGAGAGATTTTGTAGGGATTGAATTTGCCAAGTCAAATGGACATTTTGGAGGGATTTGATTTATACTCTCGTCAGTTTGGAGTGATATTGGGTAGTTCCATTTTTATTGCGTTTGAGGTTGACTAGGTATGGCGGGGTTTGGAGAACGGGTTGGAGGTGGGTGTAACAACCCTCGCTTTTAGGAGACTCGTTTTACATTAATTTACCGCATAAGGTAATTATATAAAATGTTGGAACTGGAGTAAATATTAATTTAATGAGTTGAAAGTTAATATTTACTGGAGTGTTGCATATTTACTTTATGTGTGAATAAATATCACCAGGTTGTATTTTATAGTGTCATGTGTTTTAAATGGCAATTTGGTTTACATGAAATCGAAACTCGAAATAAATTATAAAATTGCCGGATGCCACTTTAGAGGGCGTGGTTAGTCCTGGAATGTGCGAGACAGTTAAAATAAGTGCCATATTGTATTTTTGGGTTCCGAGCACTTTTGACTGGTTTTAACTTAAATGCGTATTTGGGAGTCATTTTAATGTGGTATTAACCATTTAAGCTGGGAACTTTATATTTAAGCCCCGATTTTAGTCTTCTAAATCCCTTCATTTCCGTATTTCATATCTTAAACATAGAGAGAGGGAGAGAGGAAGAGAAAAGAGGAGAAAGAAGAGAGATTTGGAGATTGAAGCTTGGGATTGCATCTACCACAAAGAAATCTGAGATTTATACTTTAAGGAAAGTTTTCTACTTGTTAATAGATGATTTAAGATGAATAAATTGCGTTGATAGTTGTGTATTGGTATAAATGATCAAATATGGGTTTTATAGATTTTATGGTGTTTTAACCCTAATCTTAGTTTTTGATGATGAAATTGTGGGTTATAGTAGTTAATAATCATGTAGGTTTAATTGGGGTAGTTTAATAATGTTGGATGTGTGTAAAAATGGAAGAGATTTGAGTTTGGGCAAAATCTAGGGTTTATAACCCGTAACCCTTTCTTGGCCAATTCGCAAGGGCGAATCGACTCGGCCAGGGCGAATCGATTCGCCATAGGGGCAGCTTACAGGTCTTCCGAATCGATTCGGAAATGCTGCAGTTTTGAGTTATTTTCTTTAACTCATATTCAATCCTTTCTTTAGGCTTAGGACTTAGGAACTTTCTTGTATGAAGTAAACTTAGAGTCCTAGAGTCCTAGATGAGTTAGTTAACTACCCTACATTAGAAATGGGTTATGTGGGGGATTTTCCGGGGATATGCCAATTGATGTTAGGGAATTCTTTTCTTTTAGTTGATTATTATGAGACTAGGAGTTGTAGGGTTATGTTTGGGAGACTTTAGAAGCTCAATTGAGCTATGTTAGTCTTGATGGTTCATAGTACAACACCACAAAAGAATGTTGGGAGAATAAATTGAGAGTTTATTCACTTCTTTGAGGTTGTAATAACAATACGAATTATGTATGGCTCCGGATAAAATATGATGTGATTACAAAGTAAATGGCTATGGTTTAGAATAAAATGAAACATATATGTGAATGAAATTGAAATAAAAATGGTAACGATTACAGTAAATGATAATTTACTTAATCATTGAATATGGTAAATGATAATTTACTTAAACACACCTCTTTAAATGCCATCATAAGGGAAGTTCGCACGCGAGGTGAAGCCCCCTGGCTAGTGAATGCAGGGTGGATATATTCCTAGGCCATATGAGCGATATGTTACGTTTTCTGCGCTGGTGAGGAGATTTCGGGTGTGGTCTTGACTCTCCCGCAGGCATATGGTCGCTTCCCGACGTTACGTTAGGTTCCCACGTTTCCCTATTTGATTGGCCCTGGAAGATTATGGTTATTTAGGGTCGCGCCCAGTGGGGAAACTCGGAGGGGCGGTCTTAAAATCGTTATATGTATATAAATATAACAATTCATAATCAAGTGGGACTTGATGTATGAGAAGTGCCATAAAGAGCACAATGAAATGCCACAAAGAGCATTTGTTGATGATTATATTCCTGTTAAGGAATGGAATGCTAGAAAGAGCATAAAAATTACAATTACGAGTTCCTGATAAGGAACATAACAATGAAATGGAACAGTATAAATGATGGAGGTTTTTAATTAATGTTAACCATATTGCTTTGTATAATTAAGTTTAAATTTTATGATCATCTGATTTCCTTAGTTCATGTTTTTAAAACTGTGTAGGTAGATTTCTATCTTTTCTAGCATGATTTTTATTCATAACTGTCATACTTTTTATTCATCTGGTGATCATACAAAATCGGGCCCTGACCCGTTAATATTTCTTGTTGTGCATGAATCTTGTATCCGCTCAACTAAAAATAAACTCACTAAAAAAAACTTAAAATATAAAAATAACACAACACACAATACCAACTCTAAAAAGTTAACACGACTCAAATAAAAACTAATAAAACAAAACCAAATAAAAAATAATAATAAACTAACTAAAAACTAAAAAACAAAAATAAACGAAAACAAATACTCGACGCACTAAGATAAAAATTAAATCCTCTAAAAATAAATAAAATCTATTAAATATAAAACTCAAATAAAAATAAAAACTACAAAAGTAGTAAAAATAAAACCTAAGTCCTAAAAATATAAAATCTAGCAAAACTAAAAAAAAAGACTAAGATTAAAACTATTAAAAATAAAAAATAAAAAGAAATATAAAATAAATTCTAGAAAATTCTACATAAATATAAAATAAATTCTAAAAATAAAACGACTAAAAATAAAAATCTAGAAAAATATGAAAAGCCCAAATTAAATACATACGGGGTTCGGGTGATTGTTTCGGGTTCTGTGTAGGCTAAGGTTTGGTTCGGGGGGACAAGGTTCAAGACATCGGAACTCTTTTGGGCAAGCTTGATGGGACTTCCGACTCCGCGATCTCTTTGATTTCTTCGATGCATGCTTTTGATCGCTATTTTGTCGCAATTATACATATTTAGCATTATTTGATGTTGCGACTCCTGATTGACCTTAAAAATAATAAAATACGACGTAAGACCAATTTTAATTAAAACGAGTTATTAAAATGCATCTATTCGGGGTATAAAATAGACACTTTTGGGTGCTTATCAGCTACAAAACAAATTCCAACCCCTAAGCTTGATAAGAAGGACGAAAAGGAAGACAAGCTCAAAAAATATAAAACCCATACTCCATTGAGTGTTAGCATTCACCATATCTTCGAGGAAATCAAACACAATAAGGATTTGTGATGGCCTGAAAGATTAAAGGCACCTCCTAACAAGAGGGACAAATCTAAATATTGTGAATTCCATAAGGATCATGGCCATACAAAAGATAACTGTAACGCATTGAATAATGAAGTAGAGTCTCTTATCCGCCGAGGAAAACTAAACAAATTTATTGATCGACGAGAAGGAAGAGAAGTAAGAGGAAGGTTAAATTCTTCATGCAAACCCAGAGATGACAGGAAAAGAAATCATGAATATGGTTATGAAGATGATCTCGACCTTCCAAAGAAGCCTAAGTAACCAGAACGTGAGGTGGCTATAATCAGTTTCGGTTCATTTAATTGTCATGTAATTACAGGTGACGATGGAGGAGGAGGTGATCACAGAGCTGAGAGAAAATATTATTTGAATGAGGCCCGGGTCTCTTCTTATATCCAGAGAATCAATCTGAACGAAGAAGATTGGCCCAGTAAGGTAAACAAAGACAAACTGGTAATCGATTTTTCTAAGAATGACCTTTCTGGGGTACTTTACCCCCACGATGATCCATTAGTTGTTAAATTCAGGATTCGGGATGTCTCCATCGCTAGGGTTTTGATTGATAAAGGGAGCTCAGTAGATATTATATTTTACCCTTACTTTTAGAGTTTGGATTTGAAATTCAACCAACTGGAACCTTACCACATGCCATTAATACGGTTTTTGAGTTAAAAATTTACCCTCTTGGGACAATCAAGCTAGAAGTGTTGTTCGACACCTGGGCGGAGAGCCGTACTGAGAAAATACAATTTTTTATGATAGATAAAAATATTCAATCTGACTATAATGTGATCCTCAACAGGGTAGGATTGAAGAAGTCTGAAGTCGTGTCATTAATAGCCCATCAATGCTTGAAGTTTCTAACTCATTTTGGGGTAAGTGTCGTGAAAGGCGACCAAAAGTTGTCTAGAGAATATTACCACTCCTCAACCAAACAAGAAGACTTGATTGAGTTGAAGAAAAGAGCGTAACTTATTAGATAGATATTACTGAGCCCAATAATGACTTTGAAGTTAAAACTTTAGGTCCCCAAGAGGAGACAGAGTTAGTCAAAGCGCAGATTATGGAAGCTACTGAAAGCATTATCCTTGATGACGACAAGCCAAAAAGGACTACACAGATCAACTCAACACTGGATTCAATCCTTAAACAAGAATTGATTATGTTCCTGAGGTGGTGAAGAAATGTATTTGCTTGGAGCCATGAGGACATGTCGGGGATTGTTCCCAATTTCCTCTTCCATGATCTCAACATCAATAAGGATGCCAAGCCGATCAAGCAGAGGCGCGGGGTTTTTAGTCTTGAGAAAAGTCAAGCTATTCAGGTTGAGGTGGAGAAGCTTCAAAAGGCTCAATTTATTGAAGATGCTAAGTATCCAGCCTGGTTGGCCAATGTTGTAATGGTAAAAAAGAAAAATGATAAGTGGAGGATGTGTGTGGATTTTACTGATATGAATAAAGCTTGTCCAAAAGACCATTTTCCCTACCTAGAATTGATCAATTGGTGGACATGACGTCTAGACATGAACTTTTAAGTTTTATGGATACTTATTCTATGTATAACCAGATAAAGATTAAACTTGAAGACATGGAAAGTACATCCTTCATCACCAATCGAGGAACCTATTGCTATAACGTAATGTCCTTTGGGCTAAAAAATGCAGGGACGACATACCAGAGGATAGTGAATAACATATTTGCAAAGAAGATAGGGAAGAATATGGAGGTTTATACGGATAATATGTTAATAAAATGCAAAAAAGCCTAAGATTATATCAACGATCTCAGTCAAACAGTTGACCAGTTGGAAAGACATTAGATGAAGTTGAATCCGACCAAGTGTGTGTTCGGAGTCTAGGAAGGAATTTTCTTCGGCTTTATAGTCAATCAAGGGGGAATTGAAGCTAATCTAGCAAAGATCAAAGCTTTGATCGAAATGTAGTCATCTATTTGTAAGAAAGATGTACAAAGACTCACTGGTAAAGTGTTAACTTTAAACAACTTTGTTTCTCGAGAAATAGACAAGTGTTTACCATTTTTAAAGATATTGAGGAAGACTTTTGAGTGAAATAAAGTATATGGGGTCACCACCTTTACTATCCCGACCAATTTTGAGAGAAAAATTATACTTATACCTCACTGCTTATGCATCTGCAGTTAGCTCGACCTTAGTTAGATTGGATAATAGGATCCAAACACTCGTTTAGTACACCAACAAAGTATTTAGGGGAGCCGAGATTAGGTATCCACACTTGGAAAAGTTAGCCTTAGAACTCATTGAAGCCTCCAGGCGTATGAAGCCCTATTTCCAAGCACACACTATAGTTGTGTATACTGATCTACCTCTGTGACAAGAACTTCACAATCCTGAAAAGTTAGGAAGATACATGTATTGAATGGTAGAACTGGGAGAATATGATAATGTCTATAAACTAAGGTCTTCATTGAAAGGACAATCTTTGATGAATTTTATTGCCGAGTTCACCTATTCAGAGGTTTCTGGCTAATAAAACTTACTTATCGAGCAGACTTCTAAGGAAAAGAGCTCAGCTCAAAAGTAAGCTGAAACTACTGCCGATCAACCTGAATCATCCAGAACTTAGGACATTGCTCAGAAATATGCAGAGGAGAGTAAGAAAATATTCCACCATGGAGTTCTTTCTCAAAAAATCTTTAATCGTGATATCCTATTATGGAATTTGTACGTAGATGGTTCTTCATGTGAGACTGGAAATGGAGAATTATAATACTCAATACTCCTAATAATATTTATATTGAGTATGCACCTAGGTTTATATTCAAAGCATAAAAAAATAAAGCAGAATACGAAGCTTTGATAGTTGGGTTAGGCTTGGCCCATTCATTAGGTACCGAGCAAGTAGTGGCGTACAGCGATTCATAACTAGTGGTCAACCAAGTGCTTCATTTATATGGAGTCAAGGGAGAATTGATGACCACATACTTTACCAAAAGCATGGAAGTTATTTCTAGGTTTCCAGTCGTACATATGAACATGATTCCAAAAAGAGCAAATTCCCGAGCTGATGCCCTTGCTCGGCTAGCGTCAGCAACAAGAACTGAGATTAGAAAAATAATTCCAATAGAAATCTCAGCTAACTGAATCATTAATGAGGACTTGATGTTTAACTCTATTACTATAGATTTGGAAACTTCCTGGATGTACCCATTCAAAGCCTATATTGAAGATGGAATCCTATCACCCGACCTTAAAGAGGCCAAAAAGATCTGGTATAAAGCAGTAAGATATGTATTGGATAAAGGGGTTTTATACATAAGGGGATTAATGATCTCCCTATACACTGTGTACATCCAATGAAGGCGGAAGAATTAATCAAAGAGGTGCATGAAGGTTCATGTAAAGCTCACTTAGCTGGTCGGTCTCTACTCCAACAAATCAACACTCGGGGATACTACTGGCCGACCATGAGGGTAGATTATATAGCCTTTGCAAGAAAGTGTGATAAATTCCAGAAGTTTTTTACAATACACAAAGCACCTAACGCCACTCTAGCAATAATAACTTCGCCTTAGACCTTTGTTATTTGGGGAATTAAACTAGTCGGCCCACTTCCGACGACTAAAGGCAGGTTCAAGTATTGGGTCGTTGTTGTTGATTACTTCACAAAACGGGTAGAGATAGTGCCCTTGATTGAAATGCCTTATGAAAAGGTATATCAGTTCATCTGGAAGAGCATCACATGTAGGTACGAGATGCCATATACCTTTATTACAGACCATGGAACCCAATTTGATAACGATGAGTTTGAAACATATTATGTCCAATCAAAAATCTAGAAACTCCACTCTGCATTAGGCCATCCTCACAGTAATGGTCAAATAAAATTAATAAATAGGACGTTGCTCAATGGATTGAAGAAGAGGCTTGATGATTCTAAGTGAAACTAGATTAATGAGTTACATTCTATTCTTTAGCCATACAGGACAACACCAATAATAGCAGTAGGTGAAACACCTTACATGCTTGCATTGGGACTGAAGCCATTGTACCCTCCGAGATAGGCCTATCAACTCATAGGGTTCCGAACTTTGATTCTCCAACCAGTGACTTAATGAGGTGACTAGATCTAGATATGTCGGAGGAAGTTCAAGAAGACGTTGCCCTAAGAAACGCTGCATACCAACGGAGAACTGCCCCCTTCTATAATAAAGGGTCAAGCCAACCAACCTCAAAGAAGACAATTATGTCCTAAATAAATTCATCTAGAAGAATAAAAATCATGAGGCTAATTGGCATGGCCCATATCACATTTCAATAGTCATCCGACCAAGAAGCTATCGGTTTGAGACATTGGAAGGCGAAGAGTTCAAAAACCCATGGAATGCTGAGCACCTCTGAAAATATTATCAATTATACAAGGGATTACTATTATTTCATTTTTTTTCTTTACATTCAAGATAACTAATGTTTAAATTTTAATAAAATTTTCTTTCAGTCCCTTTAATTTTTTTTTTTTTTTTTAGAGTACGACGATATACATCCCCCAGAAACAACAAGTAAAAATGTCTTTGGTCTCCAGCTCTTACCGATCAGCAATACATACATACTTAATCAGGTTGAATTTATCTGTCGATCAACAGGATATACTTAATCAGGTTGAATTTATCAAATTCCAGATGCACCAACAACTTAATGCACAATCGGATTAGACTTCACGTATGACTTTGTATTAACAAGTCACGAATAAGAAGTATTAGCCGACCAAGGTATACAGGAATATAATCCTAACATAATTGGTTGACAAGAAACAATTTACTTCATGTATGACTTCGTCTTTGACAAGTCAAGAATAAGAAGTCTGTAAAACTTCGTATACAACTAAAAAGTTACAAACAAGTTTTACCCGACTAAGTTAAATATAGGAAGGCATGTAAACATTCCTAATCATTAGAATACAAACATATATTCCTCATACACTTGGTCACCATTGATAACTAATGCTAAACTTGGATCAAAATCAAAGTGCATTAGTATAATCTATGGTACTACAATCATAAGATGACTTATTGATTAAATAATCAAAAGTTAACAAGATAAAACTATGGGTTTTTATTCATATAAACTGTATTACATACAAGTGAATAACAAAAAACAGATGATATATTCAATGGGACGTTTACCTTGACCCTTAGAAGTCGACAGAGTTGGCTGCACTCTTTTTATTCCAAGAGGAGGATCATCCAACGTATAAGGGAGAATTAATAAAGTTAAAACCTCTCAACATTCTTCTGTTGCTGCTGCTCGGCACATTGATCTGATGGGGAGGACTAACTATCTCATGAACATCATGTAAACCATAGTCTTCCAAATATTTAGTGATTAAACATTGGGGAATAGTGTCAAAAGGATTCCATGATACATCTAAGTTAAAATGAGGATCTTCACGATCTAATAGACCAGGCTCATTCCAATACCAAAAATGGATGTTACGATCATGTTTCTGCAAAATCAAGCAGTTGGTCCATCCCCATTTATAGCCTTCACGATGGGTCTGAGAAAGGTGATCATCAACATAGCTAAGAGCTTCATTGTAGCCTTCCATTCACACCTCTCTGGGTTATTTGTGAAATTAAAAGGTTAACCTTTCAACCTGATGTTGGAGTTTCCTCAACACATCATCCTTCACCTTCAACTGAACAAATTGGTTGGCAATGGCTTTGTCCTTAGCTTCTAGTTTTGTAGACAAATCACTAATAGCTTGACTCTTAGCTTTCAGTTGAGCAGCTTGGTCGACTAATCTTTTCTGGGTCCTGGCCTCATCAATAGTTGATCAGTTCGTCCTTTACTATCTAGAAGTTTGTCTAGGTTTGGATTTCTTCAAAGTTTTAAGTTCATCCATTAGGCTAGCATTCTCATTCTCCAAAAAGAGGCACCTTCATCGGCGTCAATGATAAAAGATTGTTTCAAAGTACCCAATTCATTCTGGATTTTATTACTCTCTTCCTCCAAGCGCTTAATAATATCCGTGGCTTTATCAACTTCACATCTCAAGAAAAATTATTTTCTTCTGTACGTGGAGGCATATTCCTACAACTTATTCTCAAATCCCCAACCTTCACCCAAAGCAATATATGTAGCGGCATAATCAGAGGAATAAAGCGAAAGAAGATTTATGATCTTCTTGCAAATCTTCAATAATTTCATAGTAAGCTTCAATTTTTGCTACAACTCTGTCCAGTAAACAGTGGAGATGAATATACGACTCTTTTACTTGAGCAGGTGCTTCTGGTCCAAGCAGGCCAACTAAGTCTTCTTCAGTCAAAGGCATATGGCCAGCTTCTAATAAATTTTTACTCCGCCTGAGTAGGTCAAATTCAACAGAAACTATGGCTTGCTTCCTAACATTAGACTAAAAATTGCAAGTGTAAGTAAACAAGTATGATTACTGAGCAAAAATAACATAAGTATGAGAATTCATTTAACTAAGCAAGAAAAATACAAAATATGATAAGCACAACACATATAGCAGGAAAGATGAAATACTTCCATTGATAACCAAAAATGTGTTACAAGCTATTGAAACTGTTGGTCCTATTACATATAGAAAAATACAAAAAGAAAAGAATAGGGAGATAAAACTTCCCCTTGTCCTGGGCATTACTTCAAGAAGGCTAGTCAACAGAAGGGGCAGCTTCAGTAATAGTCTTTAAAGCAGACCTAATAAGTTAAAGGAAGATTCCCCAAATCCCTCCATATCGTCAAACTCTTACTCCAAGTTAGGAGGAGAGCCTAGATCATACCTTAAAAATAGTTCAGACTTTGCTGATGTGCTAACTTTCTTGAGTGCCTTCGATTATCCATCCTTGAAAGACTTCTTCCTTACGAACTCTATCTGAGCAAATGGTGCCAAAAAGGCCTTGCCCCAGCCCTTGTTCAAGGATTCCTCCTTAAGCTTCTTATTTTTGGCCTTCTTTGCGACCAACTCAGAAGACAAACCTGTAGCTTTTTCCTTGGCAGCTTTCAAAAAACCCTCACTTACAGCTAATTTCTCCTCAATCGACTTGGCTTTATTATTAGCAGATAATACATTGGCCCCAGTAGTGGCCAACTTACCTTCAGCAGTTGTCAAATTGGTCTCGGCAGGATAAAGTGGCTCTATTAGCAGCCTTTTATATCCCCCCATCCTAAGTATTTTGTTTGGATTCTAACAAGTTTCCTAGAAGCCTCAACTGACTTCTTAAGACCCTCAAGGGACTCTTCAACTTCTCCACCAGAAGAATGGACTTGCTCGTCCTTCTCAAGCATCTGATTAAAGTTTGCTAAAAACTTAACAGAGAACATTATTAGAATAGAGGTAGAATCAAAAGAAAAAGACATAAAGAGGAAATTAATAAAGGATAAATGATTACCATTGCCAAACCTTAGCAAGCATTTTTCTACCAATTTTACTCTTGGAAAAGGGGCAAGACTTGCTCTGTCAACAGAGCTAGTACCAGTCTTGATCATTTTTTTGGAAACACCAGGATGGATAGTGATAGAGGATGACTCAGCAACAGCCAAGTCTTCCTGCATCTCTTCAACCATCTCCCAGTCGAAAATAGAACTTTTCTCAACTTGCTTCTCGAACAAGCCATTCTTTATCCTCTTAATTTGAGGAGCAGCAATATTGACTTCCTGGGGATTGATGACTTGAGTAACCTTATCCTTGTTAAAAACCTTGCGCACTTTTTTGGCTTTATAGTATTCCCATCAGCTTTCTTAGCAGGTGGAGATAAGGCTCAAGTAATCACGTCAGGGATTTTTCTCTTTCCCATAGCAGCAAGTGGGGAAGAGGGAATAGTTGAAATATCCAAAGACTCAAAAGATGAAGAAGTCCCCAAATCCTTTTTTGCACCAACGGATTCTTCAAAGGAGGAAGTAGGGATTGGTTCTTCCTCAAGATAATGGGATCAGCATCTGTAGAAGTGGTGGGCCGAGCAACAAATGAAGTTATAGAGCTCATATATTATATTAGATAAGAGGCGGCTTTGGGATGTTCCTTGCCAATTCGCTGATGGATGCTCCAAAGGAACTTCAACTCACGCATGTTCACATCCTCTTCTTTAGGACACTTCTCCCTACTCTCAACTGTCCAAAAACTAGAAACATGAAAATAAATTATTGATTAGCATATTATCAAACAATTGGTAAACAAGGAACAGATGAGTACAGTAATGAAAATTGTCAACCTATGCCATGACCCACTTGAGGGCACCTAGGCACATCATATACTTCTCTTTTTGGTAAAGGAGAATGTTCCCATTTTTTAGCAATAAGTCCATAATCAAAGTAATCCTTATTACAGTCCAATAAATTGACAACTAAGGCCCTATTGACAAACCTAGTCTTCATATAATATGTACTGTCACTAGTAACCCAATTGTAACACAACATCAGTTCAGGTATGCTAATATAGGTTCTATGAATTTGATTAAGCCTATGAATCCCATTTACTACCCTCCAAGTATTGGGGGCTATCCTAGATGGGACAACATCAAAATACTGGCAAAATTCTAAACAAAACCTACTAGGGGGAATGTAAAGTCGCACTCAGTAATAAAGAGAGAGGGAACCTAATGACCCTTGTGATGACAATTATTATGCAACACAAATAAATATGAAAGAGGTAGCAACCAAGAAAAGACAAATAAAAAGCCAATCACACAACAACGGGAGTACGTGGTTCAGCAAAGAAGTGCCTACGTCCACGGTGGTTCAGTCAGTGTTATTTCTTTATATTCTGAAGAATAAGTACAGAGAATACAACTTGTCCTTTGCCCCGGACTTAGGGTTTTATTTATACATGTATGTGTTGGAGTAGTGGGGGTGATGGGTTCCTCCTTATTAGCCATCTCCCCTATATGGAATCGTGTTTCCCCACAACTTCTCTTCATGGGATCGTGGGGTAATTGGATTAATATGAAGGTGATGGGCCTGGGCTTTGGGCCGCTAGGGAGAGGCTACTCGTCTAGGCCTATGGTGCTAAATTCAGGGTACCCACAATTGCCCCTAAATTTGTTGGGCCATCTTTACAGGTCCAATGAATTTAAATAATCAGCTATTATGGTTCATTTCTTTGAAAACTGTGAAGTTACTTTGGCGGCACCCGCTTCGCTATCCGTGCGCTATGATTAGACTTGAAGGCTCGTTGGAATAAGTCGCAGTTCTTTTTGTCTCTTCAGGCTTTTCCAGCAATCTTCCATCTTCTGAGAGCTCTTGTGCTTAGTACCTTCTGTTTTCGATTTCAACTTTCGTTGCTTCTTTGCCATTTGACCTGATCTTCTATCTTGTAAGTCTCTCGTGCTTTTTACATTTTCTCTTTGGTTTGTAGTTTTTCTTGTATTTTTCCAATGGCGAAGATTAGAAATAGGTCAGTGGCTGAGTTTAGAAAATTCTATAGTATTCCTGAGTGGGTAGAGATTGAGTGCTGTGCCTCGCCTCTTAGGAACGTTAGGGATATAGAGGATGCACATTGGATTCACGTCCTGTTGCTCTCCCAGGGGGGACTTACCTTCCCTCCCAATGATCTGTTTCTGCACTTCTTTAGCTACTTCAGTATTGTGCCTGCACAATGTTCGCCTAACGTATGGAAAATAGTGAACGGCGTGCATAGGATAAATCAATTGTATGGCACAAAGTTAGGGCTTGCCGAGGTCTGTTTTTGTTACTCCTTTTCTCGAACGAGTTCAGGTGTTCTGTACCTTAAGGCTAGGAGCCCTGATAGGGTATTGGTAGTAAATCTACCTGATTCCCATAAGGACTACTGGCAAGAAGGTTTTCTTGTCAGGAATTGGCAACTTTACCCCCAATTTGAAGGGTCGAGGTCTGAGAGGTTCACTGTTCCTTTTTATGGGGAAGAATATATAGGTAGATGCCAGATTATTATTTCAACCTTTGCTGACTTTGTGATTTTTCTAACTTCTCCTTGCTTTTTCTTTTACAGCGAAGATAAAGAACTTGGAGCCTGCTCTCAGCGAGGTTCGTATCTCGGAACTACTGAAAGCTTGGAACATCAGGGAACCCTTGGGTGACGGTGAGCATCCTAGGTCTGTTGCTTTTCTGCTTGAATACAAGAACACAGGCTCCAGCTTCATAGCCCGACCTGTGGATACTGTTCCGGACTTTGACTCTTTCGAAGAGATTTCTGCTGAGCCCATCCAATTGGACGAAGAAGATAGCAGCTCGGAGAGTGAGCCTGCAGGTGTTGTGAGTAATTTGGGTGGAGGCAGTGCTGATAGTAGCAGTTCTTCGAGTACTACCAGCAGTTCAGGTGAAGAAATGCCTCCCAGGAAGAATTTAATCCGAGATGATGATGATGATGATGTGCTTCTTGCACAGAGGTCCAAGAAATCAAAGATTGTCTCCGGGGCCATAGCTACTGGTTATCGGCCTTCCTCTCAAGAGCAAGAGAAGAAGAAGAGAGAGGAGGAGCAGGCGAAGGAGAGGGAGAAGAAAAAGGAGGAGGAGAGGAAGAAGGTGGAAGAGAGAAAGGCGAGGGAGAAAGAAAAGGAGGAGGAGAGGAGGAAGATGGAACTGAGGACCAAAACTGGTCAAGCCTTGGTCCCAGTATCTGCTTTGCCTGAGGGGGCTTCGGTGGCCACCTCTCCTCAGCTCGCCCCTGCGCTGCTTGAGAGGGAAGTCCTCCCTGCAGATCGTGAGAGGGCGTCAGGGTCTGATCAACTGGCTTTGCAAGCTAGCCAGAGGCTTGCCTTGGTAAGGTTCCTTTTCTAATTCTCAACTTCTTTTGATCCATTTTGATGGTTTCTTTTTTCTGATCCTTCCTTTGTTTTTTTTTGTAGTTTGTGACTGACTTTGCTGTGCTCTATCGCTCTCGCGACGAGCTGTTGAGAAGGAACAGTGAGCTGGAGCAGCAGAAGTCTACTCTGGTGGCCAGGGTTTCTCAGCTGGAGGCCGGTCTGAAGGCTGCTGATGCGGCTCGAGCTTCATCTGCCTCGGCCCTTGCTAATTCTGCTCGCGAGAGAGATAATGCTGTCAGGGAGCTCGGCGAGCTGAGGCAGTCGTATGATCAGGTCTGCTCGAGCAAGCTGGACTTTGTGGAGAAGAACAGGGTTCTTGCCGATCAGCTGGAGGTGGATAAAGCCCAGGCAGCCACTCTTAAAGAAGATTCATACAATTCTGGCTGGGCTGCTGCGTATGAAGATGCCGAGGTTCAGATAGGCTTTATTAGCCGTCTGAACTTCAAGAAAGGGTGGAATAAGGCCCTCGTGGCTGCTGGGGTGGATGTTGCATCCCCACTCTTTGACGAGCATGATCTAGGGCCAAAGCCGGTCGTGGATGAGGACCCAGCCCCAACTGCTGAAGGCACCAATCCTGTTTCTCGGGCGACTCCTTCTGACGCTCCCTTGGTTGAGGAGGCAGTGGATACCCCTGCAGAGGGTAATGCCCCTGCTGATGCTGATAAAGACAAGGGTCCATCCACCGAGGTTGCTAAGTGATAGGGATTCTTTGTAACTTTTTCCTTTTTTGATCTGATGTAACCTCACTCTTTATCAATGAAAAGACTTATTTTTGTTTATGCTGATCCCTTTCTTTTCTCTTTCTTTTACTTGTAGTTGGTTGATGTGGATGACTATATTCCTGTTACCTCCCAATTAGGTAGGACTCTGGGTCCTAATGCAAGCCCTGTAGTTTGCCAGGCTTTTGCTAGGCTTTGCAGGTTTGCTAAGTCAAGGAACCAGAAATATATGGATCAGTCCGAGCTGGTGGCCAAATTGAAGGACAGGCTCCAGGAAATGGAAGAGATCGGAGCTTCAGTGCAAGAAGAAGTTAGCGAGCTGAGAGCAAAGTTACTGGAGGCCACCGAGATCAATCAAGTCGTGAAGTTTCTTCAGCGGGAGAATGACGACCTGAGGCGGGAGGTATCGAAGCTTAAGGAGCATTCGTCGAGCACCGCTTCGGCAGTCCTACAAGGCTCTTCCTCGTCGCGAGCTACTCGGCCTCCCCTCCCGCGTGCTGGTAGGAGTACGCGGGGTAGGAGTAGAGAAGTTGAGGAGCAGCGTGAGAGGGAAATGGAGGAGCTGCACGGCGATGTTCGGCGAGCTTACGTAACTGCTGCTGGGCTCCAGAGGGATGTCACCCGACTGCGGCATCTATTCAAGAAGGGCCCTCGCCAAGTGTGGACTGATGGCTATGATCAGGGCTGGCTGGATGCTCCCACAAGATTATCAGAGTTCGAGGAGCTTTCCTTCATCAGGGGGTGGTTGAGTGCTCTCAAAGAGCTGCAGGTCCCGAGGAACTCGATATTGTGGTACCGGCACGAGGTGTCTCCCTCTACTCTGATGCCCAATCCATTCAGGCGAGATGATCGATGGATTCCCATCGATGCTATTCCCCGGCGATTACTGGAGTTGGACGCGAATGAGGTTGTTGAGGAGTTCGATCCTGCTCCTGATGACGGGAGGAGAGCTAAGGTCGCTGACTACCTTGCTCGGAGGCTTCCACCTTCTTGATATTTTGTTTTTTAATAATTGTAAATTCTTTGGGCTTGCTTTTGCCGACTAAACATGTACTATTATTGTTTGTAAATATAAAAGATTAATGGAAAGTTTGAGTTTTGGGCGATTTTGCCGACTAAACGTGTTTATCCAATCTTTGTTATATTTTTGCAGCTTCACAATCTTTATCTTGTCATGTGAGTGTCCGCCCAGTCCAGTATTAAGAATACCATTGTGCCCTTTCTTTACCTTTTAGGTCGTGTCGTCACACTCCCTTAGGTCTAAGTGGGGCAATTGGCGAGGACACACCTGTTATTGGATGTCTTCATCCGGTCAGGATTTTGTTTAACCAAAGTAGGTTTGATGCCTAAGAATGCTCTGTAGGGCTTCATATATTGCCATGGGCAATGCTAAGAGGTCTGTCGTGCTTCATGACGATGACCTGAGGAGGGGTGTTCCCCAGCTATGTCAACCATTATACCTGTGATTTGAAAAGGATGTGCAATAAGATATAATTGTTACTTTTTAGAGAGTGATCAACTGAGAGATTTTCATTGGCGAATAGAGAAATAAACTGTCTTTTTCCCATAATGAGTACAATAAAAGATCTAACAATAGAACTCCTAAAAGTAGAATTTCTTGAGATTAGCTGCGTTCCATGCTCGTGGTATCTCTCTGCCCTCCATCATTTTCAAATGATAGGCACCTTGCAGATCGTCTCTAATTATCTCATAAGGTCCTTCCCAGTTCGGGCCGAGTTTACCGTCTGATGGCTTCACTGTGTTGCCCAGGACCTTTCTTAGGACATAGTCCCCAACTTCGAATTTCCTCGGATTGACCTTTTTGCTGTAGTGCTTCACGAGCTATTGCTGATAGCTTGCTAGTTTTACTAGGGCAAGTTCCCTGCGCTCGTCGGCCAAGTCGAGTTCAGCGAGCAAAGCCTGATTGTTTTGACCCTGCTCGAAAAGGTCGGATCTCATTGTAGGCAATCCTGCTTCTAATGGGATGACCGCTTCCATACTATATGCTAGTGAGAATGGAGTTTGACCTGTGGCTCGCCTAGCAGTCGTTCTGTATGCCCACAGGACATGTGGTAGCTCGGTTGTCCACGCGCCTTTTGCTCGCTCTAACCGCTTCTTCAACCCAGCGATCACTGTTTTGTTAGAAGCCTCAGCTTGTCCGTTGCTTTGAGGATAAGCTACCGAGCTGAAGTGGTGCCTGATCCCGTGTTGGTCGCAGAAGTTCTGAAAGGGGCCACTCTCGAACTGTGCTCCATTGTCAGTGATGATGGTTCTGGGGATCCCGAATCGAGTGATTATATTTCTCCATATGAACTTCATCATGTCAGCATCTCAGATGTTCGCCAGTAGTTCTGCCTCGATCCACTTGGTAAAGTAATCAGTTGCGACCAACAGGTATTTGCGATTGCCGGCAGCGGTGGGCAGTGGTCCCACGATGTCCATTCCCCACTGGGCGAAAGGCCAGGGGCTGGTCAGGGATTTTAATTCGCTGGCAGGCTGGTGGACCATGGGGGCGTGAAGCTGGCATTTTAGGCATCTGCGGACATATACTGCGGAGTCCCTTTGCATATATAGCCACCAGTAACCTTCCTTTATTGCTCGGAAGGCAAGAGACCTTCCTCCGACGTGACTCCCATAGATTCCTTCGTGAAGCTCGTGAAGCATTGTCTTGACATCGCCTGGGTGGACGCATCTAAGGTAGGGGCCGGAGAAATATCTTTTATACAAGTCGCCTCCCGTGGATAAGTGAAAGCGAGCAGCTTTGACTCTTATCTGGTGGGCAGTCCTCTTATCCTCTGGGAGCGTTCCGTTCTTCAAATAGTCTCTTAAGGGATCCATCCATCTAGGGGTTGGTTCCAATTGGAGTATTTGTTTCGCTTTTGTCAGCTCGCAGTTGGGGTGAATGCTCGGGCAGCTAAGGAAATCGATAGGGATTATCCTTTTAAGGCTGGAATCAACTGTCGAGCTTAGGGCTGCCAAGGCGTCAGCGTGGCTGTTCTGCCCCCTGGGAAACTGTTGGATGTTGATTTCTTCAAAGTTCATCATTAAGTTTCTTACTAAGGAGAGGTAGGCTTCCATCCTCCCATCCTTCGCGTTGTAGTCTCCAGTTATCTGATTGAAAACTAGTTGCGAGTCTCCGAATACCTGTAAATGTTTTGCTCCTAGAGTTTGCGCCCTTTGGAGACCTGCAATTAAGGCTTCGTATTCTGCTTCGTTGTTGGAGGCTGCAAATCCCAGCCTGATTCCTTGCTCGAGGACTGCATTTTCTGGAGTGATGAGAACAATTCCTACTCCTGCCCCCTTTGAGTTGGAGGCTCCATCAACGAATAGCTTCCAGCTTCCCCCTGTAGCTTGGCTGTTTTGTTCTGTTGGCTTAGGCTGGTTGAAGGGTTCTTCGCCTGTGAATTCAGCTATGAAGTCAGCAAGGATTTGACCCTTGATAGCTGTCCTTGGTTGAAATTGGATGTCAAACCGGCCTAACTCGACTGACCATTTAGACAGTCTGCCCGACAAATCCTCCTTCCTTAGGACAACCTTGAGGGGGTGTGATGTAAGGACAATGATCGTGTGAGCTTCGAAGTAATGCTTCAGTTTTCTCGAGGACATTACTAGGGCGAATGCGAGCTTTTCCAATGGCAGGTAGCGCTGCTCGGCGTCTAGTAAGGTTTTGCTCGCGTAATAGACTGGATATTGGATCCCTGTAACTTCACACATTAGCGCTGAGCTGATAGTATGGCTGGATACAGAGAGGTAGAGGTACAAAGGTTCCATTTGCTGTGGTATGACAAGCAGTGGTGGGGAGATTAGGTAGGACTTGAGCTCGTCTAATGCTTGCGAGCAACCTGGGTTCCATTCTACTGTTTTGCTGCCTTTTAGGAGTTGGAAGAAGGGCTTGCATCTCTCGGAGGATTTAGAAATGAAACGGTTTAGGGCAGCGAGCATTCCGGTGAGCTTCTGTACATCGCGGATTGTGCGAGGAGGTTGCACTCTTTTGATTGCAACGATCTGGTCCGGATTAGCCTCTATGCCACGCTTGCTGACCAAATACCCAAGAAACTTTCCTGACTGGACACCGAAGGACACTTGCTCGCGTTGAGTTTCATTCGGTAATTCCTGAGGATTTCGAAGGCATTTGACAGGTCCGAGAGGTGATTTTCCTTGTCCTTGCTTTTGACGAGCATGTCGTCGATGTAGACCTCCATCGTGTCTCCCATCTGATTCTTGAACATTTTAGTAACCAGCCGCTGATAGGTTGCCCCTGCATTTTTTAGCCCAAAAGGCATGACCTTGTAACAGTATAAACCAACCGTCGTGATAAACGCCGTTTTCTCCTGATCTGGTGCATACAGGGGAATCTGGTGATAGCCTGAGTATGCGTCCAGAAAACTCATTCGCTCGTGAGCTGCAATGGCGTCTACTAGTTGGTCTATTTTCGGAAGAGGGAAGCTATCCTTGGGGCAGGCTTTGTTGAGGTCAGTGAAGTCTATGCAAACTCTCCACTTCCCGTTGCTTTTTGGAACTACCACTGGGTTGGATAACCATTTGGGGAATTGCACTTCCCGTATGGATCCTGCATCCAGCAGTTTTTCGACTTCTTGTTCTATTGCTTTGGCTTTTTCGGGAGCAGTTCGTCGTGCCTTCTGTGCTATCGGCTTGAATGTGGGATTGACGTGCAACCGATGGCAGGCCATATTGGGATCAATTCCTGGCAGCTCATAGGGTTCCCAAGCGAAAACATCTATGTTGCTTCTGAGTAAGGTTAACAAATCCTTTTGCTCTTGGTCAATGAGTGAGGTTTCGATCAGGAAGACTCTGCTGTTGTCGCCATCTCTAGCAATTACTTCTACCAGGTCCTCTACAACACGCTCGGAGGGGAGGAGCCTGGTCTCTTCCACTCCGGGCCTTCCATATTTTAATTGCTATTTGGAAGGGATTGCACCTTCCTCCACTTTCTCGCTGGTTTGAACGTCTTTTTTCTATGGCTTTGGTCGGATGGCCGCTATGAAGCACTTTCTCGCCATCGCCTGGTCGCCATGTATCTCCATCACTCCCCGCTCGGTGACATATTTGAGTTTCTGGTGGTAGGTCGAGGAGGCTGCCTTCATTGCATGAAGCCATCCCCTGCCGAGGATGGCTTGATACGGTGAATCGATGTCGACCACCAAGAATTCAATCATTTTCGAAACATTTCCAGCGAGCACTGGTAGTACTATCTTGCCCAGAGGCATGGTCATTTTTCCATCGAAGCCGACCAGAGGAACAGTGGTTCCCTTTAGGTCGGCGATGTTCAACTTCAATTTTATGAACAGGTCGATGTACATTACTTCGGATGAGCTTCCTTGATCGACGAGCAGCCTGTCGATATCAAAGTTGGCTATCCTGAGTGTAATGACTAAGGCATCGTGATGTGGGGTCCTCACTCCCACAAGATCTTCATTCGTGAAAACAATATGCTTGTTGTAGTTGATGTCCTCTGCTCCCCGGCGTTTTCCTGCCTGTGATTTCGCTGGATCTATTTGAAAATATTGCATTACTGCTGTCAGCTTCTTTACTTCCATCCGAGCTGAGTTGCCCTGGATTTGCTTAACATCGGATACTCCATGGATTACTGCGAATTCGTGTCCGGTGTCGTCTTCTAATACGTTGTCGGGTTTTGCCTCCTTGTGGACAGTCACTCTCTCTACCTTCCTTTCCACAAAGTCATTCAAATGTCCGGATTGGGCCAACTCCTCGAGGTGGGACTTAAGAGCCTTGCAGTGCTCGGTCTTATGTCCTCCCTCTTTGTGGAAGGTTCATCTCAGCGCATTGTTTCTTTTCGATGGGTCTCCTCCCATTTTTCGGGGCCATTTGATGAATGGCTCATCCTTGATCTTAGCGAGAATTTTGTAAATTGGTTCTTTGAAGACGGTGTTGACCGCCTGGAACGACTTTGCAACGTCAGGGCTCCCTCCGTTCTTGGGGCCATTCTTTCCACCTTTTTTCTGGTTATCAACTTTCTCACTTCCCTTCGTGGCGAGCTTGGCTCGACCGTTTTCACCTACGTTAAGGCGGGTGACATCTTCCACCTTTGCGTATTTCTCAATCCGGGCCATCAGGTCATCAATGGTGGTTGCTTCCTTCTTTGTCAAGGACTGGTAAAGGAGGGAAGAGCTAGGTAGCCCAATTTTGAATGAAGCCACTGCCACCTCTTCCGCGCAGTCCTCGACTTCGTTGAATAACTCCCAGTACCTCTTCGCGTAGTCTCTAAGTGTCTCCTGAGGAGTTTTCTTCATCGTCAATAGAGCATCCATCCTTTTGGGATGGGAGCTGCTGGTGATGAACCGGGCCGTAAAGAGCCAGGGATTTGAAATTTCTGATGGATTGGTGAGGGAGTTTCTCGAACCATTTTTGGGCCACGTCATGAAGGCTCGAAGGAAAAATACGGCACATCAGTGCATCTCGGTGATTCCAGAGGGTCATAGCCTGCCGGTACTGCCTGACATGATCAATGGGATCAGTCTTCCCGTCGTAAATCTTGAACCTTGGAATAGTAAACTTTTTGGGAGCTTCTTCTTCTTCAATTTCCCTCGTGAAGGGCGATTTCATCTGGGTCTTGAGGGCTCTCCTGGCGAGTTCTCTGGTTGACCTGGTGCCGCGGTGAGCTGGATGTTGGTCCATTTCTCTGCGGACTAGGTTCCGTATGTTGTCGTTGCTACGAGCAGGGCTCTTATAGCGGCGAGCTTTTCTCAGTTGCTCGCGGAGGTCGTCGTCTGAGTCGCCACCTTCGGACCCTTGATATTGCCGCCTAGGGCTCCTTCCTCGGCTGCGAGATTTTCTCTCCTGAGGGCTAGGAGTGCGATAGGGGCGTCTCCTGGTATCAGGACGTAGTTCTTTTTCCAGTTTTTCCAGTCTTCTTTTCAGGCGAGCATTCTCAGCCTCATACCTGCGAGAAGACTCCCTCTGCTCGTGGAGCCTTGCTTCGTATGCATCGATCAATCTGGATATCTGAGTGTACCTTGCTGGTCCTTGACTTTCTTCTGAGGCTGGCCTTTCTAAGCGAGCCCCTTGATCTGAACATCGGACTTCAGACCTAATCCTGCGAGGAGCGGGTAGCTCCTGAATATCTCCTGCTTGAGGAGCGTTGCTACTGTGACCAGACATCTTAGATTTTTTCTCGGTGTGGGCTCTTCTCAGGGAAAGATAAACGTTTCCCACAGACAGCGCCAATTGTGATGACAATTATTATGCAACACAAATAAATATGAAAGAGGTAGCAACCAAGAAAAGACAAATAAAAAGCCAATCACACAACAACGGGAGTACGTGGTTCAGCAAAGAAGTGCCTACGTCCACGGTGGTTCAGTCAGTGTTATTTCTTTATATTCTGAAGAATAAGTACAGAGAATACAACTTGTCCTTTGCCCCGGACTTAGGGTTTTATTTATACATGTATGTGTTGGAGTAGTGGGGGTGATGGGTTCCTCCTTATTAGCCATCTCCCCTACATGGAATCGTGTTTCCCCACAACTTCTCTTTATGGGATCGTGGGGTAATTGGATTAATATGAAGATGATGGGCCTGGGCTTTGGGCCGCTAGGGAGAGGCTACTCGTCTAGGCCTATGGTGCTAAATTCAGGGTACCCACAACCCTTATACAGCGAAAATACATCTACAACTGGTATAGGAATCTCTAAATTAACCCAGTCAGTAATATTTCATTCCCTCCTATATTCCTCTAAGGAATCCCCATGTACGATATAAATCATGGTTACGGTAAAATAAAGAAAGAAAGAAAGAGAAATGAAAGAAAAGAAGAAAGCTTACAGAAAAATGAAGACTGAAGCAAATGAAGGATGTAAAGAAAATCTCATAAACAGAGAACTTGGGGAAGAAGTAGAGTTCGAAAGCTTGAAACAGGTTTGGTAAAGAAAATTTGAAAAAATCTCACCTTTTATAGCTTACCTAGGAAATCGTGCAAAAAATGATTACTTTCTATCGACGATTAACATTCTGACGACTTCACAGTACGAAAGATGCAAAATAACCATTTACCCTTTGGCGGTTCGCTAATCTTCAAATTATTTACAAAAAAGCCATTGAAAAATCAAAACATAGAAAAATTTTACAAGTCCCACACATCGGCAAACGCCGACCAACTATGAAGAAAATATACTTCATCCTTTCAGTAAAAGCATCAAGAATGAAGTATTGGGGGCTTCTGTTGATACAAAAAATTATCCACCTACGTGGACCAATCATAAGTGGACAAATATCTCTTACGTGGCAGATATCCCAATCAGCATATAGTAGCTCGACATGTATGCTGACCAACATGAGGAATAAATATTGTAGACATCCCATTCTGTTACCCCTTAACTCTCCTTAGGTCCCTAGTACCTCCCTTCATCACTACAAACCCAGGTCATGTCCCGAGTACTGACATAGAAGCCATCGGGCACTCCCCGGCTCCGTTTGACCAAAAAGTCAAACTCTTCATCTCAATCGAGACTGAATGAATCTTCGAAGGGCGTTGAATCCCCTTTCCAATGGTCAACCCTGTGCGCAATTCCGACTTACCATGCGAACGAACGATCTGTTTGCGTCTGAAACTTGACCTAGAGGCCATTGGGCGCTTTCGGGATCTGTTTGACCTAAGTCAACTCTTCATCTCAATTGAGATTGAATGAATCTTTAAAGGGCACGGAAACCCCTTTCCAATGGTCCGCTCCGTGCGCGATTCCGACTTACCATGCGGACAAACGACCCGTTTGACTCCAAGAGGTCGTCGAATGCTTCTCGAGCCTGGTTGACCAAAGTCAACTCTCCAAACTGGGTCAAAATCTTTGGAATGTTGAAGTACATCTCCTAACATTTCCAACGGTATGCCCCGTGCGCGATTTGGACTTACCATGCGGACGAACAATCCGTTTGCGTCTGAACGATTTCCCGTCCAATGGACTGACAAATGCTTCTGAGCCATATTTGACCTAAATTCAACTCCCGAACCCAGGAGAGGTCGAAAGGACTTTCAAAGGTCTCTGAATTACCTTTCCAATGTTATACCCCGTGCGCGATTCTAACATTCGGTTTCCCCTCGGCGGCCGATTTTCTGAAAAAGCCTGAAGCGCACTGCCAAATGGAAGGTTCCAGACCCTGCCTATCGGCACCTGCCGATAGGCAGGAACAGGACTATGCCAATCGACAGTTACCTGGGCCTATAAAAGGAGTCCTTCACCTCATTTGCAAAGGGAGCTCAGATCTGATACAAACCTCTCTCAACGAATCCCAGAAACCTCTCTCGAAGGCAACGTGATTTCAACATCCAAATCCCTTTTTTACTTCCACTTTTCATCATCTTTTTCATCAAACTTGGTGAATTAGCCACTCTCCATCATCATCCAAGTGCAAGGGCTGCTCTCTCACATTCAAGATCAAGCTTAAGGTCTCCAAGAAGGTCTATCTTTCTCAACTTTCTCTTCAAATTCTCTTAAATTTGCAATAACTTATTTTTTATTACTTAGCACTTTTATTATCTCATCTCACACATCCTAATATACTTTTTATTTAGTATTATTGCTCATCTCTTATTTTCATATAAATAAAAAAACCCAAAAAATAAGAAAAAGAGGGTTTGCTCATAAATTCCAAATAGGGATTCTCATATTTTTCTCACACTCTTCTCACCACTAAAACACTTTTTCTACACACACACTCACAAATAAGAGATCCTCCATTTGGATTTATGGGATAAACCCCACCCCTCATTTTGTATGCTAACTACGTGGACTTTGATGCCTTTATAGGCTACGTAGGCATCTCAGGGTAAAACTCGAGACTCAAGTCCTTTTTCCCACTTTTTCTCTCATTTTCTATCTTCTCCAAATCCAATTTTCTTATATTATATATATATACTTATTCTTAGTGACGTATTACTCCATATGCGTTGTTGTTCCATTATAACGATCAGCGTAAGGGTAATCGCGTAAATCTTATTTTCTAATATTATTCTTATACCTTCCTATGGATGACTCACTTTATCTCTTCCATGATACAAGTCGAGGATTCCTATTTCCACTATATATATACACATGCACACATATCACGGGGAAAAATAAAGGAAAATAGCAAATATCCATGAGTGACCTAAAGGGCGGAGTGGGTGCCTAACACCTTCCCATTGCGTAACTAAGCCTCCGAACCCTTCTCGAATCATTTTGATTTCGCATGCACCAGTATGTCTTTGGATGCCATCCTTCAGGGTGGCTTCCCCTTTTTCTTTTGTCTGTTTTGAGTAAAATAGACTGGAGACTCTAAATCTCTCTACATGTTTACACCTCATCTCAAATGACGTCGGCCGAAGCGCTCCCGAGAGGGATATGCGGGACCCGAGGATCCTTCCTCCAAGCGCCCGCCCGCATTGGCGAGAATCGGGGATGGCCACAATGGCGACTCTTGTAGGGATAGTGTGTTTACTTTGAGGACTTGACTCTATTTGCATGGATGCTATATTTGTTTATGTTTCCCCTATATCTGCATGTTCCCCTTTTTTATGTGTATCCCATGCTTATGCTTCTGTACACACACTTGTAGAAAATTCTCCATGTACACTTCACACCACGTGCACCTAGGATCACATATATCCCCATGTTTCACGCATCACCCATCCATACTTGGTGTACCTTTTGGGTACTCGTACTTTGCTCCCTGTTTGGCATAATTAAGAAAGGCATTCTCATCATAAGATACTAATAAAAGAATCATGCATGATTCACATGACATCACCAAAGAGCATTGTTATTGACCAAATTTTACCCAGTAACTGGAGGGTCACTTCGTGATGGGCGCTGGTCCGGCAGGTCGTAGTTAGCCTAAGAGATATGACTCTCACCTTCCATTGGCCAAGTACCTTCGACGTATATCGAACGGTTCCCCCGCATCGTACCGCTTGACCGAAGTCATGACGGGAGGTATATCGTAAAGAATTCGTTCACGTACACCGAGTATATCGAATTCTCTCTCACACGTACGATCCCCACGAGGTATATAGTGAGGCAATTCACGTACACTCGGGTATATCAAATGGCTTGTCCACACATACCGATTGCCCGCAAGAGCAAGACGTATATTATGGAAGTCACGCCAAAGGGGGGAACCCATACCGATTCACCCAACCAACTGCATACCCGCATATAGGTGTCAAGCCTAGGACACTCACTTTAGATTATCGGTTTCGACCCGAAACTCTGCCGAAATTCCGGGTCGATCTGTTGCCCGAATTTTTGCGCATTTTTAAAATGGGACCCTGTCCATGATCCTGGTTACAAGTCCAGCCATAGCTTTGCATATATTATAACCCCACTTTTCCAAGCACAGGTCCCGTCCAGCATTGCATTTAGGAGAATTAAATACAAGTGAGAACATAATAATCATAATAATCATGCTGAGTTCCGTTTCCAAAAACATTTCTTCCTTCTTTATCAAAATCCAAAAACATTTATCCCCTCTTTATCAAAAATCCAAAAACATTTCTCCTTTCTTTATCAAAAATCCAAAAATAGTTTCTTCCCTTTTTTCTCAAAAATAAATACCATTCTACGCCTTCTCAGATCGATCACAAGCCCTTGGTCTGGCTCCCTATTGGCTTCGGTCTTCAGTCAAATCACCCCGGAGTTTCATCCGTTCCTCTACTACTTCTTTCAAGTCCAGAATCCATACACTTTCCATGGAGAATACAGATCAAGTACCAGTCATACAACTAGATCTGACGATATTCTTAGCTCAGCTCGTGTCCAAGATTGATAACCTCCAAGCTGATGTCCGAGAGATGCAACGAAACCTGGTTCCTATTCCTCAAGAGCCCGAGGCCCTATTCCCTCATGTTATGGGTCCACTCGAGCCTATCTGGGTTCCTGAAGAATATCAGCACGCTCCACGTCCCCCTCCTATCAATGGGCCGCCACCTGTCCAACTTTCGATGCAAAACATTGCCCAACCTATGGTTAACCTGCCTGTGGTCGTTGATCTAAAGGAGGAGGAGTTGAATAAAGTCAAAGAGGATCTCAATATGCTTACCAAGAAGTTCGACCAAGTCAGGATCTCTGGAAATTACATGGACTACACCCACATGTCCCCTTATCCTAAAGCGAGGTTACCTGAGAAGTTCAAGACGCTAAATATCGAGAAGTTTGGAGGTAGTGGACCTCTGATTGTTCATCTTCGCAGTTATCATCGTTTCATGACTCTACTAGGGGCTTCTGAAGAAGTAATGGCCCAATTATTTTAGCAAAATTTGAAGGATAGTGCCCTTCGATGGTTTTTGTCTCTCGAGGAATCCAGAATTCGTAGCTAGGAGGATGTAGCCTGAGAATTTATGTCGCAGTATAAATACAATGAAGAGCTTGTGGTCACCCGTCGTGATTTAGAGCTGCTCAAGAAGAACCCTGGGGAATCAGTCAGTAACTTCATAACCCGGTGGAGGGAACAGGCAGCTACCATGACCAATCGGCCATCTGAAGAAGAACATGTCAACATAGTGAAGAAGAACTTCTTGCCCCATGTCCGAGCTACGATGGGAGGACAATACTATACCCACTTTCGAGCTCTCAGAGAGGCTGGAGTATAAATCAAGGAAAGCCTTGTTAAAACAGAGGTTGAACCGAAGAAGGTCTCCGAAAAGTTCACCCCTAGAAAGTATGACAATCCTGACAGTGCTACACTCTCAACCATCAATAACATCTCTCAACCAACCACATTATGGGCACCAGAAAGTCGCCCTGCCACCATCCGGAGGGAATACACTAAGCTCCATGCTCCCCTCTCCAAAGTTTACCAAGCCCTATTAAGCCGATCCTCATCAAACCCTTGGATCCACGTTCATTGCCAAATCCACTCCCAAGAAACTTCAAGGCCGATGCCCATTGCGCTTTTCACCAAACTACTGGCCATACCACCGACCAATGCTTTCACCTCCAAAACATAATCCAATATCTCATTGACCGGGGTACCATCGCCCCACCAGCCAATCCTAAGCCAAACACTACTCACACTCCACTTTCGAATCATACCAATGCCATCTTCTTAGAAGAAAACCCAGATTTCGATCCCTCAACTCAAATCACACCCGTATACTCTCCTAAGCCTCTTCAAATTTTCCCATATTTCCTCCTACTCCCGGCAGGGGACGGTTTTAAAAAAAGGGTTTGTCCAGAATATGACCCTCATGGCAATGTAAATGTGATTCAGATGTTCAGATGCACTTCATGCCCGGACTGGGGCTAGAGCAAAGGCAGCAAGGGATACTTGATCCCATCAAACTGAAGAAAGCTTTTCCTCCTTGTGGCTTGGGGTATCAATCATTAGAAAAAGAGCTCAGAATGATCCACCAGTCTCGACCAAATAGAGGATTAGACTATACCCGTACTATCCCAGGAGACTCCTTGAATGGACGATTCATCAAAGAAGGCGAAGACTTCCCCTTTTGCGATTTTCCAGAACCATGGTATGACCACACAAACAAGAAGATGAAGCCTGGAATGGAGATCTTTTTCCAAGATAGCTACCCAAGGGCCGAAAGTTTCCTACACCGCGTACAATCGCTCATCAAAGATACCGAAGAGAATGAGGAAAGTGATTCTGAATATTCCTTCAACTTGCAGACACTAGGGATGGCACTCTGCATGGTCCATTCAGGCACTACATCAATGGATCCATCCCATCTGATTAAAGCTGCTGATACACCCCTCCTCAACTGGCATGTTGCGCCAGTTCTACCTCTTGAAATCTCCCCTAACCCCAATGTTTACCCTATTTCTTCTTTTGTTGTCTATCCTTGTTCAAATTTAATCGAGACCTCTTTTGATAAGGTTCTCAATGTTGTTTTTCCTATTAATGAAATATACGAAGATTTTGAGTACCTTGTTGTTCCTTACATTAACTGCTTGGATTCTAATCAAACTTTTAATGATGATGATTTTGCAAATGAACAATTCTTAACTGATCTAAATAAGGTTAATAATAAACAACATAACCGCGTTTAAGTTAATGAAGAAGAGATTGTTGTTATTAATCTCGGTTCTAGTAGCCAACTGCACGAGATTAGGATAGGGGCCACCCTTGACGAGCATGAGCGCGCACAACTCAAATAATTGTTGAAGGAGTTCGTGGATGTCTTCGCATGGTCCTATGATGATATGCCCGGCATTGATCCTGAAATAGCTCAGCACAAGATCCCCACTCTCCCAGATTACAAGCCAGTTAAACAAAAATTGAGAAAACTCCACACCGAATGGTCGCTCAAGGTCAAAGAAGAGGTGGTCAAACAGTTAAACGTGGGCTTCATTCATGTGATCGAATATCCCACATGGCTAGCCAACATAGTACCTGTGCCGAAATCATGGGGAAGGTTCGAATGTGTGTAGACTACCAAGATTTAAATAAATCTTCTCCAAAGGATGATTATCCACTACCCAAAATCGACATGATCGTGGACAACACAACCAGTCATTTGTCGACGGGTTTGTCGGATACAACCAAATCAAGATGCACCCAGACCACCAAGAAAAAACCGCATTCATCACCCCATGGGGAACCTTTTGCTACACAGTTATGCCATTTGGTCTCAAGAATGCTGGGGCTACCTACCAAAGGGCTTTCATAACTGTCCTACACGATTTGATTCATAAAGAAGTCGAGGTTTATGTGGATGATATGATTATCAAGTCCAAAACTAGATAAGGTCACGTTCCCGCTCTCCGGAAGTTCTTCGAACGATTGCGAAGGTATCAAATGAGACTCAATCCACAGAAGTGTGTCTTCGGCGTTACCAGGGGAAAACTCTTAGGATTCATGGTCAGTGAGAAGGGGATATAAGCAGATCCTGCAAAACTGAAGGCCATACTTGAGATGACACCGCCTCGAATAGAGAAATAAGGCCGAGGTTTTCTTGGGAAATTCTAATATATCAGCCGGTTTATCAGCCAGCTAACCTCCATCTGCGAACCGATCTTTAAGATCCTTCGAAAGGATTCAACCAAAGTTTGGAATGAGGCTAGCCAAGAAGCTTTTGACCGAATCAAATAATATCTGACCCAACCTCCAATACTCATGCCACCACAGCCTGGTCTCCCTTTGCTCATATACCTAACCGTAACCGACACTGCATTTGGGGCTTTCCTAGCCCAATACCTTGAGGACTCCCACAAAGAAAGAGCCATCTATTATGCCAGTCGCAAATTGGACAGGTATGAGGTCAACTACACTGCTTTGGAAAAGACGTGTGTCTCACTTGTCTGGGTCACCCAAAGTTGCGACACTACATGCTCGCCTTCCCCATCAAACTTGTATCTCAAATGGATCCCATCAAATACCTGCTTGAGAAACCCGCCTTATCCCGTCGAATGGCCCGATGGTTGATGCTCCTAACCGAGTTCGATATCGTGTACGTCACACAAAAATCTATTAAAAGAAGAGCCATCTCTGACTACCTCGTTGATTACCCTGTAGAAGAAGCAGATGTCTGGATATCCCAATTCTCGGATGAAAATATCCCCTGCACCGCTCAAGACAACCTTCGATGGAAAATATTCTTTGATGGCGCTGCCAATAAAAAGGGATATGGCACTGGGATACTTCTGATCGCCCCAGATGACTCCCATACTCCCATCGCCATTAAATTGGATTTCCCTTACACCAACAACATGATAAAATACAAAGCATGCACAGTAGGCCTCAAAGTTGATCTAAAGAAAGGTATTCAATACCTTAATATCTACGGGGATTCTACCCTCATCATCGGTCAAGTGCTCAGAAAGTGGAAAGTCAAGGATGAAAAGCTCCAACCCTTTCATGCCCACCTAGAAGAGTTAGCCTCCTGATTTCGAGATATCACCTTTCATTACCTACCCCGAACAAAGAATAACCTAGCCGATGCTCTCGCTACCTTGGACTCCATAGTCGATATGCCCGAAGTAATAACAATGACCCCTTTCCTAGTTCAAAGGCAAGATAAACCAACCCACTGATACCATATTGAGCTTGTCTCCACCGAAGATCCCGAACTAGCTGATTGCTGGTATTATGATATTTGGTGCCTCCTCAAACATGGTAGGTATCCCGACGGTTCCAATAAGAAATATCGAACGACCCTCCGAAGACTGGTTGCCCAGTACATCATCTGTCATAAAGCTCTACTCAAGAGGAACTTCAATAGAACTCATCTACACTGTATCGCAGGGGCTGAGATTGAAAAGATAATGTAAAAAATCCACAGCGAGGAATGCGGGCCCCACGTGAATGGTCATATGCTTGCCAAGAATATCATCCGACAGGGATACTACTGGACCACCATTACCCAAGACTGCACCGCCTATGTCCGGAGATGCCTCAAATGCCAACAGTTCTCCAATCTTCAACATCTACCTCCGTAAGAATTATACAACATGACCTCTCCCTGGTCGTTCTCCACCTGGGGTATCGACATCATAGGGAAGGTTACGCCAAAAGCTTCAAACGGACATGAGTTCATCCTAGTTTCCATTGATTACTTCACCAAATGGGTCGAAGCTGGGTCATACGCAGTATTGAACGCCAAAAAAGTGGCCAAATTCCTTAAGAAGGATATCATCTGCCGATATGGGGTCCCACACGAGCTAGTGTCAGATAACGGGTTGCATTTCGAAGCAGAAGTCACAGAAGTAGTCAGCGAGTATGGGATTCAGAGACACAAATCTTCTCCCTACCGACCTCAGACCAATGGTGCAGTTGAAGCCGCCAACAAGAACCTCAAAGCTATCATCAACAAGATGACCGAAAGTTGTAGGGATTAGGCCGACCGGATCACATACACCCTCTGGGGCTATTGAACCGCAATCCAAACCTCTACTGGGGCTACCCCTTACTCTCTGGTCTACAGCATGAAAGCAGTCCTACCTGTGGAGCTAGAAATACCTTCGTTATGCGTCATGCTCTAAAGCAAAGTTAGTGAAGAAGACTGGTGCCAAAGCCGTCTTGATGAGCTAGCCCTCCTAGATGAAAGAAGATTGAAAGCTATTTACCACATACAAGGGTATCATCATCGAATAGCGCGATCATTCAACAAGAGAGTCAAGGACCGCGGTGTCCTGGAGGGGGATTTAGCCCTCAAAGAGATAATAGAACCCATATGGGACCCCAGAGGGAAATTCAAGCCCAATTAGAGCGGCCCCTACATTGTGAAGAAAATCTTATCCGACGGTGCCTCTATGCTCACTGACCTAGATGAGGAAGAGATGGATCGTCTAGTCAACTTGGACCGTCTCAACAAAATTGTACCCCTAGTCTGAAATCTCGGCGCGCTACGACTCTTCTCATCCCCCTTCTATTCTAAAAAAAATAAAAAAAAACAGTCTTCATTTCCCTCTACCCAGAACTACGTGGGCCTAATCCTCTGCAAAAACTATTTTCAAACATATAAAAAACTTTTTCAAAAACCCTAGAGGTACGTAGGCAGCTCATACACATCACATGAGCACGGCCCTTTCTTTTTCAAAAAATACTATTATTTTCCTACCTCCGAGAACGGCGGTTTATTCTAACAAAAACTTTAACAAAAGGATTATGTATGCCTTAGCGATCAGTATAGATAATTCAAAATACAAAATTCATCAAAAGGCACAGTTGGATGATCAGAAGCTTGTTTATTTCATTAATAAGAAATTACAGTACGGATTACATAAGAAAAGGAATGGATAACTCCCTTCCCCCTACTACCATGAAAAGCCAAATAAAAACCCCACATCTACTACACAAATAAACTCTCCAAGAGTCCTACCCATAGCTACTAGAGGAGCCTGCACCCTCATCATCTACATCCTTAGCCCCCCACGTTTCCCCTGCCTGAATAGAGTGCCGTAAACACTCCATGGACCGATGATACCGAACCATCTTCGAAAAGACCACAACACCCCCTTCCATGGTGTTAGATAAGACAAACCATCTTTTTCCAGTCTCCACTGCCAACATCTTGCTGACTACTTTCCTCCACAACCACTTCATATAATCTTTGGGGACATGCCAAACTTTCCTGACAGACTGGGAGGGACGGGTCGACGGACGTCGATTTCCCCACAGAGATCCCAGCAACAGACGCAGGCGCTCAGTCAAATCTTCTACCGGAAAGAAATTTGAGGTCCGAGGTGGCACAACCTGGGCCCAACCAAAGTGGCACAGAAGCCGCCAAGGGAAGTAAAAGGAGGTTTGCCTAAGACTAACCAGCCGCACATATGAATACTCTCCTAGCTCTAGAACAGGCTGCAACTGCCCCCACCAAGGCACTGACCAATACAGACCACGAGCCCCATATTCCACCAGCTAATTCTCCCAGTTCTCAACATACAGGACAACGCTGATGAAGTGGAGCGAAAAGAAGTTGGGAACAACCGACAAGGGATACTCTGGAGGAGTCGCCAAGCGGAATCTTTCAGACAACCACATGAACAGCATCACGGGGCTACCCCTCAAAAAGTTAGAACGACCTTCTCTCCAGGCGTCCAGGTCATTCAGAGTCTCCGCTAGTATCACCACCGCAGGATTATGACGGTATGACATCCATGAAGTAATGGCTATAATTTGTGGGTCCACCTGCAGTTCTCCAATCACCAACAGAAATTTTGAAACCAGACCCAGAACAACGGCTCCAGCATAGCCAGCATCCCCTACTTCTCATAAATACACAGACTACAGCACCGCCGAGAGGGAGATCATTCCTCCAACAACCAATGATCTGGCCGTCGAAGGCGAAATATGAAGAAGCCCAGCCAACAAATCCCTGGGAGAATGGAAAAATTCGGGCAAAGTCGTAGCAACACTGGGATTTACACCCAGCATGGAAGCAAACTCCTCGTAGGTACGACAAACTTCATCCAACCCAAAGCGGAATACATGGTCTTCAAGGTACCAGAATTGTACCGCCGCCATCAGCACGTTCCACTCAATAGGCCGATTGCGCCACAAGGAGACTCGACGCATGTTAAAAGCATCATAGTCGACATTATAAGAGCACATTGCTTCCAGGGCTTCGAGGTAGTTAGCACATTCAATGCTACCAGGGAGAGCCATCTTGCAAGTCTAAGAGATAATGGGCAAGTAGGTGAAAATGCAAAGGTGTGATGAAAACACTCAACCCTTCCCCCTTTTTATACTTAAGAACTCTCACAAGAGACATAATCCCTGCAGAAATCGAAGGGATTCCTAACCCACAAGGTACCAAAGGCTGAGGAGGGTACCAATCAAAGCTTTAAATTGATGGGACTGGACTGAACAACCGATAGGCAGGTCAGGGTGCTTGCCGATCGGCAACCCCCCATTTTTAGAAATTTCCCTCTTTTCCTCTTTTGTCAAATCAGAAAACTCAAAAAAAATAAATTGATATTCTCAACAGAATTTCAAAATCCTTTTTTCTCCTTATATAATTTCCCTTTTTAATTAAAAAATTTCCTTCAAAAAATTCCAAAAATATTCCTTTTTACGGTCTCAGCAGCAAAGTGAAAATCCCATGTGCATGCATTCGTCATTAAATAAAAGATAATAAAAAACTCCATTGCATTGCATATATCTGTTTTTTGTGTTACATCATTTTTGCAGGAAATAAAAAGAAAAAAAGCAAAAAACAACGGGACTCTGCCCGAACCCACATTCTCTCTCTCTCTCACTAAGAGCTTCCTCCCCTGCGACGTGCTCTCTTCCCCCTACGGCGAGACTATGCGCCACCACTACCTGAGCCCGAGTCCTCTCCGGACGAAGCAGACGGCACCAAATAAGAAGGGACAGGAACCGTGTCCCGAATATGGGCAGTCACCGAAGATCTACAGTCTCTGATGTCCCTTATCCACGTGGTCAACACCCGGACTTGCTGCAAGGAAAGGCGAAATCAGTATCAAAGCAGAGATGACCAAAAACAGAAAGAAAGAGAGGAACGAAAAAGTATACCGCGGGTCGAAGGACCTCCTCTGTCAAACCCAACTCCTCTGAATCCATCGCATGAGGACGGTGCAGCATAGGCATTATCCTTCCATCAGCCCGCCGAATGTTGTACGAAGGGGTATGCAGCCGCACAAAAGGAACCTCTGAAGTCGCCGCCGCTGCAGATGTCGTCGGACCACCGCCACTGTGGGAAGATCCCACAGCCCGACTCGAACCTGCAGGAGGGAAAGGCAGGGCATCATATATGCTGGGCGCCATCAACCAGCTCGTCACAAAGTCCATATAGTCATATGGTGCAGCCGTATCGGTGTACAATAAGCAGGACTAGCCGATCATTATCGTGATACTCTCATCCTCCGACAACAGTCTTTCCTGCCTCATAGACGTAGGAGGCTACACAGGTGGCACCACCACCTCCCCCTCAACAATCTGACGAACCACCCTCTCCCCGATATACCAAAAATGGCCGAACTCATGCGCCAGTAAATGCCTCATTTACACATTCACCCTGGTCTCCCCCGCGTCCTGAATGGCCGTCCCCCAGAGATAAAAGGTCACCTGAAAATATCCAAGCAAGCATAAATAAATGCAAGATCAGAAGGTGCAAAAACCAAGACTGGAATGGAAAAAGTCTTACCCTACCACTAGTTAGGTCATTCAAGACCTGACACATCGCCTCTAGAGAGAGAGATCCCTTCGACTGGCGATTGTCCTTACGCCATCGATACAATCGACAGAAGTCCCCAACAGTGTCTCCCTTCAAAGCGATCAGCGGGGTATTGCACCCAATCACCTCATAGAACCACGTCTGAATTCACAAGAAAAAGAGACGCATAAGGAAAATGCGAATGCATGAAAGGAAAATGTGAATGCATGAAAAGAAATACGCAAATTAAAGAATAACTCAAGGAGGTACGTGGCCCCAGTAAAGGTCTGCCAGCAGCACCGGCTGAATGCATCCAGAGAAGAGTAAAGGGTCACCAAAGTCAGACTCCCCCAATCATAGAAAGGGATGTTCGAAAACATCCTCAAGTACGGCAAGAACCACAAATGAACGACGTCGCCACTCGACGCCACCATGAAACCGTCCAACACCAGAAAAATGAATAATTGGGCCATGTACCTCACTTGCAGCCAGTCCTCCACATCAATCACCCTGCTCAGCAAAACGTCCTTCATCAGGGACAGCCGGATAGAATCCCCAGAGACTATCCTCTCTACATCACTAAGTGCCGCCCGCACTTCCCCCGGTCTCACCCACAAAGAGCGATCCACCTCTATCTGCTCTCCATCACAATCTAGCCCCAACAGATATTGCACGTCTATAGGAGTCACAGTCATCTCCCCGAAGCCAAAATGGAAGGTGTGGGTAGTATCCCACCACCTCTCTCCCAAAGTGCACATGACCGCTGTCGAACGAGGCGTCTCATCCAACGCTGATGCCAACCTCCCAAAACTCGCTGATAATACCACCCAACGCACCACAGGTGGGAGATGCTCCCAGACATCCCTGAGCCCCGTCGTCCTACGGGCACGCATGTTCTTTAAAGAAATATCAGACTGGAAAAAAGGAAAAATCCCATCAAAAGTCAAGAACGAAAAATCACCCAAAAAGAAAGGAATGCCAAAGGTCAGGTTACTTACATAACTACCGGGAATCACTCTCGAAGAGAGATGACGCGATGGCTCCCGCAGCAAGGTCCGTTCATCTGCAATAGGCTCAAACGCATCAAAGGAGTTCTCACTCCCCAAAGCAAGAGGCACCCTGTCCCTCCAATCCATATTCGACCAGTCATCAACGGTCAACCACTCCCAGTGGACTGCAGTGCTCACAAAAGCGGCCATTTCTTGAAGATCAGAATGCCAGAAGGATATACAGAGAAATCGCAGAAAGAGAGAAAGCAAAGAAGTTGTGAAAAAAATAAAGGGATTCGCCCCCTTTATATAAGATGCCAAGCGCTATACCGATCGGCACTGACTCCTCACCTTCCCGAGGTAGCCAAAAAGTCTGTGCCACTTCCGAATGGCACCCCTCATACCATGTCGATCGGCACCCACCCTTAAATTTCATATAGAAATTCCCAGAAAATACCGAAAAATCCTCGAAATATTCTTAAAAATTCCTGGATGGATTTTGATCACTTTCACCAAGAAAATTTCGCATTCCCTCAAGCGGAACCCCTCTTCCCCGGTGGAATCCTTAAAAACCAAGTGAAATCTCCTCCTGACAAAGCTTCGGACGATCTCTAAGGATCGCCTGATCACTTCCCCAGCGAAATTCTCTTACAGCACCAAAATAGGTTGTTCCCCCCCTGCGAGGCCTCCTAAAAAAATAAAAGCTTCCCCAGCTATCAGCTCCCCAGCTCAAATCAAAATCACAAGGCACTTTCTCCCGCAGAATCAAAATCCAATATTTATCCACTCTTGGGTCAGAATTGACCCCGATCTTGGAACGTCACATGAGTTAGGTCAGAATTGACCTCAGTCCTCAATCGTCACCACTCTTGGGTCAGAATTGATCTCGGTCTTGGATCGTCACCTGAGTCAGGTTAGAATTGACCTCGGTCCTCGGTCCTCACCACTTTTGGGTCAGAATTGACCCCAGTCTTAGATCGTCACCTGATTTAGGCCAGAATTGACCTCGGTCCTCGATCGTCACCACTTTTGGGTCATAATTGACCCCGGTCTTGGATCGTCACCTGAGTTAGGTCAGAATTGACCTCGATCCTCGGTCGTCACCACTCTTGGGTCAGAATTGACCTGGTCTTGGATCGTCGCCTGAGTTAGGTCAGAATTGACCTCGATCCTCGGTCGTCACCACTCTTTAGGTCAGAATTGACCTCGGTCTTGGATCATCACCTGAGTGGGTCAGAATTGACCTCGGTCCTCGGTCGTCACCACTTTTGGGTCAGAATTGACCGCGGTCCTCGGTCGTCACCACTCTTGGGTCAGAATTGACCTCGGTCTTGGATCGTCACCTGATTTGGGTCAGAATTGACCCCGATCCTCGGTCGTCACCACTCTTTAGGTCAGAATTGACCTCGATCTTGGATCGTCACCTAAGTTGGGTCAGAATTGACCCTGGTCCTCGGTCGTCACCACTCTTGGGTCAGAATTGACCTCGATCTTGGATCATCACCTGAGTTGGGTCAGAATTGACCCCGATCCTCGGTCGTCACCACTCCTAGGTCAGAATTGACCCCAGTCTTAGATCGTCACCTGAGTTAGGTCAGAATTGACCTCGGTCCTCGATCGTCACCACTCTTGGGTCAGAATTGACCTCGGTCGTCACCACTCTTTAGGTCAGAATTGATCTCGGTCTTGGATCGTCACCTGAGTTGGGTCGGAATTAACCTCGGTCCTCGGTCGTTACCACTCTTAGGTCAGAATTAACCTCGATTATTAGATCTTCACCCTAAGACCGTATATTTGGCTTTGACCCGCCGAATTAGTCATCCCCAGCACCACTTCAGGTCCTCAGAATTGACCTAAATCGTCATTCCATCCCTAGCACACCCCTTAGGTCCTCAGAATCATCCTCGACCCTATGAATCGGTCGTACTCCCTCAAAAGCATCATGTGGTGTCTATTCGACGGCTATCATTTATTCCAAACTCACCCGTTGAGGGGCTCTGTAGACACCCCATTTTGTTACCCCCTAACTCTCCTTAGGTCCCTAGTACCTCCCTTCATCACTACAAACCCAGGTCATGTCCCGAGTACTGACCTAGAACCCATTGGGCACTCCCCGGCTCCGTTTGACCAAAAAGTAAAACTATTTGTCTTGACCAAGACTGAATGAATCTTCGAAGGGCACTGAATCCCCTTTCCAATGGTATGCCCCGTGCGTGATTCCGACTTACCATGCGAACGAACGATCCGTTTGCGTCTGAAACTTGACCTAGAGGCCACCGGGCGCTTTCGGGCACAGAAACCCTTCAGCTCAATCGAGGATGAATGAATATTCGAAGGGCACAGAAACCCCTTTCTAATGGTCATCTCCATGCATGATTCTGACTTACCATACGGATGAACGATCCGTTTGACTCCAAGAGGTCATCGAATTCTTTCCGGGCCTGGTTGACCAAAGTCAACTCTCCAAACTCTTTGGAATGTCTAAATACATCTCCTAACCTATCCAATGGTTCGCCCCGTGCGCGATTTGGACTTACCATGCGGACGAACGATCCGTTTGCGTCCGAACGGTTTCCCCTCCAATGGATCGACAAATGCTTTCGAGCCATATTTGACCTAAAGTAAACTCCCAAACCCGGGAGAGGTCCAAAGTACTTTTAAAGGTCTCTGAATTACCTTTCCAACGGTATTCCCCGTGCACGATTCTAACATTTGGTTTGCCCTCGGCGGCCGATTTTCCAAAAAATCCTGAAGCACACTGCCAATTGGCAGGTTCCAGACCCTGCCTATCGGCACCTGTCGATAGGCAGGAACAGGTCTATGTCGATCGAAAGTTACCTGGGCCTATAAAAGGAGGCCTTCCCTCATTTTCAAAGGGAGCCCAGATCTGATACAAACCTCTCTCAACGAATCCCAGAAACCTCTCTCGAAGGCAGCGTGATTTCAACATCCAAATCCCTTTTTTACTTCCACTTTTCATCATCCTTTTCATCAAACTTGGTGAGTTAGCCACTCTCCATCATCATCCAAGTGCAAGGGTTGCTCTCTCATATTCAAGATCAAGCTTAAGGTCTCCAAGAAGGTCCATCTTTCTCAACTTTCTCTTCAAATTCTCTTAAATTTGCAATAACTTATTTTTTATTACTTAGCACTTTTATTATCTCATCTCACACATCCTAATATACTTTTTATTTAGTATTATTGCACATCTCTTATTTTCATACAAATAAAAAAATCCAAAAAATAAGAAAAATAGGGTTTGCTCATAAATTCCAAATAGGGATTCTCATATTTTTCTCACACTTTTCACACCACTAAAACACTTTTTCTACACACACACTCACAAATAAGAGATCCCCCATTTGGATTTATGGGATAAACCCCACCCCTCATTTTGTATGCGAACTACGTGGACTTTGATGCCTTTATAGGCTACGTAGGCGTCTCAGGGTAAAACCCAAGACTCGAGTCCTTTTTCCCTTTTTTTCTCTCATTTTCTATCTTCTCCAAATCCAATTTTCTTATATTATATATATATACATACATACTTATTCTTAGTGACGTATTACTCCATATGCGTTACCGTTCCATTATAATGATCAACGTATGGGTAATTGCGTAAATCTTATTTTCTAATATTATTCTTATACCTTCCTACGGATGACTCACTTTATCTCTTCCATGATACAAGTCAAGGATTCCTATCTCCACTATATATATACACATGCACACATATCACGGGGAAAAATAAAGGAAAATAGCAAATATCCATGAGAGACCGAAAGGGCGGAGTGGGTGCCTAACACCTTCCCATTTCGTAACTAAGCCTCTGAACCCTTCTCGAATCATTTTAGTTTCGCATGCACCAGTATGTATTTGGATGCCATCCTTCGGGTTGGCTTCCCCTTTTTCTTTTATCTATTTTGAGTAAAATAGACTAGCGACTCTGAATCTCTTTACATTTTTACACCTCATCTTAAACGACGCCGGCCGAAGCGCTCCCGAGAGGGATGCGCGAGACCCGGGGATCCTTCCTCCAGGCACCCGCCCGCATTGGCGAGGATCGGGGATGTCCACAAATACCACCAATACTAATGAAGCGCCACCATATGAAAAGTACAAACAAGGGTTTTATCGCATGTGATTCATGCAACCAACCATCACATTCATTATGTACGGGTGTAAATGCTTAAATGTACAAAGGCATTTCATCCCTTGACATTCCAACCCTTATTCTCCGGGTCACTATAAATACATTGTATTCATTTCATCAAAGGCAAGAAATAACGGATTCTAGGATATTTTTATTGACAAGAGTACCTAGCTTTTTGTAATCTCTGAAATCAATACCATAATAGTGGACGTAGGCCTTCTTATATAGCCTAACCACTTTAAAACCTTGTGTCTCTTTTTTAATTGTCTCATTACAATTCTATATTTTATTTGTGATTTTAAAATTGGATCAAGTCCATTTTTTGACATCAACACCATCCCTAGAATGTTATCATATTCTGACATTACTTAAGGAAATAAGTTTTCTGCAACTCTAAGTCTTCCCGATGTCAATTCTTATACTCTTACACACGAGGCACTATAGGTACCTGTCCATCAACTCGCAGGTGAAACAACGTGAAGTGATTTGGAAAAACGGAGTCTACCCTCCAAAATGCTAGTGTGATACACCAAGAACGGTTATAGAAAAAAAGGTCACGAATCCAACATCTATCAACTCTTGACATTTACTTATTCCGTGCGTGGGACGTCTCGCTAGAGAAATCCAAACAAGCAACCCTCCCAATACACTACTTCGCAGCTCTGTCGATCATTGAGATCTATCGGTCCAGGACCTAAGTCTATTAATGTGTTTAGTCAATTTAGATGGTTCTACGGTTTACTCATCCTAATAAAGTCGATTACTATCCATTTCCAATGACATCATCATTATAATAACATTATTTATGATCATACACGTCATCATGTGACCAGGACTACTACTAGTCTTAATATTCCCAAAGGAACCAAATATTTCTAAAATATAAATCATTTTTGCTTTGCATACTTTTAACACAAATAAGAAGGTTTCATCGCTGTCTAATTATCTTACTATGGCATAGCTTAACAATTAGACCTAAAATAAGTATAAGCCTCCCAATAGACATTTTTATACATCTACTTACCAACTTAAGATTACCCTTGCTCGCCCACGGTAAACCAATGTAAAAGACTATCCTAAATACGAAGTCCATCTAACTCTTATTTCTTATGCATAAACTACCCATTTGGAACCCCTCAAACAACCTGTCCCTTAACACATGTTATACTTATCTTGTCATCTGGAAAAAAAAAATCTCTCCCCCGCCTTGTTCTTCATTTCTGATTCCAAAAATTTGTGGGAAAACTTCCCCTAGAGCTTCACCCGAAACTAATCACTAAATAATTGGTCCCCCTCTTCTAGCATAGTGACGAACCTTTACTATCCTAACGCTTGTCCTACTAGTCTATACGAACTAACCTCTTCTTGTGTACTATCATGTACTATCACATTCCTCTATTACTCTACATGTCTTCCTTTTAATTTCTAGGCATCAAATTGCCCGAACTACTCTCAATTTGTGACACCCCGCCTAATTAAATATCGGGTGATCAGTCCTTTATTAAATTAAATCAATGTGTCCTGTTGGTTCATTCTTAGCATCATTGTCATAAAATAATTTTCTTTATTAATCACCTAATAAATAATTAAGCTAAGTGTCAAAATATTTAATATTATTTATTAAACTCCATTTTTAAAATCTTATATGCATAAACCAATTTATGAATATTACTAATAATAAAATCAAACCATCCAAGTGAAATGAGCTAAATGAAACAATCCCAAATAAAACTGAATACTGAAATAATAAAAGAGTACAAAATCTCTATCAAGTCTAAATAGAATTTGGAAATGGGCAACACATGACCTAACTAAAAAGACTAAATGGGAAGCTGAGAAGTCAAAGAAGGAATCGTCTACTGCAAGGACCTACAACTCCCACACAAGCTGCAGCACGTCCATTGTCCAATGAACTACGCCTGATGCCCTTATGGCTGGGCACCTGTTATATATATATATATATATATATATATATAAGAGAAGGGAAAAGTGACAGGAAATGGGTCAGAGCCCGAGTGTAAAACAGAAAAAAATAGTTTAGCAAGTATTTAAGATGCTTACTAGTTGATATTACAACCATGTTAGTACGTCGACACTCACTTGAGAATTCTCACCTCTCAACTAGTGTGCACGCCTAACGTACTGCTATAATGACTCACAAGATTAACTCAATGAACTAGTCTAACCCAATTCTCCTCTCATTAATTTTTTTGATCCGTGAGACCGTATGTCTATGATTTATTTAAGATAACTTTTCTTATGAATTAATCAAGTCAGTTAATTAGTATATCTCAATACTGATTTGGGATACATGCACTTGATTTATTTAGGATCATTTATTCAATTTTATCTACTTATACACAAAGTAGAAGAATCACCGATACATATATTTATAACATACAATATATATATAATAGAGCACCCCACATAAATCTATGGTGCTGGCATACTCTGCTATCCAGTACCTATTCCTCTCGTACAATAAGGGAAATACTAGTTCGGATCCACTCTCAAACCGTATTTACATAAAACACACATATTGGAGGTGAAGCATAGTGTCAAGTCACTAAGAGGTCAGCACATACCCCCACATCTCTTAGGAAAGTCTAACTATCATTCTTAGATATCCTGTACCAAGGACACTATGTTCTAGGATACGAGTCAATATCCCCCATAAAGGTCCAATCGAGATAAGACAGTCCCGGCGCGAAAACCCCCGTGATAGCAAGTAGCGCGGGTATGATTATACACATGCATTCACATATTACATATATAATATACATATACATGCACTCAGTTATATACATATATATTCACGTTGTACATTTAGGTACGCCCACGATCCATAATAATAATATTCTAATCATACGTGGCACATAACGCCCAAGTCCTACGTATAATTAAACCCCTCATTTTTATCCTCAATTACCGCCACGTTCTAAGTACCTATCGTCTCTCGAAGTGTTTCATCTTGATTAAATGTAATATCAGTAGGAATACACTCACTACCCTACTGGTCTAAGCCCTTCTTGATTCTCACAAAACTTAATTTAATGTATGCACGATTTCTATTCCAATTTATACCCATCGAATTCCCATGGTTAAATCTCATATAAAGTCACATTACTCGGACCCTACTTATACCCTACTGGTCCTTCTTCTGTCCCATTATGATGTTTAAATTATGTCTAAGGGTCCTCACATATTTGAATCGGATTAACATTAAAGGGGGAGAAAGTTTCAGTTTCCAGGAGGAGTCGATCGAACGATCCAGTCGATCGATCGACATTCTTGAGTCAATTGATCGATCAAGCAGTTCTTGCCCAGATTCTGCAATTCTTTACCTACGGGTTTCTTCCATTTAACTTCTACAAATCGCCATTAACAAGTCCCAAACTCCCAACCAAACATTAGGAACATTATATAAACACTTATAGATGTATTCTAACGTAAAAATTTTATAAATTCATCAAGAACCGTCATCAAACAAATTAATTTAAGAATTTATCCTTTAACCCTAGTTTATTTTATTTCATAAGAATTCCATGGATATTAAGATTTCTATCTCTGTTGGGCATTCAAATTTCGTATTCACCAATCTAGATACAACAAGGGAGTCATTCTAACATTATTTATATTTTGAAATTCAATATAATTTTCCCAGATATCATTTATTTTTCATAGAAACATAAATAATTTTCTCTTACACTAGCATGAGGTGATATCAACCAAACAACATCAAGTTAGATACTTTCCTTAGAAATGGAAGTCTGAATCGTTGATGATGATGGGTATGGTTTTGTTCCTCATTTCCCAATCTACGCATTGGTGGTGGAATTGGTGAAGATGGTGTTGGGTAGGTGGTTCTCTCCCTTGGAATCCTTCCCTCTTCTCCCTTCCTTAGCCCCTCTACAACTCTAGAGTTTCTATCCTCGAGGACTCTCTCTTCCCATAAATATAAACTCTATATTTTTATCATTAATTAAGGCTAAAAATGGAAAATTACCAAAATGCCTTCACGGGTTACCGTTTAGGATTAAAAACATCCTAAGACCCAAACTAAATCCCCCGAGTACACTTTTCTGACTATATCAACCCTTCCGAATACATTAGCACACTCGAAATGACCATACGGGTGACTCATAATTAAATTACTTTTTATTCCATTAATTTAGTCCCGACACGATACATGCGCGTTAACACCCTATAGTTGAAAGAATCAACTCATTTAATTTAGAATGCAATAGTACTGTTGTTTCAAAGTAAGCAAACTTCCATGTCACTCACATATGGTGAATATCTCACCCCTCAGCTAAAAATATGATATTTCCCAAGCTCTTTCCAATGGTTAATTTGATTTCATACTTACATCAACAGGTTCCTAATACTTAGTACTCTATCTTAAAAGATTAAATGATATAAATTAACATTTATAATGAGTCTCAAATTCCCAAAAATCTACATTATAAATCACAATTATGTCCAAAATTCCTACTATTAATCCATGTTAAATTCAAGTTGTGTCTTAACATAATATGTGTGTTGTAATTCTCAATAATTTAAGTCCTTAAACCATGATTTCAAATCCTCTACACATACGTCAAGATTTTCGAACAAAAATCAAAATTTCCTAGAGCATGAATTCTAATCATCAAATTTAATTTTAATCACCTTAATTTCTAGGTTTATTTGCCTACATCCAATTAGTCTTTATGCATACATAAGATTAATTCCTACCCTTTTTAATCATCAATTTCACCCTAAGAAAACCCAAAAATCAAAGGGCATATACTACGATGAATCAATCTCGACATTGAATACATAAATTAAGCAAGAAGATTCTTGCCTGGTTATGGTGATGGGTGATTTCTCCCTTGAATCCTTTGCTCTTCCTCCTCTTAGGCCTTTGATCCTCTCTCTCTTGAAGTGGGGCTGCTAGGTTTAGGTTATGATTAATAGTGGAGAGTTATTTCTCTTACTCCTAATCTTATACCTACCCCAATTCCCAAGTTGGGCATATAGCCCCATTTTTAGACCCCCAAATGGGCCCGTATTTATACCCAAACTAACCCAAAAGTTTTGTAACTCTTAAACCTATGACCCGAGACCAATTCTAAAGATTTAAAACACCTACACGAGCTTCTAAGGCTTCCCAAAATGAGTCCCAAATATTTCTATTTCACTTTAACATTTTTATTATGTTTAAATGGCACGTTCTCGTAAATTTATTTACGTGTGATTTATTTTTCATTAGCAAGCCCATTATGTCAAATTGAGTCTTGTATTTACATAATCATGAATAAATATTTATTTCAATTTAAATTTTTACTCATTTAATTTAAATCCTCCTAATTTAATTTATTCTCAAAATAAATTATAAATTATTAAATTTATTTATGTCGCAATATTTTATTCTGAAATCACGGGGTATTACAACCGTATTGTGAATCGTAGACGGTTGCCAAAGCTACATCGATGGACACCGAGTCACTCATGAAGGCGTGTGCTGTGGACGAGTATCGTGGAAGGATTTTTATGTGGGCACTGTAAATGAGCGGTTAAAAAAAGAAGAGAGTCAAGGCTTGTGGGGATCGAGTCATTGTGTAAGTCTGTTTGTCTTCCTTTGTAATTACCATATTATAGTGATTGTCTGGCTTGGGTTGTCCGAGGTTTTTTCTCTTAATAGTTTTCTCGTGCATCCAACGTTGTAGACTTTACTTTATTTTACTTTATTTAATCACTTAGATGTATATATTAGGATTAAACAAGATATAATTGGGCTTAAGTAAAATTGGTTCACAAACTTTCTGCGTAATTAAAATTTGGAAAATGGTTTTTGAAAGAAAAATTATTTTCACCTAAAGCACACTTTGAAAAAAAAGGCCTATAAAATGGGTCATTCGTTCATACCGTAAGGACAATTCACGTATGGGATATATCGTTGGAAAGGGTATTTAGAGCCTTTTAAAGATTCATTGAGCTTAGCTCAGGCTGAAGAGCTGATCGGGGTCAAGAGGAGCTCGGAAGTGCCCGATGGCCTTAAGATCAGTTTTAAGGATAAAATGGATTGTTTGTCTGAACCTTAAGGTCGATTCATGTGTGGGTTGGACCGTTGGAAAGTGGATTCATATCCCTTCAAAGATTCATTAAGCTTTCACTCAAACAAGAAAGTTGACCGAAGTCAAACGGGGCCCGGGAGCGCCCGATGGCCTCCATATCAGTTTTTGATAGTAAAATGAAACCTTCATCCGAATAATAATGCCAATTCATGCATGAGGTTGACCGTTAAAAAGGAAATTCAGAGCCCTTCGAAGATTCATTCAGCTTCGTTCAAGCTGAAAAGTTGACCAGGGTCAAACGGGGCTCGGGAGCGTGGGGTAGCCTCCAGATCTATTTTTAATAGTAAATGGAGCATTCGTTTGAATCGTAAGGCTTATTCGTACATGCGTTAGATCATTGGAAAAGATATTCAAATATCTTTGAATATTCATTGATCTTTCACTCAGAACAGGAAGTTTATTAGAGTCAAACAGGGTCTAGTGCCCGGTGCCTCCAGATCAGTACTCGAAGTATGACCTAGGGTTTATGGCAAACAAGGGGGTGATAGGAACCTAAGGAGGTTCTTAGGGGGTCCTAAGATGTGGTGTCTACACTCTGCAAAGAAAAACACAGATTAGTGAACATTTAATATAATGATCAGTCATCAATACTAGAGAATGGTCAAAGACAACGATCAACCTATCTAGTGACCTTTTTTGGGTACCTAACTCTGTAGGGCTCAAAACCCTCGAGAATTAGTGGATATTTCCAATCTCCATAAATGAATCCATGGCTCCAATAGCCTTTGTTAGAATCGATGAGGTTAATAACAAAAACCCTATCGGCCTTCCTCGCCTTTAAATAATATGTATTGTCATTCGTTCTAACCCATGAAAAATAATACCTTATTTCAGGAATCCCAATTTGGGTCCCATGCAGTTCATTAATGAGATTAACCGCATTCATAATTCTCCACGTGTTTTAGGTTCATTGAGAAGGGCCACTTCAAAGAATTCATAAAACTCCAGAAATAGTTGGTTTGGAGGAAAGGTGATACCACCATGTGCTATCAATCGAGTATGAATCCAATGGCCACTAAAAATTGTATAGCAGTCTTCAAGTTCTCATGCACATTTAATTTTTACCCACTCAGGGAACGAAAATATTTCTAAATTTGTCTAGGGTTGGGGGGTTTGCATCATAAACCATTATCTTAATTCAAGAAAATATAATAATGCAAGAAGATTCGACAGAACGAGAGGCAGATTGGAAAATAAAATTACATAACAAAAATGGAGATTGAAAGAAGACCTACATATATAAAATGACGAAAATGGCTCCTAACTCTTAAATAGTTGAAATGAAGTGTGAAAATGGCGGTTAGAGTAACTTTGAACTATTTGGTTCAACTCCCCCATGCATCTCATCATTTGAAATAGGACCCCATGTGACATTTGACACATGAGCCCCAGCCTAGTGGTCTTTTAGCGCATTTATCACCAACACATCCTTAAAGAGTTAAGGCAAATTACAATAGATATAACATATAAGGGTTTTGCTCCAAAATTTCATAAGAGTTGAGCCTAAACCCGAGCTTGAGATGAGGAGTCTCTATGGACCAGAATCAATGCTCACCACCGATCAAGCCTCTTCACCCTTTTTAGGCTGCAGAGCCTTGGGCAATTATGGGGGAATTATCCGGAATATCTGAGTTGTTTGGATGGGATGACATAAGTCCAACAACGTATATAAAGATCATGCTTAAGGGATAAGAACAAAGGGAAATTCGATCTGCATAAGAATCAGACGAAAAATTAGCTCGATCAAGCTGCATCTCCATCCAAAGTTATTAGAGTCTCAAATGTCTCATCCACCTTATGCTCTCTATAAATATAATCCACACCCCTAGGAAAAGGTTCATGTAATTCTTGTTATTCCGAGTTGATTAATATGAAAGAGGAAAACACTTCGTGGATATAGGCATATTTTCGAACCACGTATATTATTATGTTTTGTGATTGTGTGACTTACTTTCTTTGTTTGGTTTTAGTTGTGCGGAATTTTTCTTTATATGATTTTATCACCTACACGTTTATTTATTAATTTTTAGTTACGATGAGGTGGCATCATCCCTATGAGCCAGATTTTAGCATCATCACATACATATATACATATATACATCAACCACATCTCTCCATTATTCTCCCCATTCATCCAACGTTTTTCATGAAATTTTCATTTTTAACAGCAATGAAACATATGCATTGCAACCAAACTATTGGAATTCAAAGTTGTCTTTAAAGTTTCAGTGATTTTAAAATGACACCTTCTCTCTCCTCCTTTCTCCCACCACCTATGGCTTATATTTCACATTAAACTTAAGAGGGATACTCCTTGAACTATCTATTGGCAAAGAAAATAACCAGGGGAGAGTGAATTGGATTTTTATAAAATGAATTGCAAATTAATGTTTTTTATTTGTGTAATTTAGGTAAATAAAGTAAATATGTGTGAGAAATAATCAAGAAATAGTATGAATAGTAAATAGAGAGTTAAGAGACTTTACAAACAAATCTTTTTACATGGTTTGGCCTTGCTTTCATCTATGCCAAGATGACACCTGGTAGCTTCACTACCTTTCATTCGCTAAGGTGGATCGAACTCATTACAAGGATATTCCATACCCCGCTACTACAATAAAGAAGAGAACTCCATTATTGCCCTTAGAGACACAACCATATTCAAGAACATCTTCCTTAACTTCTCGTGTAAAGACAGTTGCGACCTTGAAGATACAATCAAGATAATATCTTAAATAAAAAAGATAAAAATGTAGTTGTTGCTCTAAGAAAATATTTTGATTGAATAAAAACTTCTCTCTTTATAAGTGTAAAGCTTTCATTGTTATCAAACTAATAGCTTAAATTGTGTGAGTATTCTTGCGATGTTTTTTTCTTTATTTATTTTTAAAACTCATCTAGTTTATGACACAAGTGATTTAATGTAGATTTAATGTTTTGTTATTATTAATGAACTCTTTTATCACAAAAAATAATGTTTAGTGAAGTACATAAAGTGTGCGAAAGAGAAACAACCATTATGAGTTGTTGGGAAAAACTGCTTTTGAGTTTGGTTATACTAATACTAGTTAGTATAACCAAACGCAATAAAACAAATGTATTAGTATAACCAAACGCAATAAAACCATTATGACAGGATAAATTTTATTTTCTCAAAATTAAATCCACCTCAATCATATTTTGTAAATGTCGAAGAACTCTTTCAAAAAAAAACAATTTCATGAATAATGAGAATGTGCGTAAAGAAATATTATCATCTCAAAATACATTGTTTGTATTTTGAAACCACTCCATCGTGAAATTTCATACACTCCATTGTGAAATTTCAAGCACTCAAAATCACCTAGAATTTATAAAGCGATTTTACTGGACCTCATCGAGAACTTGCCAAATATATGAAGTTATTGTCAAACAGACTTATATTTGGAGATACATTTAATTTAAAGTTTGTGGAGAAAAGGACAAAATAGGAGATAACTGATAAATAGGTCTGCTTATGTTCACAGTGAGTTTTTGATAAAGTTTCTTAAACACTAGGTTGATTTGCTCAAATGTTTTATATGATTGTTTTTTCACTATAATATTAGTTATATGGATTCACGCTCGACATTAACTTGACTCATTTTTATTCGTTTTGATGAGCCATATCATTTTTTTGTGTTAAAAAGTGTGTTAGAATTATTTTAATTAAATAATTCGTAGGTTATTTAAGTGGTTCAAGATTAAATTAAACAATAAGTCAGATTGGTTAAATAGAAGGTCACCCAATTAATCCAAAGGTTAATTTCATTTCTTGGTTAATTACATTAACCCAATATTGATTAAAATGAAATTAAAGTAAAATCTTACCGTGCTGGATGGTCCATATCGCATGACTTTTGGGATTGAGGACTTCTCTCTTGCCTATAAATTAAGGCATAAACTCCATCATTGATTAGCAATAATAGAAACATAATTAGACTAGAGGAGAGAATCCTCTAATCTATAGTAATTTTGGATTTCAAGTTCAAGATTATAATGGCAACCTCTTCCTTCAACAAATCTAATGCGATTTAGATCTGATTTTCAATTTTTTTTTCTTTGGAACATTAGTGATAATTATATAGATCAAGATCCTAATTAATATAACAGTTTCTAAGAATATAAATAAATTAACCATATGTTTATGAATTGTAAATTCATGTATTATATAATTAATCTATAAAACGGTTAATCGACTTATTAAAATTAAGTTTATAGCCTGTTACTTGGAAAACATGTCATCTTCACTCTGATAAATTTCGTTAAATGCCTAAATGCTATTAACACTGTTCAATTATTTTATGGAGATCTTCCTATTAAGTCTCATTTATATGGAGCATTTTCTAATAGGTCTTATCGCAATATTTTTTTCTTAATAGGTCTTAATTATAGGCATACAGTGAATCTCTGTATGCCTATAAATAGGATCTACTAGAACAAAAATATTTTTTCATGGAATCTGATGAAACAAAAAAAAGATATTAAAATCTATTAAACTACATACTTAATAAATCGAACTAATCGATAAAAAACTCCTTATTTTATTATGGAAAGCACATTTGATATATTATGCCACAGTCGTCTGTAGCTGGTCGGATGCTTAAAGATTATCCAATGCATTTATCGGTCACTGTCACTGATATGGTGGCAATTTTTTATTTTATTTAAAATGTTAACTGATAAAAGAAAAAGATTGTATACACTTTATTACAACCTATGTGATAGTAGTCTTCATCAACAAAATACACATGTTTGTGAGGAAAACGAATGCTTTTTCATAATCAAATTGTACCTTGTTGTCTACCCATGAATACTTTTACGCGTGATGTTGGGTGTGCCTGAGCCTAAAAATATCATTATGAATTTGTAGAGGTTTATAAGCTTGTTAAAATCCACGATATTTATGTCGACAAAATTTAGGATCCTCAAAAGGAGTGGCTGAATGGTAGTTTCATATCAAACTCGAACAAACCTTTTCTTACCTGTCAATGTTATGGCAGATAATGTATAGCCAATAAATTCGTCACAGGCAAAGGTCCTTATACCATTTCCATTGACCACCCGTGCTATTTTAACTATTCTTTTGTTTCTATTTCTATTTCTATTTCTTTTATCTTTTTATATCGGTCAACGGCCAGTACATGTGCCACGACTATAACAGGATAAATTTGTTTTATTGCGTGTGGTTATTATACTAATACGGTTTGTCGTTATTAGCAAGTTGGCAATTTGCGTAATTGACGCTCGGGTTCTACACGTACCGTTAAGTGATTCCGTCGCTGCCTCTCTATGATTGCCTATTTTATTTTTTTTATTTTTAGCAGGTAAATTTTGTAAGAAATGATAATACGTGTTTTTAGTGCACATGTTTTGACATTTAAAATAGTGAGTATGAAGACTTCACATGAGTATTTGTATTCTATTAATTGTATGTCGGAATCATGTTCATATTATTTTTAAGTTCTAAGTGTGTGAGCTTGTTAACGCACATGTTATCAAGACCCAAATTTATATATAAAAGGGGTTTTCCTTAAGAATTATATTTTATATAAAATTATGTTATATATCTTGGAATTTATTTAATAAAAGATATTGCACTGAGCAAAATGAAATTCAAAAATATAATTCATATAATCGACTTCAAATAATTGAAAAAAAATTGAGTTGATTATATGTTGAAATTTATGGTGTTTTAAATGAATTGACAAAATAGTATTTTAGTCAACTTTAAGGTCATTTTATTACGAGATTCATACGTGGTTCGAGATGGTTCGAAGTTGTAATGTTTTTCTCTGTAAGGAGTATAACGTGATATATTTACATGTCTAAAATCATAAATTAATGAATGAAAAATTATTGTTAAATGTACCCACTTGGAATATTAAATTTTGTTAAAGTATTGTGTAAAAGTGAAAGTGAGGTAAAATAGATAAATGGTTGTAGTGTATTATAATCCATTTTTACTTTTGGGTTTGATGCCCTTGAAGTATCCCAACTCTTTGAAAGAGGAATAACCTACCGCCTCCGCCTCCGCTTCCTCGACCCGATTCAGCTTAGCACAACATAGGGGTGACAATTTTTGACACGAGACGAACTCAACACGCAAATGGCAGGCAGGTCATGCTTAAATACGTGCGGGTCAATTTCGGGTCAGCCCGTATAACACGTCAAATAAACAGGTCGTGTTTTGTGTCGCACCTGTTAACCCGAAATCGACCCATAATTGACACGAATAATAATCGTGTCAATTCGAGTCATTTTCGTGTCAAAATACCTATTTAAGACCTATTCATTTTTAGCCGTTAGATTGTGTTTTCAGTATGATCTAATGGTCACAACAAGAGTTAACTTTACCCATATAAAAGGTAAATAAAAACCCTACTAACTGTTTACAACACTAAAAACAAAACAACATCAAACTTCTTATTCCCTCTCAACAAGAACAAACCCACCACGGACGGCCGATTCTTCTTCTCTCTCAACAAGAACCACAAGTTGATTCTACTTCTTCTCTCTCAAACCCACGGCCGGCGAACAACAAGAACCACAAGAACAAACGCACGGCCGGCGAACAACAAGAACCCACGGCCGATCTACGGTTCAAATTTCTTTTTTTTTTTCTTTTTTTTTCCTGTTACGACTTCTTCTTTTCTTCCTATTACGCTATATTTTTTTTCCTGTTACGACTTCTTTTCTTCTTCTTCTATTTTGTTACGATATATTTTTTTCTGTTACCGATTTCTTTTTTTGGTTACCGATTTCTTTGATCTTAAACGTTTGGAAGATATACATACTAAAAAAGAAGAAATCGAACATACATACTAAAAAAGAAATCTGATCTTAAACAATACTCAAAATGAACATAAAAAAATGAATTTTTTTCTTAGACATAACTCAAAACGAAATCTGTTATAATTTTTTTTTCTATTTTTCTACACATTCATTTCTGGCTCCATTTTAGTTTTTTGACAGAACATACACACTCATTTTTTGACAGAACATACAAATTCGTTTTATTTTATTCTTTGCAGATGGAATCCGATGGAGTTGATGTTAATTTAATTGACAATCCTATTGATGTTGATGAAATAATGGATGAGGAGGATGATGATGATGTTGTGGATCTGAATAAAGAATCTGCTACTACTACTAAAAGCCAAATTAAGGGTGGAAAGCGCAAAAGACGATGCACTTCCAACGTGTGGTCATTCTTTGAAATTCTCAAACAAAATGGCGTTGATGGCAAGCAAAGATGTAAGTGTAAGAAATGTGGGTCCATCTTCATTTGCGATAGCAGGTACGGAACCGATAATTTATCGCGACATAAGAATAGATTTCAAAAAATTACTACACGTGATATTGAGCAGTTAATTGTTCAACAACAAATTGGTTCAAATTCAATATCTTTGGGTGCCCCAAAATTTAGTGCTGAATTATTTAGGGAGATGTTAATTGCCTCAATCATAATGCATGATTTACCTTTTTCATTTGTTGAATACAAGGGTATAAGAGCAGTTTTCTCTTATCTACGTGAGGATGCACCACTCATATCCCGTAACACCGCAAAAGCAGATGTTTTGAAAATGTTTAATAGAGAGAAGGTCAATATTAAGAGAATGCTTGGTGTAGCTCGCGGTAGAGTGTGTTTAACTTCTGATTTGTGGTCATCAATTGTAACAGATGGGTACATATGTGTCACGATACATTTTATTGATAAGGATTGGGTGTTACAAAAAAGGGTTTAAAATTTTTCATACATGGCACCTCCCCATAATGGTATTTCTTTGTGTGATAAAATTTTCTCCTTTTTAAGGGATTGGGGGATAGAAAAAAAATTGTTTTCCGTGACCCTTGATAACGCTTCATCAAATGATACATTTGTTATTATGTGTCGTACATAACTGAATGCTAGGAAATCACTTTTATGCAATGGTGACTTCTTTCATATTAGATGTTGTGCACACATCCTCAATTTGATAGTTCAAGATGGTTTAAAAGAAATTGATGTGGGTGTGCAAAAAATTCGTGAAAGTTGTAAGTACATTAAAGGCTCACAAGCGAGGAAAGTAAGCTTTGTTGAATGCGCGAAATTGTTGTCACTTGATGTTAAAAGAGGGTTAAGACAAGATGTTCCCACGAGATGGAATTTCACATTTATAATGCTTGAGAGTGCACTTTTTTTCGTGATGTGTTTTTCCATTTGGAATTAAGTGATTCTAATTATAAGCATTCTCCTTCGGAGAGTGAGTGGGCGAATATTGAGAAAATATGCAAGTTCTTAAGTGGTTTTTTTTATAGTTTAACTTGTATTTTCTCTGGCATGAAATATCTTACTGCAAGCTTGCACTTCCCTTTAGTGTTTATGGCGCATTTGACATTAAAGAAACACATGGAAAGTAGTGATACATACTTACAAAACATGGCCGTGATGATGTATGGAAAGTTTGAGAAGTATTGGGCAGATTTTAGCATGATATTAGCTATAGCGGTGATATTAGATCCTTGGTACAAAATTCATTTTGTGGATTTTTGCTACAAGAAAGTGTATGGGATGGCCTCACTTGAATTTGCGAAAGTACGAGAAAATTTGTTCATCCTCTTTGGTAAATATGATGTTAAGCTTCCTTTTACCTCGGCACAAAACAAAACAGGTGATAACTTTAATCATGATTCATTTACCATGGATGATACACATGATGTTTTGAAGGTAAATATTAAGTGCATTTGTTAAGTTCTATTGACTTCAAATTTAGGTCTTTTTTAACTCATATCTATGTTTTTCTCATCTTATTTTGTAGGAGTTTGATGATTTTGAAAGTGCGGAATTTAGTTCTTGTTCTCAAAAGTCACAACCTGAACTTTATTTGGACAAACCAAGGATTGAAAGGAGTGCCAATTTGAACATTTTGGAATTTTGGAAAGCAAATCAATTTAGGTATCCCAACTCGCATCAATGGCAAGAGATGTTTTGAGCATTCCTATATCAACCGTGGCTTGAGAGTCGGCCTTTAGCATGGGTGGGAGGATAATTGATCAATATAGAAGTTCAATGAACCGGAGGTGGCCGAGGCGTTGCTTTGCACAAAAGATTGGCTTTTTGGTGCTATTGGTAATTATTAACGGTTAATATAAATTATAATACATTTGTTTTAGTTGTTTTATCATTACAACTTTTGATATACTTAATAATTATGAATGTAGAAGCGGCACAAGCTCAAATTGACGATCTCACCGAGGATATCTTGAATTTGGATATTAACAAAGAAGAAAGTCAATCATCTGATGCTCAATGCTCGACCTCTATTTTCGGTGATAAGTTATTGTGTACTTATGAGTTATATATTTTGATAATATATATTTCTATATAGCACTTGGGGTGAAAAAATGAGGTCGGTTTCAAAAAAACATCAATCAATTGCAGAGGAGGTAAATATTGCATATTAATATATAGTTTAAGTATCCTATTTTTTTTTTATCTTATTCTGTGTTATACTCAATACTTTTTTTATTCGTAGGTATGAAATGAAATGGAAGGAGACTAGCTTTTGGACAGAGTGGAGCATGACATCTTTTTGCAATTTGGTTGAAGATTTACAAATTGTAATTTGAACTTGAAATTTTGAATGTGTTGTAATAGATAGTAGATTTAATCCAATGGATTAGACTGTGTTGTATGATGTTATTTTGGATAATGACTTAATGGTGGTATTATTATGTTATGTTTATTAGATTTGACAAATATTTTTTTGATTAACGTTGTGATGTTTATTTGTTAAATTGGGTTTGGAAATAAATAGTGAAAATTATTTAATCTCATAAACAGGTCATGGTGGATCATGTAAACAGATTAAACTTGACCTAATTATTAAATAGGTTATAAATGTGTCGGATCGTGTTCCCCTTGCAGATGACCTATTTATTAAGCAGGTTAAAAGGGTCGTGTCATGTTAGCGTGTTGGACATGACCTATTTATTAAATGGGTTAGACGGGTCGTGTAACCTATTTATAAACAGGTTCGTGTTCGTGTCGGGTACAATGACACGATTACTTAAATGGGTCGTGTTCGTGTCAATGGTATAGCTAGAAATATCAGGTCTCGACACGACCCGAACTCGACATGGTAACCCAAATTGTCAGGCCTAGCACAACACGTGTTCAGTTGTAGGTCCTGACTTGACTTAAATATTAACTTTTTGGCCAAATTTTATTTGGGCTTTTATTTATTAGTTTTATAAGTCTCGACTTTGTGTGTCTTTTAATAGTGTTTGGCCTTATTTTTAGTTCCATTTTGACAGTTCATTTTGTTCCAATTATTGTGAGAGTTTGAATGATTCTAAGTGTTTTTTAACCATCATTTATTTGAGTGTAAATTGGTTGTTTGCATTTCGTTTTTTCAGTTGATATTTTTCTAGTCATATTTTCTGTGAGAGTCAGTCAATTTCGTGTTCATACATAAAGAGAATTTTTCCAATGTGGAGTCGCATGTTATTTGCAATTTGGAGTGCTATTATTGTAAGTTAATGATTATTGTATCCTGAGAGACAATTGTCATCGAGTCCGTGAAGCACCATTGCACGGAAAATCCGTCTTAAGGAAAACGTGTTGAGCACTTGCCTCAATTATTTAATTCTTCATTATAGTCACTGTAAGTTTGTATGTTTGTTCAGATTATTACATATAAATATATTTTCGTTTATATTCTGTGATTAATTAAAATTATTTTGGTTAATAGTCTTAAACGAGACTTTGTTTCTATTCTATTACCTCCAGAATGATTTTCCGTACTGAAAAAATCTAAGAATCGGTAGTTAATAATCTGTATGTTTCAAAAATTATTTCTATATAATGAGAAATTTTTTTTGGATTACTGCATGTTTGTAAAATCGTTTATATACAGTGTCAGTTATTTCTGTGAAGTTAAATACTTTCTGTTCATTTAGAAAAATAGTTTACTTTTATTGCACATGAATGATCAAAAGTTCAACATAGTGTTGTTTACAAAGTTTATTGATATTCATATTCAATAGTAAAATAATGTAATTATATTTATATAATTTGTCCGCTCATACATCTTGTGATAAATAAATATTTATTGTTATTCTTGTTTAAAATGTAACTCACTTATATATATATATATATATATATATATATATATATATATATATATATATGAAGTAATCATCGTACTAGAGAACAAAGACAAAAATAATATTCTAAAACATCCTCGTATGCAGACCTCTTTCGAACGAGGCCCTCGTATGATCTACTGTTCGAAGGAGAGATAGAGAAAATTATTGTTTATTTATTTTTAAATAAAAATTAATAATCTGCTTTGCAGTTAAAAAAATATTCTCCATTATTACAATACGAATTAAACTAAAACACAAAATTTGTTTCACATATTTATCGACCATACATTTATCGCGAAAACCGTGTCAGCAAGTGCGCGGAAACTCGAGTTGTTGATATATATGAGTCTTTTGATCTTCGATACTTTCCAACATGGACTCAAAAACTCTAGACATATGTTTCTTCCAAAACAAAATCGAAAGGATGTCCTTACAAACTCCAAATCTCATGATTAATCTCATGTATTTTTTAAAGTGTATTAAGTCTCATAACTATCTAAAATCGTCTTCAATCGCCTTGTAACCGCTCATCTTTCTTTCCATAGAGAATGACATTTGCCTAATAGTTGTTACAATTGGACCAACAAATAAAAAAATAAAAACATGGGAATGACTACAAATGAATCTTTGAAATTGTGACTAAATACTTGTGATCCCTTATTTTTTGAACATACGTCAATTCTTTATTATTCTTTAGACCATCTGTCAATTCCTTAATGAACCATCTGTCAAATTTTGAGACTTGAGATGCCTAGTTAGTATCTTTTTTAAGTTCTTAAAAGTTAATTAATACAAATTAAAAATGTCGGGGTTAACATTGCAAGAATTAAAGACGTTGGCTTGACATTAAAATTTTCCCTAAACTTTAGAATTATATTTACCATTTGCCCTAATAAATATATATTTGCTTCCCAAATGAATAACTCATATCTAAAAAGCGACGATTTTCAATGATACACTCAATTAATGGTCATAATTAAAACTTGTTTAATATGTAGAATTTGATTTTCTGATTATGTCCAAAAATAAAAAATAATTCTCAATTTTTTAGTGTCTTAAAAAATAAATAAGATTATTAATTTTAAACCCAAAAATATTTATTTATGTTTTCTTAATTTGCATCCTGTTAAAAATTAATACTATTTGTTGTAACTTCAACCATTGCATAAGAAATAATAAAAGAAAAGAAGCATGAAGTAATGCTTCTTTAGTTAGACAACCCATAATTGGATTGGCCCTTGATAATGTGATCTTAGGGTCCGTTTGATAGAAAACTGAGAAAATGCAAATGATTCCAGGACATTTGATTCAAGGACAAACAATTTCAAGGCAAATGAATATTTTATAACTTGTGTCTATTTGATACAAGTTGAAAAATCATCAATTTTCCACATTTTCTATCAAACGCAAAAGCTGAAAAATAGATATAAATGTGAAAAATTTATTTACAGAATATATACATATAATAAATATATATTATTAAATATACAAAATATATGAATATATATTATATTATTTGCGGAATATATATATTCCGTAAATTATTATTAATTTTCGAAAAAATATACAAAATATATGAATATATATAATAATTTACGGAATATATATATATTACGCAAATAATATAATATATATTCATATACTTTGTATATTTAATATATGAATATATATTATATTATTTGCGGAAATATATATATTTCGGAAATAATATAATATATATTCATATATTTTGTATATATATTCATAATAATTTTTATATTATTAAATGTATATAATATATAATAATATATATTTAGTATGTATAATAATAATAATTTTTATATTATTAAATGTACAAAATCTATTAAATATATAAAATTTATTAAATTTTTATATTAATTCTAAATGATAAGTGACCGTGCAAAATATAGTCCAAAATTGATGGATCAGATAAGTTGCTCGGACAACTATTGTTGGCTCCGAATTATAATCTGGATTCAAGTTCCAATCACCTGCAAATGCCGAGTTTCAAAATTAAGAAATGGACAACACCTTTGTTGCTTTGGTAACTTGAACTACACTGATCTGTGGAACATCAACTTTATTCCATCACAAACAACAGCGCAACACTGCCACCTACACCTTGCACCACGCACCCACATCCTTTAATTGCACAAACTTTAATACTCTAAAAATACCACGTATTCGTATTACAAATTGATCAAATACATAATATTTATACACGAGTACTGATATTTTTATCGGGGGTTAGTATCGGTATCGTTTTATTTTATTGTATATTGGTGGGACCTACAGTATTTTTTGACGGGACCCACATCATAGTTAAATAAATAATACAGTACCGATACTAAACCGATATTAACACCAGATGTGTCTAACATTTTCCTTTATATAAACACTATCGCTATCATTGTTGTGAGAAATAATTTTATCAAGATGTTTGTTTCAGAATTTATTTTAGTTTTGATTTGGTCAAAATATAATAATACATTATTAAATTGAAAATATGCATTAGCTGTGTGTTACTAAAATAGACTACACCTAATTTGTATTTTTGGTGTATTCAATATTAATTCTCAATAATCACTATTCGTATTTAATATGAACAGTACTTACAGTATCTTTAACACTAGAATGCAATTCGCACGGTGCGTGTGCATATTATAATTAACTACAAATAATCACAATACTATATGTAAAAAGAATAGTAATAATATGCACATATAAAAATAAAAAAATATAATAAACACCGCCTAGTAAAAAAATTTCAAGGATAGTGACAAATTCTTGAAAATCCAATTTCATGCTTTCAAATTGGAATATTTTTAGTTTTAAATGGTTAGAATTGAAAATAATCAATGAATTAACAGGTCTAATATTGTTTAATAACGGGTTAAAACTTTCAACTCAATAATGGGTTCAAGTTGCAACTCATATAAGATTCAAAACTATTCATTATCTTAATAGGTAATAACGGGTGAATACGAACGAATCGAGTTTAAATATTATAAAAAGTCACCCGTTTGGACACGAATATTTTCAACGTTTTACCCATAACCACACTTTCATTTGTGCCCAATTGAATCTATGGAAGATTGCTCAGTTTATGTCATATCACATTCTCAATCATACACCTTATGTCCACCGCATATAACCTAAAAAATTGAACAATCAAATCAACTGCACAAAGTATGAAGTACCTTTATTTATAAGTTGGTCCATTTATTATCATACATATTCATTAGGATCTTTCATACATTTATACAACAAATGAATGAAAAATTAACTTTTTGTTTGAATATTCCAAAATTAGAGTCTAATTGTATCACAATCCATTTAGCTCAACAGATTAACAAAAAAACAATTGGCAGGATAATATTTTATAAACAAACAATAATCTGTCATGATATGATCAAATACCCAAGGTAATCACCAGTCATCTTCTAATAATAGATCTTAGAGTACCGAAAACATGCTAGAGGGATCAATCTGGATTCGAGCAATTTACAAAATCATATGTTGATCTTGGTGTGGCGATCATCAATCAATGATGTGATCCATCACCAGGCCCGACGATACCCATCATGTTCTTGTAGACAACAGAAAGGAGGTTTCGATCCCATGTTGTGAGTTAGTATGCATCGCTGGTTGCGACAAACATCTTATCTAAGAACTCCAAAATATCAAACATGTTAACCGTGTGTCAATTGTCTTGGCTAGATTAGGAAAGATGAGACTTGAGTTGCCGGTGTTTGAGTTTGGAGTTTTGATATGGAGGTTGTTGAAAAATTGAGACGTGGAGGGAAGTTAATGAATTCGGGTTTGGTTGAAGTAATTAAATGGGGCTAATAAAGTGAAAGAGGCAAGGAATGAATGGTTTGCTGCTTTGGAATATACCCTAACACAAAGCAAAGGTCGTTTGAGGTATAATAAAGATAAGTTGAATTGTGACATTAACTTCAATTAATACCTTTAATACTATCGTATTAGGATATAATATATAAAAATTCATACTTGTATGAAAAACTTGACAGATGATCAAGTTAACAAGTAAACGTAATATTGAACTCAATTATTTATAAATTATACTCACTTCAAATATTGTTAATCACTTGGACAAAATGTATAAAACGATTTCTACATTTGACATACGTGATAAGGGTGTTGCATAAGATGATTATTTCTCAATCTAGTATTTGTTATCATATGGAATGAGTTATTCCAACGATAAGAGAGGACTTGTTTGGATCAAATGTCTCAAGTTGGAAACCCTCCATGAATGACAGACTATAAGTGGGGTGTGTGCTAAGATAATTCTGGCACAACGTTCTCTCTATTTAGTTTGTATAGAAAAATCCAAATGAGTCATTCGTGTAAAAGTTTGTGATTATTAAAAAATGAAGTGAAATGGGATTTGGAATAAAATAAACTATTCCAAGACTCTTATTCCGTTATCAGGCTCCAAACGAACCAAGCTGAGTTCAATTTGTTTGATCATGTTCAAACAAATTTCGTTTTAAGAGATTGAGTGTGTCGAGCTCATTAATTTAAATTTTTTAAGTGAACTCAAAATTGAGGTTCATTTGCTAAATAAACAAATTGAACTTGAATTTTAACTACAAGACGAGACTTAGGTAAATCTTTTGAAAGAATTAGATAACTCTCTTATAACAATATCCAATCACCTTTATAATTTGTTTCCAATTTTAAGCCAATATCTTTATTTATATTCACTTTTTTGGTCCGAGTTTATAGCTTAATTGAAGATGCCTGGTTGATAATATAATCTGAACACGCATCCATCTCCAAATTGTCTGATCTTAGAAGCAAGAATAAACAATGTTCTTTAACCATTGATTCCAGTCCAGACAAGTGAAATAATACATGACTCACAGCTGTTTTTAAATCCTCCCTATTTATACCCACACAACCACGCACTCCGCAATTATCTCTCTGTCTCTCAAAACACAAAACAGGGGCAGGCCATGGGAGACGAAACAGAAACTCTGGTGAACAAAAACAAAGCATTCTGCCGGAGCATCTCCCACGCTCGGGATGAATTACACAGCTTTAGAACCTGGTTTAAATTGCTTTGCGTCGATCAATCCAACGTCTGGACCACGTGTCTGTCGTGGTTTATGTTTATCGTGTTAGCCATCGTGGTTCCCTGTTTGTCCCATTTCTTTCTCGCCTGCACCGATTGCGATAACAAACACAGCAGACCCTTCGACACCGTCGTTCAGCTCTCTCTCACCAGCGTCGCTACGCTCTCGTTTTTGTGCTTATCTGGCTTTTTGAAAAAATATGGACTCAGGAGGTTTCTTTTCTTCGATAAGCTCTGTGATGAAAGCGAGACCGTTCGCAAGGGTTACACCGAACAACTCAATGTAAGCTTCATTTTTTTTCCTTTAGAACAATTGAAGTTTTGGAAGATCATTAACGCCGGTGGAGAATTTTCACGGCAACCTTTTGTCTCTTAACAAAACAACTATTGTTTAGTTAGAGTATGTTTGGGAGATCCAATTTCATATCTTGCAAATTTAGTTAAAAAATAAAACCCATTTTGCTCCAATTCTAATTACAAAGCTTGGAAATAGAATTCACTAACAAATTTTCTCCAATTGATTGTGAAAAAAATCATGTCATTAACATGACACCGTAAAAAAAAAGTTACGCGAGACATTTTTAAGGCATGTAATTTTAGCAGGGACACATTTGGGACATGCTAGGCCATCTTGTCACCCTTTCATTAATGTGTGTGGAGGGATGTTTTAATTTGGGGAATAGATCATTATCCATTCACATAATTTTGAAAGCTTTAATGCCAAAGTTTAATGTAAAGATTTGAAATTTTGCCTTGTTAAGGTTATCTTGCTTTTGGGTTTTACAATATTGATTTGCCCTTCCTATTTTTACTTCTTGTACTTCAAAAGATGAACAATTATTAAGAATAATAAGGGTAAAATAAGTATACGTGCAATTTTTTGCAATGGAGAGAGAACTTACTGTCATCATGCATAAACTTGCAGAGGTCACTGAAGCTGCTCTTCGTCTTCGTGTTGCCATGCTTCACTGCGGAGTGTGCATACAAGATCTGGTGGTACAGCTCAGGTGCCACCAGCATTCCTTTCTTGGGCAACATTATCGTGAGTGACACAGTAGCATGTGTCCTCGAGCTGTGCTCGTGGCTTTATCGGACATTGGTGTTCTTCCTTGTATGCGTCCTCTTCCGTCTGATCTGCTACCTCCAGATACTCCGACTACAAGATTTCGCTCAAGTCTTCCAAATAGACTCGGATGTCGAATCGGTGTTGAGAGAGCACCTCAGGATCAGGAGGCATCTGCGGATCATAAGCCATCGATACCGGGTCTTCATTTTGTTTGCCCTTGTTTTCATCACAGCCAGTCAGTTCACCTCACTTCTAATGACCACGCGCTCCTCTGCCGATGTCAACATCTTTAGAGCTGGTGAACTTGCGGTAAGAGCCTTCTTATTTTTGGTATATCAACACTTATTGATCTTCTAATATTATTGAATTAGTTCATTTTTCTCATCTTTGAGGAGCATTTTAGTTGTCTAACTATAATTGGGACTAAAATCGTGTAAACATTTTTTACATTCCTATCTTTTACTCTGTACATGAAGGTTACGGCCTCAATTTTAGTATATTCTATTTTATTTCGATTAACAATTGTAGATGGTTTAATGAAGATATTTGCGTGGTTGTGTATATGTGCAGCTTTGCTCCCTCAGTCTTCTTGCTGGGATATTGATACTATTGAGGAGTGCAACCAGAATTACGCATAAGGCACAAGCCGTCACGTGCCTTGCAGCCAAGTGGCATGTGTGTGCCACAATAGACTCTTTCGAGTCAGCCGAGGTGACTCCGATGGCCCGTCTCGCTAGCAACCAAGTATTTCCCGTCACTTTTGATGGATCATCAGATGCTGAAGATGTTGGTGACGAAGAAGACGATATCGACAACACTAAACTCGTCCCAGCCTATACATACAATACAATCTCATTCCAGAAAAGACAAGCCTTAGGTGAGTCACTCTCGATATCACCATTAATTAAAGATCCCCCTTTTAATAAGTCTGAAATTGAATCCGAAAGATATATTTGTTTTATTAAACCTCAAAATAAATTTATGTAGTCTAGTTGATTTGGTGTACATATCCAGTGGCTTTTCTAGCTCCTCTCAACTATCAAGAGCCAAAAATGGGCCACTATTCTCATAAAAAATCATATTTTTAAAAAAACATTATTGAATAACTCTTAATCCCAATGGTTCACAAATTTGAGAAACAAAATAAACAACATCCATGTGTGTATTTTATTTTTTAATCATGATTAATGAAGTCTACCTGCTGTCCATTCTGATGGCTGATGACCATTTTATATATGTTTTAATGCTGCAGTGACATATTTTGAGAACAATAGAGCTGGGATAACAGTGTATGGGTTCATGCTTGACAGAACTTCACTACACACCATATTCGGGATAGAGTTGTCCCTTGTCCTGTGGTTGCTTGGAAAAACCGTTGGATTTTCTTGAACGAAAGTAGCAGCTGTAAATATTTGTATGGCATTGGGTGATGACAAAAACCATAGGTGGAGAGAGTGACTCTGTTGTAAAGCCATTGGAATTGGAGGGAGAGAGTGAGCATGTATAGTGTCATTTTTTTATTTAAATTTTGTATTTGTCCTTCAAATTTTGCTTGTTTTATTCTAGTTATGCCTGTACAAGTAAAATTCTTTTGGCGTTCCTCTGGTTACCGTGATTACGTGACACGGTTGGGAGGATATGTTAAGTTGGCTCTTTAACCCTAGAGGGATATTACCAAATGAATTAAATTGTTGCTTTCAAACTAGCCGAGGACTATTTAACTACGAGTGAATTACTCATTTGACCATTAAACTATCGCAATTGTTTCAAAATGGCCCTTGAACTACCAAAAGTGTTAATTTAGCCATCAAACGATGAGAACAGATTTAAAGTGGTCTTTCATTAATTTTGACAGTTAAATTTAACAAAAGACAATCATGTACAATGAACATGACTATTTTAAAGGTAAAATAGTAATTTGACTTTTAAAAAAAAAAAGATAAAAGGTGTAGGTGATAATTTCCTATAGGTGGTGATATTAAATGTGCACAAACCAAGCGAGAATAATAACAATAAAGAATATTAAAATCACACCCATAATGCAAGATGTACGTGATTCGACAATATGCCTACATCCACGGGATGCTAGGGTTTGTTCTTTATTATTTAAGAACTCAGGTGGACAGAGTTGTGTAGTACTGATCGACATTACAATTATACATACCCCCTCATATGGTATGGGTTTACATTTATAGAACAACTTAGGAGAGTTATAAGCCCCGTGAATAATTGTCCCCAAAAGTCGAGACCAATCATTTTATAAAAATCAGTTGTTGCAAGTGATCGTGTAGAAGCGTTCCACTCTGATTTGAAGTTTTTATTAATTATAGGCGCATGTGGCCGAGAACATGCTAGTGCAATTCTTGACCCCACAATTGCCCCCAAAGTCTAAAAGCTCTTTGAGGTCGTTGGGCTTTGCATCTCTGCTCGGCTATTGATAGTTAACATGTCTTCACTTCTTTGTGGAAGTAGCGAGGTTCCTCCTTTAGTCGGATGTTGCGAGTTGTTTGAAGTTTTTGTGCATTGGCCGAATGACATTTTCGTAAATGCCTCAAAAATGAAAAGTTTATGTCGTTTGTGTGCTCCAGGGACACGCTTGTAAATACAACATCTTTACTTAGCCGTGGGGAAATGTGGTTGTCACTTCGATAGTCGTCACACGCGCATGATGATTACATTCTTTAGGAACGGTAAAGTCATTCTTACCCACAAACAACCGTTCACTCTCTTTCCCTTCTATTTCAAAACCAGTCGGTCCCTCAAGTAATACCCAATGAGTCGGGGTCGAATCCTCAGGGAATAAGGTGATAAACATAACAACGACGACAAGTTAGGCTTCTAAAACCTAGGTATCGACTCTCGAAATAAAAGAAAGGTGATTGATTTTTGGAAAAAAATTTACGTTATAAGAAAACTTAACCAGTAGGTTCAATTTTAATTTGAAAGAAAACAAAAATTTTAATTTTGATTTTTGAAAACTATTTGGAAAAAATGGAGTCGGGATCCAATCCCCCATACCATAGGCATTTTCGTTAGATACAAAATTCTCGATAAATATATATTTAATTAAAAGAAACATTAATTGAATCAAAGCACGTAACATGTGAGAATATTACTCCATATAATATATAGTCAACGACTAAATTAATGCAAATGACAAATTTATTGACACGTACATCGTATCCTCAAACACACCGGTTGCCTTTGACAAACGAAGTTAAGAGACCTACAATATTAATCTCAACAAAATTATCAAAACCTAGTAATTACATATATGATTACGTCAAATTTTATGTTCAACATCCATACCTAGGTTGGGTTCATATTCCCTAACTCTCTAAAAGTATAGTCAGATAAGATTATAATTACTATGCATGAGATTATTGAATTGCATGAGTCATGATGAAGAAATAATGATAAATACGCAGAAATTTAATGTTATAAATGATGGAGAAAAAGTAAGGTATGCATAAGAACAAAGCTTGAATGAAAATTCGGAAATAATAAGCTCTTCTATTGAATTTGGAGTGCAAGAATGTATCAAAATTGCTCCAAGAAGTATTAAGATTTTATTGCCTTACAATAAGTAATAATAATAAAGAATGACTTCTGATAGGTATTTACATATTACAAGAGTTAGAAGTCGTTTTAATAAGTCCTCAAATACTCGAACTACTCTAGCTAAAAGTTAGGGAAAAACAAAAAATCCCGTGTGGGGGTAAATCCATTGGGCGAACCCATACCTAACCGTACCCATAAGGAAAACCGGTTCGCACAGGCCAGCGCACCGGTTCGGATCTTTTTCTCAACCTAAGCTTCCATTGTTTGCTTGAATTACTCTTATTTACCACTTTGCCACTAGATTCTTTTCTCAAGTTTGAACGTGCATAACTTTCTATCCGTAGCTCGGATCGGGGTGTTGCTTCTTCCAATGTACTCGCGACTTCAAGCTCTTTAATTTTTCACTTATATCCTCCTTTGGGCTCCGACTGAAAAATTACAAAATTTCCCTTGACTTCCCTTTCTTTCAATTCTTTCACCGTTTCGATCTCTCTCGCATCCACTTGCACAAATTACCTATACAATATGAGAGAAATACACAAAATGCAAAATACTCGCCGAAAAGGATTAGTAGCATAAATATGAGATAAATTCGGGCTAAATGCACTACACGGGACCTTAAAATATCGAAATTAAGGGAATAAATATGGAATATTTATGCCTAATCAAATCCCCCCAACTTAGAACGTTGCTCATCCCAAGCAATGTAAAAAGAATGAGAGTATGAGTCTGAGCAAACCTCTAAACAACTAATGGGATAGGATGCCTCTTTCGCAAGCAAGAGATTGTATTTAGCATATGCAACAAGTCTTTAAACCCCTAGGTTACCCTAATAGGACGAGTGGTGTCTCGTGAGGATTTGCAGTGAATTTATCCACAAAATTATTTTCTACGATTTAAAGAAAATATCAAAATAACTAAAAACTGAACAATTTAAATTCCTAAAAAATAATCACATCAAATTTGTATTCTATAATCTCAATCAATAGTGTGTATGCGAAGTCGAAAATTAAAACGCTGACTTCCACCGATTGATCATTATGTTACTTTTCAAAAATTTGCTTTGATTCAATTTCTCATGGGATGCTCTCACAAACGAATCACTCGAATTGTGGATATTTTCTTTGGGTGTGCGTGATATTAAGAGTAAATGTAATTAGACACGAGCTCGCACACAATTTGAAAGACAAAAATATTTAAGGTAAAAAGATATCATGAACGGAATACAGTCGTTGGAAAACGAAAAAATATCGTTCTTCATTCGTACTGTTTTGTCTCTTTATTATCCTTTCGTGTTTTATCTCTCCACACAGTAATTAATTTCGTTAGTCGTACTTGGTTAGGACTTTTTCGGGTAGGGTGCTTTAAGTAATAATGGAAATACTGAGAAATTTCCAGGTTGAAATTTTTTCTTGTGATATCCGTTGGCATTTTTTCGGAATTTTTGCTAATTTTCTCTTCTTCTCTTATTTTTCCATCTATTTTTCTCATTTTTCTATTTTTTCTTTCTTTCTATTATTGTTTGAGCATTTTTTTAGTTTTTTCAACCCCATTTTATGTACTATTTGGACTTAATTGTTGAACTTTTTTATTTTTACAACTTCGGGCTAATTGAGTTTTTCGGGTTAATCAAAGGAAAAGTGATATCATTTTTGGGCTCAAATGGGCTTGGAAAGGATAAAAAAAATTTACGATTTTTTATGGCTAATATTTTTGGGTAAACATACGATGGACTAATTTCATTTATCCAAATAACTAATCAAGTTACCATGTGCATCTCAAGATGAATTTAATTTTAGCGCAATTTTAAAATAATATTTTACTCGTTTTTCATAACTAATCAAACAAAGATTTAGAGATCATCAACGAATTTTTAACATTGAAAATAACTTTTGAGTTAACTTTTAACTCGGATTGATTTAATTACTTGGAAAAAATGATAAGTTCAAAAATCTCATCGGGTTAAAAATCTCCACACTTATTCGTTAAGTCGTCAACTTTAATTCAATTTTCGTCTTTGGTCAATTTCAGCTCAGTGCATTAAGGTTTTGCGAATTGAGACTTCAAACAAAAATTTAATGATATTTTGGAAGAATTTAAATAAAACTTTTTATTTATTTTGAAGAAAAATATTTTTGACTTTTTCGAAAATTTTCAATATTTTTTTGATTTTTTTTTAAAATTTTATATTTTCGGGGCATTATAAAATTTGTGAAGTTTAAAAGACGCATGTGTACCCTCCCAACTTAGACTTTTCCATTGTCCTGAATCAAAAGGACTAAAATCTAAATAAGAAAAGAAGAGGGCGAAAATAATACAAACAAATAATAAAATGTAATAAATGATAACAAACTCAAATACTTTCATTTGCAAGAAATATTACATAGTTCCAAACGATAAAGCAATAGATGAAAAGAACTACATAATAAAAAGTAACACATCCACAATCTCCACTGTAAAGGGCTGGGAGCATTGCGGTCACGAGCGTATGGGTCGTAATAGTCATACGACATTTGCACATCCGAACCAATACTCAAATGATACATGTCCACTTGGAGTCTCACCACCATACTCATATCCCTCCTAAAGTCCTGACGATCCTCCAGATAATTGACTTTGGACCCATCAAGGCGGGACTCCAAGTGATCCATACAACTATTTCTCACCATCATATTATATGCACCTTCGTAAAATTCGACGTCGTAATCAGGGCCGATATTATCATGGTCATCTTGGGCCTCCTCCTCACCCCCTTTTTCTTCTTCCTCGGCACTCTCCTCCTCCATTTCAATGTCCTGAAAGATAGGTGCGGGATGAGGTTGGACATTCCTTAATTGTGTGGTGTGACGCGACTGAAAATGGGTCTCAGGAATGCGTTCACTCTAGGCTCAAGTGCAAGCCTGTCGCTCAAGTAATAATCCCAGTAAGTCGGGTATCGATCCTCAGGGAAAAAGGACAACGGAGTTGTGACGACGGAAAAAAGACGGAGAGACCCTAACTTTGACCCTAAAAAGAAAAGGAAAAATTGATTTGGTTTTGAGATTAATTACAGCTAAATGCAATAATGGAAATAAGAGAAGATGCAACTATACTAATCTACCGAAATTAAGAATGAATGATGATTCGAAACTTTTTGTTTTAAATAATGAGAAGAGTAGAACGGGAATACAATCCCCCAACCCTAGTGTAATGCGGTGATAATATTAATCATAAATTTATCTGATTGATTTGACCCGGAATTTGGTACTCCCAAGCATTATGTATACGAGGTTCAAGCCCGCGTCATACCTAATCTGAGGATGAGTAAATCAGTATCGCGCTAGTGACACTCAAATTGCACTCTAAATCCTCACGAGTACCCAGAGGAAAACGAGATATAAAGATCTAAAATTATTGTGTAACCACGCAATACGATCATAACCAATCACTAAATTCATTGGATTAATTTTATACACACATTAACACATCAGGCTGGGTTCATGTACCCCGGCCTTGGACGATCTAGCCTAACATGTTGAAGTTAATAAAAACGATGATTGATGTGCAGGAATTCATAATTACTCTAATGAAAATGGCAATTAGATGTAGACAAGAATTAGAATTAAGAATTACTCACTACAATTAATCAAACAATAAATGAAACAATGAATGGAACTGATACTCACAAAAATCACTGAATAAATCTTCAATCTTTGAATTAAAACTGCAGTTGTTAGCTAAACTAGGGTTTTTGGAAAAAGAGAGGAAAAATACTACTAATTCTCCTTCCCAATAACAATAATAAATTGGGTTTTTATACCCTACAACAATTTCGGAGTTCAGCTGCACCAGGAGTCTTTTATGGAAGAGATAAAATTTTCAAATCTCGAATCCCGGACCGGTCTGCCCCCAAGGCGGATCGGTTCTTTTTATTTTGGGGCGGACCGATTCCTTTTATTTTTGCCTTCTTCGGTTTGCTTGTGGTCCGGGGTCTTCTGGAGTTTGGCAAGGTAGACCGGTCCGGGGTAGTGGTGGACCGGTCCGGCTATTTGACTTTTTGATTCCTCTTTGACTGCTCATAACTTTTGTTCCGGGATTCCGATTGAGGTACCGTTTCTTCCTATGTGCTCGTGAATGAGATGTCTTCAACTTCTCTTTAGGTGCCTCATCCGAATTTCTGGTGGAAATTACACTTTTGCCCTTTTGACCTTTCCTTCTTTATTTCTCGATTCTTCCGGTTTCTCTCTTCCATTTCTTGACATCAAATACCTGTAAAATCACTACGAAATACCAGAAACTCGGTGTACTCATTAGGATCAGTCAGTAGCACAATTATGAGATAAATCCAACTCAATTACGTTGTTCGAGATGCTATAAGTAACTAAATTAAGGGATAAATTAGGAAGAATTTATGCCTAATCAAACCCTCCTAACTTAGAACTTTGGGCGTCCCGAGCAACGTAAAAGAATCCTAGCAAGGCTCAACTTTTGAAAATTCATTTTATTGGGATAAATACCTTTTTTCGCGGGCAAGCGATTGCATTTAGCGTAGACAATAAGCCTTTAAACCCCTAGGTTACCCTAGTAGGACGAGTGTTGTCTCGTGAGGGTTTGCAGAGAATATACCCACAAAATTCGACTCAAAGAAAATTCAAAATACGAAAAAATTGTATACTCAAACTTTTCTAGAAAATAATCATCATCAAGTCATGTTCAATGATCTCAAATCATAGTGCGGTGTCGGAAATATAACCGCCAATTTTCACCGATTGATCATTACGCTACTTATCCGAAAATTCGTTTTGATTTCAATTTCTCACTGGATGCTCTCACAATCTGAATATCTCGAATTATGGCTATTCTCTCGGTATGCGTGATATGAAGAGTAAATATAATGGACACAAAATCACGCACACAAGTAGAAAGACGGAAATTTTATGGTAATAGGATCTCATCAACGGATTACGGTTTTGAAAATGGGAACATTGACTCTTTTTGCGCATTCGATCTCTTTTATTACCTTTTGGTGTATTAGCTCTCTACGCGGTAACCAATTTCGCAATTTAGACTCGGTTATGACTTTTTCGAGTTTTAAGGTATATGGGGTAAAATGACAATGGTAGGGAGGGTTGGAATTGGAAAAGTCATTTATGATGTCCATTTGTGCTTTTTCCGGGCTATTGCTCATTTTTTTTTCTTTTTTCTCTTTTTTTTCCTGTTTTTCACTTCTTTTCTTTTCTTGCTATTTTTGTTGAGCATATCTTTTTTTTTTTGCCCCTTTTTATGCATTTTTCGGACTGAAATTCTGAATTTTTTCTATTTTTCACAATTCCGGGCTATTTGGGTTTTTCGGATTGTCAAACGAAAGGGAAAATCTATTCGGCTCAATTTGAGTTGCAAAAGGGGTGATTTTTCACGACTTTTTATGGTCAATATTTTTAGGTGACAAACGAGGGGCTACTTCATCGTCCAAAATGCCAATTTCGTTACCATATGTGTTTCGAGATGAATTTACGTTTATATATTAATTTGGCACATTTTTTAAGGCAATATTCACACATTTTTCAAAACCGATCAAAATGAAAGACTTGAGATTCTTGACAACTTTTTTAGGCGCTGAAAAGAACTTTGAGTTAACAATTAACTCGGATTGATTTAAAAACTCGCAAAAAGTGATAGGCTCGAATCTCACCGGGTTTGTTAATCTCCACACTTGTTCGTTAAGTCGTCAATTTTCGCTCAATTTCCATCTTTGGTCAATTTCGGCTTTGTGTATGTTGAATGTTTACAACTTGAGACTTTAAACCGACTTTTCATGATATTTTTGAAAAATTTGAATTCTAATTTTTATTTATTTTGACAAAAATATTTTTGGATTTTTCAAAATTTTATGATTTTTTGGGGGGAATTTTGAAAATTTGTGAAGTTTTAGAAATACGCACTTTTGACCCCCCCCCCTAACTTAGACTTTTGCATTGTCCTCAAGCAAAATGGACTAAAATCTAAATAAGGCAAAATAATAAGTGCGATAAATAAAACAAACAAATAGAGAAAATGCAGTTTTTATTACAACAGGACTCTGTTACATGAGCAGGGAAAAACATACAACTGTGAATAGGGAAAAACAAATAAAAAACTGCCAACACCATAGGAAGCTTCACCGGGGTGGGGGATGGGAGGAACTGGGCGCGGTGGGGTCATAAGGGTTATGGTAGTAGGAAGGTAATGGCTCATTCGGATCCCCTATGTGCCGATAGATGTCCGCTTGGAAGCGGAGAACGATGCTCATGTCGCGCTCGTAGTTGGTCTGAAAAGTGCTGAAATTTGTTTCAAGCTCCGACATACGCGCGAATAGGTCCGTGCCCTCCCACTCGAAATCTGGGTCGTCCTCCTCGTCGGCCGACTCTTCGTCCGGACCGATATCCCCCATCTCGACGTCCTCACCAGCTGCCCCTGCTTCTTCCTCGCTGTCGCTCGGAGCAGCCTCTTCGTCACTATCACCTCCCCGCCAAGCCCGGAGGACAGCTAGTTGTTTGACGCTTTTGGTGCGGATCCCTTGGCCGAAAGGACCGGGGATGCGCGTATGGTCGCTCGGCGCCTCTATGCCAGCATCCTGAAGGATGGAAGTGATCAATCGGTCATAGGGAAGTGGGGCGGTGCCCTTCTCATCCAAGGACGCGCTAATGATATCCGCGTATAAGGTTCGACCCAAATGGATGGAAGTTTGGGGGTCGAAGAGGTGATACGTTAAGGTGGCTTGTCGGGGTCGCATGGCGGAGTCGTTGGATGTTTGTAAAGTGTTGGCGCACACAATCTGAAATGTGAGGCGCGCCTTTGTAATACCCCGTATTTTTATAGCTTTCAAATTATGGGATTTATTAAATTTAATTGAGATAAATTAATTTAATTTTAATCCGGAATGTTGTCCTAAATATTTACTAGCGTGACGAGAGTTAGTAATTATTGGAAATTTGTTATTTGTTGCATATTACTGGATGAGTATAGTAATATATGAGATTTATTTTTATAACATTGTCACGTGTGAATAAAATGGCAATTTTGGAAATTTAAGTCGGGACGCGCCTGTGTCGTGTCGGGACTAAATGTGAATTAATAAAAGTGAATATTTTATAAGTTGTTCAGATGGTCGTTTTGAGTACGCCAACCCGTCCAGAAGGGTCGAGATAGTCAGAAAAGTGTACCCGGGAGTTTAGTTTGGGTCTCGGGGCGTTTTTAGGCCTAATTAGTAACCCGGGAGGGCATTTTGGTCATTTTACATTTTTGGGTAATTAAACCCACGAAAATTAGAGGAGTTATATCAGATACCTAGGTTACCTTCTAGGGTTAGAAACTCTAAACACAAGTGACGTCCATAGGAGAGGAAGGAGAGAACTCTCAAGGCAAATTCAAGGCCCAAAACTCAACGGTTTGCACCGCCGCCACCACCAACTCGTAGATCGCGAGACGGGGAACGCAACCATACCGAATTCGGCACCAAACCAGACCTCTGAAAATCCCAGGCAAGTGTTTATCTTGCTATTTCGTTGGTGCAATTTCCATATTAGTTTAGGAATGATTAGGGATGAAATATATGGAAGAAAACCCAAATTGTGATAGGAATTTGCATGTAGTAAAGACTTAAACCTTATTCTGAAAGTCTCTTGTGATGCAAAAACATAACCCACGAAATTTTGGTGTAAATAAGAAAAAAATTCTGGGATAAAACAGATTAGAATCATGAGTTAAAGATTTTTAGGGTTCTTGAGTTTTAAATGAATTATGGCATGATTAATCTATGTTTAGTGATGTAAATTGACATGTTTTACGTTAAAAATACCTAATATGATGATATAAGGTTAGTAGTATCAATTCTGGGACGATTGGGATTAGAAAGTATGGAAATTGTTGAAGTTTGGAGATGAAACCCGTAACTGCAGAAATTCAGTTTTCGCAGACCTGCTTGATCGATCGATCGAGACAAGAGCTTCGATCGATCGAAGGTTCGATCGATCGAGCCCCAAACTTCGATCGATCGAGCCCTCCTGGCAGACTCCTATTTCCCTTATTAAATGAGTTAAATTCAATTTATTATGAGAAAATTCTTGGGCATCCTTAATGAAATGTTTTGGGAGATAGGGGAGACCAGTAGGACATGTGAATAGATTTTGGGACCCTCGATGTGGGACAAAGAGTGTATTTTGGGATAACTACATAAGGGTTGGTAAATTTATGATTTAAAGAGGGAGAGACACGTAAGAGGGTTACGTTTGGGACAAATGTGTATACCTACTGAATTTTATACTTGGGAGGATAGAATCCATGAGCGTTATGTAGTAAGTGAAAAAGTTCCTCAAATTAAAGTAAGATGTGAATGGTTATACGTGATAACTATATAATGAGAAATAAATGCAAATGACGTAATTATGGGAATTGAGAATTTACCCATTATTGATATGGTAATATGAGTATAGTTATATGATTGTGTATGCATATACTATCTATGTGTGAAAATCATGACCGCGCTACTTGCTATCCCTGAGGTTTCCGCGCTGGGACTGTCTTATCTCGATGGGACCTTTATGGGGGATATTGACTTTTACCCTAGAAGATAGATATCCTTGGTACAGGCTATCGGAATGATAGTTCAGACGGTCTTAAGAGATGCGGGTATGTGCTTTCCTCTTAGAGACTTGGAATCTATGCTTCGCCTCATTTTGTTTGTATATAGGTATCCTTGGTACAAGCTATCGCAGTGATAGTTCAGACGGTCCTATGGGACTTGGAACCTATAGTTTGTGTATGTGTTAATATAATTCGAGAGTGATCCCGAATTTGTATTCCCCTTAATGTGAGTGATATGGGGTTTGGATAGTAGAGTATGCCCGCACCATAGTTATTATGTGGGGTGCTGTTTTGATATATATATTTTCGAGTAGTTAATATATATATATGAAATTCTGAAATCTGGAACTGCCTACTGTGTTTTGATATGTAGGACATGGTTGATGACTCAAATTGTAAATACTTGTTTTGAGAAAGTATAATATGAAATTGGAAAACTTTATTGATTAATAAAGTCAAAATGAGAACTTTGGTTACTAATTGAAATATTCTTTTCAAACAATTGAATCGTGAAATTTGGAATCTTACAAGTAATATAAGATAAGTTAAATCATTGGGAAGATTAGTGCGATAAATGATAAGACAACCGTTGGGGAGGTTAGTGCGATAGGTGTGCACATTAGAAGAGATGTGAGAATTTCTCAAGAGAATGTCGCACTAATATGTTGTTGCATTGGCCAGTATCAATTTAAATACTTGCTAAACGTATTTTAAATCAAACACACTATCGGGCTCTGACCCGTTTCTTTTTTTCTCTCTCTCTCTCTCTTGTATATATATATATATATATATATATATATATATATATATATATATATATATGTATGAATTACAGGTGCCCAGCCACAGGGGCGTCTTGCTTAGGATCTCTTGGAAGGAACGCGCTGCAGCTTAGGTGGGAGTTGCAGGTCTCTTGATTAGACGACTTCGTTCATTCGGATCCACTCTTAGTACTTTCATCTAGTTGGGCATGTGTAGCTCTTTCCATTATTCCGTTGTTATTGGACATTTGTATTTCAGTTATTTCCAGTATTGTTACTATGGGATTTATTCAGTTTGGTTGTGTGACTTAGATTTCGTATGTTGACATTCGATTGACGAATGTATTAAATTAATTGGATTATGTTGCAGAATTTAATGTGGTGTGATTCTTATTTATTGAATGTTGTTAATAAAATAAATGATTTTTCTTTAAATAAAATTTGGAAAGATATGTATTAAAAAATGGTTTTGACACTTAGCTTAATTATTTAGGGTGTTAAATTGGAAAATTTATTTTTATCGACAGTGATGCTGAGAATGAACCAACTGTTTACCTTGATTTAATTTAATAAAGGAGTGATCGCCCGGTATTTAATTAGGCGGGGTGTCACAGGTGGTATCAGAGCGATGACGGATGTCAGAAGAGGACCGTTAAGCGTACATCAGGAGGCAGGGCTCAGTTGAGATGATGAATTATATCCGAGGATGATGACCGTAGTCGAGGTCACCTCCATTATGGCGCGAGAAGCCACGACTAGAAAGGCGACTAAGGTGCAGCAATGATTTTTTTCAAATGCTGTTATAGTCAAATGAGGTGCGAGGGTAAACTTACCCAACGTATTACAAAAATGTGTAGAGACTGTTAGTGGGAAATTTTAGAAACGCGAAAATTGTATGTCTTTACCAAAGGCGGTAAAGTATCCAAAGGCTTAAATATAGGACGGAGTGTGGCAAACCAAAAGTGAAAATTTAGAGGAAATTTTCTTGGCTTTCGGGACGAAATTATAATGGTTGGAGTCAACCACCAATTTTAGAAGTGGAATGCTATGCCTATAGGAGAACCGTAGGTACAGTGCTGACCGTATGTTCCTTCCTTAACTGTTCAGGATTAGAAGCAAATGTGGTTCTGAATTCATTGAGAAAGGGCATGTCAGGGGTCCATTCGTGAATATGAATCTTAACCGTTAGCAAATTTTGTATCGGAAGATGTAGATACAAGTGGGGGAAACGACTCCAAGTGGAAGACCAACTCGTAATAATAGTTGATAAAACTCGAGGAGGAAATTCTGGTGGACGAACGATTCAGAGGTTGACATTGTCATATTTTGTCAGAATAGATGATAATGCTTCTTTGTGGGGGAAGTTAAAGGAATCGAAGAATTTAGTCGAGAATGAGACTGAATGCAACGATAGTGGTATAGCACCACAAAAGGATGTGGATACACATCAGGAAAACCATTTAAATGTTTCAGATAGTTAAATTCTTACCAAGTGATGGTAAATTCAGTAAGTACTATTATAGATAGTAACATGATCTTTATGGCCTAAAAAGCTAAGGGAGCAACCGGGATGGCTAACAGGAATCGAATTTACTAAAGTCCGAGAGGAGGACAAATCCTAACCTGGTTAGTAGGACAGGTGGTAAGTGGATTATGTACTGAGGTATTTTGTGCGGAGTGAGATCGCTCACGATAATATGTTCCAAAATGAGAAAAGGGACAAGAATACGGTGCCTAGTAAAAGGCAACGATTAAAATAATTTTGTTTTGGTTTGGGCAGACGTGTTACGTCCGAAAACCATTTGTGCAGTCAAGACGATTGCCAGGATGGAAGTATAGGTTATATCCTTAGAGGATGCGGCGTGTTTATGTGACACGAGCGAGTCACCATATTTTGTTCATTGCTAGATTAGCATGTGAGACGAGTTAATGCATATAATTATAAATGTTACCATTATGTGAATATTTTCCCCTAGTGTAGCGGGATTTTTCTTTAGTGCTATCCGCGGAGGATGGATGAGTATATTAACAAGTTTTGTACCTTATTGAGGTTACTCGTTGTAGTGATGCGATACACGAGTATGATATTATCTTTGTTAAAATGTTATAGAAATGGATAGTATGATAGTGGGCATTTATTGCAAGGCTATCGGAGTAGTTGCATTGGTGCAACATGTTTTATGTTTGTTTTGGCGAGGCTTTACCTGTAAAAAGGTTGGACTCGCACTTATATTATCTATCCAAGAGACTTCGGAGGAGATAGTGGGCTCGAGATATTCGATGCCAATGTATGTATAGACTTTGTCAGTATAATTCCGTATGTATCGGGATTTACCATTGAGCGAAAAGATTTGACTCAGTATTATGTTTAGCACTCCGAACTTAGTGATAAGGGAAGTGCATTGTTATATTTATCATTTAGAGATGTGGGAGTTAATATTTATACCCCTATTATTAGGGAAAGGAATTTCGAGAATTCCGATTGTATGTATTCGAGGTTTATGGAATGCTATTACCATCAACCAATACGGGACGATAGTGAAATTGGTGAAACGTTCTTTGTTAAGCATAATTACGGGAGAAATTGTAACTTTTCTGTCAAGGGATGGAATAAAGGGGTATATACTATGGACGGAGGACCTAATGGATTTCGATAACCGACAATGCTAGGTAGTAGTGTATCGGGTGGGTTCCTTGTTTGGATTTCGCTTTGCGAGACATCCCACGCATGAAACTTAGCGTAAGGTTGGAAATAGGGAGACGTTGGGTCACTATTCCATGAGTTCGGTACCCTGGTCGAAATGGGATCAAATAATTATGTATGTAAGTTGGGAGTTGAATTTTGTTTTAAGGTCATTGGAGCCGGATTTTTGTGGTAGGAAAGCATTGAAAGTTATCCCCACGAGTTGAGAGGTGGAACTATGTGTAATACCCCGTACTTTTGGCTATATTTATTTTTGGGATTTATTAATTAAATTGCGTATTTATTGGAAATTAATCCGGGTTAATAATAATACTAATGTGATGCGAATTGGTATTTGATTATGTGCATATATGATTATATATGTATTGGTTATTATAAAATTTGTCGTGAGATTTATATACGGCATTTTAGAAATTTTGTTGAGACGCGTGGGACCACCGCGTCACGATATAATATTTTGATATTAAAAGTGAATTTAAAATCTATAGTCCGTATGGTCGTTTTGAGTGCGCCATCGCATCCGGAAGGGTCAAGATAGTCAGAAAACACTAGCCGGGGGTATAGTTTGGGTCCCGGGGTATTTTTAGGCCATACCGGTAACTTAAAGGGTATTTTGGTAATTTTACATTTTGAGGAATTAAAAGTGACGAAAATTAGAGATTAAATCTGATGTGGATATTAACCCATTAAGCCCATTAGCCAACCCATATTAACCTAGAAGGCTACGTAGGTTGTCATTTAGGTTTTCTAAGTTTCCCCAAATCAAAACCCTAGCCACCTTGAGCCACCATTGGAGATAGAGCTTGGGAGAGAAGAAACTCTGCAGAATCTTCACCAAACCTACACCAAACCAGAAATCAAACCAAGGCAAGTGTTTTAATCTTATTTAAATTCGTAGAATGTTTCCTCCATGTTAGAAATTGATAAATTTCAACTGTTCTTGGAAGATAATGAAAACCCATGTAGTTTGAGGTTTAGAACTTAAAATTTTTGAAGAGAATTGCATGTAGTATGATAGGTAAATGATTTCCCTTATTATAATTGTGATTAGAAGGAAAGAAAACGAATTAAATTCTGGGATTTGATGATGATATGTAGTTAGGGTTCATGTTCTTGAGATAATTGGAAAAAGTGTAAAAAGGTGTAAATTAAATTAATATTTGGATGGATTGATCCCTTAGAAACATGTTAGGATGTGACTATATAGGTTTAGTATTGATTATAGACCCTAAAAAGTTGTTAGGATGGACTTTGGGAGAGATTAGAAATGTTATAAATGGTGAAAAAATGATTTTTGGGAAGTTCTGGGCCGAAACTGGCATCTCGTTAGAAGCAACCCCCAGGTCGTTCGAACGAGCTTCTAACGAGTTGACCAGTCGTTATTAACGAGTGGGGTTTTCGTTCGATATCTCGTTCGAACGAGATAATCGTTAGAAGGGTCAGTTCGTTCGAACGAACTGGGATCTCGTTCGAACAGCCTCGTTCGAACGAGACTTCTAACGACCTGACAGTCCAAACTCGTTCGAAGCCTCGTTCGAACGAGACTTCTAACGAGTTGACAGTTTGACCCTTTTGGACTGTTTTGACTTTTGGAGTTCCGGGAGATGGTTCAAGGGTAGAGTTAGCATCCCTTTGATGATATAGTGATGGATTTGGGACTTTTGGGTTGTTGGGATGAGTAAATCATATACGAGAGTTATATTCAATGAATCTTTTGGGTTGAGACGTGAGGGACTACTACGACGTGAGGATGAATTATACCGCGTATAATTATGAACCGGAATAAAATAAGTTGTGATAATTATAATTAGTACGAGAGTGCTATATGTACTACGAATAAAATACGGTATTACTAAGAAGTGTGTTTACTTAGTATTGATATATGGATTGTATGTATGACATACCTACCATACTTGCTATCACGGGAGGTTTCGTTCGCTTAGGACCCTCTAATCCTTGTGTGCCTACGGGGGGGATATAGACTGGTACCTTGATGAACATAGGTCATTGAAAGACTTATTGTGATATTAATAAGTCCGCTGACCATGGGAGCGTAGGTATGTGCGTGACCCATGTGATGGTGACTGTGTTCGCCTCCATTATTTGTGATGTTGTTATCGGTAAACTATTCCTGAGAGATTCGGAATATGTAATCCTTATGTACGTGATGTACCGGGATGGATAGCAGAGTATGTGTGCACTACATCTTAGATTGCGGGGTGCTTGTATCGTATATTTATGTGATGAATAATATACATTTATTTAATGGAAATCCTCATGTTAATGTTGTAAAATATTTCGGTATTGTTTCGAGATATATAATGAGTTAGCTGTTAGTTATATCAATGGCATACTTAATAACGGAGATTACGAGAAACCTCTATTAAATTACGAGCGTTGTTATGTTAAATTAACCGAGTAAAATGAGTAGAACCTTTGGTTGTCTAGCTAGTTTACGTTGTCACTTAGCTAGTGGAGAAGGTAGTTATAGATGGGTACTTACGTTAGGAGTGCACAGTTAGTCGAGAGGTGAGAATTTAATGTGAGTGCACGTCCTAACATGTACTTTGCATTTAATGTTTTAAATGTTTTTAAAGCACTTGCAGGTTTCTAAAATGTTTTCCACTTTCGGGCTCTGACCCATTTGCTTTCAAATATATTTTCTTGTAAAACCATTTTAGGTGCCCAGCCACAAGGTCACCAAGCATAGGATTCTGATTCAGGTGACGAGCTGTAGCTGTTTGTGGAAGCTACAGGGATTTGCATGTAGACGCTTCTCTCGTTTGGATTCCAGTCTCAGCATTTATCAGTTGTAGGGCATGTTGCCCAATTCTATTAGACATTTTTACATTTCAGTTTTCAGACTCTAGCATGTATTGCTCAGTTTTCAGTTTAGTTATTTATTTCAGTTTACTTATCAGTTGTGGGATTTGTATTGAGGAGTTTTTCCTCCAGGTTTTATTTACATATTGTGATGGTTATTCATTCTATTTCAGTATGGTGAATGGTGTTATTTAGTTATTCATTACTCTTGTTGCATGTTAATCAGATATAATAAAATTTGGCACTTACTTTTTAAATACTAGGTGGTTAGTAATCTTTAAAAGGTTTTCGACAGTGATGCTATTAACTGAGCCAACTTGGCATTTTGAATTAATTTTATAAAGGAGTAGCTACCCGGTGTTTAATTAGTACGGGTGTCACAGGTGGTATTAGAGCATCAGGTTCTAGTGTCCTTTAGGATCTGTACGGCTATTATGTTTCCGCTACGTTTTCTTTGATATAGAGCCCTATATTTTAGGACTGTTGTACTCTTTTGTGTATGCTTCGTTCTTCAGCTATATTAAGTTTATAAACTGCGAACTTATAAACTTTGTTCTTATTTCAGATGCCTCCATGACGTGCACGACGAGTTCCCAGGAATGCTACGCCCGAACCACAGCCCGCTCCAGTTCAGGGCATGTTGAACGCCACTGAGGTTGCTGCTATAGTAGCTCAAGCGGTAAATGCCGCGATTGCCGTGATTCAGCAGGCACTACCGCAGGCGCCGGTTGCTGCGCCAGTCCAGGTTAATGCATTCCCGTCTGCTTGGGAACGTGTACGTGACGCTTTTCAGAAAGCGCATCCACCAGAGTTTGCTGGAAGCTCAGATGTGGTTATCTCGAGCCAATGGAGGAAGGATATGCAGAGGCACTTGAGGATGCATGAGTGCTCTGATGTTCAGAAACAGGTGCTAGCTACTTTCAAGCTAGTTGGATCTGCGTTACAGTGGTGGGAGTCTATTACCACCGCAGAGGAGAGGGATACCCTCACGATTCAGGAGTTCTGGGTGCGGTTCGACCGCAAGTACTTTCCGTCTGCAGTTCATATAGAGATGAGGAGGAAGCTGATGAGTCTGAGGTAGGAAGGCAAGACAGTGGCCGAGTATGAGGCCGAGTTCACTAACCTGTTGAATATCGTTCCAGACGAGATTCCAACAGAGAAGAAAAAGATAGAGAAGTTCACTGATGGGTTGAATTGGAGAATCCGTCAGCATCTGCTAGGGAATCTATCGTTGGCCACGTATTCTGATGTGGTTAACGCTGCATTACTACACTGCCAGGACCACCGTTTTCATATGGCCGAGGGCAAGCGGTCAGGGGAGTCTAGCCATCAGGGCAGGACTGGAGGGCATGGTGCCAGCGGGGCATAGACCGGTCAGGGGCAGAGACAGACTGAACAGGGTACCCAGCAGGGGGACAATAAGAGGTTCCGGTCAGGGAACTACAGGCAGGGACAGGGAGGTTTCCGCCAGGGCCATCAGGGTCCAAACGGCCATCAGGGCCAGCAGGGACAGAATGGGAAGCAATTTCATCAGGGCCAGCAGGGCCAAGGGAGGAATGGTAACGGCCACCAGGGCCGGGGACAGCAGGGGCAGAGGGGAGGGAACTTCCCAGGGAAGTGCTTTACTTGTGGCAAGACTGGCCATAAGAAGCAGGATTGTCCCGATAGGGGCAGGGCCCCACAGCAGCAGCAGCAGGGTGCTCGCCAGGAGCCACAGAGACCTATGTTTCCCGCCGCTCTTCCTGCACCGCCACAGATGGCAGCATTGCCACCCATTGCAGCAGTCCCAGCGCAGCAGGGGCAGCTACAGTATGGACGTGTCTACAACGTTCACCAGGCTGCAGTTCCACAGGCACCGCCCGCGATCGAGAGTACGTTTCCTATCCATGGCACTATGGGTCGGGTGTTATTTGATACGGGTGATACACACTGTTTTATTGCTACACACTTCGCGAAAGCTTTAGGATTGTTAGCTACGGCAGAGAGCACAGTGACGTGTGTCGACTCACCATTGGGGAGTGGGTCACTTATTTTCTTTATATGCCGGGGAGTCGGGGTAGAGGTTGGTGGTTTGGTATTGCCTGCGGACATGTTAGTGTTAGACATGCATGTTCACGATGTGATCATCGGTATGGATTGGCTCGTATTATATAGGGCCATGATTGATTGCTTCAGCGGGAGCATTGTTTTTGCCATTCCGGGGCAGGAGATGTTTATAGTGGCGATGCCTCGCCCAGAGGGAGGATCGACCGCTCATCTGTATTACATAGAGGAGGATACCTCTAAGGAGGTTGTTATTCCTTTAAATTCGATCCCGGTTGTCAGGGAGTACTCGGATGTGTTTCAGGAGATACCAGGCTTACCGCCCAGTCGAGAGATAGACTTCGTTATTGATTTACTATCGGGTACGAGACCTATAGCACGTGCACCGTACCGTATGGCTCCAGCTGAAATGCGAGAGTTAAGGGATCAGATAGAGCAGCTGTTAGGGCAGGGCTTTATTCGTAGGAGTACCTCACCTTGGGGCGCTCCAGTTTTGTTTGTGAAGAAGAGGGACGGTTCACTGAGGTTGTGTGTGGACTACCGAGAGTTGAATAAGGTCACGATACGGAATAAGTATCTGTTGCCTCGAATCGATGACTTATTCGACCAGTTGAGAGGAGCTTCTTTCTTCTCGAAAATTGACTTGAGGTCGGGATACCATCAGTTGCGTATCAGGGAGGAGGATGTCTCGAAGACTGCGTTCTTGTCGAGATATGGTTCTTATGAGTTTCGGGTTATGCCTTTCGGCTTAACCAACGCTCCAGCAGTGTTTATGGACTTGATGAACAGGGTGTTCAGAGATTTCCTAGATCAGTTTGTCATTGTCTTCATTGATGATATTCTGGTTTACTCTCAGACAGAGGAGGAGCACGCCGAGCATTTGAGGCTGGTTTTGCAGACACTTCGTCAGAACGAGCTGTATGCAAAATATGAGAAGTGCGGGTTTTGGCTGAAGGAAGTCCAGTTCTTGGGTCATATTATTTCCGATCGGGGAATATCTGTCGATCCGGGGAAGGTGTCAGCGGTGAGGGAGTGGGGACAGCCCACGACACCAACGGAAATTCGTAGTTTCTTGGGTTTAGCAGGATACTACAGGAGGTTTATTCGGGGTTTCTCAGAGATAGCAGGTCCTTTAACACATCTTACTCGCAAGGGTGTGCCATATATCTGGAGTGATGCCTGTCAGTTGGCATTCGATGAGTTAAAGGACAAATTGACCTCAGCACCTGTGTTAGCGTTGCCGAGACCGGGAGTTGAGTATTTGGTTTACACCGATGCGTCTTTGCAAGGACTGGGAGGTGTGTTGCAGCAGGAGAGACAGGCCATAGCTTATGCTTCCCGTAAGCTTAAGCCTCATGAGAAGAATTACCCCACGCATGATTTGGAGTTGGCGGCAGTGGTATTTGCCTTATGGATTTGGAGGCACTATCTTTTGGGGGAGAAGTTTCAGCTGTTCACGGACCACAAGTCACTACAGTATCTGTTCACGCAGAAGGAATTAAATATGCGGCAGCGTAGGTGGCTTGAATTTGTGAAAGACTACCAGTTCGACATTCAGTACCACCCGGGTAAGGCTAACGTGGTAGCAGACGCGTTGAGCCGCAGGCCAGCAGATGAGGTGGCAGAGGTGTGGAAAGCGAAGTGGAAGGAATTGGGACACCAGGATGCAGTGGCCCGATCTTTCATGTCTGTGATGACCGTTACACCGCAGATTGTCACGAAGGTTGTACGGGCACAGGCAAATGATTCGTTCTGTCAGGAGCAGATAGTTCGATTACTCGCTGAGGGAGCTGAATCCTATACCGTTAGCTCAGACGGGGGATTACGCTTCAATGGGAGATTGGTAGTTCCGGAAGGAGAGGAACTGCGACACGATGTGATGGCAGAGTCGCACGGCTCACGGTTCGCGGTACATCCCGGAGGGGACAAAATGTACCAAGACATGAGACGGCAGTATTGGTGGAGCGGTATGAAGAGAGAGATCGCTGAGTTTGTCTCGAAATGCGCCACTTGTCAGCTTGTAAAAGTGGATCACCAGAGACCGGCAGGATTGCTACAGCCGTTGGAGGTTCCGGTGTGGATGTGGGAGAGCATATCCATGGATTTTGTCACGGGGTTGCCTACGTCGCAGAGGGGTCACGACTCCGTTTGGGTAATTGTGGACAGGCTGTCCAAGGTCGCTCACTTCTTACCCGTAAGGACTGACTACACTACGGGACAGTACGCCCAGCTCTTCATTTCAGAGATTGTGAGACTTCACGGTGTGCCCCTGAATATCGTGTCTGACAGAGACAAGATATTTGTTTCGAGGTTTTGGGAGAGTTTCCAGGAGGCCATGGGCACGGAATTGCGGTTGAGTACGGCTTATCATCCGCAGACTGATGGGCAGACAGAGCACACCAATCAGATGTTGGAAGACATGCTACGCATGTGTATTATTGACTTCGGGGGTGGATGGGAGCAGTACCTTCCACTGGTGGAGTTTGCTTACAACAACTCCTATCAGTTCACGATTGGCATTGATCCGTTTGAGGCATTGTACGGTAGGCCTTGTCGTTCCCCAGCATGTTGGTTAGAAGTGGGGGACAACAAACTACTTGGGCCGGAAGTAATTCAGGATACTTCGGCAAGGATTGAGTTGATTCGGAGTCGCATTCGGGTAGCTCAAGACAGGCAGAAGAGTTATGCTGATGCGAAGAGGTTTTTCAGGGAGTTCCAAGTGGGGGACCAGGTTTTGCTCAGGGTTTCTCCGATGAAGGGGATTATGCGATTCGGGAAGAAGGGGAAGTTGGCACCGAGGTATGTGGGGCCGTTCCCTATTATTGAGCGGATCGGACCGGTTGCGTATAGACTCGGGTTACCGGAGCATTTGCATCGGATTCACGACGTGTTCCATATTTCCTCGCTGAGGAAATATCTTAGGGATGATTTGGCTCATTCTCACATTGCTGTGGAGGACATCGATCTCCAGCCGGATAGCTCTTATGAGGAAGGGCCAATTGCTATTTTGGACCGAAGCGAGAGGAAACTGCGGTCAAAGATAGTTCCGTTAGTGCGTGTTCAGTGGCGACATCACAATGTCGAGGAGTCCACATGGGAGCGCGAGGATGAGATGCGCGAACGTTATCCAGAGCTATTTTTAGCAGGTACTTTCTAGTTTCGAATTTCGGGACGAAATTCCGTTATTAGGGGGGAAGTATGTAATACCCCGTACTTTTGGCTATATTTATTTTTGGGATTTATTAATTAAATTGCGTATTTATTGGAAATTAATCCGGGTTAATAATAATACTAATGTGATGCGAATTGGTATTTGATTATGTGCATATATGATTATATATGTATTGGTTATTATAAAATTTGTCGTGAGATTTATATACGGCATTTTAGAAATTTTGTTGAGACGCGTGGGACCGCCGCGTCACGGTATAATATTTTGATATTAAAAGTGAATTTAAAATCTATAGTCCGTATGGTCGTTTTGAGTGCGCCATCGCATCCGGAAGGGTCGAGATAGTCAGAAAACACTAGCCGGGGGTATAGTTTGGGTCCCGGGGTATTTTTAGGCCATACCGGTAACTTAAAGGGTATTTTGGTAATTTTACATTTTGAGGAATTAAAAGTGACGAAAATTAGAGATTAAATCTGATGTGGATATTAACCCATTAAGCCCATTAGCCAACCCATATTAACCTAGAAGGCTACGTAGGTTGTCATTTAGGTTTTCTAAGTTTCCCCAAATCAAAACCCTAGCCACCTTGAGCCATCATTGGAGATAGAGCTTGGGAGAGAAGAAACTCTGCAGAATCTTCACCAAACCTACACCAAACCAGAAATCAAACCAAGGCAAGTGTTTTAATCTTATTTAAATTCGTAGAATGTTTCCTCCATGTTAGAAATTGATAAATTTCAACTGTTCTTGGAAGATAATGAAAACCCATGTAGTTTGAGGTTTAGAACTTAAAATTTTTGAAGAGAATTGCATGTAGTATGATAGGTAAATGATTTCCCTTATTATAATTGTGATTAGAAGGAAAGAAAACGAATTAAATTCTGGGATTTGATGATGATATGTAGTTAGGGTTCATGTTCTTGAGATAATTGGAAAAAGTGTAAAAAGGTGTAAATTAAATTAATATTTGGATGGATTGATCCCTTAGAAACATGTTAGGATGTGACTATATAGGTTTAGTATTGATTATAGACCCTAAAACGTTGTTAGGATGGACTTTGGGAGAGATTAGAAATGTTATAAATGGTGAAAAAACGATTTTTGGGAAGTTCTGGGCCGAAACTGGCATCTCGTTAGAAGCAACCCCCAGGTCGTTCGAACGAGCTCGTTCGAACGAGCTTCTAACGAGTTGACCAGTCGTTATTAACGAGTGGGGTTTTCGTTCGATATCTCGTTCGAACGAGATAATCGTTAGAAGGGTCAGTTCGTTCGAACGAACTGGGATCTCGTTCGAACAGCCTCGTTCGAACGAGACTTCTAACGACCTGACAGTCCAAACTCGTTCGAAGCCTCGTTCGAACGAGACTTCTAACGAGTTGACAGTTTGACCCTTTTGGACTGTTTTGACTTTTGGAGTTCCGGGAGATGGTTCAAGGGTAGAGTTAGCATCCCTTTGATGATATAGTGATGGATTTGGGACTTTTGGGTTGTTGGGATGAGTAAATCATATACGAGAGTTATATTCAATGAATCTTTTGGGTTGAGACGTGAGGGACTACTACGACGTGAGGATGAATTATACCGCGTATAATTATGAACCGGAATAAAATAAGTTGTGATAATTATAATTAGTACGAGAGTGCTATATGTACTACGAATAAAATACGGTATTACTAAGAAGTGTGTTTACTTAGTATTGATATATGGATTGTATGTATGACATACCTACCATACTTGCTATCACGGGAGGTTTCGTTCGCTTAGGACCCTCTAATCCTTGTGTGCCTACGGGGGGGATATAGACTGGTACCTTGATGAACATAGGTCATTGAAAGACTTATTGTGATATTAATAAGTCCGCTGACCATGGGAGCGTAGGTATGTGCGTGACCCATGTGATGGTGACTGTGTTCGCCTCCATTATTTGTGATGTTGTTATCGGTAAACTATTCCTGAGAGATTCGGAATATGTAATCCTTATGTGCGTGATGTACCGGGATGGATAGCAGAGTATGTGTGCACTACATCTTAGATTGCGGGGTGCTTGTATCGTATATTTATGTGATGAATAATATACATTTATTTAATGGAAATCCTCATGTTAATGTTGTAAAATATTCCGGTATTGTTTCGAGATATATAATGAGTTAGCTGTTAGTTATATCAATGGCATACTTAATAACGGAGATTACGAGAAACCTCTATTAAATTACGAGCGTTGTTATGTTAAATTAACCGAGTAAAATGAGTAGAACCTTTGGTTGTCTAGCTAGTTTACGTTGTCACTTAGCTAGTGGAGAAGGTAGTTATAGATGGGTACTTACGTTAGGAGTGCACAGTTAGTCGAGAGGTGAGAATTTAATGTGAGTGCACGTCCTAACATGTACTTTGCATTTAATGTTTTAAATGTTTTTAAAGCACTTGCAGGTTTCTAAAATGTTTTCCACTTTCGGGCTCTGACCCATTTGCTTTCAAATATATTTTCTTGTAAAACCATTTTAGGTGCCCAGCCACAAGGTCACCAAGCATAGGATTCTGATTCAGGTGACGAGCTGTAGCTGTTTGTGGAAGCTACAGGGATTTGCATGTAGACGCTTCTCTCGTTTGGATTCCAGTCTCAGCATTTATCAGTTGTAGGGCATGTTGCCCAATTCTATTAGACATTTTTACATTTCAGTTTTCAGACTCTAGCATGTATTGCTCAGTTTTCAGTTTAGTTATTTATTTCAGTTTACTTATCAGTTGTGGGATTTGTATTGAGGAGTTTTTCCTCCAGGTTTTATTTACATATTGTGATGGTTATTCATTCTATTTCAGTATGGTGAATGGTGTTATTTAGTTATTCATTACTCTTGTTGCATGTTAATCAGATATAATAAAATTTGGCACTTACTTTTTAAATACTAGGTGGTTAGTAATCTTTAAAAGGTTTTCGACAGTGATGCTATTAACTGAGCCAACTTGGCATTTTGAATTAATTTTATAAAGGAGTAGCTACCCGGTGTTTAATTAGTACGGGTGTCACACTATGATAAAGAGAATTTAAGAAATTTTGATTTCTAGGGTGATTGAGAGTACCCAAATGTCATAACCGCGTACAGAACACAAGGTGAATAAAGAGTTGGAATGATTTTTAGCATGGATTATCTGGAAAGCACTTTATACTATACAAAAGAGATAACCTGTAATCATTTTGATGAATAGAGCGTTAGTGATTTATTTTGGTTGTTGTACCTATTTGGGAAAATTGTTGTACTTATCTGAGGAAGGTTGAGAATTATTATTCCTCTTTTATTGTCATGGAATTTGAATGCCCTATTCCTTCTATTCCGTTGAATTTAGTTAGTCCTACATAAGAGTAGCCGCCGTTCGCTCTCCCAGGGCGGTCGGGGTGTTGCAAAAATGTGGGCATCTGGGTTAGCTGCAGTTAAAATAGTCCGAGTCGAAGGGACGTGGTAATAGACGTGTGAAATAAATGTTTGTGGGACTAGTATAACGAAGTGGAAGTGATAGAGTGGATTAAACGTCACATGAGGGGCGATAATCCATACATAAATGTGCAATTAGAATAGCACGCCCTAACTTGATTGGAAGGCTGTGGGAAGCCATTCAAGAATTGGTATTCCTTGAATAGAGTAGAATTTAATTGTTATGAAGCACACCCGGAGCGGAATTTTTATTAGCCAAGTGTGAGAACGACTTGCGCATACAAAGAGTAATGATGTTAGTATAGTTTAAGAGTTCCAGAAGTGCGCTTCGTGGAGAGAAGTGCACGGGTGGAACTTTCGGCATACTACAAGGAAGGAAGGGGAGTATTACGTGTCACTTAATGTGAGACATTTCAAGGGAAGAATCGATGTTTAGCGAGACGTAGTGAGTAGTCTCTACATGCACTGCCCATAGGTAAGGTTTGGTTGAAAGAGGAGAAGCAACCAAAGAATTTTGAGTTTATCGAAAAAATTCCTGAACTTGGAAGAGGTCAGTAAAGTCGGTTAAGTTCTTGGATGGGTTGCCATCCTCAAAACAAGATAAAGGGTTTATCCCGAACATGTGAATTAAGTCGCCGAAAAGGAAGTGATTGATATTCCTTTGGGCTGGCTTACAATATTAACTAGTATGCCCCAGACTTCCTTTGAAAGGAAGGATCGCACCAGTGCATGGTACGGCGCAGTATAAATTTCTAAATCGGGATGAGATTTGGTGAATCCCACCTTTGATATGGGATTTCAGGAACCATCGGAGAAAAGATTTCGTTTCGAGTAGGATGTATCACCCTTAGCCAGGGAATGGGCGCACGGTGATTAAAGATTTGTGGACCCACGTAAAGGAGATTTTAGAATCTTGATACGAGGATTTCAAGAATGCTCTCTAAAAGCACTCGTACCTGTTTGTCGCGTACAAAGTACTTATTAAGGTTTTGTTATGGAAGAACCTCGACTATTCTCCTTCCGTATGTTTAGAGGAGAGTAGGTAATCAAATTTTTTGGATCGGCCGAGAGAACTTCCGATAAATGTGGTAGAATTCCACTACTGTTTTGACGAGCAAGAGTGATCAAATGTTCGTAATATTTTCTCAGAATGGGAGTTTTGTATATGAATAAATCCGAGTATTTGTCATGTAGTGAGATACGGCCTCCTAATGTTAGTGAGATAATGAAATGTATAACGTATAGGCGTGACCTATGCGAATGTTGTCGGTTGGGAGCACAAGTAAAGTATCCCCAATGAGAATGTAAAACAATGTTGTTGTGAAGAAAGGGCTATAGTGATTGAGCGCCGTAATGTGTAGTTAGTTTGTGTACGGAAAATGATATCCAGAATTGTGCTAACTGTTAGGCCTTATTTTCCGAATTTCGGGACGAAATTCAGTTATTAGGGGGGAAGTATGTAATACCCCATATTTTTATAGCTTTCAAATTATGGGATTTATTAAATTTAATTGAGATAAATTAATTTAATTTTAATCCGGAATGTTCTCCTAAATATTTACTAGCGTGACGAGAGTTAGTAATTATTGGAAATTTGTTATTTGTTGCATATTACTGGATGAGTATAGTAATATATGATATTTATTTTTATAACATTGTCACGTGTGAATAAAATGGTAATTTTGGAAATTTAAGTCGGGACGCGCCTGTGTCGTGTCGGGACTAAATGTGAATTAATAAAAGTGAATATTTTATAAGTTGTTTGGATGGTCATTTTGAGTGCGCCAACGCGTCCGGAAGGGTCGAGATAGTCAGAAAAGTGTACCCGGGAGTTTAGTTTGGGTCTCGGGGTGTTTTTAGGCCTAATTAGTAACCCGGGAGGGCATTTTGGTCATTTTACATTTTTGGGTAATTAAACCCACGAAAATTAGAGGAGTTATATCAGATACCTAGGTTACCCATCTAGGGTTAGAAACTCTAAACACAAGTGACGGCCATAGGAGAGGAAGGAGAGAGCTCTCAAGGAAAATTCAAGGCCTAAAACTCAACGGTTTGCACCGCCGCCACCACCAACTCGTAGATCGCGAGACGGGGAACGCAACCATACCGAATTCGGCACCAAACCAGGCCTCTGAAAATCCCAGGCAAGTGTTTATCTTGCTATTTTCGTTGGTGCAATTTTCATATTAGTTTAGGAATGATTAGGGATGAAATATATGGAAGAAAACCCAAATTGTGATAAGAATTTGCATGTAGTAAAGACTTAAACCTTATTCTGAAAGTCTCTTGTGATGTAGAAAGATAACCCACGAAATTTTTTTGTAAATAAGAAATAAATCCTGGGATAAAACAGATTAGAATCATGAGTTAGAGATTTTTAGGGTTCTTGAGTTTTAAATGAATTATGGCATGATTAATCCATGTTTAGTGATGTAAATTGACATGTTTTACGTTGAAAATACCTAATATGATGATATAAGGTTAGTAGTATCAATTCTGGGATGATTGGGATTAGAAAGTATGGAAATTGTTGAAGTTTGGAGATGAAACCCGTAACTGCAGAAATTCAATTTTCGCAGACCTGCTTGATCGATCGATCGAGCCAAGAGCTTCGATCGATCGAAGGTTCGATTGATCGAGCCCCAAACTTCGATCGATCGACCCCTCCTGGAAGACTCCTATTTCCCTTATTAAATGAGTTAAATTCAATTTATTATGAGAAAATTCTTGGGTATCCTTAATGAAATGTTTTGGGAGATAGGGGAGACCAGTAGGACATGTGAATAGATTTTGGGACCCTCGATGTGGGACAAAGAGTGTATTTTGGGATAACTACATAAGGGTCGGTAAATTTATGATTTAAAGAGGGAGAGACACGTAAGAGGGTTACGTTTGGGATAAATGTGTATACCTACTGAATTTTATACTTGGGAGGATAGAATCCATGAGCGTTATGTAGTAAGTGGAAAAGTTCCTCAAATTAAAGTAAGATGTGAATGGTTATACGTGATAACTATATAATGAGAAATAAATGCAAATGACGTAATTATGGGAATTGAGAATTTACCCATTATTGATATGGTAATATGAGTATAGTTATATGATTGTGTATGCATATACTATCTATGTGTGAAAATCATGCCCACGCTGCTTGCTATCCCTGAGGTTTCCGCGATGGGACTGTCTTATCTCGATGGGACCTTTATGGGGGATATTGACTTGTACCCTAGAAGATAGATATCCTTGGTACAGGCTATCGGAATGATAGTTCAGACGGTCCTAAGAGATGCGGATATGTGCTTTCCTCTTAGAGACTTGGAATCTATGCTTCGCCTCATTTTGTTTGTATACAGGTATCCTTGGTACAAGCTATCGCAGTGATAGTTCAGACGGTCCTAAGGGACTTGGAACCTATAGTTTGTGTATGTGTTAATATAATTCGAGAGTGATCCCGAATTTGTATTCCCCTTAATGTGAGTGATATGGGGTTTGGATAGTAGAGTATGCCCGCACCATAGTTATTATGTGGGGTGCTGTTTTGTTATATATATTTTCGAGTAGTTAATATATATATATATATATATGAAATTCTAAAATCTGGAACTGCCTACTGTGTTTTGATATGTAGGACATGGTTGATGACTCAAATTGTAAATACTTGTTTTGAGAAAGTATAATATGAAATTGGAAAACTTTATTGATTAATAAAGTCAAAATGAGAACTTTGGTTACTAATTGAAATATTCTTTTCAAACAATTGAATCGTGAAATTTGGAATCTTACGAGTAATATAAGATAAGTTAAATCATTGGGAAGATTAGTGCGATAAATGATAAGACAACCGTTGGGGAGGTTAGTGCGATAGGTGTGCACATTAGAAGAGAGGTGAGAATTTCTCAAGAGAATGTCGCACTAATATGTTGTTGCATTGGCCTGTATCAATTTAAATACTTGCTAAACGTATTTTAAATCAAACACACTATCGGGCTCTGACCCGTTTCTTTTTTTCTCTCTCTCTCTCTTGTATATATATATATGTATGAATTACAGGTGCCCAGCCACAGGGGCGTCTTGCTTAGGATCTCTTGGAAGGAACGCGCTGCAGCTTAGGTGGGAGTTGCAGGTCTCTTGATTAGACGACTTCGTTCATTCGGATCCACTCTTACTACTTTCATCTAGTTGGGCATGTGTAGCTCTTTCCATTATTCCGTTGTTATTGGACATTTGTATTTCAGTTATTTCCAGTATTGTTACTATGGGATTTATTCAGTTTGGTTGTGTGACTTAGATTTCGTATGTTGACATTCGATTGACGAATGTATTAAATTAATTGGATTATGTTGCAGAATTTAATGTGGTGTGATTCTTATTTATTGAATGTTGTTAATAAAATAAATGATTTTTCTTTAAATAAAATTTGGAAAGATATGTATTAAAAAATGGTTTTGACACTTAGCTTAATTATTTAGGGTGTTAAATTGGAAAATTTATTTTTATCGACAGTGATGCTGAGAATGAACCAACTGTTTACCTTGATTTAATTTAATAAAGGAGTGATCGCCCGGTATTTAATTAGGCGGGGTGTCACAGCCTTCTCGTTGAGGCATCCAACAGCGACAGTTTGCCCCGTCCAAGCCACATTCGGCACAATTCGGGCCATGATGGTATCCTTGTCGATCGGGGGGACATTTCGGGGATAGGTGAATTCTTGGATGTTCGGGACGTCAAACTCGGCCAACTTGGTCGTGAGACGGGCCAAGGAAAAGGGAATGGGAGTCCCATCCACGAAAGCTTCGGCCTCGAATTGGCCCGTCCGGACGATCGTACCATAGAAGGAGCGGACTTGATTGCCCAAACCGCTTCGTGAGGTTGGTTGAGGAATCGGCCACAGCCTCGAGCCATGAAGAGTGCGGTGACGGAGTTGGGCAGGGCTTCCCATTGGACAACGCGCTCCATATGGAGTTTGCGGCCCAAACCGAAGTATTGAGTGCACCACCTCTCCTCTTGGCGGGAGCGGAATTCACCGTGACCGGAGGGTTGGATCACGGTGGAGTCGTATTTGGTGGTGGCAACACGGGGGGCCATGGAAACAGTAGGGATTTGGTGCTTGGAACACTAAAGAGAAAAAAGAGAGTATTTGGGTTGGAGGTGTGAGGAGAAGAGGGGGGGGGGGGGGGGGTTTGGAGGTGTATTTATAGTGGAAAGGGGAGGGGAGGGGTTGGTTTTGGAGGGAAGGGGTTTGGAGGGAAAATGGGATGGGTTTGGGAGGGAAAAGTTGGAGTGGGGAAGAGGAAAGAAGGATTGGAGGGAATGAATGGGATTGGGGGGAAAGGGGGGTGAATCTTGGGAAGGGGAGAAGACAGATCTGCAGAAGGCGGACCGGTCCGGGGTGGGGGCGGACCGGTCCGGCCCTTTGACCTTTGAAATCCTCGACAGGCGGACCGATTCCTTTAAAAATAAAAGGAACCGGTCCGGGGTCGGACCGGTCCGCCTTAAAAAGGAACCGATCCACCCCAGGGCTTTTGGGCTGGAACTCTCCTAATTCGGTTTCGATCTCTCTTCTTCAACAAATTTCACTTTCCCTATATACTCTCTATCCAATTAGACTAAAAACCCTCTCGATTTCACTGGTCAACACCCTTTGACTCAAAATTCCCAACACACACGAATGCTTCTCCTGAACGAAACCTAGTCCTAACGATTCTCAAAACACACACGACTCTCACCCCATACGCGTCGGGGGTGCGATGAACTTACTTCAACAGCTCACTCAACCCCGTAATCGGGGTCCGACAACTAGATGGTGTCGACTTCTTATGCACACGCCTCTAGATATGGCTTTAGGCGTTGTCCATTGACTTTGAATGTATTTCCCCCTTTTAAATCGTCTAGTTCAACAGCTCCATGGGGGAGAACATTCTTCAAGACGAATGGGCCAGACCATCGTGACCGCAATTTGCCCGGAAAGAGGTGAAGCCGAGAGTTGTAGAGAAGAACTTTTTGCCCGGGAAGAAACTCTTTTCGACGGATGATGCTATCATGAGCAAGTTTAATTCTTTCTTTTGAAATTTTGGCATTCTCATACGCATCATTGCGTAGTTCTTCTAACTCATTCAATTGAAGCTTGCGGGCTTCACCGGCCTTATCTATGGCATAATTCAATTGCTTAATCTCCCAATACGCCTTGTGTTCAAGCTCAATGGGAAGATGGCAAGGTTTGCCATACACAAAGAGGAAAGGGGACATGCCTAGTTGGTTCTTATATGCAGTACGATACGCCCATAGCGAATCGTTCAATCTAAGGGACCAATCTTTTCGGGTAGGATTGACGGTCTTTTCGAGAATGTTCTTGCTCTCCCGATTCGCTAGCTCGGCCTGCCCATTCGTTTGCGGGTGATACGTCGTTCCAACCTTATGAACGACACCATACTTTCTCATGAGCTTCTCGAATGGCCTATTACAAAAGTGGGTTCCATTATCGCTAATTATTGCTTTCGGTGCACCGAAGTGGGAAAGTATATGTTCCTGCAGGAACTTTATCACCACTTTGTTGTCATTAGTCTTGGTAGCTATAGCTTCCACCCATTTTGAAACGTAGTCTACCGCGACAAGGATGTATAAGAAACCAAAGGATGGGAGGAAGGGTCCCATGAAGTCAATACCCCAACAGTCGAATATCTCAATGATGAGTATGGGGGTAAGAGGCATCATGTCTCATCGAGTAATGGCTCCCATTCGTTGGCACCTATTGCTTGATTTGCAAGCATCGTTCACATCCCGAAAGATTGTGGGCCAATAGAGGCCGCATTGCATAATTTTAGCGGCCGTCTTTTTCGTTGAGAAGTGGCCTCCACAAGCTTCCGAATGACAAAACTGGATGACTTTCGGGATCTCGTCATCCGGTACACATCGTCGGATGATTTGCTCGGAGCAATATTTAAAAAGGAATGGGTCATCATAAAAGAACATGCGCGACCAAGTAAGAAACCTCTTCTTACCTTGCGGTGTCCATTCGGGAGGAACGACTCCCGTGACAAGATAGTTCACTATATCCGCAAACCAGGGATACGAAGAGGTAGCAAAAAGTTGCTCATCCGAAAAGTATTCGTCTATGGGTATGGGATTACTAGGTACATCGGACGAAAGCCGAGATAAATGGTCGGCAACGACGTTTTCTACTCCTTTCTTATCTTTGATGGAGAGATTGAACTCTTGTAGGAGTAGGATCCACCTTATGAGGCGCGGCTTGGCATCTTTCTTTGCAAGTAGGTATTTCAAAGCCGCGTGGTCGGTGAAAATAGTAATAGGAGAACCAATGAGATATGACCGTAATTTATCAAGGGCAAAGACTACCGCTAGAAGCTCCTTCTCCGTGGTAGAGTAGTTGAGTTGCGGTCCTGTAAGGGTCCGGCTAGCATAGTAGATGACATGAGATTGCTTATCTTTTCGTTGGCCCAAAACAGCCCCGATTGCGTAATCGCTTGCATCACACATAAGTTCGAATGGTAAGGACCAATCCGGAACTTGCCTGATGGGAGCGGACACAAGCATGTTTTTTAATTTGTCAAAAGAGCTTTGGCATGCTTCCGTCCACTCAAATAGGGTGTCCTTCATGAGTAAGTTGCTTAAGGGCCTAGCGATGGCGCTAAAGTACTTAATGAACCTTCGATAAAACCCCGCGTGGCCCAAGAATGAGCGCAAGTCCTTCAGCGATTTTGGTAGGGGAAGATCAGCTATGACATCTATCTTTGCCCTATCAACCTCTATTCCTTTGGATGACACTATGTGGCCAAGAACTATTCCCTCGGTGACCATGAAACGACACTTTTCCCAATTCAGCACTAAGTTCTTTTCCACACATCGGGTAAGTACTTTTTCCAGCTTTTCTAAACAATGATTGAAAGAGGTGCCAAAAACGCTGAAATCATCCATAAACACTTCGAGTCCTCTCTCGACCATGTCGCTAAATAAGCTCAACATGCACCTTTGAAAAGTCGCGGGTGCATTACACAAGCCAAATGGCATACGTTTGTAGGTAAATGTATCAAAAGGGTAAGTGAAGGTCGTCTTCTCCTGGTCAAGTACATCTACCTCAATTTGGTTATATCCGGAATAACCATCAAGGAAGAAATAATAAGGGTGGCCCGCCACTCTTTCAAGCATTTGATCAATAAATGGCAAGGGGAAATGGTATTTCCTAGTTCCCATATTGAGTTTACGGTAATCAATGCAAACGAGCCACCCGGTGGTGGTACATTGGGGAACTAGCTCTCCCTTAGCATTCTCAATCACAGTCATACCCGACTTCTTCGGGACGACTTAAATAGGGCTTACCCATTTGCTATCCGAGATTGGATCGGTAATCTCGGCATCCAATAATTTAATGATCACGGTTCTCATAACTTCTTTCATGTTGGAATTCAGTCTTCTTTGCATTTCTCTAGAGGGTTTGACATCCTCTTCGAGATGGATCTTTTGGGTGCAAATCAAAGGACTTATCCCCTTCAAATCAGCGATGCACCAACCAAAAGCACTTTGGTGCTTCCTCAGAATTTTCAATAATTTACCCTTCTGCCCTTCATCTAGGTTAGAGGAGATAACAACAGGAAATGTCTCATCCTCTCCTAGGTATGCATATTTAATATGGGAGAGGAGTTTCTTTAATTCGAGGGTTGGAAATTTTTCACTGGAGGGAACCATGTGTGTATCCCTCGACGGTAATTCCTCGAATCTAGAAACCCAATTAACATCTCTCACGTCCTCTTTCGACGTACTCTCATCGAGTAGTTCTCTCAACTCTCCAACCTCCCTCTCGAAGTCGGTATATGTCCCCTTATACTCGTATCTCACTGCTAAACAGGACTCTAAAGCGTTGCCACAGTAATTCTTCTCAAAGTACTCCTCTACTATCTCATCAATGAGGCTCATCGCATGAAGATCATCTTCCTCCCCTGCATTTTGGGCTATGTGGAAGATGTTGGTTTCCAAGATCATGTTCCCAAATGTGAGTTACATTCGCCCATTCCTCGTATCGATGATTGCATTAGCTGTAGCTAGGAAAGGGCGCCCAAGGATGATGGGAACATGATTACTCGAGTGGAAGGAGGGATCCATGTCCCAAATGATAAAATCTACCGGAAAGTAGAAAGTGTCAACTTGAACGATCACGTCCTCGACTATACCTCGTGGGATCTTCACTCTTCGATCCGCTAATTGGAGAGTGACCTTCGTGGGCTTGAGGTCACCCAAGTCAAGTTGCCTATAGATGGAGTAAGGGAGGATATTTACGCTTGATCCCAAGTCAAGTAAGGCTTTTTCAATTTTATTCTCCCCAATGATGCAGGATATGGTGGGTGCACTGGGATCTGTGAATTTAGGCGGGAGTTCATTTAGTATAATGGAGCTCACATTTTGTGCTAGAAAGACGTTCTTCTTCACTTTCATCTTTCTCTTAACCGTCAACAGGTCTTTGATGACTTTGCCATAAGCTGAAATTTGTTTAATGGCCTCAAGGAAAGGTAAATTCAGCTTTACTTGCTTAAGCACTTCTAGCACGTCTTCACGTGGGTTTCCTCTATGGGAGGGAATCAACCTTTAAGGAAACGGTGCCGCGGAGGGAGGTTTCACTACTACCTCTGGCTCACTAGCATCTTCTTGGTCACTCTCATTTAAGGGGACATCTTCGGCCTCTTTCTTGTCGGGCGAAATCTCCTTGTCTTTCGTTGTGTCGGGTGGGGGAGGTGATAAATCAACGACTCTCCCACTACGAAGAGTGGTCACAGCTTGACATTTCTCCTGATGTTCAGTGGAGGTGGAGCTAACACTAGTTTGACATTGGGGAGGTCTTTGGCCTTGGGCAGGAAACTTGCCCTTCTCTTGAACACGCAATGAGGATTGTATTTCTGATAGATTCACATTTATGTCGCTAATCAGACGATCATATTTGTCATTGGTTGCGGTCTGGCTTGCGATGAATTGATTCATGGTATCCTCGAGAGTTCTCCGCTGTGGCGGGATATAATTTCCTTGAGGTGGTGGTGCTGGCACATGTCCTTGCATGTGTGGAGCTTGTTGAAAATATTGTGGTGGAGGATGGGCAACATGCGAAGGAGGGTTCATTGCGGCATGTTGTTGCCCATAGCTAAAACCGGGATGGTTTTTCCATGAAGGGTTGTAGGAATTCCCGTGCGGGGCACCGAAATTACCCTTAAAGCCTCCTATACCACTAACTTGCTCTTGAAGCATTACTTTGTAGGCGGGTATCGTCGGGCATTCCTCAGTTGAATGTCTCACCTCACAAATAGCACACACATTCACGACGGGGTTTGGAATGGGTCCAGCTGGTCCTTTTCCATATATCTCGCATAGATCTCGAAATCCTTTCTCAAGAGTCTCCAATCGACAGCCCATCATAGAATTCTTCTCTACGTGGAATAGACCGGATGCCGACGGAGTGGTGGTCACTTGTCGATTTTGATTCTGAGCGTTGGGATCATAAGTATCCCAGGATTGGGTAGTCTCGTCCACATACCTCAGGTGAAGCTCAGCATCGTGGACATCTAAATCAATAAACGGGCCACTTCCCATTGTTTCAACCAGTTGTTTGGAGTTAAGATTCAACCCACTATAGATAAAAGAGATGACTTGCGCTGAATCAAATCCATGATGAGGGCATGAAGAAACTAACTCATTGAGACGTTCATAACATCGATGGAATGGCTCATTTTCAGCTTGTCTGAACGCTTGAATTTGAGCCTTTATGGAGATTGTTCGATGTGGTGGGAAGAATTTCTTGAGAAATCTCGACTGTAATTCATTCCAGGATGGAATCGAGCTTGGAGGTAAAGACCATAGCCAGGTCTTAGCTTTATCTTTGAGCAAGAAAGGGAAGAGTTTGAGGCGGATTACCTCTTGTGTGCAGGTTTGATCATTGTGAGTATCACACACGTCCTCGAATTCCCTAATATGGAGGTATGGCTTTTCAGAATCCATACCGTGGTAATGCGGTAGCATCTGGATCATCCCATTTTTGAAACGGAATTTCCCGGCATTATACGGGAGTATAATGCATCCCGGCATGACAGTACGCTCTGGATATAAGAATTCTCTAATCGGACGGTATGGGGGCTCTTCCTCACCGGCGGGTGCACTGCCGTGTTGCGACATCTCTTCCTCACTTATTGACTCGGTGCTCTCACTAGACGTGCTCGGAGTGTGTCCTAAGAAGGAAAAGGGAGTGTTATCGGAGACTGAGTGCGACGATGTGGGAGGTGGGACCCAGAACTGTGGGGCATTTGGAGTGTGGGGACTATCAGGATTATACTCAACAATTGGATTTTCGTGAATGTTGGTTGGAGTATTATGGGGTGTGGGAATGGTTTCAGAATTTTGCATTAAGCTTAGGAGAGATGATGATTATGAATCTTTTTGTGCTTTCTTTTTTAAATAATTTTTTTTGTCAAAGCTTCGGATGGACTCAATCTAATCCTAAGTTTACCTAATTCCCCGACAACGGCGCCAAAAACTTGACACGGCTGAAAATGTGTCTCAGGAATGCGTTCACTCTAGGCTCAAGTGCAAGCCTGTCGCTCAAGTAATAATCCCAGTAAGTCGGGTATCGATCCTCAGGGAAAAAGGACAACGGAGTTGTGACGACGGGAAAAAGACGGAGAGACCCTAACTTTGACCCTAAAAAGAAAAGGAAAAATTGATTTGGTTTTGAGATTGATTACAGCTAAATGCAATAATGGAAATAAGAGAAGATGCAACTATACTAATCTACCGAAATTAAGAATGAATGATGATTCGAAACTTTTTGTTTTAAATAATGAGAAGAGTAGGACGGGAATACAATCCCCCAACCCTAGTGTAATGCGGTGATAATATTAATCATAAATTTATCTGATTGATTTGACACGAAATTTAGTACTCCCAATCATTATGTATACGAGGTTCAAGCCCGCGTCATACCTAATCTGAGGATGAGTAAATCAGTATCGCGTTAGTGACACTCAAATTGCACTCTAAATCATCACGAGTACCCAGAGGAAAACGAGATATAAAGATATACAATTATTGTGTAACCACGCAATACGATCATAACCAATCACTAAATTCATCGATTAATTTTATACACACATTAACACATCAGGCTGGGTTCATGTACCCCGGCTTTGGACGATCTAGCCTAACATGTTGAAGTTAATAAAAACGATGATTGATGTGCAGGAATTCATAATTACTCTAATGAAAATGGCAATTAGATGTAGACAAGAATTAGAATTAAGAATTACTCACTACAATTAATCAAACAATAAATGAAACAATGAATGGAACTGATACTCACAAAAATCACTGAATAAATCTTCAATCTTTGAATTAAAACTGCAGTTGTTAGCTAAACTAGGTTTTTTGGAAAAAGAGAGGAAAAATCCTACTAATTCTCCGTCCCAATAACAATAATAAATTGGATTTTTATACCCTACAACAATTTCGAAATTCAGCTGCACCAGGAGTCTTTTTAGGAAGAGATAAAATTTTCAAATCTCGAATCCCGGACCGGTCCGGGCCTTAGGCGGACCGGTCTGCCCCCAAGGCGGATCGGTTCATTTTATTTTGGGGCGGACCGATTCCTTTTATTTTTGCCTTCTTCGGTTTGCTTGTGGTCCGGGGTCTTCTGGAGTTTGGCAAGGCGGATCGGTCCGGGGTAGTGGCGGACCGGTCCGGCTATTTGACTTTTTGATTCCTCTTTGACTGCTCATAACTTTTGTTCCGGGATTCTGATTGAGGTGCCGTTTCTTCCTATGTGCTCGTGAATGAGATGTCTTCAACTTCTCTTTAGGTGCCTCATCCGAATTTCGGGTGGAAATTACGCTTTTGCCCTTTTGACTTTTCCTTTTTTATTTCTTGATTCTTCCGGTTTCTCTCTTCCGTTTCTTGACATCAAATACCTATAAAATCACTATGAAATACCAGAAACTCGGTGTACTCATTAGGATCAGTCAGTAGCAAAATTATGAGATAAATCCAACTCAATTACGTTGTTCGAGATGCTATAAGTAACTAAATCAAGGGATAAATTAGGAAGAATTTATGCCTAATCATGGTGCTCCGCCCAATAGATGTAGAATTAATGGTCTTGGGCTCACGTTCTACTGGGCCCCACCCGCTGACATGTGATAGTTGGATCAAAGAGAAGTGATAGTGGGATTCTCGTAAATGTCAACCCCTCTCGCCCGCATTTTTCACTTTATGATATTATGTGTGAGCGGAATTTTTGTGCCGTTAACATAGGCCTCGTAGTGGCCTTTGGATGTTTTTACAAGGGTCCCACACAAAATGCTGACAATATTGTCATGGATCTTAAGTGAGTAATTGTACCAAACCGAGCAAATAGTCGAGTGACATCGGTGGGAAGTTGATCCCACAAGACTTTTTTCTCCATTAAATCTGTTCGAGTGGAACCAAAATATTTGTTGATCCAATCCCGCTCTTACACCGATAAAAAAATATCTCGGGCATCATTGCTCTCGATTCTGACGGAGTCGTATATGAACACAAAATTGCTACACTCATAAATGACTTAAAAATACAACATAACATCCCCCATATGCATCCGGGGTGCGACGATCTCTCTCTAAATTACTTATTTATCCCCGTATACGGGTCTCGACAACAAGATTATCTCGATTTCCTCAATATATATCTCGAGATATGGCTTTAGGCATTGTCCATTTACCTTACATGTGTTTCCATCCTTAGGTTCCTCAACCTCTATTGCACCATGTAGAAGAACCTATTTCACAACGGAATGGTCGGTCCATCGTGAACAAAAATTATCGGGAAACAAATAAAGTCATGAGTTGTACGAGAGCACTTTTTGGCCCGAATGAAACTCTTTTTTATTGATATTTCTATTGTTATTTAGTTTCATTCGCTCTTTGGAAATTCAGGTGCTCTCATACCCATCGTTGCTTATTTCCTCTAACTCACTCAATTAAAGTCTACGCACTTCACCGGATTTATCAAGATTAAAGTTCAACCTTTTAATGGCCCAATACATCGTGTGCTCTAACTCAACAACGAGATGGCAAGGCTTTCCATACACAAAGAGAAATGGGGACATTCTGAGGGGGTTCTTGTACGCAGTCTGATAAGCCCATTGCGCATCGAGTAATCTATTAGACCAATCCCTACGGTTGGGATCACTGGTGTTTTTAAGAATATGTGTAATCTCTCGATTGGCTAACTTGTCGTGTCCATTTTTTTGTGAGTGGTAAGTCATCCCAACCATGTGGACGATGCCATACTTTCTCACTAACTTCCCAAACGGCCTATTATAAAAATGCGTGCCATTTTCACTAATGATGACTTTCGGAGCATCGAAACGAGAAGATATATGTTCATGGATTAACTTAACCACCACAATACTGTCATTCGTCCTAGTAGTTGCGGCCTCTACCCACTTAGACACATAGCCTACGATGACAAAGATGTATAGGAACTTGAAAGAAGGAGGAAAAGGTCCTATGAAGTCGATGCCCCAATAGTCAAACATTTCGATGGTGAGAATAGGGGTCAATGGCATTATGTCACATCGAGTAATGGCCCCCATATTTTGGCACCTATCGCAAGATCTACAATACAAGTTCACATCCTGAAAGATTGTGAGTCAATAGAGACTGCATTAAAGAATCTTTGTTGCCGTCTTTTTTATGGTAAAGTGGCATCCACATGCTTTTGAATGACAAAATCGGATAATACCATGAATCTCCACGCCCAACACATATTTTCGGATCATTTGGTGGGCGTAATACTTGAACAAATAGGGATCATCATAGAAAAACATAAGCGACCATGTAAAGAAATTCCTCTTCTCTTGCGGTGTCCAATCGAAGGGGAATCCCGATATCTGCAAACCAAGGAAGAGAGGAAGTGGCAAATAATTATTCATTTGGAAAATACTCATCTATGCGTATGGGATCTTTAGGTACATCTAACGAGAGCCCATATATATATGATCGGCTATGACGTTATCTACTCATTTCTTGTCTTTAATGGAAAGATCAAACTCTTGAAGAGCAAGATCCATATAATGAGGTGTGGCTTCGCATCCTTCTTAGAAAGGAGTTATTTGAGAGTTTTATGGTTGGTAAAGCACATTATGAGTGACCCAATAAGATATGAATGGAATTTATTGAGGAATAACACTACCACTAGTAACTCTTTCTCCATGATGGGTAGTTCAATTGAGGTCCCACTAGCGTAGTATATGACATTAACCTTCTTATCCTCATTTTCTCTACATTACTCTCATCACACATAAGTGCGAATGGAAGGGTCCAATCTGGAGCTTTCATGATGGGAGAGGAGATGAGCATGCTTTTTAATTTTTCAGAAGCCACTTAACAGGCTTCACTCCACTCAAAAGGGGGAATATTTACGAGTAGGTTACTTAAGGGCCTAGCTATGGAGCTAAAATCCTTAATTAACCTACGATAAAGCTCCACGTGGCCCAAGAATGAGCGCACGTCCTATAGTGATTTTGGTGGGGGAAGTTTGACAATAATTTAAATTTTCTCCTATTGATCTCTATCCCCTTTGATGACACAATGTGACCAAGACCTACTCCTTCGATAACCATAAAATGGTACTTCTCCCAATTTAGTACCAAGTTCTTTTTCACACGTCGGGCAAGATGCTTTTCGAGATTATCAAGGAAATGGTCACAAGAAGGGCCGAAGACACTAAAATCGTCCATGAAAACCTCAAGGCCCCTTTCGACCATGCTGCTAAATAGACCAAACATGCACATTTGAAAGGTCGCTAGTGTATTACACAATCCAAATGGCATACGTTTATAGGTAAATATGCCAAAGGGACATGTGAACTTATTCTTCTCTTGATCTAGAACATACACCTCAATTTGGTTATAATAGAAATAACCTTCTAAAAATAGTCAAAAAGGTAGCCCGAGACTCTCTCAAGCATTTCGTCCATGAACGACAAAGGTAAATGGTATTTTCTAGTGCCGTCATTGAGTTTTCGGTAGTCAATGCATATGCGTCACACGATGGTGGTATGTTTTGGAATAAGTTTTCCCTTTGCGTTCTCGACTACAGTCATTACCGACTTCTTTGGGATGATTTGAATAGGACTCACCCATTTACTATTCGAGATGGGATAGATGATGCCCCTATCTAATAACTTAATAATATTCATTCTAACGACATCTTTCTTGATCGGGTTCAAACATCTTTGCACCTCCCTAGAGGGCTTAACGTCCTCCTCTAAGTGGATTTTATCAGTACAAATCAAATGGCTTATACCTTTCAAATCCGTGATGGACTAACCAAAAGAACCCTTGTGCTTACTAAAAATAGTCATAAGCTTACCTTCTTGCTCTTCATTTAGGCTCGAGGAGACAATAACGGGATATATCTCATCCTCTCCTAAATAAGCATTTTCGACATTGGAAGGAAGCTTCTTCAATTTGAGTTTTGGAAATTTAACATCGGAGGGAACTATGTATGATTCCCTCGGTGGTAATTCCTCAAAACAAAATACCCTAACATGATTACCCTCAAAATGTTCATGCACTACCTCCTTTATAAGATCCGACTCATGTAACTCATCCTCATCACCCATTTGCTTGGTGATGATGAAAATATTTGTTTCAAGTGTCATATTTTCGAACTTGAGTTATATTTGCCCATTACGCATGTAAATCAACGCGTTATCCGTAGTTAGGAAAGGGCAACTAAGAGTAACGGGAACATGATGACTCGAGTTAGAGGAGGGATTCGTGTCCAAATAACATATCTATCGGGAAGTAAAAAGTGTCGACTTGGATGATCACGTCCTCAACTATCCCACGGGGTATCTTCACGGCGTGATTCGTAAGTTGGAGATTAATTTTAATGGGATTAAGATCTCCCAAATCAAGCTTCCTATAAATTGAGTAAGGGAGAATGTTGACACTTGCCCCTAAATCAAGTAAAGCTCTCTTGATTTTATTCTCTTCAATAATGCACGAAATGGTGGCCGCATCTGAATCTGTATACTTGGGTGAGAGGTCCCTCAAAAGTACCGAAGTTACATTTTATGCTAAGAACACCTTTTACTTTACCTTTAATGTGTGTTTGATCATGGCCAAGTACTTTCGGAACTTAGCATATGTAGGAATTTTCTTGATAGACTCAAGTAAAGGTAAGTTAAGCTTCACTTGCTTAAGAACTTCTAGAATGTTATCACGGGAGGCCCCTTTAAGAGGAGGGACCAACCGTTGAGGGTAAAGTGAGGCTATAGAGGGTTTCACTACCACCTCACGCCTAACTGTGTCATCTTTATCACTCTCTTCCAAGGGGGCATCTTCAGCCTCTTGCGTGTTGAGCGAACCTCCTTGTCATTTTGCACATCGTGTGGAGGAGGCGATAAGTCAACTCTCCCCCCATCACGTAGAGTGGTTACCACTTGACATTACTTTTTTTTTCATCGAGTGTAGATATCACACAGTTTTGACCTTGGGGAGGTGGTTGGACTTGGACAGGAAACTTTCCCTTCTCTTGGAGACTTAAGGAAGATTGTAACTTAGGAAGCGATGCCTTTAAGTTGAAAAAAATTTAAGCATTTGGGCATTTATCGATGACTGAGTTTGCATGAATTGAGCAAGAGTGTCCTCGAAACTCTTCCGTTGTGGGATCACATAAGGAACGGGAGGAGGCACTTCTATGGGCGACGCTTGTTAATAAGGTGGGAGTGGTGGTGGTTGTTGATCAACATATGTATTCGAGTTCATCACTACATTCAGTTGCCCATAACTAAAATTGGGATGGTTTCTCCATGAGGAAGGGGCGTTAAAATTATCCTTATAATCTCCCACCGCCTCTACTCGTTTATAGGCGAGTAACGTTGGACATTCATTCATTAAATGTCCCTCATAACAAATCACGCAACTCTCCTCCGGTAGAGCTCGAGATGGTCCGAATATATTTCTCCCCATATCTTCGACTACGTCTTCTAGCTGCTTCGCTAATTAGTTAATTTAGAGCTTCAACTCGGATTCCTTGTCCAAGTGATAGAGTCCAGACGCAGAAGGAGCTGTGGGTGTGATTATAGCTTTGGGTTGGGTGTTTGGATTCGATGTGTCCCAAGCTTGAGTAGTATCGATGACATACTTAAAGTGGGCCTCCCTGTTGTTAGCATCTAACCCGAAGAAATCTCTCGAGCACATAGTTTCAACGAATTATCATGAGCTTAGGCTAAGCCCATGATGGAAGTAAAAGATGAGTCTCCACTTCTCAAAGACATACGTGGGCACAAAATAACTAGCTTATTTAACCTCTTCCAACACTTATTAAAAGGCTTGTTATCATCGGTCCTATGTGCAAGAAATAACTTTTAGAGAAATTTATCCTGCATGTCTCTAGATATCGAGTTCGGTGCTAATGACCAAAGCCAAGTCTTAGCCTTGTCTTTAAATGAAAATGGGAAATTCTTGAGGTACTGCAAGATTGATCGTTAACGTCCCGCACGCCTCTTCGAACTCTCTAATGTGGAAATAAGACTTCTCTGGCTCCATATTGTGAAATTATGGGAGAATCTGAATCATCCTATTCCTAAAGTGTAATTGCATTGCATTATGCAAAAATATAATGCAACCTGTTATGCCCAATACTGGTACATAGACCGCAGAAGGCTTAAATGCATAGTCGTTGCCTAAGGCTCAAACATGTCGTGGCAGTCCCTATGGATACAACACATAATAAGGCCATGGTTGTATCCGTGAGAGGCCGTGGCCACATACTCCTTTAGAAGTACATTCCCTATCGCAGACTTTGCCACTTCAGCATGCACTTGTCAGTTGTCCAACTTCTAAAAGGATTCCCCACTTACATCACTTATTCACATGTCACGTGCTCCATGCACGTGACCCCTCTTTTTGACTTCTATAAATGGAAGTGCTCACTCTATATTTAACAGGACAAGTTTTGGCAGTGAATCCCTACCCAAAAATCTACTCACTCTCTCTCTCTAGAAGTTCCCAGGTCACCCCAGGTCATCTGGGCCACTACGGTCCGCAACCCTCTACAAACTTGCTCTTCAAGCTGGATCCCGCACTACACAAGGCTACATTTCTCATGTATTTATCTCTATCTATCTCTTGTACGTCTCTAATGGCAAAATAATCTTGTATTAACAATTTTATCAAAATGGAGTAAGGCACCAAAGTGGACATAAGATCATTTTATAGTCGAACCACTATACATCTTGTGTTCCGTTCCTCTTTATTTATTTATTTCTGCATTTATACTTGATATGATGGTTAAGAATGACTTGGACATGATTTCTCGCATCATAATTTTGATGCCATCCATGGGAAACGAGGTGTTTTACTAAGTTTTCTTTAAAATCAGGGGTGTAGCACTTGTTTCATCCACGGGGACCTTCGAGTCATGATCTCATGCATGAGATTTCGATTAGTAAGCTCATATGTTGCATGCAAACTCCCTAAGGGAATTCTTCTTTCTAGATCTATTTTTTAGACCTTTTTCCTTAGCCTTGTATCTAGTTTTCTTAACCCAATGATGTTACCCTACCTAGTTTGTGTTGAAAAACTCAATAGGCCATGGCCTAAAAAAGGTGTATAATTAGGCATGCACCCTTCTTCATCTATATATATTTATGGACATCTTATGCCATTTTATTTCCTATACTCTAGGAGATTTTCTACCAAACTTGCGCTATTTGGCGCGTATAGACTTTTATGTCTTGGGATAGATCCTTGAGGACCTTTTTGGTCATGTCTTTTGGGGTGAAACCCAATTTTTGGGTCCATTTCTGGAAGATAACCCTCCCTGTATCTTGCCGGATGCGACTTGGCAGGTTAACTGCCTATAGGTCGCATCCCTTATGCATCAGCTTAGCCACTTTTTGTATTTTTATGGCATATTTTCACTTTTAATTATTAAAATTGATATGCTTAGTATCAAATATGTCATGAAAAGCTTTAGAAACTCCTACCACTGGCCTTATGGTTTGTGAAGAGGGGTTAAGTTGCAAAATGGCTAGGTCAGATCGTTAATAAACCGACGATTCAACAGACAAAGTCCAACTAATAGATTGTCCTAAGGACCAATAAAATGTCCGAGATAGGTTACGAAATCCTTTCTTACTAATTTTTTAGTTAATTTATCACCCCAAAAAAAGAGTCCGATAAGTTATCCCGTCCGATGAAACCGTACATGCTCAAATCACTTCTGGTGAACAGTCCTTCATAGGGGCCACGATCGCATCCCTATTGGACTCAGAGGTCGCAGCATCACCCTTCTTGTTTCAAGAGTCCACTATAGTCTGCTCTTGTTTAAAACAGGTCACAACCAGTGATAAACAGGTCGCAGTTAGTGATTCATACTTTTCTTTTTCTCTACATATCTTGGTTTTCTCACTATGGATTATTTTATCTCGAAGAGTATATTTTCTAAAGACTAACACACCAGAAGCCATGGAAGGAAGCTCTAGATTAGATCTACAACAGAATGAAGATATGGACCACTTATTGAGCCAATTAACCATCTATATGACAGCCAAGCCTCACTCCAAGTCCATATTAACCTCCTGGGATAGAGGGTTATGATGTTAGAGTCTATAGCCTTCACTTCCCTGCAGAAGGGCGCAACACCAGAAGCTAAAGAAGATAAGGCCATGGATATAGAGAAGACCAGTAGGGCCTCGGTAGACCCCGTTGAGTAACATTTTTAGTGTAGGCTGGGATTTTGGGTTAACAAGAAATTATTCATGCGTATAAGAAATCATGCGTATATTTAATAAAAAGATCGAGACTCGTAAAGGAGTTAGACCAGAATATAAGTGAGTGAATGCTTACTGAAATTATACTTAGAATGATTCGAGAGAGGAGAATTATGAGGTGAATAATAAATGAGAATACAAATAACGAGTCCGTTATACAAAATAATCGAGTAAAATGTGTAATAACGGATAATCATAATTATGGGTCATGAGCGCACCTAACTTAGCAATGTGTATGTGTATGTGTATATATATGACTGTTTGATTGTGCATATATTATATCTGTATAAAAATCATACTCGGGCTACTTTCTATCACGGGAGGTTTCCGCGCCGAGACGGTCTTATCTCGATTGGGCCTTTATGGGGGATATTGACTTGTACCCTAGAACATAGGATTCCTTGGTACAGGCTATCTGATTGATAGTCAGATGGTCCTAAGAGACGTGAGGGTATGTGCTGACCTCTTAGAGACTTGGAACTATGCTTCGCCTCCATTTATATGTGTTTTTATGTTAATAAAGTTCGAGAGTGATTCCGAACTAGTATTTCCCTTAGTACGAGTGATACGGGGACTTGATAGCAGAGTATGCCGGCACCATAGATTGTATGTGGGGTGCATATAGTATATATATATATATATATATATATATATATATATATATATATATATATATATATATTATATGAGTGATTGGTATATATATACTTGTAAGGACACAAATTTCCAATTGAGTCCATATATAGTTTTGGCTCAATTCCAGATAAAATAGAGATAGTGCAAATATACATTCAAAATAGAGAGAATATGCATCACCATATAATCCAAATATAATTCAAATGTAATAATTTAGAACAATTCAATTCAAACTTAAATCAATGTCACTAAATGTCTGGGGTATGGTTAACGCTGAGGAGGTGAGTAGGCCACACGATATACGAATTAACACATCCACTAATATACGTCGTGCCGCATTGTTCGCGCAACCACAATTTGGAGTTCTCCTTCCCGGGCATCACATGCGTGACGAGCACCCTGGACTAGATGTCTTGAAGCTCACGTCCATGAACAAGTGCACCCTGGACGATATTCAGGTCCCTCAACCCCCGCCCTATCCGCTGGCCATCAAATATGTCCATTATAAACACGTTCGGCCAACCAAGTGTCGACGTCGGTTTGTTGAAGGGAGCCAAATAGGGAAGTGGATCATCAAAGTTCGCACGTCTCGACGATAAAGTAGCGAGGTCCACATCCTCGTCCTCGTCCTCGTCCTCCCACACCTCCTCCTTCCGCACCTCCTCCCGCACCACCTCCTCCTTCCGCACCTCCTCCCTTTACCCTTACGGTTTCCTCCCAACGAATGCTTCACGAATGAGTACATATCCTGGACCGTCGCCTCCAAACGGGACAACTTCGCGTCGTGTGAATCCACCGTTCAAGCCAACCCGGTGTCGCTCGTCTCCAATCTGATGATCCTATATTTGGCCACCCGTGAGCTCACCCCCTTGTCCTCCCCTTGTGATCAGAGCCAAGCGCTTGACTGAGTGCGTCTGTGGACAAAGATGCCTTGTCGACATCAGACTGCGACTCATGCACTTCCTTAAGCTTTGCCTGAAACGATAAAAAGCACATGATTAGTAAAATAAGTAAATAAAAAAATTATAACATAATTAACAAAAAGTAAACTGTCGGATTACTTACAATCATGGCCGCGACGCTTGAGGACACCTCCTTATCCTTCCCCTTCTTCGTCCAAAGAGCCACATAAGTATCGAGCCTATGTGGCCTACCCACAGGGCCACTCCCTGTCCCCTGAAATAAAATAAAGTAAAATTAGTATCGGCCCCGAAAAGTAAAATAATGCAGAATAATATATTGTATGTAGTTATAGAAAAATTAAATCTTACCATCATCCTATGCTCCACCTCGGTGTAAGACGTCCGACAAGAGTAGTGCACGTTCGTCTTTTTTTCCCGCTTTTCCCTTCCCGATTGGCGAGATGCCAATTGTCGCTCCCCGATTTCATTGTCAATGAACCTTTGCCATTGTGCCAATGAGATTGGCTCCTTCGGCGGGACGGATTCACGCCATTGGATAATGGACTCTCATGTCTTCCCAAAGTATCGGGTTCGCATATTTTTCTTCCACGTCTTGTGTTGCTCCCTCAATGCTCCAAGACGGAATCGCGTAGCTTTGGATCCAGGTTGAATTGTTCCTGTCCAACAAATACAATATTAGTTGCAAATAAATATAAATATAAATATAAAATGAAATTGATATCGAAATTGAAATTTAAATATTCATATAAATATAAATATATTACTTGTAGTGCCACCCAAATAGCTAACTTGAGCTCATATGGAACCTCCTTCGAACTAATGTACTCCGGGCCGATGATCGTCTTTACCAGCTCGAGGGATCTCGCTAATAGCCCCGACTTGTTGTCGATGGGCATCCCTAATTCACCATATTTGGGGAGACTAGGCGCCCTTGTCGCCTCCGCTACCACCGAGCCCATCATAACTAGCATCATCATCCTCGCCTTAATACCTGAAGGAGACATTTGCTGTAAAAAAATGTTATTAGTACATGTCAAAATGAATTAAAAGAAGACATGAAAATATGTACAATTACTGCAAATAAAAATGAATTGTTACTATTAGGGGTGGGCACGGTCCGGTCCGGTCCGGTCCGGGTTTTGCCTATTTTTTTAACCGGACCGAATATTCGGTCCTCAATTTTTTTGGACCGAGACCGAACCGATTAATTCGGTTAACCTACTAATTCGGTCCATGCTTTTTTCGGTCCTGACCCTATTTTATATATATGTACATTTTATGAATGTTTTTATCTATTTTTCTCACAAATATATATATAAAAAAATAATACTCGAAACTCCAAGTGATATTTAGATGGGTTTTTTTAACCCAAATAAAAAAATGTCTATACATATATAAAATGTCCCAAATTAAATTCATAAGTTATATACATTAATTCAAAAAATATACATGAGAAACACAATAACATTATTTTTATTATATATATATGGGAATCGGTTTGGTCCGGTCCAAATCGGTCTTTTAATATAGTGGACCGTGGATCGGACCGGTTTAATCGATTTTTAGTTTTTGTGAACCGATTTTCGGACCGGTTTCAAAATAGCCTTGATTTTCGGTTCGATCCGGTTCGGTCCAATCGGTCCATTCGGGTCGGTCTTTTTTTTGTCCACCCCTAGTTACTATTAAACACCTCCCCTACCCACCCATCCCCCTCCCCCCACCCTGCCCCACCCCCACCCCCACCCTGCCCCACCCCCATCCCCAATCCCCACCCACCACACACGCGCACACACACACACGCGCACAACCCCCCCACCCTGCCCCACCCCCACCCATCCCTGCCCCCTCCCCCCCATCCTGCCTAGCATCGAGATAAGGTAGTTTCGATCCATAGTCATCGGGAGTACAAGTTGGATCCTACGTAACTCTTCAACTGGTGCCAAATTCAATGCCAAGTAAATTGCTTGTTGTAGAAATTCTTCGTTCTCAGAATACATACGAGCTTGCTTCGTAGCTTGTTCTTCCCCCACCAGTCAACAAGTAATAAGGTGATATTTAATGTTTGGCGTTGCAATTTCCTATTACCAGTCTACATCTCAAATGATTTTATACAGTTTAGTATATCCTTCATCTCGACTCGTCTCACTGAATTGGGTTTGGTCGATACCATCAGTGTTGAGGTAAATGTTATCCCACACGTTCATGACCTCAAGAAAATTATTTAGCATCATAATAACATAAAAAAATTATGAAATTAAAATAACTATATATTCTAAATAAGTCCCGCGTAGGATTAATAAGCATGGCGCTCGCGCTGATACCATGTTGTGACATCCCGATTTTTAGGGTGACTTAAGACTGTTTTGATAATATAAAATTCCAACACATTCATAGACAAAATAGAAAATGCTTTATTACATCCTAACAAACTAGGTATACTGACTAAGAACTTTATTCATTACAAGCATAACGGTCTATGGATATCATTCCCAAAATAAAATAATAATATTAAAAAAATAAATAGTAAAGCTATATCAACTGATAAGTGGTAACATAAGAAATCATGATGGGTTTGCCGATCTCGCTACTAAATTTCCATGAGTATGTGAAGGACAGAGACACGCATGGTGATGCACTAAAGTTTGTGGGGTCAGGGGGAATGTTGCCTTCCTCACGCTCAGGGGCCATCTAGAATTTTTAAAGAATGAGCAAAAAATTTCCCATTAGATAATTATGATTCTATAATAATTTTAAAAGAAATAATGCCTAAAGATTAGTAACATTATAAGTACATAAGAAGTTGGATTCAATAGCTCATCTAAAATAAATCATAATAATATTGCTACAATTAGAAACATCAAGGCTAAAATATTTATTCGCTATGGATGGTTTCGAAATAAATAACCCATAATTATCCGTTTAGAGGCTTTAGGGCAATAAACATACATACAATAAATCAATCCAACATAATTGGAGATAAGTAATCGTGCTAACCCAATAATAATAAAGGCATTCCATATGGTAAGCGTAAACTGGGAATTCAATACCCTGAGTCCTACAAACCAAATAATATTGTCGTGATTGTAACGGAAGACTATTCCCTAGTCATAATGTATGATATAATAGAACAGGTCCAATGGAGTCATATTAAATGACATCATTGCATAAACATCAACATAGGGTTTTTAAAATTGAATCAATTGTAACGTAATTTTGAACTACACAAATGAGTTCATGAGAATAAGATAAACTCGGACTATCAAATAGTGATATCAACAATTGACGTAACCCAAAGCATTGTGTGAAATAATATTGAATAAGAATCACCTACTTGTTAGGTCTTTTTGAGTTAAGTTCTGGTTAAATTGGTTTAATGCCGGGGTCCGAGAAGGTCTGAAATTTAGAAAAGAATCTAAGTAAGGTCACGTTTTATAATACTATGTTGGGTATAAAATATAGTTGAAAATAATTTTCTAGGGTGTAATATGTAAATTAATGTTTTAATTAATTACACCTAGTTACTTATTGTTTTGAATTTAGTGGTAATAAACTTTTTTGTTCATAAAGGTGTAAAAAATCATTGGGTGAAGTTGGAGGCAAAAATTCAGAAGTTGTAAAAATCAGGGGGTTATATGCAAAAATTCTTTTGAATTTTAAAATCAAAGTTTGGTGTTTCTTGGAATTGGCTTTCTGTTTGATCAAACAAGTTGTTGTAATATACCATTTTGACCAGAAGAATAAAATAAAGTATTTGAAAAAAAATTCAGAATTTTCTGATTTGACATGCGCTCTCATGCGCTGAGTCAAATTTCCTACGCGCTAATTTTGACCTCACTCGCGCGTGTGTTGACCACTTCATCTTCAACCTTCGAAATTTTGACATTAGGGTTTCAAACTTTTACCTTCAAATAAATATAATACATGATACCATTTTAGACGATTCAAAGTTCATTCTTTCTGATTTTTCCAAGAAATCCAAAAATATAACTTTCATGGATTGAGGTGAAGTGTGGCTTCATCTCCATGTTCTACAGGTTTTGGAAAATTTTAGATCGATCTTCATGGATTTATAGTGTAATTCGAGTTATGACAATTATATGGTTTTGTTCCTGAATGATTTTAGAGTAACATGGTTTTGGTTTGAGGCCATAATTCATAGTACAAAAGGAGAATTTAGATTTTGAAATTTCTACTTCAGTGATTGAAAATCTAGATTTTGAGGCGTATAACTATTCTATAATCAAATTAAACATTGCACATGAGTTCCTTAAGGTTTAAAGACAAATATTCCTACCTTGAAATTGGTTTAAGGTCAGGAAGACATAATTCACCATTGAAACTCAAACTTTAATAGTGTTTTCTGAAATTTGATCCTTATCAGTGTATTTCTACGCGAATTAATGCATGCAAAAGCATAAATGGAACCTATATAAGTGCATAAACTATGTAGAAATGATGAAACTTAATATTAGAGTACTCAAAATTCTTAAGTTTTGGAGTTTTATTTTACTAAGGCTTCCTGATGGTTTATGAAGAGGTTTGTTGTGCCTTTTATAGGGGTGATTGAGGTTAGTTTATTGGTACAAAAAGAGGTGGAATTTAAGAGGTTATAGGCTATTTTATATTGGAAGATAAGAATAGGGCATGAGTTTACATGTGTTCACCTATGGTTATAGGCTTATATGGAAGCTTATGTAGAGTTCCAGTTAGCTAAGTTGCTGGGGAGTTGGGTGGAGTTTTAGTTTTAGGTCCTTGGTAAATTTATTTATAGTATATAATACATTTATTTTCATTCTTTTTTAAAAGTTTAGGGGCTAACATGAATTTTCTAAATTAGGTAGGGTATTCTTATGGTCTCGTTTATAATTTAAGATAGTTAAGAAGTCATATATGGAAAAAGTTTGGGGTCCATAATTCATTTTAAAGGTTTAAATGCTTTATAAAAAGTTTAGGGGCCATTTATAATATTTAAAACTATAGGACTGTTTCCTAAGTTAATGTTTTCTAAGGTTCATCTAAGTAATATTTAAGATTTTCAATTCTAAGGGGTTTATATATGTGTAAGGGATACATAGTGGATACACACAGACATCGAAGTTTAAGACTGATTAATGTTTTACAGATCTTACGACATCGGACTTCGTTATCACTTCGTCAAATAACTTTTGAATTATGGGGTGTTGACACTTGAGAAGATCCAGAAAAATATGAATCCAACCTATGTTAATGAAGATAGTGACTACGGATAAAATGAAGTTGTGCTAAACTTTAGTGGATCTTCAGAAATGGAAGACAAGAAAGACTCACATCCCGCTCACTGATTCAAACAGATTGAGGGCGAGCAAAGATGTTGCGAGTCGTGGACTTTTCTGAATTAGTGTTCAAATACGCTAATTAACAACTTAGTGACCAAGCAAAAGTGGTGACCAATTTGGAATACTTAGTTCTCAAATGTATATAGCGGCTAAGATTCAATGGGTAAGGCCTACAAATTAGATGTTTGAGTTCAAGCCAAGATGTGTCCAACACAAACAATGCCACCAACATAATTACCAACATCAAGTAACAGCAATAGTGGTACTAGAGAAACACTCAAGAGTGTTCAACAGAGAAAATATAAAATGAGTATTTCTAGGGTGGTGTTGTAAGTGTGAGCCATAAAATACCTAGTGCGTATTTTTAGAGTTCCAGTGATACACTAAAAATACGAAGTGAGTATTTTGAGAGCGGTGTTGTAAGTGAGAGCCAAAAAATACGTAATGTGTATTTTCAGAGTGCTAGTAATACATACAAAGTGAGTATTTTCAGATTAGTATTGCGAGCAAGAAAATATAAAGTGTGTATTTTTAGATTAAGTGTAAGCCGTAAAATACATGGTGAGTATTTTGAGAGTGCTAGTGATACAGAGTTTTGTTTTGTAAATAACATTATTATACTGACAAAAGGGTATGAGCCGTGGACGTAGCCAGATTTGTGAACTAGGTATATTTTAGTCTTGGTGTGTGAACTTATTTTTTTAACACAATTATCTGTGTTATTTTTGTCTGCGATATATTCTTGTTATTGTTCTTGACGTGTGAATTCTAAGGTCCTGACAATATTATTGGCACAGAATTAACAACATCTAATTTTCCCAACATGTTTTGGGTTCTTTTTGAGCCACGTTTTATTATTATTTAACTTTATGATTTTTTCAATTTTATTGATTATTTTATAATTGAAAAATATTTAAAAGCTTATTAGGAACCCTAATGTAACTTGGCTCATCACATAATATTATAATAAAAAAAATCATATAGTCTTAAATAGTGAGTAAAAATTCAATTTATTGACTTAAAAATAGTTTGTTTATATGTGCGAGGGACCCCATATTTTACGTTTTCATTGGGCCCCCAAATCCTTGTGGTCGCCCCTATTTGTGGTGATTAGGTAGGGTGTAATGATTGTGTTTGTTATTCGGGAGAGATCTTCATTTTTAATTTTTTATTTATTTATATTTGTTGCGTTCTTTCAATTATTTTTATTTCAAAATTTATTTTGTTTACAATTTATTTGTTCAAGATGTTTTTTTGAGTTTTAAATTATATTAATTTAAAATTCAATGTGACGATTTAAGTATTGCAAAATATATAAAATCAAAAAATAATAATGAAATAAAATAACAAAAGCTGGAAAAAAAAATCCCAATATTCATAGGGGGTAAACAAAATACAAGAGGAAGGTTGAGATAGACAAAGTCATAAATTAAGTTAGGTACACTTATAATAGGATTCCTAACGCGCATTATAAACTTGCATATTGGGACAAAAAAATTACAATGCAATGAATATACGGGTATATCTAATTGCTAATAGGTATGAGACTTAAAATTTGTTAGCCCAATTTTTCTAATGAAAAAGATTTTTCCATTTGAGAAGCCAACCTTATTTTCCACAAAGGAACGAATGATCCGTTTGGTTTTGGGTGTGAAGTTTTAATTCAATTTGCATTTGAACTAAAATGTCAACCGAAAAATAATTTTTCGATTTGAGAATAGCCATCCAAATGATGTCTTTTTTCTCACTTTTTTAATGCTATCCCACAATATACCATACCAATGTAGATGTAAAACGCTCGAAATGCTCTAAGATAACATATTTGTTCGTTCAATTAATTATTATAGTTTGTTTACATAATAGTTGGTAGCTCCAAACTCCGTCTTCATTTCTCTTACACACACAACCTAAATAGGACACGACGAGATAAGAAATCACATTTTGTTAACCTAATACGAATACTACCCAATTAGGTCATGCCACATATCGGTTTTTTAACATAACATATTTACAACCTAAAAGAATATGACATAACACAATCGCATATTATTTATTACCTATCGAACATGACCCAATTAAAACACGATCGACACGACGCGAAATCTTTATTTTTTTAACTATCACGAATATGATCCAATTAAAACACGAACTATACGAAATGAAATATTATTTTTTTAACTAACACAAACACGACCCAAATAAAATGCAAGAGGGCATAAAACCATATTTTTTTTACCTAACACGAGCACGACACAATAATAAATCTTATTTTTTGGGCCTAACTAAAACACGATTCAAATAAAACACAACATAACATATTTTTTTTACCTGACACTAACATGCCGACTAAAACACGATGCACAATCATATTTGACCTAAATCCGACCTAATTAAAAAATGACACAATATGATTTCTTTTACCTAACATATACACAATACTACAAATTTTTTTGTACCTAACATGAGCACGACCCAAATAAAACGATTTTGTATCGTGTTAGGTAAAAAAATATGTCATGTCATGCAGTGTTTCAATCATATCGTGCTCGTGTTAGGGTAAAAAAATATTAATGTCGTCTGTTATTTCAATTGAGTTTAAAAAGATTTCATTTTGTTGTTAGCTTTTAAAAGTTGTTTGATCGAATGGTGGTTGGAATTGAATAGTTTAGGGCTGGGCTGAATTAGCTATGTTTAGGGGCTGTTTTTGTTAAGGCGGTGAAATGAAACGACTTTCACAGTTGAGGACGACAAAAACTCAGGTAACCCCTATGTTATTATAGTTTGCTTCCGCAATCAGTAGTAGGTATTAAATCCAGTTTCACTTCCGTCACACAAGAGACGACCCTAAACCGTAGATATTAAACATGCGTGAGCTCCCGATTGAGATAGTCACGGACATCCTCTCCCGTGTACCCATTGAACCCCTTCTACGTTTCAGGTGCGTATCTAAGCCATGGTGTTATCTAATTAAAAGTCCAGATTTCATAAAAACCCACCTCAATCGATCAATTGAGAACCACACCAATTTTACTCTCATTCTCGGAGAAATGGATCCCGACCCATTCAATATCACTCTCTATTCACTCCACTTGGATAGACTCCATATACCCATTGCATTTCACAATCAGTTTAAGAATTGTATTCTCCTATCTTCTTGTAATGGTTTGCTTCTTTTAAAAGGAGGAGATCAACTTGTATTGTTCAATCCATCTACGAGAAAACACTGGAATGTACCCACAACTCCAATTGAGTATCAGCCCCCGGATGACTCTCTAATTGATAGTTTTGAAAAATATGGGTTAGGGTATGATTCATGTAATGATGATTATAAGGTTATTAAGATTGTTGACATCCGTGATTTCCGTAAATGTGTCAAGATTGAAGCTAAGGTTTATAGCTTGAAATTGAATTTGTGGCGAAAAATTCAAGATTTTCCTTATCATCTCCCCCTATTTAACAGATGGGGCGCTCCCGTTAACGGCGCGTTGCACATTCTTGTCAGGAAAAGTTACAATTTTGTTTCGCCCCAATTGATTGCAGCTTTTGATGTTGGGGATGAGAAGTTTTATTTGGTCCCGAAACCTGATTTTCCTAATAAAGAAGCTGGTATGACAGTGGATGTTTTGGGTGGGTGTCTTTGTTTGATGGGTTTTTACCAGGATTATACAGTTGTATGGGTGATGAAGGTTTATGGAGTAAAGGAGTCTTGGACCAAATTGTTGTCTATTTCGTCACCGGAGGTTAGGTCTTATGTTTGGGTGCGTCCTTTATGTTATTCAAAGAGCGGCGATGAAGTTCTCTTGAATTTTGATAGAAAAAAATTAATTTGGTATGATTTGAAGAGGAGAGAAATTAGGAATGTTGAGGTATGTGATTTGTCGAAAACGCTTTATATAGAAGTTTGTGTGGGAAGCCTTGTTCCCATTGATGGCTATGGGGAAGTGGTGAACCCAAGAAGCAACATGAGCAAGAGAAAGAAGAAGCAGAAGATTAATAACTAGAGGTAACTTATTTGGATGCTTGTCTTTAATTTTATATTGCCTAGCTTTTTTTTGTCACGTGAATAATTATAATTCAAAATCATGAACCTCTTTGCGTGGCTTTACACGCATCTTATCTTGTTACGGACACATTGGATTTTTTGAATAACAAAATTCAATGTCATGAACTTTTCGATAGGTACTCTTATTATGTTGCCTACCATTAACTTTGTTATTGAATGCCAGAGCAAGGCTAAGAAAGATGACAAAATATAGTCGAAAGAATTATAGATATTAAAAACATGTGATGAATGAAGTTTACATTGTGAAAGCTAAAGTCGTGTTTGTGTCCGGACTATTGACACGAAATGTTGTCGAAATATGTCTCCGTTGTTAGTCGTGTTGTGTCATTTTCGTGTTGCGTTTATTTGGATGCCAAAATTATGAATTGTATTTTAAAATCAGTCTTGTTCGAGTGAGGTAAAAAAAAAGATATTGTGTCTCGCCTGTTCAATTCTAATAACTCTCTGTCATTTTATGTCGGGACAAAGTGGCTAGATTTTAAATTAGTGAGTCCGAATGTGGGAATATTCAGATAGTGGATAATGAAGTATCTGATTGAAGCTTGTAAGAGAGCGATTTCTAGTTTAACTAAACAAATTGCAAATTTTAGAGTGTATAAAAATCCAAATTTCAAGGGGTATATAATTTTTTTTTTCAAATTTCAAGGGGTGGAGGCGTCAACCTAAGAGAAACAGGGATACGACAATTGTTACTTAGTTATAAAAAAAAAGCTACTTACTAACTGTTGCTCAGTATACCAATTATAGTCGGGGTATCAAAAATTAACACAATTACCATTATTGTCAGCACCTCACTAAAAGATTGTGTATGACATCCAAATTCAGCCATTGGTGGTAGTATTGGCAACAAGTTGTGTTCAGTAGTGCTCGTGTAATTTTTTTTTATCGTGTTAAGGTCTTATCAGTTTTGTTTTTAAGTGGGTCTTTTTTATTGTATGATAAAACCATATCCAAATACCATGTGTTATCTTAACGGATCGTATCGTGTTTACTCGTTATTTTATTTTTTAGACATTTTTTTATTTTAAATTGTATACAAGTTAACACAAACCCATTTAGACCCGTTGATTTATCAACATTGCCAAATTTCCTATGGGTTTGGCTAAATGCACTCAAAATGAGTACCTCTAGCATTTCAAAATGATAGATAAGGACATTATATCATGATCTTTTGTGGAAATTTTATACTTTTGATGACACTATATGGAGTGCTATTACTATAGGACCCATTTGGATTGCATTTAATTCTACCCTTTCTTACTTATTTACATAAAAAGTAAGTCTGAGTTCTTATTCATTACCAATGTAGTTTAGTGCCTTTAAATTATTGCATCCTAACGTATTTTTTCTCAACACCAAAAACATTCGTTAAGTACACTCATTAGCCAATAACTTCGTATTTGGTTCGAGTTACTCTCATTTTAACGGATCTAATTGGTGGTAATAATCCCAAAGAAAGTTGTTCAACTGAGGACATGGTTTATATTATAGCTTTAGGAACCTTGCGAAATGACACGAGTACGGGGCCTCCGGGAAGTGTCCATGCTTCATAGCTTGGACTTGGAGTCAATTTGGACAACAACAAGGGATCTATAAAAGATCTGGCCTTACTTGGTCGGCTGGAGCATGTGTCCTTTTGTGCCTTCTTTGTGTTCTCTACTCATTGATTCTGCCCTTTACTGATACATCTTTGAATGATGAATAAGCCACCCTCCAAAGGAATTGATAGTAAGAAGCATTAGTATTAATGACAATTTTTTCAACCTCTTATGTTACATGCAGCACTGAGATCTCCATACAAACAGATGTTTGAAGGGCATTTATTGACGTGTTGTGTTAATGGAAAGAACCCAAGTTGGTGGTGATCCCAAGTTACTCTTCCTCTCAGGTTTGACCATGAGTGGATCTAAGTCCATGCCAAAGTTATAGAGCATTGAATTCACAGAAGCAAGTTTCATGGAAAGGAACTCAACTTGATTTTGACTTTGTAGGGACTGGACATAATTAATTATTTCATCCAACATAAGGGCCTTGTCAGTTACCTTGTCACACCCAGAAATAAGAGATTGTACCAGTTTCATCCACTCACTTATTTTTTTTTTCTCCTTACCCTCTCTGCAAGGCTGTGACTGTCTGTTGTTTGCCCCCTTCTTACTCTAACATGAATTTAGCTAGTTGGATTTTCTTCACAGACACTCTTTTGACCTTTCTTATAAACTTTAGGTTTATCGTCTGTAACATTTTTCTTGCCTACATTGCTTTTTTTTTTCTTGCTTTTCACTTCTATTCCTTAGATAGCGCAAAATGCAAGGAAGACCCATCTTAAGTAACTTGGTCACAACTTTCAAGTGTATCCTAGTTTGGTCTGGTTAGGCTTCCAAATGTGCCTAATGATTCTTGTTCCTGATGTGTGCTGGGATTTATGTTATTTATGTCAGTAGCCATAATCCAGGCAGCTCCAATTACCTGTGCTTGGTTTTCACAGGTCTATAATTAGTTGTTTACTTCAAATGCTCTGTTTAGAGCAGTTTTACTCATCAATTGGTTTTTTGAAGTTTCTAAGACTTGAAGAATTGTTCGATTCCCAGTTTGTTTGAAAACATTTTGATTTTTTGACTTATTTTATATTTATATATGTGTGTGTGTGTTGGCGTTGGGGTCAACAGTGGCAATTAATGGCATTAACTGTTTTATACACACACAAAAAAGGAGCTCCTACAAGTTAAATAGAGCTTCTCCTACATTGTAATGGTTTCACACCATTAGTGAAGGAACCCTCCCCCCTCCACACACATGTTGGGAAAATTAGTCAACCTCATTCATAATTGTGTCTCTTGGAGGTATGGTGTTTTGCATTTATTTCTATTGACATCATCAAAATCCATTAGAAACAAAAATAGAAAACAAAGGATCAAAACAAATACCTAAAATTGCAATTTAAATATCCAACCTAAGATTAAAAAAACATAACTAATTACTACATAATTGGCAATGAAAATACTAAAATATTAATCAAATCTTGAAGCAATACCAGAAAATGAAGATAATTTTGATTAGTAAAACTTATGTGAATAAAAAATTAGGGTTATTTTTAGTATTTTATTGTATTTTTGTTATTTTTTTTATTTTCTTTATTTGATGTATTTTCTTTTATTAGTTGTTTGTTTAGTATTTAGAAGAAGAAAGGTTATTGGCTCCTAGGGACATAAATGTAATTAGATTCTTAGTTTAGAGGCCAAGCAACCTCCTTCCTATAAATACCCATATGTAGCCTTATTTGAGGTGTTCTTCATTTTGAGATATAGAGATTTGAGAGAGTTTGAAAGAGATTTATTTTTTCTTGCTCCCATTTGGCGTCTTTTACGTCAAAAAACACTAATCTTGATATTTACATGAAAACCAACTTAAAAGTTGCCTCTGGAACAACTCATGAATAGGACACAATAGGGCAAAGAATAAGGAAAAAAGGTAAAGCAATCAAAGATAGATATACAGCTGCAGATTACAGATCAATCAATATACAAAATCCGCTTTGCCAATTTTTTAAAATCTGATGACACGGTACTTATTACTAACTAGAAATTTTAAAATTCACTTCATTTAATGGTAGAGAAATTGGGCGTCTTTCTCCCTAATAAACCTCGAAGTCACTAATTATATCAGATTTGGTCGGATTCATTGTCACATTCACCACACGCACTTTTAATGCGGGGAAAGAATGGATTTGTGGGCAGCTTAAATAGAATTTGTGAATGTGGACAAGGCATCACTCTCAAGAAGTGAACAATACCGACTTATCTAGATAGGAGTTAAATAAACTAAAGCCAATTCGAAGTTTCATTTAGCTTGTGCAGAGGTTTATTGGAAGAAAAAATCGACTATTGAGTCACTGGAATAGGTGGATAGCAATACAAGATTCTTCCATGCACATTGCTCTAATAAAATGAAATTCTTGGGGATTTCGAAGTTAAAGGATGAGGATGGTTTTTGTGTAGAAATTTAAGTACACCCATTAATCGATAATTCTGTGTCTGATTTCAGTTGCTCTCATTTTGCCAGGTCTAATTGGTGATAAGTTGGTAATAATCCCATAGAAAGTTGTCAATGGCTGAGGACATGGTTTATATTATAGCTTTAGGAACCTTTGAGAGAGAAGGTATGAATTGGAGTAGTTGCTTAGACTGTTTTGATGAGAGTAAGCTTCCTTGCAGAAGACATTAGTTTTGATTTATATAATTATTGAGTATGTGCTTCTATTTTAAATGTGAATATGTTAAAAGTTACTATTAAAAGATTCCTTGATTAGTTTATAGATCATCACAAGACAAAAATTCCACATCATATTATACTCTCCCTTAAAATTATATATAATATGATAAGAACAGCTATAGACATTATTTATCTTAAGAAGAATTGTGTAATGACTTTGAATTTTTATCCATGTGTGCTGGGTTTTATGAATTAATGCATCAATCAACTTTAATGTTTGGAAAGACTAATAGGAGAACTTATTCTAGCGAAATTTATCAACCAATAAACGGTGAAGTTAATATTAATTGAATACATGTGTAATCTGTGAATATCTCCTGATTATTTCCTTCGGTTGTTGACTCACGTTGCTGAATAATAAGGGTTGTCATTTTGTATTGTTGGAGAATAAATGCAGAATGGCTTTATAAAACATACACAAAACACTTACCTTAATCATAACTAGTTAGCATAAAAACCCATTGGATCTATACAAATTAATAATAACTAAAATTCGCAATATATTAGGTTAGACATTACCATAAACTTAAACCTCTTGTCAAATTTATTGGCTAATTCCTGTAGTCAATAGGTCCGGGGGTTATATTTGTATTCAACCTAATGACAAATGACGGATATGAATATTTCTAAAAAATTATCCATTTTCAATAGATAAATTTATACAAGATAAGAACATTATAGTGTATGCCTTGTATTAGTATTCAATATGTTCATGGAAAAGTTTCCATTGCCTCAACAATACAACACAATCAATAATGACTTGTCAACAATTTCAAGAAAAAAGGAAAAATGTATAATAGATATTTAATATAAAAAAAATCTCGGATATAACGAAAAAATTCCTGTTTTAGACAAGATGTAATAAGAATTTCAATATTCATGGTTGAATTGAAACGGCAATATTCATCTATCCTATTTGATGACATCAAACTTTTTGCTATTTGGAAAGGAAATACAGTCGCCTAAAATACCCTTAACGTCGAGGGTGCGCTTTTCTTTCAAAGTTGGTTTTTAATAGAATGTCAATCTGATTTTATCGAATGTTGGAATGCTATTTTTAGTTTCCATTTTTTGAATTCTGATTTTTCCGGAGTAATTGGTTTGGAATTGGGGATATTCACTGAAAAACTATTCTGATCCTATTTTTGGGAGAAAAACTGATTTTTTTTCACCTGAAATTTTGCAAGTATGCAGATTTTTCAAAATTTTCCATTTTTCATCTTTATTGTTGATATCTGATTTTTCTGATACTGGGAAAAGATAGAATTTCTAAAAAATCGGAATTGGCAGACAAAAATCTGAATTGTTTCTGAAAACCCATGCTGAAAGACTGCCCTACTCATGTTGAAGATTACTTTCACTATATCTTCATTGATTTTGTCTCATCAATTCCATTGTCAAATGACACTGCATTATATACCTGTCTTTTTTCCTCATCTTTTATGTTTCATATGTGAATACTTCTCTTCCCCCTTTTGTATTTACAGTTGCATTGAAGATTGTGTGTTATGGTATAATCTGAAATAGAGGTGTTTGTTTGCGCCATTTGATGTGTTTCCTATGTATCATGTATATGACATTTTTTCTCCCTCAGGGCTAACGTTGGACGCACAGACGGGGGCAGCAGCAGCAGAGTGTCATGGCGTTTGGGAAAATGTTAGAAGCTTGTTTCGTTCCATATTCTAGGTCATTTTGTGTAGTAAAAACACCCATTTGTTTTACTTTTGAATTGAAACAGGTGAACCCTACTTATATCAATTAAAATTATGTTTATGGAGTGAGTTTTTTTCCTTTGATGGTTGTTTAGTTTTAGTTTCAAAATTAAAGGATCCGATACTTTGACTCTTATTCAATGTTGCTTCTTGAATCGAACCGTAAGCGAAACCTAATCAAATTGAAAACTAAATTTTGAGGTATTAGTCGTTTTAGATTATTTGAGTTGAATTTCTTATTAAAAGATAACATTTTCATTCAAGACCAAAGAGAAACTATTGGACAACTCTAAAGGTTTGTTTTTCATTCATTTGAATTTACATAGTTTTGGATAGTGAACTTGCCTCATTTCTTTTTTATTTTAAAGCTAGATGGTGGATATATCACGGTTATGGTTCTTTTTAAGTCAATAAACTTTCCCAGACTAGTTCATTCACTACCTTAATTCAGCTGGTTTTATTACATTTTCACCTTTTTGCAACATTTTTTTGTTATAAAACGGTGTGGTGTGAATTCAAAAAAGTGTAAAGACTTTGTTCTCTCATCTTCATTCTAAGTAGAGTTTTTTTACCCATTCATCAATTAAATGAATATATGATGAAACTCCCAACACATCATATTTCTTTGAAATAATAATTAGGCTTGTGAAGTCATTGAAAATGAGGTGCAACATCTTCATATTATATATTAACCTGAATATGAGATAAGAGGATTTTATTACGACTGTCTACGTGAGATGTGATAGAGGATATCTTGAAGTTTTGTGAGAAGCCTTTGGTGATATTGCTGCAACTACTCTTGGATATTGAATGGGTAGTGACTTAAATCGTTTTTCAGGTGTGATGAGAAACTTGGCGGTAAAGTAATGGTGTGGCGTCGTTGGTTACTTTCAGAATGCTATGATTCGTGAGGTTCTAATGCAAATTTCTTTCTAGGATTTGGGTTCACGGTGCAATAATCGTGATGGCCAAGCTTGCATTTCGGAGTTTCTAGATAAGATTTTATGTAATGCTCAGTGGTTTTCTAAGTTTGATAACACCGCGGGGGCACATCTTAATCAGCTAAATTCAAATTGTCGTCCTTGGGTTGTCTCCATATAAAACTTTAATGAAATATCCTAAGACCCTTTTTAGATTTTAGAATATGTGGACCCGTCATCACGGGTTTAATCAAGTAGTGAGATATAGTTGGGAGCAACATATCGTGGGTAACCATTTACATATATTCACTCTTAAATTAAAAAATCTTACATGTTGTTGTGGCATTGGAATTTAAAGACTTGTAACAGGGGATTAGGGAGGCACGAGACTTGATTCTATCGAAGAAATTAATTTGGAGAGGGATGGATCTACTTTGGTTAGGGAATAATATAGTTGAACTAAATCATTTTTGCAATGAAGGCTTGTGAGTGAAAAGATGTATTGTCATCAAGTCTCGGGTTAAATGGTGGAGGGAAGGTGGCTCTAATACAAGGTTCTTTCCATTGATGGTAAATTGCAATCATAACAGGCTCAAGATTCATCACATAAATAATGAGGAGAGGCAATGGGTTTCAAATGAGGTTCAAATCGGGGAGGTCTTGGGCATATATTTCCAAATCTGATGAATGTGCAATCTGTCCAGCTTGTGGAAGAGGAGATTTTGAGTTCTATTATGTGCCTTGTGAATGAAGAGGAGACCGTCCATTTAACTAAGAACCCAATGTTTGAAGAATTGAGATCTGTGGTATTTAAATGGATGGTGATCGTGCGATAGGCCCTGGCGGGTTTTCGGGATGTTTTTACCTAATAATATGCTAGAGCAAGAGATGATCCAAAAGCTTAATAGAAATGTCCAGGGATATAATATAGCCCTGAAACTCGATACGAGGTGTGTGATCACTTTTCATGGGTATTCTTCTTGAAAGTCACGAGGGCATTCCTGTTTGATGAAATTTTGATTGATATGGTGTGGGGCTTATCTCGAATTGTTGCTACTCTATAATTATTAATGGCAGAAGCTCAGAATTTTTCAAGTTGAATCGTGGAATGCATCAAGGTGACCCGCTTTCTCTAGACCCGTTCGTTATTTCTTCTAAGATTATTATATGGGAAGTCAATGATTTAATGTTAAGTGGAAATGTTTTGCCCTTTTTTCGCCCGCGCTGTTTCCTGCTCGTTATCTTTTGCAGATGACACCTTAATAAGTTTAATGTTAAAATAAAATCACTTCGGAACCTCATAGAATTTTTAAGTATTTTTGGAACTAATTAGTTACAATTCATTAATAAGGACAAGAATTGTTATTTACTCTCCGACTAGATCAGTTCATCAGGATGGTCTATTACTGAGTATGCTACGGGTTCATTCATAAAGGGGGATATTAACTTAGCTAAAAAGAAGTTAAATAAAACTGGAGCCAATTCGAAGTTTCATTTAGCTTGTGCAGAGGCTTATTGGAAGCAAAAGTCGACTTTCGAGTCACTGGAATAGGGGGATAGCAATACAAGATTTTTCCATGCTCATTGTTATACTAAAATGAAATTCTTCGGGATTTCTGAGTTAAAAGAATGAGAATGGTTCTTGTGTAGAAAATTAAGTACACCCATTAACCAATAATTTCATGTCTGGTTTGAGTCGCTCTCATTTTGGCAGGTCTAATTGGTGGTAAATTGGTAATATTCCCATAGAATGTTATCCATGGTTGAGGACGTGATTTATATGATGGATTTAGGAACCTTTGAGAGAGGGTATGAATTGGAGTTGCTGCTTAGACTGCCTTGATGAGAGTAAGCTTTCCTTGCAGAAGACAAAAGACAATAGTTTTGAATTATAAGTGGTCTGAGTTGAGGAGTGAATTTTTTTTTTTGAGGGGGGGGGGGGTTTGGGGTAAAATTGGACTTCTTGTTGCTGGGATATGAAGGTTTGGGAAAAGGTTTTGAATCTGACATAAAAAATTCTACTTTGAGGGCATTATTGATGACGGCATGAAGTGAAGTGTACTAGTGGGTAGCCAACTGCTCCTGAATATTTCTGTTCAAGCAGTTAATAATTCTCCCAACAGTGTGATCTTGAGATTACGATAATTTGTTTCTAGAGAGCAATCGAGAGAACTCATCCACATATTATTGCACAAATTGGTTGCCTTGACGACAATTTTGTAAATTTATGAACAAAGTCTGAATGTAATCGGGTGGAAGATACCTGTTTCTCAATAATTGTTTCATTCGAGGCCAAGATTGAACAGGGCGAAGATCTTGATGTATCTACTTTAAGTCGATATTGAAAGGGTTGGTTATTGTCGCGGTTCCTTTAATTGTATTGGTGAGGAGGGAAGAAAATATCTTCAGCTTCATCATAATCGTCATAAAGTGGATATTGCTGGTTGTGGGCAGGAGGAAAGGACCGTGTCTAGAGTTTTGATCACGGTAAGGAGGTGGGAAGTTGGATTGTTGGGTTTGAGGACCGATTGGAGGGTTTTGGTTGCTATAGTTCTGGGTTGGAGTATGATATTTGTATCCATATGAAGGACTTTGGACACCATGGTTGGGGTGAAGGTGCGCAGGCTGATGATCAGGAGGGGTGATATATGAATCAATAACTTCAAAGTATGAGAAAAGGGTTTGGCTGATAAGCTAGTTGGTTAGAGTTGTGGTTGAATTTGGGAAGTTTCATCATAAAATGGTGGATGATGGGGTAAGTATCTCAAGTGGCATGATGGGTTACTGTTGTGGCAGATTGGAGTGGAGGGGGTGGGGATGGAGGAAGAGGAAAAGATTGAGAATATGTTACTGTATTTTCTGTATCAGATTGATGCAGAGCTTCTTCTCCGAGTTTCTTCTTCCCATTCTGCTTCTCAAAGATAGCAAGGATCATGTCTTGCATAGATTTGATCAATCTATATTCAAATTCTTTGAACCTGTGGTCCAATTGATCATTAATAACAAAGTTGTTTCCTTCAACCATGTTTTTGGTAGGTTCTCGAGCAAGGATCTGATACCACTTAACGCAGGTGGAAGTGTGATTTAAATACAAACTAGAAATTCTAGAAAAAATCTAAACCAGAAGGCAGGAATTAGATAAATATTGACAGTAAACTAATAACCAAATCTGGATAACTGAATTAGTCTTGAATAATAATCTGTAGAATGTACCCTAGGCCCTTTATAGGCTCATTACATCTAAATCTGGAAATAAAACAGATTTCTACTTCATATAGGACTAAAAACCTACATTATATAGGACTAAAAACCTATTTGACTAGGACTCCTACTTCTACACATAATTTGACTTAGACTCAAGAATTAAACTAGTTTAAAATAAAATTTCGAGCTTGATTGAACTGTTAACTTGATTGGGTTGACCGAGTCAAATTGAGTTGACCTGGTCAAACGGAGTTGAATCGGTTAAAGCAGCATACTGGTCCTCCATGAAATCTAATGCATCATGTTCTACATCAGGTTTCCCATGGGTAAAAACTTCTGTTTTTGGACCGTGTTTTAGCTCCACACTACATGGTACGACATTGAGTGCTTTTTACCTGGCATAGTTATAAATTATTAACTTATGTGTAAGAAACTAGAGAATTAAAGAAGTTCCTAATTTTCACACCAACCTAAACCCAGAAGGACTAAAAGTATGAAAAGGCGCCACGAGAGAAAACCTATTTGCACGAGTTTGTTTGGACAAATGAGGTTACGTCCTGTACAAAGATTGTTGTGTTTGGTGTTGGACTGAGGTGTTTCACCATTTTAAGCCCGTAGTTTTTCAGATGTAGTCTTGTATGATTAAATAATAGGTGTATTAGGGCCTTTGCATATGTGTCAAGTAAACAGAGGAGGTAGTAAGATGTGGGTGATGAATGATTATGGAGTGGCAGATTTGGATTAAGTTGTTATCGTTTATTGTACCAATTCCTGGTCCTAAGACTAGAGTTTATTCTATAGCTTTTTAAAAGATCAATGGCGAAATTCTTTTGAATTGCAATCAAACAAAGCTTATTTGGTACGATTTGGTGACAAAGACTATTAAGGATGTTCCAGTTCATGGTTTTTTTGCAAACAAGGAAATGAGAGAGGCCGAAGAAAAGAAAGAACGAAAAGAGGTAAAACAACTTCAAAGTCATCTTGAAATAGGTTTTCGATCTTTCATAATGGTAACTAATTGTCCTTTTGAGGTTCGTTCCCTCTTCTAGAGTTCTTGTGCGTATAATTAAAATAATAGTAGAAAAGAGGCAAGTTAGAAGTTCTTTTCTATCATTTCTGTTGTTGACTGCTAGGTTCTTATTGATATCTCTACAATTGATTCCCGTGTTGGCTTGCTTGAGTTCAATGATGAGAATGGAATTAGACAAAAATTAAGCCATTCCTGTTTATGTTTGTTTTACTTGCTTGATCTTAAATACTAACATGGGTTGCGAAAAAATTATTTTCCCAAGATATATGAACAGAAAGAAAATTATAATTTATGTTTATTTTTACTTTTGTAGTGAAGGAGACTAGTATTATGTGTGATTCTCACAAGAAATATAGAGAATCGTTAAAAATATCTTTCCATGAAAATGCAAATTGTGAGTGGGAGCTTCGGTAATATTCTGCACATTATTAATTTGAGCTTTCGATTTATAGTATACATATTGTGTGTGAATCTATATATGTAGATATATACTAGGTTTTGTAGTATGTGTTTGAATTGGAGGGATGAATGTATAACAAGCTTAATAAGTGGAATCATTGGCTTTCCTGTGATGATAGAAAAATGTTTTTTATAGTAGGTTAGTTAGACGTGGCTTCGTTTCAGTCTATAGAGGTTAAGCAAATTTGAAGAAATAGATGAGCTTTGTAGTGACTTGCTAAAGATTGGTCACAACTCGTTGTTCATTGATGATGAATGGAAGTTGTGTATGTTATTTAGTTAAGGGTGTTATTAAAGTTAAAATCATCAACTGATATAATTCACAGAGCTACAAAAATGTGAGATAAAGAATGGTTTGATTATGGATAATTTGTGGGTTAATCTAATTTTGTGAAAATGCGTTGGCATTAGCCAACGTAGTATGTGATCAAAGTGTCGCGCTTGGTTATATCATAAACTGACATCTCCCCAGCACCTCCCCTTTGACAGGCAACCGTTACAACTCGATATCTGGTCATTTACCAAGAACACAGAAATTCAACACCCAATTGTTGACAAGATAATAAAATTAAGTTCAGCACTTAAACACATAAGAAACACAGAACCAACTAACTTGATATTTATGAATTCTGTAACTTCTATGAATCATGATATATGAATTCTAAGACTAGTATTTGCATGCAAGAGCTTGCATGTTCCCATTGTTTGCCAATATTATTGTGGTGGTTCCAGTTTTAACTGTGTAATGGTTTTGAATTGTAGACGTAATGTAAATTATATTTTTACACAAACATCTAAATATTCCAACTGAAACAGATTGTCTAATTGAAAAATACAATTGACAAATTATGATGCAATGTGCCCAAATTTATTTTCTAAATTTGGTGTCTATTTAAAATTATAAAATATTTACTCAAGGTTCTAAAAAACGCAGGGCGTGATCGAGGCGTGGAGGCCAAGCCTTAAGCCTTAGAAGCCTAGGCGCGCCTTAGGTGTAAAAAGTCGTGAAAAGGCGTTTAAGACTTCTTAGTATATTTTAATATTTTTTAACCATAACAAGGCTATTAAAATACTAAAATTGTACATATCATAAAAATATGTCTGAATATATGCAAATTAAAATACTATTTGATTATTTTGGATGAGATAATGATCCGGTTAGTAAAAAAAATCTTTAAAAGGTGAAATCGTTTCATTAAAGCATTGTTGTTTTTAGAAAAAAGTGCGCCTTAAGGGTTTTACCAAGAATAAGGCGTGAAAAACTTAAGGCGTGGTATTTCTCCCAAGCATTAAGCGTAGGCATGCATAGGGGGCGCCTAGGCGTTTTTTTTAGAACCGTGTATTTACCCATACGTGTGCATCTGGAGGCACTAATTACAGGCTCATCATCATGTATGATATGTTTTACCCTTTCTTCAAGTACTGTTAATCAAGTGGATAATTAAGAGCCAGATTGTTCATGTTTGCTAATTATAGTTTTTAGAATTTGGTGCGTGTATGTAAATTCTGATTTTTTTCTTCCAATAAACCTCTACAAAAGCCAAATGACTTCGTGAGCTTGATTTATGGTTTCCGAGACCCTACCTCTTTATGGATCGGTGATCTATCAAAAGAATAGTTGAACTCTTGATAATTGTTTATCCATCTCTTATAGAGCAAGAATGGGGAGTTCGTACCCTGCTTTAGTTGGTTCTCATTAGGTTGGTTCGTACTTTGTTCAGCAATACTATCAGTCTCTTCAGCAACAACTAGATTTTGTTCATCATATTTACAAAGATGTCAGCACTATGATTAAGATTGACGGGGACTTCACTGACTCGGCTTCCGTGATACTGCAAATTCATACAGTTATCATGTCATTAAATTTTACCGGGATTGAGATTAAGATGATAAATTCTCTTGAATCTTGGAGTGGAGGTGTCCTAGTGGTGGTTTCTGGTTCAGTCAAATCCAAAGATTTCAGTGTCTGGAGGAAATTTATGCAAAAAAATTTCCTTGCTCCTCAAGGGAATTGTTATTATGCTTTGAATTATATTTTTCAATTTGTTAGTGAGAAAGTCATTCACCAGCATTCAGATCCCATGTTATCAGAAAACAAAGTTGATTCCCAACTAGCTTCGGCTACTCCTCTTCCAGAGTCGCCAGTTCACAGTCATGCGTTAGAGGTGGAGGAGGCTAGTGAAAAATTGTATTTGGTTCACATATATGAAGATGATCCAATTGATGATTACCGTCTCCATGAGTAGAACCAGCAGTAACATCAACAGCAACAAGAAGAGGAAGAGTACCCCATGACTAAATCTTTGGAGAAGGAAACTCCTATAAGAGTCATATGCTTTGCCACAAAACGTGGGGTCTGTTCATGCTGAGCGAGAACCTCTTCATGCTGCGGAAGAACCTATTGGGGAGATTAGAAAGCTAATTTATGCTTCTACATTTCAAGCTACTAATGGAAAATCTGCACCATCAGTTGCTGCTCAACCAATTATTTATAAGATCTCACCACCTGCTTTACTTCAGAATGACAACAGACTGCACAACCCAATGTTCAATCATTAAACCCGCCGCCATGATTTGTTCAATCATTAGTAATGGAGTAGCTAAGTTTTTATTTATCTTCTGAGGAAAAGACAATCAAGAGGTTGCTTACTTTCACCTATTTGTTTATTTTCTTCTTCTCTACAATATTAAAGTGGGCGCAAGATTCAGAGATTCAAACGTTAAAATAACCTAAAAGGAGACGCAAGATCTGGAACTCGCTACTCAAGAGGGGAGAGGGTATTTGGTAACATTTAATTGGATGTTGGTAGATAGATTCCTATCTACATTCAAGAGTTTATCATATGGATCTTCCTGAAATGTTATTTGTGTCTACCGAGTATGGACACTTGGTCTTAGATTGGAACACCACAACATATGCTCTATAAATGAGATCACTATATTGATGACTGAAGGACAATGGCAGATTACAAACTTCTGCTGTGTAAATCATGGAAGAATTATTCTCTTGGTACAAAGTTTGGTATGCTCAACTCAGCCTATCATATTTTCAATATATAACACACGCCATGTAGTTGGATCCTTAGAGGTAGTGTGGTGTATGCAGACGAAAGGGGCAACATGCCTTGGAGCTATTTCTGTGCAGATTGTTTCCCCTTTTTCAAACAATTTTCACAACAAGAAAATGTGGTTAAGTTAGTTCCCTGCTTAGTTAGATCATACCTAAGGATGATGATTTAACTCATTTTTGGTGAAAGTAAGAGAATGTTACAAGCTAGAAAGTACATTGTTAGTAGTCAAACCATATGAAGTATGAAGCAGGGTGTTCAGTGCAATCCAAAGACGAAGTGTATTTTCATACGTTCCCTAGGTTAAAAATAGGGCCAGTGTATTGTTTATAGAATCTCGAGGTTAAAAAAAATACTTAGAAGCGATATGTAGTTATTCCCCTATACCGTGAAGCATAATGAGGTTATGAAAATTTTAATCCCAAGTCTGTTTTAACGTAACAGAAAATTTTAAAGAGACATAATTTGGCGATATGAATCTAACTACCACCTAATGAATGCTGGTTCATGTTTTCCTAGAACTGCTAGCTGATTAAAACAAAGTTGAATTCAAATATATTTAGGCCGAGTTTGATAACCAAACCAGGGCCTAAGCACTATGCTTCGGAATTAGAAAAAGAGGCATTTGTAGCCCCCAATACTTGGTGGGAAAGCTGACCTTTAGTGTAAGTGGTGATGTCATGGGCTTAAACCTAAGCCATGACATCACTTGTAATCAAAATCCAAGAGGATTATCAATTTAGCATTCACCTTTGATACATTCAAAACTAATTCACTAATTGGTTTAGTTATATTATATATATATAGTCAATGAATTTAACATAGGGTTTTTTTGACTTTAATACATTATTAATTTTCAATTTTAGACTTTAATACAACTTAATCAGTTTATTATACTTTAATACAAATTTCATCGCTAAGCGACATTTTTCGTCACTAAATGTCACCAAAGAACACTTTTTAGTGCGAAATTCACATGTAGCGACGAAAAATGTACTAAAGTCTAATAAATTAATTAAGTTGTACTAAAATCTATAATCTAAACTTAGTATTGTCTTAAAGTAAAAAAAAAATTATCTTTTTATGGAATTCCACATTTACTTTGCTTAAATTTTTTTAAGCATTAAGTCAACAGGTCCTCTGCTCAATTTTCATGTCCAGTTATGTTGCCTAGTCTACGTTCTCAACTAATGTACTTTATATAATACTAATTGACCTTTCTGTTATATAATATTACATCATTTCAAGAAACACTGTTAACGACTTAGTGAGAATGTAATTTGTATGAATTGAAATTTGATATAATTTACTTAAGTATCGCTTACATTACAAAATAAAATGTAAATAATTATTCGAACACCCTTAGTTTTTTTTAAAGGTTTCACTATTATTTAGTGAGAGTAAAACAAGTATGAGATTGTTTTCCATTAGAAGAATACCTCTTTCTATCACAATATAGAGATTATAATCGAGGTTTCAGGATTAGGCCCGAACTCATATGTGAAGTCTTCTTTTTATTTGTTGTCTCCTCTTTTAGCCTTGGGCATAAATAAGGGGCAAGTCTTTTCATCTAGTTATAAATAAGAGAGACAGAGACAAAGACAAAGACAGAGAGAGGGGAGGGGAGGGAGATTCTTAAACCCTAGGTAGGGTTTGGACTATCCAAGTTCAATTGTTTTTGTTTGTTTGTGCAAATTTCTCGGGCTACACTACTGTATACGACATTCTTACCAATAAATATTATGATTCTGGCATGATATCATATGGAATATGAGTGTGTTAGAAGATTCAGAGTTTGATAATATGTAATATCTCCACATAAATTGTGAAGTTCATTGTTTTCTTTCCTACGTTTAAAGGTGGAATGCTAGGAAATGCAAAGCAGAATAAATGATTTTAATATGAATGATAAAAGAGACACTAAAAAAGGCAGGACACAAGAAGATACCATACAACAGGAGTCATCTGAAATACCAAAATTGGACTTTTCTAAAATAATAGGTGCCGCCAACAATTTCAGCAAGCCAAACAAAATTGGGTAAGGAGGTTTTAACACTGTTAATTAAGTAATATCATTAATTTTTTTCAGTGTGGTGTGAACATATATCAAAAGCTAGTAAATGTATACTACCAATATTGTCGTGCGGACTATATATAGGGAATGTTAAAAGATAAACAAGCTAAATCACTGAAAGGAATTTCAAGTCATTCGGAGCAAGGCGTTGAAGAATTTGAGAATGAGATCATATTGATTTCCCAGCTCCAGCACATGAATATAGTGAGGCTCCTAGATTTCTGAATTGATGGGAGGACAGAAGTTAATAATTTATGAGTACATGACAAACAAAAACTTGGACCCTTTTCTCTTTGGTTAGATTGACTTGACATTTTCCTCTAGTAAATTTTATCATATAATTTCTGAAGTTACACATCCGCTTATTGCTATATATGTATTTTCTGCAATGTGTGTTTGTGTGTAAGAGAGATCTGCGTTGAGATAGTTGTGTGACAGGCGTGAAAAGGTCATTAATGTAATTTCCTACTAACAGGGTTTGAACTATTAATGACCTACGTTAACTGTTTTAGCAAAGAGGAAGTGTTAGAAGACTGCCAATACTGGAATCCAAGAATACTGATCAGTTTTGTTTTGATAAATAATTACTAGAATCCAAAGAAAAAGGCGCAGTTTGACTGATCTAACCGCTTTAAGATTATTGAGGATATTGCTCGAGGGCTTATTTATCTCCATCATGATTCTTGTTCAAGGGTCATACATGGATATTTGAAAGACAGAATTATTCTCTTGGACCGTCAAATGAATCAGAAAATATCAGACTTTGGTTTGGCCCGAACCTTTTGGATGACACACATATACTCACAGGATAGTGGGGACATTGTAGATTCTTAATAAATTGAACTACTACTTTTGTATGCATTAACACTTGTTGGGCTTATGCTATGTGCCCCATCTGGAAATTGTGAAATTAATATGAGAGAGTTAGTATAAATACCATAGTTAACACATTAATCATTTTTACACACGTCCTGATTCTCTTAGAATACAAAAATAAAAGGAAAAAAAAGGAAGTATAAGTTCAGCTATGGCATAATATTGTGCAAATCTAACTCGAAGCTGTTACCAAAGCCCTGGGTGTTATCAATAGACCTACGCGTTAAAATATTGTCACTTTCCACTACTCCTTATACGCATGTGCAACAAGGTTTTTGAGGAATATAGATTTCCAGTTACATTACAGATATAACCATAAGCATGATCCTATCAAATGCAGTGGCTATATGTCTCCCAAGTATGCAAAGGAAAGGATATTTTTTGAGAAATCTTATCCTTTTAAGTCTGTCAAGCAATTGAGTGAGGTTCATCTATGTTGTTGACGCCTATTTTTCCTTTACATTGCATTTTACTATTTTTTAAACAACAATTGCGTATTACAGTAACTTACAGAATTTTGAAAGCACGATAGCTACATATAAATTCTCATTATCTTCGTTGTCATTCCTAAAATTACATTGCCAAAACGATATCATTTTGGACATTACTGTGAAAATCTTGGGAGAAAAGTTGAAAAAAAATTCTGATTTTGGTAAAAACAACGTAGTTTGGGCCAAGTCCGCACAAACTCCTGAAGAAAAGTTCGTGTTGGATATTGCCTCTATCTATATATATTATATATATATTTTTTAACAGTCGCACCATAATAATCATATCTTACAAAACATTAGATGATTTTGATGGCCATCATTTGGCCCTTTGGAATCTGCATTAGTTTTTAATCCACATGGAGCTGTAGCAAAAATAATCCTCTATAACGGAATGCTTTCGACCTTATCTCTCATAGCAGGCATACTTGCATTAAATTTGTGTAGTATGATAGTACCTAGTGTTCTTATACCTCATTTATTTAGTCTTTAGTTTTAACTACAATGCAAAGTTTTCCATCAAAATGTTACTCCAATTGTGATCGCATATTAATTTCATTCACTATTCACAAGGAAGCACTCAATCCTTTAGCTGTTCAGACACGTCAAATTGATCCCAGGAAGAATTCTTATTGCACAATTGACACATTGTTGCGAATTATGAAGAGTATATCATGGGTGGCACCCATGATCAAATTGCCTCCCCTAAGTTATTCACTCCATCCAACTGTAAATACTATATCACTCAAATAAACACCTCATAATGTTTTTGTCCAGAACCAAGATCGTTGATGATTGTCGTCGTCACCTCTAGCCACCCTCGGAGGAGACGGCGAATCACCAACCATCCACATTATCAACTTTTGAGTACATTGGGATTCAATGTAAAGTCTTAAAGGGACTGAACCCCCACATATTTTATTAATTATTTTGGAGAAAGAGCCTCTCCATGGACTGTATAAAAAAGCTCAAGAGAAAATGACACCTTGAATACTAAATAAAAATAAAGAACATACCCAATGATATGCCCAAGTGTGACCTCAGCCCAGAGGCACCAACCTCGGCCGAGATTATGGCCGAATTTGGACGTCTTGGACACGCGATACCAGCCCTCGGCCATAGTAAGGTCGGCCCAGGCCGACACTACCGTGAGCCTCTCCAAGGGACATCACAAGGATCATCAGCATTCTCGTATACCTTGGAATGGCAACCTCAGCCAGACATAGGCCGAGCTTACATAAAGCCACCAGTAACCTCATCAAGACATTAGTCGATACTCCAAACACTCCAGCTCAATCTCGTCTCAGGTCGACCTCGTCCATTGTCTTGGCTAGGGTTAGGCCGAGACCTCCATGGAATACTCGGACTGAACAAGTGCCTAGAATTACCAACCTCGGCCTCTCCCAGGCCGAGGTCATACACCAGGCGCGATAGCCAAGCATCTGCTGACATTTGGATAAGGGCACGTGGACACAAATCAGTTATAACAAGATTATTCCTCACACGTGGAGAGAATATTGCATCATCATTCTCTACATGTGACAGTGACAGATGGCTTTCCCATATTGGTGAGGCAAACACACACATGCTCATTGCATGCATGGGGGGTACATTACACCCCCTAGGTACTATATATAGAGGTCATCCTCTACCTTGAAAAGGATCCCATATATTCAACCCTAGTTGAAACTCTGTCTAGATACACAGTAGAGAGAGAAAGCTCGAGAGATTGTATCCATGGCCATTAGTGCCTTATTGCAGTGAGGTTATTCACACACACACAGTGGACGTAGGCCAATTTAGTCTGAACCACTTATATCCTGGTGCTCTCTCCTCTTCTCCTCATCTCATTCTCTTACCTTTTACATAACTATGCTGCCACTGTTGTTCTTAGATTGAGCTTGAAAACACCTTATTCGGTGGTGCTAATTCCAGCATCATCATTTTGGCGCCGTCTGTGGGAACGAGAAACTATCTCTTCCTCTTTTTCTGCTTAACCTCATCGAAGACTCTGGTGGTGAACTAGGCCTCCCCCTAACGCGGAGCTGTTTCACCATTGAAAGAGGTCCTGTGAGGTACTAAGATCATTTGCTACTCAAGCTCTATAGTGTTAACATATGGCACCAGACTTACCACCGCCTCTTCCGCCACCTGGGGGTGGAGGGCCTAGTTCCAGTCAGGCGCTCCCCAGTCCGAAATAGCGGAGGTAGCTGCAGCCTTGAGATTTTTAGCTGCAACACAACAAGCCATGCAGGAGCAATTTGCACAGCTCAGCCAAACTATGATGAGGCCACCTGGAGTCTCACTGGACATGATCACTCCGGTGGAAGTTCAGCCTCATCCTGACGCCAGGGGACCACCCCAGGCACCAATGAAGGACCATCCTGCACCCCAACGGAGAAGGGACGTTGCTGACCCTAGGCGCTTGCGCCTGGGGAGGCAGGTAAACCCTTGCCCAGAGGACATGTATGATGATTTAGAGGCGGAAGAAGCCCCGGAAGACTGCTGGGAGCCGTATGAGGTGTCAAACAACACTGTACGGCCTCTTAGGCAAAGTCAAGGTTGTGTCGGCCGAAGAGGTAAAGAGGCCCAACAAAGAGGGTCAGCCTTTGATAGGTTGAGCAGAGGGTCGGCCTTTGAGAGATTGAGCCCGATGAATGACCTAAGACAGAGACTGTCGAGATCAAGGAGCGCAGCAGGCTCTCAGAGAGGGAGCAGGCAGGGTCGGCCAGATCAAGGCCGACACTGTGAAAGAAGAGGCAGGGAACAGGAATAGGTCAACAGCCGACGTGTCGCGGTAGGGGAACCCTCGGTCCATCCTAGGGAGGTGGCAGGGGATAACCTCGGCCAAGTCGATGGCAGAAGACCATGGAATGATTCTATCCAACGCCTTGAGGATAAGATAGGAGACCTCATTAAAAGCAGGGACCCAGGTTACTCAGAGGGCTCCCCATTTGTGGCTAGGATAGTGGGGTTCCCAACCCCAGCTAAGTTCAAGCCTCCTACAGTGTCTCCTAAGTATGATGGCAGCACTAACCCTGTGCATCATATCGAAATGTACCAGTCGGCAGAAGACATCTACTCGATACCCGATGAGATGAAGTGTAGGGCCTTCTCTGGGACCTTGACAGGGGCGGCGCACAGTTGGTTCACCTCCCTTCCGAAGAAATCAATTGAGAACTTCAAAGGCTTGGCTGAGCGGTTCATCCACAACTTCTGCTTTGGGGTGAGGTCTCAAAAGAAGACTACCCACTTGCTGTATGTCAAGCAGGCCAAGGATGAGAGTCTAAGAGACTACATAGCTAGATTCAACAAAGAGAAGTTGGAGGTCGAAGATTATGAAGAGAACATAGCCATGACGCCCTTATAGGAGGTCTTCAGAAGGGGAAGCTATTGTGGAAACTTGCGGAAGACCCCCCTAGGTCTATGGCGGAGCTCCTGGCAACCGCAGGGAAAGTAATGAATGCGAAAGAGGCAATGGCCGCCAAGTATGAGGATGAGAACCGCGGTGGAAGTGGGAAGTCCCAAAGCAAGAAAGATGGGAAGAAGAGGTCGGGTGATGACAAGTTCGCTCACTATACACCACTGACTGTAAGCTGCGAGCACATCCTGAATGAGATTAAGACTGACAGGACTCTGAGATGGCCAGAGAAACTGAAGGCCCCACCACATAAGAGGAACAAAAACCTGTGGTGCGAGTTCCACCAGGATCATAGCCATGTCACGGATAGATGCTTCGCGTTAAAAAATGAGATTGAAAAGATGTTGAAATCTGGAAAGCTGGGGAAGTATGTGGATGGTAAGGCTCTAAAGGGTGGAAGAGATGACCCTAAGAAAAGGAGAAATGACAGATGCCGTGATAATGTCCCGTCCAGAAGAGACGATGATTCAGAAGGTGATGACGAAGACGATTCGGATCTTCCGCCAAAAGATGAAAACACCCCGGTGAAGAGGGTCGGTACGATCTTCTTTGGTATTGGCACCATATGTGGAGGATTTGCAGGAGGTGGCTCTGAAGTAGCTGATAGGAAGGCTCACGTAGCAGAGGCCAGGTCAGTGGCCAAGCTTGAAGTTGTGAATCTAACGTCTTCCGATACAGTGCAGAAGAGGAAGAAAGTAGACATGGACACCCTCGTAGTTGGGTTCTCCAGACTTGACTTCAAGGGTATCTTAGCCCCCCATGATGACCCTCTAGTCATAACAACAAGGGTGCATGGGTACGAGGTGCAGAGGATCCTCATAGACGGGGGGAGCTCGGCGGACGTGATGTTCTGGCCTTGCTTCAAGAGCCTAGGTCTTAGCAGAGCAAGGCTGGTGCCCTATCATCACCCATTGATAGGCTTCAGTGGTGAAAAGGTCCACCCCTTGGGCATGTATGAGATGGACGTACGGATGGGTGATGAGTGGCCTAAGAGGCTGACCAAGAAGATTAATTTTTTCGTCATGGACGAGAACGTGTTCTCGGCCTATAACCTCATTATAGGAAGGGTGGACCTTAAAGAGTTTGAAGCTGTGTCGTCGACGGTCCATCAGATGCTAAAATTCCCGACTCCTTATGGAGTAGGGGAAGTGTAAGGTGACCAGACCACAGTGCGAGAATGTTACTTCAACTCGGCCGAAGAGAGATAAGCCCATAAGAGGGAAAACACCACTTATAGCATTGATACTCTTGACCCAAGAGATGAAACAAAGTTGAAGAAGGGAGAGGCCGCGAAAGAGGTAGAATCCATCGTCCTCAATGAGGACGAGCCGAAAAAAACCGTCCAGGTCGGTAAAGCCCTAGAGCCAGGAACCAAGGAAGAGCTGATAAACTTCCTTAGGAGGAGACAAAGTGTCTTCGCATGGAGTCACGCAGACATGCCTGGCATCGACCCTGAGGTGATGAGTCACAAGCTCAACGTGACCAGAAATGCCAAGCCTATCAAACAGAGACGAAGAGTCTACTCCAGGGAGAAATACGACGTCATCCGAGAAGAAGTCAAAAAATTGGAAGAGGTCGAGTTCATAAGAGAAGTTACCTATCCGGAGTGTCTTTCAAATGAAGTCATCGTGCCTAAGGCCAATGGGAAGTGGAGAATGTGTGTGGATTTCACTGACATGAACAGATCTTGTCCAAAAGACAGCTATCCCTTACCTCGGATAGATCAGATGGTGGACGCGATGGCGGGACACGAGCTCATAAGCTTCATGGACGCGTATTCAAGCTATAACCAAATCTTCATGGATGCTGAAGACTCTGAGAAGACAACTTTCATTACTGACAAAGGGACATACTGCTACAAAGTGATTCCCTTCGGTCTGAAAAATGCAGGGGCAACGTAACAACGTCTTGTCAATAAGATGTTTGAAGAGCAAATAGGTAAGACTATGGAGGTGTATGTAGATGATATGCTAGCAAAGAGCTTGAAAGCTTGCACTCAAGTAGCAGACCTTGAGAAGACCTTCGATGTTATGGACTCATACAGAATGAAACTCAACCCAGCAAAGTGTGTCTTCGGAGTAGGAACTAGGAAGTTCCTGGGATTCATCGTTAACCAGAGAGGAATTGAAGCGAACCCCGAGAAAATCAAGGCATTACTTGACATGAAGACTCCTAGGAGTATCAAGGATGTACAAAGACTTACGGGGAGAGTGGCTGCCCTTAACAGGTTTATTTCTAGGGCAACGGACAAGTGTCTTCCATTCTTTAAAGTTCTAAGAAAGTCCTTCCAAAGGGATGAAGAGTGTGAAAAAGCCTTCAACCAACTCAAATCTTACTTGGGATCCCCCTTATTGCTATCTCGACCCGTCGCAGGAGAAAAGTTGTATGTGTATCTGGCAGTCTCCGAATCAGCCATCAGTGTGGCCATAATACGGGAAGACGATGGGATCCAAAGGCCTGTGTATTTCAACAGTAAAGCCCTTCAAGGGGCTGAACAGAATTACCCTCGCATGAAAAAGTTGGCCTATGCCCTGATACATGCTTCAAGAAAAATGAAGCCCTACTTCCAAGCTCACTCCATGGTAGTCCTCACTGACTCCCCACTAAGACAGGTCCTGCATACACCTGAGAAATCCGGGAGGTTGATGACCTGGGCCATCGAGTTGGGGGAGTACGATCTTTCCTACCAACCTAGAACATCCATCAAAGGGCAGGCCTTCGCAGATTTTGTTGCTGAGTTCACATGGGAAAAGGCCGAGGCAGAGAAAGGCCTGGGGGCATGGAAGAGACAAACCGTAGTCTTCCTAAATCAGGAAGAGACGACACCCAGTGTCTTCCGAGAGGAGGAAGAGATGACACTAAGTGTCTTCCGAAATTTGGAAGAGGTCGCATCCGAAAAAGTTATGAGCAGAATTACGGAGGATGAGGAGGATCGATAACTCTTCAAACAAGGAGTCATGACAGAATGAGTCTTTTCATCAGATACAGACGTCTGGATCCTCTTCGTTGATGGCTCTTCCTGCGATAGTGGAAGCGGTGCGGGGTTGATACTCTCGGCTCTGGATGGTGCGAACATTGAATACGCCCTGAGGTTCAACTTCCAGGCCTCAAACAATGAGTCCGAGTATGAGGCCATGATAGCAGGTCTCTTATTGGCAACAACTCTTCGCGTAAAGCGACTCCTACTCCACAGTGACTCAAGGCTGGTTGTCAATCAAGTACTGGGGATCTATGAGGCAAAAGATGGAAGGATGGCCAAGTACTTGAAGAGGGTAAGAAGGTTATTATAATATTTTGAAGAGGCAAAACTGAAGAGAGTGCCTCGATAAAGTAACAGTCACGCAGATGCATTGGCAAGACTGGCCTCGGCAATGAAGATAAATATTAGAAGGACCATTCCAATCGAGGTCTTGAGAAAGGCAACCATCGAGGAATAAGAGGAATGTAACCCGTGTCACAATTTGAACCTAGGAGACTCATGGATCGACCCCCTCTTCAGGTATATTAGAGGGGGAGAGCTACCTGAGTCCAAGTTAGAGAAGAGAAAATTGAGATATAGGGCTGCCAAGTTCTCGATGATAGGAGACGTCTTGTACAAAAAGGGATTTCTATTGCCTCTCCTCAGATGTGTGCATCCCACGTAAGTTCCCCGGGTCTTACAGGAGGTTCATAAGGGTTCTTGCTCAAGACACATAGGGGGAAGACCCTTGGCCAAGAGAATCATCACACAGGGGTACTGGTGGCCAACTTTGTCCAAAGACGCCGCAGCTTATGTAAAGAGGTGTGATAAATGTCAGAGATTCGTCACCATCCCTCATCAGCCCCATCAGCCTATGATGTTAATCACCTCTCCATGGCCATTTGCAGTATGGGGGATTGACTTAGTAGGACCCCTACCAAGAGCCGTCAACAACTGTAGATTCTTGATAGTTGCCATAGACTACTTCTCAAAGTGGGTGGAGGCAGAGCCGATGATAACGATCACAGAGCAGAAGACCTTCCAATTTATTTGGAGGAATATCATATGCAAATATGGCATCCCAAACACTCTCATCTCGGACAATGGGACCCAGTTCAAGAACTCCTCTTTAGAAAAGTATTGCCTAAGAGCAGGAATTAAGCAATTCTTCTCATTTCCTGGCCGACCTCAGGCAAATGGTCAGACCGAGGTCTTAAACAGAACTATCCTGGATGGAATCAAGAAGAGGTTAAAATATGCGAAGGGAAGATGGACTGAAGAGGTCTACGCTGTGTTATGGGCCTACAAAACCACGGCAATGACACCAACAGGAGAAACCCTGTTCATGTTGGCACATAGCTCAGAGGCCGTTATACCAACGGAAGTAGGACTCCCAACTCATAGGATTCAGACCTATGACCCTGACAATAATGGGGAAGAGAGGAGGCTAGACCTAGATCTTATCGAAGAAAGAAGAGAGGACGCAGAGGTCCGGTAAGAAGCCTACCAACAGAGGGCAACAAAATTCTACAACCAGAGGGTGAAGTCAAGACCCATTGCAGTGGGAGACCTAGTGCTAAAGAAGACCCTACAAAAAGAAAATAAGCTTCACCCAAACTGGCATGGCCCCTACAAAGTGACAGAAGAGGTTGTGCCTGGCACCTACAGGCTAGAAAGCCTAAAAGGAGAACCTTTCGCTAACCCATGGAATGCTGATCACCTAAAGAGATATTACATATGATGTTGCATAGAGTTTTATGTAAATGTACCATCTTATTATGAAGAGGTTATTAATAAAGATCAGTTCCCATGACAGTTCTCGCTTCATTCTTTGGTCAGAGATTAATTTTGGGGATAACATCTTAGGTGATGACCTTAGACCCTCATAACACCATTCAGTGGTGACGAGGTCTGAGGTCAGACACCATAATGGGATGACCTCAGACACATAACATCATTAATTTGGTGAGATTAATTATGAGGATAACATCTTAGGTGATGACCTCAGACCCTCATAACACCATTCAGTGGTGACGAGGTCTAAGGTCAGACACTACAAATTAGATGACCTCAGACCCTTAACATCATTAATTTGGTGAGATTAATTATGAGGATAACATCTTAGGTGATGACCTCAGACCCTCATAACACCATTCAGTGGTGACGAGGTCTGAGCTCAGACACCATAATGAGATGACCTCAGACCCTTAACATCATTAATTTGGTGAGACTAATTATGAGGATAACATCTTAGGTGATGACCTCAGACCTTCATAACATCAGTCAGTGGTGACGAGGTCTGAGCTCAGATACCATAATAGATGACCTCAGACCCTTAACATCATTAATTGGGTGAGATTAATTATGTGGATAACATCTTAGGTGATGACGTCAGACCCTCATAACACCATTTAGTGGTGACGAGGTCTGATCTCAGACACCATAATGAGATGACCTCAGACCCTTAACATCATTAATTTGGTGAGACTAATTATGGGGATAACATCTTAGGTGATGACCTCAGACATTCATAACACCATTCAGTGGTGACGAGGTCTTAGCTCAGGACCATTGGTTGAGTTTAAACAAGTCCATTGCAAAAAGAAAAACTTAGAAGGAGGACTTCAGAGGTTGAAGCTCAGATTACAAATTTATTTTTAGCAGACACCATTGCAACGAAACTAAGAATGAAAAGCATCACATGACATTCAATGAAAAGAAAGTGAAGATGGTCCTCCTCAGAGGTTGATATATATTCAGAAGTAATAAGATGTTCAACGAATACAGACAAGCTCTATAATGTAATGAGTTACAAACAATGATAAAAAAACACTCTAAGGGTTTGAAGGGGGAACGTTGACATCCTCGGCTTGATTGGTCACCTCGGTCGCATCATCACGATGGTCTGCCCCTCCAACCTTAGTGCCCTCCAACGTAGCAGTCTCGACAGGAACGAAAGCCTCTTCCTCAACCTCCTAGAGAGCCTGGGCAAATTGAGGATCAGCAAAGCTGAGACCAACGAAATCAGAGGCCTTCAAAGTGCCGACCCCTCTCTCCCTGACGTCAGCCCATTTAATAGTGGCTTTGATACCTCTTTCAAGGTATTCAAAGACGAAGCCCATGAACTCATCAGAGGACTTATAGTCAGCAATTATCTTCTCGGAGGCGTCATCAAGGGCGGCCCTGACAATTGAGTTGACTTTCTGCTGCAGAGTGTCGTCCTTAGCCTTCAGAGCTGCAGCGTGATCCTTGCCGAGCTGGGAGATGTCCTTCTCCAACCCCTTCACCTTCTTCTCAAAATCCTTCAGCTCAGATTTGAGACGGTCAATCTCTGCGTTCATAGTGCTCTGGACTTTCTCGGCCTCTTGCCCCTTTTGGATGAGGGGCAATTTCCTCAGAGTCCAGTTGGATAAGTGGTGCATAGCTGCCAGGCCCTGCATATTTTGTGATAATGAATGAGCTGGAGAACAATCAGATGTTGCACTTGGGTGAAGAACAATCAGAAAGATCAAGTCATACCTGAATGGATCTGTGAATGCTGAACTCAACTAGCAGTGAGGTGTCCAGTGACCTGAAGAAGAGTTTGTCAGCCTCGGTCATTGTAGAGATGAAGGCATCTAAGGTCTGAAGACTGTGGCCGACTATACTGTCAGTTATTTTCAACTGATCTAGACGAGCCGATAGGGCGTCAGCTAAAGAGATGGGGATGGCAGCATCAGCAGTCTTCTTCTTCGGCCTTTGATCCTCAGGGGCATGACCTTCTGGAGCCCTCTTCTTTGTGGCTGGGGGCTTAGAGGCAGAGGGAGCTGGGGAAGGGACGTTAAGGCCTGTTTTCTTGGCAAGTCTCGTCAAGCTGGGTGCAGCCATCTCCTAAAGCTCGTCCAAAATATCCTCTGGTCGCTGTGCAAAAAATTAGTAGATCCGAGTTAGATAATCAGATATGAGTAAACTCATAGGTTAAACTTAAAAAACAAAAATTCTTACCAAGATCGGCAAGGGGACTTCCACCTAGAACTGTCCCAGAGAGGTAGTGGGGAGTCATCAAGTGCTCGAACCTGACGAACAGACCATGTACCCCCTGATCTTGAAGGGCTTTCACCTTCTGAAGGTTCGATGGGCTCAGGCCAGGGTCAGCCCTCGCAGACATTGTGACTTTACCCCACCTTAGGGGCATCCTCGGCTCTAGAATAGATGAGGGAACACATGGGCCAAATTCCCATAGCCCAGAAGCAAAGAAATACCGAGGCTTCCAGTTATGGTTGGAAGTCTGAGTTACATGAAGCATTTTCTTCTCAGGCTTCCGAGCTACAAAATGGTAGTATCTCGGACGATTTTTGGTCGAGGAAGGGACATAGCAACCTACGAAGATCTGAACTGGAAGGTCTGAGTGGTGGACAGCCTTCCATAGGACTATGGACCCTATTATGACTCTCCAGGCATTGGGGGATAGTTGAGAGGGGGCCAAATTGATATAAGAAAGGATGGATTTGATAATGGGAAGACGAAAACCCAACTTGAACATCTGCTCGTATAGGCAGATTTCGCTGTCTCGGCCATGATAAGCCCTCTCCTCCCTCAGAGGTCTCCTAAGCTTTATTGAGGGACTGATAGAATACAGATATCTGAAGCAGAGAAGGTCTACCTCAGTAATAGTACTCTCGATCTCGGCCGCCTCAGAGACGTCGACATCGCTCTCAGCCTCATCATCATCATCATCCAATTCAATGGGGCCAGAGCAGATGTTGATGGGTTACTTGGGAACCTCTGAGCGAACTCGACACCAGTGGAGGCCGACAGAGGGATGGCGTCAAGTGGTGGTGGTATAGCCACACTTGGCTCAACAATTTCAACCTCTGAGGAAGAGGCTGAGGTGCTTGAGCTATTATGGGACGAGGCTCGGCTGGAGACCTCGGCCTGATCAGCGGCCTGATCAGGCCGAGGTGTGAAGTCCATGGCCTCCTGAAAGGAATCCACAGACATGGGGTCTGAGGTAGAAGATTCAGACTCAGACATCGGTATGGGATCAGCAGGAACCTCTGTCTGATAGAAAAACTCTGGGGGGTCAGGATATATCACCTTCAGAGGTGGTGGAAATATGGGTCTAATGGGAAACTCTTGTGACCTACGAGCCTCCTCCTGTGCTCTTTCTATTTGTCTAATCTTTTCTAAAGTCTTTTCTCTAAGGGAGGGGAACTCCTCAAGAAGCTGATATAAGGGTGTGAGCATCAGAGGATGACACTACACTTAGGAGACTTCCTAAAACTACAAACAAGATTGGCTAGTGAAGTAAAGTAGTAAAAGATCAAACTACCTAAATGTGGCAAGAATTGTTCGCCTGAAATAATGGTGATCTCACCGGGAAACTCAGAAACTCGCCAAAAAATGCGAAAATAAGGAGACTAGCAGAAAAAATGAAGGAAAAATTATGGCGAAGGTTACCTGAGGATGAAATAGTAAGGAGGAGACGAGAAGACGCGAGAAAACCACCTTCCAAAAGCTTCAGCAAGGATCTTTCTAGAGAGAGAAAGCTACAGGAACGAGTTGGCTGGAAATGAGAGAAGTGATGAAGAAAGAAGGGAAATAGGGTTCAAAATCCTTAAATATACAGGCGCAATTCCCAAGGCCCATCATTGCCTTGGGAACCCCAAAGGGCGGCTAACAGCACACGCCCACCTAGCAAGCATACTTCAGCATTGGACAAGTGTCAAACAAATATTGGCACATATTGTAATAGACAGGCCTCAGAGGTGTGATAAACCCCTAGTCACCTGATCCCACATATGACTAAGGGCTGGGGGGTGATTGATATGCCCAAGTGTGACCTCGGTCCAGAGGCACCAACCTCGGCCGATATTATGGCCGAATTTGGACGTCTTGGACACGCGATACCAACCCTCGGCCATAGTAAGGTCGGCCCAGGCCGACACTATCGTGAGCCTCTCCAAGGGACATCACAAGGATCAGCAGCATTCTCGTATACCTTGGAATGGCAACCTCGTCCAGACATAGGCTGAGCTTACATAAAGCCACCAACAACCTCATCAAGACATTAGTCGATACTCCAAACACTCCAGCTCAACCTCGTCTCAGGCCGACCTCGTCCATTGTCTCGGTTGGGTTAGGCCGAGACCTCCATGGAATACTCGGACTGAACAAGTGCCTAGACTTACCAACCTCGGCCTCTCCCAGGCCGATGTCATACACCAGGCGCGATAGCCGAGCATCTGCTGATATTTGGATAAGGGCACGTGGACACAAATCAGTTATAACAAGATTATTCCCCACACGTGGAGAGAATATTGCATCATCATTCTCTACATGTGACAGTGACAAATGGCTTTCCCATATTGGTGAGGCAAACACACACATGCTCATTGCATGCATGGGGGGTACATTACACCCCCTAGGTACTATATATAGAGGTCATCCTCTACCTTGCAAAGGATCCCATATATTCAACCCTAGCTGAAACTCTGTCTAGATACATAGTAGAGAGAGAAAGCTCGAGAGATTGTATCCATGGCCATTAGTGCCTTATTGCAGTGAGGTTATTTACACACACACAGTGGACGTAGGCCAATTTAGGCTGAACCACTTATATCCTGGTGCTCTCTCCTCTTCTCCTCATCTCATTCTCTTACCTTTTACATAACTATGCTGCCATTATTGTTCTTAGATTGAGCTTGAAAACACCTTATCTGGTGGTGCTAATTCCAGCATCATCACCCAATAAACCACTTTTATCCTCAAATTCCTGCAATACATCACCCCTTGAATCCAAATAGTCTAAAATAACCCATGCCTCCAAACTCAGTTTAATAATGTTCGATTTTCGTTTCAATTCAGGAGCCAAAACAGAACAAGAATTTAAGTATTGATTCCTTAATTTCGGAAGTCAAAACCAAACAACCATCAAAGGAAGAAAAACACTCATGCCACAAACATAATTTTAATTGAAATATTAAGGTTCACCTGTTTCAATTAATGCCCCTTGTTACTAAAAAGTATATGCATACAAAATAAGAAAGTAATCACTTGTAAACTACATTACATAAATGAGATGTGACCATCACATATAAGTGTACTAAGCTCCGAAACATTGTTCAATTCTCAAGTGAAAATATAGATCTTTTTACTATATAGAGAGAAACCAAGTTCTATTATTTTTCCAAACCCTGTCATACTTGGGTACTCCGTCTGTCTGTCTGTCCAGCATTAGCCCTGAGGAAGAAACCATTCAATACATGATACATCATGATTTGATATATAGAGTTACATTTATTCATTGCACACAAACATTACCTTATACCATAACACAACCAAGTTAACATCCTCAATGCGAATAGAATAGGGGGAACAAAACTATTCACATTGGCATAATGAAGAGGCAAAGAACAGTTACATAATGCAAGTGTGATTAATGACTATGGTTTATGAAATTAGTGAAAGAAATACTAAAGAAAACATTCTGAAAGTCATCCTATAAATGTTTAGTAGGGCTGTGTTTCGGCATGGGTTTTCAAAAACATTTCGGATTTTTGTCGATTCCCTTTGTCAAAAATTGTGTTTTTTTCAATTTTGAAAAAAAATCAGAAATCAGCAATCCAAAAATACTTTGGGAAAACCTGAAAAAATGGAAAATTCAGAAATATTTCGGGAAAACAGCACACTTTTAAAAAATCAGGAAAAATATGTTTCTTTCAGAATAATACAATCAGCATAGTTTTAAATAATATCAAAATCGAATTTTGGAAAAAAATAGTTTGGATTTAAACAAAAACAAATTTTGGAAGAAAAGTACACCCCCAATATTGAGGGTATCATGTAAGATTAGTTTATTGTAGAGAGTTAAATTGGAGATTGCTTCTCATTTTAATTGTCTCCAAAGAAGTTTTGTGTACCAAGAATCAAGTTTCTAGGCATGGTGATAAGTGAAGTCATAATATATTCAAAAGATGCTCAACCTCAATTGTATCTCAATAAAACAAATGGTACTTTTAGAGACCAAATTTTTAACTTGGAAAAAAACGTCACCAAATTTGACATGCCACAACAAATTTTGACCCTAAGTACTACTATAAATGGTGACGAAACATTAAATTTTTTGCAAACCTTTTTGGCGAGAAAAATAAAACATTTAACGATGATTTATTTTGTCAAAAATAATATTGATAATTTGCATTGTCGTGGCTTAATGTGGCGTGCTGTTTGGCAACAAATTATTCCGTTTTTGCAATTCATTAGCTTGGGTGTCAGGTCTGACTTCACGAAAACATCTCTCCTCATTTCATTCTCACTTCTCAGACTCTATACCATTGATCCTCAAGCCAAACGACCCTTCACTATATTGATTACTCCATTAACCTGATTGATGCTATTAGTTTTGGCATGTGTCATTATTATTGTAGTTGTACAACGAGTTTTCATGTTCATACATATATAATTTCAACGTGCTTCCATTTCAGATTTCTTCAAAATATACAAGTGATATTATTTATAAACTAAAATACATCTTAACGTAGTTCGTGCATTTACAGCTCTATGATTACAATCAAAATACAGAGCTAACCAAAGTCGGCTATAGTCAAAATGATATCACATTCCAATCTCGTCAATAAAAAAAATAATGTTGAATAAGTGAAAAACATGTGAAAAACTATACATATGATGCAGTCTAACTGAATTTCCTTATCTGTATAAGCTTATTAAGGTAAGTTTCTCACTTATTCAACATTCCAATCTCGTCAATAAAAAACAATGTCAAATAAATGAAAAACATGTGAAGAAGTATATGTATGATGCAGTCTAACTCCATTATCTGTATAAGCTTATTCCGTAAAGTTTTTCAATTGTCCCCTTTTAGTAGTTGATGCAATTAGTCTACTATATATTTGTTCTTTTGAGATAAATTATTCCCCTTTTCTTCACCTCATTTCACTGTTTAAATATTACTTTGATAAATGCCATAACACATCAGATGTTATTTCTTTGTTTGGCTTTATTTTCGAGGCTTGAGTACTAATATATTAAGGTGGGTATATGATTCAATTAGGCAGACCCTGTTGCCTTATGTTTCTGTTATATGGAAACGGATCAAGAAAGATTCAATCACTCAAATTATATTAATATGTTCAATACATATATAAATTACCAGTCTATATTCAATATTGAATAGCTTATGCCTGAAGATGATGATAATAATAGTGACACATATTGAAATTCTAATCATCTCTTGTTTATGATAAGAACAATCTCATTGCATCTTTATGATAAGAATACTTGGGTGATATTGCTGCAACTACTCTAGGATCCTGGATGGTAAGTGGTCACTTTAATATCGTTCTCGAGGCTGATGAGAAACCCTTTAGTGCAAATTTGTTTTCGGGATCTAAGTTCCCTTGGTACAATAACAATGATGACCAATCTCGCATTTGGTAGAGGCTAGACCGAATTTTATGCAATGCTTGTTGGGTTTCTAAGCTTCATAAACACGTTGTGGCGCCTCTTAATCGGATGAAATGGATCATTCTCTTTCAGAATATGTGGACTCGTCATCGGGGCTTTACTTAATTGGTGAAACATGGATGGGAGTACCCAATTTTGGGTAACTATTTACATATCTTCACTCTTAAATTGAAACATCTTACAAGTTGGTGAGAGATTGGAATAAAAAAGAAATTTAAAGACTTGTGGCAGCGGATCAGGGAGGTAGAAGACTTGGTTCTCTCGAAGGAAGTTTCTTTGCAGAGGGATGACTCTACTCGTGGCAGGGGATCAAACGCCTTACAAGATGAATCACTTTTTGCAACGAAAATGGTGGTGTGAAGAGATGTATTGGTGTCAAAAGTCGCAGGATAAATGGATGAGGGAAGGTGATTTTAATACAAGGTTTTTTCAGTCAATAAATTTCAAATGAGGTTCAAATTGGGTAAGTCTTAACATTTCCAAATTTTTATTAGTGAAGAATCTATGGAAGAGGGGATTTGGAGTTTTAATTAGTAACTAGTTAGTGAAGAGTAGAATGTGAAGCTAACAAAGAACCCTATGTTAGAAGAATGAAATGTGTGGTATTTTAAATGGATGGTGACAATGTTGCAGGCTCCAAAGGTTTTTGGGATGTTTTTCCCAATCTTTCTTGGATATGATCCATAAGGATTTGTTTAACACTGTTTTGAGTTTTTTTTTTCTCAAGGCATCATTGCTGAGAAGCTGGACTAGCACATTGTTGGTTCTCATTCCACAAATCCCCGGACATTCGAACTTCGCCGAAAAGATAATGTCAAAATATTTGTCTTCTCGGTTCAGCTTAATTCTCCCAAAAAGTATTTCCCTACTCAATGCATCTTTGTTAAAGAGAGATCAATTCCAGATAATATTCTGTTAGTGCAAAAGATGATACATAGATAAGGCGTATGACCGTTGTTGTGGCTATACATTAAAGGTCACGAGGGCATTCAGTTTTAATGAAATTTGGATCAGCATGGTGTGGCATCTTATCTCGAATTTTTGGTACTCTATTATTATTAATGGCAGTAGCTCGGGTTGTTTCAAGTCGGATTATGGAGTGCATCAGAGTGAACCTCTTTCTCAAGATCTGTTCGTCATTGCTTTACCCTGGAAATCAATAATTTGATGCTAAGTTGAAAGGTTTTGCCCTTTTCTCACCCGCTTGGTTTCCCGGTTATTAGCTCGTTATCATGCGTATGATACCCTAAACTATGGTAAAGAAAGGTTGCTTTGGAAATTCATGGAGATTTTAAGTATCTATGAAACTAACTCATGACTGCTTATTAATAAGCACAACTGTTATTTAGTCTTCAACAAGGCCAGTTCGTCTAGATGCTTTCTTACTGAGGATACTATGGCGTTCATTCGTAAAAGGCTTCCTCTCAAGTACCTCGGATTGTTTTTGTATGGAAGTAAAAAAATGGTTGTTATTTGATGATTTGATTAGTAAAATCAGATCTAGAAATTATGTATAGCACAGTAGGCTTCTCCCACCTGGGGTAAGTTAATTCTCATAAACCACATTTTCCAATCTATGACATTCCACATATATGCGGCCCTCGATCCTCATGTCGCTGTTATTAATGATCTGAATGTTCACATTTTTCCTTTGGAGCTCAGAGTGTGGTATAGAAGTAAGACAACATCATGATGCTATCCAAACTAATACTCTGAAATTATAGTGGTGCATCTCCCAAGCAGCTCAATTTGGGCTGAATTCTAGGAAGCTAAATATGTTAAATCTGTGAATAGCATTGCCACAACACGTTTGCCTTCACCCACCCAAATGTGGAAACGTCTTTAGAATTATAGAGTTATTGCTACACGATGTATTCATTTTGATAATCAGAAGCCTAAGTTTTTGAAAGACCCGAACTCATTTTCATTAACATCGGCTTTGGGAATTTGTGAGGAATAGAGAACTTCCTGTGTTCTCTTTTAAATCTATGTGGAAAAGATGAATCCAATCAAAGGTATCATTTTTTGTTTGGTCATGTCCTAAACTTAAGTTGCCCCAATATCTCCCCTTTCATAAAAGTCCAACACCCAATTGCTAATAAAATAATAAAATTAATTTAAACACTTAAATACAAAATAAACAAAGAACCCACTGTGTAATGCTTTTGGATTATATGAATCATGATATATGAATTCTAATTCTGGGTGTGTATTCATGGTTATGAATTCAGACCTTTAATTCACACCTGCGACTAGTATTGCCTGCGAGAACTTGCATGTTGCTACTGTCTGCCAATTTTATTGTGGCTGTTTCGGTTTTAACTGTGTACTGCCTTTTTGGATTGTAACAGTAGTTAAACTGTCTTTTTACACGAACATCTAAAGGATTCCAAGTGAAATAAAATTGTCTAATTGAAAATTACAATTTACCAATATTGATAACATGTTCCCAAATTTAATTTTTAAAGATAAAAAAATTAATTGGTTTCTATTTAAAAATATAACATATTTACTCATACATGTGCATTTGCAGGGACAAATTAAAGGCCCATCATCAGGTCCAGTGCTGCGCCGTTTTGAAGAGTTTTTCTATTTTTTATTTTTTAAACAAATATCACAATGAGCACTATGAGACTGCGATATGAGATAGGACTTGATAACAGTTCAAAAACCTCATCTCCTTTAAACTTATTTAAATGGCTCTTGTGAGATACTCCTCCTTATATGTAATCTATATTTGAAAGAAAAAAAGAATGTTATATGCCATATGATAGCTAGAAATTCCTAGTATTCTGAAAATAAAGGGACAAGAACATAAAGAGTACACAGAAGATTTAATGTGGTTCACCCAATATAGGTTACGCCCACGAAAAAATGAGAAATAAAGAGAAAAAAATCAGCATATAGTTCTGGTTGGACAGTCGGGCTCGGTATCATTTTCTTAAATATAGTTCTTTCTAATTGTATATATATGACGTCTGTGACCGCCTAGACCAACTGCATATACATATAACTAACTGGAAAACACAATTTTGTTTCAGTGGTATCAAAGGCTATCTTAATTCAAATTCTTCTTCTTCCTTTTCAAATCCAAAAAACCCAAGATCACCAAAATCCGACGGACATAGTCACGAAAATACTCTCACGGCTACCAATCAAACCCCTTCTATGTTTCAGGCATGTATTCAAACCATGGTGTTGTTTAATCGACAGTCCAGATTTCAATCTAATCATATTCAATTTATTGAGTATGTTTTGATTAAAATTTATGAATGCAAGATGTTTTCATTTAAAATATTGGCTTACATTGTTGAGTTGGAGTAATCGATGTTGGTACTGGATTTACAACATGGCCAACGCTTCCAATTAATGTCTACAATTGACTATACTATGTTTGACTAATCTAATGTAAAAGCAATCAAGAAAGTATCAATGTGTAAATCACAGTCATGGTTAGCCATGTCAACAACAGTGTTGGCCTCTCGAAAGCAATGAATAACTGAATATCCCTATGCAAAGATATACCCCGAATCAGACTTCAAGATGATATGGCCCATCCCTCTGTCAATTGCAATTTCTAAGTCTTTAAGAACTGCCCAATATTCAACTCCAACATTAGTCACATTCCCAACAAAGGAAGAAAATGATCAAACAGATATCCCATGTTCATCTGTCATCAGACCTCCATTTGGGCCCTAATTACCCATGTGCAACAATCCATATTGTTTAAACATGTTTAAACAATTCTACCATTTTCTTACCCCACACTACTGACCTAAGGTGAAGGAACTTTCTGCATGCAAAGCTTCAAATTGAAATCTGCCACTCTTTTAATTTCCTCTGCATTCAGCACAGCTTTTAAAATAGTGACCACTAAAAGCATCAACGAGAAACTTACACTTTTGATTAACAATTGAACATGCCCCCCCTCAATTCCTAGTAAAACTAACTTCATTTTCTTACTGATGATCAGTTTAGTATAAGATAATGTTCTGTCTTGGTGCGGGCAAAACCTAAAAGAAGCATCTTTAAAATTACAATTACTCTTCCTTTTTGTCTCGCTGATGAGGTAAGTTACCAACACAGTAAATATACCATGATATTTTCTTCCACGATACTGATAGCTAACTCATCGTTACTGTAAAAACTAGAATCCGAGACTCTCAATTCTCATCTTTAAGTGAGTAGGGTAAAACTTAGTATTGTGAATGGAAGAAATGATAATTAAGAGTCAGATCACATAGTTGTCAATTATGGTAGTTTAGAATCCGGTCCGTCCCTGAAACTTAGGACCTTTTCTTTTAATAAACCTCTTCACAAGCTAAATGATACTTAAATTGTCTCTAGTTTCACTAAAAGCCTCTCTTGCTAAGCAGGTTTTGTTCACTTCCTGATCCTGTTCCTCGAACCAAATCGTCTGCTTGATATATAGAGTGAAACACATTTTTATAAGTTTCTCTAGCAGAAATAACATTGATGAAGTTGAAATCTTAACTTGTCCCAAATTAATCACAATATTAAAATCACCTATAATTATCCATGGGGAAGAATAGAAGAATTTGCAACATCTCTGCCCACTAATTCATTCATTCCACACATTAAAAAATGCTTGTATGATGAAGAAAACATTGAATTCCCTGATTTCATATGATTGATGACATTGACGCTGGTCTGGGTGAAAGAAATCTGATTCCCCATTCATTAACTGACTTAAATTGTAGCATCGGAATCCAAATCCAGTAGTCTTTAGAGCGGCATCAACTCTAGTGTGAATAACTGAACTAATATCTTTGTGATAACTGGGGTGATATGCTCTCTGTAGTTTATTTGGGCTTGGTACATATGATAGATCAGGCCGGAAATTTTGATACAATATAGGGTTCTTTTGAAAAATCTCTTCCTCTTCAAGTTACTGGACATAGCTACTGCCTTGTGTAGCAGACTCCTGTGGAATCAGAATTAATAGCACTGAAACAGGAACAGATGCACCAACACTACTGATTCCTTCAAAAAGCTATACCTTCGTTGGCGTCTCACCATTGCACACCATTTATATAGCGGCGGTCCATTGTTCGAGGATAATTACATGTTAAGACCCAATATAAGTCACAAGCTGAAGATACTCTTAAAATTCATGTATCTTATCAAACATCAAGTGTCAAGTCACAAGCTAACAAATATGTCATCAACACTTCATTTTTTTTACAAAAAATTAAAGAAAAGCAAGGACATATTTTTGTATCATCTAATGCGCAACTCTCCAGGCTCAGGATCACGATACAAGTAATTCTCTTTTCGGATACCAGCTTAAAGACAATGTCTTTTTTTTTTTTTTTTTGGTTTACACCAGGGTATCCACTAGCGACTTAGTGACTAATCCCTTCGCTGATTTGTAGGCACCTCGATGGGTGGGACAGCTGGCACAGGGATTCTTAAAGACAATGTCGAACATAGGAAAATCACGAAAAAAGAAAAACCCTTCTGCTCATTGATAACCGATAAATGGTCATATATCTACTCTCTAGTTGTGGCATATGTCAAATGTAGTACATTCAAATTCCAAACATTACTTCAGCCTGTGACCCAGAGGCGGAAGATCTTGAGAAGCTTTGGATATATTAATACTACATCATTCCATATAAAATCATAAAGATACAAAATCAATTCATACAAACATCCCGAACACACGAAGCTTCAAACAGTCAAATCGGCAAGCATATGGAAAATATGAAAAGCCTTCCTCATCTGAAATAAAGGCATCTGAACCCGAAAATAAAAGGAAAAAATTTAACAGATGCACCAACCCAAATAAAACAAGTTTTTTTTCCTTTTTCTCCTTATGCAAGTAATAAGTTTTTCTCTTTCGGTTAAATGACCGCGTTTTGGGAGAGGAGAATAAAAGTAAAATACACAGATAGTGTGACAATAGGCTGAAATAGAATAAAATAATGTGAATAGCATGCAATAGCATAAAATACCGGGACTAGTGTGGAAATAACATAAAATCGCGTATGCCATTTGTGACATACGCTATTTTAGATGAGCAATAGCACATTTTAGATAGGCAAAATGCATTATAAGTGCAATAGCGCTTGTAGCTATAAACACTAGATAAGACCTTGAGTTTCTTTATCCTTCTTAGATATGACTTCCACAAATTTCTCTCGTTCTCCACAAATTCCACGTGATACTCATCCTCGTCGTCTTCAACTGTTTGTAGCATAATTAAATAAATTGTCATGCTATGATATTTTTACTGAAGATTAAGAGGCATGATAGGACTAAAACAACCCTCCGCTGTACTTTTCATTCAGTAAAGAACTATTTTTCTTGAAAGCAATTCTAATATAATCCCCTATCTCCTTGCTAGTTATCTTTTCTGCAATAGCCAAAGGCTTTGAGAGGTCTTTTTTGTCATTAACAGGAAGTCAAAAACAGCACCAAATAGAGACTCAAAACACACAGTCTAGCAACAGACTATCTATGATCCCCTAACATAAGATGTCCCTTTTTGGTCCGCTTCCAGTTCCTCCACCACTTCTTCTGTCGGCATATTCAATACCTGTAGCTCCTCATTGACGTCCATGCCCAGCCTTACCATCTTATCAGCAGCCCAGTTACCGTCACGTAATGTACTCATAATTGTAGCTCCCGCATCACGTTTGAGTCTGATGAAATCCCCAATGAGCACCCTATATGGGTGCATTTCGTGTTCGCCGTTGGCCTATTAATTGGACTTTCTGCTACCACGGAATCTCTTTCAATTACAGCATTACTCAGCTGCCGATCTTTTGCAAGTTTAAGGCCATGAAAAATGCCCTTCAGCTCTGCTTGCCAACAGGTTGTGTTTCCTCTCAAACGGTCGCAATTACCCAACATCCACACTCCTTGCTCATTTCTAACAAGACCACCAAAACTACTCTGTCACGGATTTCCATTTGAGCTTCCGCCGGTGTTAATCTTTACTTGACCGGCACACTGAAAATTCCAACTAGCGAGTTCGTTTTCAACTTTCCTCACTTGGCTGCCTTTATTGCCCAACGCATTATTTCCTTGACATACACGACTTTTATGGACAACTAAATGGGGTTGGGAATTAACCCGTTTAAAACAGAAATCGTTCGTCACTTTCCAACTCATCCAAAGAGTAAAAATGAATACAACATACCCTGGCACCCCAAATAAGTTTTATCATTATTAACCAAAGTTTTTTCAAGCACCCAATCATGGAAATTTAAATTTTAACTTGTATTCCATTGGTCATCGTTCAAAACGAGTGCCCAACAATTTTTGGCCTTAGAGCGCGATCTAAAAAGGTGGTTGATGTCCTCCTTTTGCTGCTCCAATCACAATTTCCATTATAAGTAAGACCCCTAGTTAGCTTGTATTTATTAGTAAGCAACCTGTCCTTCCAAATGGGCCACAACAAAGTGAAATGTTTATTAGGAATTGAAGCCTCCATAAGTTGGTCATCTTCATTCATAATCTTCTCAATGCAACTTTTAATTGAAAAAACACCCTTGATGGTTGCATCCCTTCTAGGTATGTCTCTTCTATCCACCACCTACAATGGGTGAGTGCCAAGGATGCAATCAACCTCCTACCCACTTAAGTGGTTTGGGAACCGATTGACCTCACGCACACCCTCATTGTTAATAATCGAACACACTCTAGCATCCTACACTCCACCCCAGGAAGCGGAGAGATATGAGTATGACTCATCCTTTGTTCTGTTGAGAACTAGTGATCGACTTGCTATGTTCCTGCCGAGATCCAAAAAATCTCACTTCCCTTGTCTTCATCATTCAATGTCGCAGTATTTTTGTATAACTCGTTCACACAATATCTTAACTTGGTCTCGTATTGCAATTACTTTTGGGTGATACACAACGATTTGTTATTCAGAGAGCCCAATTTTATTTTTATTTTTGAAAAAAAACATAAAAATGTTTATAAACGTAAGTATGAGTATGGATTGATTAGGTGATTACAATAATCATTTGGTATGTGCAGAGTAATGTCTAATTGGTTATACTGATGCATGCCGTATTTTTAAATTGCAATGTTCTAGAAGTTATAAGCACACGATCACCAAATATTTATAATTAATTTTTTTTATAAAAATTGCAAATTATGACTTATATATATAATCAAATATCTAGGTTATACATCTATAAATTGATTTCTGCATATCGATAGCCAAAATGCCTATAACCAAATGAGGGAAATCGCATAGGAAGTGAACAAGCAGGTTGTGTTTGGAGGCCGATATTTAGACCCAGTTCTCTGATATTTTGGCCAGTTTGCCGAATATGTAGGCCAAATCACTGATATTTTTGCCAAGTCACCCAATTTAGGCCAAGTTAGTACTATTTTATCAATTTCATGACTCCAGGCTCCCTACTATACCTACTCAACTTGGCCATGTCTTAGTTTCAGCCTATACTAACCACGCTCTGCTTTTTTTTCCATTGCGAGAATTTCTGTGATTAATTATAATAAAATGGGATTCATTGTTCGATTGGGTTTTTGTTTCCATTTTTTTCTTTTGATCTTCTGCATCCCTCTCACTTGTGGGATTACTCTATCTCCTTGATCTGCTAGTGTCTTTATTCCCTGGTCTGACATTGCTATAACATTACTTTTAACAGTTCTTGCAATAGTGAGCGATATTCTCATACAAGATTAGCTCGCAAAATCCCTTATCCCCACATCTTACCTAAATACCACTTTTAGGAAATTAGGACTTCCTTTCTTCACTTCACTATTTCTACAATTGCGAATTAAAGTTAAAAGGTTATAGTGTCTCAACTTCAGTCGTGTTGACACTTTTCATGAGAAATTTTGCATCCTATTTATGTGAAAATTAGGGTTCCAAAAATAAGGGAATAGGTTCACAATTCCCTCACGGTGATGTTGCCTGCGAAAACCTAGGGGTTCATTAATGTGGATCTTCTTTTCCCCTTCAACTGTTACTTGTGCAATATTATGCCATCTATAGAGCTCACCCTATCCAATTTACTGTCAATTTCTTAAGATTTTGAGGTGGATGTCAAAATAAACATCTTAAAACCCTGAAAAGGGGTTTGATGAAATTAGTATGATCACATCTAAGAATTCGCGGGCAGTTGAATATTGCTCCTCTTATGTGAGGAGTCTGTCTTAGCTGCAAAGAGATAGATTTAAAAATTAACATGTCCTCATAAATGAAATAATGGAACACAACGGAATTTATTTTCACAAAGGCAACTGAGTAAGAGGTCGTACCTTGGAGCGGTGGCAGGTGCCCTCGCTCAAGCCACGGTTGGTCTTGAGTTCGAGACATGGGAGCAGTCTCTCCATATATATAAATAAAACATATGGGGTAAGACTAGCCGACATCCACCTCTCCCGGATCCTGCAGTTAAGAGGGATCCTTGTGCACAGGGCACGACCTTTTTTAAAGACAACTGAGTACATTCATTATGGATATTCACAGGGAGTTTAACTATGCTCAATGCTTTGATTACATTGTCACCATTACTTGCTTCCAAGCCATGATGAAAGAAATAGCGTTGTTTTATCTTATTATGTTAATGTACAGGAATCCTAAAGCTCATAATTAGTTTCCAGCATTATATGGACATAATTTGAACAGATGACTCGAATGTTGTCAAAATTATTGAATTTGAATGTTCAATTTGAATTATTTCACCCTTTCTTCTTATTTTTATGATTTGATCAAATATAACGCGGAATGAAAGAATTAGAAAAGGAAATATAGGAGAAATCAAAAGATTTAGGAAGCGCACCTTTTGAGGTCTAGTTTCAACTAGGAAGAGTAGCATTGTTCCATGAGACACTGATTATCCTTTTTCTTCTTTTTTATATGTCTTGTATTGAGGAAACCTTTTTAGGTTATCCATCTTAATTTTTTTACGAGAAAAAAATGTAACTTAATGTTATCATGATTTTCTTGATAATTTAGCTTATATTGACATTGAAAACTGTAATATCCCGTATTTGTATGCTTTATTAATTTGGAGATTTATTAAATTTAATGTGAGTTATTAATTTAATATAAATCCGGAAATTAATTACTTTATAATTATTAACATAAGGTGAGTTACTAATTATGGGAAAATTATTGAATATTATTAATGAGTAGAGTAATATATGATATTGGTTCTATGAAATGTCAAGAGTGAATAAAATGACAATTTTAAAAATTTGAGTCGGGATGCGCCTGTGTCGCGTCGGGACTAAATATTGATTAATAAAAGTGAATAAATTATAAGTCGCTCATATGGTCATTTTGAGTGCGTCAAAGTGTCCGGAAGGGTCGAGTTAGTCAGAAAAGTATACCCGGGGGTTTAGTTTGGGTCTCGGGGCATTTTTAGGCCTATTTAACACCCCGGGAGGGCATTTTGGACATTTTGTAATTTTTGGTAATTAAACCCACGACAATTATTAGGCTACATCAGCCATTTGGAATAGTCCTTTAGGGTTAGCAGACTCAAAACATTAGAACGGCTATAGGAGAGGGAAGGAGAAAGCTTTCCAAGGCCAAAAAGTCATCCGATTGCACCGCCACCACCACCAACACGGAGATCGCGCGACGGGGAACGCATCAACACCAAATTCGTCCACAAATAAGAACTTTGAAATTTCCAGGCAAGTATTTATCTTGCTTATTTTCGTTAATGCATCGTTCATGTTGGTCTAGGGTGATTAGGATGAGTTTGGTAGAAGAAAATCCATGTTGGAGATAGAAAAATCGCATGTAGTAATGATTTGAATGATAATCTGGAAACCCCTTCACATGTAGACGCTTAACCATAAATTTATGATGAATTAGGAGTAGAAATTTCTGTAAAAAGACTGATTAGAACCATGTTAAAGAAATTCTAGGGTTCTTGAGATTTATATGAGTTTTGGCCTATTAATCTATGGTTATTGATGGAAAATTTGCATGCTTTACATTGAAGATGTATAATATGGGTTTATACTGTTTGTAGTACGAATTTTAGGGAGTTTGGGTATGAAAAATCTGGATTTGATTGAGGTTAGATTATGAAACCCGTAACTGTTAATCTGCAGAATTCGCACACCTGTTTGATCGATCGATCGAACCAGGAGTGTCGATCGATCGATCGACCCCTTCTGGCAGACTCACATTTCCCCTTTGAAATAATTAAATTCAAATTAAATGAGTAGAAATATTTGGGCATCCTTATTAAAATAAATTGGAAGGTAAAGGAGACCAGTAGGACTTATTAATAATTATGAGATTTTTAACGTAAGATGAGATGTAAATTTTTGGGATATTTACATATAAGGGACGACGAAATTATGCATTAAAGGGAGAGACGCGTAAAATAATTACGTTGAAAAAATAGATGAGTACCTACTGAATTCTACACTTGGGAGGATAGAGTCCGTGAATGTTACGTAGTAAGTTGGATTAATCCCTCAATTAAAGTAAGAGACGAACCATTATATGTGATAACTAAAGATCTAGAAATAAGGATAAATATTATATTATGGGTGATGAAAGGTACCTAAAGAGATATGGTAATAGTAGTATATTTATATGACTGTGTTTATGCATATACTATATACGTGTGAAAATCATGCCCGCGCTACTTGCTATCCCTGAGGTTACCGCACTGGGACAGTCTTATCTCGATGGGACCTTTATGGGGGATATTGACTCGTACCCTAGAAGATAGATATCCTTGGTACAGGCTATCTGATCGATGGTCAGAAGGTCCTAAGAGACGTGAGGGTATGTGCTATCCTCTTAGAGACTTGGAATCTATGCTTCGCCTCAATATTGTTTGTGTATGTGTTAATACAGTTCGAGAGTGATTACGAACTTGTATTTCCCTTAGTTCGAGTGATACGGGGATTGAATAACAGAGTATGCCCGCACCATAATTTTTATGTGGGGTGCTGTTAGAATATATATATTATACGAGTATTTAATATATATATTAAATTCTAAAATTTGGAATTTCATACTGTGTTTATGGTAAGTAAGAAATGTATAATGATTTCAATTTGAATATACTTGTTTTGAAAAGCATAATATGATACTGAGAAACTTTATTAGCAAATAAGGTTTAAATGAGAAATTTGGGATCAAATGAAATTAATCCTTTAAACAATGAAATTGTTCAGTTTAAATCTTACGAGTAACCTAAGATAAGTTAAACCGTTGGGAAGATTAGTGAGATAGGCGTGCACATTAGAAGAGAGGTGAGAATTTCTCAAGAGAGTGCCGCACTAATATGTTGTTGCATTGGCCTGTAAACAATTTAAATACTTGCTAAACAAATTTTAAATCATTTACACTATCGGGCTATGACCCGTCTCTATTTTTCCTCTCTCTCTTGTATATATATGTATATATTACAGGTGCCCAGCCACAGGGGCGTCTTGCATAGGATCCTTTGGAAGGAACGCGCTGCAGCTTAGGTGGGAGTTGCAGACCTCTTGCTTAGATGACTTCATTTATTTGATTCCACTCCTAGCCTATTTATTCAGTTGGGCATGTGTCGCCCGTTTCCATTATCCAGTTGTTTTATTGGACATTGTGATTCATTTATTTCTAGTATTGTCACTTTGAGATTTATTACTGTCTAGATGTTTTACTTTAAGTTTTAATGTTGGGATTTAGTTGTTGAATGTTTAAATTATTTGGATTATATGTTCCAGGATAATTGTGGTGTGATTCTTTAATATTGAATTATGTAAAGTTCTAAATCATTGGTTATAAATAGAATTTGGAAAGTAATGTCTAAAATGGTTTTGACACTTAGCTTAATTAATTAGGGTGTTTAAATTGGAAAAGTTATTTTTACGACAGTGATGCTAAGAATGAACCAACTGTTCACCTTGATTTTTAATTTAATAAAGGAGTGATCGCCCGGTATTTAATTAGGCAGGGTGTCACAGGTGGTATCAGAGCATCAGGTTCTAGTGTCCTTAGGATCTGTATGGCTTATTTCGCTTTCAGCTTAGCATTTTTGCTATAGAGACCTATTTTAGGATTGTTGTATTCTTGTTTTTACATTTACGTCTTCAGCTATTTGAGATTTAGTAATAACTGTAGACTAATAAATTTTGTTCACGTTTCAGATGCCTCCGAGACGTGCACCAAAGGATAGGCGTGCCCAAGCCGAGCAGCCAGCAGCTCCGGCTCAGGGTACGATGAATGCTAATAAGGTAGCCGCTAGTGTTGCTCAGGGGGCAAATGCAGCACTAGCGGTGGTACAACAGGCTCCACCTCAGATTCAGGCAGTGGCGCCAGTACCTGCACAGCTTCTATCTGCATGGGAGAGGGTTAGGGATGCCTTTCAGAAGGCACATCCCCCTGAGTTCTCGGGTAGTTCAGATATTGTCATCGTTAGCCAACGGAAGAAATATATCCAGCGGCATCTTTGTATGTATGAGTGCACAGACGTGCAGAAACAGTTATTGGCTTCCTTCAAGTTAATGGGGGCCGCTTTGCAGTGGTGGGAATCCACCACCACCTTGGAGGAGAGGGATACTATCCTGATTCAGTCATTATGGGAGCGGTTTGACCGCAAATATTTTCCACCCGCCGTGCAGACTGAGATGAGGCGAAAGTTACTAAACTTGAAGCAGGAAAATTCTATCGTTGCTGAGTATGAGGAGGAGTTCACGAGACTTCTCACCATAGTGCCAGATGAGGCACCTACTGAGGGTAAGAAGATAATGCTGTTTGTGGACGGGTTAGCTTGGAGGATCCGTCAGCATCTTATAGGGAATTTGTCTCTGAGTACCTTTACAGATGTACTCAATGCTGCTTTACTACACTGCCAGGATCACCGCTTCCATCTTCAGGGAAGCAAGCGAGCAGGAGAGTCCGACCAGTAGGGCAGGACAGGGGGTAGTGGCGCTGGTGGAGCACCGACATCCCAGGGACAGGCTCGTCAACATGAGCAGAGTTCCCATAAGGGGGACCCTGCCAAGCGCTTTCGGTCAGGTGATTCCAGGCAGGGATTTTGGGGTTATAGGCATAGACAGCCTAATTAGCAGGGCCAGCAAGGCCAACACCGACAATAACAGGGCCAACAACGTTTTCATCAGGGCCAACAGGGCCAGTGGCGGGATGGTAATGGCCAGCAAGGTCAGAGGGGAGGAAATTTCAAAGGCCGATGTTTCGGGTGTGGTAAGAATGGCCATAGGTGCCAGGATTGTCCAGAGGGAGAGAGGGCCCAACAGCAGCAGGGTGCTCGTAATGAGCCACAGAGGCCACTTTTTCCAGCCGCCCTCCCAGCACCAGCTCAGGTACCAGCCCTACCAGTCATTCCAACAGCTGTAGTGCAGCAGGGGCAGTTACAGTATGGACGTGTCTATAACATCCACCAGGCAGCAGCTCCGCAGGCACCACCCGCGATTGAGGGTATGTTTCCTATCCATGGTACTATGGGTCGAGTTTTATTTGATACTGGGGCGACGCACTGTTTTATAGCTACCCATTTTGCGAAGGCCTTAGGATTATTAGCCATAGCAGAGAGCACTGTGATGTGTGTAGACTCACCACTGGGAAATGGTTCACTTATTTTCTTTATATGCCGGGGTGTGGGGGTAGAGATTGGTAGCTTGGTATTACCTGCAGACATGTTAGTCTTAGATATGCATGAGCATGATGTTATTATCGGTATGGATTGGCTCGCTGCTTAAAGGGCCATGATAGACTGTTTTGGTGGGAGTATTATTTTTGCCATTCCGGGGCAAGAGATGTTTGTAGTGATGATGCCTTGCCCAGAGGGAGGATCGATCGCTCATTTGTATTGCATAGAGGAGGATACCTCTAAGGAGGTTGTGATTCCCTTAGACTTGATCCGAGTTGTTCGTGAGTATTCCGATGTATTTCAGGAGATACCAGGCCTACCCCCCAGTCGAAAGATAGACTTTGTCATAGATTTATTACCGGATACTAGACCTATAACACGCGCTCCGTACCGTATGGCTCCAGCGGAGATGAGAGAGTTACGAGATCAGATAGAGGAGCTGTTAGGTCAGGGCTTCATTCGCAGGAGTACCTCACCTTGGGGCGCTCTAGTCTTGTTTGTGAAGAAGATAGATGGTTCAATGAGGCTATGTGTGGACTACCGGGAGTTGAACAAGGTCACGATACGAAATAAGTATCTGTTGCCTCGAATCGATGATCTGTTCAACCAGCTGAGGGGAGCAACTTTCTTTTCGAAGATAGATCTGAGGTCGGGGTACCATCAGCTACGAATTAGGGAGAAGGATGTTTCAAAGACTACTTTCTTGACGAGATACGGGTCCTATGAGTTCAGAGTGATGCCATTCGGACTCACAAATGCTCCAGCCGTATTCATGGGCTTGATGAACCGAGTGTTCAGAGAGTTCTTGGATCAGTTCGTCATTGTTTTCATAGATGACATTCTGATATATTCACACTCCGAGGAGGAGCATGCCGAGCACTTGAGGCAGGTTCTTCAGACTCTGCGAGAGCATCAACTGTATGCTAAGTATGAGAAATGCGGGTTCTGGTTACGAGAAATACAGTTCTTGGGACATGTTGTTTGTGAACAGGGGATAGCAGTTGACCCGAGTAAAGTGTCAGCGGTGAGGGAGTGGGGACAGCCCACGACACTAACGGAAGTGCATAGTTTCTTGGGATTAGCCGGATACTACAGGAGATTCATTCGGGGACTCTCCAAAATAGCGGGTCCATTGACGAACCTGACTCGCAAAGGGATACCATATGTTTGGGATGATGCTTGTCAATTGGCTTTCGACGAGCTGAAAGACAAGCTTACTTCAGCACCAGTCCTTGCTTTACCGAAGCCGGGTGTGGAGTACCTGGTTTACACTGATGCCTCTTTACGGGGACTTGAGGGAGTACTTCAGCAGGAGGAGAAGGCTATAGCTTTTGCCTCACGCAAGCTTAAGCTGAATGAGAAGAATTACCCCACCCACGACCTGGAGTTAGCAGCGGTTGTTTTTGCATTGAGGATATGGAGGCACTATTTATTGGGGGAGAAATTCCGCTTATTCACAGACCACAAGTCACTGCAGTACCTGTTCACTCAGCGAGAGCTGAATATGCGTCAGCGCAGATGGTTAGAGTTTGTGAAGGACTATCAGTTCGACATACAATACCATCCGGGGAAGGCCAACGTAGTTGCTGATACGTTGAGTCGTAGACCGGTAGACGATGTGGCGGACATCTGGAAAGCAAAGTGGAAAGAGTTGGGTCACCAGGACGCAGTATCCCGTTCCTTCATATATGTTATGACAGTGACACCTGAGATTGTTACGAGGGTGGTACAGGCACAGACCACATATCCATTTTGCCAGGAGCAGATTGTACGACTTTTAGCCGAGGGTGCTGAGTCCTATTCTGTTAGTTCTGATGGGGGGTTGAGGTTTAATGGGAGTTGGTGGTTCCAGAAGGAGCAGAATTACATCATGCAATGATGACCCAGTCTCACGGGTCCCGATTTGTAGTACACCCTTGGGGAGATAAGATTTACCAGGATATGAGGCGACAATACTGGTGGAGTGGGATGAAAAAGGACATTGCTGAGTTCGTGTCCAAGTGTTCTACCTGCCAGATGGTAAAGGTGGACCATTGGAAACCGTCAGGGTTACTTCAGCCATTAGAAATACCCGCGTGGAAGTGGGAGAGTATTTCCATGGATTTCATTTCAAGGTTGCCTACATCACAGCGGGGCCACGACTCTATCTGGGTGATTGTAGACCGTTTGACCAAGGTGGCTCATTTTCTTCCACTGCGAACAAATTATACCACGGGTCAGTATGCTTAGTTGTTCATTGCTGAGATTATCAGATTACATGGGGTGCCCCTGAATATTGTGTCAGATAGAGATAAGATTTTCGTGTCGCATTTTTGGGAGAGCTTTCAGGAGGCTATGGGTACAGAGTTGAGGTTGAGTTCAGCTTATCACCCACAAATATATGGACAGATAGAGCGTACTAATCAGATGTTGGAGGATATGCTACGCATGTGTGTCCTTGATTTTGGAGGAGGTTGGGAGCCACATCTTCCACTGGTAGAGTTCGCTTATAATAACTCTTATCAGTTCATGATTGGCATGGCTCCATTCGAGGCTTTGTATGGCAGGCCTTGTCGTTCCCCAACTCGTTGGCTAGAGGTGGGGGATAACAAGTTTCTCAGACCAGAGGTGATTCAGGAAACCTCTGCGAGGATTGAGATGATCAGGAGTCGCATTCGAGTAGCCCAGGACAGGCAGAAAAGCTACGCCGATGCGAAACGGTTCTTCCGAGAGTTTAATGTGGGGGACCAAGTATTACTACGTGTATATCCTATGAAAGGAGTAATGAGGTTTGGAAAGAAAGGGAAATTGGCCCCAAGGTACGTGGGACCATTTCCCATTATCGAGAGGATTGGGCAGGTAGCATACAGATTGGGACTGCCAGAGCATTTACATCGCATTCACGATGTATTCCACATCTCGTCGTTGAGACGATATATTCGGGATGATATGGCCCATACCCACATTGCGATAGATGAGATAGACTTACAGCCTGGCAGCTCTTACGAGGAGAGACCGGTGGCTATCCTAGACCATAGCGAGAAGAGATTGAGGTCGAAGGTAGTTACACTTGTACGGGTCCAGTGGGAGCATCATAATGTGGAGAAATCCACTTGGGAGCGCGAGGCAGATATGCGCGAGAGATATCCAGATTTATTCTTACGAGGTATGCTTTATTTTTCGAATTTCGGGACGAAATTCAGTTATTAGGGGGAAAGTATGTAAAACCCCGTATTTTTATGCTTTATTAATTTGGGGATTTATTAAATTTAATGTGAGTTATTAATTTAATATAAATTCGGAAATTAATTACTTTCTAATTATTAACGTGATGTGAGTTAGTAATTATGGGAAACTTATTGAATATTACTAATGAGTAGAGTAATATATGATATTGGTTCTATGAAATGTCAAGAGTGAATAAAATGACAATTTTGAAAATTTGAGTCGGGACGCGCCCATGTCGCTGTAACACCCCACGATTTTTGGAGACTGAGAAATTAAATTTTGGGAAAATAAAATTTAATTAAATTGGAGAATTTTAAAATTTGGGAATTTAGGCCCAAAAATAGAGAATATTTCAAAGTATTCCGGATGATGATTTTGAGGGTACCATTGATCCCGAAAGGGTCAAGATAGTCAAAATGATTGTCATTGGGTTTTATTTCGGCTCCGGAATATTTTAAGTCAGTTTGACGCGAATTGGTGTAAACGAGTCATTTAAAGTGTGTATTAACATTTAAAATTGGGTTTATTGTTTTAAGGGATTTAAAGGCTTACGGATGAAGCCTTCTCATTTGAGAGAGAGAGAAATAGAAAGAAAAGAGAAAGGAAGAGAAAGAAGAAGAAAAGAAGAGAGAGAGGAAGAAAAGCTTGGACATTTCCGGCCCAATCGCGACATCGAGGACGATCCAACCTCTACAAATCTGAGGCAAGTGTTTAATCTTGCTAAATAGCTATTTGTGTATTTCATTTCATAATTTGTGGGTTAAAGAAATGGATTTTTGGGTATTAATATCAAAACCTAGATTTATAGGTTTAATCTTGAAATCAATGTTTAAATATGGATTTAATGGAATAGAAATGGTTGGGATCAACTTTGGGTTGATTAATGGGCTTAAAATCATGATTTGATGAAGGTTTGGGGGTTAGAATGAAAAATTTAGGGTTTAAAATTCGTGGGTTCTGATGAAGAAGAAGAACCCTTCAAAATTTGCAGGTCCGAATCGATTCGCCCCCTTATGCGAATCGATTCGGTTTAGGGAAATTGGCAGGTCTGCATTGACCGAATCGATTCGGACCCAAGCCGAATCGATTCGTCCTGTGGCAGAAGCCCAGGTCTTTGGATCCTAATCGATTCTACTTGGAGGCCGAATCGATTCTGAATAGGGCCGAATCGATTCGGAAACAGGGCATTTTGAGGTATTTTCTCCATAGTGATTCCAAACCCTTTTTGGTTGGGTTTATTGATTTGGGGGCCTTCTCTTATGATGTAAGAGATATGTTCTTGGAGACATATAAGGAGTTTCTCATATATTAGGATTTTGGGGACTCCTTAGGGTAATTTGGGAGAAATGTATCCATGTATGTATTTGGAGTTTTGTATAGAGATTTTGGGAAACCTTTTTGGGATTGAGGACCCTAATTTTAGATTCAAAGTAAGTATAGATGTGACGTGAGGCTAAGAACTCTTAGGGAGAATTGCGAGGGTATGTTGTGAAATTTTAGGCCAACCTTTATGTCAAATCCTTATAAGGATAGGATATTTTTAAGATACGATTTTGGGCCAAATGGAAGAGTGTAGTTGCATACCCTTAGTAAATGATAAAATTTAAGAAATAAATCCGAGAGATCTTAGACTAGGGGATTCACAAAAGTGACTGAACTGTAGTCGAAATCGAGAGCAATGGGATTATTTGATGAATGTAAGATTGAGCTTGAGGCTTATAGACTATTAGTTATGTGTATACCAATAGTCAAAATAATTACTAGATTCTTTAATGTGCTCTCGGATATAGATGATATGTGTAGTGATGGTTTCCTACACTAAACTTTGGGTGATAACCCTAATGTTGGATATATACGTATAAATATGTACATATGATTTTGGGAGACTATTCATCATAGAAAAATGATTGAATATGTTTCAAGTGAGGGATTGTATTCACATATCGAGGTAAATTATTTGAAATTGTGGTGACGGCTGGTATATTGAGGATTAGGTATAATTATAGCTGGGTTTATATATCTTATACTTATGAACGGGAATTAGTTTATATATATAGATATATGGATATGTGAATATGAGTATATATATATATATCTATATGCATATAAATATATAGATATATTTATGTTGTGGACATACATGGTATGGATACTTAAACCGTATATGATGGTTTAATATTTGATCATATGATGGGATCATATGGATGTATGTATATTGCGCATGTGAGCGATATATATACTATTGTGGTTAAGCATACCCCGCTCATGCTATCATTGGGAAGTTTTCGCGCAGAGGGTGAGCATCCTGTCATATAGAGCGGGGTGTGGATATTCCCCAGGTCATAGTCGTCCCGTGTTTTATTATACGATAGATATATTTTTGGGATGAGACGTGGTGGGTATGTTTCGTCTCATTGCCAGTTGGAGCTATGACCGCTTCCCGTGACGTCGTGTGTGTGAGTTATCACGAGGTGGGTGTCGTTGATCCCCACCAGGTGGTCCACAGTTGCTACGTGAGCCGGGCACTGGGAAGATGATAGCATTGATGCAGTTTTATCGGCGATATATATAGCCAGGTGGATTATGTGCATGTCGATTGTACATCAGATATGATATGTACACTTGGTCATGGGTATGGATGGTTGGTATATGTATATATATGGTGAGAATAAAATGCCTATATATATATATATTTATATATCCTATAGATGAAAGGATATAGAATCTTTGTGGAGTACATCTTGGATGATTATGGTGTACTAGATTAATGGGGGTTGATGTATCGCATTTAAGGAATATTTCGGTTACATCATCCCAAGGATATTATTGGAGATTTAGTAGTAGTGGTAGCATTATATTATATGTATGGCATTATGGATCTCTAGGATCGACATTGTCAAGGAGTAGTGTAACGTGGTGGTTCCTTGTTTGGATTTCGCTTTGCGAGACACCCCACGCATGAAACGCAGTGCAGTGTTGAGATTGGAGAAAAGTTCTGCCAATTATGGTATGTACGGCATTATGGATCTCTAGGATCGACATTATCAAGGAGTAATGTAACGGGGTGGTTCCTTGTTTGGATTTCGCTTTGCGAGACACCCCACGCACGAAACGTAGTACACTGTTGAGATTAGAGAGAAGTTCTGTCGATATTTATGTGTGGCATAATGGATCTCCAGGATCGACGTTGATAAGGAGTAGTGTAACGGGGTGGTTCCTTGTTTGGATTTCGCTTTGCGAGACACCCCACGCACGAAACACAGCGCAGCGTTGAAATTGGAGGGAAGTTGCGTCAATAATAATTTTGCATGCTTATAAATTAGAAATTAAACCATATGTTTCAACCCAAATGCATCTTGGGTAACTTATTAAATTTATAAATGGTTAAATTATAAACTGGAATCCACTAAGCCTAAAAAGGAACATATGATTGAAAATAAATACTTAACTATGTTTAGAAAAGGGGTGGATTCTTGGGTTATGATAGGAAGGTAGATCTCGTGGGTATAGGCTAGGCCTATGATAAGTTAGGTTGTCCTAATAAATGAGGGTAATTTAACTAAAAGTTGAGGACGCGAATAGGTGCGCGCCTTTAGATGAGAGGTGAGTTGGGGTTCCACGAGAGTGCGATTCCACTTTAATTATGAAATAAGTGCATCGATATTTATTATGCATGGTTAACACACTTGCTAAATATTTTTCACAACTCGGGCTCTGACCCGTTTACTTTTCTCTCCTGCTTGTATATATATATATATTATTACAGGTGTCCTACCGCATGGATGCCGGATGACCTTCTATCCAGAGTCTTGGGAGCCGTAACAGGTGCGGGCTGTTGTGGGATGTATAATGTAGTCGCTTCCTCCTTGAAAAAAAAAATTCTAGGTAGGATTCATGTTGTATATCCGGTTTGTACCCAAGGGATATTTATATACATGTTTATATTTATTCCATTCCAGTTATTGTATTGGCTGTGACCCGACAGCTTATTCGGGTCTACTTTCTGTAGTACATTCTGTTGTAGCTATTTATTTTGTTTTATTCTAGCATTTCATTTATCTTAGTTCTTTCATGCATCTTTCTTTCCTTTATTAGTAGTGTTATAGTGTTGGTTTGTTTTCTATTGCATATTTTATTAAATTTTAACATCTCGCTTGTATGATACCGGGTAGTTAGATCTATATTATATAGTACCGACAGTTGATGTTGAGACTGGACCATCTGAAACTCCTGATTTAATATAGTATAGGGCTGGCCCCCTGTTATTATTTTAGGCGGGGTGTTACAGTCGCGTCGGGACTAAATATTGATTAATAAAAGTGAATACATCATAAGTCGCTCGTATGGTCATTTTGAGTGCGCCAAAGTGTCCGTAAGGTTCGAGTTAGTCAGAAAAGTATACCCGGGGTTTAGTTTGGGTCTCGGGGCATTTTTAGGCCTATTTAACACCCCGAGAGGGCATTTTGGACATTTTGTAATTTTTGGTAATTAAATCCACGAAAATTATTAGGCTATATCAACCATTGGGAATAGTCCTTTAGGGTTAGAAGACTCAAAACATTAGAACGGCCATAGGAGAGGGAAGGAGAAAGCTTTCCAAGGCCAAAAAGTCATTCGATTGCACCGCCACCACCACCAACGCGGAGATCGCGCGACGGGGAACGCGACAACACCAAATTCATCCACAAATCAGAACTTTGAAATTTCCAGGCAAGTATTTATCTTGCTTATTTTCGTTAATGCATCGTTCATGTTGGTCTAGGTGATTAGGATGAGTTTGGTAGAAGAAAATCCATGTTGGAGATAGGAAAATCGCATGTAGTAATGATTTGAATGATAATCTGGGAACCCCTTCACATGTAGAGGCTTAATCACGAATCTATGATGAATTAGGAGTAGAAATTTCTGTAAAAAGACTGATTAGAACCATGCTAAAGAAATTCTAGGGTTCTTGAGATTTATATGAGTTTTGGCCTATTAATTTATGGTTATTGATGGAAAATTTGCATGCTTTACGTTGAAGATGTATAATATGGGTTTATACTGTTTGTAGTACGAATTTTAGGGAGTTTGGGTTTGAAAAATATGGATTTGATTGAGGTTAGATTATGAAACCCATAACTGTTAATCTGCAGAATTCGCACACCTGTTTGATCGATCGATCGAACCAGGAGTGTCGATCGATCGATCGACCCCTTCTGGCAGACGCACACTTCCCCTTTGAAATAATTAAATTCCAATTAAATGAGTAGAAATATTTGGGCATCCTTATTAAAATAAATTGGAAGGTAAAGGAGACCAGGAGGACTTATTAAAAATTATGAGATTTTTAACGTAAGACGAGATGTACATTTTTGGGATATTTACATATAAGGGACGACGAAATTATGCATTAAAGGGAAAGACGCGTAAAATAATTACGTTGGAAAAATAGATGAGTACCTACTGAATTCTACACTTGGGAGGATAGAGTCCATGAATGTTACGTAGCAAATTGGATTAATCCCTCAATTAAAGTAAGAGACGAACCGTTATACGTGACAACTAAATATCTAGAAATAAGGATAAATATTATATTATGGGTGATGAAAGGTACCTAAAGAGATATGGTAATAGTAGTATATTTATATGACTGTGTTTATGCATATACTATATACGTGTGAAAATCATGCCCGCGCTACTTGCTATCCTTGAGGTTACCGCGCTGGGACAGTCTTATCTCGATGGGACCTTTATGGGGGATATTGACTCGTACCCTAGAAGATAGATATCCTTGGTACAGGCTATCTGATCGATGGTCGGGCGGTCCTAAGAGACGTGAGGGTATGTGCTATCCTCTTAGAGACTTGGAATCTATGCTTCGCCTCAATATTGTTTGTGTATGTGTTAATACAATTTGAGGGTGATTCTGAACTTGTATTTCCCTTAGTACGAGTGATACGGGAATTGGATAGCAGAGTATGCCCGCACCATAATTTTTATGTGTGTTAGAATATATATATTATACGAGTATTTAATATATATATATTAAATTCTGAAATTTGTAATTTCATACTGTGTTTATGGTAAGTAAGAAATGTATAATGATTTCAATTTGAATATACTTGTTTTGAAAAGCATAATATGATACTGGGAAACTTTATTAGCAAATATGGTTTAAATGAGAACTTTGTGATCAAATGAAATTAATCCCTTAAACAATGAAATTTTTTAGTTTAAATCTTACGAGTAACCTAAGATAAGTTAAACCGCTGGGAAGATTAGTGAGATAGGCGTGCACATTAGAAGAGAGGTGAGAATTTCTCAAGGGAGTGCCGCACTAATATGTTGTTGCATTGGCCTGTAAATAATTTAAATACCTGCTAAACAAATTTTAAATCATTTACACTATCGAGCTCTGACCCGTCTCTATTTTTCCTCTCTCTCTTGTATATATATGTATATATTACAGGTGCCCAGCCACAAGGGCGTCTTGCATTGGATCCTTTGGAAGGAACGCGCTGCAGCTTAGGTGGGAGTTGTAGGCCTCTTGCTTAGATGACTTCATTTATTTGATTCCACTCCTAGCCTATTTATTTAGTTGGGCATGTGTCGCCCGTTTCCATTATCCAGTTGCCTTATTGGACATTGTGATTCATTTATTTCTAGTATTGTCACTTTGGGATTTATTACTGTCTGGATGTTTTACTTTAAGTTTTAATGTTGGGATTTAGTTGTTGAATGTTTAAATATTTGGATTATATGTTCCAGGATAATTGTGGTGTGATTCTTTAATATTGAATTATGTAAAGTTTTAAATCATTGGTTATAAATAGAATTTGGAAAGTAATGTCTAAAATGGTTTTGACACTTAGCTTAATTAATTAGGGTAAAAGTTATTTTTATGAAAGTGATGCTAAGAGTGAACCAACTGTTCACCTTGATTTTTAATTTAATAAAGGAGTGATCGCCCGGTATTTAATTAGGCGGGGTGTCACCGAAACATAATCTATGTGTTAATTATAAATTATAGAGTTATGAAGCATGAATTCGTCTTAATACCTGCACCTGCACTAAATTTCTACACTCGTACCTTATTTTGATGAATCACTGCACCCTTTCCCCGTGCCCTCACCTGCACCCCTCCGCCCCATGCTTCGTATTTATACTCTTATCGGATTATGCTAGTTTTAAATATTAGATATTTAGTCATTGACCCCTAAAACTTAGTCAACTTAGTAGAAATTCTTGCCAGTGTTTGGCCCTCGTGTTTTTCAAAACTTTAGGGTGCAGACCTCGTCAAAATATATATGCTTGCTGTAAAATTCCAATGAGTGAGAGTTGTAAATATCGACACGAAATTTATAGAGTAATTATTAGAAGTCCCTCAAATTGCACCAAAAAATCAGACACGGGTGAGTTGTCTATCACATTGATTAGTATGTGGGAACCACATGGATTCCATTTAAAATATAATCCAATGTGTATTAGGGTACAATATGAGGGCGTCCCTAGAAGTACTCAAATTTAGATATCTTCCAGGCCTGTAATACATAAAGGGACCACACACTGAAGTGAAAAATACATGTGTTTGACTCTAATATCTCTACCTCAAGAACTGGACCTACAACCACCTTAAGAATATTTCATCTTAGAAAGAAAACTTAACCTTAAATGGACTCTTTTAGGCATGACTCATGAGCCAAGCAGGAGATTAGTGAACTTTAGTTTTCTAAGTCAATTCCATGGCATTTGTTTGTCCATTTTTTTTATTTCACCAATGCAGAGCCTCTTCTACACTCTTTTTGATGTTGCTTAGGTGCAACAAGACTAAATATATTCTGGAGATACTTAGGTGCGTCGTGGCTCCAGAATATTGTGTGTCATCAAGACACCAGGGTTTTCCCCATGCTTGAGACACGATCATGACCAAGATATAATCTTCTAATTTCTAAAATAGCATAGGCAGAGTCAAAACTGCCACATCTGGTTTGTGTACAATGTACCTATGGCTAAAAATGCTCGGTGCCTATGTCGCAATCTACACACGACAAAGGAACACTCATAATCATTTTAAAATTGTAAAAGATTGAAGAGAAAAAACAAAATTTTAAGTAGGGTTAGATCTTTATTAATGTTCATAATTTCTTGAATTCTAAATAAAATTGAAATTGCTTCTTAACAACCCAATTAAACTACCAAATAAAAACAAAAGTGGTCCAACATTAGCTAGATCCTCTACACAATAATATATGATTTTGGGCTTTTTATTACTAAGTGCGTATAAGAATCCACAACCAGGGGCGGATCCACATGGGGACCAAGGGAGGCCTTGGCCAATTTTTGAAAAAAAAATTTATATATAGGGTTTTTTGGTAAAATTTCAAACTTTAAGGTATAACTCTAATTATATTCAAAACTAAGAGTGTAAGATTGTAATTAATTAAAAATCTAAACCTTGTCAAATTTCTCTAATTTGTGTCCCAAATATATATGCCCAAAAAAATCTCGAAATAAACTCGAAACATATAATTTGTAGTCAATTTGGATTAACTATAATTTGTATAAAACTCGAAATAACCCCAAAAAAAATTGTCTCGGGGGCGACCCGAACCCCCGGCACCACTCGAAACTTTGGCCCCAGTTGACCAAAAATCCTGGATCCGCTACTGTCCACAATAGACTTTTTTTGAAATAAAAACCATAAATATTTGCAATTACAAACACTGAACTGACTTGAGCAAACTTCTGAAATTTCTTTGAAGTGCTAGTCTTAAGTGACGGTGATCTAAAGATCTAACTTTATTTAAAAATCATCACAATTCCACAAGGCCATCTAACATTTAAGGAAAATAAACTGAAAATTATAATAAAAAATGCAGTTTCTCCTAACTATATCATTAAAGTCTGCCTCCGAGGTACTTTCATTGTCTTCAAATAGAAAAATTATAACTATTCATAAAATCATCCAATTGCATAAAAAAATAGAATACTGATTTTTTTTAAAACTGTCCCTCAAGTAAACAACAAAGATGCAATGTAGAAGCATGATTCTATAGAATTTTAGAGTCACACAACTGGAACTAATATGAAATGGAAAAGTTTAGTCTGTAGAAACCATGATTCTTGCACAATATGACAGGAAATCCCAAAACAACTCGAGAAATGTCCAATACACCAAATACAATAGAGTAACCAACAAATCACCCCACACAATATATGAACTAAAACCTTGGCGTAAATGTCATAAAATGTATGTTACAAGATTAATGTTACATGCACCCACGAATTAAACACACATTACTAGTTGTGCGTTTAATTATTCAGAATCTATGATTCTCACACATTGCAAATCTGGCTTGCTACAGTCTCACACATTCTTGTAATACCCAATTCACCGGGCACCGTGATAGAAAATGAACAAATAAATGAATTAAAGCAAAAAATGCTTAAAACTCTAGAATTATATGTTAACCCATAAGAACCATTGTGCCACTTGGGAACTCAATTGGTGATTCCCACAATAAATTGTCAATGCATTAATCATAAGTTAACATACTATTATAACTATTTTCGGCACTTTTATTTTATCAATTACAAGAAGTTAGTCAAAAGTGATGAACTAATTTATTCAATGATTTACTTGAAATTTCAGATTCTTATACAGAATCACATGGTGGGGGCACGTGGGTCGTGGCTGCCACAAAGTATAGAATTTTTTTTGAGCCCATTAGCATTCAAAGGACAACACTCTCTATGCTGTAATGGTAAGCAAAAAGAAACAACAAATGGTGGAATATTTTCATTTTAACTCGCCACACTAGAGTGACCATGAAAGCAAAGGGAGGAGATAATATTGCGTGATTTTGTTTTTTAATTCAACAAAAGAAACGGTTTAAAGATAAGGGAAAAATTCCAATGCACCAATCTATCCATTTAAAACTAAACAAATTCATAGGAAAACATGAAATCATAATTGGATTTTTTTGGGTGGGGTGGGGTGGGGGGGAAGTCCAATACTGATTCGGCTGCTTAAAAGACTTCCTCAAGGTTGCAGCCCCAACTTATCAGCCTATCAAATGAATCTATTTAGTATACCGAGTTGAAGGGGGAATAGAAAAGCTATTTTTAAAGAGGTCATAAGAAGCTAAAGCAATTAAGTCCAAGTGCCATTTTTAGCTCTATGGAAGATGGAAAATGTGTGTCACCAGTTGCACCAGTGCCAAGATCACCATATCATAACTCTCTAAATTGGAAAATCTTGATGACCTTACATCTATTTTGTATCAACTCTATAAGACTAGGTATGACTAATATATAACCAAATGTGACTCGACTAAGTTTCCATTGCTTAAGAAGCTATGATTAATATATCACCTAGTTAAGCCTATTTAATCTGATTCGGCCAACTATGGAACCGCGTATCAGACTCAGTTTAGCTATTTCTAAAGTGAGTCAACTCAATCAAATTTGAGTTTCTTGGCCATTGGAAAAGATTAGTTCCGTCTCATTCTGTCACCCCCATCAAATCCTTTCATCTGTTTTGTATCAACTCACTCAACCTCAACTGAGATGCCAATTTTTAAGAAGCTACTACCAGGATATTACCTAGTTAAGTAGGTTTAGTCAGATTCGTCATATTTTGAACCACATATCAGACTCGGTTTGGCCACTGTTGAACTTAGGCAAATCGGTATAATCTGAATCGACTTGGCCATAGCCTGGAACCATGCCTGCAGATTACTCATGAAGGCCCACATCCCTTCTAATTAATACTCAAACCTAAACCCACGAAATTTCTAAATAGTAACGATTCTTGTTTACAGCACACTCCACAATGCCGGAACAGAACCTTAACAGCCACCAAAATTGTCCTTCTTTCTAAACAAATAACATATTTACCAACAGAGTAAAATCAAGAAACACCACGAATAGTAGAATCAACGAACTTGTACAAAATATACATTTACTCTACTACCATTAATTTTCATTTTTTGGGTTTTTTGCATTATTGGTTCTTTTGTAATGCACCATTTTGAAAAAATCTTCCACCGAATTTTTCGGTACAAAACCTTCCGAATGAAAAATGGTAACTTTTGAGGGATTCTTCTTTTCCCCACAGATTTTGAGGAGAACACAAGAAGCTATCTGTCTCTCACAAATTTCCAAGCCAAGGTCGAAGAAAATGAGTTCATGTCTTTTAACCACTTAAGATCCTGATAATTTAAATTAACACTAAATTCAAGATATTCTGAAATCTTAAGGGTCTTGGGATATTTTCATTTTGGTTTGATCTGGAGACCCTCTAAGGAGAATGATACCAATTTAGCCGATTAAAATGTGGCACCGCGGTGCTATTAAACTTTAAAAACCACTGAACACTACATACAATCCAGTCCAGCAAGCTTGGCCATCACGGTTGCACCAAGTTAACCTAGATCCGAGAAAGGATTTTAAATTAGACCAGCATCACGGCATTGTGAAAGTCCCCAACGTTTCCAATGTCAATTCCAATACTACCACGTTTCTCACCAGCCTCAAGAATGACATTGAAGTCACCACCGACCATCCAAATGTTATGTGACAACCCACTTAAAATAATAACGAGTAGCCAACCCTATACTATAATAAATCAATAAATCTCAGATGGCTCATTCTCAACATCAACTGGAAGTACTAAATAGTATAAGACTAACTACCCGAAATCATATAAGTGAGATGCAAAATAAAAAAAAATATATGCACCAGACAACAAACCAACACTTTAAGCTACTAACAAAGGAAAGAAAATTGTGCACACAAGAACTAAGATAAATGAATTGCGAAAATAATATGAAATGAGTAACTACAAATGAATATACCCGAATAAGCTGTCGGGTCACAGACAGTATAATAACTGAAATGGAAAAGAATATAAACATCTATAAATATCCCTTGGGTATAAACCCGATATGCAATATGAATCCTACCTAGATTTTCAAAGAAATAGAGGCGACTACAATCTAAGTCCCGCAACAGTCCGCACCTGTTAGGGCTCCCAAGACTCTGGATAGAAGGGCATCCGGCATCCAAGCGGTAGGATACCTGTAATAGTATATATATACATATATAACAAAAGAGAAATATAAACGGGACAGGGACCGAGTGTAAAAATGTTTAGCAAGTGTGTTAACCGTGCATAATAAATATAAATGTACTTATTTCATAATTAAAGTGGAATCGCACTCTCGTGAAACCCCAACTCACCTCTCATCTAACGGCGCGCACCTATTCGCGTCATGAAATCTTAATTAAGTTACCCCACACATAAGGACAACCTAACATACCAAAGGCACATCCTATACCCACAAGACCTGCCCTCCTAACATAACCCAAGAATCTTCCCCGTTCCGATTACACTTAATTATTTTTACACATATATGCCATATTAAGCTTAATTGATTCTGGTTTATAATTTAACAGATTATAATGCTTAATACTTTATCCATTAACATTCGATTTGGATAATACGATTTAATCTCTAAATAACATGCATACAAATTAATAAGGACAAAACTTCTCTCCACTCTCAACATTGCACTACGTTTCATGCGTGGGGCATCTCGCAAAGCGAAATCCAAACAAGGAACCGCCCCAATACACTACTCGTTGATAATGTCGATCGTGGGGATATATTATGTCATACACACAAATACTACTACTACAATTTAGATTGCTATCTAAAAACAACCTTAAAATCTCCAATAATATCCTTAGGATGATGTAACCGAAATATTCCTTAAATGCGATACATCAACCCCCAACAATCGAGTACACCCTAATCATCCAAGATGTACCCCATAGAAATTTTCATATCCTTTCACCTATAGGATATATAAATATATATAGGTATTCATTATAACCATATATATAGATACAATCATTCATTCCCATAACGAAGTGTACATACCACATATGATGTATAATGGCCATACACATAATATACCCGACTATATATATCGCCGATAAATTGCACCATGCTATCACCTTCCCAGTTCCCGGCTCACATAGCAATACTGGGGACCACCTGGTGGGGCTAAACGATACCCACCTCTTGATAAACTCACGCACACAACGTCTCGGGAAGCGGTCATAGCTCCTAACCGCCAATGAGACGAAACATACCCACCACGTCTCATCCCAAAAGAAATGTAAATCACATAATAACAAACTGGACGACTATGACCTAGGGAATATCCACATCCTGCTCCTCGAGCCAGGATGCTCACCCTCAGCGTGGAAACTTCCCAATGATAGCATGCGCGGGTATGCTTAACCACATTAGTATATATATCATTCTCATGCACAATATATATACATCCATATGATCCCATCATTAATTAAACCATCATATACGGCTTAGATATCCACCACATGAGTATACACATATAGCCATATTTATACAATTATATATATATATATATATATCCACATAAATATACACACTATTTCTCATCCGTATATATAAGATTTATAAACTCGGATATAAGTATACATAATCCTCAATATACTAGACGTCATCCCCACACATTTAATTTACCTCGATATGTGAATACAATCCCTCACTTGAAGCATATTCATCCATTTCTCCTATGATATGAATAGTCTTCCGACATATATGTATATATCCAACATTAAGGTTATAACCCAAAGTTGAGTGTAGGAAACCATCATTACACATCTCATCTGTATTCGAAAGTACATAAATATCTCTAGTACTATCTTGACCATTGGGACATACATAACTAATAGTCTATAAATCTCAGATTATCCTAACTTCATTTCAAGTATTGGAACCCCAGTTGTTACTCCCACACAATTATGTATGAACTATCCTGACTAGAATTACACTACACATATTCTAGTCAATAGCATGACTCATTCGTTTCCGAATTTCGCCTACTGTTCAATTTCTCTTATGAACCCTTAATCCTATTGTATTACAGTTTGTTCCTTAATTTAAACACTTCTAAGGACACGTGACCACCTTCTCTCTCGTTAATCCCCAATTGTAACTTAATAGGATCCTATATCTATAAGGATTCGAAATGAATAACGGCCTATAATTTCCCAACATACCCTCGCAACTCTCTCTCTAAGAGTTCTTAACTTCACATCATATCTAGACTCACTTTTGATCTAATATTAGGATTTCCATCCCCAATGAGGTTTCTCACTATCTCTATACACAACTCTAATGCGTACATGTATACATACTTTCCCAAATTGTTCCAAGAAGTCCCCATAATCACAACGTGTGAGAAACCCCTTGTATGTCTCCAAAACATATCTCTTACATCATAAAGGAAGGCCCCAAATCAATAAACCCAACCAAAAAAGGTTAGAAATCATTCTAGAGAAAATTCCTCAAAAAGCACTATTTTCGAATCGATTCGGCCCCCAACAGCGAATCGATTCGGCCCATCCGAATCGATTCGGTCCAAAGGGACCTAAGAGTCTGCTACATACCGAATCGATTCGCTAGGGGTGAATCGATTCGGCCAGTTCAGAAAGCCACGAAAATGGCTATTTTTCTATAAACCCAAAATTTCTCAAAACCCCCATATATCATTACCCAACCTTCAATATTCATACTAAACATATTTCTAACCTCAAAAATCATCATTGATCTACCCAACAATTTTTATACCCTCAAATACAAGATTTTTACCCAAAAATTAGGTTTTTCCTTTTAACCCAAAATTCAAATCTTTTATTCACAAATTATGAAATTAAATACACAAATTAATTATTTAGCAAGATTAAACACTTGCCTCAGATTTGTAGAGGTTGAATCGTCCTCGATGTCGTGTTTGGGCCAGAATCTCCAAGCTTTTCTTCATCTCTCTCTTCTTTTCTTCTTCTTTCCTTCTTCCTTCTTCCTTTCTCTTTTCTTTCTATTTCTCTCTTCTCACAAATAAGAAGGCTTGATCCGTAAGCCTTTAAATCCCTTAAAACCATAAACCCAGTTTTAAATGTTAATACACACTTTAAATGACTCGTTTACTCCAATTCGAGTCAAACTGACTTAAAAATAATCCGGAACTGAAATAAAACCCAATGACTGTCATTTTGACTATCGTGACCCTTGCGGGATCGATGGTACACTCAAAATCATCATCCGGAATACTTCGAAACGTCCTAAATTTTTGGACTTCAATTTCTAAATTCTAGAATTTTTCGATTTAAATTAATGTTATCTTTCCCAAAATTTAATTTCTCAGTCCCAAAATCGTGGGGTGTTACACTCTTCCCCCCTTACAAGAATTTCGCCCGCGAAATTTAAGATATGCCTAGGACTTCAATCTCATCTAGGCCTTATATCTACCCTCATGGTCACTATACCGATCCTTTCCAGTTATCACATCGAACCATATAACTTTTAAAATCAAACTAACTACCCAGAGCGCCCATACACCCCGTACCCGAGATCCACTCGTCGAATTATAATCAGGCTCCATTAGCCTCAAATCGTAATATAGCTCTCAGCAATATAATCTATAGCAACCTATTAAATATATAAAAGTTTGAAATTTCCCATGGTTGAACTCTTCTCAATTCCTGACACTAGATACCTTCGTGCAAGGGAGGTCCCGCAAGCGAAATCCAAACAAGGAACCCTCCCAATACACTACTGTGTAGCTATGTCGGGGATTGAGATTAGTTGAACCAGGGTTAAGGTTTTGATAAAAGATTTTCATATTTTAGATATTGCCCGAAGGCCTATGCAACACATAATATAAAACAATTCCATGTCTTTCGACATGCCAAACAAACACCTTATGTTTAGGACACAAGGCCTCAACAAATACAACACTCTAACCACTACCTAGTTCTCAAAACTAGCACAACTACGAGCTAAATTCTCCGCTCAACAACGAATCTACTAAACCCTGAACCTCTCAGTTATACTAATACCTTATATCACATCAACACCTTTCCACAAAATAAGTTCTTCCCTTATTGGAACGCTAAAAAGCTTATCCATAAGACAATAGCCTTATAACCAATACTCAACAAATCTTAATAGTCCGCCCTTACGAAACTCACTATTATAAATCTCGACTATCTCCTCACTAGACTGTATATTGTCTCAAAAGATGCCATACAAAAGGCCATTCTTACTCACTCCTTCCTTTAGGGAAATTCCATACACCCTAGGGGTGTAACGGCTAACCGCTCATTAAACCTTACACGCGACGTTCCCAATATCGCATACAACGTGACTTAAACCCAAAGAAAGGTATTCTACCTTATACTTCCATAATCCAATTGCTTTACCTTATCCTTGAATCTCAACTTAAGGTCCTCTACTTCTTCCAAGACAATCATTCTTCCTAAACCTATTTCTCTACAAGAGAAACACCTTCCTCAACATCCTTCCTAACCCTTTTGAAGGACAAAACGTGATTGCGACTTCCGAAAACTCCCTCAGTCCTACTCAATGGACCCAAAACTTTAAATTTCTCACTCAACCACCGATAGATCACCTTGAATCACCGTGAGAAATATCCTCCTTCTCATATCTGCCCGAATCGGGGAAAATAAATACCCCCAGTCAAAGCGTACCCAAAATCTGTTATGGGTATTGCATCTCTAATCTTGTCCTTTCATGGACGACATATTCTTAGTGATGTCTGAGACGAAGGCAACTGTGTCAGACCGTCATTTAAATGAGTACATCTTGCAGAAGGAGATAAACGTAGGGAACACAACAATCTTAATAGTAGGGCTCTATATCAAGAATGCCAATGGAAGAACACAGAAAACCCGCACAGATCCAAAAAACTCTAGAACCTGATGCTCTGATACCATCTGTGACAACCCGCTCAAAATAATAATGAGTGGCCAGCCCTATACTATAATAAATCAGGAAATCTCAGATGGCTCATTCTCAACATCAACTGGAAGTACTAAATAGTATAATACTAAATACTCGAAATCATATAAGTGAGATGCAAATAAAAAAAATATATGCAACAGACAACAAACCAACACTTTAAGCTACTAACAAAGGAAAGAAAATTGCACACAAGAACTAAGATAAATGAAGTGCAAAAATAATATGAAATGAGTAACTACAAATGAATATACCCGAATAAGCTGTCGGGTCACAGGCAGTACAATAATTGAAATGGAAAAGAATATAAACATCTATAAATATCCCTTGGGTATAAACCCGATATGAAATATGAATCCTACCTAGATTTTCAATGACATAGAGGCGACTACAATCTAAGTCCCACAAGAGTCCGCACCTGTTACGGCTCCCAAGACTCTGGATAAAAGGGCATCCGACATCCAAGCGGTAGGAAACCTGTAGTATATATATATATATATATATATATATATATATATACATACATACATATAACAAAAGAGAAATATAAACGGGTCAGAGCCTGAGTGTAAAAATATTTAGCAAGTGTGTTAACCGTGCATAATAAATATAAATGCACTTATTTCATAATTAAAGTGGAATCGCACTCTCGTGAAACCCCAACTCACCTCTCATCTAACGGCGTGCACCTATTCGCGTCCTGAAATCTTAATTAAGTTACCCCACCCATAAGGACAACCTAACATACCAAAGTCACAGCCTATACCCACAAGACCTTCCCTCCTAACATAACCCAATAATCTCCCCCGTTCCGATTACACTTAATTATTTTTACACATATATGCCATATTAAGCTTAATTGATTCAGGTTTATAATTTAACCGATTATAATTCTTAATACTTTATCCATTTACATTCGGTTTGGATAATACGATTTAATCTCTAAATAACATGCATACAAATTAATAAGTACAAAACTTCTCTCCACTCTCAACATTGCACTAAGTTTCGTGCGTGGGGCATCTCGCAGAGCGAAATCCAAACGAGGAACCCCCCCAATACACTACTCCTTGATAATGTCGATCGCGGGGACATATTATGTCATACACACAAATACTACTACTACAATTTATATTTCTATCTAAAAACAACCTCAAAATCTCCAATAATATCCTTGGGATGATGTAACCGAAATATTCCTTAAATGCGATACATCAACCCCCAACAATCGAGTACACCCTAATCATCTAAGATGTACCCCATAGAAATTTTCATATCCTTTCACCTATAGGATATATAAATATATATAGGTATTTATTCTAACCATATATATAGATACAATCATTCATTACCATAGCCAAGTGTACATACCACATATGATGTACAATGGACATACACATAATATACCCGGCTATATATATCGCCAATAAACTGCACCATGTTATAACCTTCCCAGCACCCGGCTCACGTAGCAATACTAGGGACCACCTGGTGGGGCTAAACTACACCCACCTCGTGATAAACTCACGCACACAACGTCCCGGGAAGCGGTCATAGCTCCTAACCGTCAATGAGACGAAACATACCCACCACATCTCATCCCAAAAGAAATGTAAATCACATAATAACACACTGGATGACTATGAACTGGGGAATATCCACATCCTGCTCCTCGAGCCAGGATGCTCACCCTCAGTGTGGAAAGTTCCCAATAATAGCAATCACGGGGTATGCTTAACCACATAAGTATATATATCATTCTCATGCACAATATATACATTCATATGATCCCATCATATAATTAAACCATCATATATGGTTTAGATATCCACCACATGAGTATACACATATAGCCATATTTATACAATTATATATATATATATATATATATATATATATATATATATATATATATATATATATATATATATATATATATATATATATATATATCCATATAAATATACACACTATTTCTCATCCATATATATAAGATTTATAAACTCGTCTATAAGTATACATAATCCTCAATATACTAGCCGTCATCCCCACACATTTAATTTACCTCGATATGTGAATACAATCCCTCACTTGAAGCATATTCATCCATTTCTCCTAAGATATGAATAGTCTTCCGACATATATGTATATATCCAACATTAAGGTTATCACCCAAAGTTGAGTGTAGGAAACCATCACTACACATCTCATCTGTATTCGAAAGTACATAAATATCTCTAGTACTATCTTAACCATTGGCACATACATAACTAATAGTCTATAAACCTCAGCTTATCCCAACTTCATTTCATGTATTGGAATCCCAATTGTTACTCCCATACAATTATGTGTGAACTATCCTGACTAGAATTACACTACACCTATTCTAGTCAATAGCACGATTCATTCGTTTCCAAATTTCACCTACCGTTCAATTTCTCTTATAAACCCTTAATCCTATTGTATTATAGTTTTTTCCTTAATTTAAACACTTCTAAGGACACGTGACCACCTTCTCTCTCGTTGGTCCCCAATTGTAACTTAATAGGATCCTATCGCTATAAGGATTCGAAATGAATAACGACCTATAATTTCCCAACATACCCTCATAACTCTCTCTCTAAGAGTTCTTAACTTCACATCATATCTAGACTCACTTGTGATCTAATATTAGGATTTCCATCCCCAATGAGGTTTCTCACTATCTCTATACACAACTCTAATGCATACATGTATACATACTTTCCCAAATTGTTCCAAGAAGTCCCCATTATCACAACGTGTGAGAAACCCCTTATATGTCTCCAAAACATATCTCTTACATCATAAAAGAAGGCCCCAAATCAATATACACAACCAAAAAGGGTTAGAAATCATTCTAGAGAAAATTCCTCAAAATGCCCTGTTTCCGAATCGATTCGGCTCCCAACAACGAATCGATTCGGCACATCCGAATTGATTCGATCCAAAGGGACCAGAGAGTCTGCTACATACTGAATCGATTCGCTAGGGGCGAATTGATTCGGCTCTAAAGACCTGAGACTTCTGCAACCTGGCGAATCGATTCGCTAGGGGCGAATCGATTTTGGCCAGTTCAGAAAGCCACGAAAATGGCTATTTTTCTATAAACCCAAAATTTCTCAAAACCTCCATATATCATTACCCAGCCTTCAATCTTCATACTAAACATATTTCTAACCTCAAAAATCATCATAGATCTACCCAACAATTTCTATACCCTCAAATACAAGATTTTTACCCAAAAATTAGGTTTTGCCATTTAACCTAAAATCCAAATCTTTTATCCACAAATTATGAAATTAAGTACACAAATGAATTATTTAGCAAGATTAAACACTTGCCTCAGATTTGTAGAGGTTGAATCGTCCTCGATGTCGCATTTGGGCCAGAATCTCCAAGCTTTTCTTCCTCTCTCTCTTCTTTTCTTCTTCTTTCCTTCTTCCTTTCTCTTTTCTTTCTATTTCTCTCTTCTCACAAATGAGAAGGCTTGATCCATAAGCATTTAAATCCCTTAAAACAATAAGCCCAGTTTTAAATGTTAATACACACTTTAAATGACTCGTTTACTCCAATTCAAGTCAAATTGACTTAAAAATAATCCGGAACCAAAATAAAACCCAATTACAGTCTTTTTGACTATCTCGACCCTTCCGGGATTGATGGTACACTCAAAATCATCATCCGAAATACTTCGAAACGTCCTAAATTTTTGGACTTCAATTTCTAAATTCTAGAATTTTTCAATTTAAATAAATTTTATCTTTCCCAAAATTTAATTTCTCAGTCCCAAAATCGTGGGGTGTTACATGTTATATTCATTAAGACGAAAAATAATTAATATTAAATCCATATGATATATTTCAAAACTTAGTCTAGGTCGAAGAAAAAAAGTAATATTAAATCCATATGTTATATTCACTAAGACGGAAAAAATTCAACTACTAGAGCAATTAGAGACATTGAGACTCGTGTAGGAAAAACAAAATTACCAAAAATGAGGATGAAATCTCTACAAACATCTTTTAAAAATTAAGTTAGAAGTAAAAACAGTTTACAATAATTCGTTAAATAAACCGTGTTAGGAGTACTTAGCATCAAGTAAGTAAATGCTTAATGTTTTCTAGATCCATTATCATCAATTTAAGTATAGTATATCCTTACTATTAGGCAAGCCAGTACAACAAATCAATTGTAGAGATATTAATAAGAATCTAGTAGGCTTCAATAGAATGCTGCAAAGGAAATTTTAACCTATCTCTTTTCTCATATTATTTTACAGATCCGTAAGAGACAAGAATGTGTTTTAACTATATGCACAAGAAATCTAGAAGGGAACAATCACTTTAGACATATAAAATACCTAAATATAGGCAAGATCATAAAGCCTACTTCAATAACAAATAAGATCATACAAGACGATGTTTTACAACTTATATTCTCCCTTTTCTTCAATGTCTCTCATTTTGTTGTTGTTTCCTAAAGTAACAATACTTTCCATACAAACCCCAATATCAAATTCTCAAGGCAAACGATGAAGAGGAACATCTCTAATAGTCTCACTCATCAAATTGTACCAAATAAATTCGTCTAATTGTAATTTAAAAGAACTTTTCCACTAGTCATTGAATAATATATAAGATAAACACTAGTCTTAGGATCAAGAATTGGCAGTACATACAAACAACATCAACTCAATACACGACTATTTCACCCCATAATCTTTCATCTCCCACCATATCTCACTACCTCCTTCATGTAATCCCCACATAGATAAAGGCATGCCCCACAACACCCCTAATATTATATCATACAAGACCACATCAGAAAAATCAGGGTCCGAAAAAAATTAAAATACCTCAGCTTCAACATCAAAAGATGCAATCTTTGTACATGAAGAAACCTCAATTGTATGAAAACATCTTGTTCAAAGATCTTTTAAAGTAAATCCCCCATATGCCGTGACGAATTCAACAAGGGAAATTCTGAATCTTTCGCCACGAATTCAAATTTAATATGTAAACTCTTGCTTCAAAACTGATCCACACATCATTTTGTCTCCAAACTAAACTACCCTAATATTTTATCATAATGATTAGTAGAATTATAAAGAACCCCATAAAAGGTATAGGAATGATGATAATGCTCTGGTAAACAACAAGTGGATGTGGCAGGTTAATGTAGATTCTTGCAACATTTTGGTACAAATATTTCTTGCGATCAAGGTGCGTTTCATTCCTTATTGTCTATGACTTGGCCAAGCACTTATAAAAGATCTTAAATATAAGGAACTGCAACCAATTGATTCAAGGACATAAATATAACTAGATTGAACGAGGAATTACCTTGGGGTGACGAGATGAAATGTCTACATTTAGTATACCAGAGACCTATGTCCTTTTTTTTGTCTAGCCACTTGAATTTATGGGAATAAATATTGACGTAGGCAGAGTTCGTATTTTCAGTCTGAGGGGAATATTCTGTTATTAACATATTCTTCAACAATAAGGAGTGCGAACTGCTATATTAAGGGGTCAAAGTTACGTATAGTAAAAATAACTGGAGACAAAGTAATAATAATTTTGTGCTGTGTCAACCACCTTCACTTTAAGGCCATCATATGAAAGTTTATTGAATATAAATAAAAATCTTATCAGAGTGTTCATTTTGCACACACACATTATTATACCTAAAACAGGATCCTAATCAAATTTTGAAATTGTTGCGTAAATTATGCTTTCCATAAATAGGAATTAAATCTGCAAAGACACATTCATATCATGAAGGTACCGAGTCACCAAAATAACTTCAGGGGCATTATACTGACACCACTATGGACATTCGAATGCTCTATATGTTTGGCTCAGTAGGCAGGCAGCAAGGCAAATGAATAAGGCCCGACAGAAAGGCCTTGGTGGGTAAAAAATTTGGTCTCAACTTCTTACGGTTAAGTCAATTTAAGTGGTTGTTATGTTTTGTTTGGTAGTCATGCATGGACATTTAATATAACAACTTGGTTTCTAGGAACTGAGCAAAAAAATTATATTTGGTGTTCAAATGCCAGGTTAGTATAAATTAGGAGCTTTCATCTCCTTCCTAATATTATTCACCATAAACCAACGTCAAGAACCATTTAACATAAAAAGGATCAAATGTTTTCAAACCAATTAACACAAAATTATCAAATGTTCTCAAAACAAGAAATTAAACCAATAAGCACAATGGAATCAATTCTTTACAAATATATTTTTTTCAAATATTAGAATAGCCCACTGTTCCAACTTAAACAAACATCTTTTAACAAGAACCAACATCACTTTTTCATGGTTTTTCCACAAATCTTCTTTTATACTGTCTTATTCACAGTAGCCTGATTATTAATTTGCCTTGTTCTCCTCTTAAATTGCACCTCCCCCCCTCCCCAACCCCCCCAAGCTGAAGAAAAGTGATACAGATTATGGCATGAGTTCTTTAATAGCACTGGATCCGATCATTGGTAACACACATTGGCCAAGACATTCACTAATAGAAGTCACAAGTAACTCAATTGACTTCTCTGTCACTCCCTCCTACATCATCAAGCATTGAAGTGTGTGGTAATGCGAAATTATTATGAAACACTTGTCATCCCACACCTTGAAGTGAGTCATGTCTGGCAAGATTCAAGTTATTGTTGTGAGGAAATTACTTTAACTTCCCACTTTGTATTTTACTTTTCAACTCTAAAAGGAGGCTACTGACATAAAGTCACATGTATTCTTCAGGCCATTCACCGATATATTTGACACTGATCACTTTATTAATGTATTAAGTGACCAAGTTTACATTGTTAAAGAGATGCCAAGCCAATACTCTTGGAACACCAAGGAGTATTATGGTACATGAATACGAGCTACTAGAATCAAAATGGCATAATCTGGAAATATTTTACTTGTATTGCAGAGGTTTGTGGAAAAGGCATCCTAGTTTTCTGGCTAAAGGTGTTCTCTTGATATGTAAATGAACAATAGCTCGAAAAGTTGCTTCTGGAACAACTCATGGGTAGGAACCAATGTGGAAAAGAATAGAAAACAAACAAATAAATCAAAGACATATCTATATTTATTCAGTACGCATCAATCAATGCTACAATTTAAGTCAGTTAGTGGATGAGAATCAGGTTTCTTATTCCCTAAAGTCACCAAATTATATAAGTTTATGTCAGATTTAATGTCAAAAGCACATTTTTAATGATTGGAAATAATGAATTTAATGTCATAGCAGAGGACTTGGATCTAAAGAATGAGCCAGCTCAAGAAGTGAACAATATTGGCAAAGCTAGATAGGAGTTAAATGAAGGTAGATCCAACTTAAAGTTTCATTTAGTTTGCGAAGAAGTTTTTTGAAAGCTAAAATCCAAATTGACACACTTTTGTAGAATATTGAAAGGAAGAAAAGAACCGGTGTTCGACACTCGGGACACTTCAACACAGGTATGACACGTGTCCATCATGCCATGTGGCGACGATACTTGTTTGCCCTTTTAAAAATTATATTGACAATTCACAGGCATGACATGGCCAAACATTAATTAACTTAAAAGAAACTCTAGTGTCATCATGTAAGGTTGTATCATTCAGGGGTTTAAGATAAAGGAGGGGGAAGGGGGGGACATAAAGAATGAAGTCAGTCTCTCACTTATTTTCAATCTAGACTTTTGGCTTGGGATTTATAAGTTTTTATGATTTATCATAATTCTGATAAATTAGATTGACCAATACTTTTTCTTTTTAAATTTCAAAATAGATGATATATATATATATATATATATACATATATAATTTAATAAAGAATATATATGTTTATCGTCAGCATGCCCATGTCAGACACGACACCCGTACTTAGTGTCTATGCTTCACGAATGCAAAGCCAATGGTACATACTGGAACATGGAGATTAAGGGGACTCTATTAAAGATGTTTTCAAATATAATAGCTCTTTTCTAATGTCTAAAATGAAGGAGGGTAGAGTGCAAGAATTATTTTGGTTCACCCATTCCTCTAATATTCTAGAAAACATATTCTCTAGACAATTTAATTAAGATGGTATAAATTTCATATAGATTCGAATGAGTATAAAGAGGAAGCCCCCTCTAGTGGATGAGTTGACGAAATTTCACAACTCCTTTTCATTTATACTTTTGTAATATACCTGTACAGTGACTGTATACTCTCTCTATATATATGTCCTCTGTAGTGATACATTTTTCTGCGATGGAGCGATGATAAACCATTTTGTGATTATATTAGTATTTTTTTAATTTGGTGAATTTTTTTTCAAGCGAAGGCCCATGCCTTGTTCTTCTAGAGGTTTATGCCTCACCTCTTTTGTAAATACACCTTAAACCATTTCCCCTTTATAATGTCGGTTCTTATAAAGCATAACAGTATTAACTTCATTCAACTAGAGGAAGAATTATTTTTACCTCACTCGTATACAGCATAGCAGGCATGTTGCCTATTTCAATAAGGCCTTAGGGTCACCAAAGTTTCATGGAGCAAATACTCCATACCTTATTGAAGCAAAAAGTTCGGTTTACTTCAAATGACCATATGCTTTTTCACATACTTCAGTTTTTTCCTCTATATACTGGACCACTTTGGGATGATACCACATCAAAATTGTATGTATAAACTTAAATAAACATGATCTAAACTTACAAGAATAGCTTGTACTATTCACATAGATGTAACTAAAATGGATACAATATTAAATTATATTAATTAATGGAATTATGTTGTGAAGTTCAGGGCTTCACATGAAAGTTGAGTAAGGAGAAGTTATATAATTCCTTTTGAGTTATATATAACTCACCTACATCAAGGCTTCACATGGAACTTGACATTTCCAGCTTGTAATATATAACTCACCAATTTCACACACTCTCTCCCTCACTCATATTTTAAACGTATGTTTTCCTAATCATATTTTTGTTTTAATTCTGCAGTGAACTTTTTATACACCATTTTCACTCCAGTACAAGGAAAGAAATATGATGTAAAGGATGTAAAGTAACTAGCAACGAATGAAATGAATCAGCTATTATATTCATGAAAAAATGAATAATTCGTATAAAAATTAAACAACTCAAAAGAAATGGTGAGTTAAATATTATTAGGCAAATTCCTTGCATTGAAAAAAGCTCAAAGTCTCTTTTTTTTTTTCTTCCAAAAACTAATAAAAACTAGGAACCCATCTTGCACATCCATTATTTTTAATTAAGATCTAATTAATGGCAACACATAACTAAAAAAATTGAAATTATAAAAGGAGAGACATTGAGACAACACATATATTCCAAAAAAGCAAGATGTCCATCTGTATCTTGTAATACCCCGTACTTTTGTCTATATTTATTTTTGGGGATTAATTAATTAAATGCGTATTAATTGGAAATTAATCCGGGTTATAAATACTAATGTGATACGAGTTAGTATTTGATTATGTGCATATATGATTATATATGAACTTGGTATTATAAAATTTGTCGTGAGATTTATATACGGCAATTTGGGAATTTTGTTGAGACGCGTGGGACCGCCGCGCCACGGTATAATATTTTGTTAATAAAAGTGAATTTAAAATTTATAATCCGTATGGTCGTTTTGAGTGCGCCAACGCGTCCGGAAGGGTCGAGATAGTCAGAAAACACTAGCCGGGGGTATAGTTTGGGTCCCGGGGTAATTTTAGACCATACCGGTAACTTAAAGGGTATTTTAGTAATTTGGTATTTTTGGGTAATTAAAAGTGACGAAAATTGAGAGTTGTAATCTGATAAGGATTGACCCCAACCAACCCTTATTAACCCAACAAGCTACGGAGGTTTATTGAAATTAGGTTTCATAAGTTTTCCCAAAGCAAACCCTAGCCACCATAGCCTTTTGGAGAAGAAAAGCTTGGAGAAGGAGAGAGAGAGAGAGAGATTCTGCAGAAATTCTACATCGAATCCACACCAAATTCAGAAATCAAACCAAGGCAAGTGACTTTATTTCCATTTAATTAATGAGAATGTCTTTTCCATGTTAGAAATTGAAGAATCTTAATTGTTCTTGAAAGATTAAAAGAAAACCCATGAAATTTGAAGTTATTATTGAATGTTGGGATAGGTTTGCATGTAGAAACATTGTTGGGAGATTTAATTTCGGATATTTCATATCTAGGTGATGTGTAAACGAATTAAAATCTGGGAATTTATGATGAGAAAAAGTTAGGGTTTATGTTCTTGAAGAAAATTGGGAATTAAAGTATAAATTGTGATTTAATGATGTTTAGATGATATCAAACCCTTTAATGATGTTAGTATAACCCCTTAACATGTTTGAGGATGTTTAGAGAACTCAATATATTGTGGGAACGAATTTTAGAAGAGGTTTGAGGAGTAAAAATGGTGAAAAACGATTTTTGGGAAATTCTGGGCTGAAACTGGCATCTCGTTAGAAGCAGCCCCCAGGTCGTTCGAACGAGCTCGTTCGAACGAGCTCGTTCGAACGAGCTTCTAACGAGTTGACCAGTCGTTATTAACGAGTAGGATTTTCGTTCAATATCTCGTTCGAACGAGATATCGTTAGAAGGGTCAGTTCATTCGAACGAACTGGGATCTCGTTCGAACAGCCTCGTTCGAACGAGACTTCTAACGACCTGACAGTCCAAACTCGTTCGAAGCCTCGTTCGAACGAGACTTCTAACGAGTTGACAGTTTGACCCTTTTTGGACTGTTTTGACTTTTGGAGTTCCGGGAGATGGTTCAAGGGTAGAGTTAGCATCCCTTTGATGATATAGTGACTTATTTGGGACTTTTGGGTTGATGGGATGAGTAAATCATATACGAGAGTTATATTCAATGAATCATTTGGGTTGAGACGTGAGTGTCTACTACGATGTGAGGATGAATTATAGCGCGTATAATTATGAACCGGAATAAAATAAGTTGTGATAATTAGTTAGTACAAGAATGCGATATATACTACGATTAAAATACGGTATTACTAAGATGTGTGTTTACTTAGTATTAGTATATGGATTGTTTGTATGACATACCTACCATACTTGCTATCACGGGAGGTTTCGTTCGCTTAGGACCCTCTAATCCTTGTGTGCCTACGGGGGGGGATATAGACTGGTACCTTGATGAACATAGGTCATTGAAAGACTTATTGTGATATTAATAAGTCCGCTGACCATGGGAGCGTAAGTATGTGCGTGACCCATGTGATGGTGACTGTGTTCGCCTCCATTATTTGTGATGTTGTTATCGGTAAACTATTCCTGAGAGATTCGGAATATGTGATCCTTATGTACGTGATGTACTGGGATGGATAGCAGAGTATGTGTGCACTACAGCTTAGATTGTGGGGTGCTTGTATTGTATATTTATGAGATGAATAATATACGTTATATTAATGGGAATCCTCATGTTAATGTTGAAAAAATATTACGGTATTGTTTCGAGTTATATAATGAGTTAGCTGATAGTTATATCAATGGTATGCGTAGTAACTGAGTTTACGTTAAACCTCTATTAAATTACGAGCGTTGTTATGTTAAATTAACCGAGTAAAATGGGTAGAACCTTTGGTAGTCTAGCTAGTTATGTTGTCAGTTAGCTAGTAGTATGGGTAGTTATAGATGGGTACTTGCGTTAGGAGTGCACAGTTAGTCGAGAGGTGAGAATTTAATGTGAGTGCACGTCCTAACATGTACTTTGCATTTAATGTTTTAAATGTTTTTAAAGCACTTGCAATTTTTTTAAAATATAACACATTCGGGCTCTGACCCGTTTGCTTCTTCAAATCTCTTTTTCTTGTAAAACCATTTTAGGTGCCCAGCCACAAGGACACCAAGCATAGGTACTCATTCAGGTGACGAGCTGTAGCTGTTTGTGGAAGCTACAGGGATTTGCTCATAGACGCTTCTATCTTTTGGATTCCAGAGTCACGATCTATCTATCAGTTGTAGGGCATGTTGCCCATTCCTATTTAGAGCATCTTTTACATTTCAGTTTTCAGACTTTAGCATGTAGTATTTCAGTTTCAGTTATTTATTTCTGTATGGGATTGTAGTGAGGGGTTTCCTCCAGACTTTATTTACTCTATTGTGATGGTTATTCATTTCTTTTCAGCATGGTGAATGGTGTTATTTATATTTCTTCATTTTACACTTGTTGCATGTTAATCAGACTTAAATTAAAATTTGGCAACTTGCTTTTTAAATACTAGGTGGTTAGTAATAATAAAATGTTTTCGACAGTGATGCTATTAACTGAGCCAACTTGGCATTTTGAATTAATTTTATAAAGGAGTAGCTACCCGGTATTTAATTAGTCGGGGTGTCACAGGTGGTATCAGAGCATCAGGTTCTAGTGTCCTTTAGGATCTGTACGGCTATTATGTTTCCGCTACGTTTCTTTGATATAGAGCCCTATATTTTAGGACTGTTGTATTCTTTTGTATATGCTTCGTTCTTCAGCTATGTTAAGTTTATAAACCGTGAACTTATAAACTTTGTTCTTATTTCAGATGCCTCCACGACGTGCACGACTAGTTCCCAGGAATGCTACGCCCGAACCACAGCCCGCTCCAGTTCAGGGCATGTTGAACGCCGCTGAGGTTGCTGCTATAGTAGCCCAAGCGGTAAATGCCGCGATTGCCGTGATTCAGTAGGCACCACCGCAGGCGCCGGCTGCCGCGCCAGTATAGGTTAATGCATTCCCGTCTGCTTGGGAGCGTGTACGTGACGCTTTTCAGAAAGCGCATCCACCAGAGTTTGCTGGAAGCTCAGATGTGGTTATCTCGAGCCAATGGAGGAAGGACATGCAGAGGCATTTGAGGATGCATGAGTGCACTGATGTTCAGAAACAGGTGCTAGCTACTTTCAAGCTAGTTGGATCTGCGCTACAGTGGTGGGAGTCTATTACCACCGCGGAGGAGAGGGATACCCTCACGATTCAGGAGTTCTGGGTGCGGTTCAACCGCAAGTACTTTCCATCCGCAGTTCATACAGAGATGAGGAGGAAGCTGATGAGTTTGAAGCAGGAGGGCAAGACAGTGGCCGAGTATGAGGCCGAGTTCACTAACCTGTTGAATATCGTTCCAGACGAGATTCCAACAGAGAAGAAGAAGATAGAGAAGTTCACCGACGGGTTGAATTGGAGAATCCGGCAGCATCTGCTAGGGAACCTATCGTTGGCCACATATTCTGATGTGGTTAACGCTGCGTTATTGCACTGCCAGGACCACCGTTTTCACATGGCCGAGGGCAAGCGGTCGGGAGAGTCTAGCCATCAGGGCAGGACCGGAGGACATGGTGCCAGCGGGGCACAATCGGGTCAGGGGCAGAGACAGACTGAGCAGGGCTCCCAGCAGGGGGATAACAAGAGGTTCCGATCGGGGAACTACAGGCAGGGACAGGGAGGTTTCCGCCAGGGCCATCAGGGTCCAAACGGCCAGCAGGGCCAACAGGGACAGAATGGGCAGCAGTTCCATCAGGGCCAGCAGGGCCAAGGGAGGAATGGTAACGGCCACCAGGGCCGGGGACAGCAGGGGCAGAGGGGAGGGAATTTCCCAGGGAAGTGCTTTACTTGTGGCAAGACTGGCCATAAGAAGCAGGATTGTCCTGATAGGGGCAGGGCCCCACAGCAGCAGCAGCAGGGTGCTCGCCAGGAGCCACAGAGACCTATGTTTCCCGCCGCTCTTCCTGCACCGCCACAGATGGCAGCATTGCCACCCATTCCAGCAGTCCTAGCTCAGCAGGGGCAGCTACAGTATGGACGTGTCTACAACGTTCACCAGGCTGCAGTTCCACAGGCACCGCCCGCGATCGAGGGTACGTTTCCTATCCATGGCACTATGGGTCGGGTGTTATTTGATACGGGTGCTACACACTGTTTTATTGCTACACACTTCGCGAAAGCTTTAGGATTGTTAGCTACGGCAGAGAGCACAGTGACGTGTGTCGACTCACCATTGGGGAGTGGGTCACTTATTTTCTTTATATGCCGGGGAGTCGGGGTAGAGGTTGGTGGTTTGGTATTGCCTGCGGACATGTTAGTGTTAGACATGCATGTTCACGATGTGATCATCGGGATGGATTGGCTCGTAGCATATAGGGCCATGATTGATTGCTTCAGCGGGAGCATTGTTTTTGCCATTCCGGGGCAGGAGATGTTTATAGTGGCGATGCCTCGCCCAGAGGGAGGATCGACCGCTCATCTGTATTACATAGAGGAGGATACCTCTAAGGAGGTTGTGATTCCTTTAGATTCGATCCCGGTTGTCAGGGAGTATTCGGATGTGTTTCAGGAGATACCAGGCTTACCACCCAGTCGAGAGATAGACTTCGTTATTGATTTGCTACCGGGTACGAGACCTATAGCACGTGCACCGTACCGTATGGCTCCAGCTGAGATGCGAGAGTTACGGGATCAGATAGAGCAGCTGTTAGGGCAGGGCTTTATTCGCAGGAGTACCTCACCTTGGGGCGCTCCAGTTTTGTTTGTGAAGAAGAGGGATGGTTCACTGAGATTGTGCGTGGACTACCGAGAGTTGAATAAGGTCACGATACGGAATAAGTATCCGTTGCCTCGAATCGATGACTTATTCGACCAGTTGAGAGGAGCTTCTTTCTTCTCGAAGATTGACTTGAGGTCGGGATACCATCAGTTGCGTATCAGGGAGGAGGATGTCTCGAAGACTGCGTTCTTGTCGAGATATGGTTCTTATGAGTTTCGGGTTATGCCTTTCGGCTTGACCAACGCTCCAGCAGTGTTTATGGACTTGATGAATAGGGTGTTCAGAGATTTCCTAGATCAATTTGTCATTGTCTTCATTGATGACATTCTGGTTTACTCTCAGACAGAGGAGGAGCACGCCGAGCATTTGAGGATGGTTTTGCAGACACTTCGTCAGAACGAGCGGTATGCAAAATATGAGAAGTGCGGGTTTTGGCTGAAGGAAGTCCAGTTCTTGGGTCACATTATTTCCGACCAGGGAATATCTGTCGATCCGGGGAAGGTGTCAGCGGTGAGGGAGTGGGGACAGCCCACGACACCAACGGAGATTCGTAGTTTCTTGGGTTTAGCAGGATACTACAGGAGGTTTATTCGGGGTTTCTCAGAGATAGCAGGTCCTTTGACACATCTTACTCGTAAGGGTGTGCCATATATCTGGAGTGATGCCTGTCAGTTGGCATTCGATGAGTTGAAGGACAAATTGACCTCAGCACCTGTGTTAGCATTGCCGAGACCGGGAGTTGAGTATTTGGTTTACACCGATGCGTCTTTGCAAGGGCTTGGAGGTGTTTTGCAGCAGGAGAGACAGGCCATAGCTTATGCTTCCCGTAAGCTTAAGCCTCATGAGAAGAATTACGCCACGCATGATTTGGAATTGGCAGCAGTAGTATTTGCCTTACGGATTTGGAGGCACTATCTTTTGGGGGAGAAGTTTCAGCTGTTCACGGACCACAAGTCACTACAGTATCTGTTCACGCAGAAGGAATTAAATATGCGGCAGCGTAGGTGGCTTGAATTTGTGAAAGACTACCAGTTCGACATTCAGTACCACCCGGGTAAGGCTAACGTGGTAGCAAACGCGTTGAGCCGCAGGCCAGCAGATGAGGTGGCAGAGGTGTGGAAAGCGAAGTGGAAGGAATTGGGACACCAGGATGCAGTGGCCCGATCTTTCATGGCTGTGATGACCGTTACACCGCAGATTGTCACGAAGGTTGTACGGGCACAGGAAAATGATTCGTTCTGTCAGGAGCAGATAGTTCGATTACTCGCTGGGGGAGCTGAATCCTATACCGTTAGCTCAGACGGGGGATTACGCTTCAATGGGAGATTGGTAGTTCCGGAAGGAGAGGAACTGCGACACGATGTGATGGCAGAGTCGCACGGCTCACGGTTCGCGGTACATCCCGGAGGGGACAAAATGTACCAAGATATGAGACGGCAGTATTGGTGGAGCGGTATGAAGAGAGATATCGCAGAGTTTGTCTCGAAATGCGCCACTTGTCAGCTTGTAAAAGTGGATCATCAGAGACCAACAGGATTGCTACAGCCATTGGAGGTTCCGGTGTGGATGTGGGAGAGCATATCCATGGACTTTATCACGGGGTTGCCTACGTCGCAGAGGGGTCACGACTCCGTTTGGGTAATTATGGACAGATTGTCCAAGGTCGCTCACTTTTTACCCGTTAGGACTGATTACACTGCGGGTCAGTATGCCCAACTCTTCATTTCAGAGATTGTGAGACTTCACGGTGTGCCCCTAAATATCGTGTCTGACAGAGACAAGATATTTGTTTCGAGGTTTTGGGAGAGTTTCCAGGAGGCCATGGGCACGGAATTGCGGTTGAGTACGGCTTATCATCCGCAGACCGATGGGCAGACAGAACGCACCAATCAGATGTTGGAGGACATGCTACGCATGTGCATTATTGACTTCGGGGGTGGATGGGAGCAGTACCTTCCACTGGTGGAGTTTGCTTATAACAACTCCTATCAGTTCACGATTGGCATGGCTCCGTTTGAGGCATTGTACGGTAGGCCTTGTCGTTCCCCAGCATGTTGGTTGGAGGTGGGGGACAACAAACTACTTGGGCCGGAAGTGATTCAGGATACTTCGGCAAGGATTGAGTTGATTCGGAGTCGCATTCGGGTAGCTCAAGACAGGCAGAAGAGTTATGCTGATGCGAAGAGATTTTTCAGGAAATTCCAAGTGGGGGACCAGGTTTTGCTCAGGATTTCTCCGATGAAGGGGATTATGCGATTCGGGAAGAAGGGGAAGTTGGCACCGAGGTATGTGGGGCCGTTTCCTATTATTGAGCGGATCGGACCGGTTGCGTATAGACTCGGGTTACCGGAGCATTTGCATCGGATTCACGACGTGTTCCATATTTCCTCGCTGAGGAAATACCTTAGAGATAATTTGGCTCATTCTCACATTGCTGTGGAGGACATCGATCTCCAGCCGGATAGCTCTTATGAGGAGGGGCCAATTGCTATTTTGGACCGAAGCGAGAGGAAACTGCGGTCAAAGATAGTCCCGTTAGTACGTGTTCAGTGGCGACATCACAATGTCGAGGAGTCCACATGGGAGCGCGAGGATGAGATGCGCGAACGTTATCCAGAGCTGTTTTTAGCAGGTACTTTCTAGTTTCGAATTTCGGGACGAAATTCAGTTATTAGGGGGGAAGTATGTAATACCCCGTACTTTTGTCTATATTTATTTTTGGGGATTAATTAATTAAATGCGTATTAATTGGAAATTAATCCGGGTTATAAATACTAATGTGATACGAGTTAGTATTTGATTATGTGCATATATGATTATATATGAACTTGGTATTATAAAATTTGTCGTGAGATTTATATACGGCAATTTGGGAATTTTGTTGAGACGCGTGGGACCGCCGCGCCACGGTATAATATTTTGTTAATAAAAGTGAATTTAAAATTTATAATCCGTATGGTCGTTTTGAGTGCGCCAACGCGTCCGGAAGGGTCGAGATAGTCAGAAAACACTAGCCGGGGGTATAGTTTGGGTCCCGGGGTTATTTTAGACCATACCGGTAACTTAAAGGGTATTTTAGTAATTTGGTATTTTTGGGTAATTAAAAGTGACGAAAATTGAGAGTTGTAATCTGATAAGGATTGACCCCAACCAACCCTTATTAACCCAACAAGCTACGGAGGTTTATTGAAATTAGGTTTCATAAGTTTTCCCAAAGCAAACCCTAGCCACCATAGCCTTTTGGAGAAGAAAAGCTTGGAGAAGGAGAGAGAGAGAGAGAGATTCTGCAGAAATTCTACACCGAATCCACACCAAATTCAGAAATCAAACCAAGGCAAGTGACTTTATTTCCATTTAATTACTGAGAATGTCTTTTCCATGTTAGAAATTGAAGAATCTTAATTGTTCTTGAAAGATTAAAAGAAAACCCATGAAATTTGAAGTTATTATTGAATGTTGGGATAGGTTTGCATGTAGAAACATTGTTGGGAGATTTAATTTCGGATATTTCATATCTAGGTGATGTGTAAACGAATTAAAATCTGGGAATTTATGATGAGAAAAAGTTAGGGTTTATGTTCTTGAAGAAAATTGGGAATTAAAGTATAAATTGTGATTTAATGATGTTTAGATGATATCAAACCCTTTAATGATGTTAGTATAACCCCTTAACATGTTTGAGGATGTTTAGAGAACTCAATATATTGTGGGAACGAATTTTAGAAGAGGTTTGAGGAGTAAAAATGGTGAAAAACGATTTTTGGGAAATTCTGGGCTGAAACTGGCATCTCGTTAGAAGCAGCCCCCAGGTCGTTCGAACGAGCTCGTTCGAACGAGCTTCTAACGAGTTGACCAGTCGTTATTAACGAGTAGGATTTTCGTTCAATATCTCGTTCGAACGAGATATCGTTAGAAGGGTCAGTTCATTCGAACGAACTGGGATCTCGTTCGAACAGCCTCGTTCGAACGAGACTTCTAACGACCTGACAGTCCAAACTCGTTCGAAGCCTCGTTCGAACGAGACTTCTAACGAGTTGACATTTTGACCCTTTTTGGACTGTTTTGACTTTTGGAGTTCTGGGAGATGGTTCAAGGGTAGAGTTAGCATCCCTTTGATGATATAGTGACTTATTTGGGACTTTTGGGTTGATGGGATGAGTAAATCATATACGAGAGTTATATTCAATGAATCATTTGGGTTGAGACGTGAGTGTCTACTACGATGTGAGGATGAATTATAGCGCGTATAATTATGAACCGGAATATAATAAGTTGTGATAATTAGTTAGTACAAGAATGCGATATATACTACGATTAAAATACGGTATTACTAAGATGTGTGTTTACTTAGTATTAGTATATGGATTGTTTGTATGACATACCTACCATACTTGCTATCACGGGAGGTTTCGTTCGCTTAGGACCCTCTAATCCTTGTGTGCCTACGGGGGGGGGGGGGGGGGGGGGATATAGACTGGTACCTTGATGAACATAGGTCATTGAAAGACTTATTGTGATATTAATAAGTCCGCTGACCATGGGAGCGTAGGTATGTGCGTGACCCATGTGATGGTGACTGTGTTCGCCTCCATTATTTGTGATGTTGTTATCGGTAAACTATTCCTGAGAGATTCGGAATATGTGATCCTTATGTACGTGATGTACCGGGATGGATAGCAGAGTATGTGTGCACTACAGCTTAGATTGCGGGGTGCTTGTATTGTATATTTATGAGATGAATAATATACGTTATATTAATGGGAATCCTCATGTTAATGTTGAAAAAATATTACGGTATTGTTTCGAGTTATATAATGAGTTAGCTGATAGTTATATCAATGGTATGCGTAGTAACTGAGTTTACGTTAAACCTCTATTAAATTACGAGCGTTGTTATGTTAAATTAACCGAGTAAAATGGGTAGAACCTTTGGTAGTCTAGCTAGTTATGTTGTCAGTTAGCTAGTAGTATGGGTAGTTATAGATGGGTACTTGCGTTAGGAGTGCACAGTTAGTCGAGAGGTGAGAATTTAATGTGAGTGCACGTCCTAACATGTACTTTGCATTTAATGTTTTAAATGTTTTTAAAGCACTTGCAATTTTTTTAAAATATAACACATTCGGGCTCTGACCCGTTTGCTTCTTCAAATCTATTTTTCTTGTAAAACCATTTTAGGTGCCCAGCCACAAGGACACCAAGCATAGGTACTCATTCAGGTGACGAGCTGTAGCTGTTTGTGGAAGCTACAGGGATTTGCTCATAGACGCTTCTATCTTTTGGATTCCAGAGTCACGATCTATCTATCAGTTGTAGGGCATGTTGCCCATTCCTATTTAGAGCATCTTTTACATTTCAGTTTTCAGACTTTAGCATGTAGTATTTCAGTTTCAGTTATTTATTTCTGTATGGGATTGTAGTGAGGGGTTTCCTCCAGACTTTATTTACTCTATTGTGATGGTTATTCATTTCTTTTCAGCATGGTGAATGGTGTTATTTATATTTCTTCATTTTACACTTGTTGCATGTTAATCAGACTTAAATTAAAATTTGGCAACTTGCTTTTTAAATACTAGGTGGTTAGTAATAATAAAATGTTTTCGACAGTGATGCTATTAACTGAGCCAACTTGGCATTTTGAATTAATTTTATAAAGGAGTAGCTACCCGGTATTTAATTAGTCGGGGTGTCACATATCTTAACCCACGGGAGCCAACAAAATTTAGCCTTTCTAATACTATAGTTGCTCTATTCAATTAAACGCTTTTTCCGTAATAGACTGAAACGAAAAGTGATAGAAATAACATTGTCTCTATTGTAAATGACATTTTCATTTATAAAATTCATTAATGGAACATAGATAAATATCTAAATTCATCGACATTTCAATTAGCGCCCCCCTCAGAATTGGCATGTGCACCAATGGCGAATAATCAGAACATTACAATAAAAAAATTAAATTCCAAATCACATTATAACTAGTGGAAATTACTCATTCACCTCATGTAAAACTGAAACCACTATTGAAAATGAGATGCACAAAAGAAGAGGAAAAAAAGGAAGAAAAAAAAGGAAGAAAAAAAAGCTTGTAAAATTACAATACCTAAACATGAGCATCAAAAGTTGAGAGCACTTAGCTCTAAAACATACTTCAATTCAAAAATAAAAATAAAAATCTTTTTACTACGAGAAATGGCCAAGAGTACATAGAGAAGAAATCTTCTAATTATTCCAAACCCTGTTCACACTTGGCTACTGCCCCATATTTTCAGCATTAGTCCCGAGAAAGAACAAATAATGTCAAGAGGGGGAAAAAGAAAAATTAAAAACAAGGGGTATATTAGAGAAAGCCCTCCCCACACCCACAATACTACGAAAGCATAAAAAACTATTCACGTTTTCAACCATGTCAAGCACCCATGTAAATTGATACAAATGCAGGCCCGACCCCGACCCTAGGTAGCCAATGCGGGTGCCTAGGGCCCCAAAAATAAGAGGGCCCCACCTCTCTCTCTCTCTCTATACACACACACACACACACACACACACACACACACACACACACACACACACACACACACACACACACACACACACACACACTCTTATGTATATATACTAGTCTTAACAGTTAAGAGTTTGCAACAAACAAAAAAAAATCAATAGTGTTCAATTTCTTTCCTTGAAAGTTGGAAACTAACAATACATTTGGTGAGCCTCTCAATTGGGAAGATGAGAAGTTACTTCACCTAATATTGTAATATTTACACAAACCTCACCTGATAATATATAACTATCCAATTTCACAGACTACACCTTCCTCCCCCATAATTCAGACGACTGTTTTCCTATTCATATTCTTATTTTATTTTTAGTGTACTTTTTTTACACTATCTTTCACTCCAGTACACCAAAAGAAGAATAAATTTGTTGTCGTGATCACAGCTTAGGGACCAATGCAAAAGAATATACCATAAAGACTTAATAACGGAGGGGTTGCTCACTTGGGTCCTATTAATGCTCCAATACCAGATTTAAAAGTTAAGGTTGCTTTTGTTTTTTCATCTGAATTTGAAGTCTGAATCTGAAATCTGAAGACTGAATCTGAAGTCTGAAATCTGAATCTGAAAAATATGTTTATTTTTATATCTGAATATATCTCTGAATGAATGTATTTAGACTGATTCAGACTTCAAATTAAGACTTCAGATGTAACTTTAACTCTTAACCATTAAGAGCCAAATATAGCCGTTAAGCTCTTAATCATTTAAAAAAACAAACACTTTTTGGTACCTCTTAAGTCTGAATGGTTCAGATACAAACTTAAGAGGTAAAAACAAACAGGACCTAAGTCAAAACTTGTTTGGAAAAAAATTGGGCCCTCTAATAACATGCCCAAACAACAAGAATGAGTTTCAAATGAAGTCTAATATCGCAGTGGGGATTTAAAACAACAGAATCAAGCAAGAACACAAAAAATCACCACCATATAATTCCTTCAGCAATGACATAGGCAGTGAAGATCGCCAACAGGAAAATGGTTCCCTCTCCAAAGATCCTTATGGCAGTGTTTTCTTCCTCTTCTTTTGAAGTTAACATGTTAGGGATTTCTATCTCAAATATAGGCAGGGGATTTGAAGATCTACAAGATAAGAAACAGAGGAAACATATCAAATTCTAGCAAAATTTAGGCAGGTGGTTGAGACTTGTTTAAAATAAATTAACTCAGTTATTCAAATGAATGAATCAGACGAGGATAAGAGCTTTGATTTTGAAAATGTTGTATATTTTATGAAATGTCAGCTTATTTGGTCATATTTTAGAGTCAATTTTAATTAAGACACATATGTTAAAAGTGACGTGTCTTAGTACCAATGTGTTTCTTGTAGCAAGAAGATTAATTTGGTATACTCACTTGTTCAAAATAATAAAGTAATGAATGAAAAATTTGGACTTAAAGTGACCCATTTGAGTTTAAGCTAGATGGTGTAACATAGTTAAGTGGGTTTGTCCCCCATTGAAAATGTGGTAGAAATGCTTGGAGTTAATATATCCAAGTTATGGGACTAAGGCTTGGATGCCTTGGACTGTTGCACTGAAGTGCTTCTTGTAACAGTCATAGGTTTGTGGGACTGTTGCACTGAAGTGCTTATCAGTCGTTGATTATTTCATCCTGGGAGGCAGACGCCCGGTGAATTTATCGTCAGCACCGTAGCGGGGGCGTATTCTGCCTTAAGGAGATATGGTTCAACTTTCGACTCGGTCAAAATTCTACAAGTGATTGTTTTAATCACAAACCTTTACTGTTACTGTTTTTCTAGAATAATTAATTAATTAATTTTAATTACTGTTTATTTATTTAGTGATATACTATTTTTTTCGTAATCCGGTAAACAACAATCTTAAGACAGAATATAATATTTTTTTTTGTTTTCACTAAATAAATAAATTTTCTTAATTGAAGTTAGATTGGTAATGTTTTACCTGATTTATTTACATACTAAAACGTGTTTACATTGAATATTTCTTTTTCCTACAATTTTAATTCTGGAAAAATTTCTATACATTTCATAAATTTCTTTTGTGTTATTCAATAACAGAATAATGGCTACTGAATCCTCTGAAAATGTGATGTATGTTCCTCAAAATGATGTGGCAGTTAGTATTCCTAATATCGTTTGGACTCATTTAACTCATGGAGAAAAACTCGAAAAGTTTAATGGTATTGATTTCAAACGTTGGCAACAAAAGATGTTGTTCTATTTAACTACCATTAATCTTGCGAGGTTTATTAACGAAGATGCTTCTGTGGTTAATGAAAATGAAACGGATAAGACAACTTTGCTAGCTGTAGAAGCATGGAAGCATTCAGATTTTATTTGCAAAAACTATATCCTTAATGGATTGGACAATACACTTTATAATGTATATAGTCCAATTAAAACCGCTAAATTGTTATGGGAGTCTTTGGATAAAAAATATAAAACCGAGGATGCTGACATGAAAAAATTCATAGTCGGTAGATTTCTCGAATATAAAATGGTTGATTCAAAGACTGTCATAAGCCAAGTCCAAGAGCTTCAATTAATTTTTCATGAAATACTTGCTGAAAATATGGTCAATAGTGAAACATTTCAAGTTGCTACGGTAATTGAAAAATTACCTCCTTCTTGGAAAGATTTCAAAAATTATTTGAAGCATAAATGAAAAGAAATGTGACTTGAAGATTTAATTGTTCGGTTAAGGATAGAAGAAGATAATCATAAATCTGAAAAGAAAAATGGTAATCATGCTATGTCTGCAAAAGAAAATATTGTTGAGGATGGACAAAAATTCAACAAAAAGAGGAAGCACAAAAATGGAGGCAAAAGTCAACAAGGCGGTGCTAAGAAGTTTAAAGGAAAATGTTTTAATTGCAACAAAAAAGGTCATAGGGCCAAGGATTGTCGCAAGCCGAAAAAATAAGAGAACTTCAAGAAGAAAGCACCACAAGACAACATGACAGAAGTTGATTCATTATCCGACGATGTTTCCAATGTTTCTCTCTCCACAGTTGTATATGAAGTAAATTTGGTGGGTAATACCAAAGAGTGATGGGTTGATTCCGGCAGTACACGCCATGTGTGTTCCGATAAAAGTATGTTCATAACTTACCAACCAATTGGAAATGGAGAAAAATTATTCATGGGAAACTCCTCCACCTCGAAGGTTGAAGGTAAAGGCAAAGTAGTGCTGAAAATGACTTCGGGGAAGCATCTCGCACTCAATGATGTATTATATGTGCCTGACATCAGAAAGAACCTTATCTCCGGTTTCGTGCTTAGCAAGAAAGGATTTAAATTAGTCTTTGTTGGAGACAAATTCGTACTAAGTAAAGATGGAATGTATGTAGGGAAAGGATATATATGTGATGGGATGTTCAAATTGAACGTCATGACTGTTGTACCTAAAAGTAACAATGATAATAATAATATGATATCTTCTGCTTATATGCTTGAGTCTATGGATATGTCGCATGGTAGACTTGGACATGTTAATTATAATACTTTAAGTAAATTAATTCACTTAGAATTAATTCCCAAAATTTAGCATTGATACAAGTCACAAATGTGAAACATGTGTAGAAGCTAAATTAACTAAAACACCTTTCCATTCAATTGAAAGGAATAGTGAACCTTTAGATTTAATTCACACCGATATATGTGATTTAAAATTTGTTCAAACTAGAGGTGGGAAAAAGTACTTTATTACCTTCGTGGATGATTGCACTAGATATTGCTATGTCTATATTTTAAGAAGCAAAGATGAAGCAATTGAAGCTTTTAAGCAATACAAAATAGAAGTTGAGAATCAACTTGGTAAAAATATTAAAGAATTAATAAGCGATAGAGGTGGTGAATACGAATATTCTTTTAAGGAAATATGTTTAGAAAATGGTATTATTCACCAAACTACTGCACCTTACTCTCCTCAATCAAATGGGATTGCGGAACTTAAAAACCGAACTTTAAAAGAAATGGTGAATGCATTATTAATAAGTTTGGGATTACCCCAAAACATGTGGGGGGAAGCATTGCTTTTATCTAATTACATTCTCAGCAAATTGATTCATAAGAAAACAAATAAGATACCTTATGAGTTGTGGAAAGGACGCAAGCCTTCCTACAAATACTTAAAAGTGTGGGGGTGTCTTGCAAAAGTACTAATTCCTGAACCTAAAAAGGTGAAAATTGGTCCAAAGACTATTGACTGCATATTCATTGGTTATGCACATAATAGTAATGCATATCGGTTCCTTGTGTATAAGTCTGACATTCCTAAAATTCATGAAAATACAATCATAGAATCTAAGAATGCATCATTCTTTGAAAATATCTTTTCTTGTAAGAATACACAAGAAACAACTTCTAATAAAAGAATGCTTGAAGTTACAAATGGTGAACCTCAAAATATTATTGAGGAAGAACCTAGACGTAGAAAAAGAGCTAAGATTTCAAAATCTTTCAGTTCAGATTTTCTAACATATATGTTGGAAAGTGAACCTCAAATGGTAAAAGAAGCTCTATCCACTCCGAAAGCCTCATATTGGAAAGAAGCTATCAATAGTGAAATTGAATCCATTTTGCAAAATCATACATGGGAACTAGTGGACATACCACCAGGGACAAAACCGTTTGGGTGTAAATGGATATTCAAACGGAAAATGAAAGCTGATGGAACCATTGATAAATATAAGGCAAGACTTGTTGCTAAAGGATACAAGCAAAAAGAGGGAATAGATTATTTCGACACCTATTCACCTGTTACAAGGATTACATCCATTAGAATGTTAATTGCAATTGCAGCAATACACAAATTGGAAATACACCAAATGGATGTTAAAACGGCATTTTTGAATGGTGAATTATATGAAGAAATATATATGGAACAACCGGAAGGTTTTAGATCTCCTGAAAATGAAAGGAAAGTATGTAAACTTGTGAAGTCATTATATGGGTTGAAACAAGCACCTGAATAATGGCATGAAAAATTTGACAATGTCATGAAGTCAAATGGTTTCACAATAAATGAGTGTGACTGTTGATACCGAATTTAATCTGCTGACATGGACCAATCATATGAAGACACGTGGCTATCTACATGGCACCAACAAACACTACCGAGGTGATCATATGCTCCGAGGAACAAGACTACAACGAGGAAGACTAGTTCTCCGAGGAACACTGCTTCCCCGAGGAACTCACACTATCCGAGGAAAGATGCCTCTCCGAGGAACTCTTGAGTACCGAGAAGCTTAGGTGGTCCAGGCGGTCCGAGATGCATCTCGAACAAAGCATTAATAGATGGATAACCAACAGTTCAATTGGTTCATTAAATGCTTATCATTTAGACGCACATGCAAAAAAGGGGCATTAAATGTATCACCCTTTCATATGTATACCATTTAATGTATTACCCTTTCATATTACAGCCCCAGGGCTATAAATACATTGTACAATCCTCATTGTAAGGGACCGAATACAAACTTTGGAATCGAGAGAGGAATTTCTTGAGAGAATTTGTAATCGAGAATTCCTAAATAATCAGCAATAACACAACAGTGGACGTAGACCGTTCTTATAAGGCTTAACCACTTTAAAAATCTTTTGTCTCATTTATTTATTTGTGATTGAATTATTAGAGTGATCTAATTTTTTACATCAACATATTGGCACCGTTTGTGGGAATCGACTGATAATATCATTTTCTCACCAAAAACAATCCAATACCAATGGCTGATATTCCTGAATCCAGTAATCGAAACGCTGGAACCCCTCCAAATCCATCTGCTCCACCAGTTATTCCAGATCTGACTGGAATAATGGCAAATCTGGCTCAGGGCCAGACCGTCATGCAAGAAACAATGCGACAACTCGCCCAAACCCTCCATGGCGGCACATCAGCCCATTCTGGACCACGAAGCATTCAAAGAAATACCCATGCACTTTCTTTGCGTACTAGGCGTACTAATTCATATCGCAATGATGAATCTGAAGATTCTTCTTATCAACCTGGACGAACTTCATCAGTACGAGCCACAGATACTGAACAACGTGTCACCCTTTCCCTAGAAAGGACCAGCGCATTGGAAAGATTAAGTAGGGCTTCTCCTTTCGATCGGTTAGGCCCTAGGAGGAACAAAAGTCCTCTTAATGCAGCGTCGAGGAGATTTCGACGACTATCATATTTAAGGGAAGGATCTGCCCAGTCGCGACCAGCTGCTCGTCAAGATGGATCCTATGACCGACCAGCTGCTCGTCGAGACAAATCCCAGGAAGCCACTTCAACGCGATCAGTTGCTCAAACCAATAGGCCCGAGGAAGGAAATGATGCATGGAAAGGATCTATTCAGAGGCTGGAGGATAGATTAGGGGAAATGGCTAAGGCTAAGAACCCTTTACAACGAACTTTTGTTCGAGGAACACCCTTTGTCCAGGACATTGTTGATTTTCCAACACCATCAAAGTTCAAAGCACCTGTTGTAACTCCCAAGTATGATGGGAAGACTGACCCTGTCCTTCATATAGAACAATATCAAGCTGCTGCCGACATCTATGCTGTCCCAGACGAGATGAGATGCAGGGTATTCTCGGGAACTCTTACCGGATCTGCTCAGATATGGTATAATAATCTTCCTCAGGGTAAAATTTCAACTTTTCTTCAACTGGATGAGTTATTCATTGGGAATTTCTGCTTTGGAGCAAAGCCAGTTAAACGAGTAGCACATTTGTTAAGTGTTAGACAAAAGGCTGGTGAGAGTATCAAAGATTATATAACTCATTTTAATAATGAGAAACTCGAAGTCATTGATTATGAGGAGAAGACAGCGATTACCGCTTTGATGAGTAGACTGCTGCCAAACAAGTTGTACTATACTTTGGCCAAAGATCCACCTCGAACCATGTCGGACCTGATGGGAAAAACGTCCAAGATTATGAATGCCGAGGAGTCTATGTCTGTGAAGAAGAATATGGACGCCAAAGAAACCAAGGTGGAAGGTGATAAAGCTAAGAAGAAAGAGCATAAGAACAATGGTGGTGACAAACATTCCAAAAATAGGTCGTCATGGGAGGTCTTGAGGAAATTTGATAATTACACACCTTTGAAGGCAAATATCAACCACGTCCTGGAAGAGATTAAGAACATCGAGGAGTTAAACTGGCCAAAGAAAATAAAGGCAGACCCTGACACGAGGAATAGGAAAAAATATTGCGAATTTCACAAGGATCATGGCCATATGACCAAAAATTTCATAGCTCTTCATAATGAGATTGAAACCCTCATCCGACGAGGAAAGCTAGCAAAGTATGTTGATCGGGGAGGTAAAAGAAGAAACTACGATCGAACTAGAGAAAGGTCTAGATCTCCTCGTCGAGCAGAGGAGAACAAGAAGAGAAACTATGGAGTTGATCCAGAGGATGACCCTGACCTTCCAAAGAAACCAAGACAGCCAGAACGAGAGGTATTTTCAATACGCTTTGGGTCATTTGATTGTAATGTTATTACAGGAGGAGATGCAGGAGGAGGAGATCTTACTGCAGAAAGAAAAGCTTACCTCGGTGAGGCTCAAGCTTGCTCCTACATTCAACGAATAAATCTAGCAGAAGAAGATCGCCCGAGAAAGGTGAACAAGGATAAATTGGTCATCGGTTTTTCGAAAAATGACCTTGCAGGTGTTTTATATCCTCACGATGATCCGCTGGTGATCAAGTTGAGAATGAAGGAGGTAATGATTTCAAGAGTGCTGGTCGACAATTGTAGCTCGACAGACATCATGTTCTACTCATGTTTTGATAGTTTAAATCTAAAGCTATCTCAACTGGAGCCTTATCACAGACCTCTCATCGGTTTTGCTGGCGAGAAAGTATTTCCACTTGGGACGATCAAGTTGTATATATTCATTGGTACGTGGCCTGCTTGTCGGACAGAAAGAATACGCTTTTTTGTGATGGGTAACAATGTCCAATCATCGTACAATATCATCATGGAAAGAGTAGGATTGAAAAAGTTTGAGGCTGTACCATCTACAGTGCATCAGTGCCTAAAATTTCCAACAAACTTTGGAGTAGGAGTTATGAAAGGTGATTAGAAAGTAGCTCGGGAATGCTATTATTCATCCACCGAGCAAGAAGAACTGGAGGAATCAAAGAAAAAGACTACTACTTATCAAGTGGATGAAGGTGCAGAAATCGAAACCTTGGATCCTCGGGATGAGTCACAACTCGTGAAGGGTCAAGTGGTGGAAGCTACTGAAAATATTATTCTGGACGACGAGCACCCTGAGCGAACTACTCAAATAGGTTCATCGTTGGAGGCCTCATTAAAATAAGAATTGATAACTTTCCTTAGAAGCAGAAGACAAACTTTTGCGTGGAGTCATGAAGATATGCCCGGGATAGACCCAAACTTCTTATGTCACAAGCTCAATGTGAATAAGGAGATCAAGCCTGTGAAGCAGAGAAGAAGAGTATTCAGTCCCGAGAAAAATCAAGCTATACAGGAGGAAGTCGAGAAGCTCTAGAAAGCTTGTTTCATTAAAGATGTAAAATATCCAGATTGGTTAGCTAATTTGGTGATGGTAAAGAAGAAGAACAACAAGTGGAGGATGTGTGTAGACTTCACCGACCTCAACAAAGCATGCCCAAAGGATCACTTTCTGCTGCCCCGAATTGATCAACTAGTCGATGCTACCTCGGGACACGAGCTGTTGAGCTTCATGGATGCTTATTCTGGCTACAATCAGATTAAAATGAAACCTGAAGACAGGGAAAGTACTTCTTTCATTACCCCTAGGGGAACTTATTGTTATAATGTTATGCCTTTTGGTTTGAAAAATGCAGGTGCGACATATCAGAGGCTGATGAACAAGGTCTTTGCTGAACAAATCAATGACAATATGGAAGTCTATGTTGACGACATGCTTACAAAAAGCAAGAAAGCTGCCAATCATCTAGTTGACTTAAGTCAGACTTTTGATCAACTAGATAAATATCAAATGAAGCTGAACCCGACAAAGTGCATATTTGGAGTACGAGAAGGCATGTTCCTCGGTTACATTGTCAATCAAAAAGGCATTGAAGAAAATCCTGAAAAGATCAAAGCCCTATTAGGGCTGGGATCTCCAACAACGAAGAAGGAAGTACAGAGTCTCACTGGACGAGTAGCGACGCTCAACAGATTTGTATCACGAGCAACTGATAGATGTCTCCCATTTTTCAAGACACTCAGAAAGACTTTTGAGTGGAATGATGAATGTGATAAGGCTTTTCAAGACTTGAAGAAATACTTGGGAGCACCTCCACTGCTGTCCAGGCCAGTGATGGGAGAAAAATTGTATTTGTACCTTGCAGTATCCGAGAATGCAATTAGCTCGACGTTGATCAGAGTGGAGAATGGAGTACAAAAGCCAATTTACTACACAAGTAAGGCCTTCCGAGGAGCAGAGATCAGATATCCAAGGTTGGAGAAATTGGCACTGGTGCTGATTGAGGTGAGTAGGAGAATGAGGCCATACTTCCAGACTCATACTATAGTCGTATATACCGATGTGCCATTGAGACAAGCCCTTCATAAGCCAGAAAAATTAGGGAGATTGATGTACTGGGCAATAGAGCTCGGTGAATATGATATAATTTATGAACCCAGATCATCACTAAAAGGGAAGGCTGTAGCAGATTTCATAGCGGAGTTCACCTATCCTGATACCCTCGAGGAGCGAAAGTTGCTCGCTGATCAACCCGTGGATGTTATAGGATTAACAACACAAGCCCAGACCAATTCCGATTGGTAAAAGGGCGTGGATGTTACAGGATGTGATGCAGAGATAGTTGGGAGGACTCCGGATGAGGAACAAAAGTTGCTCGCTAATCAACCTGTGGATGTTGCAGGATCGACAAACACTAGCTCAGACCAACTCCGGTTGGTAAAAGGGCAAGTGGATGTTACAGGATCATTAAATTTAAGCTCAGACCAACTCCGGTTGGTAAAAGGGCAAGAAAAGATGATCGAAGAAGAGCAAGAAAATTCCTAGGAGGAAAGGAAGCAACAAATATTTCACCGAGGAACTCTGACTGATCAGAAATTTGAAGACGAGTTACCTATATGGAGGCTATATGTAGATGGCTCATCTTGCACTGCAGGATGTGGCGCGAGTATAGTTTTGAGTACTCCGGATGAAGTCGACATGGAATACGCCTTACGTTTCCAATTCAAAGCCTCTAACAATGAGGCTGAGTATGAGGCGATGATTGCAGGGCTTAGTTTGGCAAAAATTATGGAGGCACAACAGGTTATTGTTTTCAGTGATTCTTAATTGATCGTAAATCAAATGTTGGGAGTATATGCAGTTAGAGGAGAATTAATGATCAAGTATCATGCAAAGGCAAAGGAGTTGGTGTCAGAATTTTCTGCTATTCAGCTGGTCAGAATACCAAGAGTGGAGAATGGGAGAGCAGACGCCCTAGCTCGACTAGCATCAGCTACTCGTACCGAGCTACGACGAACAATCCCAATTGAAGTGTTAGCTGGTCGGAGCATAGATGAAGATCTGACGATGAACTTTATCACCTTTGATTTAGGACCATCTTGGATGGATCCTATCAGGGTATATATAGAGGAGGGAGAATTACCAATTGGCAAACTCGCAGCTAAGAAATTGAAGTTTAAAGCTGCTCGGTATGTATTAACTAATGGTGTTTTATATAGACGAGGAATTATGGCAGGTTTGCAGAGATGTGTACACCCCTCCGAGGTAAAATAATTGATTGAAGAAATCCATGAAGGGTCTTGTGGAGCACATGTAGCAGGTCAGACGCTTTTGCAAAGGGTGATGACGCAGGGATACTACTGGCCGACGATGAGGGATGATTGTATAGCCTATGCCAAGAAGTATGACAAGTGCCAGCACTTTTCCTCCATCCGAAGAACTCCACAAGCATTATTGACAACCATAACTTCCCCTTGGCCATTTTCCATGTGGGGAATTGACCTGGTTGGACCACTGCCAATGACCTGAGGAAGGTTCAAGTACCTCGTCATCGTAGTGGATTATTTTACTAAGTGGGTAGAAGCTGAGCCGCTCATTGATATGATGTACGAGAAGGTGTACCAATTTGTTTGGAAGAACATCATTTGCCGATATGGTCTTCCTCATGCCTTCATCACAGACCATGGAACACAATTTGATAACGAGGAGTTTGCCGCCTATTGTCATCAGTCAAATATTTTGAAGGTTCATTCAGCACCAGGCCATCCTCAAAGCAATGGACAAACTGAAGTGACAAATAAAACGCTGCTGAACGGTTTGAAGAAAAGATTGGATGATGCAAAAGCAAATTGGATCAACGAGCTACAATCAGTACTTTGGGCTTACCGAACTACTCCCCGAGTAGCAACTGGAGAATCACCATACATGTTGGCGTTTAGAAGTGAAGCTGTCATACCTGCCGAGTTGGGCCTCCCAACACACAAGGTACTGAATTTCAATTCCCCTGTCAGCGACTTAATGAGAAGACTGGATTTAAACATGCTCGAGGAAGTTAGAGAAGAAGCAGCCATTAGAAATGCTGCTTACCAGCAGCGAACAACTTTGTTCTATAACAAGAGGGTGAAGAAGTGCAACTTGAAAGAAGGAGACTATGTGATGAAGAAAGTAATTCAAAAGCATAACAAACTGGAGGCAAACTGGCATGGACCATACCGAGTTACAGAAGTTGTTCGACCAGGAACTTATCGAATAGCAACTTTAGAAGGCGAGGAGTTTAAGAATGCATGGAACGCAGAGCATCTGCGCAAGTATTATCAATGATGCATATGTAACACTGTTCCATCAGTATGAATAAAATGAAGATATTCTGCCAAAGTCTCTCCTTTTATTGAGAATTTTTGGAGGAATACTAGTGCTACACACTACTCGGCAAAGCTCAGACTGCTCGGTGATATATTCCTAAAAATGGCAACTTCGATTGGTTAGGAAACAAAATATTCCTAAAAATGCCAACCTCGGTTGGTTAGGAAACAAAATATTCCTAAAAATGCCAACTTCAGTTGGTTAGGAAACAAAATATTCCTAAAAATGCCAACTTCGGTTGGTTAGGAAACAAAATATTCCTAAAAATGCCAACTTCGATTGGTTAGGAAACTAAATATTCCTAAAAATGCCAACCTGTTTGGCTAGGAAACGATATATTCCTAAAAATGCCAACCTGTTTGGATAGGAAACGATATATTCCTAAAAATGCCAACCTGTTTGGCTAGGAAACGATATATTCCTAAAAATGCCAACCTGTTTGGCTAGGAAGCAAAATATGCTCTCAAATGCCAACTTATGTTGGTCGGAAGGTATGTACATTCTCGAAAATGCCAACTTATGCTGGTCGGGAGGTAAGATTATTCCAGAAAGTGAAAAAGTTGCTAACTATGGTGGGTCGGGGATAAAAACCCACTAACTGTAGTTGGTCGACAAGTAGAATTTATCGACCTTGGTTGGTCGGACGCATTTTATGAAAAAGATAAAAATCTACCAAGTATGGCTAGTCGGGGATAAAAAACCACTAATCGTAGTTGGTCGACAATGAACATTTACCGACCTTGGTTGGTCGAAAACAGTTAAGAGAAAAATCTACCAAGTATGGCTGGTCGGGAATAAGAACCCACTAACTATAGTTGGTCGGCGAGCATAATTTAACAACCTTGGTTGGTTGGAAAAATTTAAACATTTTTATACTCATTACTTTATTATTAAGTGATTGAGAAACATTATTGATACTTGTAACTTTTTTATTACTAAGTTGGTCGACGAACAACACAATATTATTATCTTTTTAACAGATATGCATAAATATAAAGTGTTTGATAACCATACGATAATAGCAATTAAGATTGCAAACAAAAATGAAAGTCTTTCATTAAATTCGAAATAAATTACAGTTACATTGATAATAAAATGAAAGTTACATTGATATGTATACTAACTATTACATCAAAAATTCCTATTCTACTGGTCTCTTCCCCTCTGCTTTTGACACAGGTTCCTCGCCAGCAGGTGGATCATTTAAAGACTGAGGAGAATTGATAAAGTTAAGATCCTTCACCATCCTGACATTCATTACGGATGGTCGATCTAAGAGATGCTCGGGACGAGATACCTCGATTTGAGAGTGAAGATTATAGTCATCGAGATACTTTGAAATTAAGCTCTGAGGAATAGCCCGAGCAGGGATCCAATCCATCTCCAAATTGTATGGTGGTGCAGGAAAGTCGAGTAACCCGGGATCATGGTAGTCCCACAGATAATGGCCTTATTCGAGCTTCAATACACATAAGGCATTCATCCAGCCTTGCTTGTAGTCCTCATTGTTGGCATTCTGGATACGCTCATCCAAGTGGAATAATGCTTTATTGTATCCAGCCATCCAGAACTCCCTGGGCTGTTTGTGGAATTGATACGTTAGCCTTTCTAGCTGCTTGTGGAGATTCTTGATGAAAAGCTCCTTATTCTCCAAGACTGACTTCTGCGCGGAGAGCTATTTTTCCAAGTCCCTAATTTTCTTTGACATATCAGACAAAGCCTGGTTCTTCGCCATTAATTGGAAAGCTTGGTTCTCTAACGAAGACTGAGTTCTCTGTTCCTCGACAAGAACCCGAGCTGCTCTTCCTCATCCCCGAGAAGCTCTTGCTCGACCGCGAGAAGATGTAGAAGTGCCAGAACTATTCAAAGTCTCCAACTCGTCCCTTAAATTGGCGTTCTCCACCTCTAGGAACAAGAATCCCTCGTCAGTCACTGGGATCAAGGCACTGGAAGTAGAGGCTGCAGACTTCAGTTATGATAGCTCTTTCTGCAAGTTGTTGTTTTCCTTTTCCAGCAGCTCAGCAATCTGTCTGCATTCCTCGACCTCGCCCTTAGGGTTCTCTCCCTTACATCATAACCAGCAAAAAGCTTCTAATAGCCCTTGTCAGCAACGATCAGCTTTTACTTCTTCTCGTAACTCTCATGAAACAGAGCAGTGGATTCTTTGTATTGAAGCTGAAGGTCTTCAAGGGTGCCTTGGAGATCCTCGATAATTTTGTAGTAAGCCACATTATTGGCCACCGCTCGATCAAGCAGACACTTCAGGTACTGATATGCTTCCACTGCCTGCTCTGAAGCATCCTGGCCGAGGATGTCGGTAATTTGTGCAGCACTCAAGTCTATGTGACCAGCCTTAAAGTACTCATTGCATTGTTGCAGCAACTTTGTATCATGAGCAGATAGTAATTCCATCCTGGCCAGAAACTAGCAGAGAAAGAAGAACAATCATCAATAAGAAGAATAAGCAGAGTATGAATAATGAACAACAATATGCAAGAAAATTCAAGTTTTATTAGATCATAAAATTCAGAGTTACAAGTTCTGGATTACATTTGACAAAAGAAGAAAAATATAAAGATAAGCCCGAACAACACTACACCTTTTCCTTATCTCCCAATACCTTCTCGGGAGGTTGGGAAGAGGAAGAAGGTTGCTCGGAGGGAACTGTGGTTTGTTCGGAGAGCATCAGCTGTTGCTCGGAAGAAGAAACAACTTGCACGACAACAGACTGGACGGCTGGGGGGTGATCTCCCATCACCATAGAATATTCCTCTAAGGAAGCTTCGTCCTCTTCAAGATCCTCTGGGGTTGGAGGGGGACCAGGAATGTGTTGCTGGAATAGCTCGAAAGACTCGTCGACCTTCATCTCCTAAAGGGCAGCAACCCATCCATCCCTGAAGTATTTAAGACTGCCATAGTCCACCTGCGACACCATGGCAGCCAACCCCTTATTCCACCCCTTGTCCCAGCCAACACTGAAGGACTTCTTCACAACCATTTTTCTCTTGGTCTTCTCCAAGGAAAGCTTCTCGGACAACAAATCATTAGCAGTTTTTAGTTTCTGTTCAGCCTCCTCTTTCTGCCGATTTACCTCCTGAAGCTGGACCAACCTCTCCTCAGTAATCCTGAGCTTACCTTCAATCTCCCCAGCAACCCTGAGCTTCTCTTCGAGCTCCTTATTTGCCTTATCCAAGGCATTATTTTTCTTCTCCAACTCCTTGGAGGCATCAAAAGCTCGAGCTTTTTCTTGCTCGGAGGAGGCAAGCTTCTTCTCCCAGATGGCTTTATCGTCAGCATATTTTTGGCAAGAATCTGCCAGAGACTTGGTAGCTTCTTCCAGAGCTCCCTCCACACTGGACGAGGAGCAAGAAGCCTTAATCGCTTCATCCTTCTTCAGGATTATATTGAAGCAGCTCGTCAACTGTGAACATAAAAAGAAAGCAAGTTAGAAATAGAAATGACAAAGGAAATATGAAAAGTTCAAAGTAAAGAAACTTACTGAAGCAAGGTGATGAGCAGCTAAAGAAGTAACCATGTCCCGAGTAAGGTTATATTCAGTACATTGGACCTCGAGAATGGTCAAGGACTTTACCGAGCTCATGGCAGAGCTCAGGGGAACAAAGGTAGGAACCCCAGTTCCAGTAGTGGGGGGCTGTGAGATGGTTTCAGCCAAATGGACCGAGGAGCTTTTCTTCAGCCTCCTGGGGGGAACAGGTACAGATTCAACCGAGGAAGAATCCTTGGTCGGTGATATTACAATCACCTCTCCAGGAGCAGCAGAGCTGCTCGGAGCCACTGCGGTCTTCTCGATAACTTTAACAGGAGCAGCTGGAGGAGCTGTATCAATCTTCTTTGTCCCCTCCCTTGGGACATCAATCCTACTCCTCTTTGCCTCACCAGAACCAGAGGCATTTTTCTCAAACAAGGTGGGAGGTCTTCTCTTCTTCATCCTTTCGCTCAAAGGAATATGAGATTCAGGCGAAGAACTTGCAGAGGCTGGTACTGGCTCTGCTTCACTGATCAATGGACGAGCAGTGAAGGAGGTGGTGTAGCTTTTGTACTGGAGCAGATACGAAGCTGATCTAATGTGCTCGTCGGCAACACTTTGATGCAGACTCCAGATAAGTCCCAAATGCCTTATATTGACATCTGCTTCTTTTGGGCACTTTCTCTTGCTATCAACTGCAAATAAACAAACATTGTTATCAGTGACACATTTTATTAAACACAAAAGAAACATGATTTCAAAATAAGTAAAATAAAATAAAAATATCTATCCCATTGCCATAAGGAGTGCATCTGGGACCCTGCTAAACCTCATCTCCAGTTAATGGAGGGTGTTGCCAATTTTTTATGACAACCCCGTGTTCAAAATAATCCCTATTGGCATCAGGGAGATTGACTACTAAGGCTCTATTTAAAAACCTAGTTTTTAAATAATAAATATTATCATTAACTGCCCATCTATAGCAGTACATGATTTTTGGAATTCCTATAAGAGTTCCATGCACTTGATTTAATTTGTGCACCCCATTAACTATTCTCCATGTGTTGGGGGCTATTCATGCAGGAACAACATCAAAGTACTGACAGAATTTCAGACACAAAGGATTTCGTGGAAAAGAAAATCCACACTCAGCAAAAAAGAGACTGGGGAACCAATGTCCCTCAACCAAATTGAAATAATTAGAAGGCTCAGAAATCTCTTCCAAGACGACCCAAGAGGGAATGGAAAAATCAAATCGAAATTTGTCAAGAGATTCAACAGGGTAAACCATGATGATTAAAGGAAATGAAGAAGAAGAAGGAAGATGATCTTACAGAAAAAAAGATTGAAGCTGTTGACAATGAACGATGCAAGATACGAACGCACAAGAGAGTAGAAGACAATGAAAAACTTGAAGATAAAATTTGAAAAGGTAGAAGACGATGGGAGTGTCTATGAGGTTTAAATACATTTCCTTGGGAAATGGTGAAGTAATGATTACAAAACAAAAGATGATTACGTTACCGACGGCTAAAAAGACGAAAAGTGACGCGGGAACCAAAGCGAGCAGAAAATTTCAAAAAAGCATGATTCTAAGAATTTGGAAGGAGAAAATAAATACAAGGGAAACGCTCCTAAAAATTAGGAAGACTACTTAAAGCTACCGTATTCCAAGAAAGAATGTCCCATACTCCTCAAATTTTGAACTATGAAACATTGGGGGCTTCTATTGATACCGAATTTAATCTGCTGACATGGACCAATCATATGAAGACACGTGGCTATTTACATGGCACCAACAAACACTACCGAGGTGATCATACACTTCGAGGAATAAGACTACAATGAGGAAGACTAGTTCTCCGAGGAACACTGCTTCCCCGAGGAACTCACACTCTCTGAGGAATAATGCCTCTCCGAGGAACTCTTGAGTACCGAGAAGCTTAGGCGGTCCAGGCGGTCCGAGCTGCATCTCAAACAAAGCATTAATAGCTGGATAACCAACAATTCAACTGGTTCATTAAATGCTTATCATTTAGACGCACACGCAAAAAAGGGGCATTAAATGTATTACCCTTTCATATGTATACCATTTAATGTATTACCCTTTCATATTACAGCCCCAGGGCTATAAATATATTGTGCAATCCTCATTATAAGGGACCGAATCCAAACCTTGGAATCGAGAGAGGAATTTCTTGAGAGAATTTGTAATCGAGAATGCCTAAACAATCAGCAATAACACAACAGTGGACGTAGGCCATTCTTATAAGGCCGAACCACTTTAAAAATCTTTTGTCTCATTTATTTATCTGTGATTGAATTATTAGAGTGATCTAATTTTTTACATCAACAGTGACAAATGTGTTTACATCAAAAGCACTCAAGCGGGACATGTGATTGTATGTCTATATGTATATGATATGCTAATAATTGGTAATAATAATAATGTTATTAATTCTACTAAACAAATGTTGACTAGTAGATTTGAAATGAAGGACATGGGATTGGCTGATGTCATCCTAGGAATTAAAATTATTAGAACCCCTCAAGGAATTAACTTATCTCAATCACATTATGTTGAAAAAATATTTCAAAAGTATAATAAATATGATCAAAGTCCAGTGAGAACACCCGTAGATCCAAGTCATCACCTCCTTAAAAATAAAGGTGAAGGTATATCTCAATTAGAGTATTCTTGTATTATTGAAAGTTTGATGTATTTATCAAACTGTACTCGACCTGATATAGCATACTCGATTAATAAGCTCAGTTGATATATGAGTAATCCCGGGAAAGATCATTGGAAAGCCTTGATAAGAGTTCCTCGATATCTTCGATACTCTTTGGGGGATGGGTTGCACTACGAACGATATCCAGCTGTACTTGAAGGCTATAGCGATGCAAATTGGATATCTGACTCAAATTATTCGAAATCCACAAGTGGATATGTATTTACCCTTGGAGGTGCAGCCGTATCTTGGAAATTATCGAAGCAAACGTGCATTACATGATCCACGATGGAATCTAAATTCACTGCTTTAGATAAAGTTGGGGAAGAGGCTGAATGTCTTAGAAACTTCTTAGAGGATATTCCAATATGGTCAAAGCCCGTGCCCCCTATCATAATATATTGTGATAGTCAATCGTCAATTGCTAGGGATGAAAATAATAACTATAACAGTAAATCACGACATATACGTCGTCGACACCAAATCGTTATACAATTGCTCTCAAATGGAATTATTTTTGTTGACTATGTAAAGTCAAAGGAAAATATTGCGGATCCACTAACTAAAGGTATACCTGGAGAGCAAGTTGCAAGTTCATCACGCGGAATGGGACTAAAGCCTGTAAAACTCTAAAGAGTCATCTTAATGGAAACCCAACCTAAATGACTAAAGATCCCAAGAAATAGGTTCAAAGGGACAACCTGATTTTGATGACTCAGTTTGCACTGAGAAGTAATGCTTTAATTACTTCCTCCCATTCCGAAGATGAGTCAGTGCACAAACTGTCGCGTGTATAGGGATAAACTATGTTTTTAATGATTTCTATATCTTGAATGTATAGGTCAAGTGGGGTATTGGTAGGATAATCTTTATAGAAATCACCTATGTGAGTGAGAAGGGGCCGCTTCTATGAGAATAACCAAGGCAATTTCTCTAGCATACTCATGAAACCAGGAGGTGTCCAAGGCCAAAATGGACATAACAATGAGAACCAATAAGGTTGGAAAGACATTGTGTGAATACTATTGTCTCAGTTTACACAAATGGTCGATAAATTCAAGACGTCACGTTCATTGATTGGCCAGTAAGCTCGATAGTATCTCACTAGGAAAGATTCAAAGCCACAAGCTATCTTTTTCGATGCAATGTTTTTTCCTATAACAACTCTCTGTTTGCATCTATATTCATTTGATTCTTCCAAATTTCATTCATGTGGGGGATTTTTGTATATTTTATAAAATGCCAGCTTATTTGGTCAAACTTTAGGGTCAATTTTAATTAAGACACATATGTTAAAAGTGACGCGTCTTAGTACCAATGTGTTCCTTGTATCAAGGAGATTAATTTGGTATACGCACTTATTCAAAATAGCTAAGTAATGAATGAAAAATTTGGACTTAAAGTGACCCATTTGAGTTTAAGCTAGATGGTGTAACATAATTAAGTGGGTTTGTCCCACATTGGAAAAGTGGTAGAAATGCTTGGAGTTAATATACCCAAGTTATGGGAATAAGGCTTGGATGCCTTGGGCTATCCCAACTATTTGAAGGGGAGATGGCCTACACTATGCATGTGTTGGGCTTGGAACAAAAGCCCACACACGCATGCACCGTCGTCGCCGTCCGTCCGGCCCGTGCCCAGGTCCGGGTCGGGGGTCGTGGGTCGTTCTTGAGTAACTATTAAATTTTTTGGACAAATTTTAATTGACCTTTGGGCTTTAAAATTTATTTTCTGATCCAAAAAATCTTGATTAATTAATTTCCGCATTAATTAATTATTTAAAAACGCTGTTGTTTTTTTATTATTTAAAAAAATGCTGTCGTTTTTTAATTAATTAATTGAAACGTTAAGTTGCTTTTATTAGGCAGATGCGACTGTACAAACAATCATATATTTTCTGGGAAAAGCCATGAGTTGTAGCCCTTCACCACTTATAAAAAGGACCATATGCAGTCCATTTTAAAGATTAGAAAATCTACCCGAATTCCCTACTACTCTCCTTGTTCCCTTATTCCTGCTTGAGAGTAATTCGCCATTGTTGGTTTGTGGGACTGTTGCACTGAAGTGCTTCTTGTAACAATCATTAACCATTTCATCCTGGGTGGCAGACGCCCGTTGAATTTGCCGTCAGCACCGTAGCGGGGGCGCATTCTGTCTTAAGGAGAGATAGTTAAACTTTCGACTCGGTCAAAATTCTACAAGTGATTGTTTTAATCACAAACTGTATATTCTTCCTGTCTTCCTTTACTGTTACTATTTTTCTAGAGTAATTAATTAATTAATTTTAATTACTATTTATTTATTTAGTGATATACTATTTTTTCGTAATCCGGTAAACGACAGAAGATATCGATGCGGAATATTCGGAAGACTTTGATTTCTATTTGGAGGATAAATCTGATTACTTGTGTGACACCCCGACTAATTAAATACCGGGTAGCTACTCCTTTATTAAATTAAACCAAAATGCCAAGTTGGCTCATTTAATAGCATCACTGTCGAAAACATTTTATTATTACTAACCACCTAATATTTAAAAAGTAAGTTGTCAAATTTTAATTTAAATCTGATTAACATGCAACAAGTGTAATGAAGAATAATAACACCATTCACCATAACGAAGTAAATATAATAACCATCACATAATGTAAATAAAGTCTGGAGGAAAACTCATCACTACAATACCACAAACTGAAATAACTAAACTGAATACTGAATCAATACATGCCAAAGTCCGAAAAACTGAAATGGAAAGATGTCTCTAATAGAAATGGGCAACATGCCCTACAACTGATAGATACTGAATCTGAAATCCAAATGATAGAAGCGTCTGAAAGCAAATCCCTGTAGCTTCCACAAACAGCTACAGCTCGTCACCTGAATGAGTATCCTATGCATGGTGTCCTTGTGGCTGGGCACCTAAAATGGTTTTACAAGAAAAATAGATTTGAAAGCAAACGAGTTAGAGCCCGAATGTGGAGATATTTTTAAAACCTGCAAGTGCTTTAAAAACATTTAAAACATTAAATGCGAAGTACATGTTAGGACGTGCACTCACATAAAATTCTCACCTCTCGTCTAACTGTGCACTCCTAACGTAAATACCCATCTAAAATGACACAAACCTCTAGCTAAGTGACATCATATCTAGCTAGACTGTCATAGGTTTTACCCTTATTACTCGGTTCCCATTAACATTATAACGCTCGCAATTAAATAGGGGCTTAACGTAAATTCAGGTTCTCACGTAAAAGTAATACAACTCATTATAGATCATCCCTTATGTTATTCCATAGTTATACACACAATACCATATGAAAGTTACCAGTTTATTAAGTGTATATTTTCCACAACATAAATATACAATATAAGCACCCCGAGACTAAGCTGCGGTGCACACATACTCTGCTATCCATCCCGGTACATCACGTACATAAGGATTACATATTCCGAAACTCTCAGGAATAGTTCACAGATAACGACATCACAAATAATGGAGGCGAACACAGTCACATCACATGGGTCACGCACATACCTACGCTACCACGATCAGCGGACTTATTAACATCCCAATAAGTCTTTCTCTGACCTATGTTCATAGAGGTAACCAGTCTAAATCCGGGCAACACAAGGATTAGATGGCCCTAAGCGAACGCAAACCTCCTGTGATAGCAAGTATTGTAGGTATGTCATACACACAAATCATATATCTATACAAAGTAAACACGCATCTTAGTAATCACCGTGGTTTAATTGTAGTACTTATCGCATTCTCGTACCAACTTAATATATATACAACTTATATAATCCCGGTCCATATTTATACGTGCCATAATTTATTCTCACGTCGTAGTAGGCACTCACGTCTCAATCCATAATGTTCATTTGAATCGTTCCACAATTATATAATTTACTCCTCATTATATCCCAAATGTCCCAAGTATACCAATACATCATCAAAGGGATGTTATCTCTATCCTCGAACAAGTTTACGGGACTCCCAAAATCAAAACAGGCCAAAAAGGCCTAACTGCCAACTCGTTCGAAGTCTCGTTCGAACGAGGCTGTTCGAACGAGATTCAGTTCGTTCGAACGAACTGCCTTCTAACGAGATCTCGTTCGAACGAAGGTATCGAACGAAATTTCCTCTCGTTAGAAGCAACTGGTCAACTCGTTAGAAGCTCGTTCGAACGAGCTCGTTCGAACGACCTGGGGAGGTCTTCTAACGAACGACCAGTTTCGAGCCCAGATTTCCCTAGTTTCGTTTTTCACCAATTGTATCTCTACAAAACTCATCTAAACATCAAACCCACGATTTTTTAAGGTCTCTAATCATCCCTAAACGTACCTAGGTCACATAATAACATATTTTAAGGAATCAATTCATCCTAAACATCATTAAATCCTCAAGTCTCTACACTTTTCCCCAAATTTTCAAGAATATAAACCCTAGAATTTATAATCATTAATTTACCCAATTAAATCCGTTTTAATTTCATCCAATATCTAATGTCATCAGCATAATCATCTACCTACCATTCTACATGCAATTTCTCTTCAAGAATTTCAAGTTCTAAGTTCCAAAGTACATGGGTTTTCATATCACTCCAAGAACAATTCAATCTTCATTAAATTCCTACGCATGGAAAAAGCATCCTCTGAAATTAAACGAAATTAAATCACTTGCCTTGAGTTTATCTCTGATTTTGACGTTGGTTTGCTGAAGTTATCTCTCTCTCTCTCTGCAGAATTCCCTCTCTACAAGCTTTCTTCTCCAAAGGTGGCTATGGTGGCTAGGGTTTTCTTTGGGAAAGTTTTGGAAACCTAATCTAATAACCCCCGTAGCTTATTGGGTCATTAAGGGTTGGTTAGTGGGTTTAGTGGGTCAATTCCCAATCAGATAAAAACTCTTAATTTTCGTCACTTTTAATTCCCAAAAATACAAAATTACCAAAATATCCTTTATGTTGCCGGTATGGCCTAAAAATACCCCGGGACCCAAACTAAACCCCCGGCTAGTGTTTTCTGACTATCTCGACCCTTCCGGAAGCGTTGGCGCACTCAAAATGACCATACGGTTAATAGAATTTAAATTCACTTTTATAATCAAAATAATTATATCCTGACGCGACTGTCTCACGCGTCCCAATAAAATATCCAAATTGCCGTATATCAATCTCACGACAAATTTCATAATTCAATATTCATATATAATCATATATGCACATATAATCAAATACCAACTCGCATCTCGCTAGTATTTTATCCGGATTAATTCCCAATTAATTCTCATTTAATTAATTAATCCCAAAAATAAATATTGCCAAAAATACGGGGTATTACATACTTCCCCCCTAATAACAGAATTTCGTCCCGAAATTCGGAACTAGAAAGTACCTGGTAAGAACAACTCGGGATAACGTTCGCGCATCTCATCCCATCGCTCCCATGTGGACTCCTCGACATTATGATGTCGCCACTGAACACGCACTAACGGGACTACCTTTGACCGCAGTTTTCGCTCACTTCGGTCCAAAATAGCAATCGGCCCCTCCTCGTAGGAGCTATCAGGTTGGAGATCAATGTCCTCCACAGCAATATGAGAATGAGCCAAATTGTCTCTAAGATATTTCCTTAGCGAGGAAATATGAAACACATCGTGAATCCGATGCAAATGCTCCGGTAATCCAAGCCTATACGCAACCGGTCCAATTCGCTCAATAATAGGAAATGGTCCCACATATCTCGGTGCCAACTTCCCTTTCTTCCCGAAACGCATAATCCCCTTCATAGGAGATACTCTGAGCAAAACCTGGTTTCCTACTTGGAACTCTCTGAAGAACCTCTTCGCATCAGCATAGCTCTTCTGCCTGTCTTGAGCTACCCGAATGCGACTTAGAATCACTTCTATCCTCGCCGAAGTATCCTGAATCACTTCCGGCCCAAGTAGTTTGTTGTCCCCCACCTCCAACCAACATGCTGGGGAACGGCAAGGTCTACCGTACAATGCCTCAAACGGATCCATGCCAATAGTGAACTGATAGGAGTTGTTGTAAGCAAACTCCACCAGTGGAAGGTACTGCTCCCATCCACCCCCAAAGTCAATAATGCACATGCGTAGCATGTCCTCCAACATCTGATTTGTGCGCTCGGTCTGCGGATGATAAGCTGTACTCAACCGCAATTCCGTGCCCATGGCCTCCTGGAAACTCTCCCAAAACCGCGAAACAAATATCTTATCTCTGTCAGACACGATATTTAGGGGCACACCGTGAAGTCTCACAATCTCTGAAATGAAGAGCTGGGCATACTGTCCCGTAGTGTAGTCAGTCCTTATGGGTAAAAAGTGAGCGACTTTGGACAATCTGTCCACAATTACCCAAACGGAGTCGTGACCCCTCTGCGACGTAGGCAACCCCGTGATAAAGTCCATGGATATGCTCTCCCACATCCACACCGGGACCTCCAACGGCTGTAGAAGTCCTGCCGATCTCTGATGATCCACTTTTACAAGCTGACAAGTGGCGCATTTTGAAACAAAGTCGGCAATATTCCTCTTCATTCCGCCCCACCAATATCGACGTCTCATGTCTTGGTATATTTTGTCCCCACCGGGATGTACCGCGAATCGTGAGCCGTGCGACTCTGCCATCACCTCGTGTCGTAATTCCTCCCCTTCCGGAACCACTAATCTCCCATTGAAGCGTAATCCCCCGTCTGAGCTAACGGTATAGGACTCGGATCTCTCTGCTAGTAATCGAACTATCTGCTCCTGACAGAACGAGTCATTAGCCTGTGCCCGTACTACCTTCGTGACAATCTGCGGTGTAACAGTCATCACAGACATGAAAGATCGGGCCACTGCATCCTGGTGTCCCAATTCCTTCCACTTGGCCTTCCACACCTCTGCCACTTTATCTGCTGGCCTACGGCTCAACGCGTCTTCCACCACGTTAGCCTTACCTGGGTGATACTGGATATCGAACTGGTAGTCCTTCACAAACTCAAGCCACCTCCTTTGCCGCATGTTCAACTCCTTCTGTATGAACAGGTACTGTAGGGACTTGTGGTCCGTGAACAATTGGAACTTCTCCCCCAAAAGATAATGCCTCCAAATCCGTAGGGCAAATACCACTGTCGCCAACTCCAAATCATGAGTGGGGTAATTCTTCTCGTGAGGCTTAAGCTTACGGGAAGCATAAGCTATGGCCTGTCTCTCCTGTGGCAATACACCTCCAAGTCCTTGTAAAGACGCATCGGTGTAAACCAAATATTCAACTCCCGGTCTCGGCAATGCTAACATAGGTGCTGAGGTCAATTTATTCTTCAATTCATCGAATGCCAACTGACAGGCATCACTCCAGATGAATGGCACACCCTTACGAGTCAGATGTGTCAAAGGACCTGCTATCTTCGAGAAACCCCGAATAAACCTCCTGTAGTATCCTGCTAAGCCCAAGAAACTACGAATCTCAGTCGGTGTTGTGGGCTGTCCCCACTCCCTCACCGCGGATACCTTCCCCGGATCAACAGATATTCCCCGGTCGGAAATAATATGTCCCAAAAACTAGACCTCCTTCAGCCAAAACCCGCATTTTTCATATTTTGCATACAACTCGTTCTGACGTAGTGTCTGCAAAACTTTCCTCAAATGCTCGGCGTGCTCCTCCTCTGTCTGGGAGTAAACCAGAATATCATCGATGAAGACAATGACAAACTGATCTAGGAAATCCCTTAACACTCTGTTCATCAAGTCCATAAACACAGCTGGAGCGTTGGTCAAACCAAAAGGCATAACCCAAAACTCGTAAGAACCATATCTCGACAAGAACGCAGTCTTCGAGACATCCTCCTCCCTGATACGCAACTGATGGTATCCCGATCTCAGATCAATCTTCGAGAAGAAAGAAGCTCCTCTCAACTGGTCGAATAAGTCATCGATTCGAGGCAACGGATACTTATTCCGTATCGTGACCTTATTCAACTCTCGGTAGTCCACACACAGTCTCAGTGAACCATCTCTCTTCTTTACGAACAACACATGGGCACCCAACGGTGAAGTACTCCTTCGTATAAACCCCTGACCCAACAGCTGCTCTATCTGATCTCGTAGCTCTCGCATCTCTGCCGGAGCCATACGGTACGGTGCACGCGCTATAGGTCTCGTACCTGCCAGCAAATCTATAACAAAGTCTATCTCTCGACTGGGGGGTAGGCCTGGTATCTCCTAAAACACATCCGAATACTCCCTGACAACTGGGATAGAATCTAAAGGAATCACAACCTCCTTAGAGGTATCCTCCTCTATGTAATACAGATGAGCGGTCGATCCTCCCTCTGGGCGAGGCATCGCCCCTACAAACATCTCTTGCCCCGGAATGGCAAAAACAATCCTCCCGCTGAAACAATCAATCATGGCCCTATAAGCTACGAGCCAATCCATACCGATAATCACGTCGTGCACATGCATATCTAATACCAACATGTCTGCAGGTAATACCAAACCACCAATCTCTACCCCCACTCCCCGACATATAAAGAAAATAAGTGACCCACTCCCCAATTGTGAGTCGACACACATCACTGTGCTCTCTGCCGTAGCTAAAAACCCTAAGTCTTTCGCAAAATGTGTGGCTATAAAGCAATGTGTAGCCCCCGTATCAAACAATACCTGACCCATAGTGCCATGGATAGGAAACATACCCTCAATCGCAGGCGGTGCCTGTGGAACTGCTGCCTGGTGGACGTTATAGACACGTCCATACTGTAGCTTCCCCTGCTGAACTGGGACTGCTGGAATGGGTGGCAATGATGCCATCTGTGGCGGTGCGGGGAGAGCGGCAGGAAACATAGGCCTCTGCGGCTCCTGGCGAGCACCCTGCTGCTGCTGCTGTGGGGCCCTGCCCCTATCAGGACAATCCTGTCGTTTATGGCCAGTCTTGCCACAAATAAAACACTTCCTTGGGAAGTTCCCTCCTCTCTGCCCCTACTGTCCCCGGCCCTGGTGTCCGTTACCGTTCCTCCCTTGGGCCTGCTGGCCCTGGTGAAACTGCTGCCCATTCTGCCCCTGTTGGCCCTGATGGCCGTTTGGACCCTGATGGCCTTGACGAAAACCTCCCTGTCCATGCCTGAAGTTCCCTGATCTGAACCTTTTCTGATCCCCCTGCTGGGAACCCTGCTCACCCTGTCTCTGCCCCTGAATAGATTATGCCCCACTAGCACCATGTCCTCCGGTCCTGCCCTAATGGCTACACTCTCCCGATCTCTTGCCCTCAGCCATATGAAAGCGGTGATCTTGGCAGTGTAACAAAGCAGCGTTAACCACATCAGAATAAGTGGCCAACGAAAGGTTCCCTAACAGATGCTGACGGATCCTCCATATCAACCCGTCGGTGAATTTCTCAATCTTCTTCTTTTCTGTCGGTATCTCATCCGGAACGATATTCAACAGATTCGTGAACTCGGCCTCATATTCGGCCACGGTCTTACCCTCCTACCTCAGATTCATCAGTTTCCTCCTCATTTCTGTATGAACAGCTGACGAAAGTACTTGCGGTCGAACCCCACCCAAAAGTCCTGAATAGTGAGAGTATCCCTCTCCTCCACGGTGGTAATAGACTACCACCACTGCAGTGCAGATCCAACTAGCTTGAAAGTAGCTAACACCTGCTTCTGAACTTCCGTGCACTCATACATCCTCAAGTGCCTCTGCATATCCTTCCTCCACTGGCTCGAGACTACCACATCTGAGCTACCTGCAAACTCTGGCGGATGCGCTTTCTGAAAAGCGTCACGTACACGTTCCCAAGCAGACGGGAAGGCATTTGCCTGTACAGGCACTGCAACCGGCGCCTGAGGTGGTGCCTGCTGAACTACGGAAATTGTGGCATTTACCGCTTGGGCTACTATAGCTGCAACCTCAGCGGCGTTCATCATGCCCTGAACTGGAGCGGGCTGGGGTTCGGGCGTTGCATCCCTGGGAACTCGTCGTGCACGTCGTGGAGGAATCTGAAATAAGAATGAAGTTTATAAGTTTGCTGTTTATAAACTTAAAATAGCTGAAGAACGTAGCATACACCAAAAAGAGTACAACAGTCCTAAAATATAGGGCTCTATATTAAAGAAACTTAGCGGAAACATAATAGCCGTACAGATCCTAAAGGACACTAGAACCTGATGCTCTGATACCACTTGTGACACCCCGACTAATTAAATACCGGGTAGCTACTCCTTTATTAAATTAAACCAAAATGCCAAGTTGGCTCAGTTAATAGCATCACTGTCGAAAACATTTTATTATTACTAACCACCTAATATTTAAAAAGTAAGTTGTCAAATTTTAATTTAAATCTGATTAACATGCAACAAGTGTAATGAAGAATAATAACACCATTCACCATAACGAAGTAAATAGAATAACCATCACATAATGTAAATAAAGTCTGGAGGAAAACTCCTCACTACAATACCACAAACTGAAATAACTAAACTGAATACTGAATCAATACATGCCAAAGTCCGAAAAACTGAAATGGAAAGATGTCTCTAATAGAAATGGGCAACATGCCCTACAACTGATAGATACTGAATCTGGAATCCAAATGATAGAAGCGTCTAAAAGCAAATCCCTGTAGCTTCCACAAACAGCTACAACTCGTCACCTGAATGAGTATCCTATGCATGGTGTCCTTGTGGCTGGGCACCTAAAATGGTTTTACAAGAAAAATAGATTTGAAAGCAAACGGGTTAGAGCCCGAATGTGGAGATATTTTAAAAACCTGCAAGTGCTTTAAAAACATTTAAAACATTAAATGCGAAGTACATGTTAGGACGTGCACTCACATGAAATTCTCACCTCTCGTCTAACTGTGCACTCCTAACGTAAATACCCATCTAAAATGACACAAACCTCTAGCTAAGTGACATCATATCTAGCTAGACTGTCATAGGTTTTACCCTTATTACTCGGTTCCCATTAACATTATAACGCTCGCAATTAAATAGGGGCTTAACGTAAATTCAGGTTCTCATGTAAAAGTAATACAACTCATTATAGATCATCCCTTATGTTATTCCATAGTTATACACACAATACCATATGAAAGTTCCCAGTTTATTAAGTGTATATTTTCCACAACATAAATATACAATATAAGCACCCCGAGACTAAGCTGCGGTGCACACATACTCTGCTATCCATCCCGGTACATCACGTACATAAGGATTACATATTCCGAATCTCTCAGGAATAGTTCACAGATAACAACATCACAAATAATGGAGGCGAACACAGTCACATCACATGGGTCACGCACATACCTACGCTCCCACGATCAGCGGACTTATTAACATCCCAATAAGTCTTTCTCTGACCTATGTTCATCGAGGTAACCAGTCTAAATCCGGGCAACACAAGGATTAGATGGCCCTAAGCGAATGAAGACCTCCCGTGATAGCAAGTATTGTAGGTATGTCATACACACAAATCATATATCTATACTAAGTAAACACGCATCTTAGTAATCACCGTGGTTTAATTGTAGTACTTATCTCATTCTCGTACCAACTTAATATATATACAACTTATATAATCCCGGTCCATATTTATACGCGCCATAATTTATTCTCACGTCGTAGTAGGCACTCACGTCTCAATCCATAATGTTCATTTGAATCGTTCCACAATTATATAATTTACTCCTCATTATATCCCAAATGTCCCAAGTATACCAATACATCATCAAAGGAATGTTATCTCTATTCTCGAACAAGTTTACGGGACTCCCAAAATCAAAACAGGCCAAAAAGGCCTAACTGTCAACTCGTTCGAAGTCTCGTTCGAACGAGGCTGTTCGAACGAGATTCAGTTCGTTCGAACGAACTGCCTTCTAACGAGATCTCGTTCGAACGAAGGTATCGAACAAAATTTCCTCTCGTTAGAAGCGACTGGTCAACTCGTTAGAAGCTCATTCGAACGAGCTCGTTCGAACGACCTGGGGAGGTCTTCTAACGAACGACCAGTTTCGAGCCCAGATTTCCCTAGTTTCGTTTTTCACCAATTGTATCTCTACAAAACTCATCTAAACATCAAACCCACGATTGTTTAAGGTCTCTAATCATCCCTAAACGTACCTAGGTCACATAATAACATATTTTAAGGAATCAATTCATCCTAAACATCATTAAATCCTCAAGTCTCTACACTTTTCCCCAAATTTTCAAGAATATAAACCCTAGAATTTATAATCATTAATTTACCCAATTAAATCCGTTTTAATTTCATCCAATATCTAATGTCATCATCATAATCATCTACCTACCATTCTACATGCAATTTCTCTTCAAGAATTTCAAGTTCTAAGTTCCAAAGTACATGGGTTTTCATATCACTCCAAGAACAATTCAATCTTTATTAAATTCCTACGCATGGAAAAAGCATCCTCTGAAATTAAACGAAATTAAATCAGTTGCCTTGAGTTTATCTCTGATTTTGATGTTGGTTTGCTGAAGTTATCTCTCTCTCTCTGCAGAATTCCCTCTATACAAGCTTTCTTCTCCAAAGGTGGCTAGGGTTTTCTTTGGGAAAGTTTTGGAAACCTAATCTAATAACCCTCGTAGCTTATTGGGCCATTAAGGGTTGGTTAGTGGGTCAATTCCCAATCAGATAAAAACTCTTAATTTTCGTCACTTTTAATTCCCAAAAATACAAAATTACCAAAATACCCTTTATGTTGCCGGTATGGCCAAAAAATACCCCGGGACCCAAACTAAACCCCCGGCTAGTGTTTTCTGACTATCTCGACCCTTCCGGAAGCGTTGGCGCACTCAAAACGACCATACGGTTATTAGAATTTAAATTCACTTTTATAATCAAAATAATTATATCCTGACGCGACTGTGTCACGCGTCCCAATAAAATGTCCAAATTGCCATATATCAATCTCACGACAAATTTCATAATTCAATATTCATATATAATCATATATGCACATATAATCAAATACCAACTCGCATCTCGCTAGTATTTTATCCGGATTAATCCCCAATTAATTCTCATTTAATTAATTAATCCCAAAAATAAATATTGCCAAAAATACGGGGTATTACAACTTGTTATTGGACGAACTCCAAGAGTGTGATGACATTTTAATGGAGCAAACGATTGTTGGGGCATAGATGATATTGCACACATCCGACCCGCTTAGCACGAGCAAGAAGGTAACGCCTAACGGGACTTTGCAAGGTAATGATTCATCTATTCATTTTGTTAAAAGTAGTAAAGAATTACGTAATATCCCTAATATAGGGGATGAACCAATAATTCACAATACTTATGTTCCACATTCCAAATCTTCTCATTCCTTGAAAAATCATCCCCGTATAACTAATTATAACTCATTTTAGAGTCCAAGGACTCATATAGAGGAGGGTATACCGAGTGGGTGTTATTTCTAGTCCTAGGAGGTCACCTTCAAACTATGTAATGGCCCGAGGGAAAAGGGATGATAGTTTTGGGGAATTTCACTTCCTTTATCTCACTTAGAGGGTTCTTGTAAAGTAGATCCCCATCTTATGCTTCAGAAGATGGGGCTGAAATTGGTGGGAATTTCTGGACAAGAAGTAAAAATCAATGTATCTCCTAAGACAGTTCCCAGAAAGAAAAATAAGTGTCAAAATGAGCTACGAAGACTGAGGTGTTCAATTAATTACGAGGGTAGCAGTGATAGAAGGGGAGTGGGTCTCAAGTAGTTCACTATGAAGCTGTTAAGTTGGAATACTAGAAGTTTAGGAGAACGGATCAAGCAGAAGCTAGTTAGATAGTCGGTGATTAAGGTGGTCCCTGATATTATCTTTTTTCAGGAGTGTAAGTTAAAGATTGAAGAGAGTTTAGCCATTCAAGAGTTGTGGTAGGTTAGGTTCAAGGACGGGGATTTCATCCTATCTCCTGGAGTTTGGGGGGATTATCATTATCTGGGATACTAGAGTTGCTACGAAGATTGAAGTTGTCCATAACATTTATTCACTATCGGTGTGCCTTCATATAAGAGGCAAGGGCCAATGGTGGCTTACCTTTTTCTATGGACCTAACTGTCACATAGTTTGATCGGATTTCTTAGGAGAAGGCCTTTGTAGCCCTTGGTGGGTGGTCAGTAGTGATTTTAATGTGATCAGATCGACAGGAGAGAAAAAAGGTAACATAAGGGTCTCCCTAAGCATGAGGAACTTTGAACTCTTCATAAGAGATTGTGAGTGGCAAGATCTACCCCTAGAAAATGAAAAAAACACATGGTCTGTCAAGAAAGAGATCCATGGCTACACGCATATATAGATTCCTTATGTCCAACAAATGGGACGAAGCTTTCCCTAACCCGGTTCAGGAAATAAAATCCAGGTATGTGTCAGATTACTTCTCCTTAAAGCTCAAACCCTACTAGGTGGGGACCCACTCCATTTAGATTCAAGAAAATGTGGCTCACACATCACATTTTCAGTAGGAATCTCAAAGATTGGTGGTCGAAGTGCCACATTGAGAGGTGGAAGGGTTTTATTTTAATGGGGAGGTTGAGAGCAGTGAAGGTGAAATTAAAAACCTGGAATAAGGAGGTTTTGGGGGACATGGGAGTGATTAAAAATAATATCCTCGCAGAAATTCAAGGCAGATAAATTTGAGGAAGAGTATATAATAACGGAAGACCTGATTGCATGGAGGGTTCAATTAAGGAACAAACTGGAGGAGGTCGTTATTAGAAAGGACACAAGTTAGAGACAAAAGGTTAGGTTCGAATGGGTGAAAGAGGGGAACTGCAACTCTAAATTCTTTCATAGAGTGGTTACGAGAAGGAGAAAGAAAATATATATTAAGGAACTCGAATTGAGAGATGGTTCAGTAGTAAGGGAACGTCCTCGAATCGCAGAAGGAATTAAGACATATTATAAGGAGTTGTTCAATGAGGAGAAATAGTTTCGTACTATGCTTGAGGGTCTCGATTGGGTCCTATCTATTTGGATAAGAGTAGATGGTTGGAGCACCCATTTGAGGTAGAGGAGGTGTGGAGTGGAATCTCAGAGATGGATAAAGATAAGGCTCTGGGACTGGATGGCTTTTCAATGGCCTTCTTCCAATCCAATTGGAATATTGTGAAGGATGATATCATGGAGTTCTTTAATGAATTCTTTGAAAAAGGGGTCCCATGCAAAAGTATTAACTCCACCTTTATCACTTTAGTTCTCAAAAAATAACTGTCTATTAAAGTCGGGGACTTCAAACCTATCAGCCTGGTCTCAAGTGTGTACAAGATCATCAACATGGTTTTGTCCAAAAGGTTGAGTGTGGTTGTGGCTGAAGCCATTTTGTCCAATCATAGTGCATTTGTAGGATTTGCAGGAGGCTGGCAGATCCTAGACACAACTTTAGAGGCCGACATAGTGTATTGGTCTCAAGAATTATTATTTAAGATAGACTTTGAGAAGGCATTCGACTGGTTTACTAGAGTTTTCTTAAAAAAGTACTGAAAAGGAAGGGATTTGGGTCCAAGTGGAGGAGATGGCTAAACAGATGTCTTCAAAACTAGTGGTACTTTGTTGTAGTTAACGGAGCTACACTTGATTGGTTTAAAGATTTGATAGGACTAAGATAACCCTATTTCTACGTTCCTTTTTACAATTGGGGTAGATGTCTTGAGCAAGATTATTACGAGAGCGGTTGAGACAAGTCTTGTTGAGTAAAGGTCCATTGGGAGAGAAGGAGTCATGCTTTCTCACCTTTACTTTGCTGATGATACTATTATTTTTCTATCTGACATTAAGGAGGGATTTCAGAATGTCCTAACCTCTCTGGTCCAAAGATACATATGGAAAAGGGTGACCTCGATGGCATTGGAATTGATCAACGTCATTTTTTGACACTAGCATCTTTATGTGGTTGGAGGGCATAGGGTTGTTCGATGACCTACTTAGGGGTACCCTTGGGAGTAAATCCCAGATTTGTGGATTTTTAGACCATGTAGTGGAAAGAGTCAACAAGAGATTGGATGGGTGGAAGAGAGCCTTTTTTCACTAGGGGAACACATCACTCTGGTGCAAGCTTGTCTTTGTAGTGTCCCATTATATTGTCTCTTTTTATTTAGGATTGGTAAGAGGATTGAAAATATAATGAGAGATTTTCTTTGGTCTGGGCAGACATCGAGAAGAGAGACCTCTTGGTTAGCTGGGATCGAGCAATTAGGCCTCGGGATGATAAAGGGCTTAGTTTAGGGAAGTTAATGCAAAATAACATCTCCCTGGCGGGTAAATGGTTATGAAAGTTCCCCCACGAACCCAACTCTATTTGGCATAGGGTCATTAAGAGCATTTTTGGGATCCAAAGGAATGGATGGGACACCAATACTAGTAAATATATTACTCATATGAGTCCTCCTTAGAAGTTCATTTCCCTGATTTACCCTACTAACTATCCTATTCTTCGTTATAGAGTTAAAAACGGTTCTTTCCCTGGGAAGACCTTTGGGTGGGAGAGCTCCCATTGGCCACTACCTTTACCCTTTTCCATTTATCCACTCTTCATAATATGACCATCTCTTCTTTTATGGTTCGGTGTGATATTTCTTTATCTTGGGACTTTCATTTTTTAGATTCCTGAATAATAGAGAAGTTGTTGAATGTAAGGCATTGATTGATATTCTTGGCTCATGTCAGTTCTCTACCTAGTTAGATTGTAGGATCTGGCCCATCGAGTCTTTAGGAATATTTTCTTGCAAATCATTCTTAAATCATATTATCAAGAGTAACCGGGCTCCATCTTTTCCCCTAGCCAATTTTGTTTGGAAATCCAAGATCTCCATAAGATTAAGGCTTTCTCTTAGTCAATAGTACTGAATAGACTAAATTCTAATGATTTATTACAGGTGCGAAGACCTTATAAGGCTTTATCTCCTAATATATGCATTATGTGTTCGAAAGCTAGCGAGTGTCATTCACATTTATTTATGCATTATTCCGCAACATGACTCCTTGACTCCTATAGTCGAAATTGTTTGGGGTGTTGGGAGAGGATTGGGTTTGCCCTCATCCATAGTATTTCTCCTCTTGGTTCGATTTCATGGATTTGGGAGAGGTAAGGATAAATGCTTGCTTTGGTCTTGTGGCTTATTCGTTGTTCTCTGGTTGATATGGCTTGAGCGGAATGCGAAGATTTTCCAGGGTAAACCTATTGCGATTCATCCTTTTTAGGAAAAAATTACCTATCTCACTTCGTTATGGGCTACGAGTATGGGTGCTTTTAGAGAGACTTCAATTTCTGATTTACAGAGAGATTGGAGAGCTTCTTAACATTGATTGCTATGTTTTCTTCATTTTCCTACTGTACACTTTGATAGGATGCCTTGTCCTCAATTTGCATTGATTTCTAAAGTAATAAAATCCCTTTTTCTTCTAAAAAACAGATAAAGAAACTAGTAACAAATGACATGAATCAGCTATAATATGTGTGAAAGATGAATACTACGTTAAATAATAACAATTTGATGAAAATGCTAAATAACGAATGTACTCAATCACCAAAAGGATATTTTAAAAGTCACTACTTTTTATATATTGTAGATCATGCTCTTCCATATATTATTTTTTAAAAAATAATAAGAATATGCCCACCTAAAACCTTATGCCTCAGGCCTCAATATTTCTAGGGTCGCTATTACAAAAATGCGAAGTAAATTATAATTAATCTCTTAATGGTGAGAGGAGGGGGGGGGGGGGGGAGGAGGGGGATACTATATTGTGGTTATGTAGTGGTTTGTAGGTTGATTTCATTTATAATTAAGTCGATAAACAAAATAGAGTGATAAAAGTGAGTTGATTTGAGAAAAACCTAAGAAACGATAAAACTGAAGGCCTAGATTTTTTAAATTAAGTCCCAAATTTTTTAAAGAAAAAAAAAATCAACAGGTTGGGAATATAAACACCATTTGTTAGCCAATAAAAATATGCAGAGTTGAGCATCATGAGGTTATTCACATTAAAAAAAATGAACATAGATTATGAAACTAGTTGGATATCCCTAAGGGAAAAGTACTAATATTCTTCGCAAAGACTATCAAGATAAACCCAGTCTGTATAAAATCCAATCTCATTAGTAGCATATAGTTACAAACAAATAAACATACACACACACATTTCTGCAAAGTTGTTGTCATAAGACTGTTAATTTTACGTTCCCAAACCATTGATTGTTACTACAACAATAAAATTTATAGAAATCTACAATAGTCATCACTTTTTTTGCTTCCACAGTGTAAGTTTCGATCATTGATTGTCCCCTTTGTGTGACGAATGTCTCATATCATCTCAGCTATTATGGGGGAGTAAGTTTTGATCATTGGTGGAACAATTTGAACACGTCTTGGAGAAGAAGGATTCGAAAAAGTGTCAGAATGAGGTGTTGGAGCCAAACGACACCCGATAAGGTTGGTCGGCAGCCGTGCGTCTCTATTTGTGGTAGTGTGGGATTTTTGTTCGTCCGATGGGTTTTCGGGTGTAGGTGACTGCGTACGTGGTACCCAATGGATTGGTTTTGGTCTTTAGTGGTCTGGAGGGTGATTAACTTCTTAATGGTGGTGTTTTGGGTCGAATGTGGCTCAGAATAGCTGGTCAGTGTTGAACGATGTAGGGATGGGCAGTCGCGATTACTTTGGGAGGGGTTTTGGGTTATTCGGTCAGCAGGTTGGGGTTGTGGGGTGCCACCCTTCGTGGTGGTGCCTTATTTGATGTATATGGGGCTAGAGTTATTAGAATTATGTTTTTTATGGTAATGGGGTTGAATGGACATAATTTGGAGAGTTAGGGTTAGGGTTTTGAGATGGTATCAAAGCGGTGCGAGGGATGCCAGTGGTGGTTGTTGGTGGAGGAACACGTGTGTCGATTTCATTCACCCGGGCCATTAATCGGTTGATAGCCTCCATGAGAAGATCTTTAGGAGTTTTGACGAAGGTGTTAATCTTTCTTGGGCCCACCTTGACGTTATTTATGAGTTTTTGTTTTTTTACAACAACAACAATAGGTAGAACCAATTATGCTCTGATTCTAATACTAATTGACGTAAATGATGTCAAATGGGAGCAAGAAGAACATAGCTCTCGTCTCAACTCTCTCTAAACAATATCTCAAAAAATGGAAGAATACCTCAAATTAGGCTACAAATGAGTATTTATAGGAAGGAGGTTGCTTGGACTTTAAGCTATCAAGCTAATTATAATTACGCCACTAGATGCCAATAACCTTCCTTTCTCTGAATACTAAACAAAAGAAAAACACAATGCAATACTAAAAAAATGACAATAAGACTCTTATTCACATCGGATATTATTTATAAACTTTAATACATCTTAACATAATTTGCGCATTTCAAGCTCTATGAATAAAATCAAAATACAGAGCTAATAAAAGCAGGGCTATAGTAAAAAGTATTTAAATTCCAATTTCGTTATGAAAAAAGTAATGATGAAATAGTGAAATTGAAAGCATGTGGGGAAGTCTACCTATGGTGAATTCTAACTGCATTTGTTGTATTTGTATAAGATTATGAAGTAAAGTTTCTTGATCCTTCCCTTTTTGTAGTTGATGCAATTAGCCTATTATATGTTGCTTCTTTTGAGAGAAATTCATCACCTTTTTCACCTTATTTCATTATTTAAATTATAATGTGGTATACTTCATACCACATCAGGTTTTTTCTTTGTGATATAGTTAGGTGGGTATATGAGTCAATTAAACAGACCCTATTACCTTATGTTCATGTTATTTGGAAAGGGACCAAGATTTATTTTCACTTCAATAATATTGCTATATTGAAGATTTCAAGATGATGATAATAGTGACACGGAGTGAAAATCTAATCATGTATTGTCTATAATAGGAACATTCTTAATACGTCTTTAACAGTTTTCTTTAAAAGTCAATCTATACACTTGTTCCATTTTGCTTGTATTGGATGACAAGTCATTATTAATTGAATTGTACCATTGGGGGAATGGTAAACTTTTCGCCATTTACCAATTCTTTCCCTTTTTGAACTTTTTCCATTTATCGCTTCTCACTAGTGTGGATCTTCTCCATTCTTTTGCCATTTACCACTCCTATCCCTTTTTTATCATCCTAATTTATGTTTTCTTCTCTTTTCTTTCCCCTATATAGAGAAAGGGGTTCAGAAGTGAACATTAAAAGATGAACATTTTAATGAACGTTAATAAACAACACCTAACAACCAATTAATTGTAATTCATGTGTTATAATTGGTTTGCGTCAGCAACAACAGACCCGCGTGTTTGGAAATCCATCGCTAAGTCCCTTATCACTAGTAAAAGACTCATAGTAAGGCCAAAGGAAATAACTTTGACAAAGCCAATATCCATAAAGCCCCTCAGGGGCACGAAATACATAACCACCGAAGAGAAATAATCCTTCCAGTAACCAGCGATAGAGCCATCGAAGGAGAAATATGGAACAACTCTGCCAGAAATGTTCGAGGAGAACGGGAACAATTAGGCATAGCTATTGCCACACTGGGACTGATCCCCAACACTATTGAGAATTCCTTATAGGTAGGACATACTCATCTAGTCCAAAACGGATGACGTGGTCCTCAGGGTACTAGAATTGTATTGTCGCTACTAGCAAGTTCAGTCTAGGATCGATTATGATATAGAGAAACCCGACGCAAGTCAAAAGCATCATAGTCCAGATTGTATAGGCACATGGCCTCCAGACCTTCAAGGTAAGAGGAAAATTCTTCATACATGGGAAGAACCATGTGGGAATAAGAAAGGAGAAGTTGGAATATAAATGTGGGTATTGGTGGAGAAAGAACATCCCATACCCCTCAAGAGTATACTGATGTGAAGGAAAGAGCAATCAAAGCCTAGGCGTGATTTGAGTTAACCCCCATGCCGATAGGAAGATCAAGGGGTATGTCAATCAGCACCTCCCCTTATTTTCAAAAATTCCATCTTTCCTCTTTTACCAAAATCAAATTCCACAAAAAAATCCTTATTTCGAAAAATTGATCGGGGTAATTCCTTTTCAACTACTCATCTCCTTTATTTTATTCTCCTCAAAAAATCATTTTCATCCCTAAAATAAATTCTTACTCAACCATCTTTTCCCTGAGTTAATTACTTTTACTCTTCTCTAAATAAACATTTTTGCCTTTCATTATCAATTTCGTATTTATCTCTATCTTTGCACAAAAAAAATAATCTCGCTAGAAAATTAAAAGCGCATATAGGATAAATCATTAAATCAAGAAAAATACCCAAAAAAATGCATATATTTCATATATATTTTTTCTTCACTTGGTTATATTTTGTAAATAGAAAAGAAAAATAAAAAAAATAGAAATGGGACTCTGCCCGAACCCTTAACCTTCCCTCTCAAGCCCTTGACCTCTCCTGCGGACGCGCTTTCCCCGACGACGAGCGATGGATCCTCCACTCCCAGAACCCAAACCATCAACTAAGATGGCAGGTGGCACAACAAAGGGAGGATACGACTTCTTGTTATAATCAAACATAGAGGCCATCCAGTCCTTGATATACCTCAGTCAGTTGGTCGACACCTGAACATACTGAAAGCAAAGAAGCAATAGAAAAAGACAAATTAATCAGTAAAATAGAGAAGAAGAATAAACAGAACAAGAGAAAAAGGAAGGACATACCTCAGTCAAGAGGGACTTCTCTATAATCCCCGTCAACCCAGAATCCAATGCATTAGGACGGTGCAGCACACTCAGTGACTCCTTTCTACTCAGTAAAACATTATAGGGAGGGGGAGTAACCTGAATGATCAGTGTCTCCTCTACTGCCTCTGTCGATGTGCAACTACCTGTGTTGTGGGCCGATCCCACCAGCGCACTAGTACCCCTACCTGAAGTCGTGGCAGGTGGAGGCATGTTCTCCACATCATAGATACAGGAGTGTAGGCCTGTCAATGGGTCGGGTTGGGACCCGACCTGGACCCGATCCGTATAATAGGGTCTGAGAATATTTTTTGGGACCCGAGACCCAATGACCGGTTTATTACACGGGTAAGGTCTTGATCTTATACAAAACCCGGATTCGAAGACCCGACCCACCTTGTATGTTATATGTATGTGTGTATATATATATATATATCTTATCAATATAACATGTAAGTATTATATATAAAAATATATATTTATATATATAATAATTATAAGTAATACATGTTCTATTTATACTAATCATATACTACAACAAATTACAAAATATTTTAATATAAGATTAAAAAATAAATAAGGGGGACAAAATAAAAATAAATATAAAATAAATGTATATATCTGGCAAGACCCGATAGGCAGACCCGAAGACCTATTTCGGATCTGGATCTAGATCCAATATTGAAGACCCGATGAAGACTTTAACCCGAACTCGATTAAGTGCCTATTAAATGGATCTGGATCTCCCTAAATCCAACTGGATCCGACCCGTTGATTGGCCTACAAGAGGGAATCAGCCAGCTCATCACAAAATACAAGTAATCATAGGTCGCCACTATATTCGTGTAAAGCGTATAGGGCTCGCTGATAATCACCGTCGCTCAGGCATCGTCTGACATCTCTCTCACCCGCCTCATATACATAGGGGCGCTGACAGTGGGACCACCACCCCCTACTCTATTATCTTCCTCACCACCATCTCTCCCAGGTACCAGACATACCCAAACCCATGCGCAATCAACCACCTCATCTGCGCATGTAGGACCGTCACCTCAGTATCCCACGGAGTCACCCCTAGGGGTAGAAGGTCACCTGCCATCCCCACTAGGGAATCAGTATCTACTCAAGAAATTAAGATTCTAAGAAAAACTCAAAAAGATGAAAATAACATAGTCGCTTGTCAGGGCATTTTGATACCACTGCACGTCCGCCAAAGATAAGGACTGGTTCGACCACCGGTTCGACTTTGCCACCAAAACATCTGGTAGAAGTCCTCCAAGTCTTCATCATTCAGGGTCATCAACCCCGCATTGTTCCCAATCACCTCATAGAACCACGTCTGCAAAAGACAAGAATCTGTAAAAAGAACAAAAAGAGAATGCAAGGAAATGCATGAAAATGAAAATAAATCCAAAGTTACCTTCAAAAGGTACGTAGCCTCATAAAAGTTAGTCGACGACACTGGCTAAAAGGATCCAAAGAAGAATAATGGGATGCCAAAATCAAGATCCCCCAATCATGCAGCTAGAGGTCGAAATCGTCCTCAAAATACGGCAAGAACTAAAGATGAATGATGTCGCCGTTCGTCGCCACCAAAAAGCCTCCCAGCAAAAGCAAAATAAATAGATGGGTCATTTATCTCAACTGCTGCCCATCGGTCACATCCACCTTCCTCCTCATTAGCGTCTACCTCAAATAAGAAATGCAGATAGAATCCTCAGAAATGATCCTACCCACATCCCCCACTGATGCTTATATCTCCTTCAGTGTTACCCTGAATATGCGATCCAACACTATCTATAAACCCATGCAATCTACCCCCGTCAGCTAGTGAATGCCTATGGGAGTAATAGTCGTCTCCCCGAAGCCAAGATGAAAAGTATGGGTAGTGTCCTACCATTTGTCCCCCAAATCACACAACACCGCAGTAGAACGATGTGTCTCATACAAAGATTGTGCTAGGCAGCCTAAATCGGCATATGAAACCATCCAAGACGCCACAACAGGGAGTTTCTCCCAAACCTCCTTCATCCCCATCGTCCCTCGAGATCGAATGCTCGAAGGAGCTATGTCGGTTTTCACAAGATAAAGAAGAAAAACCATTCATTATCACAAAGAACAATGAGAAAAATAAATTGGAATACCAAAAGTTACCATACTTACGTAGCTCCTAGGGTTCTTTACCCTAGTTGAACGGTGGCATGCAGGCTCGCGTAATAAGATACGCTCATCAGCTATAGGATTGAACAATTCAATGGAATTTACATTACACAATGTAAGGGTCACCCTAGACCGACACTCCAAGTCAGCTCAGTCATTAATGGCTAACCACTCATTATTAGGGGTGTGTACGGGTCGGTTCGATTTGGTTTTAGACCGTAATTCAAACCGAATCGATAGATTTGGTTTTGGAAAATGTTAGACCAAAACCGAACCGATGATGAGAAAAAACATTGATTTTTAATTTCACATCAGTTTTGATTCGGTTCAATTTTGATCGGTTTTTAGTTTTGGTCGGTTCTTTGTAGGTCAGTTTTTGGTTTTGGAGGTCGATTAATGGTCTTTTGATATAAAATAGAAGTTAATTAAGGGTTTTTAATATAATGTCAGTTTGGTTCGGTTTGAATCGTTTTTTTCCTTGTCTAAACCACCAACCGAACCAACATGGTTGGTTTTTAAAATCCTTGGACCGTAGATCGAATCGGGCTAAAAAACTGTCAGTTTGGGTTTGGTTCAATTTTTTAGGACCGTCGGTTTTTTTGCACACCCTACTCATTATTGTACACCTCGATTGAAGAACCAGACATTTGAAGTTTTAAAGCAAAAAGAACTTCGAAATTTTTTTCTAAAGAGAGAAAGTAGAAGATTCAAACACTTGAAAGTGTGAAAAATGGGGAGGGATCGTCCCTTTTTTAGAAGGTTAAAGTTCTTTCCGATCAGCAGCCCCCGGTCCATACTGATTGGTAACCACCTTTTCCTCTTCCCAAGGAAGCCCAGGAGTTCGTTCCACTGCTGATTAGCCCCCCAAGCCATCCCATCGGCAACCCCTTTAAAATTTTGTATAAAAAAATGTCCAAATATTCCAGAAAATACAAAAATTGCCCAGAAAATTATAAAAAATCCCTAAAAAAATATAGAACATCATTTTACCCCAGAAACCCATTTTTAAAACACTATGCCCCTTACAAAATCTCAAAATCTCCAACAGGATTATTCTTAAACTCTTATTCTATACAGCAGAACCAATGATGCGCCCGTATCCAAGTCTACCACAATTCTCCAACCGAAATCCTAAAACTAAACATCCCGTAGTGGAGGCTCAAGAAAACTCAATCCCTAGTAGAACCATGAGTGTTCCTGCACCCCCAATAATTTCCCCAGGAGAGTTATGCCCTGCGTTACAACTTAACGTCCTCAAAATTGACCTCGACCCTCAGAATTGGTCGTCATAACTTAAGGTCCTCAGAATTGACCTGGGCCCGCAGAACCGGTCATCACAACTTAAGGCCCTCAGAATTAACCTCGACCTAAATAATTGGTCGTTACAACTTAAGTTCCTCAGAATTGACCTCGGCCTACAGAATTGGTCGTCATAACTTAAGGTCCTCATAATTGACCTTGGCCCATAAAATTAGTCATCAGAAATTAAGATTCGACCTCGACCAATAGAATCGGTCGTCATAATTGACCTCAGCCTTCAGAATTGGTCGTCACAACTCAAGGTCCTCATAATTGACCTCATCTGCAGAATTGATCATCACAACTTAAGGTCCTCAGAATTAACCTCGGCTCACAGAATTGATCGTCATAACTTAAGGTCCTCATAATCGACCTCGGTCTGCAAAATTAGTCATCGCAACTTAAGGTCCTCAGAATTAACCACGGCCCGCAGAATTAAGGTCCTCAGAATTTACCTCGGACCTCAGAATTGGTCGTCACAACTTAAGGTCCTTAGAATTAACCTCAACCCTTAGAATTGGTCTTTATAACTTAAGGCCCACAAAATTCATCTTGACGCACATAATTTGCCATCACAACTTAAGGTCCTCAGAATTGACCTATGCCCTCGAAATTGGTCTTCACAACTTAAGTTCCTCTGAATTGACTTCGACCCACAGAATTTTTTGTCATAATTTAAGGTCTCATAATTAACCTCGGCCCTCAGAATTGGTCATCAGAACTTAAGGTCCTCAGAATTGACCTTGGCCCTCAGAATTAGTCATCACAACTTAAGGTCCTCAGAATCGACCTCGGACCCCTAAGCATCACTTTAGGTCCACAGAATTATCCTCGACCCGCTGAATTCACTACACCAAAAACATCAATCTGTCAGAGTTTTAAGCGGTGCCACATTAAATCTGGCACTATTTTGAACTGTGTCAGAATATGGTGTTCCAAAATGACCATTTTTTCTGGCATGGTTTAAAAGCGTGCCAGATTTGGCCAAATAAAAACACTTCTGGCACACTTTTAAATCATGCCAGAATTAAATATTTCTGGCACAATTTATAACTGTGCCCGATTGAGCACAGTTTGGTACACTTTTGATGCAGTTCAAAAGCGTGCCAAAATTTGATACACTTTTGACACGGTTTTGAGCTGTGAAAAATTTTTGGATCAAAGAAAAAAATTAATTATTTGAAAACAAATCAGGAAAATCATCAAATTCCAATTCTCATAGGAAAAATATTTATTATTTTCCAAACAAATAAAGAAAATTCAAATTGCGAATCTCGCACCTTGTCGATAAACTAATGCACGTACAAACTTCAAAATATTACAAGTCTTAATAGTTCACAGACCCAAAAAAATTGGGCAGAGTTTCCTATATTTTATGGACATTTTAAAACTTTCAAAATGTAAATATGTACAACCATAAAATATAACAATAAAATTATAGAAGCCCGCACAACCATAAAAGTTAACAATAAAATTATAGAAGTCCGCACGGCAATAACACATAAAAAATAGAATCTTAAACATTAAGGACACTAAATAAATGACCCCCTTGTTGTAATCCATTGGCTTCTTCGTATGTTCCACGTGGATAAAAGCTATAGATAAAATGTTATCCTATGAAAAAATAAGATACAAAAAAGAGATGAAATCAGTAACCAAGTAATTTTTTTTAAAAATCGTATTCAAGTTGAAAAATTGTATATACAAGTTATAATTATCATCATATTTTCAAATCGAAAGTCTTGTGACTATGTGGTCAGCTCCTACGAGTTACATTAGTCCCATGCGAGGTGTTAGTGCCTCTTACGGGGCCGTTTGAGGAGTGGTTTGAGTTTCCACCCTCAAACTGCATGTTTTTAAGCAAATCTAAATATTTTTAAATTATCGTCATGTTCTCAAATCGAGAGACCCGTTACTATGCGGTCATTTCCTATAAGTTACATTGGTCCCGTGCGAGGTGTACATACCTCTTACGAGGCCGTTTGGGGATTGGTTTGGTTTTCACCCTCAAATGGCTCTAGATATTTTTAAATTATCGTTATATTCTCAAATCAAAAGACCCTCACTACGCAGTCAGTCCCTACAAGTTACATTGGTCCCGTGCGAGGTGTTAGTGCCTCTTACGGGGCCGTTTGAGGGTGGTTTAGGTTTTCACTCTCTAACGGCATATTTTTTTAGCATAATCTAAATATTTTCAAATTATCATCATATTCTCAAACCGGGAGAATATTTACAAAATCTCAAGAAAGTACAAGTTTAAGGGTGTCAATAACATAGATACAAAGTTTAAGGTTTTCTTTTCTTTTTATTATTTTGTTCTTTTAAAGTTTCTTTTAGTCTACACTTAGTTTATATTTGAGTATGTGATACTTGTTTTAGTTCTTCTTATTTCCTTTAATGCTATGTAAACTTGTTTTAGTATTATATAATTTAATGCAACATTTGATTTTAAATATTAATTTGCAAACTAAAATTTGTTAGATCAATGTAAATTAAAAACAGTAATATAGCCATAAGCAGAATATAGACAATCAAGAAACGTATTTTATAAATTACAAACTTAAATTTGTTAATTAATTTTTTCATTCATACTTTAATAATTTTTATGCTTAAAAATTATGCCATATTTCTCCCCTAAACAAAACTCCTATATCCACCACTAATGACACATAAATTACACGAATGACTATCCTTGGAGATTAGTGATAAAAGAGCTGAATTGACTATTCAACATCCTCTCATACCTACCACAGAAAAGGACAGGGAATAATGAACATATAAATTTGACGGTATAAGTGGTTTATTATCAACCTTTTAATCCAAACTCTAATACAATTGAAGCATATATATGTGTTGTGTTGGCTTTGTTTTCTGAATAAAGAAAACATAAGTATTTCACTGACATTGTAATTCTCATTTTAAATAACAAGATCCATAACATGTAATTATTTGCTAATACAAAAAAAAATATGAAATGTCTGGTTTGTATGTCTCATAAATTTACCTATTCACCAACCACATTCAAAATAGGCACAAGGCTCACATGTATCAAGAAGAAGTTCCCAGTGCCTGTAAAGGGAAGAGTGTGCATTAAGGAGACAAACCTGATTACATTGTAATTTAAATGTAGAAGTTGATTTTGCAATTTCTTTTTGTTAAATAATTAAGTAAGGACATGTTTGATTACAAAATAGGAAAAAGATTGAATAACATATCGATTTTATGAAGAGTTGGAAAAGTAGTGACAAATAAGATGAGTAGTTCCATTCCTATTCTTTGGGGGGTGGTAAGAACTATTTCAAATCGTATCACATGAAATATTTTAAACTATTGTCCCATTGGAATCTATTTGCATTCAAGCACTACAAAAGTAAAAATCAACGCATCCTATGTTTACTTTTGTATTCATTATTACACGTGTATATAACTTACCAACATGATACGAGAATTGTCCAAGAGCCTAAATAAATGGCATTAACTCAATGTCTCCTTCATTAATCAAAAGTCAATTTTAATTCCAACCAAAGTATGAAATCCCTCATTTAAGCGTAATCTAGAATGATGAATAAATCAAACACCATTAGAAATGAAAGTAGATAAAGGACAAGGAATAATACCCTTCTCATAATTAAGACAATTAAGCATGGAAGCAATAGAAGATCCCAACTATTTATCACCACAAAAATTAATGTTTTGTCCACTTACTAACAACCCATTAATAATTGATATCGAGAGGAGAAAAATCATACTTAAGACTTGTCGAAATAGAACTAATATTGTAACATGATCCACCCTATAATGGTTTGAATCTAGCTTGGATGAAAGTTGACAAGTTAGAATGTTTAGAAGATATGTCCCGAGCATGTTTAAGCAATACTGATATATTCAAAGATGTGATTCTTCTACGACCAAGACCTCCATCATTTCTATCTTTGCAAATGTATATCCAAGCTACAGTCACTGACTTTATCTCAAGAATGCATCAATTCCAGATAAATTTTTTGGTCCACACTGAATTTTCTTAAGAAGAAGTTTTGGCCATTTATAAACTCGAAAGTTGTATATAAGTATATGGTAGATAAATGAATTAACCTGCTCCAGTCTACCAACAATAGTAAGAGATTTCCCCATCCAACCTTCTAATTTATTCCTGAATTTTTCTGCATTAGGCTTCAAATGAAAATACCTAGGTTTGCATCTGAAGATAGGCAGTCCTAGATAGTTAAAATGAATCATCTCCCACACTCATTTGAAGTATATAATATATGTATGGTATCCTATGTATAACAACTTTTCCAAATAAAGACTTTGGATTTATCCTTGCTAATAAACTGATGAAATTCATGGGCATACTGATTGAAAATATTCATTATAGCTTTTAAATCATGATCATTATCTCTACAAAAGAACATAATACACCAACAAAGAAAAGATGTATAGGAGCTCTAAATTCTCTTGGAATTGGACTAGATTAAGAATCCCTTCTTCAACTAGAAGAGGAATACATTTGCTTTAAAACTCTTTAACATGGCAAAAGAGAAAGGGTGATTGAGGATCTCCTTATCTGACATCTTTTGAACATCTAAAGAATCTAACTCGAGATCCATTTGGAAGAATGGATTATTGAGTTGAATTGAGAAATTCATAAATAAGAGAGACAAATTTCCTTCAAAAACAAAATTTATTAAAAATGTGTAGAATGAAAGCCAAGCTAAGAGTTTCAAAAGCCTTTGCCACATCAATTTTAACTTTAATATTCCCCCAAGACATTGGTAATTAAGAATATTGAAGAATTCAGATACTGATCCAATGCTGTGAGATATTTTTCTGCCTTTGATAGAACATGATTAATGACGAGATAAGAGAAATGGAGAAAGTTTGACTAATCTACCAATAAGAATTTCAGAGAGGATCTTAAAATAGAACCTGGCCAAAGCTATAGGTCTTAAATTAGAAATCTCACCAGCTTCAAGAACCTTCAAAATTATAGTGATATAGTTTTAATTAAAACCACGTAGAATCTAACCATTATTTAAGAAGCATTTGGCCACATTACAAACATCCAATCTCACTATGTTGAAAAAACTTATTTACTAAGTTAATACGTGGGGTGTCTCGCAAAGCGAAATCCAAACAAGGAACCACCCCGTTACACTACTCCTGGACAATGTCGATCCTAGAGATCCATAATGCCATACATACCATAATTGGAAGAACTTTTCTCCAATCACAACACTGCACTACGTTTCATGCGTGGGGTGTCTCGCAAAGCGAAATCCAAACAAGGAACCACCCCGTTACACTACTCCTTGACAATGTCGATCCTAGAGATCCATAATGCCATACATACGATATTATACTAATACTACTACAACTAACATCTCCAATAATATCCTTGGGATGATGTAACCGAAATATTCCTTAAATGCAATACATCAACCCCCATCAATCTAGTACACCATAATCATCCAAGATGTACTCCACAAAGATTCTATATCCTTTCATCTATAGGATATATAAATATGTATATAGGCATTTTATTCTCACCATATATATACATATACTAATCATCCGTACCCATGACCAAGTGTACATATCATATCTGATGTACAATGGACATGCACATAATCCACCCGGCTATATATATCGCCGATAAAACTGCATCAATGCTATCATCTTCCCAGTGCCCGGCTCACGTAGAAACTGGGGACCACCTGGTGGGGATCAACGACACCCACCTCGTCATAACTCACACACACGACGTCCCGGGAAGCGGTCATAGCTTCAACTGGAAATGAGACGAAACATACCCACCACGTCTCATCCCAAAAATATATCTATCGTATAATAACACACGGGACGACTATGACCTGGGGAATATCCACACCCTGCTCTATATGCCAGGATGCTCACCCTCTGCACGAAAACTTCCCAATGATAGCATGAGCGGGGTATGCTTAACCACATAAGAATATATATCGTTCACATGCATAATATTCATACATCCGTATGATCCCATCATATGATCAAATATTAAACCATCATATACGGTTTAAATATCCATACCATGTATACAGACATATTCACATATCCATATATCTATATATATAAACTAATTCTCGTTCATATGTATAAGATATATAAACTCGGCTATAAGTATACATAATCCTCAATATACAAGCCGTCACCACAAACTCATTTAATTTACCTCGATATGTGAATACAATCCCTCACTTGAAACATATTCAATCATTTTTCCTATGATCAATAGTCTCCAAAAATCATATGTATATATATATACATATATATTCAACCTTAGGGTTATCACCCAAAATTTTGTGTAGGAACCTATCACTACACATTTTATCCATATTCGAAAGTACATAATTATCTTTAGTACTATTTAACCATAGGCACATACATGACTTAATAGTCTAAAATCTCAAATTATTCCAACCTCGTTTCAAGTATTGGAATTTCAATGGCTATTTCCCCACAATTATGTGTAAACTATCCTAACTAGAATTTATGCTACCGCTTATTCTAGTCGATATTACGATCCAAATCATTCCCAATTTCACCTATGGTTCGACTAATCTTATGAACCCTTACTCCCATCGGGTTACCTATTGTTCCTTAATTTAAACGTTTCTAAGGATATATGAACCCTCACTCTCAAAGAGTTCTCAACCTCACATCATATTTATACCTTTTTATCTAATTAGTATTCCCAATCCTTAATGAGGTATCCCCACAATCTCTATATGCAACTCCAATAAATACATGGATACCTATCTTCCAAATTTCCTTAAGGAGTCCCAAAAATCATAATATGTGAGAAAATCCTTATATGACTACAAGAACACATCTCTTACATTATAAGAGAAGGCCCCCAAATCAATAAACCCATCCAAAAAGGGTTTGAAATCACTATGGAGAAAATACCTCAAAATGCCCTGTTTCCGAATCAATTCAGCCCCTCCGAATCGATTCGGCCCAGCAGCGAATCGATTCGGCCCATCCGAATCGATTCGGTCCAAGGGACCTGAGAGTCTTATACTTACCAAATCGATTCGCTAGGGGCGAATCGATTCGGCCCTAAAGACCTGAGACTTCTGCAACATAGAGAATCGATTCGCTAGGGGCGAATCGATTCGGCTTGTGCAGCAAGCCACGAAATGGCTGATTTTTCCAAAGCCCAAATTCTCCAAAATTCAATTTATACCTTTTCTAACCCTTAATCTTCAACCTCAACATAATTTCAAACATCAAAACTCATCCTTTATCTAATCTCATCAATTTATATCCCTTAAACCCAATTATAATCTTCAATTTAAAGATTTAAACCAAAATTTAGGTTTTGATGTTTATACCAAAAAACCATTTCTTTAACCCACAAATTATGAAATTAAATATACAAATGACCTATTTAGCAAGATTAAACACTTGCCTCATATTTGTAGAGGTTGGATCGTCCTCGATGTCGCGATTGGGCCGGAAATCTCCAAGCTTTTCTCCCTCTCTCTTTTCCTTTCTTCTTCTTTCTCTTTTCTTTCTATTTCTCTCTTTCTCTAAATGAGAAGGCTTCATCTGTAAGCCTCTTAAACCTTGAAACAATAAACCCAATTTTAAAAGTTAATACACTCTTTAAATGACTCGTTTACACCAATTCGAGTCAATCTGACTTAAAATATTCCGGAGCCGAAATAAAACCCAAGGACAGTCATTTTGACTATCTCGACCCTTCCGGGATCAATGGTACCCTCAAAATCATCATTCAAAATACTTTAAAATGTTCTCTATTTTTGGGCCTCAATTCCCAAATTTTAAAATTCTCCAATTCAATTAAATTTTATTTTTCCCAAATTTAATTTCTCAGTCTCCAAAAATCGTGGGGTGTTACAAAAAATTGTTCAGGGTAGAATCCAAAAGTGCAAGAGAATTATGGGGGTCCAATTCATATTTTTGAAACACTCAAAACACGCATTTTTTATCTGATCACAACCATACACATGTTGCCTTTCTATCGAAGCGATTTATGTTTCTTATGTGTCTTGAGGTGAAGAGTGAATCGCAACCCTTAGATCAAATTTATCAATGGTCTGCATGCGTTCTATCTTAATCCATGTGATCATAGTAAGAACCAATCAATGTTAGTTTAATCACCGCCTATTTGTATCCATTAGATGAGAAGCCCAACAGTCGAGTGAATCTCAGCCCTTGATTTGGTTCAGACTTCTCGATCCTTCCTCGTCTTTTATAAAAGGAAACCATAGGTTAGAATTTGAGAAGTTTTTGATTTCGTCTCATTTTTTAGAGAAAGAAAAACCAGAGATAAGGGAGAGAAGCGAGAGAAGAGAGAAAACCCTAGTTCGTTCAAAATCAAACCTAAAGTGTTTTCTCTCAAATACAATATAACCAAACCTTTCATTTCCAAATACCATAAAACCCAATATTGAGAGTTAGATTTTGGGTTTCTGCGAGCATTAAGGTGTTGGGGTATTTACGGTTTGATTACCTCTTTAAACCAGTTTTCTCTTTTAGAACATATCTCTAGGAAAAACTCAAATTTCTCAGTAGAAATTTTTAGGTTTTCCAAAGAGCAAATCACATGACTTTTTCTAGTTTTTTTTCATCTCTTGAATCTTTATATTTCTCACTTAATTTCCAAAAGATCCTTCTCTAATTTCAATTTTGTTTGAAAAAGAGACTTGTGATTCTTTCAAGTTTTTCAAATCTAAAAGAGTTTATGTCTCCCAGTTTATATTTCACATTTTATGAAATAAATTTGTAAAGAAATAAGGGTTGAGACGTATAGGATATTGGCTATTTTTAATAGCGAGATTTTTTTTCTGATCTGATCTTGATAAGAAGTCTAGTTTTCAATCAAATTTGAAACAAAATTTGCATGTGATATAGAAGTTGTTGATTTGTAGGATTTTCTCCGTATAATTATTCTGAGAGGAATGAGTTGCATAATCTGCACTTAGTTCACATCATGAACACCTACACTCTCACACTAACACTTAGTTATTGTGGTTCTTTTTGAAAAATCTAGTGTTGTTAGAGGTGCTACAATCAGTGGACAAGGACAAAGCAAGGAAGCTGCTGGAGGGAGATTAAAATAAAGTCATAAGCCTTTGAGAGTGGAGTAACTCATGTAGGTATATTTTCTTGACTTAGATTTAGGATCTTGATTTGCATTCTTAGAGTTTTAACTTGTATTGTGATTGTTTCTTGTGGATTTTTTTATTTTCCTCTGTAGAGGGGGCCGTGGATGTTTCCCTTACTTTTGGGTTTTACCACGTTAAAAATTATGTGTTGATTTTCTTGAATTTTCTTCATTACTTCTATGATTGGTTTCTCACTTAAGACTTAGTAGTAGGTTTTAATTTTAAAAACCTAAGGTAATCAAACTAACCAATTTAGAATACATATTCATAACCTGTTCAGAACACATCATGTGTTATATTTAAAAAAGAGTTTTGTTCAAGGAGTTTATTATCGGAGTTTACTTAATCTATAACATTTTTTTACGAACATACTCAAATATAATATTATCAAGAGGTTTAGTAAACAGATCAGCTAACTATTTTTCTGTATGAAGATACTCAATGTCAAATTCTTTAGATTCTACAACATCACGAATGAAATGACGTCTAATTTTGATGTGCTTAGTTCGAGAGTGCTGGACTATATTTTTATATATGTTTATGGCACTCTGGTTATCGCAATACATAGTCAATTTTTCTTCAATGATACCATAGTCACTAAGCATCTGCTTGGTCCATAACAATTGGGAACAACAACTATCGGTTGAAATGTATTCGAATTCAGTCGATGAGAGAGATATAATTTTTTTCTTACTACTCCATCCTACTAAATTATTTCCTACATAATAGCAAGCATCAGAAGTACTTTTACTATTGTCCGAACAACCTCCCCCATCGGCATCAGTGTATCTTACAATAGCACTAGTGGTGTCTTTAGTGTACCAAATATCATAATTTTGTGTACCCCTAACATATTTAATGATACGTTTGAGACTTAACATGTGTGGTGCACATTGGTATCTTGCACAGACACATATGTAGAAAGCAATATCAGGTCGGGAAGTAGTAAGATATAAGAGACTCCCTATCATACTTCTATAAAGAGTTGGGTCAACATCTTTCCCATTTTCTTCTTTGGATAATTTGGTAGTCGTGCTCATGGGTATACGTACAGGTTTAGAGTGTTCTAATCCAAATTTCTTAATGAGATCAGAGTCATATTTTGATAGATTAATAAAAAACAATCATTAAATTGTTTGACTTGTAGACCTAAGAAATATTGTAATTCACCAATTAAAGACATCTGAAATTCAGAATGCCTTATCTCAGAAAAATATCTTACTTGATTAGGACAAGTTGAGCCAAAAATTATATTGTATACATATACTTGGGCAATCAAGACATATTTGTCTGATATTCTAACAAGTAAGGTTGGATCGTTTCCACCTCGAATAAATCTTTGAGAGACTAGAAATGTAGACAAACGTGCATACCAAACTGTAGGAGCTTGTTTCAATTTGTATAAGTCTTTCTTAAGTCTGAATACGTGATTAGGATAACTGGGATCGATAAAACCTTTATGTTGTTCTACGTATACTTCATCAGTTAAAATTCCATTTAAAAATGCAGACTTAACATCCATTTGAAAAAGTTTGAATTGTAAATGTCATGATATGGCTAAAAGAAGACGAACTGACTCAAGACGGGTGACAGGGGAAAAAGTCTCGGCAAAGTCAATTCCTTCTATCTGAGAGTAACCTTGTGCTACTAACCTATCCTTATTTATAATAACCTCCCCATTTTCATCCATTTTATTTTTGAAAATCCGTCAAGTGCCGATAACCTTCTTATTTTGTAGCCTAGGAGGGTGATACCAAACATCATGACAATGAAACTGGACAAGATCTTCTTGTATAGCATTAATCCAGAAGGAGTCACAAAGGGCATCATTTACATTTTTCGATTTTATAAGAGAAATAAAATAAGAAAAATGTGCTACTTTTTGAAGTTCGGATATAGTTTTAACTGGATCAGAAGGATTACCAATAATTTTGTCAATAGGATGGTTTTTAGAAACCCAAGTTTGTATAGAAGTATACTCAGGTGGCAGTGATCAGTTATCTTTGAAGATTCAGGAATGAAATTGGTTTCTTCCTCATCCAGGACGACTAGTTGACTGACACTACTCTCGGTACTGGTATCATTTACAATTACATTAAAAGATTCCATAATGACTTTGGTTCAATAATTAAATACACGAAAAGCCCTGTTTGTTTGTGAATAACCAAGAAAAATTATTTTTTCTCCTCGTGTGTCAAATTTTGAAAGATGTTCCCCGTCCTTAGAGATATAACAGACACTTCCGAAGGTTTTAAAATATTTTAAGTTAGTCTTTTTGTGGAACCAAAGTTCATATGAGTTTTGTTTGGAATTTTTCCTAAGGTATACATGATGAATGATATGACAAGCGGTTTGAACAGCTTCAACCCAAAAATACTTAGATAGATTTTTTGCATGTAACATCACTCGAGCTTGTAGGGTTCTATTTTTACGTTAAAAAATTCCATTCTACCGAGGTGTCTTAGGCACACTAAATTCGTGTTTGAAACCTTTGCCTATATAGTATTCTGAAACACCAGAATCTTTGAATTCTCCACCTCTGTCACTTCTGATGCGACATACGTGGGTGTCCTTATCGTTCTCAATTTTTAAAAGAATTTATAAGAACTCATTGAAGGTATCAGATCTATTTTATATAAAGGCCACCCATGTATATCGTGTGTAGTAATCCACAATAACAAGTGTATAATTGTTACCACAAAAGCTGACAGTTTTAGAAGGACCCATAAGATCCATGTGGATTATTTCCAAAGGTTTTGTAGTTAAGACATCTTTAACTTTCTTGTGAGGAGAATTACTTATTTTCCCTTCTTCACAAGAACCACAGACAAGATTAAAAGTGTTTTTGATTTTTGGTAATCCTCTAACTATTTCTCGGGAACTTAACCTACAAAGATTATCAAAATTTGTATGTCCCAATCGATTGTGCCATAGATCGACATCTTCTAATCTAGAAATTTTACAGGATTCAGACTTAGGAATGACTGTGTAACAGTTATCCTCATTTATATTTTCTATTACAAAACAGTTTCCCTTTTCATCAAGAATTTTTCAATCGGTTTTTAAAAAGGTAACAGTATGATTGGAATCACAAAATTGAGATATACTTAGTAAGCCTTGAGACATGTAACTAGAAGAACGTCATTCAGTTTGGGGAGACCTTCCTCACGCAATGTTCCCTTACCTATGATCTTAGATGAAACCCCATCACCAAACACAACACTACCTCCAGAGAAGTCAGTTTTGTTTGTTAATTTGGTTTCATCCCCGGTCGTATGTTTAGAACATCCGAAGTCCAGGTACCAACCAGATGAAGTGTGTTGTGACTTAAACGCTGTTATGACAACATTGCACTTGAGTTGTGGTAACAAGTCATCTTTTCTAATCCAAATGGACCTGGTTTTTAAATTTTTGTTAGACTTTGATTTAGACAAACTTTGTTTGGTCTTTCTAAATGGTTTCTTATTAGTTTTAGATCCTCCCTTCTTTTTATAGTTAGAGTTATGTGTGGTCTGTCTTGGGAGAACATAAGTATTCCTACTCGTCCTAGAATAGTTAAAATTTGGATAAGTAGGTGTGTATAGTCTCTTTTGAAAACATTTAGCAATAGCATGGCCATAGACATCGCAGTATGAACAATAATTGTGTGTGGAGGACTTTACTTTACTTTTAAAGTCTTTAAATATAGGTTTATCCCTAATAGGATTGACTGTCCAAGTGTCATTGGTTTTGGATTTCTGACATTGGTCTCTAATAGGAGGATAAATGTATTTAGCTGGACCATTAGATGCGGGTTATTGAATATAATCACTTTGTTTACCATTAGAGACAATTTTGAAACTATGTTCTTTCTGAGTGTCTTGAACTTTCTGGCCTTGCTTAACAAAAATGACATTTTCAGGAGAAACATTTTTACTAGTAATGACCTATTCTCGAAAACCTAAGCCAGATTTGTCTTCATAATCAAACTTACTTCCTTCAACAATTTCTTCATAAGATTTTAGTTGTGTTTCAAAATGTAAACTTCTTTTAAAAACATTTGAAGTTTTCTGTTTTGATTCTTCAAGATCAAGAATAGCAGATTTATATTTTTTTCACTAAAACATAATTTTTCTTAGACAAGTCTTTTATTTTTAAGGAAAACTCTTTTGTTTCAGTCTCATGGGCAACACATTATGCTGTAAATTCCTTAGCGTTCCTCCTAATAGTTTGGTTAAGTAAATCAATACGTTCATTTAATAGCTTCATCATTTTATCAAGACGGTTACTTTTCTTAAGTGTTTTCGTGTATAGATCCTGAAGATCTATAAGATCATCGTTGGAGTAACTAAGTGTCTCGTGTTTAGTGTATCCTATAGTGCTCATTTCTTCTATGGAACTCACACACACTTTAGATTTTTCGATAATGTTCTCATTCAGACACACCCGTATACCATCATTTACAATGCTATTTTTATCACCAGCAGACACTATGTTATAGTTTGCAGATACAGTAATAACAGTATCAAGCACAATGGAATCATGAGTAGTCAAACATTCATTATCATCATGTTATATGAATTTATCAAAGAATGACATGCAAGACTCATCATTATGGGTTGAATCAGTTTCATCTGAATCAGAATCACTGAGTTGTACCATGTTTTACTTATGTTCGCCCTATTGTTCTTATTCAAATTTTTTTTACATCTATTAGCATCGTGTTCCATTCTATCAAATCTATGACATTTCACATATTTTAAGTCAATTATAGGTTTATTTTTATCATATTACTGTTTGTCATTGTGTCTTTCATGAGGTCTGCAATTTTGATTACCTTAATAATTTTGGTTTCCTTGTTTAGAGGCTACTGCATTTCTGAATTTGATAAGCTTTTTGAAGTTCTTGCTCATAAGATCTATTTGATTGTCAAGGTGATCCAAATCATAGTCATCACTTAAGTCAAGGTCATAGTCTAAGGGACTTATTTTAGGTGGAGACAATTGTGATGAAAACACAACATTAGAACAAGTGGGTCTCTTGTTTTGGGCAGTCAACTTTTTTTTAAACTTTGACTCCATATCGACAGTTCTTAGTTTTCTACTTAGGAACTCAGGAGTCTGGTTTGGGTCGTCAATTTCTTCTATGGCATATATCTTATTGTCAAACTTAGCAGGTAATGAACTGAGAATCTTTTGAATGATTTCTTTTCTACTATAGGTTATACCATTTGCATGTAATTTTTTGAAAATATCAGTTAACCTTATGTAGAAATCATCAAAAGATTTATTGTCATCCATAATCAATGTATTGTACTGATGGATTAACGTTTGGTTTTTTCCAGCCATAACACATTCATCACCCTCATGGGTAGTGACTAAGGTGTCCCTAGCCTCCTTGTAAGTAGAACATATATATATATATATATATATATATATATATATATATATATATATATATATATATATATATATATTCTTTTAAATTCATTTTCGTTCATGGATATAAAGATAACGTTCTTGCCCGTATTATTATGTAGAGACATATTTTTCTCTTCCTTAGTGAATTCGCTATGAAGTTTCTTAACCCTTGTGGGATCGATTTCAGATAAAGACTTAGTTGGATGTTCATACCCTTTTTCAATCATATCCCAGACATCATCACCAAGAGTTCCTTGAATGAAAGAAATCGTTCATACTTTCCAGTAAGAAAAGTTATTTCCATTAAAGAGAGGTGGTCGAGAAAGGTTACATAGCTTCTGAAATATTTTATCCATATTCAGAACTTTAAGATTTCAAAAACAGTTTCTAGAGTTTCAGTATCAAAAATATTTGATAAACCCGCTCTGACACAACTTGAAAAAAATTGTTTACTAAGTTAATAACAAAATGTTATAGGTTAAGTAAACTCCGATAATAAACTGCTTGAACAAAACTCTTTTTGAAATATAACAAAAGATGTGTTTTGAACAGGTTTTGAATATGTATTATGGATTTATTAGTTTGATTACCTTAGGTTTTTAAAATTAAAACCTACTACTAAGTCTTAAGTGAGAAACCAGCCACATAATTAATTAACAGCATTCAAGCAAATCAACACAGGATTTTTAACATGGTAAAACCTTAAAGTAAGGGAAATATCCAGAGCCCCCTTAAGGGTCTTGATATTTCCACCCAAAAAATTTATCCAAATTACCACATAAAAAAATGTATACACACTTTACTAACAACACCCAAAACTATTGTACCTTTTTATTCTTTCAAAATATTTAAAATACCCCAAAATAATCAAAATATTATAGACAAAGTAAACAAACACCATAATTTACAAAATCTCAGAACTCTTCAACTCCCACCGAAACCTACCCTCTTACGGTTTAACATAATTATATCACCTTGTACATCTGTCCCCAAAGCTCCATTTTTCTGGTCCCTTTGTGTTGCTGTGGGGGTGTTGTGTTTGTATACATAAATCAAGGGTGGAAGAGGATATATTGCAAAGGTTGAAGAAAAGAAAGCTGATATTAAAGCTTACCAAACTCATAACATTCAATGCTCTCTTGATGATTTTGAGGTATTAAAATACCTCTACAAAGTATATAGTGTCTAAAACTATTTGTAAAATGAGGATAAGATTAAAAAAATAGAATCACTAGACTTATGCCCCCCCGTGCCCTAAGTGATGAGTGGTTTTAGTGGAATGTAACCGTAACTACTTAAACCACAATTGCTCTAAACCGTGTGTCACTAATATGAAATATTAATTCCCGGCCTAATGTAACCGTAAGAACGTATTGCATGGTGACTTATAATCATGTTTATCCCTTCCCAATTTCTTATAGTTGTAGGTAAGCTTGCACAATTACTTAAAGTCATGTGTTACAGATGCACAGTCTCTTAAGACCTTGTGGATCCCTGAACGGTTACATTAGGTCATGGTTTCCATTTTAAAGTAATTATTTGAGGTCTATTAAGTTAAGTGTTTAAAGGGAAAAATAAATCAATTTAAATTTCAAATTTATTAAAGGGTGATATTTTTGAAAAGGTTACATATTTTGGTCATGTTTACAATAAAACATAACAACGTATAAAAGACCGTTGTTATGAGTAACCGTGGATGTGTTTTTATTGATTTGTGTTATTGTATTCTCAATTCATATTATAATTATTATTGTAATATCATTTTAGTTAGATGACTCGATACTTGATGATTCATTTTGGAAAGATATAGGCAACATTAATGTACCGAGTGTATCTACTCAATGTGCTTCACCCGAGAAATTGAATATGCATGAAAATGCACGATTGAGGAAGCAATGACATCAACCTCGGGCCAATGTTTACGAGATTTGTTCCTAGATTTCACATTATCTGCGATAAAACAATATATCACGCAATTTAAATACAGTAATTCAGGTTTTTAATGTATGACATAATTGGATGAAACTGCATTTGATTATATGCATTGGCGGGATGTAGGAGATAATGAAGGATTGGATGTTAATGCAATTATGCAAGACCATACAGTCGAATTCACCACTGACGAGGCATGTTTAGTTTGTTTATATTATACTGAACATGCTTTTTCACGTATAGTTAAAATTCCAGTGGCCATACCGATTGAGATGTCGTGTCAGGCCTCTTCTCTCTATTAGCCCCTGTTTGCTCAAAGAAGAGGGGAGATGGAGAAGGAAGAGGGATCGAAAGGTCTCACATCCATATTTTGCAATGCTTCGGTCATCATCGGTGTGAGGTAAATGTAAAGAGATGGAGTCCCCAACCTATTTTCCACAAAATAGGCAAAAGAACATGTTATCACCTCAAGAGAGCGGCATCAAAGACAAACTGATGCATACGAAACCAATAGTTTGAGGATTCAGGGGCTAAGTTACGAAATGGGAAGGTGTTAGGCACCCATACCACAATTTCGGTCTCTTAGGGGCTAGTGTTATTGTTTTCCTTTATTTCTCCATGAAGTGTGTGTGCGTGTATATATAATGGAGATCGAAATCGTTCAACTCACACCATAGGAAAGGTAGAGTGAGGTCATCCATAGGAATGTTCCCAGAATAATATATATAGAAAATATGATTTGTACGTTTATCACGATATTAATCATTAATATGAAACGACAATATGTATTGGATGAAACACTAATTATCCTAATATGTATATTGATACAAGAGTATGATAAATGCAAAAATTAGGAAAATTGATAAATTAGAAAATTGAAAAAATTAGAAAATTTTAGGATTGGAAAGTTGGGAAATTTGACTCGAGTCTCGGGTTCTAATCTGAAATGCCTACGTAGCCTACAAAGGCATCAAATTCCACGTAGTTTGAATGCGACATGGGGGTTGGGGTTTATCCCATAGATTCGAACATGATTTTATTATATGCGTGTGTGGAGAAAAAATGTTTTAGGTTTTGAAAAAGTGGGATGGATAATCCCGTTCAAAATTTATGGGTGTAACCCCCTTTTTTTTATAGAAAATAAGTATGTACAATATACTAATAAAAATATAAATAATAATGTGTATGAACTAAAGTAAGAACTAGATTATGAATCTAATGTAATTTATGCAAAAACAAGGAATTTAGAGATGGAGGAAAGGATTTTGACCTTATTTGAAGCTTGATCTTGGATGAACTCCCTTGAATGTGAGATGAATGTTGGATAAGAGAGAATGAAATTTTGCCAAATTTCGGTATGAAAAGGATGGGAATATAAGCTTGTATGGAACTTCCCATAGAGGAACTTCACTGATTTCGAGAGAATGTTGCTGAGATCACTGATGCTAATGGATCTCTGGTGTGCCTTGGGAGTGATTCATGCCCTCTAGTTATAGGGTCAGGTTGGTGACGATCGGTATTGACCTAGTCCTGCCTATTCGACAAGTGACCCTAGACAAACTGCCGACAGGCAGGGAACTAGACCTGCCAATTGGCAGTCACGTGCAGCTTTTCCTGAAAAAGTGGTCATAAAATGTAATCCATTGATCCTAATCATCCACGGGTCATACCTTTAGAAAGGTAATTTAGATACCTTTAAGTGCCCTTTGGACCGCTCCCGGGTCCGGGAGTTGACTTTGGGTCAAATGTGGCTTGGAAGCGTGCGTCAGTCCTTTGAACAGGAGATCGTCGGACATAAATGGATCGTTCGCCCGCATAGTAAGTCAGAATCGCTCATGGGGAAAATCGTTGGAAAGGTTAGGAGACGTACTTCGATATTCCAAAGAGTTTTGCTCGGTTTAAAAAGTTGGCATTGGTCAATCGGGGCCTGAAACCGACCGATGACCACTCGAAGTAAAACGAATCATTCATCCGCACTGTAAGTCTGAATTGCACATGGGGCGAACCCTTGGAAAGGGTATTGAGTGAACTTCAGAGATTCATTCAGTCTCGTTCGAGTTGAAGAGCGGTGGCCTTCGAATCAATTTTTGGTAGTAAAATAGTCCGTTCGTCCGACCCGTTATGCCGATTCACACACGGGGCAGACCGTTGGAAAGGGTATTCAGATCCCTTTAAAGATTCAATGATCTTTCTCTCTGATAATAGAGTTGATTAGAGTCATATGGGGCTTGGGAGCACTTGATATCCTTTAAATCGGTACTCAAAGTGTGACATAGGGTTTGTAGTGAAATAGGAAAGTGCTAGGGACCTAAGGAGAGACTTAGGGGGGCCTAGAATGTGGTTTCTACCGAGCCCCCCGACGGGTGATATTGGAACAAGTGAAAGCCGTTGAATAGACACCACATGATGTTTTGAAAATAGGTCGATTCTGCAAACCTAAGGGAATTCTGGGGATGGCCAATCTTGTGGGCCGAGGTCAATTATGACCCAAAAGAGTTGAGAATCGAGGGCCGAGGTCAATTCTGATCCAAAAGAGGTGATGACCTGGGGCAAAGGTCAATTCTGACTTAAAGAGGTGACGAATGACCTAAAAGAGAGAACGACTAAGGGTCGAGGTCAATTTTAACCTAAAAAAAGGTGACGATCGATGGATAAGATCAATTCTGACTTAAAAGAGGTGATTATCGAGGGTCAATGTCAATTATGACATAAAAAAGGTGAAGATCGAAGGCCGAGGTCAATTATGACCTAAAAGAGGTGACGACCGAGGGCCGAGGTCAATTATGACCTAAAAGAGGTGATGTCCAAGGTCAATTATGACCTAAAAAGAAGTGACGATCGAGGGCTGAGATCAATTCTGACCTAAAAGAGGTGATGATCGAGGGTCAAGGTCAATTCTCACCTAAAAAGGTGATGAGCGAGGGCCGAGGTCAATTCTGACCTAAAAATAGGTGATGACCGAGGCCCGAGATCAATTCTGACCTAAAAGAGGTGACGATCAAGGCTCGAGGTCAATTTTGACCTAAAAGAGGTGACGACCCAGGGCCTAGGTCAATTTTGACCTAAAATAGGTGACAACCCAGGGCTGAGGTCAATTCTGACCTAAAAGAGGTGACGACCCAGGGCTGAGGTCAATTCTGACCTAAAAAGAGGGACAACCATTGGCCGAGGTCAATTCTAACCTAAAAAGAGGTGACGACTGAGGGTCGAGGTCAATTCTGACCTAAAAGAAGTGACGACTAAAGGCCGAGGTCAATTCTGACCTGAAAGAGGGGACGACCTAGGGTTGAGGTCAATTTTGACCTAAAATAGGTGACCACTGCTGGTGATCTAAGACAATTCTGAGGGCTGAGGTTGCAACTTCCTTTGGGGAAATTTAGAGACTCAATTGGGGGATATGTATCTTATAGTTATGCTAGGGATTGAGGGTTGGATGTAATTTTTGGTTCCACTGGGGAAGAGGGAATGATCCGAGGGTTGGATGTGATTTCTCGGCTAAGGAATTTCTTAATTTTTATGGTGTTCTTTGGACACTTTGTTGGGGCGAATATCCAATTGTTTTCAAGAATTTTGCAGGGTAGGTAAGAGTTTCGCCGAGGAGATAAGTATGGTAAAAAAAATTAGTAAAAAAGGTTCTAAAATCCAACTTGCAAATTTAGGAATTTTTGGGGGATTTTTCGAGATTTTCTGGTTTTTTCTTGAGAATTTTTATATAAAATTTCAGTGAGGGTGCCGATTGGCATGGTGCGAGGGGTACCAAACGGTAGTGGCATGGTCTTTTAGGGTACCTCACGCAGATGGAGGGACAGTGCCAATCGATGGGTGGAAGGTTAAATTCTTCTTTCCTTGAGACCATTATACCTTGATGATCTTTTCCTGATATTGATCTTTCACTTGCTGGGGAATTTACAGGTGACCTTCTATCCCTAGGGGGCAACCATACAATACACAGGGTTAACTGAGGGAAATGTGCAGATGCGGCATTTATTGGCGCACAAGTTCGGCTACTCTTGGTACCTTGGGGAGAGAATAGTTTGACAGATTATGGAGGATTAAGTTGTGGTGCTACCGACGAGTCCCCCGGTGTGCATGAGGTAAGTGCGGGAGATATCGGATGATGCACAAGTAGCGACGATGATGGGTGAGCCTTACTTGTCATATACCAACACGATGGTGATGTATGACTATATAGACTTTGTGTTGAGATGGTTGATGCCACATAACATATATGACGTGTTACCTTTCCCCCGTACGGGTTCGAGTTGTCCAATAGGGTCTTCCCACAGCGCAGGAGGTGCACCGATATTAGCGAAAGATGTCATTTCAAAGGTTCCTTTTGTTCGTCTGAACGCTCCTACTTATAATATCCAACGGGATTATGGAGGGTCGGTGCGTATAATGCACTGTCCTAATGCGATGGATCCGACGGAGTTGGGCTTGATAGAGGAGGTCTTTAGACCTGAGGTATACTTTTCATCTCTTTATCTTTTTGATTTCCTGATTTCTTTCTTTTCCTCAAATTAACTCATTTGCTCTTTTTTGTTTCTCTTTGTAGCATATTCGGGTCTCCACTACTTGGCTGAGGGATATTAGGGATTTGATATCTTCGGTGACCACCCATATTCGGGATGCGACTCCAGTTCTTTCTTGCCTAATGCCATTTGCCTCATCTGAGGAAGGGTCTGGCTTGAGGATTGGAGGCACATCATCTCATTGTCGAGGTAAGAGAGCGCATCATAGGGAAGGAGGCTCCTAGAGAGAGAGAGAGAGAGAGAGACAGAGAGAGGAGAGAGAAAAATAAAGATAGATTGATGTAAGTAGGTGAGAGAGAGAAAATGTGAGTGAGTGATAGAAAAGGTAGGTGGGTTCGGGCTGAGTCCCGTTATATTTCCTTATTTTTCCTGCAAAACTGATATAATACAACAAAATCTATGCAAAGAAAATGAAGTTTTTATTAATTTTTGTTTTTTAGTGACTAATGCCCATGCTCTTTTTACTTTGCTGCTGAGACTGTAAAAAAAATAAAAATGATTGGAGAAAGATTTTATTTTAAAATGGGATAAGTAAAAATATAAGGATAAGGAAATTCAGAATTTCCTTAAAATAAAAATTATTTTTATTGAGTTTTGGTTTTTATAAAAAAGGAAAAAGTGAATTTTCCCAAAAGAGGAGGTTGTCGATCGACATAACCCCTATCTTGCCTATCGGCATATCAGTTTAGTGTAATCAACCCAAGGCTTTGATTGTACTTTATTTAATTGCTTGGTACTTGGTGGGGTAAGCTTTCCTTCGCTTTCTGCAGGTTTTCTTGTCTTTGTTTTGAGAGCTTTCAAGTATAAATAGGGGTGTAGATGGAGCTTTTCCTTCATAATTCCACATTCCTTCTTCTTTATATTCTTCTTTGCTCACTATCTTCTTATTTTATGATATGGATCTCCCTGGTAATGTTGAGTTTGCAAACTACCTTGAAACCTTGGAAGCGATGTGCTCCTAAAACATTGACTATGACGCTTTCAACACCATGGAGGGAGGCGTTGTAGTTTTCCCTGGGTTGGCATGGGCTTATCGTTCAATGGAGTGTCTGCAACACTCTATTCAGGCATGAGAAGTTTGGGGACCCCAGGATGTGGGCGATGATGGGGCTGGTTCATCTGGTAGCTGCGGGTAGCATCCTTGAGGAGTTTATTTGTGAAGCTTTTATAATAGGTGTTTGGGAATAATTTATGGGTCATTTTAGGTGTAGTGGGAGGCTTATTTTTATTTAGTTTTTAGGCAGGTAGGAGTATATCGATAAGGGAAGTCATTTGATTCATTATGCCGATGTAATTGTGCTAGAGTTTTCAAATAAGGGAATAAAGGAGTTTTTGATCATCTAGTTGTGACTTTTGATGAGTTTTACATTTGAATTATTTATTCCGATCGCTAAGGCATATATAATCTTTTTGTTTGTGTATATATTAAAATGAACTGTCGTTCTTGGGGATAAGAAGAGAATATCATTTTGTGAAAAAGAAGGGATCGGTGCTCATATAAAGCAGATGTACCTTTGAGGGTTTTGAATTTTTTTTAAAATTCATTTTTTAAAGCAAAAGGATAATTTTTAGAGGACCAGGCCCCATGTAGTTCTGAGTGGTGGGAAATGAGTTTTTTTTAAAAAGAGAAGGGAGATGAGAAGAATCGTAGTGCATTAAGATTTCGGACTAGGGGTAGAATTTTTTAAGACGGTCCAGGTTGACTGGATGCGTCATTTCTTCTCTGTCAAGATCGTTGAGCATAGCGAAGCAACCTGACAGGATCTTCTTCACAATGTAGGGGCCCCTCTAATTGGGCTTGAATTTCCCTATGGGGTCCCAAATGGGCTCTACTATGTCTTTGAGGGCTAAGTCCCCTTCTCGGACACTGCGGCCCTTGACTCTCTTCTTGAATGATCGCACTATACGACGATGGTACCCTTATATGTGATATAGAGCTTTCAGCCTCTTTTCATCCAAGAGTGACAACTCGTCAAGATGACTTTAGGCGAGTCTTCCTTACTGATTTTGATTTCAAGCGTGATGCACAACGAAGGGATTTCTAGATCTATGAACAGGACTATTTCCATGTCATAGACTAGAGAGTAAGGGGTAAAACTAGTAGATATTTGAACTGAGGTGTGGTAGCCTCAAAGGGCATAAGGGATCCTATCGACCCAATCTCGACAAATCTCGATCATCTTGCTAATGATGGGTTTGAGTTTTTTATTGTTAGCTTTAACTTCTCTATTAGTTTGAGGTCAGTAGGGAGAAGATTTATGTCTTTGAATCCCATACTCGTCGACCACCTCTGTAACATCTTTCTCGAAGTGTAACCCGTTGTCTGATACTAGCTCGTGCGGGACCCCATACCATCAGATGATATTTTTCTTGATGAACTTAGCCACTTTCTTAGCATTCAGAATTGCATATAACTTGTCTTAGACCCATTTAGTGAAGTAGTCAATGGCAAACATGATGAATTCATGTCCGTTGGAGGCCTTGGGCGTAACTTTCCCTATGATGTTGATTCCCCATGTAGCGAACGACCAAGGAAAAGTCATGCTTCACAATTCCCGCGGAGGCAAGCGTTGGAGGTTGGAAAACTGCTGGCATTTAAGTCATCTTCAAACGTAGGCTATACAATTCTGAACCATGCTAGTCTAGTATTAACCCTGTTGAATGATTTTCTTGGCGATCATATGGCCGTTTATATGGGGTTCTCATTCCCTGCTGTGGATTTTCTGCATCATCCCTTCAATGTTATCCCCTGGGATGCAGTGAAAATTGGTGCCATCGAAGTTTTTATTAAATAGTATTTTATTGCATATAATATACTAGGCATCCAGTCCGTGGTGGGCTGCTCGGTCTTTCTTGTCAGAGCATTCGGGATAGCTACCATTCTTGGGGAGGTTCCAAATATCATAGTACCAGCAGTCAACTACATTAGGATCTTCTTCTGCGGTGAGCTCAATGTGGTAGCAGTGGGTTGGTTTATCTTATTTTTGGACAAGGAAAGGGACCATGGTTATTCGTTCGGGCATTTCAATAATAGAGGCTAAGGTAGCAAGGGCATCGACTAGGTTATTCTTTTCCCGAGGCATGTAATAGAAGGTGATTTTTTAGAATTGGGAAGCTATCTCTTCTAAGTGGGCATGGAAGGGTAAGAGTTTCTCGTCCTTGACTTTCCATCTTCTGAGAGCACTTGACCGATGATAAGGGTTGTGTCACCATAGACATCGAGGTATCGAATTCCCTTCTTGAGGGCAACTTTGAGGCCTACCGGGCATGCCTCGTAGTCAGTCATATTATTAGTGCAAGGAAAATACAGCTTGATGCCAATAGGAGTGTGAGAGTCATCAGGGAAATTAGGAGTATCTTAAGATCGTACCATTTTTTATTGGAGGTGTTGTCAAAGAACATTTGCCATTGAAGGCCTTCTTGGGAGGTACAAAGGATATTCTCATGTGGGAACTCAGAAATCTAGACATCGGCTTCTTCCATAGGGTAATAAGCAAGGTAATTAGAGATTGTTCTTCCTTTCATAGCTTTCTATGTGACATATAAAATGTCAAATTTGGCTAGAAGCTTCAACCAACAGGCCATTTGGCTGGACAGGGAAGGCTTCTCGAGTAGGTACTTAATGGGATACATTTGGGATACATGTTTGATGAGAAAGGAGAGCATGTAGTGTTGTAACTTTGGGGTGACCCAGATAATGGGGACACATCCTTTTTCCAAGGCTGTATAGCTAACTTAGTTCCCGACCAACTTGTGACTAGCCTAGTAGATAGCTCTCTCTTTACAGGTTTCATCAAGGTACTGGGCTAGCAACGCCCAACTACGGTATCTGTCACAGTTAGGTAAAGGAGTAGGGGAAGACCAGGCTGAGGTGGCATGAGTACCAGAGGGAGGGTTAGGTATTGCTTTATTGGGTCAAAGGATTCTTGGAAAGCTTCATTCTAAACCTTGGTTGAATCCTTTCGAAGGAGTTTGAAGATGGGCTCATAGATGGAAGTCAACTAGCTGATGAACCGACTGATATACTGTAATTTTCCAAAGAATCCTCAGATTTCCTTCTGCATTAGGGGTGGTGTCATTTCGATTATGGATTTTAGCTTGGCATAACCTGCTTCTATCCCTTTATGACTAACCATGAATCCTAAGAGTTTTCCTTTGGTAATGTCGAAGACACATTTTTGTGGGTTAAGTCGCATCTGATGTTATCGCAGCCATTTGAAGAACTTACTGAGAGAAGGAGCATGACCTTCCCTAGTCTTATACTTGATAATCATATCATCCACATAGACCTCGACTTCCTTGTGTATTAGATCGTTCAATATGGTTATGGTAGCCCTATGGTAGGTAGCCCATGCATTTTTTAGACCAAATGGAAAGACGGTGTAACAAAAGGTTCCTAAGGGGTGATGAATACGATTTTCTCTTGATGTTCTGGGTGCAACTTGATCTGATTATGTTCAACAAACCCATCAACGAATGACTTAAGAGCTTGATTGGTTGTATTATCCATAATCATGTCGATATTGGCTAGCGGGTAATCATCCTTCGAAGAGGGATTGTTTAATTCTCAGTAGTCGCCGCACATGCATACCTTCCCTCCTAATTTTTGTATGGGTGCAATATTGGCTAGCCATATGGGATATTCGATCACACGAAAGAAACCCACGTTCAACTGTTTTACCACTTCTTCTTTAACTTTGAGTGACCATTCGGTGCAGAGCTTTCGCAATTTGTGCTTGACTGGTTTGTATTCGGGGAGAGTAGGAATCTCATGCTGAGCTATCTCAGGGTTAATGCCAAGAATGTCTTCATAGGACCATGCAAAGACAACCAAAAATTCCTTTTATAATTCCCCGAGTTGCGCACTCTCATGCTCGTTAAGGGTGACCCATATCCTAATCTCGCTCAGTTGGCTACTGGAACTGAGATTAATAACAATAGTTTCATCTTCATTAACTTGAATTTGGTTATGTTGTTTGTTATTAAACTTATTTAGATCAGTTAAGAATTGTTCATTTACAAAATCCTTATCATCAAGAGTTTGATTAAAATCAAGACAATTAATGTAAGGCACAACAAGTTACTCAAAATATTAACTTATTTCATTTATGGGAAAAATATCATTAAGAACCTCATAAAATGAGGTCTTAATGATTAACAACTAAATAAGAAGAAAGGGGAAAAACATCAGGGTTAGGTTAAATGTCAACAGGCAGAACCGGTGCAACATGCCAGTTGAGGAGAGGTGCATCAGTAACTTTAATCAGACGGGATGGATTCGAAGATGTATCCCCTGAGTGGATCATATAGAGTGTTAGCCACAATGTGTACAAATTAAAAGAATCCTCGGAGTCACTTTTTTTAGACACACTGGTATCAGCTATGGTCTTCTCAATGAGTGGTTGCACTTGATGCTGGGAACGTTCGACCCACGAGTAGCTGTCTTGGAAAAAGATTTCCATTCCAGGTTTCATATTCTTGCCCACATGATTGTACCACAGTTAGGAAAAGCCGAAAAGGGGAAATTTTCATCCTCTATGATGCATCTTCCGTTCAAGTAATCTCTCGAGATAGTCTTGGCACTTTCTATCCTTATCTTTAATCGAGGCTGACAAATCATTCTGAGTTCTTTTGTCGACGGTTGATAGCCCAAGCCATAGGGAGGAAAATCTTTCTTCAATACAATGGGTTTAGGTATCCCCTAATGTCGTTATCCCAGCCCCAGTCCGGGCATGAATTGCATGTTTTTGAACAACTGAATTACATTAACGTTGCCATGGGGGTTGTACTCTAGGTAAAACCTATCTTTAAAATTGTCCCCTGCTGGGAGTAGAAGTGGTTCAACCCAAAAGCCTAACAGAAGCATATCATTTGTCTGGTGCTGTATCTCTAGTACTGGATTACTGATGCTTGCATTCTCGGCATTGTCATCATTGCCTAAGATGATGATGACCTTCCCATTGGTGAAGAACTTCAGTTTCTGACAAAGGAAAGAAGACACCTTGTTAGAACACGAGGCCCCCAATTTTTAGATTTTACCAGAAAGAAATATCAATTTCCTATTAAAGATGCGGAATAAAGATGGCTCAACAAATTTTTTAATTTTTTTAATTACTTTGAAATTAAGATTAAACTCAACTCAAGTCCTAGAAATTTTCCTAACAATAAATATTCAATTTTTCAAATAAGGCCAAACCAAATTCTATTCAATAAAATTAATGACTTGAATTAAATTAACTTTACCCAAATATTAAACATGCACCAAATTAAATATCCCAATTTTATCTTTTTACCTAAACATGCATCTAATGTGATTTTGCAAAAGATAAAATAAAGAGACAAACCATTACGCCTCGATGTACGAGGAAAAACCCACAATGGAAAAAAACCTCGGACGGCCCTAGGTTAAAGTCCACTAAGTATGGAATTTACAATTACAAGCAAGATGACTTATAACACTCGACTCGACTCCTTCAAGCCCCAATGCGTCTTCTTGTAACTACCTCTGCCTAGCCGACCATACCAGACTCCTTCAGAACCTTGGAATCCACCAATGAAGCTATAGGAACCACCGTCAACCACACATGGTGCCTTTCACAATGTGATAATGCCGCAGCAAAACAACGAACTTCTTCTTTGAGGGATGTAGAAGTAAATCCACATGAACTCTTCAACTCGATAGAGTAAACCCGGTGCCAAACGCTCAAAGCATGATATTTATATGGAAACTTGGAATAAATAAACTATGGGTGTAAACAAACATATTTAAGGATTTTTTTTCTTAAAAGAAAAATAATCAAAACATGAACCTTTTCATTTGAAAATGAACGCTCTAAAGCTCTCTCTAGGAAATGGAGGAATATAAAAAAGTTGGATTAAAAAGGTTAATTCTCGCACCTTTTAAGTCTGTCAAAAGTTAGTGGGGAAAAAGTAGTGGGATAGAGGTGAAAAATAGCCAAAAACTTTTCCTGCCGGAAATCTCGTTCGAACGAGATTTTTGTTCGAATGAAGTCTCATTCGAATGATACTTCTAACGAAGTTCCAGTGGCAGGTCGTTGGCAAATCTCATTCGAATGAAATTCTCGTTTGAACGACAATTTCGAACGAACTTCCAGAAAAGCTTAAAATTTGGATTTTTAGCCCAAAAACTTTATTTTAAAGTTTTATAGAAACCTTCTGAAAATAAACAACAGTTTAAATAAAACTTACACCCAATTAAAATTGTTTCAAGCTCCTATATAAATATGTAATGCATTCATACCTTAGGAGTAAACAGAACAAATGTTGTTGACGTAGAAACAAGGCACAATAAACTCGGCATTTGATGATGCTTTATAATCTTGGCCGCAACGTCTTCAACTAACACCTCATAGGCTTGAATGGATAAATTTGAACACTATCCTATAACTCAAATGTTTTTGTCTAGAATTGAGCCAACACAACATTGAGACTCAATATGAGACTTGTGTCCTTACAAATCTCCCCCTTTGGCTATTCTGGGACAAAAACCAACAAAAATCCTAAAGGACCGTCAAGCTCTACTAGACTTAAAACATATCCCACCCAAAAACAAAAAATACATTGCTTGACCCCAAAACCCAAGGATCAAATTATTTGCCGATAAAATAAAGTTGCCATATTTAGAAGAATTCCTGTACACTTAAGAAAACTATCAAATGCATAGGGAATATCAAGAATAATAAATGCATTGCGTTTCAGATCCTTTAAATATTTTTGCTAACAATGGAATTTTCCCCATTTTGAAAATTTCCTATTTTTGATGGTTCTAACTATGCGTATTGGAAAGTGCGCAAAAAATCAGCACTAAAATCTATCGAGGAGAGGGTTTGGTTGTTTGTCATTAACGGGTGGTCCCCACCTAAGACTCAAAACATGAACCTTTTCATTTGAAAATGAACTCTCTAAAGCTCTCTCTAGGAGATGGAGGAATATGAAAAAGTTGGATTGAAAAGGTTGATTCCCTCACATTTTAAGTCTGTCAAAAGTAAGTGGGGAAAAAGTAGTTGGATAGAGGTGAAAAACTTCCAAAAGTTGCCAAATATTTTCCCGCCGAAAATCTTATTCGAACGAGATTTTCGTTCGAACGAAGTCTCGTTCGAACGATACTTTTAACGAAGTTACAGTGGTAGGTCATTGGCAAACCTCATTCGAAAAGAAATTCTCGTTCGAACGAAAAACTCGTTTGAACGACAATTTCGAACGAATTCCAGAAAGTTTAAGAATTCGATTTTTAGCCCAGAATCTTTATTTTAAAGTTTTAAAGAAATCTTATGAAAATAAACAACAGTTTAAATAAAAATTACACCCAATTAAAATTGTTCCAATCTTCTATATAAATATTAAATGCATTCATACCTTAGGTGTAAACGGAACAAATGTTGTTGACGTAGAAACGAGGCACAATAAACTCGGCATTTGATAAAGCTTTATAATCTTGACCGCTACGTCTTCAACTAACACGTCATAGGCTGGAATGGATAAACTTGAACACTATCCTATGACTCAAATGTTTTTGTCCGGAATTGAGCCAACACAACATTGAGACTCAATCGGAGACTTGTGCCCTTACAAATCTCCCCCTTTGGCTATTCCGGGACAAAAAACGAACAAAATTCTATTAGGACGTCAAGTTCTACTAGACTTAAAACATATCCCACCCAAAAACAAAAAATACATTGCTTAACTCAAAAGCCCAAGGATCAAATTCTATGCCGATGAAAGAAAGTTGCCATATTTAGAAGAATTCCTGCACACTTAAACAAACTATCAAACGCACAGGGAATAACAAGAATATTAAATGCATATTAAATAAATACTCCCCCTAAATTAATTCTCCCCTTTATCAACTATGATAAACCTAAGAAGATAGCACTCTCCCCTATGTTAAATCTCCTAAACTTAGATAAGATTATAATATGATTACATATCATTTATCCCCTATCATTCTCCCCCTTTTTTGTTCAGGAATAGACAAAGGTGATAGGATTAACAAAAGTTCATACAACGCATAGAACATGAAAGAATATAGGCAACAAAAACATAACCAATCCATATAAAGATTAAAGGATACCAACTAAGATGTAAGAAAATGAAACCAATATGATACATAAAGAATTAAGCATGTGATATCAACAAAGAATGCAACAAGATAAATACCAATCATGAAGTAGAAGCATAGATGGACTAGAAGGCAGGGCAAAGACAAATAGAATACCTCGTATATGAGAACATAATAAATATCATTAACGCACACACACATACTAGGTATAAACACCACACATGAAACAAAATAAAATAAGCTTTTCACACTCGTATGGCAAAAATGTGTCATATGGAAATGGAAGTGTTGGGGTGTGAACTAGTAACAATTAAATTTAGACCCAGTCACATAAAATATGTTCACGGAGTTCTCATTTGATTGAAAACTTCATCACATTTGAATATAACCTCATGTGACAATATATATTGAACTCAATAAACAATCATACACAATGCATACAAGCCTAGAGTTTTGATGATTCTATAAACCAATTTAGTCATGACATTTAAAGAACAACTAGGATAAACGAACATTGTGCAAACCGTTGATATACCATGTGTTGATGTAAAAAATTAGATTATCTCTAATTAATCAATCACAGATAAAATAAATAAGACAAAAGATTTTTAAAGTGGTTCAGCCTTATAAGAATGGCCTACGTCCACTATTTTTGTATTGTTGATTGTTTGACTGGAATTCTCAATAAGTGGTTTACCAAAAGATCCAGAGTCCCCTTCTAATGAGGAGGTGACAATGTATTTATAGCCTAGAGGCTGTACATGTGAAAGGACAATGCATTATTATCTAGCAGTCGTCTTTTTTATTCTCTTGATTTGGATGCTCTGTACGTTGAGTTGCTCGGACCTCCTGAGTTGCTCGGTATGCTTAAGTTGCTCGGAGCCTTAAGCTCTTCGAGGCGCCTAAGCTGCTCGATATGATTGAGTTGCTCGGGGATCTTGAGTAGCTCGGTGATAGTATGTTTTTCGTTGAAAGTATTTGTAATTTCCACGTAGGTTGACATGTGTCTTCAAGCGAATAGTCCATGTCAGCAAACTAAATTTGGTATCAACAGAAGCCCCCAATGTTTCACACTATGAGGTTGAAGAAAAGTGTGGAATATTTTGCTCAAAAACTGCTCAGATTATTGGTTTTTATGGTTTTTAGGAAAATGTTTATTGTAAATAACTCCTTTTTGAGCGCATAGCATCAGGCCTCATAAATATTTTGAATTTTCATGACTGCTTCGATATTTGTGCCCCTTTTATTCTTTTAGCCGCCAGAGATGCAAACGTCCTTCCTTGTAATCATTATCTTTCTCTATTCCCGAGTTAAAGTATTTAAGCGCGGCACAAATCCTATCATCTTTCACTTTTCAAATCTGTATCTTTGAACTCTTTATTTTCTTTCTATCTTGTGCCTTGTTCTTTCCATCGTTCGTTGTCAACTGATCTCTCTTTTTCTGTAAGATTTTTTTCCCTCTCCTTTATTTAATTTGTTCATCATGGTTTACCTTGTTGAATCGCTTGACAAATTTCGGTCTGAATTTTCAATCCCTTTGTGGGTTATTTTGGAAGAACTTTCTGAACCTTCTGATTATTTTTTTTGGCTGAGGGACATCGGTTCCCCAGTCTTTTTGTAGCCGAATGTGGCTTTTCTTTCTCGCCAAATCCCCCGTGTTTGGATTTTTGCTAATATGTTGATGTTGTACCTGCAAGAATAGCTCCAAATACATGGAGGATAGTTAATGACGTACATAGGTTGAATCAACTTCATGGAACCCGTTTAGGGATTCCAGAGATTATGTATTGCTACAGATGGGTTATTAGCGATAGTACTTTCTATTTAAAAACTAGGTTTTTGAATAGAGCGTTAATTATCAATCTTCCTGATGCCAGTAGGGATTACTTTGATCATGGGTTGGTGATGAAAAATTGGCAATAACCTCCATTAAATGGAGATGATGTATACCAAGGTCCCAGGTGTCCACCTTATGGTAATGGGATAGATTATTTTTATTTTTTGAAATTTTATTTTCTTTATGTCTGATAAAATGCATCACTGACATTTGTTTTTGTTTGTTATAGTTGACAGTAAAAGAAAACCTCCAAAAGAGGTTGATGTTAATTTAAAGCATTTAAAACTTATTTGGGATTTGAATCAATCTATTGTTGAGGAGCATATTAGATCTGCTTTTTACTTGTTGCAGTACAAAAGTTATACTTCATCTTTCACTGCTCTTCCTCGTCCAGTGGTAGTTAATCTTGACCAAGTACCAGCCTCTGAGACTAGTGTGGAAGGTTCTTCCTCTGAATCGAGTATTCCTATCAATGATCTGATGAAGAAAAGAAGAGCTCCTGCCTTTTTTAACAAATCTACCTCTGCCACTATGGAGGCAAAGAAAAGTAAACAATATATCCCAAAAGAAGGGACAAAAACCACTGATGTACCCCCTCCTGCTGCTGCAAAGAAGGCTGGCGAGAAGCCCCCTGTGGCTTCGAGCAAGACTGTCGCTATCTCTCCTCCGAGTGAGGTTATTGTCATATCACCAATAAAGATAACGTCTTTAGTTGAAAATGTTCCTGCTCCTCTGAGGATGTTAAAGAAAAGCTCTTCTGAGAGACCTGCTGAACCTATCTCTCATCCTTTAAATGTTAAAAGTAGTGTTCTAACTTTTGTTCCTCCGAGCTCTGCTATGGGCTTGGTAAAATCCTGGACTATCCCAGAAGTCCAAGGCATTGAAGATACTCTTTCTCGTGAGAGAATCACTACCCTGGATGCTCAACACAATACCTCAGTAAGTATCTTTAGCTCGACTCTTTTATTTTTTTTAATACTATGTTCATGTATTGACTTAAAGTGATTTCTTTTTTCAGCTGGTGACATGTTTCAACAGCATTTTGAAGAAGGATGAAGCTATCAAGGCTTCAAGCTCCTCGAGAGGAGTAGAGGAAGATTTTTTTGGGCTGACCCAATCTTTAAAAGACTCTCGTCAAAAGTACGAGGAAGATAAAGTTGCTTGGGAAAAGCAATTCAAGTCCATTGAGCTGGATAGAAATCAAGCTGTGAATGCCTCCAAGGAATTGGAGAAGAATTTGAAGGAGGTTGAGCATAGCAACAAAAAGTTTGAACAGAGAAAAAAAGAGCTTAAAGTTAAGCTCAAGTCTGCTGAAGAGGAAGTTGTTAAACTTTAAGATGTCGAGCGATAGAAAATGGAGGTGGAAGAGAAGTTGAAGTCTGCCAAGGATCTCCTTAGGGAAAGGACCTCCTCGGAGAAGGCAAAAAGGAAAAATGCAATTAAAAAATCATTCAGTGCAGGTTGGGATAAAGGCTGGAACAAGGTCCTGGCTGCCATGTCTTCTCAAATGGAGTATGCCAGCCTCAAATATTTTAGGGATGGATGGGTTGCAAAGTTGCAGGAGCTGAGAGTTGCTGAGAATTCTGAGTTATTCCAGTAGCACACTCATGGACCTCCTCCCTCTCCTGGAGAAGAAGAAGAGGATGAAGCTGCCTCAGATTAATCTTCTATGATAATTGGAGATCAGGTCCCTGTTGTTCCTGTTGTTCAACCTTTCGAGCAACTCCAACCAGCCAACACTTCTGTCGAGTAGCTTCTCTTGTCTTCCGAGCAACCAACCTCTTCATCCAAACCTTCTGAGGAAGTCATAGGAAATAAGGAGAAGGTGTAGAGTTGTTCGGGTTTTTATTTTGTTGTTCTCTTAAATGTAACCTTAGACTTTGTATTTTATCTTATGATGAAATACAATTTGAATTTTGTTTGTTCATCTTGAATTTCTCTTTTACTTGCTCTGTCTGTGTCATTATTAATTCTTTTTATTTCCTCTCTTTGCTAGTTTATGGTCAGGATGGAGCTCTTATCAGCTCATGACACAGAATTGATGAAGAAATGCAATGACTATTTTAAAGCTGGTCATGCAGATCTTAATGAGGCTTAAATTATTTATATCCTTGGTTCAGATGCTTCTGACCGAGCAGTTGAATCTTACCAATACCTGAAGTGTTTGCTCGATCGTGCAGTTGCCAATAATGTGGCCTACTACGAGATGATTGAAGTTCTCCAAGGAATTATCGAGGAACTCCAACAATAATATAAAGAACCTTCTACCCTTTTTCACCAAGGATACGAGAAAAAATATCAACAATTGAGTGCTGACAAAGGGTATGACAAATTTATCTCTGCTTATGGGAATAAAGAGAGTGTTCTAAAGCTTGAAGTTGAAGAGCACAAGCATATCGCCAAGTTGTTAGAGCAGGAGAACATTTCTTTGAAAGAAGAGATAAAACAACTCAAATCTGTTGCATCTTCTTCAGGAGCCTTGGTCCCTGTTAATGATGAAGGTTTTTCTTTCTTGGAGGTAAAAAATTCCAACTTACGAGATGAGGTGGAAACTTTGAAAAGAGTTAGACCCTCCACATCTACTCGTGGACAAGAAAGATCTTATTTTTGTGGACGAGCAAGGGCTGGTTGGGTTTTTATTGAAGAAGCGAGAACTCAATCGGCCTTGGATAATCAAGGATTTCAGTTGATGGCTAAGAATCAAGCTTTGGCAGAAATGTCCAAGAAAATTCTGAATTTTACTGACCAACTCTCTTCCCAGAGTTCTGCTTTAGAAAATAAGGAAATTCTGGCGAAGAGTCTCCACGAGCAACGGGAGAGGTTAACTTATCAGTTCCATAAACAACCCATAGAGTTTTGGATGGTTGGGTATAATGAAGCCCTTTACCATCTTGATGCTCAGATCCAGCAGTTAAATAATGAGGGGTACACGCAAGGGTGGTTGAATGCACTGTGTGTGCTAAAATTAGAGCAGGGCCACTACTTATGGGATTATTATGACCCTAGAGTGCTTGATTTTCCCGTGCCTCCTTTTAAGATTGACATCAGTTGGATTCCTGCTCTAGCAATTCCTCAATGCTTAATTTCCAAGTATCTCGGCGATTACAGTCTTCATGCAAACTTTGAGATATCTCGCCCAGAGCATTTGCTTGATCATCCCTCCGTGATGAATGTTCGAATGCTGCGAGGTCTAAACTTTATAAATTCCCCTTATGCATTAGATAATCCTCCTACTGGGGTAGAACCCGTTTCAAAGGTAGAAGGGAAAAAAACCAATAGAATAGGGTTTTTATCTAATGAAGTATATTTTTCACATCATATGTAATTCTACTTGATTTGAATGAAGAAATTTTTAGTCTTTTGCCATTTTATTTTCTTCTAAATAATTTGTAAAATGTCATTGTTTGTGAATATATGTACATTCTGTTTTGTTTTTGGATAATGGAACTTGTCCTATTTATTGTTTGATTATAGTGACTTGTCACTCTTTGGGCATAAGCAATGGAATGATTTGCATCCCATATTCCTGCTTAGTTTGGTACAAACCAACCGGAGTCGATTGTAATTGATTTTTCGGCCAACTGGAGTTGGTGGTAATTAGTTCCCAACCAACTGGAGTTGGTGGTAATTGATTCCGACAAACCGGAGTTGGTGGTAACTGATTTGCCGACCAACCGGAGTTGGTAGTAATTAGTTCCCGACCAACCGGAGTTGGTGGTAATTGATTTCCGACCAACCGAAGTTGGTGGTAATTAGTTCTCGACAAACCGGAGTTGGTGGTAATTAGTTCCCGACCAACCGGAGTCCTTGATAATTGATTCCGACCAATCGGAGTTGGTGGTAATTGATTTGTCGACCAACCGAAGTTATTGGTAATTAGTTCCCGACCAACCAGAGTTGGTGGTAATTGATTCCTGACCAACTGGAGTTGGTGGTAATTGATTTGCCAACCAACCGGAGTTGGTGGTAATTAGTTCCCGACCAACCGGAGTTGGTGGTAATAGATTTCTGACCAACCGGAGTTGGTGGTAATTGATTCCCGACCAACCGGAGTTGGTGGTAATAGATGTGTAGTGTGTAGCACTAATATTCCGAAAAAATTTCAACAAAGAGAGAAACTGGGTGAAACATCACTTTTTTCATATTGAAGAAATTGTATTACATAGGAATTTCAATTACTGATAATATTTGCGCAGATGCTCTGCATTCCATGCATTCTTTAATTCTTCTCCTTCCAAGGTTTCAATCCTGTATATCCCTGGACGAACAACTTCTGTTACTCTGTAGGGTCCATGCCAGTTGGCTTCCAGTTTGTTATTCTTTTGGATCACTTTCTTCAGCACTGATACGACGCAAATATTGCGTATTTCACCCGTTAACCTACGCGTTATTAGCCCCCTCGAGTATCTTAATCCCTATATTTATGCTCGTTAACCAGACAACCTCAGATTTATATGTTAACATGTTTTGCAGGGGTTAATTGAGCTTTTGTAGGTATTTGGATGCTTAGTGTGAAGTTCGGATGCATTCCAGCGATGTTCCTTACACAACCGCACGTTCGAGGGCATTTTAGTCTTTTCACAGCTTGGGTACCTGGCCCAACATCTCACGGAAGTTGTATCCCTCCTCGCTAGCTTTGCGTGGCCGTGAACGGTGGGCGATTCCGATTCATAACGAAGAAGTTACGGCGTTTCTTGCGGAGGAAATACAAGAAAGCAAAAGAGGAGAAGGAGAAGAGAAGAAGAAGAATGCAATGGGCTGCTGCATTCTGCCCTGCTTGATCGATCGATCGACGCTTTTGGTTGATCGATCGACCTTTCTGATTTGCCGAAGTTTTTCCTTGGTCGATCGATCGACCAAAGGGGTCGATCGATAGATGCTCTGTTTTCTGCAGATATTTTGCCTTCTTTTCTTTCTTCTTTATTTTTATTCCAACTTACTATATACGCCAAATTTTGTTGTAATAACATAGAGACCAACCCATATACGTTTTTAGCTTAGTTTAGTTAGGGTTGGAGGGGTTTTGATTGGTTCTTCTTCTTCCTCTCTTGGATTGACACACTAATTGGTTGTAAGATTGACTATTCATCTTCCCTCTCCTTTAATATAGTTTGTATTTCTTCATTTCCTTGCTTTCTAGATAATTTCCATGCTTTCTAATTAGGTTTTCTTGCTTTAATTTATTGCTTTCTTAGTTAATTAGTTTAATTTAGTTTAACCATGCACCCTTAGATAAATAGGGTCGGGATTGTGTTTCCGCCATTTTCGGGTTTGGACCTCGAAAGTTAGGGTTTCGTGTAAAATTGCATTTAATTGAAACCGCATGTATTAAAGTTGAATTGTTATGTGTTTAACTTTATTTGTCACGCAACTTTAGTGTTTATAGCGATAATCCGAATTTAATCCGCGTGTGACCATTTTCAGTTAAATGTTTAATCTCGCAACTTTGGGTTAAATTCCTTCTTGTGTGATGTTTTTGCTTAATTGTAAATGCTCGATTAAATTGCTTTCGAGCCGGAATCTTAATTAGTAGTTGTTTCGATCCGTTTGGTAGAATGCGATCCCGATCCTCGCTTTCCTTTTTGTGTAGCGTAACTTCTCTTTTTATTTATTCATGACAACCACCCATCACCTTTTCTTATTTCTTTTACACCTTTTTTATTCTTGAAGTAATTAAAACAATTAACATCTAAAATTCAATTACTCCCTGTGGATTTCTTACGATACCGGACTTACCGCTGTGCTTGCTTGTCAAGTGTAGTTGTAGCTTAGGTTTTCTTTGTATCGCGGCGGCAAAACACACGACGATTGTGCACTTTACACGGGCACACTTTTTCCGCCCGATCACAAAATGGCGCCGTTGCCGGGGAGTATGTTTTAGATTGTAATTGCTTTATTATTTCGTAGTATTTTTCCTTTTGTATTTGTATTCTTTGTTTTAATCTTTTTTGCAGGATAACATATTTGAGCGCTAAGAAACTTTGATTCGCGGTTGCTCACTTTCTTGCTCGGATTCTCCATCTACAAACAACGAGGTAATCATGTCCTATTATTATAGTTATTACGGTTATTTTAATGATTCATACTTTGGGGATAGTTTTCAAGTTTTCCATTTTCAAGATTTTGTTGAAAATGAAAGACTTGAAAACATTTATCGGAATGAAAATCGTTATTGGGAGCTTGAGTTGGATTCATTATTCGAATCCAATGACGATTCTCATTTCATTACTTTCGAAGACGAGTTTCAACCAAATGAGGAGTTAGAGGCTCTTGAGCCGAGGAAGCCTACTTTGGAAGAGACTTTGCTTCTTTACTCCCAAGGTTTGGAAAGCCTAAATGATGCTGGAATGAGACTTGGTGCACTTTGCGATGAGATGAATTCTTATGCACAAAACAACGAGGAGGTGGAAACTTGTGTTTCACCTCAATTTTTTAGAGAATTTTTCATCGAATGTGAATCTTTCTCCCCCGAAATTCAATCTCCTTCCGACGATGAGTCGATTGAGATTGAATTTGTTTCATCACCATATTCGTTTTCCGTGATCGAACCATTAGAATTACCGGTTGATTCCTATGAGTCGGTAGAAACTTTTAAAACTTCTACACTTTTTGCCGATGAGGACTCTTTACCGGATTTGTTTTCGATGGATGTTATCCCGATGTGTGAACCATCTCCCATTCCATTTGAAAAATCTTTGGGAGATGAGTCGATTTTTCTTGTAACTCAAGTGTACCTTTCCCCCTTATTATCCAAATCCCCCATCGTCCGTCCAAAATTTCAAATTGGCGATGGTTCACTTTTTTCACCACCCACATGCCTTCCGTTGTTCAAATGGAATTCATATCTTTCGGGAGGCATGTTCGCTTTGGAGGGTCCACCGTTGATCTTTCAAAGTCAAATCCCTTTTTGGGTGGACCCTCATCTATTTAGACTTCTAGTGTATAGTTAGTGTGAAGCCTAAATAGTAGGTTGTAAATAGTTAGCTTTTTAATTTTCTTTCTTTCCTATTTTTCTTTCCTTTTAATTTAGTCTAGTGTAATTAGTTAACTTTTTGTTATTTGTTTTTGCTATGCTCGGTACTAACTTGTTTTGTAGATTCCTTTGGACTCGCGCTTATGGAGATCGCTCCAATTTTGGGTAATATCATTCTTTTCCTCTCTTTGTGTTGTGTTCTTAATGCGCATTGAGGACAATGCAACATTTAAGTTAGGGGGTGTAGGATATTCTATCCATTTCATGTGTAGTCCATGGATTTTCTCACATTTAGTTACTTAGTATGCCTTTTTGTGAAAAATTTGAAAATTTTCAAAAATATTTTCTTTCCTTTTTCTCCTTTGTTGGGCATTTTGCCTTATTTTCGATGATAAATTTCAATAATTGCCCGATCCAATAGACAACTCAATGATGCATGTTCTCGATTTTAGAAGTTATTAGACTTTAGTCCTCAAATCATTGATATTGTGAATAACTTCATGAATTAAACTTTATCCCATAAGCATATGCACTTTCCTTGTTCTATTGATTTGGTTTAAGATTTTTATAACTCGGGAATCTTTTGTTTCATTGTATATACTTACACCGAGTAAGCTTTGTACCTTTGGTCGTTTGTGAGTGTTATACACTATTCTTTTCTCTTTGAAAACGTTGAATCCGTCGGTAATCTCTCTAATCTTTCATTTGACCGTTCATTAATTGAGTTCATGCTTGAAATGTGTTACTTGATCATGATTTTCATATATTGTTTTGACTTGAGAATTGCGTAAACTTTGTGAAATGATCATAGGCCCTCTTTGTTATATCATCCACATTAGCCTTGACCTCACCTTATATGTTTCCCTAGTCAACCCCTTTGAGCCAAAATATAGCCTTTCGTTTCATAACACCATTCCCATAACCAACTCTGCATTGGAGTTTTAGCCCATACATACACTTTCCATACCTTTGTTTGGAATAATACTTGGGATTTAATGATGTTATTGTAGTGTGGTTGCAATTTAAGCATATGAGAGTTTGAAAAGCAAAGAAAAGAAAGTAGTGAAAAAAGTGAAGAAAAAGAGAAATCAAAAAGCAAAAGAAAACAAAAGAAAAAGTGAGAAAAAGAAGAAAAGAAAAAGAAAGAGAAAGTTGTTTATAGTGTTTGTAGTTTTCCAATAAGCTTTGATTACTCTCCAAATGATACATTTACTGCTTGTTTTGGAACTTGTTTTCCAATTTTGATATTGCCCGAATTTTCCCATTATTCCAAGTTTTCATCTCCGAACACTTTGAATCCGTACATATTCCTTCATTTCGTACCTTAACCCCAAACCTACATTATAACCCTATTAAAGTCCTATGTGATCTTAGGGTGCATTTAATTTAAAATCATAATAGTTGTGATAATCTGTGAAAATGCATTTCGCCTCTTTTAGTTTGCGGTATCCTTTCATTGAGATTACAGTTTTTCATTTACTATATAGCGTTCCTCATTTGTGACATGTGTGCGGCCTAGTTTCCTTTTACATTTACTCTTTATGCCCGCATGTCCCGTGCATTACCTCCCCTTCCGAGTGATTTCATTTGTTGAGCGTAATGCCCGTGAGGATTGAATGTATGCTTGCTTTGATTAGTATCCGGTTTATATAAGTTTTTCACCAAATCACACTATGCATGTGCTTTCCCCCCTCCCACTTTTAAAGTTTCAATTCTATGAGGTGCATTCAACTTGTTAATAACAACGGACTTTAGCTTGAATTCGTTCAATATGCTAATAACATGTTTGAAATATTTTTCGTTGTTGTTGAGTTTGTCGCATGTTGGGTTGGGCATATTTTGAGGAAAACTTATGATGTTTTTGGGTTTCATCCCTGAAAACCCTCACGAGACGACACTCGTCCACTAGGGTAACCTAGGGGTTTAACGGCTTATTGCATACGCTAAATGAAATCGTTCGCCCGCGAAAGTGGCCTTATGATTTTATACCATACTTTTGTTCTTTCTCCTGCTTTTTGTTTTCTTGTAGTTCTTGTTGTTTCCTATTTCATTGCTAGGGACTAGCAATGTGTAAGTTAGGGGGTGTGATACGACACAAATATTGCGTATTTCACCCGTTAACCTACGCGTTATTAGCCCCCTCGGGTATCTTAATCCCTATATTTATGCTCGTTAACCAGACAACCTCGGATTTCTATGTTAACATGTTTTGCAGGGGTTAATTGAGCTTTTGTAGGTATTTGGATGCTTAGTGTGAAGTTCGGATGCATTTCGGCGAAGTTCCGTACACAACCGCACGTTCGAGGGCATTTTAGTCTTTTCACAGCTTGGGTACCTGGCCCGACATCTCACGGAAGTTGTATCCCTCCTCGCTAGCTTCACGTGGCCGCGAACGGTGCGCAATTCCGATTCATAACGAAGAAGTTACGGCATTTCTTGCGGAGGAAATACAAGAAAGCAAAAGAGGAGAAGGAGAAGAGAAGACGAAGAATGCAGTGGGCTGCTGCATTCTGTCCTGCTTGATCGATCGATCGACGTTTTTGGTCGATTGATCGACCTTTCTAATTTGCTGAAGTTTTGCCTTGGTCGATCGATCGACCAAAGGGGTCGATTGATCGATGCTCTGTTTTCTGCAGATATTTTGCCTTCTTTTCTTTCTTCTTTATTTTTATTCCAACTTACTATATAAGACAAATTTTTTTGTAATAACATAGTGACCAGCCCATATACGTTTTTAGCTTAGTTTAGTTAGGGTTGGAGGGGTTTTGATTGGTTCTTCTTCTTCCTATCTTGGATTGACACACTAATTGGTTGTAAGATGGACTATTCATCTTCCCTCTCCTTTAATATAGTTTGTATTTCTTCATTTCCTTGCTTTCTAGATAATTTCCATGCTTTCTAATTAGGTTTTCTCGCTTTAATTTATTGCTTTCTTAGTTAATTAGTTTAATTTAGTTTAACCATTCACCCTTAGATAAATAGGGTCGGGATTGTGTTTCCGCCATTTTCGGGTTTGGACCTCGAAAGTTAGGGTTTCGTGTAAAATTGCATTTAATTGAAACCGCGTGTATTAAAGTTGGATTGTTATGCGTTTAACTTTATTTGTCACGCAACTTTAGTGTTTATAGCGATAATCCGAATTTAATCCACGTGTGACCATTTTCAGTTAAATGTTTAATCTCGCAACTTTTGGTTAAATTCCTTCTTGTGTGATGTTTATGCTTAATTGTAAATGCTCGATTAAATTGCTTTCGAGCCGGAATCTTGATTAGTAGTTGTTTCGATCCGTTTGGTAGAATGCGATCCCGATCCTCGCTTTCCTTTTTGTGTAGCGTAACTTCTCTTTTTATTTATTCATGACAACCACCCATCACCGTTTCTTATTTCTTTTACACCTTTTTTATTCTTGAAGTAATTAAAACAATTAACATCTAAAATTCAATTACTCCCTGTGGATTTCTTACGATACCCGACTTACCGCTGTGCTTGCTTGTCAAGTGTAGTTGTAGCTTAGGTTTTCTTTGTATCGCGGTGGCGAAACACACGACGATTGTGCACTTTACACGCGCACACTTTTTCCGCCCGGTCAAGCACATAATCCCCTTCCTTCAAATCACACTTCTTCACTCTTTTGTTATAGAACAAAGATGTTTGTTGTTGATACGCTGCATTCCTGATTGCTGCTTCTTCCCTAACTTCTTCGAGCATATCCAGGTCTAATCTTCTCATCAAATCACTGACAAGAGAATTGAAATTAAGCACCCAATGCATGCGTAGACCTAATTCAGTAGGTATGACAACCTCACTCCTAAACACCAGCATGTATGGATACTCTCTAGTTGCTGTTCGTGGTGTGGTACGATAAGCCCACAGCACAGAATGTAGCTCGTTAATCCAATTTCCTTTTGCATCATCTACTCGTTTCTTTAAACCATTCAACAGCATTATGTTTGTCACCTCAGTTTACCCATTGCTTTGGGGATGGCCTGTTGCAGAGTGGATCTTCAGTACACTGGATTGATGACAATACGCAGAAAACTCCTCGTTATCAAACTGGGTTGCATGGTCAGTAATGAATGCATGTGGTAGACCATATCTGCAGATAATATTCTTCCAAATAAATTGATAGACTTTGTTGTATGTCATATCAATGAGAGTCTCAGCTTCCAACCATTTGGTAAAGTAATCCACAGCAACCACGAGGTATTTAAATCTTCCTCTGGTTGTTAGAAGTGGCCCGACTAGGTCTATTCCCGACATGGCGAATGGCCAAGGAGACGTGATGGGTGTTAACAATGCTTGGGGAGTTCTTCGAATAGAAGAGAAGCGTTGACATTTATCACACTTCTTGGCATAAGCTACACAATCAGCTCTCATCGTCGGCCAGTAATACCCCTGCGTTGTTATTCTTTGTAAAAGCGTTCGACCTGCCACATGGGCTTCACAAGACCCTTCATGAACCTCTTCGATCAAATCTTTCACTTCGAAGGGATGGACACATCTTTGTAGCCCTGCTATAATTCCTCGTCTATATAAAATGCCATTGGTCAATACATAACGAGCAGCTTTAAACTTTAGTTTCTTGGCTAGGAGTTTATCAGTTGGTAAAGCCCCCTCTTCAATATAGGCCCTCATGGGGTCCATCCAAGATGGTCCCAAGTCAAGGGCGATGAAGTTTATCGCCATATCTTCATCGATGCTCCGACCAACCAAGATTTCTATTGGGATTGTTCTTCGTAGCTCGGTGCATGTGGCTGATGCTAACCGAGCTAGGGCGTCTTCTCTTGCATTCTCGAATCTTGGTATTCTAATCAATTGAATTACCATAAAACTTGATATATCCTCTATCTCTTTTGTATGATACCTGACCATTAATTGTCCTTTTGCTGCATACACTCCCAGAATTTAATTTACGATTAACTGGGAGTCATTGAACACAACGACTTGCTCTACCGTCACGATTTTGGCCAGGCTTAGACCCATGATCATTGCTTCATATTCGGCCTCATTATTAGAAGACTTAAATTGAAATCGCAGAGCATACTCCACATCAATCTCATCTAGACTATTTAAAATAATCCCTGCTCCACAGCCTGTAGAGAACGAAGAGCCATCTACATACAGATTCCACATAGGTACTTCATTATCAAACTCTTGGTCAGACAAAGTTCCTCGGTGGAATATTTGATGCTTCCTTTTCTCCTTCTCCAGCACTTCTCGCTGCTCGTCCACCGACGTAAGTTGGTCAGGGTTTAAATTTGATGATCCTGTAACATCCACAGGTTGGTTTGTATTCAACTCCTGCTCGTCGGAGGATTCCTCCTGAGTAAATTCTGCAATAAAATTCGCTACTGCCTGCCCTTTGAGCGACGATCTAGGCTCATAAATTATATCATATTCACCAAGTTTTAATGCCTAGTACATCAATCTTCCTAATTTCTCCGATTTATGCAGAGCTTGTCTTAATGTCATATCGGTGTACACCACTATAGTATGGGCTTAGAAGTATGGCCTCATCCTTCTGCTTGCTTCAATCAGTGCTAGCGCCAACTTCTCCAGCCTTGGATATCTGATTTCTGCTCCTCGGAAAGCTTTCCTGGTATAATAGACTGGTTTTTGTACTCTATCCTCCTCTCTTATCAACGCCGAGCTCACTGCACTTTCTAAAACTGCCAGGTACAAGTATAGTCTTTCTCCCATCACTGGTCTGGATAATAATGGAGGTGTCCCCAGATACTTATTCAACTTTTGAAAGGCCTCCTCGCATTCATCATTCCACTCAAAAGTTTTTTGGAGTGTTTTGAAGAATGGGAGACATCTGTCTATTTCTCGTGACACAAATCTATTAAGTGATGCAACTCGCCCTGTGAGGCTTTGCACTTCCTTTTTTGTGGTTATAGATCACAGCTCCAATAGAGCCGTGATCTTTTCAGGGTTCACCTCAATCCCTCGTTGGTTAATAATATATCCTAGAAACATACCTTCTTGTACTCCGAATATGCGGTGGGATTAAATTTCATTTGATATTTCTCTAGCTGATCAAAGGTCTGACCTAGGTCAACGAGATGATCAACAGCTTTCTTGCTCTTCGTCAGCATATCATCAACATAAACCTCCATGTTATAACTGATTTGCTCCGCTAACACCTTGTTCATCAGTCGCTGATATATTTCACCTGCATTTTTAAGTCCAAAAGGCATAACATTATAACAATAAGTTCCCTTTGGGGTGATAAAAGAGGTACTCTCCCTGTCCTCAGGCTTCATCTTAATCTGGTTGTAACCAGAATAAGCATCCATGAAACTCAACAATTCATGCCCCGAGGTAGCATCCACCAGTTGATCGATTCGGGGCAAAGGAAAATGATCCTTTGGGCATACCTTATTAAGATCAGTGAAGTCTACACACATCCTCCACTTGTTATTTTTCTTCTTTACCATCACCACATTTGCTAGCCAATCAGGATATTTGACATCTTCAATAAAATAGGCTTTTTGTAGTTTCTCTACTTCTTCCTGTATAGCTTGGTTCTTATCAGGACTGGACACTCTTCTTCGCTGCTTCACTAGCTTGACTTCCTTATTCACATTGAGATCATGACACAGGAAACTCGGGTCTATCCCTGGAATGTCTTTATAACTCCATGAAAAGTCTGCTTTCTACGTCTTAGAAATGCTATCAATTCCTGTTTTATCGATATATCCAGTGATGCACCAATATGAGTTGTTCGTTCTGGATGCTCGTTGTCCAGAATGATATTTTCGGTAGCCTCCATGACCTGGCCCTTCACGAGCTGAGACTCATCTCTAAGGTCTAACGTTTCAATATCTGCATCTTTTATTTCGTCCACCTGATAGGTAGTAGTCTTCTTCCTGGATTCTTCACGCTCCTCATGTTCGACAGATGAATAATAGCATTCCTGAGCTACTTTCTGGTCTCCTTTCACAACTCCCACTCCAAAATTGGTTAGGAATTACTGATTGGACATTTTTATCCATTACGACAAATCGTACTCTTTTTGTTCGACAAGAAGGCGATGTACCAAAAAGCATATCCAACTTGATCGTCCGAAGTGGAAAAACCTTCTCACTAGTAAAACCAAGGAGGGGCCTATGATCTGTCTCCAACTGGGCTAGCTTCAGATTCAAACTGTCAAAGCATGGATAGAATATGATATCTGTCGAGCTACCATTATCTACCAGTACTCGTGAGATCACCACTTCCTTCATTTCTCATCTTAATCACCAAGGGGTCATCATGAGGATATAATACACCTGCCAGGTCGTTCTTAGAGAAACTAATGACCAATTTGTCTTTATTCACCTTCCTCAGGCGATCATCTTCAGCCAGATTTATACGCTGAATGTACGAGAAAGCTTGAACCTCATTGAGGTAAGCTTTCCTCTCTGCAGTCATATCCCCACCTCCTGCATCTCCACCTGTAATAACATTACATTCAAATGATCCAAAATGGATTGAAAATACCTCATGTTCTGGCTGCCTTGGTCTTTTGGGGAGATCGGGGTCATCTTGGTCATCTTTTGGATCTTCTTCGTGACTTCTCTTCTTGTCTTCTTTTGCTAGACGAGGAGATTTAGATCTTTGCCTTCTTCGGTCGCTAATCTTTTCATCATTTCGGCGATCAACATACTTGGTCAATATTCCCCGCCTGATGAGCGCTTCAATTTCATTATGGAGAGCTATGCAATGCTTGGTAGTATGACCATGGTCTTTATGGAACTCGCAATATTTGGACTTATTCCTCTTGTCAGGATCTGCCTTTATTTTTTTTGGCCAGTTTAGCTCCTCGCTGTTCTTGATCTCTTCCAGAATGTGGTTTATATCTACCTTCAAAGGAGTATAATTTCCAAATTTCTTCAACTATTCCAATGCTTGCTTTGCTTTCGACTGTCTGTTGCCACCATTATTCTTCTGATCCGTCTTCTCAGTCTTGTCAGCCTCGACCTTGGTTTCCTTAGTATCTTCATTCTTCTTCGAAGCCATGGCCTCCTCAGCATTCATGATTTTGGCTGCTTTTTCCATCAGTTCAGCCATAGTCCTAGGCGGATCCTTGGCTAATGTGTAGTATAATTTATCCGGCAACAGTCCACTCATCAGAGCAGTAATTGTTATTTTCTCCTCGTAATCAATTACCTTAAGTTTCTCGTTATTGAAACGAGTAATATAGTCTCTGGTGCTTTCACCTGTCCTTTGTCTAACACTCAGCAAGTGTGCTACTCGTTTGACTGGTTTTGCTCCAAAATAGAAGTTCCCAATAAAGAGTTCTGCTGTTGAAAGAAAGTCGCAACTTTCCCTCGAGGAAGGTTATTGTACCATATCTGAGTAGATCCGGTAAGAGTTCCTGAAAAGGCCCTGCATCTCATCTCGTCTGGAACTGCATAGATATCAGTAGCAGCTTGGTATTGTTCTATATAAAGGACAGGGTCAATTTTTCCATCATATTTAGGCGTCACCATAGGAGCTTTGAATTTTGATGGTGTGGGAAAATCCACAATTGCCTGTACAAATGGTGTCCCTTGGACAAAAGTTCTTTGTAGAGGATTCTTGGCCTTAGCTATTTCCCCTAATTTGTCCTCCAACCTCTGAATAGAGCCCTTCCATGCATTGTTTCCCTCCTCGGGCCTATTGGTTCAAGCAACTGATCACGTTGAATTTGACTCTTGGGATCTTTCATTACGAGCAGTTGGACGTGATTGGGCAGAGCCTTCCCTTAGATTGGATGGTCGTTGATAGTTCCTCGACACAATCCTAGGGGGACTTGTATTCCTCCTAGGGCCCAAATGATAAAAAAGAGAGACCCTACTCAGCCTTTCTAGAGCACTGGTCCTTTCTAGAGATAGAGTGACGTTTTGTTGAGAGTGTGTAGCTCTTACTGAGGAAGTCCGACCAGCTGATAAGAAGGATTATTAGATCTTTCAGTACGATATGAGTCGGTGCATCTGGATCGAGATTCCTCTGGGAATAGCATTTGTCTAGTTCGCGAAGAGGGTAAACAGGTATTTCTCTGAATACTTCGTTGTCCTGATTAAGCCGGCACTCCGCCTTGAACAGTTTGTATAAGTTATCGCATGTCTTCTTTCATGGCCGTCTGGCCTTGGGCCATATTAGCCATTATACCAGCCAGATCTTGAACATTTGGGGGAGTAGAAAGGTTCGGAGGGACCCCATTGTTTCGATTACTGGATTTCGGGTTATCGGCCATTGATAATGAATTGTTTTGGTGAAAAAAGCCAAGTATAGTCGTTTCCCACAGACGGCACCAATCTGTTGATGTAAAAAATTAGATTATCTCTAATTAATCAATCACAGATAAAATAAATAAGATAAAAGATTTTTAAAGTGGTTCAGCCTTATAAGAATGACCTACGTCCACTGTTTTTGTATTGCTGACTGTTTGACTGGAATTCTCGATAAGTGGTTTACCAATAGATCCAGAGTCCCCTTCTAATGAGGAGGTTACAATGTATTTATAGCCTTGAGGCTGTACATGTGAAAGGATAATGCTTTGTTATCTAGCAGACATATAGATCTGTACGATAATAATGAGCATTTAATGCGCAGTCATCTTTTTTATTCTCTTGATTTGGATTCTCTATACGTTGAGTTGCTCGGACTGCCTGAGTTGCTCGGTACGCTTAAGTTTCTCCGAGCCTTAAGCTCATCGGGGCGCCTAAGCTGCTCGGTATGATTGAGTTTCTCGGGGCGCTTGAGTAGCTCGATGACAGTATGTTGTTCGTTGAAAGTGTTTGTAATTGCCACGTAGGTTGACACGTGTCTTCAAGCGAATGGTCCATGTCAGCAGACTAAATTTGGTATCAACACCATCCAATCTCCCTTAATAATCATTTATATTTTTGAATGAATATATCAATTGAACATATGGCTTGGCAATTATTTTTCTTTTTAATGCCATATTTTTTGTTGTGGCCTTTGGACCACGTATTTCTTTTAGGTCCAAGCAAACGGTGGCTTACTCGCAAAGGATCATTTTTCCTTTCGAATCCCTTCACCATGCACATTTATATACATCATTTTTTATGTCTCACATAAAATTCACGTGCAATGGATTTTAACATGCACTAGTCCTCCTAGGTCACATAACATATAGATGATAAGATTGGTAGGAGAACACCTCACACAGCACAAATATACATATGAAGTTAAAATTTCAAGTGTGCTCGTGCATGCGTGAATTGAGGCATATAAAAATAGAATCCATTATATCAATACAAAATCCAACTACTCCATGTAAGTATGGTAAAGAATAATTTAAGGATTGACAATATAAACCAAAAGTTTTAGCCACATGGGAGTGAAAAATAAGGGATACAAACACAAATATATGCCACATAGAGTGTGTCAAACTAAATACACACACAAAAAAATATTTTTGAGTTTTTGACAATTTTTTGACCAAAAAGAATTTACTCAAAAGACACACAAAAATCCTTTGTATTTTTCACTAATCTTAGATTACTAAAAAGATAAAACACAAATGATAAACAAAATCTTTTTGTATTTTTTTTATTTAATACAAACTAAAATGAAAGAAGTATAATACAAAAGATACAAAAAAATCATTATTTTAGCATGTGATTAAGCATGGAGCATAGACTAGAAAATGATTAAGAAGCATACAATTAGCATGATAATATAGCAAGTAGTACAAAAGCTAAAGTATGGAAATAAAACTAACACATTCAACCTTTAGATTTTGCAAGGGAGGAAGCTTGTGAAAGTAAATGAGAATAAAAAAACCCTATCTTGTAAAGCTACCAAGTTAGATCTCCTAACCCAAACTAATGACAAATGATGATCTCGGGGTGTAGGAATCTTGGCTACCTTGGTTTCCTTACATTGCGATTTTCTAGGACCTCGTTTAAGATCAAAACAAAATTTTCTGTGATGACCTTTTCGAACACAATGTGAGCACCTAAAGACTTGGAGAAAAGACTTACCTAAGGAATGATCTCTAAAGGCTTTCCTAGGCGATTCTCCTAAAGTATTGGTTTTGTCTTTATGAGATGATTCATTACAAGTATTGAAACCTAAACCACAAGTGTCATTTTTTATTTGGACCGTGCATAAGATTTTATCTAGTTTTTCAGACCTACACTCAAAATCAAATTTGACTTTACTAGAGTCTTTTAATTGTTCTTCTAATTCTAAAATTCTAGACTCTAACAAAACATTTCTCTCTTCAAACTCGAGAATCTCCTTTTTCATTGACTCCATTAAACCTCTAAGGCTATCTCTCTCGCCTTCTATATATTCAAGCTTCTCACGAAGATCTCTCTCTCATGTCCTAAGGTCTTCAACCAACACACTATCATCAATGACCTTGACACGCTCTCTTAAACTTGCTTCTAACTTCAAATTAGCTCTTTTTAATTTAATAGATTCTTCATAAAGTTCTTGAAAATCATTTTGAAGTTCACTCACATTAACCTCATTTTCACTTTCACTCTCTATTTCTTCTCCACTCTCACTACCATAATCTTTTATAGCATCACAAACAAAGGCCTCGGAAGTGTTATGTATTAAGATGTCATCATTGGATGACTCCTCACTATCACTTATTTAACTAGAAATGAAAGCACTAAAGTTGTGCTCAATGGGGGAATTGGATCCCTCTTCCTTATCACTATCAGTAAGGGTTGCATTATAAGAAATTGGTTGCTTACCCTCTCTCCTTAGTTTAGTGGGGCACTCAAAAGCCCTATGGTTATACCCTTGACAACCAAAACACTTATCTGGCTCATCCCTATTTACAGTTTCATTAGAAGTTTTAGCGATCTTCTCGACTTTTTCATGCTTAGATTTTTCAAATTTCTTAAAATCATTTTTAAATTTATCTTTGTTAAATTTAAGAAATTTTTGAAAATTTCTAGCAAACACAGCCATATTTTTCGAGTCACTATCACTTTAACTCTCTACTACTTATTTTTCCTCCTTTCGGGCTTTCAAAGCAACACCCTTCTCAATTTTCCTTTTGATTTTGGAGGGAAATATGTCTAGTTCATAGGTTTGTAAATCACCTACGAGCTCTTCTAATTTCATAGAGGCTAAAGTGGGTAAATAATTTAACACGGTCACCTTAAAAGATGAATTAATTATATCAAAAAGTCTAGCATAAAATTCATCAAATGTTTCTTTTTCATTCATTTTGATGGTTTCAAATTGAGTGGTGAGGTTTTGGAGTTTCGAAGCTTTTACGACACTAGTTCCTTCATAAGTGAGTTGTAAAACATCCCAAGCATCTTTAGTGATTTCACACATCATAATGCATCGGAATTCATCCGGTGTGATTGAGCTAAACAAGGCATTTAAACATCGGGAATTAAAATTAGCAAGTTTAAATTCATTCTCACTCCATCTATCGGCGGGTTTTGAGACACGCTCATTACTACCAAATGTGTAGGTGGGGACCACCCATTAACGACATACAACCAAACCCTCTCGTTGATAGATTTTAGTGTCGATTTCATGCGCGCTTTCCAATACGCGTAGTTAGAACCATCGAAGATAGGAAATTTTGAAAACGGGGAAAATTCCATTTTTAGCAAAAATATTTAAAGGATCTTAAATGCAAAAATTTAGCGATCCTACTCTGATACCAATGGTTGGAACACGAGACCCCCAATTTTTAGATTTTACCAAAAATAAATATCAATTTCCTATTAAAGATGCGGAATAAAGATGGCTCAACAAATTTTTCAAAAACCAAATTTTAATTACTTTGAAATTAAGATTAAACTCAGCTCAAGTCCTAGAAATTTTCCTAACAATAAATATTCAATTTTGAAAATAAGGCCAAACCAAATTCTATTCAATAAAATTAATGACTTGAATTTAATTAACTTTACCCAAATATTAAACATGCACCAAATTAAATATCCCAATTTTATCTTTTTACCTAAACATGCATATAATGTGATTTTGCAAAAGATAAAATAAATAGACAAACCACTATGCCGCGATGTATGAGGAAAAACCCACAACGGCAAAAAACCTCGGACGACCCTAGCGTTAAGTCCACTAAGTATGGAATTTACAATTACAAGCAGGATGACTTGCAATACTCGACTCAACTCGTTCAAGCCCCGATGCATCTTCTTGTAACTACCTATGCCTAGTTAACAATTCGGGACTCCTCCGGAACCTTGGAATCCACCAATGAAGCTGTAGGAACCACCGTCAACCACACATGGTGCCTTTTACCACGTGAGAATGCCGCAGCAAAACAACGAACTTCTTCTTTGAGGAATGTAGAAGTAAACCCAAACAAACTCTTCAACTCGGTAAAGTAAACCCGGTGCCAAACACTCTAAGCAAGATATTTATATGGAAACTTGGAATAAACAAACTATGGGTGTAAACAAACGTGTTTAAGGATTTTTTTTCTTGAAAGAAAAACACTAAAAACATGAACCTTTTTATTTGAAAATGAACTCTCTAAAGCTCTCTCTAGGAGATGGAGGAATATGAAAAATTTGGATTGAAAAGGTTGATTCCCACACCTTTTAAGTCTGTCAAAAGTTAGTGGCGAAAAAGTAATGGGATAGAGGTGAAAAATTGCCAAATAATTTTCCTAACAAAAATCTCCTTCGAACGAGATTTTTATTTGAACGAAGTCTCGTTCGAACGATACTTCTAACGAAGTTTCGCTGGCAGGTTGTTGGCAAACCTCGTTCGAACGAAATTCTTGTTCGAACGACAATTAAGAACGAACTTCCAGAAAGCTTAAAAATTCAATGTTTGGCCCAAAAACTTTATTTTAAAGTTTTAAAGAAACATTCTGAAAATAAACAACAGTTTAACTAAAAATTACACCCAATTAAAATTGTTCCAAGCTCCTATATAAATATGTAATTCATTTATACCTTAGGAGTAAACGGAACAAATGATGTTGACATAGAAACAAGGCACAATAAACTTGGCATTTGATGAAGCTTTATAATCTTAGTCGCTACGTCTTCAACTAACATGTCATAGGCTTGAATGGATAGACTTGAAAACTATCCTATAGCTCAAATATTTTTGTCCGGAATTGAGCCAACACAACATTGAGACTCAATCGGAGATTTGTCTCCTTACACACCCCCTTGATGCTATAGATCCACAGTCATCCGAGAAACAGATTGAAACAGGCTAGGATATCGATGACATGGAATTCAATAACCGGATGTATAGGGACATCCCCCATTGCAAGTGACCAAGCGTAAATTCTTCTGAATTTAGCCCCTTAATTTGGTGATTTTAATATCTTGAACAAGGTAATTGAATCATTTTTAGTCCATATCATTCTATTGTCTGTTTTTAACAATATTCCCTAGTTTTTGTGTAATTGTGACGAAGTTTTCAGGAATGGAATGCAAGAAAGGAAAAGAAGAAAATCAGAAGAAAAGTCAAAGGGCAAAAGAGTAAAGTTCCACTCAAAAATCGAAGGTGACACGAAAAGTGAAGTTGAAGAGCATGAGTTCACAAGAGCATAGGAAGAAACGGCACCCAAATCGGAGTTCTAGATCATAAGATATGGCTAGTCAAAGTTGAAAGGAAAAAGTCAAAGTAGAAGAAAATCGGACCGATCCGATGGAATCCGGACCGATCCGATGGAATCCGGACCGATCCGAATTGGCCAAGTCCAGTATACCCCGTATGGATAGCAAACCGATGGAGAAGAAAATAGGACCGATCCGACTAGGACCGGGCCGATCCGGTAGAAATAAAAGAACCGATCTGGTGGATATCGGACCGATCCGAGTGTAATCCGGACCGGCCCGGTCATGTGAAATCCTGGCATTAATTATGCAGATTTTTGGCGTGCTAGATGGTGAAACTTGTACCACAAGCACATTGAGCTGCCAATTTCGATTCTTTGTGCTATAACAGCCCATGCCCTACATCATTTGAAGAGGCTAGCTAGAGAGTTGCTAGGGTTGCTAGGTTGAGAGTTCTAGAGAGAATTAGAGGTTGAATTTTAGGGTTAAATTTTGAGAGAAAATTTTCTATTCCTTCAAGAGTTTTCATGAACCCTAGTTTGTAAGAAATTCTGGATTCCAATTCCGTTTTTGTTGCTGAATTCAAGTAAAATCTTTCCATTCTCTAGTTTTATTATTTGCAAATTATTTACAATGTCTTGTAGATCCATAATTTTATATGTGAATTTATTCTTGAACCAAATCATGAGTAGCTAAATTCCCAAGGGTTGGGGTACATGAACTCAATCCAAGGCAAATTATTTATTTAGAAAATAGAGGTTAAATTAAAATATTGATTGAATCGTGAAAGAAACTCATACAAACATTGTCAATCTTTTAATCTCTCTTGCCCTAGGTACTTGAGATGTTTAAGAACGCTTTGCGAGTATGATTTATCATTCACCGCTTTATATCTATCTTTGATTTCATATGATGCGGGCTAGATCCCTCATATATGTAATGCTTAGAATTTATAAAGACTGTATCTAGTCAATAATTTTAATTTACAATTCTAGTATTCTATACAGTAATTTGTTAAGGATTGAGGGATTGTAGCCTACCCTATTTTCTCCCATTTGTCAGATCCAAATTTTTTCTGCAATTTTCAGTTTGTTTTTCTTAAGTAAATTTTTATTTCACTAGAAATTTTCCCAATCATTAATCATCTTTTTGTTTCTTTTAATAAATCATTTCAAGATTTAATAATTTTTCTTATTACTATTTGGCAATCTCGATCCCTGTGGATACGATCCCGACTTACCGGGTTATTACTTGAGCGACAGGCTTGCACTTGAGCCTAGAGTAAAACGCACTTTTGAGACAAATTCTTAGTTGCGTCAGAAAGCTTTATAGATCCTATAACTTCTTGATGGGTATTATCAGAGGCCCATACTACTGCAGAGGGGGAGCAAGGTCGCTTACTTTCAGTCCTAAATAATTAAGGGTCCTTAACGGGCAGACATTTAAAGCTGATCCATTATCGATAAGTGAAAGTGGGACGGTATTTCCCATGAATTTGACAGAGATGTTGAGAGAATAATTGTGGTGTGAACCAATCTTGGGGATTTCTTCTTCGAAGAAGGAGAGCATTCTAGTAGAGGTTAGAGATCCGACTAGATTCACTACTTCTTCTGGCATGGTAGAAGGAGGAACCGTGGGTCCTGTGAGTAGCTTAATCAAGGCATCTCGATGCAGCTGTGAAGATATAAGGAGTCCCCATAAAGTGATGTTGGCTTGGGTTTTCTTCAACTGATCAAGGATCTTGCTTTCCTGGAGGGTAATTTCTGGCATAGGATGATTCTCAACACCCTTTCCTTTATCGATTTCTGATGGTTGCAGGCTTAGGATTTGGTAATGCCTCCCTGATCTAGTCATGTGGTTCATAAAAGAAGGAAAAAAGAGAAACCCCATTTCCTTATCAATCTCGGGTTGTTCAACCACCTTATTGATTTCTCCTAGCAGCTCCTCAAATGATATCATCCCACATATACTAACTATGGGACTAGTCTTTTCTGGACTCTACTCTTTATCTGAATCATCGAATTCACCCCCCACCCAATGGTAACGATATTATCTTTCCATGAAAATTTAATACACTCCATAACTTCAATGACTTCTTCATATAAATCCTCCCATTCGACGGGGAGATGTAAAAGTGGAGGGACTAGACACCCTTGTAGTTTTAAAGCATCAAGTAGCTCGTATATACTGCAAATATCACCGATTTGTCAGAATAAATCCACCATGATCTCGATCATATCATCTAAACTGACTTCATCGGTCGGTACCACCCAATTATCTGACTCTCGAGCCCATTTTCGAGATTTTAAGAACAACACACTGAATCTCTGACAGTTGACGGTTATCTGGGAGGGTAATTTTAGCCTGAACTTTAGGAGTTGGTTCAACACTTTTATCAATTCCATATGTTCACCTCCAAAATGGGTGTGGACAGCGATGCATGATTTGATAAGGACTGATAGGGACTGATTGGTGAAACTGGTATGGTGTAGGAAAAAGTATGGGAATGTTTGGAGAGAATTAGGAGAGTATATGGGTGTTGATGTAAAAAATTAGATCACTCTAATAATTCAATCACAGATAAATAAATTAGACAAAAATATTTTAAAGTGGTTCAACCTCATAAGAATGGCCTACGTCCACTGTTGTTTTATTGCTGAGTGTTTAGGAATTCTCGATTACAAATTCTCTCAAGAAATTTTTATCTCGATTCCAGAGTTTGGATTCGGTCCTTTACAATGAGGATTGTACAATGTATTTATAGCCTTGGGGCTGTAATATGAAAGGGTAATACATTAAATGGTATACATATGAAAGGGTAATACATTTAATGCCCTTTTTTTGCGTGTGCGTCTGAATGATAAGCATTTAATGAATCAGTTGAGCTGTTGGTTATTCAGCTATTAATGTTTTGTTCGAGATGCAGCTCGGACCGCCTGAGTTGTTCGGACCCCCTAAGCTTCTCGGTACTCAAGAGTTCCTCAGAGAGGCATTGTTCCTCAGAGCGTGTGAGTTCCTCGGAGAGGCATTATTCATCGGAGCGTGTGAGTTCCTCGGGGAAGCAGTGTTCCTCGGGGAACTAGTCTTCCTCGTTATAGTCTTGTTCCTCGGAGTGCGTGGGTTCCTCGAAAGTGATTGTTGTTGCCATGTAGATAGCCACGTGTCTTCATATGATTGATCCATATCAGCAGATTAAATTTTGTATCAATAGAAGCCCCCAATGTTTCATAGTTCGAAATTTGAGGAGTATGGGACATTCTTTCTCGGAGTGTGGTAGCTTTAAATAGTCTTCCTGATTTTTAGGAGCGTTTCCCTTGTATTTATTTCTCCTTCCCAATTCGTAGAATCATGCTTTTTTGGACTTTTCTGCGTGCTTCGATTCTCGCGTCACTTTTTGTCTTTTTAGCCGCTGTTGCCCACTTTGATTCCCGCACCACGTTTCATCTTTTTAGCCGCCGGTAACGTAATCATCCTTTTTTTGTAATCATTATTTCACCATTTCCAAAGGCAAGGTATTTAAACTTCATAGACACTCCCATCATCTTCTACCTTTTCAAATTTTCATCTTTGAGTTTTACGTCATCTCTTCCTACTCTCTTGTGCTTTCATCTTTTTCGTCGTTCGTTGTCAGCAGATCCATTCTTTTCCTGTAAGATTTTCTTCCTTCTTCTTCATTTCTTTTATTCATCATCATGGTTTACCCTGTTGAGTCTCTTGAAAAGTTTCGCTCTGATTTTTCCATTCCCTCTTGGGTTGTTTCTGAGCCTTTTGATTATTTCAATTTGGCTGAGGGACATTGGTTCCCCAGTCTCTTTTTTGCTGAATGTGGATTTTCTTTTCCACCAAATTCCTTGTGTCTAGAATTCTGTCAGTACTTCGACGTTGTTCCTGCACGAATAGCTCCCAACACATGGAGAATAGTTAATGGGGTGCATAGATTAAATCAAGTGCATGGGACTCGTATAGGAATCCCAGAAATCATGTTCTGCTATAGATGGGTAGTTAATGATAATATTTTTTACTTAAAAACTAGATTTTTAAATAGAGCCTTAGTAGTCAATCTCCCTGATGCTAATAGGTATTATTTTGAACATGGGGTTGTCATAAAAAATTGGCAACACCCTCCATCGACTGGAGATGAAGTTTACCAGGGTCCCAGATGCCCTCCTTATGGCAATGGGATAGGTTATTTTTATTTCATTTTATTTATTTTGAAATCATGTTTCTTTTGTGTTTGATAAAATGTGCAACTGATAACAATTTTTGATTATTTGCAGTTGATAACAAAAGAAGGTGCCCAAAAGAAGCATATGTCAACATAAGGCATTTGAAACTTATCTGGAGTCTGCATCAAAGTGTTGCAGACGAGCACATTAGGTCGGCTTCGTATCTGCTCCAGTACAAGAGCTACACCACCTCCTTCACTGCTCGTCCAGTGATCAGTGAGGCAGAGCCAGTACCAGCCTTTGCAAGTTCTTCGCCTGAATCTCATATTCCTTTGAGCGAAAGGATGAAGAAGAAAAGACCTCCCACCTTGTTTGAGAAAAATGCCTCTGGTTCTGGGGAGGCAAAAAGGAGTAGGATTGATGTCCCAAGGGAGGGGACAAAGAAGACTGATGCAGCTCCTCCAGCTGCTCCTGCTAAAATCGCCGAGAAGTCCGCAGTGGCTCCGAGCAGGTCTGCTGCTCCTGGAGAGGTGATTGTGATATCACCGACCAAGGGTTCTTCCTTGGTTGAATCTGTACCTGTTCCCCCGAGGAGGTTGAAGAAAAGCTCCTCGATCAATTTGGCTGACACCACTACTCAGCCCCCAGCTGCTGGGACTGTAGTTCCCACTTTTGTTCCTTCGAGCTCTGCCATGAGCTCGGTGAAGTCCTGGACCATTCCTGAGGTCCAAGGTAATTAAGATAACCTTACTCGGGACATGGTTACTTCTTTAGATGCTCGTCACCTTGCTTCAGTAAGTCTCTTTACTTTGAACTTTTCATATTTTCCTTTGTCATTTCTTGTTTCTAACTTGCTTTCTTTTTCTGTTCACAGTTGACGAGCTGCTTCAATATAATCCTGAAGAAGGATGAAGCGATTAAGGCTTCTTGCTCCTCGTCCAGTGTGGAGGGAGCTATGAAAGAGGCTATCAAGTCTTTGGAAGACTCTCGCCAGCAGTATGCCATTGATAAGGCTATTTGGGAGAAGAATCTTGCCTCCAACGAGCAGGAGAAAGCTCGAGCTATTGAAGCCTCCAAGGAGTTGGAGAAGAGAATAAATGCCTTGGAGAGGGCAAATAAGGAGCTTGAAGAGAAGCTCAAAACCGCTGGAGAGTTGGAAAATAAACTCAAAGCTGCCGAGGAGGAGTTGGCTAAACTTCTGGAAGTAGGTCGGCATAAGGATGAGGTAGAAAATAAGTTAAAGGCTGCTGAGAATCTGCTGTCCGAGAAGCTCTCCTCGGAGAAACTGAAGAGGAAAGTCGCGGTGAAGAAGTCCTTCAGCTCTGGATAGGACAAGGGATGGAATAAGGGGTTGGCTGCCATGGTATCTCAAGTGGACTATGGCAGTCTAAAGTACTTTAGGGATGGATGGGTCGCTGCCCTTCAGGAAATGAAGGTCGACGAGTCCTCCGAGCTCTTCCAGAGACATATCCCTGGTCCCCTTCCAACTCCAGGGGAATTAGAAGAGGACGAAGCTACCTCTGAGGAGTCTTTAATGGTGATGGGAGATCGTGCCCTAACCATCTAGTCTGCTATCGAGGAAGATCAGCACATCGTTTCCTCCTCCGAGCAACGACCTACTCTACCCGAGCAACTTTCTCTTCCTTCCGAGCAACCTACCTATTCATTCCAGCCTCCCGAGAAGGTTTTGGGAGATAAGGAAAAGGTTTAGTGTTGTCCGATTTTCTCTTTATTTTGTTTCTCTTTATCAAATGTAACTCAGAAGATGTAACTCTGAATTATGATCTAATAAAACTTGAACTTTTTTCCATACTGTTGTTCATCTTATATCCATACTCTGCTTGTTTCTCTTATTGATGATTGCTCTTTCTTTTCTCTGCTAGTTTTTGGCCAGGATGGAACTGCTATCTGCCCATGATATAAAGTTGTTGCAACAATGCAATGAGTACTTTAAGGCTGGTCACACAGACTTGAGTGCTGCACAAGTTGCCGACATCCTTGGTCATGATGCTTCAGAACAGGCAGCTGAAGCATACCAGTACCTGAAGTGTCTACTTGACTGAGCAGTGGCCAATAATGTGGCTTACTATGAAATGATCGAGGATCTCCAGTGTACCATCGAAGACCTTCATAATCAATACAAGGAATCGACTTCTCTGTTGCATGAGGGTTATGAGAAGAAATACAAACTGATCATGGCTGACAGGGGCTACGAGAAGCTTTTTGCTGGGTATGATCTGAGGGAGAGAACTTTAAAGGGTGAGGTCAAGGAATGCAGACAGATTGCCAAGTTGCTGGAGCAAGAGAACAACAACTTGCAAAAAAAGCTATCACATTTGAAGTCTGCAGCCTCCACTTCCAGTGCCTTGATCCCAGTGACGGACGAGGGATTCTCGTTCCTAGAGGTTGAGAATGCCAAGTTGAGGGACGAGTTGGAGACTTTGAAGAGTTTTGGCACCTCTACATCTTCTCACGGTCGAGCAAGAGCTCCTCGGGGACGAGGAAGAGCAGCTCGGGTTCTTATCGAGGAACAGAGAACTCAGTATGCATTGGAGAACCAAGATTTCCAATTAATGGCGAAGAACCAAGCTTTGTCTGACATGTCAAAGAAGATTAGGGACTTGGAAAAATAGCTCTCTGCGCAGAAGTCAGTCTTGGAGAATAAGGATCTTTTCATCAAGAATCTCCATGAGCAGCTAGAAAAGCTAACATATCAATTCCACAAACAGCCCAGGGAGTTCTGGATGGCTGGATACAACGAAGCATTATTCCACTTGGACGACCGTATCCCGAATGCCAACAATGAGGGCTACAAGCAAGGCTGGCTGAATGCCTTAGGTGTGTTGAAGCTCGAGCAAGGCCATTATCTGTGGGACTACCATGATCCCGGGTTGCTCGACTTGCCTGTGCCACCATATAATTTGGAGATGGATTGGATCCCTGCTCGGGCTATTCCTCGGAGCTTAATTTCTAAGTATCTCGGTGACTACAATATTCACTCTCAAATCGAGGTATCTCGTCCCTAGCATCTTTTAGATCGACCATCCGTGATGAATGTCCAGATGCTGAAGGATCTTAACTTTATCAATTCCCTTCAGTCTTTAAATGATCCGCCTGCTGGCGAGGAACCTGTGTCAAAAGCTGAGGGGAAAAGACTAGTAGAATAGGAATTTTTGATGTAATAGTTAGTATACATATCAATGTAACTTTCATTTTATTATCAATGTAACTGTAATTTATTTCGAATTTAATGAAAGACTTTCATTTTTGTTTGCAAATCTTAATTGCTATTGTCTTGTAAATATCAAACACTTTACATTTATGCAAATCTATTAAAAAAAATAACAATATTGTGTTGTTCGTCGACCAACTCAGTAATAGTTAAAAATTTCAAGTTTCAATAATATTTATCGATCACTTAATAAAGTCACGAGTGTAAAAAATGTTGAAAATTTTTCCAACCAACCAAGGTTGTTAAATTGTGCTCGTCGACCAACTACAGTTAGTGGTTTTTTATCCCCGACCAGCCATACTTGGTAGATTTTTCTCTTAAATGTTTTCGACCAACCAAGGTCGGTAAATGTTCATTGTCGACCAACTACGATTAGTGGGTTTTTATCCCCGACTAGACATACTTGGTAGATTTTTATCTTTTTCATAAAATGCGTCCGACCAACCAAGGTTGATAAATTCTACTTGTCGACCAACTACAGTTAGTGGGTTTTTATCCCCGACCAGCCATAGTTAGCAACTTTTGCACTTTCTGAAATAATCTTACCTCCCGACCAACATAAGTTGGCATTTTCGAGAATGTACGTACCTTCCGACCAACATAAGTTGGCATTTGAGAGCATATTTTGTTTCCTAGCCAAACAGGTTGGCATTTTTAGGAATATATCGTTTCCTAGACAAACAGGTTGGCATTTTTAGGAATATTTCGTTTCCTAGCCAAACAGATTGGCATTTTTAGGAATATATCGTTTCCTAGCCAAACAGGTTGGCATTTTTAGGAATATTTCGTTTCCTAACCAACCGAAGTTGTCATTTTTAGGAATATTTCGTTTCCTAACCAACCGAAGTGGGCATTTTTAGGAATATTTTGTTTCCTAACAAACCGAAGTTGGCATTTTTAGGAATATTTTGTTTCCTAACTAACCGAAGTCGGAATTTTTAGGAATATTTTCTTTCCTAACCAACCAAAGTTGGCATTTTTAGGAATATATTGTTTCCTAACTAACCGAAGTTGGCATTTTTAGGAATATCTCACTGAGCAGTCTTAGCTTTGCCGAGTAGTGTGTAGCCCTAGTATTCCCCGAAAAATTCTCAATAAAAGGAGAGACTTTGGCAGAGTATCTTCATTTTATTCATACTGATGGAACTGTGTTACATATACATCACTGATAATACTTGTGCAGATGCTCTGCGTTCCATGCATTCTTAAACTCCTCGCCTTCTAAAGTTGCTATTCGATAAGTTCCTGGTCGAACAACTTCTGTAACTCGGTATGGTCCATGCCAGTTTGCCTCTAGTTTGTTATGCTTTTGAATTACTTTCTTCAGTACATAGTCTCCTTCTTTCAGGTCACACTTCTTCACCCTCTTATTATAAAACAAAGCTGTTCGCTGCTGGTAAGCATCATTTCTAATGGCTGCTTCTTCTCTAACTTCCTCGAGCATGTTTAAATCCAGTCTTCTCATTAAGTCACTGACAGGGGAATTGAAATTCAGTACCCTGTGTGTTGGGAGGCCCAACTCGGCAGGTATGACAGCTTCACTTCCAAATGCCAGCATGTATGGTGATTCTCCAGTTGCTACTCGGGGAGTAGTTCGGTAAGCCCAAAGTACTGATTGTAGCTCGTTGATCCAATTTGCTTTTGCATCATCCAATCTTTTCTTCAAACCGTTCAGCAGCGTCCTGTTTGTCACTTCAGTTTGTCCACTGCTTTGAGGATGGCCTGGTGCTGAATGAACCTTCAAAATGTTTGACTGATGACAATAGGCGGCAAACTCCTCGTTATCAAATTGTGTTCCATGGTCTGTGATGAAGGCATGAGGGAGACAATATCGGCAAATGATGTTCTTCCAAACAAATTGGTACACCTTCTCGTATTTCATATCAATGAGTAGCTCAGCTTCTACCCACTTAGTAAAATAATCCACTGCGACGACGAGGTACTTGAACCTTCCTCGGGTCGTTGGCAGTGGTCCAACCAGGTCAATTCCCCACATGGAAAATGGCCAAGGGGAAGTTATGGGTGTCAATAATGCCTGTGGAGTTCTTCGGATGGAGGAAAAGCGCTGGCACTTGTCACACTTCTTGGCATAGGCTATACAATCAGCCCTCATTGTCTTCCAGTAGTATCCATGCGTCATCACCCTTTGCAAAAGCGTCCGACCTGCTACATGTGCTCCATAAGACCCTTCATGGATTTCTTCAATCAATTATTTCACCTCAGAGGGGTGTACACATCTCTGCAAACCTGCCATAATTCCTCGTTTATATAAAACACCATTAGTTAATACATACCGAGCAGCTTTAAACTTCAATTTCTTGGTTGCGAGTTTGTCAATTGCCAATTCTCCCTCCTTTATATATGCCCTGATGGGATCCATCCAAGATGGTACTAAATCAAGGGTGATAAAATTCATCGTCATATCTTCATCTATACTCCGACCAGCTAACACTTCAATTGGGATTGTTCATCGTAGCTCGGTGCGAGTAGCTGATGCTAGTCGAGCTAAGGCGTCAGCTCTCGCATTCTCCATTCTTGGTATTCTGACCAGTTGAATAGCGGCAAATTCTGACACCAGCTCCTTTGCCTTTGCATGATATCTGATCATTAATTCTCCTCTAACTGCATATACTCCCATAATTTGGTTTACAATCAATTGAGAGTCACTGAAGATCACAACCTGCTGCGCCTCCATAATTTTTGCCAAATTAAGCCCTGCAATCATGGACTCATATTCAACCTCATTGTTGGAAGCTTTGAATTGGAAACGCAAGGCGTATTCCATGTCGACCTCGTCCGGAGTGCTCAGAACTATCCCCGCACCACATCCTGCAGTGCAAGATGAGCCATCTATATATAACCTCCATATAGGTAACTCGTCTTCAAATTTCTGATCAGTCAGAGTTCCTCGGTGAAATATTTGCTGCTTCCTTTCATCCTCCTCGGATTTTTCTCGCTCTTCGTCGATCATCTTTTCTTGCCCTTTTACCAACCGGAGTTGGTCTGAGCTAGTGTTTGTCGATCCTATAACATCCATAAGTTGATCAGCGAACAACTCTTGTTCCTCGTCTGGAGTCCTCCCAACTATCTCTGCATCACATCCTGTACCATTCACACGCCCTTTTACCAATCGGAATTGGTCTGGGCTTGTGTTTGTTAATCCTGTAACATCCACAGGTTGATCAGCGAGCAAGTTTTGCTCCTCGTCCAGAGTCCTCCCAACTATCTCAGCATCACATCCTATAACATCCACACACCGTTTTACCAATCGGAATTGGTCTGGGCTTGTGTTTGTTAATCCTGTAACATCCACAGGTTGATCAGCGAGCAACTTTTGCTCCTCGGGGGTATCAGGATAGGTGAACTCCGCTATGAAATCAGCTACAGCCTGCCCTTTTAGTGATGATCTGGGTTCATAAATTATATCATATTCACCGAGCTCTATTGCCCAGTACATCAATCTCCCTAATTTTTCAGGCTTATGAAGGGCTTGTCTCAATGGCACATCAGTATATACGACTATAGTATGAGCCTGGAAGTATGGCCTCATTCTCCTACTCGCCTCAATCAGCGCCAGTGCCAATTTTTCCAGCCTTGGATATCTGATGTCTGCTCCTCGGAAGGCCTTACTTGTGTAGTAAATTGGCTTTTGTACTCCATTCTCCACTCTGATCAACACCGAGCTAACTGCATTCTCGGATACTGCAAGGTACAAATACAATTTTTCTCCCATCACCGGCCTGGACAACAGTGGAGGTGCTCCCAAGTATTTCTTCAAGTCTTGAAAAGCCTTCTCACATTCATCATTCCACTCAAAAGTCTTTCTGAGTGTCTTGAAGAATGGGAGACATCTATCAGTTGCTCGTGACACAAATCTGTTGAGTGCCGCTACTCGTCCTGTGAGACTCTGTACTTCCTTCTTCGTTGTTGGAGATCGCAGCCCTAATAAAGCTTTAATCTTTTCAGGATTTGCTTCAATGCCTCGTTGATTGACAATGTACCCGAGGAACATGCCTTCTCGTACTCCAAATATGCACTTCGTCGGGTTCATCTTCATTTGATATTTATCTAGTTGATCAAAAGTTTGACTTACGTCAACTAGATAATCGGCAGCTTTCTTGCTTTTTGTCAGCATGTCGTCAACATAGACTTCCATATTGTCACTGATTTGTTCAGCAAAGACCTTCTTCATCGTCCTCTGATATGTCGCACCTCCATTTTTCAAACCAAAAGGCATAACATTATAACAATAAGTTCCCCTAGGGGTAATGAAAGAAGTACTTTCCCTGTCTTCAGGTTTCATTTTAATCTGATTGTAACCAGAATAAGCATCCATGAAGCTCAGCAACTCGTGTCCCGAGGTAGCATCCACCAGTTGATTAATTTGGGGCAATGGAAAGTGGTCCTTTGGGCATGCTTTGTTGAGGTCGGTGAAGTCTACACACATCCTCCACTTGTTATTCTTCTTCTTTACCATCACCACATTAGCTAACCAATATGGATATTTTACATCTTCAACGAAACAAGATTTCTGGAGCTTCTCGACTTCCTCCTGTATAGCTTGATTCTTCTCGGGACTGAATACTCTTCTTCTCTGCTTCACAGGCTTGATCTCCTTATTCACATTGAGCTCGTGACATAAGAAGTTTGGGTCTATCCCAGGCATATCTTCATGACTCCTCGCAAAAGTTTATCTTCTGCTTCTAAGGAAAGTTATCAATTCTTGTTTTAATGATGCTTCCTAGGATGAAACTATTTGAGTAGTTCGCTCAGGGTGCTCATCGTCCAGAACAATGTTTTCGGTAGCTTCCACCACTTGACCCTTCACGAGTTGCGACTCATGTCGAGGATCCAATGTTTCAATTTCTGCACCTTCATCCACTTGATAGGTAGTAGTCTTTTTCTTTAATTCTTCCAGTTCTTCTTTCTCGACGGATGAATAATAGCATTCCCGAGCTACTTTCTGATAACCTTTCATAACTCCTACTCCAAAGTTTATTGGAAATTTTAGGCATTGATGCACTGTAGATGGTACAGCCTCGAACTTCTTCAATCCTACTCTTTCCATGATGATATTGTACGATTATTGGACATTCTTATCCATCACGAAAAAGCGTATTCTTTCTGTCTGACAAGCAGGCCACGTACCAATGAATATATCCAACTTGATCGTCCCAAGTGGAAATACTTTCTCACCAGCAAAACCGATGAGGGGTCTGTGGTAAGGCTCTAGTTGAGATAGCTTTAAATTTAAACTATCGAAACACGAGTAGAACATGATGTCTGCCGAGCTACCGTTGTCGACCAGCACTCTTGAAATCATTACCTCCTTCATTCTCATCTTCATTACCAGTGGATCATCGTGAGGATATAAAACACCTGCATGGTCATTTTTCAAAAAACCGATGACCAATTTCTCCTTGTTCACCTTCCTCGGGCGATCTTCCTCAGCTAGATTTATTCGTTGAATGTACGAGCAAGCTTGAGCCTTACCTAGGTAAGATTTTCTTTCTGTAGTAAGCTCTTTTCCTCCTGCATCTCCTCCTGTAATAACATTACAATCAAATGACCCAAAGCGTATTGAAAATACCTCTCGTTCTGGCTGCCTTGGTTTCTTGGGAAGATCGGGGTCATCCTCTGAATCAACTTTATGGTTTCTCTTCTTGTTCTCCTCTGCTCGACGAGGAGATCTATACCTCTCTCTAGTTCGGTCGTTGTTTATTATGTCGCCTCCCCGATCAACATACTTTGCTAGCTTTCCTCGTCGGATGAGTGTTTCAATCTCATTCTGAAGAGCTATGCAATTTTTAGTCATAGGCCATGATCCTTGTGGAACTCGCAATACTTTTCCCTATTCCTCGTGTCAGGGTCTGCCTTCATTTTCTTTGGCCAGTTTAACTCCTCGCTGTTCTTAATTTCTTCCAGGACGTGGTTGATATTTGCCTTCAAAGGTGTGTAATTATCAAATTTCCTCAAGACCTCCCATGACGACCTATTTTTGGAATGTTTGTCACCACCATTGTTCTTATGCTCTTTCTTCTTAGCTTTATCACCTTCCACCTTGGTTTCTATGGCGTCCATATTCTTCTTTGTAGACATAGCCTCCTCGGCATTCATAATCTTGGACACTTTTCCCATCAGGTCTGACATGGTTCGAGGTGGATCTTTGGCGAAAGTGTAGTACAACTTGTTTGGCAGTAGTCCACTCATTAAAGCGGTAATCGCTGTCTTCTCCTCATAATCAATGACTTCGAGTTTCTCGTTATTAAAATGAGTTATGTAATCTCTGATACTCTCACCAGCTTTTTGTCTAACACTTAACAAATGCGCTACTCATTTAACCGGCTTTGCTCTAGAGCAGAAATTCCCAATGAATAACTCGGCCAATTGAAGAAAAGTTAAAATCTTACCCCGAGGAAGATTATTATACCATATCTGAGCAGACCCGGTAAGAGTTCTCGAGAATGCCCTGCATCTCATCTCGTCTGGGACAGCATAGATGTCGGCAGCAGCTTGATATTGTTCTATATGAAGGACAAGGTCAGTCTTCCCATCATACTTGGGGGTCACAACAGGTGCTTTGAACTTTGATGGTGTTGGAAAATCAACAATGTCCTGGACAAAAGGGGTTACTCGAACAAAGGTTCGTTGTAGAGGGATCTTGGCCTTAGCTATTTCCCCTAATCTATCCTCCAGCCTCTGAATAGATCCTTTCCATGCGTCATTTCCTTCCTCGGGCCTATTAGTTCGATCCACTGATCGCGTTGAAGTGGTTTCCTGGGATTTATCTCGACGAGCAGCTGGTCGGTCATAGGATCTATCTTGACGAGCAGCTGGTCGGTCATAGGATCTATCTTGACGAGCAGCTGGTCGCGACTGGGCAGATCCTTCCCTTAAATATGATGGTCGTCGAAAGCTCCTCGACGCTGCATTAAGAGGACTTTTGTTCCTCCTAGGGCCTAATCGGTCGAAAGGAGAAGCCCTACTTAATCTTTCTAATGCGCTAGTCCTTTCTGGGGAAAGGGTGACACGTTGTTCAGTATATGTGGCTCGTACTGACGAAGTTCATCCAGGTTGATAAGAAATAACTGACTACTTAAAGTAAAAACATACATGTTGAATAAATCCCAACGCAATAGTACTAGAAATAACTGAAATAAAAATGTCCCAACAAAACAGATAAATAGTGGAAAGGGCGACACATGCCCCAATAACTGAGAATCATAGGAGTGGAATCAAGTAAATGAAATCATCTAAGCAAGTGGCCCGCAACTCCCACCTAAGCTGCAGCACGTTCCTGCCAAGGGATCCTAAGCAAGACGCCCCTATGGCTGGGCACCTGTAGTACATACATATATATACAAGAGAGAGAGAGAGAGAGAGAGAGAGAGAAAGAAAAGGGTCAGAGCCCGATAGTGTATATGATTTAAAAATTGTTTAGCAAGTATTTAAATTTATACAGGCCAATGCAACAACATATTGGTTCGACACTCTCTTGAGAAATTCTCACCTCTCTTCTAATGTGAACACCTATCGCACTAACCTTCCCAGTGGTCTATCTCATCATATATCACGCTATCCTTTCCCAAAGGTTTAACTTATCTTAGATTATTCACAGGATTCAAAATTTAACGATTCAATTGTTTGAAAAGAATATTTCAATTAGTAATCAAAGTTCTCATTTTAACTTTATAAATCAATAAAGTTTTCCAGTGTCATATTATACTTTCTCAAAACAAGTATTTACAATATGAGTCATCAACAATGTCCTACATATCAAATCACAGTAGGCAGTTCCAGATTTCAGAATTTCATATATATATATATATACTACTCGTAAAATATATATATATCATAACAGCACCCCAAATAAAACTATAGTGCGGGCATACTCTACTATCCAATCTCCGTATCACTCGTACTAAAGGGAATACAAATTCAGAATCACTCTCGAACTGTATTAACACATACTCAAACAATATTGAGGCAAAGCATAAATTCCAAGTCTCTAAGAGGATGGCATAAGTCTGCGTCTCTTAGGACCGTCCGAACTATCACTGCGATAGCCTGTACCAAGAATATCTATACACAAACAATATGAGGCGAAGCATAGATTCCAAGTCTCTAAGAGGAAAGCACATACCCGCGTCTCTTAGGACCGTCTGAACTATCATTCTGATAGCCTGTACCAAGGATATCTATCTTCTAGGGTACAAGTCAATATCCCCCATAAAGGTCCCATCGAGATAAGACTGTCCCAGCGCAGAAACCTCAAGGATAGCAAGTAGCGTGGGCATGATTTTCACACATAGATAGTATATGCATACACAATCATATAACTATACTAACATTACCATATCAATAATGGTTATATTCTCAAATCCCATAGTTACGACTTTTATCCATATTATCATATTTTAGTACACACTTATAACGGTTCGTTTCTAACCTTGATTCGGTATTATTCCAACGTACCACACAACTCTCATGGCTCCAAATTATAAAATTCAGTAGGTATACACATTTGTCCCAAAGTCACACTCTTACGTGTCTATTTCTTTAAATCATAGATTCACCGACCCTTATGTAATTATCTCCAAAATACAGTCTTTGCCCGACATTAAGGGTTCCAAAATTTATTCACATGTCCTACTGGTCTTCCCTATCTCCCAAAACATTTTATTAAGGATGTCCAAGAATTATTTCACATTAACTTGAATTTAACTAATTTAAAAAGGGAAATAGGAGTCTTCCAGGAGGGGTCGATCGATCGAGGTCTGGGGCTCGATCGATCGAACCTTCGATCGATCAAAGCTCTGGGCTCGATCGATCGATCAAGCAGGTATTGCGATTTCTGCAGAATTGCAGTTACGGGTTCTAACCCATTTCTTCATCCAAATTTAAGTTTTACATTCCCAAACGTCCAAAGATTCAACCTACTAACATTATATCATCATACTAAGTAATTCCAACGTAAAGCATGTGGATTTCTATCACTATACATGGGTTAATAGCCCAAAAATTATCATAATTATCAAGAACCCTAGAATTCTCTTAAACATGGTTCGAACAAGTATTTCCAGAAATTTCTTCTTTTAAACATCATAATTTCGTGGGTAATTCCTCTACATGGCAAGGGTTTCCAGAATTATCAATTTATCCATCACTACATGCAATTTCCTAACTCATATCTTAGGTTTCTTCCATAAAAACTCATCCTAATTACTCCTAAACTAATATGAAAGATGCACCAACGAAATAAGCAAGATAAACACTTGCCTGGGATTTTTGGTGTTCTGATTTGCAGATGATTTTGGTGTGGTTACGTAGCCCGTCGCGCGATCTACGCATTGGTTGAGTACACCTTTGTTATTATGGATTGATGGAAACCTCGATGAGTAGAGGCTTCCTTATTTTGGTTGGTATGTGTGGAAACCTTATAGATATAATTTAAGGCCCACAGGATCATTATTGAGCTGTAAGATTTAGCTCAGTACTGGTTTGCGCAAGGACTTAGAAATAGTGCGAGCGCTGGGTGTGTGACTCTTAGTTAGAGATAGGAGTTAAGACCACCTTTTGATGATAAGGGATAGGATTATCCCGGTTGCATGTCTGAAATAACGGGACTCCGTGACCGACGAAGTCAAGTGTTAATGTGTGGAGGGGTTCCTTGTTTGGATTTCGCCTTGGCGAGACGTCCCACGCACGAAACTAAGCAAATGTCGGGAGTTGAGAGAGGCCTTGGGAACTAGGGATATACTTAGGATGATATTAGTTTCGCGTAGGTAGGACATCACATCGACCTTAGTATTATTAGGATGTAAGTTTGATAGAGTTAGTGGCGCCGAGGTTAGGAGGAAAAATCGTGGGTTGGAAGGACCCATAGGTGAGTATTACACCGAGGAAAGGAGACCCTTATTGGGAGAGAGTGTTACGTGTCAGACGTTCGTAATGTTTGTGCAGATATGCACAAGTTAGAAAGGTGTATGGGCACCTTGGTGAGATGGTTTTATATACCGCCCGAAGTAGGATGGTTGTAGTATATAAGGTTGAAATTCATGCCAGGAGGCATTTTAGAGGATGGGTATTAAGTGACGTATTAGAGTCACTTTATGATTGCAGTAGCCGCATAGTGTATGGTTAGGAACCATTAGGTTAGTATCTTTCCCTTGAGGTTTTAGGATTTGTAGTAATCCTAGTTAGAGGGTGTAAGTTATATCTGAATTTCGAGGACGAAATTCCATTGTAAGGGGGGAGTATGTAACAACCCGCCCTTTTGGAGACAATTAAATTCCATAATTAAGTATAATTTGGAATTTGGAGCATTTCTCGAAATAGTAATTTTTGGGATTTTCGAGGATTTAATGATTTTCGAAGGGTGTTATAAATTATTTTGGGACTATATAGGTCGAAGTAATTTAATTATATGTCGTCGTGGAGTACAGCGACAAAAGAGGTAAGATTTTGAGTAGAAAACCCGTATTTATTTATTTTGGGTTGGAATAGTGATTTGCGGTCAAGTACCTCGGATGGAAATTTCGACCGCTCCATGAGTCTCGAAATGTTTGAGATAGTCGGAAAAGAGTGTCCGGTTGTCGAAATTAAGTTTCGGGTAATTTTAGAGGTAAAAGTAACTCGTAATTGGGTAAACGAGTCGTTTTGGGGTTTTAAGGGTTTAAACCCTTTCTCTTTCTTTATAAAGAGGGAGAAGGGGAGAAAAGAGATGAAAAAGAAGAAAGAAAAGAGAGAAGAGAGAGAGGAAGGAGAAAAGAGGGGAGAAAAGGGAGATTCGGGCCAAACTCCGCCGGATTCGACTCGAGGTCATCGGATTTCATCCTCCAGGCAAGTGTTTACTTGCTTTATTTACTTTTGTGCATTAATCTCATATCATAGTTGGTAAAAATATGATTTTGGGGTTATAACCCTTAAAATAAAATTGGGTAAAAGTTGATTATGAGTTTACATATTGATGTAGTGTAAACTCTTAATGATTTTTAGTGTTAAAACCATATTAATGGAGTATAAAAATGGGTTTAAATGTTAAGTTGGAGTTTTTATGATTTTAGGGTTTAAAACTAAGAGAAATGACTCAATACCCCAAAATAATTGATGTTTTAGTTGCAAAAGATAGATTAGATGTTTGTTGAGTTGTTGGATAAGGTTAGAAACAACAAAAATGGAGTTTGGGATTTTGGGAAGGTAATGAATAGTAAATTCGTAGCCTTTGAGGTCATTTTAGGCCAAGAAGATAAATGATTTAGCTCTTGGCCAAAACATGTAAGTTGTAGATATTTTCGATACGGTCACGTGGGTGCCAACCGCATATTTTTCTAATTTTTTTACGATTTGATATGATTTTTACAAGATGGCAGCTCTGGGTTGAAATCATCAACTCGGAAATCAAATCGGGAATTGGAAAAATACAGGCTAGGATTAGTTGTGTAGATGTTTTGGATGATTTTTAGGGTAGTTTAGAAACCCCGAAAATGAATTTGGGTTATTGGATTAAGGATTTGAGGAATTTAATTTTGGGAGACCTGGTGTGACCGGTCGACCGAGCCCCTATGGCCGGTCGACCGCGTCAAGAAGAAAGGGCCTGCTGCTTTGTTTCGTAGGCTTATTTGTAACCCGCGGTCGACCGGGGGTCCAGGACCGGTCGACCGGTGCCCTCTTTTCAGCTCAAGATTTTGGGAGATTATTATTATTCCTCCTCTTTGAGATTAAAGTCTAAGGGCCTTCTAAATTAATATGAATGTGATGTCATTGATATGACGGTATGATATAAATTCGGTAATTTGAATTTTTAATCAGACGCGGTATGGGACGTGTCGGGACTAATTTATTAAATTAAAAAGGAAATTTATTTTCTATTGACCTTATAGTCATTTCGACTGCGTCGTTGCGTCCGGAAGGTTCAAAATAGTCAGAAAAGTCTATTTGGATGTTAATTTTGAGTCTCGGGTCATTTGGAAATGAAAAGACAACCCAAAAGGGCATTTTGATTATTTTTACAAGGGGGATGAATAGTGATTTCGGGTTTTGTCTTATTATAAGTATTTGGAGATTAGTTGAATGTGGGTTCATTCATCTCTTTTACACAAAATTGAAAGGTCATCTTCTTAAAGAGAGTGAAAGGTTGCTTGGGAAGAGAAAATCTTGCTTGAAAAGGAGGAGAACTAAAGACCAAAGGTCACCACCACCAACCACCACCGAAAGTGGCCAGAAAAAGGGAGAACCACCTATGTTATTCAACCCCAAAGGATTCAGTTATCTCTTTCCTATCCAGGTCAAATACTATTGTATTCGTGTCATTTTAATACATTTGATATTGTTGGGATTACTGTAATGGATTAATATTATGTGGGAATGTTTATTACAAATGCTTTTAAATTTTTTTATGTTATCTATTTGGTTATCAGTGTTGTAGAAAAAAATGTGTTGTGTTATTCTTAAACTGAAAATGGATTTTGTTAAATTAAAATTTGGAAAGTTTTAAACACCAGCTTAATTGGGTATTGGGTGAGTTGTAAATGTTTTCGACAGTGATGCTAAGAATGAGCCAACTATATATTCTGTTTTAATTTGGTATGGGACTGGCCACCCGGTATTTAATTAGGCGGGGTGTTACAGGTGGACGCATTGTTTCTTGCATGACGGTCTGGCCCTGAGCCAGATTTGCCATTATTCCAGTCAGATCTGGAATAACTGGTGGAGCAGATGGATTTGGAGGGGTTCCAGCGTTTCGATTGCTCGATTCAGGAATATCAGCCGTTGGTATTGGATTGTTTTTGGTGATAAAACGATATTACCAGTCGTTTCCCACAGACGACGCCAATCTGTTGATGTAAAAAATTAGATCACTCTAATAATTCAATCACAGATAAATAAATGAGACAAAATATTTTAAAGTGGTTCATCCTTATAAGAATGGCCTACGTCCACTGTTGTTTTATTGCTGAGTGTTTAGGAATTCTCGATTACAAATTCTCTCAAGAGATTCCTGTCTCGATTCCAGAGTTTGGATTCGATCCTTTACAATGAGGATTGTACAATGTATTTATAGCCCTGGGGCTGTAATATGAAAGGGTAATACATTAAATGGTATACATATGAAAGGGTAATACATTTTTTGCGTGTGCGTCTGAATGATAAGCATTTAATTAATCAGTTAGACTGTTGGTTATTCAGCTATTAATGTTTTGTTCGAGATGCAGCTCGGACCGCCTGAGTTGTTTGGACTGCCTAAGCTTCTCGGTACGCAAGAGTTCCTCGGAGAGGCATTGTTCCTCGGAGCATGTGAGTTCCTCGGAGAGGCATTGTTCCTCGGAGCGTGTGAGTTCCTCGGGGAAGCAGTGTTCCTCGGGGAACTAGTTTTCCTCATTGTAGTCTTGTTCCTCGGAGCGCGTGGGTTCCTCGAAAGTCACTGTTCTTGCCATGTAGATAACCACGTGTCTTCATATGATTGATCCATATCAACAGATTAAATTTGGTATCAACAATGGGTATGATTGGGGATTTGCTTGGTATGATCTGGGTAGATGGGTCAAATTATGGGTATTCTTTTAAAAAGATGGAATTTGTATGATTCGGGAGTGGATTATGGGTAGTGTTTGGTTTATGATTGGCTGGTGGGGCGATGACACCCCGTTTGATCAGACCTTAGATCATATTTCAAAGGTGGAAACACTAGTCGGTAGTATGGCCGACAGTTTGATGAAAGTCACAATGGACATCTGGTTTGAATTTTTAGGAAGTGGGTTTGGTAATGGACGAGGGTCCAACGATTTGATAAGATTTCTGCTCAAGAGGGCCTCTTAAACTTTAGGGAGGGGAGCGTGAAGCTCAGTGTATTACTTCTGGACTGTGTTAGGGCAACGTTTTGGTGCCCATGAAGTGGCAGGCTTAGAGATGTTGTTAATGGATAATACTGCGGTACTAACTGGCTTTTCAAACTTCCAGGGAGCTAATGTACAGATACTTTCTTTGGTTCAACTTCTGTAAGGACACAAGTCTCCAATTGAGTCTTAATGTAGTGTTGGCTCAATTTTGGACAAAAACATCTGAGTCATAGGATAGTGTTCAAGTGTACCCATCCAAGACTATGACGTGTTAGTTGAATATGTAACGGCTAAGTTTATAAATCTTCATCATATGCCGAGTTTAATGTGCCTCGTTTCTACGTCAACAACAATGTTCCAATGATCCTAAGGTATGAATGAAATTTATATATATATATGAGCTTTGGAAATTTATTGGGTGTAATTTGAAAAAGTTTTATCGAATTTGTTTTACACAGAAAATATTTTTTAGAAATTGTCATAAAACGTTTTGGACTTAAAATGAATATTTATTTTCTGTTGTTCTGACACATTGTTCGAATTTCACTGGAATCTCGTTCGTACGAGATTGCCATGTCATTAGAAGAAACTGGCATCTCGTTCGAACGAGATTACCAGGTCGTTAGAACGAGACTTCTAACGAAATTCCTTTTTCACCTATGGAACATCGTTAGTAAATTCGTTCGAACGAGAATGTCATTCAAACAAGATTTGGCGAAAAAAATTATTTTGGCAATTATTTTACGGTTTTTCCACTTTTCCCACTACTTTTCCCCACTAACTTTTGCCAGATTTAAGATGTTCGGGAACCATCCTTTTGGAACTAACTTTTTCATATTCTAAGTGACTTTAGAGAGAGCAAATCTTCCAAGAAAAAGTTCCATGTTTTTTGTTTGATTTTTATGGATTAAATTCACCAAAACACATACACACCCAATAGTTTTGTTTATTCCAAGTTCCTTAATATATATCCTTGCTTGGAGTGTTTGGCACTGAGTTTTTCTCTAGTCCTCAAAGAAGAGAAGTTTGGTGTGACAACCCGAATATAATTATGATTAATTATGCTTAAATCATGCCTAGCTTATGTGATATGATTAGTGTGTTATTAATAAATGTGATGTTAGTTTATTATGTTTAGTCTAATCCTACCTTCAAAAAGCATAAAATGTCGAATTAGTTACAAATACAAAATTTTGAAGGTTTCGGTAGGAATGTTCATGTTTAAGGCTAGTTTTGACCTTTATGACATAACAATTGACTTTAGGTGAAAAGTACATAGTTGTAGACAAGTGAGTTATGGTTGTAATAAAATAAACGGTGTGTGAAACAGAGGTTCGAGTGAGAAGTTATACCAAAATTACGAAACAAGGGCAAAATAGTCCATCCGTTAAGTAGTATTTTGTCTTATTATGGCAACAAATGTTTTATTCTCATTGGTTGGGAAGGGTGGTGGATTTGGCCGACCTTAAACCCTTAGAATTTCCTCTTTATTCAGCCAAAATGCAGCCATGAGAGATTTTAAGCTTAAGGAAAGAGAAGTAGGAAGTTAGGAAGAAAGTGTGAGGAGAAATTGAAGAAAAATTCATAGAAAAATTACGTAAAAGCCCCTAAGGTATTTCCATCCATAAATCTTGTTTATTTTTTTGTATTACTTATTTAAATGATTGAAATAATCATTTGTTTACTGAAATTCCATGTCTTGATATGTACTTATGGATAGATGAAAGTTTAAGTAAACTTGAATGTGTAAACCCTTGAGATTGTTTTGTTTAAGAACCTTGTTTATTCAAATTTCCATATATTTATCTATATTTACTGGAATTGATTGATTCCAATTGGAGATTAACCTTGACTTACATATGTATGACATATCCTAAAATAATTGGAAAATACCAAGAAATGAGTCCTTGGTGAGAGTTTGAAGTTCGGGTAGGAAATCTTCCCTAAGGGTGAAAGTATGCCTACCATGTGTTCGATGTTTTGCTTGACATAGAAAATAAACTCTGAAAATTATGAAATTTTAATCTTGTATTTTTCAATATGTTTACTGATTTTGGGTTGAATATCATATAAATTTATGATGTAGAAAAATTATGGAAATTCCTGGAAGTTGAATGAACGATAAAAGAGCCTATATGGCAGATTTACTATATAGTGAAGAAATAGGCTTATTTTGCTCTAGGAAACTCGGAATGATGTGCCATCTTTTGTTTTGGAAACATGATATAATAAGGATTGGATTACCAAGAATAATTAAAAAGGGTTTGGGCTGTAATTTGAATATGTTAGATAACAGAACCTGAGTCTAGATGGGACTTCATTTTAATGAATGATTTGAATTGAATAATATGATGCTTATGAATTGAGTTATGATTGAAGTTATTCTTTGGACTATTAATATTCTTATGATGATACTACTATTGTAAGAATTATAGGAAGGGAAGAAGAGCTGAGTAAACAAGTACCGGATAAAGGCAAGGGAAAAGCCAGTTAAACTGTCAAGGTGAGTGTACTTATGATTTGTTTCATATATAAATATGAATATAGCTCTAAGAGCGGATTTGTTTGAATACTTCGGTATTCAGGATTTGTTTGGATATTAAAATATCCAATAGTATTTGGGTCTTATGATCCAGGATTGGTTTGAATACTTCGGTATTCAGGATTTGTTTGGATATCTAAATATCCAGGATTTGTTATTGCCAATGGGCATAATTATTTGGATCTTATGATCCATGATTTATTATTGCCAATGGGCAGGATTGTTCTAATTTTATATCCACATATTCGATATAGAATTGTTATTCTGTTGCAGGGAAGGAGTACCTCACTAAGCTTAATGCTTACGGTTTATATTTTAACAATTTCAGGTTTGTACGCTGCCAAATAGGATAACATATGACCGGTAACTTTGAGAGTTGCACCGTTAGAAGAGCTGGGGGTTTAAGTATGGAGATTTTATCGTTGTCACACTGAAGATTTTGATATACTCACACTTTGTATATATTGATTTAGTATGGATTGAGTTGATCATAGTTAATCGTAGTATTGTATAATCTCTAGTTATGACTATGATGTTGACTTCGTTATGGCACAAGAACAATATTATGTTCATTATGCAAAAAAAAAATATTGTTAAAGGAATTAAATTTTCAATGGGCTCGAGATTATTATCCAATTATTCTAATAACAAATGATTAGTACGGATATTGGGTTTGGGGTGTGACAACTAGTGGTATCAGAGCGTGGTTTTAAATTATGGACGTGTGTGACGGTTAGATGGAAGTATTGAGTTGATTTGATATTTATGAATTGTTTATGTACTAACCAATAGTTTAGTATTATAAACTGTTTATATTGGTTGTTAGAACTTTGTTGTATTACAGATTATTCCAGATGGAATCTGGGAATGGACAACCTAGAGAAGAGGGAGTAGCTTCTCGTACAGATAATGCTGAAGTAGAGCAGAGTGTTGCTGGAAGGGCCAGAGAGAATGAACAACCTACAGAGATTCAGATGATGGTGTAGGCAATGATGAGGATGGAAGAGCAACAAGAAAGAAATATGGCGCAAATGGCAGAACAACATGCTAGATATCTAGAATCAAGGACTGTGGCCAGGATTGAGAAAGAGGCAAGGAAAGAAATGAAAGATTCCATGCATGAGAAGTTTTTGAAGTTGAATCCTCTGGAATATTCAGGGTCAGTTGAACCTACAGAAGCTGAGATGTGGGTCAGAGATCTAGAAACTATATTTGCAGTTATGAAGGTTCCAGATAACCAGAAAGTGAATCTAGCTGTGTTTAAGCTCAAAGGAGAGGCCAAATATTGGTGGGAAGCCAACAACCATTTGGTGCCCAGGATGGAAGGTACTGATGTTATTACTTGTGCTAAATTTATTAAAGCTTTGTATGTTAAGTATTTACCTAAGGTTTATAGGAGGGAGAAGCTGAGGGAGTTTATAAATTTGACCCAAGGGAAAATGTCCGTGAGGGAGTATGATGCTAAATTTATTGCTTTGTCTAGATTTTCTACTAAGTATGTACAGGATGAAGGAGATAAATGTAGTAAGTTTCAAGATGGACTGATTTGGCCTATTCAAAATAGAGTGGCAACTTATGAGTTAGAAGATTATGCTTCTTTAGTAAACAAAGCCACGATAGCAGAAAGGCAAATGAACCAAGGTGTTGCGAGCAGAGAGAGTTTTAAGAAAAGTAGATTCGACGCATCTCAGTATGAGGGAGGTGAGAGTGGAAGTGTTAAGGTGGAACCTCATAAATTTCAGAGAGGTGGTGGATATAGTGGTAGAGGCCAAGGGAGATTTGGCAAAGATACTAGGGATGGAGAATCTTCTAGTCTGGGTTGGAGGTCAGGAAAAGGGGAGGCACCAGTGAGAGTTGTTGCGTGTTTCTTTTGTAAAGAGGAGGGGCATTATAAATCCGAGTGTCCTAAGCTTAAAGGAGTGTAATTCTACCATTGTCATCAAGTGGGGCATGTTAAAAAGAATTGTCCGTAGTTGGCAGAGACTCCAACAACACATAGTGAAGTAGCAAGCAGAATGTTATCTCGAGGCAGTGCAGTGAAAAGTATGGGCAGAGGACAAGTTAGTAGTTCCAGGCCAGGTGGACGAGTTTTTACAATGAAAGAAGCTCAGATTACTCCAGATGTGGTGATAGGTACACTTTCTGTTACTGATAGAAGTGCTTATGTTCTGATTGATCCTGGTTCCACACATTCTTTTGTGTCATATGCATTTTCCATATATCTGAATAGACCATGCACTCATTTAGAGGTGGGGTTGGGTATTTCCATGCCTATGGGGGATATGATTGTAGTTGAATATGTTTTTTGTGATTGTGTTTTGACTGTGGGGGCTAGAGATACAATTATAGATCTACTTCCATTGGATATTTTTGATTTTGACATAATTCTGGGAATGGATTGGTTATCTAAATATCATGCATCTATGGATTGTTTCTGTAAGGAAGTTGTTTTTAATATGCCTGGTGAGCCTGAATTTAAATTTGTGGGGGAAAGCAAAATTGTTCCCAGTTGCATCATTTCTGCTATTCAGACGAGGAAATTATTGAGTAAGGGTTGTGAGGGTTTTATTTCATATGTTCTTGACACTAGGAAGGGGGCTTTACAATTAGTCGATGTTCCTATTGTACGGGATTTTCCTGAAGTGTTTCCTAGTGAGTTGCCAGGGTTACCTCCAGAAAGAGAAGTTGAGTTTAGTATCGAATTAGCACCGGGGACAACCCCTATTTCTATGGCACCGTATAGAATGGCACCTGCTGAGTTGAAAGAACTTAAGATCCAGTTACAGGATTTACTTGATAGGGGCTTTATACAACCCAGTGTATCTCCATGGGGTGCACCAGTTTTATTTGTGAAAAAGAGAGATGGTGCTATGCGGTTGTGTATTGATTATAGGCAACTGAATAAAGCTACAATTAAGAATAAATATCCTTTACCTCGTATAGATGATTTGTTTGATCAGTTACAGGGTGCTAAAGTGTTTTCAAAGATAGACTTGCGATCAGGGTATCATCAGTTGAGGGTGAAGGAGAGTGATATTTCTAAAACTACTTTTCGCACTCGATATGGTCATTTTGAGTTTTTGGTGATGCCTTTTGGGGTGACTAATGCTCCAGCTGTATTTATGGATCTTATGAACCGGGTACTGCATCTTTTTGTTGATTCATTTGTGATAGTTTTTATTGATGATATTCTGATTTATTCACATGATATGGTTGAACATGAAAAGCATCTCATAACTATTTTGAATCTGTTGAGAGATAAGAACTTGTATGCTAAGTTTAGCAAGTGTGAATTTTGGCTATCACAAGTTGTATTTTTAGGCCATGTTATTTTTGGAGATGGTATATGTGTTGATCCTAAAAAGGTAGAGGCTATTGTGAAATGGGAGAGGCCCAATAATGTGACTGAGGTGAGGAGTTTTCTGGGTTTAGCTGGGTATTATAGAAGGTTTATTAAGGGATTTTCTTCGATTGCCTTACCAATGACTAAACTAACCCGAAAAGATGTTAAGTTTGAATGGAATTCTGATTGCGAAAATAGTTTTGATGAATTGAAAAAGAGGTTGGTAACTGCACCTGTTCTTACTATTCCACATGGTGGAGATGGTTTTGTTGTTTATACCGATGCTTCACATCAGGGGTTGGGTTGTGTTTTTATGCAGCATGGTAAAGTTATTGCCTATGCTTCTAGGCAGTTGCGTACACATGAACGTAATTATCCTACACATGATTTGGAACTTGCTGCTATTGTGTTTGCTTTGAAGTTGTGGCGTCATTATCTATATGATGAGGTATGTGAAATTTTTACTAACCATCAAAGCCTTAAGTATTTGTTTACTCAGAAGGAGTTGAATTTGAGGCAGAGGCGGTGGATGGAGTTAATTAAAGATTATGATTGTACAATTCACTACCACCCAGGAAAGGCAAATGTAGTTACAGATGATTTGAGTAGAAAGGCTTCAGGAAGGTTATCTTGTATTCGATGTGCTAGAGTTGCTCATATTATGGAGTTGAGATTGATGGGAGTAGAATTGCAGCTAGTAGATGGGGATAGATTCTTTGCTCATGTAAGCGTAAGGCCTTTATTAGCTACCCGTATTCGTGATTTGCAAAGTCAAGATCCTTTTCTTGAGAAGAAATGACAAGATCTCTGAGATGGTAAGTCTGAAGATTTTTGTATTGTGAATGATGGCACTTTATTGTATAAGCAGCGGTTGTGTGTGCCTAATGTGTGTGGATTGAAAGAGGAAATTTTAGATGAGGCTCATAATTCCATTTATACTATGCATCCTGGTAGCACTAAAATGTATAGGGATTTAAAGGAGCATTATTGGTGGAATAATATGAAGAAGGAAATAGCTGATTTTGTTGCTAGGTGCCTTATATGTCAGCAAGTGAAAGTGGAGCATCAGAAGCCTACTGGTCTGCTTCAGCCATTGCCAATACCGGAATGGAAATGGGATCATGTATCGATGGATTTTGTAGTTGGTCTTCCTCGATCTCAGAAGGGGTCAGATTCGATTTGGGTAGTGGTGGATAGATTGACAAAGTCCGCTCACTTTCTAGCAGTCAAGAATACGTATACAGTTGATAGGTATGCTAGATTGTATGTTAATGAAATTATTCGATTGCATGGAGCACCGGTATCTATTGTTTCAGATAGGGACCCTACTTTTACATCCAGATTTTGGGATAGCTTGCAGTATGCTATGGGTACTAACTTGAAGTTTAGTACGGCTTTTCATCCCCCGACAGATGGGCAGTCTGAAAGGACAATACAGATTTTGGAAGATATGCTTAGAGATTGTGTGCTTGCTTTCAAAGGTAATTGGGATGAATATTTGCCTTTGATAGAATTTGCATATAACAATAGTTTTCAGTCTACTATTGGTATGGCTCCATATGAAGCCTTGTATGGTAGACGATGTCGTACACCGATATGTTGAGGTGAAGTTGGTGAAAGGAAGATAGAGGGTCCAGAATTAATTGAAGTCACCACTGAAAAAGTGAAGACTATTCAAGATAGAATGAGAATAGCTCAAAGCAGACAGAAAAGTTATGCGGATAAACAACGAAAAGATTTGGAATTCCAGAAAGGGGATTATGTGTTTCTTCGGATATATGCATGGAAAGGAGTTATGAGGTTTGGAAAGAAAGGGAAATTAAGTCCACGCTACATTGGACCTTATGAAATCCTTGAAAACGTCGGGATGGTTGCCTACAAGTTAGCATTACCACCAGAGTTAGCTCGATTACATGATGTTTTCCATGTTTCTATGTTGAGAAAGTATGTAGCAGACCCTTCACATGTATTGATGGAACAACCTATTGAATTGAAGGAAGATTTGAGCTACGTGGAAGAACCGCTTGCTATCGTCGATAGGAAAGAACAAATATTGAGATCAAAGGTGATCCCACTTGTGAAAGTTGTGTGGAGAAGGCATTCCATGGAAGAAGCTACATGGGAGAGTGAGGATAGCATGAAAATGCGTTATCCGTATTTGTTTGATTCGGACAACCAAGGTATGTCAATTTCGAGGACGAAATTTCCTAACAGGGGGAGAATTGTGACAACCCGAATATAATTATGATTAATTATGCTTAAATCATGCCTAGATTATGTGATATGATTAGTGTGTTATTAATAAATGTGATGTTAGTTTATTATGTTTAGTCTAATCCTACCTTCAAAAAGCATAAAATGTCGAATTAGTTACAAATACAAAATTTTGAAGGTTTCGGTAGGAATGTTCATGTTTAAGGCTAGTTTTGACCTTTATGACATAACAATTGACTTTAGGTGAAAAGTACATAGTTGTAGACAAGTGAGTTATGGTCATAATAAAATAAACGGTGTGTGAAACGGAGGTTCGAGTGATAAGTTATACCAAAATTACGAAACAAGGGCAAAATAGTCCATCCGTTAAGTAGTATTTTGTCTTATTATGGCAACAAATGTTTTATTCTCATTGGTTGGGAAGGGTGGTGGCTTTGGCCGACCTTAAACCCTTAGAATTTCCTCTTTATTCAGCCAAAATGCATCCATGAGAGATTTTAAGCTTAAGGAAAGAGAAGTAGGAAGTTAGGAAGAAAATGTGAGGAGAAATTGAAGAAAAATTCATAGAAAAATTACGTAAAAGCCCCTAAGGTATTTCCATCCATAAATCTTGTTTATTTTTTTGTATTACTTATTTAAATGATTGAAATAATCATTTGTGTACTGAAATTCCATGTCTTGATATGTACTTATGGATAGATGAAAGTTTAAGTAAACTTGAATGTGTAAACCCTTGAGATTGTTTTGTTTAAGAACCTTGTTTATTCAAACTTCCATATATTTATCTATATTTACTGGAATTGATTGATTCCAATTGGAGATTAACCTTGACTTACATATGTATGACATATCCGAAAATAATGGGAAAATACAAAGAAATGAGTCCTTGGTGAGAGTTTGAAGTTCGGGTAGGAAATCTGCCCTAAGGGTGAAAGTATGCCTACCATGTGTTCGATGTTTTGCTTGACATAGAAAATAAACTCTGAAAATTATGAAATTTTAATCTTGTATTTTTCAATATGTTTACTGATTTTGCGTTGAATATCATATAAATTTATGATGTAGAAAAATTATGGAAATTCCTGGAAGTTGAATGAACGATAAAAGAGCCTATATGGCAGATTTACTATATAGTGAAGAAATAGGCTTATTTTGCTCTAGGAAACTCGGAATGATGTGCCATCTTTTGTTTTGGAAACATGATATAATAAGGATTGGATTACCAAGAATAATTAAAAAGGGTTTGGGCTGTAATTTGAATATGTTAGATAACAGAACCTGAGTCTAGATGGGACTTCATTTTAATGAATGATTTGAATTGAATAATATGATGCTTATGAATTGAGTTATGATTGAAGTTATTCTTTGGACTATTAATATTCTTATGATGATACTAATATTGTACGAATTATAGGAAGGGAAGAAGAGCTGAGTGAACAAGTACCGGATAAAGGCAAGGGAAAAGCCAGTTAAACTGTCAAGGTGAGTGTACTTATGATTTGTTTCATATATAAATATGAATATAGCTCTAAGAGCGGATTTGTTTGAATACTTCGGTATTCAGGATTTGTTTGGATATTAAAATATCCAATATTATTTGGGTCTTATGATCCAGGATTGGTTTGAATACTTCGGTATTCAGGATTTGTTTGGATATCTAAATATCCAGGATTTGTTATTGCCAATGGGCATAATTATTTGGATCTTATGATCCATGATTTATTATTGCCAATGGGCAGGATTGTTCTAATTTTATATCCACATATTCGATATAGAATTGTTATTCTGTTGCAGGGAAGGAGTACCTCACTAAGCTTAATGCTTACGGTTTATATTTTAACAATTTCAGGTTTGTACGCTGCCAAATAGGATAACATATGACCGGTAACTTTGAGAGTTGCACCGTTAGAAGAGCTGGGGGTTTAAGTATGGAGATTTTATCGTTGTCACACTGAAGATTTTGATATACTCACACTTTGTATATATTGATTTAGTATGGATTGAGTTGATCATAGTTAATCGTAGTATTGTATAATCTCTAGTTATGACTATGATGTTGACTTCGTTATGGCACAAGAACAATATTATGTTCATTATGCAAAAAAAAAATATTGTTAAAGGAATTAAATTTTCAATGGGCTCGAGATTATTATCCAATTATTCTAATAACAAATGATTAGTACGGATATTGGGTTTGGGGTGTGACAACTAGTGGTATCAGAGCGTGGTTATAAATTCTGGACGTGTGTGACGGTTAGATGGAAGTATTGAGTTGATTTGATATTTATGAATTGTTTATGTACTAACCAATAGTTTAGTATTATAAACTGTTTATATTGGTTGTTAGAACTTTGTTGTATTACAGATTATTCCAGATGGAATCTGCGAATGGACAACCTAGAGAAGAGGGAGTAGCTTCTCGTACAGATAATGCTGAAGTAGAGCAGAGTGTTGCTGGAAGGGCCAGAGAGAATGAACAACCTACAGAGATTCAGATGATGGTGTAGGCAATGATGAGGATGGAAGAGCAACAAGAAAGAAATATGGCACAAATGGCAGAACAACATGCTAGATATCTAGAATCAAGGACTGTGGCCAGGATTGAGAAAGAGGCAAGGAAAGAAATGAAAGATTCCATGCATGAGAAGTTTTTGAAGTTGAATCCTCCAGAATATTCAGGGTCAGTTGAACCTACAGAAGCTGAGATGTGGGTCAGAGATCTAGAAACTATATTTGCAGTTATGAAGGTTCCAGATAACCAGAAAGTGAATCTAGCTGTGTTTAAGCTCAAAGGAGAGGCCAAATATTGGTGGGAAGCCAACAACCATTTGGTGCCCAGGATGGAAGGTACTGATGTTATTACTTGTGCTAAATTTATTAAAGCTTTGTATGTTAAGTATTTACCTAAGGTTTATAGGAGGGAGAAGCTGAGGGAGTTTATAAATTTGACCCAAGGGAAAATGTCCGTGAGGGAGTATGATGCTAAATTTATTGCTTTGTCTAGATTTTCTACTAAGTATGTGCAGGATGAAGGAGATAAATGTAGTAAGTTTCAAGATGGACTGATTTGGCCTATTCAAAATAGAGTGGCAACTTATGAGTTAGAAGATTATGCTTCTTTAGTAAACAAAGCCACGATAGCAGAAAGGCAAATGAACCAAGGTGTTGCGAGCAGAGAGAGTTTTAAGAAAAGTAGATTCGACGCATCTCAGTATGAGGGAGGTGAGAGTGGAAGTGTTAAGGTGGAACCTCATAAATTTCAGAGAGGTGGTGGATATAGTGGTAGAGGCCAAGGGAGATTTGGCAAAGATACTAGGGATGGAGAATCTTCTAGTCTGGGTTGGAGGTCAGGAAAAGGGGAGGCACCAGTGAGAGTTGTTGCGTGTTTCTTTTGTAAAGAGGAGGGGCATTATAAATCCGAGTGTCCTAAGCTTAAAGGAGTGTAATTCTACCATTGTCATCAAGTGGGGCATGTTAAAAAGAATTGTCCGTAGTTGGCAGAGACTCCAACAACACATAGTGAAGTAGCAAGCAGAATGTTATCTCGAGGCAGTGCAGTGAAAAGTATGGGCAGAGGACAAGTTAGTAGTTCCAGGCCAGGTGGACGAGTTTTTACAATGAAAGAAGCTCAGATTACTCCAGATGTGGTGATAGGTACACTTTCTGTTACTGATAGAAGTGCTTATGTTCTGATTGATCCTAGTTCCACACATTCTTTTGTGTCATATGCATTTTCCATATATCTGAATAGACCATGCACTCATTTAGAGGTGGGGTTGGGTATTTCCATGCCTATGGGGGATATGATTGTAGTTGAATATGTTTTTCGTGATTGTGTTTTGACTGTGGGGGCTAGAGATACAATTATAGATCTACTTCCATTGGATATTTTTGATTTTGACATAATTCTGGGAATGGATTGGTTATCTAAATATCATGCATCTATGGATTGTTTCTGTAAGGAAGTTGTTTTTAATATGCCTGGTGAGCCTGAATTTAAATTTGTGGGGGAAAGCAAAATTGTTCCCAGTTGCATCATTTCTGCTATTCAGACGAGGAAATTATTGAGTAAGGGTTGTGAGGGTTTTATTTCATATGTTCTTGACACTAGGAAGGGGGCTTTACAATTAGTCGATGTTCCTATTGTACGGGATTTTCCTGAAGTGTTTCCTAGTGAGTTGCCAGGGTTACCTCCAGAAAGAGAAGTTGAGTTTAGTATCGAATTAGCACCGGGGACAACCCCTATTTCTATGGCACCGTATAGAATGGCACCTGCTGAGTTGAAAGAACTTAAGATCCAGTTACAGGATTTACTTGATAGGGGCTTTATACAACCCAGTGTATCTCCATGGGGTGCACCAGTTTTATTTGTGAAAAAGAGAGATGGTGCTATGCGGTTGTGTATTGATTATAGGCAACTGAATAAAGCTACAATTAAGAATAAATATCCTTTACCTCGTATAGATGATTTGTTTGATCAGTTACAGGGTGCTAAAGTGTTTTCAAAGATAGACTTGCGATCAGGGTATCATCAGTTGAGGGTGAAGGAGAGTGATATTTCTAAAACTACTTTTCGCACTCGATATGGTCATTTTGAGTTTTTGGTGATGCCTTTTGGGGTGACTAATGCTCCAGCTGTATTTATGGATCTTATGAACCGGGTACTGCATCTTTTTGTTGATTCATTTGTGATAGTTTTTATTGATGATATTCTGATTTATTCACATGATATGGTTGAACATGAAAAGCATCTCATAACTATTTTGAATCTGTTGAGAGATAAGAAGTTGTATGCTAAGTTTAGCAAGTGTGAATTTTGGCTATCACAAGTTGTATTTTTAGGCCATGTTATTTTTGGAGATGGTATATGTGTTGATCCTAAAAAGGTAGAGGCTATTGTGAAATGGGAGAGGCCCAATAATGTGACTGAGGTGAGGAGTTTTCTGGGTTTAGCTGGGTATTATAGAAGGTTTATTAAGGGATTTTCTTCGATTGCCTTACCAATGACTAAACTAACCCGAAAAGATGTTAAGTTTGAATGGAATTCTGATTGCGAAAATAGTTTTGATGAATTGAAAAAGAGGTTGGTAACTGCACCTGTTCTTACTATTCCACATGGTGGAGATGGTTTTGTTGTTTATACCGATGCTTCACATCAGGGGTTGGGTTGTGTTTTTATGCAGCATGGTAAAGTTATTGCCTATGCTTCTAGGCAGTTGCGTACACATGAACGTAATTATCCTACACATGATTTGGAACTTGCTTCTATTGTGTTTGCTTTGAAGTTGTGGCGTCATTATCTATATGATGAGGTATGTGAAATTTTTACTAACCATCAAAGCCTTAAGTATTTGTTTACTCAGAAGGAGTTGAATTTGAGGCAGAGGCGGTGGATGGAGTTAATTAAAGATTATGATTGTACAATTCACTACCACCCAGGAAAGGCAAATGTAGTTACAGATGATTTGAGTAGAAAGGCTTCAGGCAGGTTATCTTATATTCGATGTGCTAGAGTTGCTCATATTATGGAGTTGAGATTGATGGGAGTAGAATTGCAGCTAGTAGATGGGGATAGATTCTTTGCTCATGTAAGCGTAAGGCCTTTATTAGCTACCCGTATTCGTGATTTGCAAAGTCAAGATCCTTTTCTTGAGAAGAAATGACAAGATCTCTGAGATGGTAAGTCTGAAGATTTTTGTATTGTGAATGATGGCACTTTATTGTATAAGCAGCGGTTGTGTGTGCCTAATGTGTGTGGATTGAAAGAGGAAATTTTAGATGAGGCTCATAATTCCATTTATACTATGCATCCTGGTAGCACTAAAATGTATAGGGATTTAAAGGAGCATTATTGGTGGAATAATATGAAGAAGGAAATAGCTGATTTTGTTGCTAGGTGCCTTATATGTCAGCAAGTGAAAGTGGAGCATCAGAAGCCTACTGGTCTGCTTCAGCCATTGCCAATACCGGAATGGAAATGGGATCATGTATCGATGGATTTTGTAGTTGGTCTTCCTCGATCTCAGAAGGGGTCAGATTCGATTTGGGTAGTGGTGGATAGATTGACAAAGTCCGCTCACTTTCTAGCAGTCAAGAATACGTATACAGTTGATAGGTATGCTAGATTGTATGTTAATGAAATTATTCGATTGCATGGAGCATCGGTATCTATTGTTTCAGATAGGGACCCTACTTTTACATCCAGATTTTGGGATAGCTTGCAGTATGCTATGGGTACTAACTTGAAGTTTAGTACGGCTTTTCATCCCCCGACAGATGGGCAGTCTGAAAGGACAATACAGATTTTGGAAGATATGCTTAGAGATTGTGTGCTTGCTTTCAAAGGTAATTGGGATGAATATTTGCCTTTGATAGAATTTGCATATAACAATAGTTTTCAGTCTACTATTGGTATGGCTCCATATGAAGCCTTGTATGGTAGACGATGTCGTACACCGATATGTTGAGGTGAAGTTGGTGAAAGGAAGATAGAGGGTCCAGAATTAATTGAAGTCACCACTGAAAAAGTGAAGACTATTCAAGATAGAATGAGAATAGCTCAAAGCAGACAGAAAAGTTATGCGGATAAACAACGAAAAGATTTGGAATTCCAGAAAGGGGATTATGTGTTTCTTCGGATATATGCATGGAAAGGAGTTATGAGGTTTGGAAAGAAAGGGAAATTAAGTCCACGCTACATTGGACCTTATGAAATCCTTGAAAACGTCGGGATGGTTGCCTACAAGTTAGCATTACCACCAGAGTTAGCTCGATTACATGATGTTTTCCATGTTTCTATGTTGAGAAAGTATGTAGCAGACCCTTCACATGTATTGATGGAACAACCTATTGAATTGAAGGAAGATTTGAGCTACGTGGAAGAACCGCTTGCTATCGTCGATAGGAAAGAACAAATATTGAGATCAAAGGTGATCCCACTTGTGAAAGTTGTGTGGAGAAGGCATTCCATGGAAGAAGCTACATGGGAGAGTGAGGATAGCATGAAAATGCGTTATCCGTATTTGTTTGATTCGGACAACCAAGGTATGTCAATTTCGAGGACGAAATTTCCTAACAGGGGGAGAATTGTGACAACCCGAATATAATTATGATTAATTATGCTTAAATCATGCCTAGATTATGTGATATGATTAGTGTGTTATTAATAAATGTGATGTTAGTTTATTATGTTTAGTCTAATCCTACCTTCAAAAAGCATAAAATGTCGAATTAGTTACAAATACAAAATTTTGAAGGTTTCGGTAGGAATGTTCATGTTTAAGGCTAGTTTTGACCTTTATGACATAACAATTGACTTGAAGTGAAAAGTACATAGTTGTAGACAAGTGAGTTATGGTCATAATAAAATAAACGGTGTGTGAAACGGAGGTTCGAGTGATAAGTTATACCAAAATTACGAAACAAGGGCAAAATAGTCCATCCGTTAAGTAGTATTTTGTCTTATTATGGCAACAAATGTTTTATTCTCATTGGTTGGGAAGGGTGGTGGCTTTGGCCGACCTTAAACCCTTAGCATTTCCTCTTTATTCAGCCAAAATGCATCCATGAGAGATTTTAAGCTTAAGGAAAGAGAAGTAGGAAGTTAGGAAGAAAGTGTGAGGAGAAATTGAAGAAAAATTCATAGAAAAATTACGTAAAAGCCCCTAAGGTATTTCCATCCATAAATCTTGTTTATTTTTTTGTATTACTTATTTAAATGATTGAAATAATCATTTGTGTACTGAAATTCCATGTCTTGATATGTACTTATGGATAGATGAAAGTTTAAGTAAACTTGAATGTGTAAACCCTTGAGATTGTTTTGTTTAAGAACCTTGTTTATTCAAACTTCCATATATTTCTCTATATTTACTGGAATTGATTTATTCCAATTGGAGATTAACCTTGACTTACATATGTATGACATATCCGAAAATAATGGGAAAATACATAGAAATGAGTCCTTGGTGAGAGTTTGAAGTTCGGGTAGGAAATCTGCCCTAAGGGTGAAAGTATGCCTACCATGTGTTCGATGTTTTGCTTGACATAGAAAATAAACTCTGAAAATTATGAAATTTTAATCTTGTATTTTTCAATATGTTTACTGATTTTGCGTTGAATATCATATAAATTTATGATGTAGAAAAATTATGGAAATTCCTGGAAGTTGAATGAACGATAAAAGAGCCTATATGGCAGATTTACTATATAGTGAAGAAATAGGCTTATTTTGCTCTAGGAAACTCGGAATGATGTGCCATCTTTTGTTTTGGAAACATGATATAATAAGGATTGGATTACCAAGAATAATTAAAAAGGGTTTGGGCTGTAATTTGAATATGTTAGATAACAGAACCTGAGTCTAGATGGGACTTCATTTTAATGAATGATTTGAATTGAATAATATGATGCTTATGAATTGAGTTATGATTGAAGTTATTCTTTGGACTATTAATATTCTTATGATGATACTACTATTGTAAGAATTATAGGAAGGGAAGAAGAGCTGAGTGAACAAGTACCGGATAAAGGCAAGGGAAAAGCCAGTTAAACTGTCAAGGTGAGTGTACTTATGATTTGTTTCATATATAAATATGAATATAGCTCTAAGAGCGGATTTGTTTGAATACTTCGGTATTCAGGATTTGTTTGGATATTAAAATATCCAATATTATTTGGGTCTTATGATCCAGGATTGGTTTGAATACTTCGGTATTCAGGATTTGTTTGGATATCTAAATATCCAGGATTTGTTATTGCCAATGGGCATAATTATTTGGATCTTATGATCCATGATTTATTATTGCCAATGGGCAGGATTGTTCTAATTTTATATCCACATATTCGATATAGAATTGTTATTCTGTTGCAGGGAAGGAGTACCTCACTAAGCTTAATGCTTACGGTTTATATTTTAACAATTTCAGGTTTGTACGCTGCCAAATAGGATAACATATGACCGGTAACTTTGAGAGTTGCACCGTTAGAAGAGCTGGGGGTTTAAGTATGGAGATTTTATCGTTGTCACACTGAAGATTTTGATATACTCACACTTTGTATATATTGATTTAGTATGGATTGAGTTGATCATAGTTAATCGTAGTATTGTATAATCTCTAGTTATGACTATGATGTTGACTTCGTTATGGCACAAGAACAATATTATGTTCATTATGCAAAAAAAAAATATTGTTAAAGGAATTAAATTTTCAATGGGCTCGAGATTATTATCCAATTATTCTAATAACAAATGATTAGTACGGATATTGGGTTTGGGGTGTGACAACTAGTGGTATCAGAGCGTGGTTATAAATTCTGGACGTGTGTGACGGTTAGATGGAAGTATTGAGTTGATTTGATATTTATGAATTGTTTATGTACTAACCAATAGTTTAGTATTATAAACTGTTTATATTGGTTGTTAGAACTTTGTTGTATTACAGATTATTCCAGATGGAATCTGCGAATGGACAACCTAGAGAAGAGGGAGTAGCTTCTCGTACAGATAATGCTGAAGTAGAGCAGAGTGTTGCTGGAAGGGCCAGAGAGAATGAACAACCTACAGAGATTCAGATGATGGTGTAGGCAATGATGAGGATGGAAGAGCAACAAGAAAGAAATATGGCGCAAATGGCAGAACAACATGCTAGATATCTAGAATCAAGGACTGTGGCCAGGATTGAGAAAGAGGCAAGGAAAGAAATGAAAGATTCCATGCATGAGAAGTTTTTGAAGTTGAATCCTCCAGAATATTCAGGGTCAGTTGAACCTACAGAAGCTGAGATGTGGGTCAGAGATCTAGAAACTATATTTGCAGTTATGAAGGTTCCAGATAACCAGAAAGTGAATCTAGCTGTGTTTAAGCTCAAAGGAGAGGCCAAATATTGGTGGGAAGCCAACAACCATTTGGTGCCCAGGATGGAAGGTACTGATGTTATTACTTGTGCTAAATTTATTAAAGCTTTGTATGTTAAGTATTTACCTAAGGTTTATAGGAGGGAGAAGCTGAGGGAGTTTATAAATTTGACCCAAGGGAAAATGTCCGTGAGGGAGTATGATGCTAAATTTATTGCTTTGTCTAGATTTTCTACTAAGTATGTGCAGGATGAAGGAGATAAATGTAGTAAGTTTCAAGATGGACTGATTTGGCCTATTCAAAATAGAGTGGCAACTTATGAGTTAGAAGATTATGCTTCTTTAGTAAACAAAGCCACGATAGCAGAAAGGCAAATGAACCAAGGTGTTGCGAGCAGAGAGAGGTTTAAGAAAAGTAGATTCGACGCATCTCAGTATGAGGGAGGTGAGAGTGGAAGTGTTAAGGTGGAACCTCATAAATTTCAGAGAGGTGGTGGATATAGTGGTAGAGGCCAAGGGAGATTTGGCAAAGATACTAGGGATGGAGAATCTTCTAGTCTGGGTTGGAGGTCAGGAAAAGGGGAGGCACCAGTGAGAGTTGTTGCGTGTTTCTTTTGTAAAGAGGAGGGGCATTATAAATCCGAGTGTCCTAAGCTTAAAGGAGTGTAATTCTACCATTGTCATCAAGTGGGGCATGTTAAAAAGAATTGTCCGTAGTTGGCAGAGACTCCAACAACACATAGTGAAGTAGCAAGCAGAATGTTATCTCGAGGCAGTGCAGTGAAAAGTATGGGCAGAGGACAAGTTAGTAGTTCCAGGCCAGGTGGACGAGTTTTTACAATGAAAGAAGCTCAGATTACTCCAGATGTGGTGATAGGTACACTTTCTGTTACTGATAGAAGTGCTTATGTTCTGATTGATCCTAGTTCCACACATTCTTTTGTGTCATATGCATTTTCCATATATCTGAATAGACCATGCACTCATTTAGAGGTGGGGTTGGGTATTTCCATGCCTATGGGGGATATGATTGTAGTTGAATATGTTTTTCGTGATTGTGTTTTGACTGTGGGGGCTAGAGATACAATTATAGATCTACTTCCATTGGATATTTTTGATTTTGACATAATTCTGGGAATGGATTGGTTATCTAAATATCATGCATCTATGGATTGTTTCTGTAAGGAAGTTGTTTTTAATATGCCTGGTGAGCCTGAATTTAAATTTGTGGGGGAAAGCAAAATTGTTCCCAGTTGCATCATTTCTGCTATTCAGACGAGGAAATTATTGAGTAAGGGTTGTGAGGGTTTTATTTCATATGTTCTTGACACTAGGAAGGGGGCTTTACAATTAGTCGATGTTCCTATTGTACGGGATTTTCCTGAAGTGTTTCCTAGTGAGTTGCCAGGGTTACCTCCAGAAAGAGAAGTTGAGTTTAGTATCGAATTAGCACCGGGGACAACCCCTATTTATATGGCACCGTATAGAATGGCACCTGCTGAGTTGAAAGAACTTAAGATCCAGTTACAGGATTTACTTGATAGGGGCTTTATACAACCCAGTGTATCTCCATGGGGTGCACCAGTTTTATTTGTGAAAAAGAGAGATGGTGCTATGCGGTTGTGTATTGATTATAGGCAACTGAATAAAGCTACAATTAAGAATAAATATCCTTTACCTCGTATAGATGATTTGTTTGATCAGTTACAGGGTGCTAAAGTGTTTTCAAAGATAGACTTGCGATCAGGGTATCATCAGTTGAGGGTGAAGGAGAGTGATATTTCTAAAACTACTTTTCGCACTCGATATGGTCATTTTGAGTTTTTGGTGATGCCTTTTGGGGTGACTAATGCTCCAGCTGTATTTATGGATCTTATGAACCGGGTACTGCATCTTTTTGTTGATTCATTTGTGATAGTTTTTATTGATGATATTCTGATTTATTCACATGATATGGTTGAACATGAAAAGCATCTCATAACTATTTTGAATTTGTTGAGAGATAAGAAGTTGTATGCTAAGTTTAGCAAGTGTGAATTTTGGCTATCACAAGTTGTATTTTTAGGCCATGTTATTTTTGGAGATGGTATATGTGTTGATCCTAAAAAGGTAGAGGCTATTGTGTAATGGGAGAGGCCCAATAATGTGACTGAGGTGAGGAGTTTTCTGGGTTTAGTTGGGTATTATAGAAGGTTTATTAAGGGATTTTCTTCGATTGCCTTACCAATGACTAAACTAACCCGGAAAGATGTTAAGTTTGAATGGAATTCTGATTGCGAAAATAGTTTTGATGAATTGAAAAAGAGGTTGGTAACTGCACCTGTTCTTACTATTCCACATGGTGGAGATGGTTTTGTTGTTTATACCGATGCTTCACATCAGGGGTTGGGTTGTGTTTTTATGCAGCATGGTAAAGTTATTGCCTATGCTTCTAGGCAGTTGCGTACACATGAACGTAATTATCCAACACATGATTTGGAACTTGCTGCTATTGTGTTTGCTTTGAAGTTGTGGCATCATTATCTATATGATGAGGTATGTGAAATTTTTACTAACCATCAAAGCCTTAAGTATTTGTTTACTCAGAAGGAGTTGAATTTGAGGCAGAGGCGGTGGATGGAGTTAATTAAAGATTATGATTGTACAATTCACTACCACCCAGGAAAGGCAAATGTAGTTACAGATGATTTGAGTAGAAAGGCTTCAGGCAGGTTATCTTGTATTCGATGTGCTAGAGTTGCTCATATTATGGAGTTGAGATTGATGGGAGTAGAATTGCAGCTAGTAGATGGGGATAGATTCTTTGCTCATGTAAGCGTAAGGCCTTTATTAGCTACCCGTATTCGTGATTTTCAAAGTCAAGATCCTTTTCTTGAGAAGAAACAACAAGATCTCTGAGATGGTAAGTCTGAAGATTTTTGTATTGTGAATGATGGCACTTTATTGTATAAGCAGCGGTTGTGTGTGCCTAATGTGTGTGGATTGAAAGAGGAAATTTTAGACGAGGCTCATAATTCCATTTATACTATGCATCCTGGTAGCACTAAAATGTATAGGGATTTAAAGGAGCATTATTGGTGGAATAATATGAAGAAGGAAATAGCTGATTTTGTTGCTAGGTGCCTTATATGTCAGCAAGTGAAAGTGGAGCATCAGAAGCCTACTGGTCTGCTTCAGCCATTGCCAATACCGGAATGGAAATGGGATCATGTATCGATGGATTTTGTAGTTGGTCTTCCTCGATCTCAGAAGGGGTCAGATTCGATTTGGGTAGTGGTGGATAGATTGACAAAGTCCGCTCACTTTCTAGCAGTCAAGAATACGTATACAGTTGATAGGTATGCTAGATTGTATGTTAATGAAATTATTCGATTGCATGGAGCACCGGTATCTATTGTTTCAGATAGGGACCCTACTTTTACATCCAGATTTTGGGATAGCTTGCAGTATGCTATGGGTACTAACTTGAAGTTTAGTACGGCTTTTCATCCCCCGACAGATGGGCAGTCTGAAAGGACAATACAGATTTTGGAAGATATGCTTAGAGATTGTGTGCTTGCTTTCAAAGGTAATTGGGATGAATATTTGCCTTTGATAGAATTTGCATATAACAATAGTTTTCAGTCTACTATTGGTATGGCTCCATATGAAGCCTTGTATGGTAGACGATGTCGTACACCGATATGTTGAGGTGAAGTTGGTGAAAGGAAGATAGAGGGTCCAGAATTAATTGAAGTCACCACTGAAAAAGTGAAGACTATTCAAGATAGAATGAGAATAGCTCAAAGCAGACAGAAAAGTTATGCGGATAAACAACGAAAAGATTTGGAATTCCAGAAAGGGGATTATGTGTTTCTTCGGATATATGCATGGAAAGGAGTTATGAGGTTTGGAAAGAAAGGGAAATTAAGTCCACGCTACATTGGACCTTATGAAATCCTTGAAAACGTCGGGATGGTTGCCTACAAGTTAGCATTACCACCAGAGTTAGCTCGATTACATGATGTTTTCCATGTTTCTATGTTGAGAAAGTATGTAGCAGACCCTTCACATGTATTGATGGAACAACCTATTGAATTGAAGGAAGATTTGAGCTACGTGGAAGAACCGCTTGCTATCGTCGATAGGAAAGAACAAATATTGAGATCAAAGGTGATCCCACTTGTGAAAGTTGTGTGGAGAAGGCATTCCATGGAAGAAGCTACATGGGAGAGTGAGGATAGCATGAAAATGCGTTATCCGTATTTGTTTGATTCGGACAACCAAGGTATGTCAATTTCGAGGACGAAATTTCCTAACAGGGGGAGAATTGTGACAACCCGAATATAATTATGATTAATTATGCTTAAATCATGCCTAGATTATGTGATATGATTAGTGTGTTATTAATAAATGTGATGTTAGTTTATTATGTTTAGTCTAATCCTACCTTCAAAAAGCATAAAATGTCGAATTAGTTACAAATACAAAATTTTGAAGGTTTCGGTAGGAATGTTCATGTTTAAGGCTAGTTTTGACCTTTATGACATAACAATTGACTTGAAGTGAAAAGTACATAGTTGTAGACAAGTGAGTTATTGTCATAATAAAATAAACGGTGTGTGAAACGGAGGTTCGAGTGATAAGTTATACCAAAATTACGAAACAAGGGCAAAATAGTCCATCCGTTAAGTAGTATTTTGTCTTATTATGGCAACAAATGTTTTATTCTCATTGGTTGGGAAGGGTGGTGGATTTGGCCGACCTTAAACCCTTAGAATTTCCTCTTTATTCAGCCAAAATGCATCCATGAGAGATTTTAAGCTTAAGGAAAGAGAAGTAGGAAGTTAGGAAGAAAGTGTGAGGAGAAATTGAAGAAAAATTCATAGAAAAATTACGTAAAAGCCCCTAAGGTATTTCCATCCATAAATCTTGTTTATTTTTTTGTATTACTTATTTAAATGATTGAAATAATCATTTGTGTACTGAAATTCCATGTCTTGCTATGTACTTATGGATAGATGAAAGTTTAAGTAAACTTGAATGTGTAAACCCTTGAGATTGTTTTGTTTAAGAACCTTGTTTATTCAAACTTCCATATATTTCTCTATATTTACTGGAATTGATTGATTCCAATTGGAGATTAACCTTGACTTACATATGTATGACATATCCTAAAATAATGGGAAAATACCAAGAAATGAGTCCTTGGTGAGAGTTTGAAGTTCGGGTATGAAATCTGCCCTAAGGGTGAAAGTATGCCTACCATGTGTTCGATGTTTTGCTTGACATAGAAAATAAACTCTGAAAATTATGAAATTTTAATCTTGTATTTTTCAATATGTTTACTGATTTTGGGTTGAATATCATATAAATTTATGATGTAGAAAAATTATGGAAATTCCTGGAAGTTGAATGAACGATAAAAGAGCCTATATGGCAGATTTACTATATAGTGAAGAAATAGGCTTATTTTGCTCTAGGAAACTCGGAATGATGTGCCATCTTTTGTTTTGGAAACATGATATAATAAGGATTGGATTACCAAGAATAATTAAAAAGGGTTTGGGCTGTAATTTGAATATGTTAGATAACAGAACCTGAGTCTAGATGGGACTTCATTTTAATGAATGATTTGAATTGAATAATATGATGCTTATGAATTGAGTTATGATTGAAGTTATTCTTTGGACTATTAATATTCTTATGATGATACTACTATTGTAAGAATGATAGGAAGGGAAGAAGAGCTGAGTGAACAAGTACCGGATAAAGGCAAGGGAAAAGCCAGTTAAACTGTCAAGGTGAGTGTACTTATGATTTGTTTCATATATAAATATGAATATAGCTCTAAGAGCGGATTTGTTTGAATACTTCGGTATTCAGGATTTGTTTGGATATTAAAATATCCAATATTATTTGGGTCTTATGATCCAGGATTGGTTTGAATACTTCGGTATTCAGGATTTGTTTGGATATCTAAATATCCAGGATTTGTTATTGCCAATGGGCAGAATTATTTGGATCTTATGATCCATGATTTATTATTGCCAATGGGCAGGATTGTTCTAATTTTATATCCACATATTCGATATAGAATTGTTATTCTGTTGCAGGGAAGGAGTACCTCACTAAGCTTAATGCTTACGGTTTATATTTTAACAATTTCAGGTTTGTACGCTGCCAAATAGGATAACATATGACCGGTAACTTTGAGAGTTGCACCGTTAGAAGAGCTGGGGGTTTAAGTATGGAGATTTTATCGTTGTCACACTGAAGATTTTGATATACTCACACTTTGTATATATTGATTTAGTATGGATTGAGTTGATCATAGTTAATCGTAGCATTGTATAATCTCTAATTATGACTATGATGTTGACTTCGTTATGGCACAAGAACAATATTATGTTCATTATGCAAAACAAAAAATATTGTTAAAGGAATTAAATTTTCAATGGGCTCGAGATTATTATCCAATTATTCTAATAACAAATGATTAGTATGGATATTGGGTTTGGGGTGTGACATTTGGGTTCGCTTCTATATCCCACAAAGAAGAAGATTGTTTGCTGTAACATACCCACTTGGAGAAAGGATCCTTGTTCGGGTGGCGATGACCGAAAAAGTACGATTGGTGGATTTCGAGACTGCGGTGGAGCTCCGTGGTTATTCGCTAAGCCGAGGTGTGTACAAGAAGGAGCGTCGGGGCTTGTACGGAGTCAATTCGAATGTTGTAAGTCTTACTGTCTTGTACTTGTAATACCGTACTTAGTGGATTTGACGCTAGGGTCGTCCGAGGTTTTTTTCCGTTGTGGGGTTTTCCTTGTACATCGCGGCATAGTGGTTTGTCTCTTTATTTTATCTTTTGCTAAATCACATTAGATGCATGTTTAGGTAAAAAGATAAAATTGCGATATTTAATTTGGTGCATGGTTAAATTTCTTTTGGGCTAAAAGTTAAATATTCACAAGTTTGTTTTAAAGTGCAATTTTTAATTTTGAGAAAATTAAAATCCAGTTTAGTTTAATTTTAATTTTGGAAGAATTAAAATTGTAATATTTTAATTGTGAATCTTGTAAAGATTATTCTCTTTAATTGAACCATCCGTATTCCACACATAAAGGAAATTATTTTTAATTAAATTTGGGGGTCATCAGTCCAACAAGATCGCTAATTTATTGCGTTTAAGATCCTTTTAAATATTTTTGACAAAAATGGAATTTACCCCTTTTTCAAAATTTCCTATTTTCGATGGTTCTAATTACGCATATTGGAAAGCACGTATGCATTCGACACTTAGGTCTCTAGATGAGAGGGTTTGGTTGTCTGTCGTTAACGGGTTGTCTCCACCTACACATTTAGTAGATAATGATCGTGTTCCCAAACCCACCGATAAATGGAGTGAGAATGAATTTAAACTTGAAAATTTTAGATCCTGTGGTTTAAATGCCTTGTTTAGCGCGGTCACACCGGATGAATTCCGACGCATTATGACGTGTGAAACTGCTAAAGAAGCTTGGGATATTTTACAACTCACTCATGAAGGAACTAGTGTCGTTAAGGCTTTGAAACTCCAAAATCTCACCACTCAATTTGAAACCATCAAAATGAATGAAAAAGAAACTTTTGATGAATTTTATGCTAGACTTTTTGATATAGTTAATTCATCTTTTAATTTGGGAGAGAAAATACCCGACTACCAAGTAATAAAGAAAATTTTAAGGTCCCTACCCGATAGATTTATTCCTAAGATGACCGTGTTGGATTATTTACCAACTTTATCCTCTACGAAATTGGAAGATCTTGTAGGTGATTTACAAACTTATGAACTAGACATGTTTCCCTCTAAAACTGAAAAGAAAATAGATAAGGGCAATGCTTTAAAAGCCCGAAAGGAGGAAAAACAAGTAGTAGAGAGTGAAAGTGAGAGTGACTCGGAAGATATGGCTATGTTTGCTAGGAAGTTTCAAAAATTTCTTAAATTTAGCAAAGATAAATTTAAAAATTATTTGAAGAAATTTGAAAAATCTAAGCATGACAAAGCCGAGAAGATCCCTAAAATGTTTAATGAAAATTTAAATAGGGACGAGTCAAATAGGTGTTATGGGTGTGAAGGGTATGGCCATAGGGCAAAAGAGTGCCCCACTAAACTAAGGAGAAAGGTTAAGAAACCAATTTCTTTTAATGCAACCCTTAGGGATAGTGATAATGAAGAGGGACCCGATTCCCCCACTAAGCCCAACTTTGTGACTTTTATAGCTAGTCATGTGAGTGATAGTGAGCACTCCTCTATTGATGAAATTTTAACACATGACACTTCCAAGGTCAAAGTTTATGATTCCCTTATTTTTTATGGTTGTTAGAGTGACAAAGAGAGATAAAGTGATGATGAGGTTGATGTGAGTGAACTTCAATTTGCATTTTAAGAATTATTTGAAGAATCTATTAAATTAAAAAGAACAAATTTGAAGTTAGAAGCTAGTTTGAAAGAGCGTGTCGAGGTCATTAGTGAGAGTGTTTTAGTGGAAGACCTTAGGACACGTGAGAGAGCTCTTCGTGAGAAGCTTGAGTATGTAGAAGGTGAGAGAGATTGCCTTAAAGGTTTATATGGAATCCTTGAAAAGGTTCTTCTTGCGTTTGAAGAGGGGAATGTTTTATTAGAGTATAAAATTTTAGAATTAGAAAATAAATTAAAAGACTCAAGTAAAGTCAAATTTGATTTGGAGTTTCGTTCGGAGAAATTAGATAAAATCTTAGGAATGGTCCAAATTAAAAATGACACGTGTGGTTTAGGCTTCAATACTTGTAATGAATCAACTCATAAAGACATAAACTCAAATTTGATGTGTCTGTGAAGGCTGCCTTAGATGATGCCTCTGAGAAGATCTTAGAGGAGTACAAGGTCTCTGATGAGTTTGTCAGCTTCGACTTTGAGTACCTCGAAAGGGGTGTAAAGGCCACTCGAAAATGGGCTGCCATTAAGGAGAAGGAATCAGGGAGCCTTGCAGCCTCCGACTTCATTGGTTTGGGTTATGCTGATCCTCCGTTTTCTCAGGCCTTGCAAGAGGTAGAGGTAGAGGAGGAGGGAGGTGCCATACCTACTGAGACTGCCCCCCACAATCACACCAGGACTGAAGATGTTGGTGTTCAGGATGACGAGGTGGAAGTGACCACCCTCGGCCAGGGAGATGTGGGCATGGCAACTAACCCTGAGGCTGCAGACAGTTGACCACCTTGTGAAGCTCTTTGTAATTTTTAATTTCCAATTCAAACCGTAACCTCTGATGACAAACTTTGTTACCTTGTGGCTTGTAATTCTTAACTTTATTCTATGTCAACCTCTGAAGGGGGCTTTATTTCTTTATTTGCTGAAAGTTCTTTAAATGATTTTTCTGTCATGCAATGTGTTTGTGCTAAGGCCCGAGGTCGTCAACTAAGATGTTACCCTCACAAAATGTTCACCAAATTAATGATATTAAGGTGTGAGGTCATCAACTAAGATGTTACCCTTATAAAATGTTCACCAAATTAATGATGTTAAGGTCTGAGGTCATCAACTAAGATGTTACCCTCATAAAATATTCACCTAATTAATGATGTTCAAGGTCTAAGGTCATCAACTAAGATGTTACCCTCATAAAATATTCACCAAATTAATAATGTCTAGGGTCTGAGGTCATATAAATGTGATGTCTTACCTTATACCTTGTCACCAAATTATGATGTTTAAGGTATGAGGTCATCAACTAAGATGTTACCCTCATAAAATATTCACCAAATTAATGATGTTCAAGGTCTGAGGTCATCAACTAAGATGTTACCCTCATAAAATATTCACCAAATTAATTATGTTTAGGGTGTGAGGTCATCTAAATGTGATGTTACCCTCATAAAATATTCACCTAATTAATGATGTTCAAGGTCTAAGGTCATCAACTAAGATGTTACCCTCATAAAATATTCACCAAATTAATAATGTCTAGGGTCTGAGGTCATATAAATGTGATGTCTTACCTTATACCTTGTCACCAAATTATGATGTTTAAGGTATGAGGTCATCAACTAAGATGTTACCCTCATAAAATATTCACCAAATTAATGATGTTCAAGGTCTGAGGTCATCAACTAAGATGTTACCCTCATAAAATATTCACCAAATTAATTATGTTTAGGGTGTGAGGTCATCTAAATGTGATGTCTTACCTCAAACCTTGTCACCAAATTATGATGTTTAAGGTCTAAGGTCATTAACTAAGATATTACCCCCATACAATTTTCACTAAATAAATGATGTCTAAGGCCTGAGGTCATCCAAGTATGATGTTCACCTCAGAACTTGTCACCAAATTATGATGTTTAAGGTCTGAGGTCATCAGCTAAGATGTTACCCCCATAAAATTTTCACCAAATAAATGATGTCTAAGGTCTAAGGTCATCCAAGTATAATGTTCACCTCAGACCTTGTCACCAAATTATGGTGTTTAAGGTCTGAGGTCATCCAAGTATGATGTTAACCTTACACCTTGTCACCAAATTATGATGTTTAAGGTCTAAGGTCATCAACTAAGATGTTATCCCCATAAATTCTACCACTAGAGAATAATGAACCAAGAATTGACACGAGAACCGATCTTCTCATTAATAATCTCTTCATAAGATGATGTATATTTACATAATAAGTCTTGCAACATCATATGTAATACTTTTTTAGATGATCGGCATTCTAAGGATTAGAAAAAGGTTCCCCTTCAAGGTTTTCTAGCCTGTAGGTCCCAGGCACAACCTCCTCAAACCTCTTTGTAAGGACCATGCCAATTCGGGTGAAGCTTGTTTGCCTTCTGTAACGTCTTCTTCAGCACTAGGTCTCCCACAATTATGGGTCTTAATTTTACCCTTTGATTGTAAAAATTTGTTGTTCTTTGCTGGTAAGCTGCCTGCCTGATTTCTGCGTCCTCCATTCTCTCTTCGATCAAATTGAGGTCAAGTCTTCTCTCCTCCCCATTCTTCTTAGGGTCATAGGTCTGAACCCTATGATTAGGAAGTCCTACTTCTGTTGGTATGACGGCCTCCGAGACATGTGCTAACATATACGGGGTCTCCCCCGTTGGTGTCCTAGCCATTGTTCTGTAGGCCCATAACACAACATAAACCTCTTCAGTCCATCTTCCCTTAGTTATTCTAACCTCTTCTTGATCCCGTCAAGGATCGTTCTATTTGTGACTTTTGTCTGACCATTCGCCTGAGGTCGTCCAGGAGAAGAGAAAAATTGCTTTATCCCAACTCTTTCATAATATTTTTCCAAGGAAGAATTCTTGAACTGGGTTCCGTTGTCCGAGATGAGGGTGTTTGGGAGGCCATGTCTGCATATGATGTTCTTACAAATAAATTGGAAGGTCTTCTTATCTGTAATCATGATCATCGGCTCGGCCTCTACCCATTTGGAGAAGTAATCAATGGAGACTATCAACAGTTGGTAGTTATTTGTAGCTCTTAGTAGGGGACCCACTAAGTTAATTCCCCATACTGTGAACGGCCAAGGAGAACTTATTGACATCATAGGCTATTGAGGTTGATGGGGGATAGTGGAGAATCTTTGGCATTTGTCACACCTCTTCACGTAGGTTGCAGCATCCTTAGCCAATGTCGGCCACCAGTATCCTTGCATAATAACTCTTTTAGGCAAAGGTCTTCCTCCTATATGACTGGAGCAAGGACCCTCGTGTACATCTTGTAGGACGCAGGGAACTTCTGTGGTATGAACACATCTGAGGAGAGGTAATGGGAATCCCTTCTTATATAGGACGTCTCCTACTATTTAGAACTTTGCAGCTCTGTACCTCAGTTTCATTCTTTCTAGTTTTGATTCCGGCAGCTCTCCCTCTCTGATATATCTGATAAGGGGGTCCATCCATGAGTCCCCTAGGTTCAAATTGAGGCAAAGGTTACTGACCTCTTCTCCTTCAATGGTCTCCTTGGGCAAGATCTCAACTAGGATTGTCCTTCTAATGTATATCCTTGTTGCCGAAGCTAACCTTGCCAATGCATCTACGTGGATATTATTTTGTCGAGGTATTTTCCTCATCTTTACCTCTTCGAAACCTTCGAGTATCGTTCTCACCCTCTTCGGGCATTTATCCATCCTTTTATCCTTGGCATCATAAACTCCCAACACTTGATTAACAACTAACCTTGAGTCTTCTTACCCTATGGGTCTTCTCCAATGAGAGGCTCGTGATCATGGCCTCATATTCTGACTCATTATTTGACGCCTTAAAGTGAAACCTTAGGGCATATTCAACGTTAGTACCATCCAGAGCTGAAAGTATTAGCCCTGCACCACTTCTGCTTTCGTAAGAAGACCCATCAACAAAGAGGTTCCAGATGTCTTTATATGATGGGAAACTCCATTCTGATGTGACTCCATGCCTGAAGAGGTACCGGTCTTCCTCATTCTCGGTTATTCCATTTCTGGTTCTCTTGGATATAACCTCTTCTGGATCTTGGAAGACGTTGCTATTTGACTGCTCTACAGTCTCTAGGTCATTCTCAACCTCAGTCTCTTCCCATGTGAACTCAGCGACAAAATTTGTAAGTGACTCCCCTTTGATGGCCACCCTGGACTGATAATTAAGGTCATACTCTCCCAACTCAATGGCCCATGTCATTATTATACTCGACTTTTTAGGTTTGTGGAGGACCTGTCTTAGTGGGGAGTCGGTGAGGATGACTATGGAATGGGCCTGAAAGTAGGGCTTCATCTTCCTAGAAGCATGTATCAAGGAGTAGGCTAACTTTTCCATCCGAGGATAATTCTATTCAGACACTTGAAGAGCCTTACTTTTGAAGTATACAGGCCTTTGAACCCCAACGTCTTCCCGTAAAATGGCTACACTTATAGCTGATTCAGAGACTATTAGATATACATACAACTTATCTCCCACTATTAGCCGAGATAAGAGCAAAGGAGATTCGAGGTAGGACTTGAGTTGGTTAAAATCCTCATCACACTCTTTGTCCCATTCGAAGGCCTTTCTAATCACCTTAAAGAACAGAAGACACTTATTCGTCGCCCTGGAAACAAATCTATTAAGTGCAGCTACTCTTCTAGTGAGCCTCTGAACGTCCTTGATGCTTCTTGGTGTCTTCATGTCAATCAAAGCTTTAATTTTCTCAGGGTTCTCCTCTATTCCTCTCTGATTGACCATGAATCCAAGTAACTTCCCAACACCTACCCCGAAGACACTTTGCCGGGTTGAGTTTTATTATGTACAAGTCCATGGTATCGAATGTCTTTTCTAGGTCTGCCACGTGAGTGCAGGCCTTTAAGACCTTCATCAGCATATCATCTACGTACACCTCCATAGTCTTGCCTATTTGAGCTTCAAATATCTTATTCACAAGACATTGGTATGTTACCCCCGTATTTTTCAATCCGAAGGTCATAACCTTGTAGTAATATGTACCTTTATCCATGATGAAGGTTGTCTTCTCTGAGTCTTCGACATCCATGAAGATCTAGTTGTAGCCTGAATATGCATCCATGAAGCTCATGAGCTCATGCCCTGAAGTGGCATTTACCATCTGGTCCATCCGAGATAAGGAATATCTTTCTTTTAGGCAAGACTTTTTTAGGTCGATGAAGTTTACGTACATCCTCCATTTTCCATTGGCTTTGGGCACTATGACTGAGTTTGACAACCACTTAGGATATATGACTTCCCTTATAAACTCGTCCTCTTCCAACTTTCTGACTTCTTCTCAAATGACTTTGTACTTCTCCTTGGAGTAAACTCTTCGTCTCTATTTGATTGGCTTAGCATCCTTAGTCACATTGAGCTTATGGCACATAACCTCAGGGTCGATGCCAGGCATGTCTGCGTGGCTCCAAGCAAAGACACTCTGCCTCTTCCTCAAGAAACTTATCAGCTCTTCCCTGATCTCTGCTTTTAAGGCTTTGCTAACCTGGAAGGTTTTTTCTGGTTCATCCTCATTGAGGACGATGGATTCTACCTCTTCCATGACCTCTCCTTTCTTCAAATTCGTTTCATCTCTAGAGTCAAGTGTATTAATATTATATGCGGTAGTTTCTCTCTTATGGGCCTCTCTCTCTTCAGCTGAGTTGAAGTAGCATTCCCGTGCTATGGTCTGGTCACCTTGCACTTCCCCTGCCCCATAGGGGGTCAGGAATTTTAGCATCTGGTGGACCGTCGATGGCACGGCCTCGAAATCTTTAAGGGCTACTCTTCTTATGATGAGGTTATAGGCCAAGAAGACTTTTTTGTCCATGACAAAAAAATTTATCTTCCGGGTTAACCTCTTAGGCCACTCATTGCCCATTTGTACGTCCATATCATATATGCCCAACGGATGGACCTTTTTACCGCTGAAGCCCATTAACATATGATGATAGGGTACTAGCCTAGCTCTGCTAAGGCCTAGGCTTTTGAAATAGGGCCAGAACATCACATCTGCTCAACTTCCTCCATCTATAATAATTCTATGTACCTCGCATCCATGCACCCTTGTTGTGATTACTAAAGGATCATCATGCGGAGCTAGGATGCCTTCGAAGTCGAGTCGGGAGAACCCAACTATGAGATTTCCCATATCCACCTTCATTTTTTTTTGCTTGGTTTTGGAAGACGTCAGATTTACCACTTCTAGCTTGGCCACTAACTTGGCCTCCGCCACATGAGCTTTTCGGTCAGCCACTTCAGAGCCACCCCCTGCTAGCCCTCCTCATATGGTGTTAACACCGAAGGAGATCATACCAACCCTCTTCACTGGGGCATTGTCATCTTTTAGTGGGAGGTCTGGATCATCTTGATCATCACCGTCCGAGTCATCGTCTCTTCTTGCTGGAGTATCGTCACGACATCTGTCGTTTCTATTCTTTTTAGGGTCATCTCTTCCCCTTTTAGGAGCCTTGCCATCAACGTACTTTCTCAAATTTCCTAATTTCAACATTTTTTCGATCTCATCCTTTAAGGCGAAGCACTTGTCTGTAACATGGCCATAGTCTTGGTGGAACTCGCAGTACAAGTTCTGGTTCCTCTTATGTGGAGGAGCCTTCAGCTTCTCTGTCCATCTTAGGGATCGGTCATTCTTGATCTCATTGAGGATGTGTTCACAACTTAGAGTTAGAGGAGTATAACGTGCAAACTTATCATCAGCTGAACTCTTCTTTCCATCCTTCTTTCTTTGGAACTTCCCACTCCAATTGACGTTCTCATCCTCATACTTTGAGGCGATGGCCTCTTCAACATTCATGACCTTACCTACAGTTGCCAATAATTTTGCCATGGACTTCGGGGGGTCTTCTGCGAGATTCCACAGTAACTTCCCTTTTCGGAGACCTCCTATGACAGCGGCCATAGCTATACTCTCTTCGTAATCTTCTACCTTCAGTTTTTCTTTGTTGAATCTAGAAATATAGTCTCTTATACTTTCATTTTTGCCTTGCTTGACATACAACAGATGGGTGGTCTTCTTTTGAGGTCTTACCCCAAAATAAAAATTATGAATTAATCGTTCAGCCAAGCCCTTAAAGTTCTCTATTGAGTTCTTTGGGAGAGAGGTAAACCAGATATGTGCAGCTCCTGTCAAAGTCCCGGAGAAGGCCTGACACCTCATCTCATCTGGTATTGAGTAAATGTCCACTGCAGACTGGTATATCTCAATATGATGTACAGGATTGGTACTACCATCATACTTTGGAGACACCGTAGGTGGCTTGAATTTGGCAGGGGTTGGGAAGCTCACTATCTTAGCCACGAATGGAGAGACCTCTGAGAAACCTCTTTGTAGTGGGTCCTGGATTTTGATGAGGTCTCCTATCTTTTCCTCAAGGCATTGGACAGAGTCATTCCATGGCCTTGCAACATCGTCCTGGCCGAGGTTGTCCCCAGCCACCTCCAAGGGGTGGACTGAGGGTTCCCTAGCCGCAGCACAACATCGGCTGTTAACCTCTTCCTGGTCCCTACCTCGTCCTGTGTTAGGTCGGCCTTGATGAGGTGGTGGTGGTAGCTCGGGTGCCATATGTTAGCACAAAAGAGCTTGTAGAGTAAATGAGCTTAATACCTTAATGGACCTCTTTCAATGGTTAAACAGCTCCACACAAGGGGTGAGGCCTGATTCACCTCCAGAGTCTCCGGTGAGGTTAAGAAAAAAAATGAGGAAGAGATAGATTCTCATTCCCACAGACGGTGCCAAAATGATGATGCTGGAAATAACACCACCAGTCAAGGTGTTTGTAATCTCAAACTAGTGATAATAATGGCAGCACAAGAGTATACTAAATATAAGAGATTGAGGTGAGGAGAAGAGGATGAACACTTGAATATAAGTGGTTCAGCCAATCTGGCCTACGTCCACTATGAGTGTGTGTGAGTAATATCACTGAATGAAGGCACTAATGGCCATGCATACAATCTCTCAAGCTTTCTCTCTCTACTGTGTAAAATGACAGAGTTTTAGCTAGGGTTGTAATTTTGGATCCCTTTACAAGGTAGAGGATGACCTCTATATATAGTGCTTGGGGGTGTAATGTACACCCCAAGCATACAATGAGCATGTGCATGAGCATCGAGCCAGTATGAGAGTGACACCTAGTTGTTCCCAACTAAGTAATGATGACCTCAATATTCCCTCACGTGGAGGGAATAATTCGATTATAACAGATTTGTCCACGTGTTCCAAGTTACACAAGAACATGTAGAAGCTCGGCTGTCCTCGATTGGTACCAACCTCGGCCTGGAAGAGTACGAGGTTGGTGAGGTCGGGCAATCGCTTGATCAGAGGTTATCAGTGATAATCTTGGCCCAGTGGGAGAGCCGAGGTAAGGCAGGTGGAGTTGTAATGTCATCCTGGGCCGAGGTAATGGTGGAGTAGCAGGAACGTTGGTTGATTCCCTACCGAAGCTGATTACGATGATTGTGTAGTCTTTGCTTCCTCGGCTTACACCCAGTCGAGGTTAATGTATGGTGTAGGCACGATATTGGCTTGATGGATTACTATATGCATGGACCATGAGGACCTCAGTTATTTCTTAGCTGAGAGGCAACTAGTAACGTCAGTCATGGCCGACCTTGCTTAGGACGACACCGCTGGTCGCCAACCTAGGGTCCTTCTAACCTCGGCCATCTCCCAGGCAGAGGTTGGTGTCTCTGAGCTGTTGGGTAAATATAGGGAACATCAAACACTCCAGACTAAAATTCAAATACAATCATCCATAATATAAAACCAAATCCAACACTGGAAAATAAAATGGGAGTACAAGTTTGTGAAATAACGACTAGCTGAAGATGGGAGACATGCTCGATTGAGATCACCAAATAATGGAAAAGAACTGATAAAAGTGGAAGCGTCTAATACATAGGTCCTACAACGTCCACATCAGCTGCAGCACGTAAAAATGAATGGAACTCCTAAGCCTAGCGTCCCCGTGGCTGGGCACCTAAAAGGTTTTACAAAAATAGATTTGCAAAGGGTCAGAGACCAAGTAAAAAAAGTTTGAAAAACAGTTTAGAAAGTATTTAAAATGTAGCAAAGAGTACATATTATATACATGTTAGCTCCACGTTCTCTCACTTGAAATTCTCACCTCTCCACTATTACGCACGCCTAACGTACTCTTCTAACCCACCTAGTTATGCTACCCCGCCTAACTAGTTTGACTTAAGACTTTTCCTCTTCTAACCCACCTAGTTATGCTACCCCGCCTAACTAGTTTGACTTAAGACTTTTCACGACTAATAGTTTACTGTGCCCACCCGTATTTCCCGTACAATACGATGCCAAATTCTAATTCATTTGTATTTATTAAGAGTCACCAATTAATTATAATGTTCACACATACTGAGATTAATTTAGGCATCATTATATATAGTAGTTACTAAAGCACCCGTAGTAGAATAAATCACACGTGTATATATATATATATATACATCACTAGTATAATATATACATATACGACATCCCTAGGTGGAGACTTGCGATGCAGGCATACTTTACTATCAAGCCCTAGTAGATCACGTACTAAATAGGGGCATCAGTCCGAATATCACTCTCTAATAACAAATCAAATTACATCTATTGAAGGCGAACATAGTTCCATTTATATTGGTCATGCACACACCAAACCTGCCTAATCGACCGTCGAAACCATCATACACTCAGATAGAACTTACCTAGGTTCTATGTTCAAGGGTACAAGTTAAAATCCCTCCTAATGGGATCATTAGGATAAGATCGTCCACAACGCAAAAAAATCCCATGACAGCAGATAGCTTTGGTATGTTTAGAGATAATAAATCAAATAATACGTATTCACACACATATATATGCATTTGTAATAAGTATAGGTATTCAAATAATAGCCTTGGTATGTTGACAGTAGACCCATTATTTACAAGTTTTTACGATATTATCTTTCCTAAAACTTCGATGAGGATGTTGAGAGCATAAGTGTATTTAGGGCCAAATTTTGGGATTTCGTATTTAGAGAAGGAGAGGAGTCTGGTAGAGGTTAGAAATCCAACCATATTCACCCCTTCTTTGGGAATGTTAGAGAAGTAATAGTGGGTCCCGTGAGGATCTTTATTAGAGCATTTTGGTGAAGCTGGGAGGATATGAAGAGTCCTCATATGGTGATATTAGCCTAGATTTTCTTGAGTTGGTCAAGAACCTCGATTTCTTCAACGATCATTTCTGGCATTGGGAACTCTTTGGAAACCCCCTTCCTTTATCAAATCTGGATGATTAAGGAATCATATCCTTGTACTATCATTTGGATCGGGTCATGTTATTAACAGACGCGGGGAAGAATAAGGACCATGTGGCTTCATCTACTTTAGGTTGAATGAACACTTTCTTGACTACCCCTAATAATTCTTCAAAATATATCATAACACACAAAGAGGTAACTGAACTGTCTTATTTGTAGTTTGATTCATCATCTGAGTTATTAAAGTTATCTCCTTATTCGGTAGAAATGATATCATCCTCATAAGAGTGGTCAATACATTCAACTACCTCCACAACTTCATTATACAGGTCTTCCCACTCAGTGTGGCAGTAAAGGAGTGAAGGGACCAGATGCCCCTGAAGTTTAAGGCTCTGGAAAGCTTGGGGATGTTTCATATCTCCCCTTGATGGCAAGACACATCTGACATGGTTTGTACGACATCATCCAAGCTAATTTCTTATATAAGTACCACCATTCATCTAATTCTTGAGCCTAATTTCTGGATTTCATGAATAGGCGAGTGAAATTTTCATAATCGATAGTCATATTTGTGGGTAATTTTCATCTCAACCCTTTGTGGGTAATTTTCATAATAGATAGTCATATTTGTGGTGAGGACAGTAATGCAGGGTCGTGTGAGGAGTGACAAAGCTTAATAAACAAAGCTTTTGGGGTGTAGGAGGAAGAATGGAGAAACTTTGAGGGGTTTGGGTGAGATTGTAGATATGCTGAATGTTTTGACAGGCACGATTTGGGTATTAGGGTTAAATTTTGGGTTGTCAGTCTTAGTACTGAGGAGAGCTAGGATGGACATCAATAACTTAAATCTAAAATTCTATGAAAGCAGTAAAAGGAAGCAGTAGAGCTTCGTGGTGGTTTGATGGAAGATCGGAGCCAATAGGGAGCCAAACCAAAATCTAGGTATGCGATTAACCTGAAAGGAAACAATGATTTTGGTTTATTATTTAAGAAAAGGGAGATTTTTTGGAATTTTCTTTTGAAAAGGGGAAGATGTGTTTTTGGTGTATTTATATATATATATTGAAAAGAGGGAGAAGAAAAAAATCCTTAACATGATTATCATTGTTAGGTCCACTTATATTATATTTTCCTGAATGCAAGAAACATGCCGAATAGGACCCGAGCCTGTATAAAGATAGGTTATAAGATGCAATACAATGTTTGACTCATTTCTAGGTTCACGAACAGGGTCCTATTTTAAAAATGGGTAAAATATAATGAAAATTTGGGCAGTATGGAAACTAGAAATTTAACCAGAGTTTCACATTGTAACCCAAAAACTATATATGAGTGTCCTAGGGCAGAGGCCTATATGAGGTTTATGTATTTGGTGGGTTAGTGGAACGGTTCACCCTTTGGCATGACTTCCATGATATACCTCTTACCACTACACCAAAATGGCCAAATTGTCACCTTTCAGACGGCCACCCTTGTCAAGGTCATTGACCGTGACAAAAAACACGCATTTTTTATCACGGTCATTGACCTTGACACGACCGTGACAAGTCCGTGACAAATTTACTTGTCACGGTCATTGACCGTGACAATTCTTTAAATAATCGTCACGGTCAATGACCTTGACACGACCGTGACAATGTTCACAGCAAAAACTCTTTCCCCCTTCTTTTTTCCCTCCCGCGCCGTTCCCTCCCTCTCTCTCTCTCGACGCTGCTCTCTCTCTCTCTCTCTCTCTATACTTTCAGGTTTAATTTTCTCTCTCTCTCTCTTCCATTTATATATATGTTTGTGTGTATATATATGTGTGTATGTGTGTATATATGTGCGTGTGTGTGCATGTGTGGGGGGTGGGGTAGGGGGTGGGGCAGGGTGGGGGAAGGGTGAGGGTAGGGGGTTAAAAATGTAAATAAATAAGTAATTTTCTATAAATTTCCAAAAATAATATCCAAAAATGTAAATGTAAATAATATCCAAAAATGTAAATTTGTAGTAATTGTCATCCGAAGTTGCTAAAAGCATCCGAAGTTTAAAAAGCATGAAAAATAAAATATTTTTTAAGATTTGTGGTGAATAACTAAAGTTAAAAAAAGTATTACTTTAGTCATTAAATTACTTTTTGAATTCGGGCGATGCGCATAAATTTGTAGTAATTGTCTTATAATAAAGATCAATTAGTCTATGTTGTTGAAAATTTTGATCAAATTGGTGAGCCCTTCATATTTTAAAAATGTTATTTTTATTCCTATAGAACAGCTTAGATAGTGTGTGTGTGTGTGTGTGTATGTGGTCAATACAGGAATTTATTTTTGTATTTGAATTAACCCATGAATTTATTTTTGTATTTGAATTAACCCATGAATTTATTTTTGTATTTGAATTAACCCATTATATGAAACATACTTGAAATAAAATATAGTGCGCATAGATACTAGTATTCTAGTTCTTATGCGTACGCATTCAATAGCCCTTAGACCCGTTCGAGAGTCATTACCCCTGTAATGAGATCTCTCGAATTGTCCCATTTGGACAGTTTGAGACTGTATAATATTCTTATTGGCTTAAAGTTGTTACTTTTGGAGGAAGTTCTGCAGTCGTATCTTAATGTTCTCTGGGTACATACTAGATTGACAAGTGTGACTGTTATTTCAATTGACCAATTGAAATAACACTCACACCTGCCAATCTACGTCGTGTACTTGGAGAACTAAGGGGATATGCTGTCGAATTTTTTTCAAATCGTAACAATGTGCATGAGCTGTTAAGTATATTACAGAAAAATGCATTCTTGAATGGGATAGGACCACTTACCCTTTAATAAGATAATTAAATGATGGGATAATTAAATAAAACATACTATAAATCTAAGTTTTGTTTACCTTTAATAGGTGTTTAGTTGTGGTAGCTGTGATGGGATATCTGAAATACAAAGAGTGGATGGGTGAGACTAATAGAATGGGGGATGTGTTTCGCAGAGGTGCTAACGAATTTGTGAAATATGCAAAGAGATGTCGTAATGATGAAGAGTTTCCGTGTCCGTGTGCTAGGTGTAAGAATGGTAAGGTGTTTGAGTGGAAAACAGTTGAACTACATTTGTTAAGATCGGGTATGCAAGATAGTTATCGATTTTGGAGTTTTCACGGTGAATTGAAAGTTCCTTTTGTCCCCGACCAACCTTCACAACAACCTTCAACAAGTAGAATAGATGTAGAAGGGGATGACGTAGATCATAATATGTTAGAGGATTTAGTTGATGATGCATACGGAGGTTATGAAGTTGAGGAGAATGAGGTTACTGATGATGTAGAAGATTCAAGAGCTCGTGAAGATAACACGATAAAACTTGACGATGACTACCAAAGTTTAAAATTTAAGGCGACCCAACCGTTATACTCTGGCTGTGAGAAAGATCAAACAACTTTACATGCCATGGTTGGCTTTCACATTTTGAAGACGCAGTACAGTTTGTCTGGCAATAGCGTGACGGGAATTCTGAAACGGGTGAAGGGCTTATTACCCAGGGTGAATACACTTCCAAATAGCTATCTTGTTATGAAGAACAGTTTGAAAGGTTTGGGAATGAAGTATAAATCGATTCATGCTTGTGTGTATGACTGCATACTATACCGAAAGGAGTATGAAAATCTCGATCGTTGTTCGGTATGCGATGAACCTAGATATGTCCAATCTACTAGTAAGGAAGGCACAAGCTCAAAAGTGCCTCAAAAAGTATTGAAATATTTTCCCGTTGGGCCTAGATTAAAGCAATTTTTCACAGTACCATGGATTGCAGAGGCAATGACTTGGCATGCTAGGGCAGAAGTAGGGGGTAATATCATGCGTCATCCTATTGATTCTACTGCCTGGCGGAGGATGAATTTTGAGTATCCCGATTTTGCTCGAGAATAACGCAACATTCGTTTGGCTATATCAACAGATGGTTTCAATCCATTTGGAAATCTAAGCACCAATCAGAGTGTATGGCCAGTGATCCTATCCCCACTCAACCTCCCTCCTTCACAGTATATGAGACCTGAATTTTCGATGATGGCTTTATTGATACCTGGTCCAAAGGCACCAAGTGAAGACATTGATATCTACCTGGCTCCTTTGGTAGAAGAATTAAATGAGTTGTGGGAAGAGGGTGTGCAATCATTTGACTCTTTTAGAAAAGAAGAGTTTACGCTGAAAGCTATGTTGATGTGGGCAATTCATGATTTTCCAGCTTATGGAACATTATCCGGATGTGTAGTATATGGTTATTTGTGGTGCCCTATTTGTGGAGAGGAGACTGAATCTCTTCGTCTATCCTCTAGCTTAAAAAATGTATACCATTGCCACAGGAGGTTTTTACCCCCAGCTCATAGTTTCATATTTGAGAAAGGTTCCAATTTTTTATTGGGCGGAGTTGAACATAGGCTACCACCGAGACAACTTTCGGGTTCAGAAATTGAAAGTAAATCTTTTGAATGTGGCCCAAATATGCCAGGTAAGAATCCCAAATTTAAGAATGTCAAGCATAAGAAGACCCCAACTGGGAATGAAACTGAGATAAGAAAGGCATGGTCTCGGAGGTCAATTTTATTTGACTTGCCTTATTGGAAGAAAAACCCGGTGCGCCATGTATTGGGTGTGATGCATGCAGAGAAGAAATTCGCTGAACATATTGTGGGTACTTGCCTTGGGGGGAGTCATTCGAAGGATGGAGAAAATGCACGAAAAGACCTTAAAACGTTAAAACTTAAACCACAACTATGGTTGGAAGAAGATAGTAGGGGAAGGACAATAATTCCCCCTGGTGCGTTTACTTTGACGAGTGAGGAAAGGAAGGTGCTTCTAGACAAAATATATAATTTGAAGGGCCCATCTACTTTTTCGTCCAACTTGCAAAGGATTGTGAATTATGTTACTCATGATTTACATAAGTTTAAGTCCCACGATTGGCATGTGATCATGCAATTGGTTCCTCTATTGTTTAAGAACTGTTTCTCCAAGCACAAGGATTTGCGTAGGGCTATTATGCAAATTAGTATTACCTTCTCCCTCTTGTGTGAGAAGGTAGTGAATCGAGAACACATAGTGGCCGCAAAATTGGCTGTGAACGAAGCGATTTGTGTATTGGAGAAGTACTTTCCCCCAGCATTCTTTGACATAAGTGTTCACTTGTTGGTACACCTATGCGACGAGGCACTTCTTTGTGGTCCAGTTAGATATTGGTGGATGTATCCGTTTGAAAGATTGATGAAAGTTTTTAAAGATTACGTCAAGAATACGCGATATATTGCAGGATCAATTGCAGAGGAATACATCACCGTGGAGTCATCAATATATACTCGGGAATATATGCCTGACTCGACCATCGTTGATGACACTGATGAATTCCTCGATGATGGTGGTAATGTGATGGGAAAACGAGTGAAATTAACGAGTTTTCAACATGAACAAGTAGCTCGTTATCTATTTGACACACATGAAGATGTCGAAGAATGGGAAAAGTAAGTTTCGAATATTATAATGTTTAACATTATTTTAGATTATTTTATACATGATTAATTTTGTAATATGCAGTAAATATGAAGCCTGTGAGAACAATAAAAGACGAAAAACAATGGTACAATCAGACAACGAATTTAGGCTATGGTTGACACAAGAGGTAATTATAATGAAAACAGTCGTTATATAACGTTACATTACACTCAAATTTTACCACTAATATAATTAATTTATCTATATTCTCAACTCCTAAAGATGGGTGATGCGACATCAAGGCTTGCTCGTCTAGCCACTGGACCCTTGTTCGTGGCACAAGAGTACAAAAAGTATAGATTAAACGGTTACATTTTCGGCACTAAAGTGTACGAGGAAAGTACAAATGTACAGAACTCAGGAATTTCATACAAGGCTCTTACTTTCTTTCGAGCGAGCGCAAAAGATAAAAACATCGTTGAAGCTGAAATGACTTACTATGGTGTAATCCAAAATATATTTGAATTGGATTATATAAGCTTCAAAGAGGTTGTATTTTACTGTGAATGGGTAAAAGTTGAGGATAAAAATGCTTGTAAAGTTGATCCTGTCACCAATTTGATCATGGTTGACTTGTCCAAGTTGAAGAGCAACGTCCACGTGAGCGATGAGCCGTTTGTTTGTGCATTTCAAAAGGTTAAGCAAGTGTTTTACTCGGAGTATATCAACAACGAGCCGTGGTCAATTGTCCAACACGCGCCAAGGCGTCTAAATAGTAGTGTGGATGACTTGGCTGCTCCTACCGAATATCAATCCATTTTTTATGATAACCCGAATTTGAAACAATTTTTCAATTTGTAATAAATATTTCAATTTGTACCGAAACATCCATTTTTAATGCTTTTACTTGATCTGCACTTTATCATTTTCACTCTTGTGTAGTGTGCGTGTGTGGAGAGGAGATTAATACATAAATATTCCAACTACATCTAAGTTTTGTTTATACTAATCCATGAATATACGCTTCTTACCTTTAATAGGTGATTAGTACATAGTTATGTGGGGTGTCCTATTTGTGGAGAGGAGACTAAATCTCTTCGTCTATCCGAACACTAAGAAATGCCATAATCCTATGGAGCGATGCTCTGCAAATTCCTCCCAACCGTTATGTAGCCAAACATCACCAGTTGAAGTTGTCAATTCCACTTTCCATACCCCACCACTTGGAACTTCTAGCAAAACATGGGAGACCATTGAAAGGTGGAATTGACAACTTCAACTGCTGATTTTTGGCTACACAACGGTTGGAAGGAATTTGCAACGCATAACTCCATAGGATTATGGTATTTCTTAGTGTTTAGATATGAAGAGAATTATAATTGACACGATTGCCCGGGGTACATTAGTTGGAAGTAGGTGCCATATGAGCTCAAGTTAGCTATTTGAGTGACACTACAGGTAATGTATTTATATTTATATGTCAATTTCGATTTCGATTTCGATTTAAATTACGATTTATATTTATCTATATTTGAGGGGCGGATACTAATTTTACTTTATTTCAATTCAGGGGACAGGGAGTGGCCCTAAGGGTAGGCCACATATGCTCTATACTTATGTGGCTATTCAGACGAGAAGGGAAGGATAAGGAGGTGTTCCCGAGCATCGCGGTACAAAATCTCTTTTCCATGCAAATAGTTTGTAGAATTGAGATAAAATGATGGTGATGTTGTTTCTTTTTAAATAGTTTCTTATTTGAATATATATTTGAATTATCTTTAGTTTGTTCGGATATATGATGTTTGGAACAGGTACAACGTTGCTATAACAGGTACAAATATAATGCTGGGCAGTGGCAGTGGCCATACTCCCCAGCAGATTTTTTTTAAATTCTGCCCAGAATTGTCACGGTCATTGACCGTGACAATTTTTTTTAAAAAGGGTCACGGATTTGTCACGGTTATAAACCGTGAAAAACGTGTCACGGTCATTGACCGCGACACGATCGTGACAAAAAAAGTTATCTCGCCTCAAAATGTCACGGTCATTGACCTTGACAAGTTGGATTTATCAAGGTCAATAACCTTGACAAATGGGCAGATTTGGTGTAGTGTACACATAAGGGCAACCACTCATTGGTGTGTGTGGATAGGCCATTTAATATACCTGTGTTTACGTGAATTGCCTCACCGTATACCTCATGGGGACGGTACATGTGAGACCGAATTTGATATACTCTATGTACATGAGCGAGTTCCCTATTGTATACCTCCCATCGTGAGTTCGATCAAGCGATACGATGGGGGGGGGGGGAACCATTCTATGTACATCGAAGGTACGAGGCCAATGGAAGGTGAGAATCATATCGCTTAGGTTAATCGTGCCCCACAGGACTAACACCCATCACGAAGTGACCCCCACTACGGGACAAATTTTTTGTCAATATTTCCATGCTCAGGTTATGTAGTGTACAAAAATGCAGGATTCTTGAATAGTATCTTATGGAGATTTTTTTGTATGCTAAGTAAAGGGAGTACTACCACTATGAGGGAAAATAAATATACAAATAGCATGAAATGTAAATCTAGCAATTAGATACATGGAGTATAAAGACTATACAAATCATGGTAATAGGAATGTGAAGCATGTGAATATACAAGTGAGTAAGATATGTGTAAGGTGAGAGAGCGACATGAGAATATTGTGAGTAAAAGACCATGTGAACATGTACAAGTGAACGAAAGGGGTAAGTGTGTGCTAGTGAGACTAAGCATGGATAATTTACAAATTATATGTGAGATGTGTAAGTGAGCATGGGCTATACAAGTGAGAAAATAGTGAGAGTGCGTGCTAGCTAAGCATGGATAATATACAGGGTGTGTGAAACATGTAACTAAGTGTGAGACTGTATACAAGTGTGAGTGTGTGAAGTGAGCATGGAGAATATATAAAAACGAGTATAGGGTGGAACATGGTGAACATGTATAAGTGAGTAAAAAGTGAAGCATGTGCCAAGGAGGTGATATATACATGAGAAGAGAGCATGGTAGAGATAAACTATGACGCCTTGCGCATTCTGGCCAGCGAGGTGGCCTGGCGCCGCTGCCAAGCTACACCGGGATTCACCAAATAAGTTATCATTCTTAGCATCTGACAAATATATGAGACATTTAAATTTTTTTCACAAGATAATAATTAATCTTTATCCAACAAATATAACCATTCATGCAATATAAAAATCCATCGTCATGATAATCTCTAGAATAAATCCAACTCCAAACAAATATAAATCCCAATGAAATAATCCAAATATGAATAGCTGATAGAAACCATAAACAACTGTGGAAAAATCCATGAATAAAAGTCACATAATACAAGTGACAGAATGGAAAGTAAATCTAAATTACTAAAGCAGATGAAGTAAATATCCAGCTGCGCTCCAAAGATATCCAATAGATCTTATACAGCTACTCCAAAAACTATACTTGAAATGTTAGTCAACTCAATGGGTCAGCACCCACTGATGAATACTAGCAAATCCTCCCAAGTAGTCTCCATAAACCCATACAATAGCATTATATATGATAAACATCATAATAGAGTATTTTAAATTAAACGGGATATATATAAACATGCGAGTAAAAGTAAACTACCACTATCTTCCCATATAACCAATCCACCCTAAAGTGTACGTCCAATTATTCCATTATCATTATAATTTAAACATGAGATCTTATCGTTACTTAATTTAAATACAAATTAGTTTTATTCTTGCGATACCATTATGTCCAGTTGGCCCCATATCGGTCTTGCACACACTCTTGGCGCGCTTAAAGTTCTACACATCACACCCATTTCCCTCACTATATCCAGTCAACTTGATTTCTGTCAGATCTGCACATACTCGTGAGGTTTCACGCACGACACACCACTATATCCAGTCGACCCATATTCTATCATCCCCACACATACTCGTGACGCCAACACATACCTACATCTATATAGCAAGTCGACCCGTATTCTATCAGCCCTCCACATACTCACGCTGCAAATTAATTTTACTACCTGTTTATTTTCTCAGGCATTAATTCTAAACTTTCTCAAGTTCTTATTATTTTCTATTTGCCCCACCCTTTTATCTACCATAATTTCCTCAAACTACCCCTAGTTCCATACTTAGAGGTCTCCAGAATGCAAGCATATCCTAGCTTAACGTTTAGGAATAATACCTACCACTGGCTTCTACCTAGCCTCGCACCTATGCTCACGATCCAACGAAAATGACATACAAGTCAACCCCATTCTGGAATCATCCATCCGTAAAAACCCTCACTATCTAATCCCATACTAAGAAAGCATTACCAACAACTAAGTCCTACCTACTAGTCCCATTCTTAGCAAGCAACCTTAGAATAAGGTGAGAGCAATAACTATCCCAATAATCTCGTCGTCCCCGCGGTGTCAATTATTATTGCAATTCACAAATCACATATGGTATATTTTTAACTTATCACAACAATTCTTTAAATTAATCGCAAGATTACTATTTATCCCAATTATGTCCATTGAATTATAACATTAATTAAAAGAATTCATTTTCTCATCAATTTATAGAATTTATATTCACATGAATACTTTTTAGGAGCATACAACAATAAAAAATCTATTATACATGATGCACAAAATTAACGTGATTTTATATATCGAAATTAAATTTTAACATCCCTACACATTATTCTACATGCGAACGTCATAATTTCTAATAGAAACCCAATATTTATTCTAAGCATGCAAGGGTTTTGAGTCCTAATTCGTATTACACTACACCAAATCTACCGAATTGTCACATTCATTAACCTTGAAAAATTCAGCATGTCAAGTTCAATGACCGTGACAATTCTAGGTGAGACAACTTTTTTTGTCACGGTCATTGACCGTGACAAGTTCATTAGAATTGTCACAGTCGTGTCACGATCCTCGACCGCGACAAGATTTGTCACGGTCAAGGACCGTGACAAACCCGTGACATTCTTTAAAAAATTGTCACGGTGATTGACCATGACAAGTCCGTGATAAGTTTCTTTGTCAAGGACTTGTCACGGTCAATGACCGTGACAATTCTGGGAAGAATTGAAAAAAAAATTCCTGGGCAGTATGGCCACTACCACTGCCTAGCAGTATATTTGTACCTGTTATAGCAAGCTTGTACCTGTTCAAACATCATATATCCAAATAAAATAGAGATAATGCAAATATACATTCAAAATAGAGTGAATATGCATCACCATATAATCCAAATATAATTCAAATGTAATAATTTAAAACCATTCAATTCAAACTTAAATCAAAGTCACTAAATGTATGGGTATGGTTAACGCTGAGGAGGTGAGTAGGCCACACGATATACGAATTAACACATCCACTAATATACTCCATGTCGTATTGTTGGCGCAACCACAATTGGGAGTTCTCCTTCCCAAGCATCACATGCGTGACGATTACCCTGGACTTGATGTCTTGAAGCTCACGTCCATGAACTAGTGGACCCTGGACTATATTTGGGTCCCTCAACCCCCACCCTATCCGTTGGCCATCAAATATGTCCATTATAAACATGCTTGGCCAACCCAGTGTCGACATCGATCTGTTGAAGGGAGCCAAATAGGTAAGTGGATCATCAAAGTTCGCACGTCTCAGCGATGAAGCAACGAGGTCCACATCCTTGTGCTCGTCCTCCCACACCTCCTCCTCCCGCACATCCTCCCGCGTCGCCTTCTCCTTCCCTTTACCCTTACGGTTTCCACCCAATGAATGCTTCACGAATGAGTACATATCATGGACCATCGCCTCCAAATGGGATAGATTCGCGTCATGTGAATCCACCATTCGAGCCAACCTGGTGTCGCTCGTCTCCACTCCGATGATCCTAGATTTGGCCACTCGCGAGCTCACCCCCTTGTCCTCCCCTTGCTATTAGAGCCAAGCACTTGGCTGAGTGCATCTGTAGACAAAGATGTCTTGTCGGCATCAAACTGCGACTCATGCACTTCCTTAAGCTTTCCTTGAAATGACAAAAAGCACATGATTAGTAAAATAAGTAAATTAAAAAATTATAATGTAATTAACAAAAAGTAAACTGTCGGATTACTTACAATCGTGGTTGCGACGCTTGGGGACACCTCCTTGTCCTTACCCTTCTTCGTCTGAAGAGCCACATAAGTATCGAGCCTATGTGTCCTACCCCCAGGGCCACTCCCTGTCCCCTGAAATAAAATAAAGTAAAATTAGTATCGGCCCCGCAAAGTAAAATAATGCAGAATAATATATTTTACGTAGTTATACAAAAATTAAATCTTACCATCATCCTATGCTCCACCTCGGCGTAAGACGCCCGACCGGAGTAGTGCACGTCCATCTTTTTTGCTCGATTTTCCCTTCCCGATTAGCGAGATGCCAATTATTTCTCCCCGATCTCATTGTCAATGAACCTTTGCCATTGGGCCAATGAGATCGGCTCCTTCGGTGGGACGGATTCACGCCTTTGGATAATGGACTCTCGTATCTTTCCAAAGTACCGGGTCCGCATATGTTTCTTCCACGTCTTGTGTTGCTCCCTCAACTGCTCTAAGACGGAATCGCGTAGCTTTGGATCCAGGTTGAATTGTTCATGTCCAACAAATACAAAGTTAGTTGCAAATAAATATAAATATAAATATAAAATGAAATTGAAATCAAAATTGAAATTGAAATTGAAACATTCATATAAATACAACTATAAATATAAATATATTACCTGTAGTGCCACCTAAACAGCTAACTTGAGCTGATATGGAACCTCCTTCCAACTAATGTACCCCGAGCCGATGATCGTCTTTACCGGCTCGAGGGATCTTGCTAATAGCCCCGACTTGTTCTCGATGGGCATCCCTAATTTTCCATATTTGGGGAGACTAGGGGCCGAGGAGCTCTCCTCGCCTCCGCTACCACTGAGCCCAGACGACATCATCAATACTAGCATCATCATCCTCGCCTTAATAACCTGAAGGAGACATTTGCTGTAAAAAAATGTTTTTAGTACATATCAAAATGAATTAAAAGAAGACATGCAAATATGTACAATTATTGTTAAACACCTCAATTCTGAATTCCAAAACAACAACATCTAGCTCATAATATGTACAAGAGTGAAACATCCCCACCCCCACCCCTACTGCCCCCACACACGCACACTACACAAGAGTGAAAATGATAAAGTGCAAATCAATTAAAAGCATTAAAGGTACGAAGCGTATATTCATGGATTAGTATAAACAAAACTTAGATTTATAGTATGTTTCATTTAATTATGTCTTATTTATATTCAAATTAAATTTATAATACAAATTTCTATTTCCTCTATCTCCTCTAAAGGGTGAGTGGTCCTATCCCATTCAAGACCGCATTTTTCTGTAATATATATTTAACAGCTCATGCACATTGTTACAATTTGAAAAACATTCGGCAGCATATCCCCGTAGTTGTCCAAGTACACGACGTAGATTGGCAAGTGTGAGTGTTATTTCAATTGACCAATTTAAATAACAGTCACACTTGTCAATCTAGTATGTACCTAGAGAACATTAGGATATGACTGCATAACTTCCTCCAAAAGTAACAACTTTAAGCCACTAAGAATATTATACATAAATTATACAGTCCCAAACTGTCCAAACGGGACAATTCGAGAGATCTCATTACAGGGGTAATGACTCCCGAACGGGTCTAAGGGCTATTGAATGCGTACGCATAAGAACTAGAAGGCTAGTATCTATGCGCACTATATGTAATGTATGTTTCATTTAATTATCATACTATATATATATTGTTCGATATACAAAGTAATTTTCAAAAAAAGTTGAAAAATCCCACCCCCATATGGACAATAATCCAGTGGTCATGCCACTTTTAAAATTAACCAACCAAAAATCGATCCACTATAATCCAACATCAATGTCAACAACAAATGTGTATCCCGTACTCCTTCTAATTCATCTACTCAATTAATTATTTTCATCAATTAAACTAACAATTAAAGTATACAATTATTAATTTACTAATTTACTAATTTACAATAAGGGGCAACCCTACTTTCATAATTAATCATATATTAATTTACTAATTTACAATGAGGGACAATCAATCAATTCGTTTACAAGGGACATTACGCACAAACACGCACACTACACACACATATACACACACGCGCGCGCGCGCACACACACACACACACACAGTCCCCCACCCCTAACCCATCCACCCATCCCTGCCCCTACCCCCCACCTTGCCCCACCCCCACCCACCACACACACGCACATGCGCACACACACAAACAGCCCCCCACCCTGCCCCACCCCACTCACCACAAACGCACACACACAAACAGCCCCCCCACCCTGCCCCACCCCCACCCACCTCCCCACCCACCACACACGCACACACACACACACACACACACACACATATATATATATATATATATATAAATGAGAGAGAGAGAGAGAGAGAGAGAGAGAGAGAGCGCAGGGTAGAAAGAGAGAGAAAAAAGGAGGGAAGAAACGGCGGGGATAAAAAAAAGGGGAAAGGGGTTTTTTACTCCGCATTTGTCACGGTCGTGTCACAGTGATTGACCGTGATAATATTTTTTCACGGCCTTGTCACGGTCAATAACTGTGACACGAAACGCGTGTTTGTTGTCACGGTCATTGACCGTGACAAGGTTAAGCAATGGAAGGGTGCCAATTTACCCATTTTGGTGTAGTGTTAAAGATTTAAATAAAAAAAGTTTCGAAATTTGTTTCAATTTCCCTAATTAGTCTCTACGTTTATTTTAAGACAACATGATAATTAGTGTTTGGGCTACACTTAAAACGCATAATACTGAAGGGGAAAAATATATGTATTCATGTCTGTAAAGAAGTCTTTTAAAGAATCCAATTGCACGGTTGTGTTCCTCTCGAGAAACTAATAAAGACGCATTGGATAATCTTGAGAAAACTAGATTTAGATCTTCAAAACTTGGGCTGAAAGTTATGTTCAATGGGGTTTAGGTTTTCTAGACGAGAGAGAACGAAATTATGGGAGGCTACGAATTTTTGAGAAGGCTAAAATGTGTTTTAAAAGTCCTAAACCTGTCACTTTATGTTTATGTACCAAAAAGAATTTGAGTCCTAATCAAACACAAACACAAAAAAAACATCACGAACGATCAGAACATTGGAATTGGCTAAAATTTTGATATATTGTGGTGAAGGCGAGGCAAAGCCGCACAAAAAAATTCAACTCGATGGGGCGGTTGAATATTTTTTTTGCTCCTTAGGTCGGATCCTCCCCCGATTTTTATACAAAAAGGTATAATTTCCAAATTTTAAATCTCGATTCAAATTCCACTTAAAACCTTATTTTTATGTATAAAAACCAACATTTTTAAAAATTCAATAGATTCCAAAAATTATTTTTTGCAAAATTTTGAATTTACAAAGATTTTTATGACTAAAAAAATTAGGGGTGTTACATAAACACGGTGATAAGAATGCTATATATATATATATATATATATATATATTATATATATATATTATATATATATATATAAAGAGAGATAGATAGATAGATAGATAGATAGATAGATAGATAGATAGATAGAGAGAGAGAGAGAGAGAGAGAGAGAAGACGTAAGCATAGGAGTGAGGAGAACATAGAAGTGGAGGCATATGTATACATGTAGAAAAGTAGGAGAGTAAAAAAGTAACACCCATGTGAAGATGTAGTATATTCCTCAAAAATTATCCCTAGCGGAGTCGCAACTGTGGCCATTCAAGTCGGATTCCTCCGAGCGATCGTCCCCAAAATTGCGACGGGAAGTGAAGTCTTATAGGAGTCTCCCTCTCTTACTCGCCATGCGTGTGCGGGTGATTTGAGGATATGGAGGTCTTCTTTCAGCCACTCGCCCCAATGTCTTCGCGGGCTACCTCACATATAAAATTGTCCAATGTCAAAAGGGGATAACACTAAGGAATAATTTCGCCATCTTATTTTGCTCAAAACTGGAAAACGAATATAGCCTCCTCAAGATAATGGCATCAGGGTCATAGTGGTGCATACAAAACCAAGTGAATCGAAAGTTTAGGGAGTAAGTTACAGAATGGCAAAGTGTTAGGAACCCATTCCGCCCTTTTGATCTCTCATAGGCGATGTTGATTACCCCCTTTCTCCAAAGTGTGATGTGTGTAATATAAACAACGAGAAAAGGGAATCATTCGACTCATGTCATGGGAAATACGGAGCGGAATCATCCGTAGGAGTGTACCCGAAAATAACATAAGCGTATGATGTTGTTGTGTGCGAGCTTGATATGGAACATTTCTAAATTAGACATTCTTTTGTGTTTGAGCTACTTTAAGTTTTTCCCTTATTAACTTTTAATAACAAAAGTTTTCTTTCTAATACTTCAGTGATGATCTTTACTAGAGAAAAAAAAGAGTGTTGATTTTTTTGAGGTTGGATTTGTTTGGACTTGGAACAGAAGAAATGATATGTTTGGGTTTGGATTTGTAAAAGGGGATCTCTTTTATTTATTTTCTATTTCTATGCATTATTCCATTTTTTGTCTTTTTATTACAAATTTGGTTTTTTATTGAAGCTCTGTCTTTATGCAAATTTTTGTCAAAAAACTTTTTCTATTTTTATTATTTTCTATTTTAAAAAAAAAATATTCATGTTTTATGCTTTTTCTTTGTTTTTATGTTTTTTTTTCTGTTTTTTCAACTTCTATCAGAAATTTGGGTTTTTTTATTAAAAATTTGTTATATGTAGTTTTTTTACAAATAATTTTTTATGTTTTTAATATTTTTTCCTGTTTTATGAATTACCAGTGTTTTTTGTATTTTTTTTTTAGTTTTTCAACTTTTTATTAGAAATTTATGTGAAATTTGTTTTTATTCAGATTTTTGATAAATACTTTTTCCATTTTTAATTTTTTTCTGTTTTATTAATTTTTTTATATTTGATGTATTTTTCAAAAAATATTTTTCTTTTTTTAATATTTTCTCTATTTTTTGTTTTTCATTACAATATTGTTCTTGTTGTATATATTTTTTCGGTTTTAATATTTTCTATATATTCTATATATCTTTAAAAAAATCATGTTTACGTATTTTCTTTTGTATAGAGTATTTTTCCTATTTTTTATTAGTTTTTTAGGGTAATTTTCAAATTTTTAATTGTTTACAAATTTCCATATTTTTAAATTTCATGCTTGTATTTTAATGTATTTTTCAATATTTGTTTCAAGTATACATTCTGAATTATTTTTTATTTTGTACATTTTAAATATGTTTTTAGTAATTTTCTAAAAAAATTATGTATATATTCATATTTTCCAAATGTTTAATAGAATTGTAAATTTTTTCCAAGGATTTTTGGTATTTTTAAAATATTTTTTAGTATTTTCTTATTTTTTAAATGTTTTTGTTGTTATTTTAAATTTTATTAAAAAATTATGTTTGGACAAAAATGTTTATACTTTAAGTCATGTGCCTTTCACGTCCCTAACATTTCCCTTAAAAAAATTAACTGAGTTGGACGACAAAAGATTACTTGTAGTCGTTTTCAAAGTTAGGAAGATTTAGTAAAAAAATTGAAAGCCGAGGTGATAAAATGTAGGAGGGGTTAAAGTTTAGGAATCATAACTAGAATTAATCCGTATAAATAGGTTAGTCAAATCAAAGGCCAATAAACCTATAAGCTTCCAAAGCTAAAAGTCATTATAGAATCCAGAGATGAAGAGTAAAAAACCCTTTACAATTGCCCATGGTAGGATATTTAGAAACTCCATTTAAAAGAAAATTGAAACTAACATACGATCCCCCTCTTCCTCTGTAAAACATTGACTACCGCCACCAACCATGGCCTCCTTTCACACACTTTCTCTCACAGTCACCCTCCTTCTCCATCTCACCACCTCTACCTCTACCTCTACCTCCATTCAAGATCTCCTCAAAAGCAAAGGCTTGCCCAGAGGCAATTTCCCCAACAACGTCAAATCCTACAATCTTGATGAAAATGGCCAACTCCAAGTGTTACCCACCAACATATTAACCCAATACACACACTAAACCCACCAACATAACACAACCCAACCCATTTACTTATTCATTTTTAACCATAACTCTCTTATTTCTCACCTACTTTCTTCTCTCACTATCTTCTTCTCTTCTCTCTCACACTACTCTCTATACTACTAACCAAAGCAAGAAAACAACAATTTGCCCTCCCTTACCCCCCTCCAAACCCTTATAATCGGGCCGCCCTAGCACCCCCACCCCTCCCCCCTTTTTTTCTTTAAATAACCTCATCATAATAAGGGTTAAAAATCCAGGGTTTCAATTTCTTCAATTTCAGAAAGTTAGGGCTTGTTTGGAGATTAGTTGGAGCATGCTTGTGTAAGTATATATTATTCATTTGCTTTGTTATATTTTTTCTCACTGTATAAATTTGTTTGTGTTACCACTAATATTTGTGTTGTGTTTTTTTTGTAGATTCCAATTTCTTATTCGGGCATTTACAAATTATAATTTGAGATTGCTCTCAAATTGGTTGCAAATCAGGTTTTATTGTTTCTCTTTAGCATTTTTATTTAATATTAGCAATATTATTGTGATTGTGTGATTAACTTTTGTGTTTGAATATTACAATTATTGTTGTGTGAATATGTCTACTAGAAAATGGATTATCCATGTTATCAATTGAAGAAGACTTGTTAACAACAAATCAATTTGATGATTTAATTGATAGTTTTGTATCGAAAAATGCGAGAAGAACATATTTTTTTAATTTAATTTTTTTTAATGTAAAGGGCCCCAAATTAATTGTCCGCCTAAGGTCCCTAAAACTTTAGATCCGGCTCTCGTGTTGTTAGAGCTAATCTTAGTTATGGTGGACTCACTGCAATGGAGGGTCACTTTCAAGAAGAAATTTTTCTTTGGTTACGAGTAAAAGGGATTATTGTTTGTGACCCATCCTCTGGTCTCATATTGTTTGACATTGGTCTTGCTCATAAACAGCTGTCACTTTCTCTCTTTGAAGATCCTCCTGTTTGTAACCCTCCTCAAGGTGTGTCGTTGAAGATTACAGGAAGGAAGGAGTTTGCATTTCAACTTACTGTAATACCCCGTATTTTTATGGCTTTTAATTATGAGGTTAATTAAATGGAATTGCTTTTAATTATGGGATTTATTAAAAATTAATTTGGGATAATTATTGGAAAATTAACTCGGATTTAAATGCTAGCGAGACGAGAGTTAGTATTTGGTTATTATTATGTTCTTGAATATTACTGAGTGATTATGGTAGTATGTGATCATTGAATTTATTAAAATTGTCGTGAGTTGAAAATACGGCAGTTTCGATAATTTAGTTGGGACGCACGTGTCAGTCGTGTCAGGACCCAAGTATTTTATTCTTATGTCATCCGTATGATCTTTTGAGTGTGCCAACGTGTCCGGAAGGTTTGAGATAGTCAGAAAACACTAACCGGGAGTTTAGTTTGGGTCTTGGGGCATGTTTAGGCCAAACCGGCAACCCGGAAGGGTATTTTAGTCATTTTAAAAATTAAGGAATTAAGACCCACGAATTTTAGTGTTTATTTATTTATTATTGGTAAGGCCATTAGAGCCATTATCAGCCAAAAATCAAAGAGTGGGCTACGTGAGTTAGAGGGGAAGTTGCAAAAGGTCTCCAAACCAAAACCACCACCCACCACCACCATTTTCGACGGAATTATGGCCGGAGAAAGGAGGAGAACTAGACCTTAACATCATCAACGGATCAGAAGCAACATATTACAGGCAAGTGATTTATCTTGCAAAGATTCAAAGCATATAGTTTACATGTTTTTATAGATTTGAAGATTTATCATAAAAAATGAAACTTGAATGGATTTGAAAGGTTTAAAATCATAATCTGGATAGGACTTGCATGTAGTAAATGTTGGAGATGCTAACAACCACCAATTTATGATTTATGGGTAGAGAATTATGAAATTTGATTGAATTATGGGATGCTCTTGAAGAAATAGGAAAACTAGGTTTTTATATGTAAATTGGGTATTTTGATTCAAGAAATTGATGTTATAGGTTGATTTGATGAATCTAAAATGTGGGGAATGATGTAAACATGTTAGTAGGTTGATTAGTATATTAAGTTGTGAGTTTTGGACGTTAGAATGAAGAGTTTGAGGTGTAAAAAGTGGAGAACCCATATCTATTAAGAATTTCTTGGCTGATACCTGCTTGATCGATCGATCGACTCAAGAATGTTGATCGATCGAACCATCGATCGATCGACCCCTTCTCTTCGATCGATCGACCCCTTCTGATTGTTGACGATTGTTTCTCTTGAAGGTTAATTATTATTCCAAAGTCGATATGGGGTATTAGGGTGATTAATATAATATTGTGGGACTTAGATAAAGTCAGTAGGGTCTTAGTTATTATCGGAGAATGTTATAACTTATGGAATTGATTGCTATTGCTTAAGAGGGTCTATCGAGTGAGGTACGATTAGAAAGCGTTCGAATTGAAACTATAATGGAAATTTATGATGATGTAAGGTTAATGGCAGGAACAGAGTGACTTTAAGTGTTGAGATAACATCATAAATTAATAAGAAACCTAGTAACCTTTTGAGATAGGTTTAAGTACTCAAATTGATACACCGAGAGAGTTTTCAAGATGAATATATATATTACATATTATGTTCGGGGTAAACTTGCTACGTACGATACATTACTAGATGGAATGTGTGAATACTAATAGTGTAATATGATTACTTAGGTTATGTGAATGCCTAGTGTATGGATTTCTTATGTGTATGACATACTTATCATACTTGATATCACGGGAGGTTAGTTTTATTTTGGAAAAAGGACCCTCTTATCCTTGTGTGCCTTCGGGGGGATTTAGACTGGTACCTTAAGAACATAGGTTTGTGAATGACTTATTTGTGAGTTGATAAGTCAGCTAGTCGTGGGAGCATAGGTATATGCATGACCCATGGGTATGTGAACTATGTTCGCCTCCAATATGTGTGATTTTGCTTATTGAAACGGTTCTTGGGAGATTCGAAACTCGTAGTCCCTATGTACGTGATGTACCGGGATTCGATAGCAGAGTATGCGTGCACCGCAGCTTAGCCTAGGGGTGCCATATATGTATTTATATACTGAGAGTGATATACTTATGTACTTGTGACTGGTTCATTGTTTGTTAGTGGATGTGAATAACTAAGATATTTGAATGGGTTAAGAATGAGAATTTAATTAACACTTGAGATAAATAATTTAATGAATGTGGACATGGGTTATAAATATGGCTTATTTGGGGGTTACGTGTAATTACTCTATGTTAGAATGCGAAGGAAGGAGCGGTATAAACTAGTTAGATAATGGCATAACTAGGATGGGTTAAAGGCATACGTTAGGCGTGCACAGTAGTTGAGAGGTAAGAAACTCATGTGAGAATACGCAACTAACGTGTTTATAATATGTGATGTTTAATTATAATTTAAATACTTGCTAAACTTTTAAACTGTTTTCACATCGGGCTCTGACCCGTTTTTCCTCCAAATCTAATTTTGTTTTGTAAAAACATTTTAGGTGCCCAACCACAGGGACGCCAAGCATAGGAGTTCCATTCTGATGACGTGATGTAGCTGCTGTGGAAGTTATAGGATCTTGGTAGTAGATGCTCTCATTTTATCCTTGATTCCTTTAGAGTCATTTGTATCAATTAGGGCATGTCGCCCATTCTTATTTAGAGGTTGTAGTTGCAGACTTTCATTATTTCAGTTTTTGGTTTATTATTTATTCAGACTCTTGTATTGGGACATTATTTACTCTAGCATCTTTATTATTGGAGTGTTTACTCTAAACTTATTTGATTTCTTCTCGTTAAGCATTTATATGAGATTTGTTATGCGATTAATGGTTTATTAAATAAATTCTTATTTAAGTGTTGGCTTAATTAATAAAATTTGACATCTCTCTTTTTAAATATTAGGTGGCTAGTAATTAATTAAAAGTTTTGCGACAGTGATGCTAAAATTGAACCAACTGGAAATTCTGTATTAATTTGATAAAGGATTAGCTACCCGGTATTTAATTAGACGGGGTGTTACAGTTGCAGATAAACAAATATATCTCCCCCTTTTGACTATTTTTCTTTTGTTCAATGTTATTTATTTTTATTTGTTTTTGGGTTTGTTGAAGTGAGTTAACAGAGAAATTAACACTTGAGATACCCATTTAATATGAATTGTTGTCATAAATGAGTTTAATTAATTACTGATACCAAAAATTATTCATCTACATGGACCCATTAGTAGGTAGCACACGCCCTCCTACATGGCAAAAATATTAGTTAGCAAATATTAGCTCTGTCGACCAATATGAAGAATGCCGACCAAGTACTGAAGGCTGACCAACAGGACCAGTGAAGCATCACCATACCAAAAGTCATATCCCACGTGATTTATACAATCAATAGTCATATTCATTATGTAAGGATGTAAATGCTTAAATACATAAAAGCATTTCATCTCTTGAATCTAAGCCCCCGTGAATTTAGTAGTTATTTTTTAAATTTACATCAACGTGTAAGTGTTGGTGCACAAAAATAGTTGTTTAAAAAATTAATGTGTGAAAGTTACACGCCAAATAGTCTATATGTTTATAACAACTGCATAAAATATACTCAAGGTCAATAAATAAATAAACCAAAAAGTCTATATGTTTATAACAACTGCATAAAATATACTCAAGGTCAATAAATAAAAATTTATTTGGCATGTACATTTAACGTAAATCTCGTATTTGTCAAACGAATGTGTGTATACTTAAGGGTAACCCATTAATAAGTTTATTTTATCTATTAATATATTTTATATAATTTATTTTTTCAAAATTAGATAAAATTTATAAGATTAATACAAATAAGTCACATAATTTTTTTTATTACCAAATTACTTCGTAGCATAAACCGAAGTAATCCACTTACACTTAATGTATGTTCCAATCTAAACATATAAATTATATAACTTGGTTAGTTGTTTGATCGTAACATTTAAAACATCTTTTGTCCTCAAATAACAAATAATTAATAATAAAAAATTAATGTGTGTTCCAATCTACAAATTTTGATTATATAATTTTGGATTCATTATATATATTTTGTGGAATATAGATGCTCTATAATAATTGTTGAGGATTTAGTTTAGTTTCAATCGTAGTAGCGCCTCGTATTTTACACGAGGTGTTACAGATGGTATCAGAGCATGGTCTTAGGTCTCGTAGGTTGTGAGTCCTCTTTAGTTTTGCACGGTACCGATCTTTGATTCCCTCTGTTGATTCGTACTCTCTAAGGAAGTGGGTCTAGCATACGTGTTAACAGTTTTTTTGGAGATAGGATCTCTGGTGTCAAGGACGTTGTAAGCATTGCGGTTGGAAATAATAATCTTGATGAGAGGAGACTTAGAAGTGATTTTGGAAAACGAGGATAATGTCGGAGATTGCGTGCAGATGATAGGCATCGTAAGTATCGATTTTGGGGATGTGAAGAAGTTTGAGGACTTAAGAGTTTGGATGACTTTTGGAGATGGAATCGAGTGGTGATTCACGAGAGCACGAGGTACGCCATTATTTTCAGTTATGCATATATATAGGTGGCATATATTGTATTTTCAGTCATGGGATTACGTGCGGGTAGGGTTGGGTGTATGGGCGCCTAATCATGGTACTCTATGGGTAGACATATGTGAGCGTTATTTTAATTTGCGCATTTATGGTTCGTCGAATTTTGAGGACGAAATTCTTCTGCTAGTGGGGAAGTATGTAACACCTCGTGAATTTAGTAATTATTTAAATTAATTCGAAATTTTTTGGGAAAAATAAAATTTTGGAATTTATATTTTTTAGTAATTTAAAATGTTGAGTTTTAATATTTAAAAGTTCGCTTTTAATCGAAATTCAAATCGGAGTCAAAATGGGAATTTTAAAAAAAACATTTGTCACGATTTTGGGCCATGACTAACGACGAAACTTTTTTTTAATTTAAATAGAATTCTATTAGCATTAGAACTCTTAATCATTATAAATTAAGACTAATCCGTGGCTAGGTTCTTTAAATATCTTTTTCCACAACTCTTTCTCCAGAAGACTTCTCCAAAATTATTCCATTTCAACCTCTAAACCCTAGCCCCATTCTTCATAACTTTCAACTCAAGATTTGTCAAGAATAATCAGGTTTTCTCAAGACGCGTCAAGAATGGATCTTTATCAACTTCTTGAGAAGAATACGTCTTTGAAATCATAATTCTCAATCATTTTTTATTCAATCGTGGATACTCTATCTTATTTGGTGTTTTCTCGACTTTGGACGAGATTTGATTATTTTCGCGAGAGGAACGTAGGGGTGTGATAAGAATTTTAAGACAGAATCTTATGCGTTTCTTTTAATGATTTTGCGGTACGGGACTTAAATAATATGCTCCTAAATTCTCTCGAGAGTATTCCGTTTGTTTCATGCGTTATTTTCACTCATGTTGAATTGTGGTATTCATTTGAATCCTATGAGATGTTAATTGGAATCTAAAATTTTGATATTGTATTTGTTGATGGTTATGGTGTCATGAGATTTTTATATGGCATAGAGAATGGGCACCCGCCAATAGTCCAAAAGTCCAATAGCCACGATGAGGCTTTACGAAGCTTGGGTGAGGTGAGGCCTGGTGACCCATTGATGTGTTAATGAAAAATTAAAATTGGTAGAATGCTTGAATACTGCATTTGATTCGTATATGCGGATTCGTATTGTTGTGCTTTATTCCCTGTTATTATTTTTGAGCATCTATTCTTATCATATTGTGTACTTCCCCGTATTTTTCTTTTAGTGGAAGGTTAGTGTGGTTTTGGACGCTACAGATTATTTGGCGAATTTTTAGATCATGGAGTTTGGAATATTATTTTTTGATACTTGGCGGTGTAATTTATTTGGAGAGTTTAGTGTTAATTTCGAGTGGAACTAAAATTGTAATTATATTGGAAATGTAAATTTTGGATTCATTATATTTATTTTGTGGAATATAGATTCTCTATACTAATTGTTGAGGATTTAGCTTAGTGTTAATCGCAGTAATGCCTCGTGTTTTATACGGGGTGTTACATTGGCATTCCAACCCTTAGCCTTTGGGTCATTATAAATACAGATCACCCATGCCATCAAGGGCAAGCAAGCAAGCTATTGCAAAGATTAATACCATAACAGTGGACGTAGGATTTCATACATAGCCGAACCACTTTAACTTATTGTGTTGTTCTCTTTTTACTTAAATATTTTATCTGTGATTAAAGAATTTGATCTAGTTTAATTTTTTACATCAACCGATTGGCGTTGTCTGTGGGAACGAGTTTCTAACAACCATTTTCACTTTTGTACGTCTATGTTAACGAAAAGATGACTGATATTCTTGAGCCCAGTGCCAGTAATGATCGCAATCCACAAGTATCATGTACTCCACCTACTAATCACAATCTGAATGGGTTTATGTCCAATATTGCTAGAGGATAAGAGTTCATGCACGACACTATGAGACAATTAACTCAAACAATACAAGCTGGGTCTCGTACCCTATCCAGATAGAGAGTAATACCGCCTCCAACTCTAAGAACCAGTAGACATATTTATTTCAGAACTTCAAGGGATATCTCTTATCTTCTAAGAGAAACTTCATCTCTCAGATCCACTGGACCTTTTTATTTCCATTCCTTGTCTCCTGAAAGACCAAGTGTCTTGGAAAGGCTAAGTAGAGCTTCGCCCTTTGATTTCCAAGGACCCCGAGAAAATAGAAACCTTCCCAGAGCATTATTTAGGAATACTAGGCATACGATCGACCAACGAGAGGTCTAAATCCGATCAAGATAAAGTGTCTGATGATCTATAGGCACCGAGCAAATTTCTCAAGAGGAGATTTCATCGCAAACACATAGTCAAAACATCCAAGATGCTTCGCATAGATCTGATGCAGGCAATCCCTCTTGGAAAGGATTTATCCAAAGGCTGGAAGATCGGTTAAGTGATATAGTGAAAGAAAAAAATCCTTTACAATGAAGTTTTATCAAAGGATCCCCTTTGCTCAAACAATTATGGGCTTTCCAACCCCGTCTAAATTTGAAGCTCCAGTGGTTACTCCTAAGTACGATGGAAAAACTGTTCTAGTCCTCCATATAGAGCAGTATCTGGCAGCAGCAGACATTTATACAGTACCAGATGAGATGATATGCAGAGCATTTTCCAGCACCACTACAGGTTCAGCCCAAATTTGGTATAACAATTTGCCCCGAGGACAGATCACCAACTTTAATCAGTTGGTCGAGCTATTTATTAGCAACTTTTGCTTTGGAGCTAAGCCAGTAAAAAGAGTGGCTCATCTTCTGAGTGTATGATAGCCAGTGGGCAAAAGCACCAGGGACTACCTTACTCAGTTCAATAATGAGAAGTTGGAGGTGATTGATTATGAGAAAAAATATCCATTACTGCTCTTACGAGTAGTTTTCTTCCTGAAAGGTTGTATTACACTTTGGCTAAAGATACTCCCAAGAAGATGTTTGAACTCATGGAGAAAGTAGGAAAGATATTCATTGTTGAGAAAGCAATGATTGCTAAACAGAGTCCAGCCACAAAGTCTGATGCGAAGTCTGAGAAGAAAGAACAAAAGGACCACAAGGAGTCGAAGGAAGAGAGGGAAAAAAAGGAAAAAAAAAAACTCAAGAGATATGGTAAGTACACCCCATTGAGTGTTAGCATTAACTATATCTTGAAAAAATCAAGCATAGCAAGGAATTATGATGGCCTGGAAAGCTGAGAGCCCCTCCTAACAAAAGGGATAGATCCAAGTACTGTGAGTTCCATAAGGATCATTGTTACACAACTGATGGTTGCATTGCTTTGCAAAATGAGATATAATCTCTTATCCACCGAGGAAAACTCAATAAATTTTTTGATCGGCGTGATAGCAGAGAGTCTAGAAGAAGATCAAACTCCATGTAAGTCTAGAGAGGATAATAAGAGAAATCCCGATGATGATTACAAGGATGATCCCGACCTGTCGAAGAAGCCCACATAATCGATCGTGAGGTATTTAGTCTCAGTTTTGATTCATTTTATTATCATATGATTATAGGTGGCGATGTAGGAGGAGGTGATCAAATGGCTAAAAAAAAGCCTACCTGTATGAGGCTGAAGCTTTCTCATATATTCAAAGAATTCATTTGGTTGAATATGATTGCCCAAAGAAAGTCAACAAGGACAAGTTGGTGATTGAGTTATCTAAAAGTGATCTCTTTAGAGTCTTATATCCTCATAATGACCCACTGGTTGTAAAATTCAAAATCCAGGATGTGGTTTTTTCCAGAATTCTAATTAATAATGGGAGCTCGGCAGATATTATGTTCTATCATTGTTTTCAAAGTTTAAACCTAAAGCACAGTCAGCTAGAGTTATACCAAAGGCCACTAATAGGATTTTCTGGTGAAAAAGTCTATCCTCTGGGAATAATCAAGTTTAAAGTGTTGTTAGACACCTAGAAAGTAAGTCGCATGGAGAAAATACACTTCTTCGTAATGGACAAAACTATTCACTCAGCTTAAAATGTGATTCTCGACAGGGTAGGGATCAAGAAGTTTGAGGTTGTCCCATTAATAGTTCATCAGTGCTTCGAGTTACCTACTCATTTTGGGGTAGGTGTGGTGAAAGGCGACCAAAATGAAGCCAGAGAATGTTACTACTCCTCAGCCGAATAAGAGGAACTGACTAAATTGAAGAAGAAGAAGAAGAAGACTACCACTTATTAGGTGGACACCACTGAACCAAATGGTGAATCTGAAGAAGAAACTGTAGATCCAAGAGACGAAACAGAGTTGGTCAAATGGAAAATTATTGAAGCCCCAGAAAGCATTGTCTTGGATAATGACAAACTAGAGTGGATGACACAGATCGGTTCAACACATGATCCTCTTCTTAAATAAGAATTGTTAATGTTCTTGAGACAAAGGAAAAATTTATTTTCTTAGAGCCATGAGGACATGCATGGGATTGATCCCAACTTCCTATGCCATGAGCTCAACATCAGCAAAGAGGCAAAGCCAATCAAGTAGAGATGACGAGTGTTTAGTCTGGAGAAAAATTAATTTATTCAGGAGGAAGTAAAAAAGCTACAAAATTCCTTTATGGACGCCTATTCTGGTTATAATCAGAAAAAAATGAAGCCCCAAGATAGGGAGAGTACAAATTTCATCACTCCCCCGAGGCTTTTGGTCTTAAAAATGCAGGAGCAACGTATCAGAGGTTAGTAAAAAAAGTTTTCGAAGAACAGATAGGTAAAAATATGGAGGTTTATATGGATGACATTTTGACAAAAAGCAAAAAATCCTCTGATCATATTGTCGACCTAACTCAAACTTTTGACTAGTTGGAAAAGCATCAGATGACGCTGAACCCGACCAAGTGTGTGTACTGTGTTCGAGAAAGGATGTTCCTCGATTTTATTATCAACCAAAGGGGAATTAAATCAAACCCCACGAAGATAAAAGCTCTGATTCAGATGCAATCACCAGTTTGCAAGAAAGTTGTGCAGAGGCTGACTGGAAGAATGAAAGATTCAAATCGATTTGTTGCCCGAGAAAAAGATAAGTGTTTTCCGTTCTTTAAATTATTGAGGAAGACTTTTGAGTGGAATAAAAAGTGTGAAAAAGTTTTCTAGGAGCTGAAGAAATACTTGGGATCACTAGTACTGCTCTTTCGACCAGCTTTAGGGGAGAAATTGTACTTATACCTAGCCATTTCTGAATCATATGTGAGCTCGGCTTTAGTTAGACAGGACAATGGAGTGCAAAAACTATCATACTACACCAGCAAATCCTTTAGGTGAGCTGAGATCAGGTACCCAAATTTGGAGAAATTGGCCATAGCCCTTATCGAGGCATTTAGGAGAATGAAACCTTATTTCTAGGCACATACCATAGTAGTATATACTGATATTCCCTCTTCGGCAACACTCCACAAACTTGAGAAGTCGGGAAGATTGATGTATTGGGCAGTGGAGTTAGGAGAATATGATATTGTTTATTAGCCCAGATATTTGTTGAAAGGTCAAGCTTTAGCAGATTTTATTACCGAATTCACTTACTCAAAAGTGGCCGATCAATTGAATTTGCCTGTCGAGCAGAAGTCAAAAGGGGAAAGCTCAGCTCAAAAGCAACTTGAAGTTGCTATCGAGAAGCCTGAATCCCCTAAAAGCCAAGAAATGGCACTTAAGTATACTGAGGAGAGTAAGAAGATCTTCGAGCATGGGTTATTGACTGATGAAAGTTTCAGTAGCAATATCCCGATATGGAAATTATATGTTGATGGCTCTTCATGCGCTACTGTCTATGGAGCAGGTATAATCCTTAACACTTCTGATGATATTGATATTGAATATGCCCTCGGGTTTCAATTCAAAGCGTCAAACAATGAGGCAGAATACGAAACCTTGACAGTCGGGTTGAATCTAGCCCACTCACTAGGTGTTAAGCAAGTAGTGGCCCATAGTGACTCACTGTTGGTAATGAATCAAGTCCTTTGTATATATAGAGTCAAAGGAGATTTGATGATAAGATACCTTGCCAAATCTATAGAGGTGATAGCTGAGTTACCTCTTGTCCAAATATAAACAATTCCAAGAATAGGGAATTCCTGAGCAAACGCACTTGATCGGCTAGCATCAGCAACAAGAGTTAATCTTAGAAGAACGATCTCAATAGAGATTCCAGATAATCGGAGCATCGATGAAGATTTAATGGTCAACTTCGTTGTAGTAGATGTGGGACCCTCCTGGATGGATCCCATCAGAAGTTATATTGAAGATAAAACCTTACCAGCAAATCCCATGGAAGCCAAAAACCTCATATATACAAGTCTGTAAGATATGTATTGGATAAGGGAGTGCTATACAGAAGGTGGCTAACGACCTTCATGCAGAGATGTGTTCACCTAATAGAAGTGAAATACTTGATCCAAGAAGTCCATGAAGGTGATTATGGGGCTCATTCAGTCGGGAGAACATTGCTTCAATGAATCAATACACAAGAATACTACTTCCCGACCATGAGGGAATATTACACAACCTTTACAAAGAAATGTGATAAGTGCCAGAGGTTCTCTAACGTTAGAAAAACACCCGATGTTGCTTTAAATCCAATCACTTCGCCTTGGCTATTTTCTATTTGGGGAATAAACTTGGTTGGCCAATTGTCGACCACCAAAGGTAGATTTAGATACCTGGTCCTTATTTTTGATTATTTTACCAAATGGGTTGAGGCAGAGCCACTAGTCAACTTACCTTACGAAAAAGGTGTACCAATTCATATGGAGAGATATAATTTACAGATATGGTTTTCCATATGCTTTCATTATAAATCATGGTACTCAGTTTGATAATGAGGAGTTTGAAGACTAATATGTACAATATAACATTCAGAAGCTGGATTCTGTACCAAGCCATTATTAAAGTAATGGTCAAACAGAAGTAACAAATACAACTCTTCTGAATGGACTAAAGAAATGGCTTGATGCAGCTATGGTAAATTGGATCAATGAGCTGCACTCGATCTTATGGGCATACAGAACAACACTGAGAATGGCTATAGGGGAGATACCATATATGCTGGCATTTGCAACTGAAGTTATGATACCAGACGAGCTCGGCCTACCAACCCATAGGGTGTTGAACTTTAATTCTCCAATCAGTGACATGATGAAATGACTAGATCTTGATATGTTGGAAGGAGTAAGGGATGATGTTGCCCTGAGAAATGTTGCCTACCAACATAGAACTGATCACTTCTATAATAAAAGGGTTAAGACGACCAACTTGAAAGAAGGAGATTATATTCTTACGAAGGTCATACAAAAGAGCAACAAGCTTGAAGCTAATTGGCATGATCCCTATCGTGTTTCTGTAGTCATCCAACCAAGAACATATCAGATAGAAACTTCAGAGGGTGAAGAGTTCAAGAATCCTTGGAATGCCGAGCACCCTAGAAAGTATTATCAGTAGATTGTAAAATTTGTATTTCAGTTGTTTTTAAGATGATTATCAATAAAATTATCGATTTCCATTATTTCAGTTTTATTTTTTGTTTTTCGGAGTATGGAGATACATATACATATATCCCCCAGATCAGAAATCTCAGTTCCGACCAAAGAAGTCTCAGTTCTGGCTAAGTCAAAATAGGATTTCATTCCTCAATACTTGGTCAATAAAAGATGATCGCTCTCAGTTCCGATCACGATAAAAAGTCGTTAGCACTTGGTCTGGAAAAATCAAAACAATAATCGATTAAGTCAAAATAGGACTTCAATCCTCAAGTCTTGGTTGGCTATTAAAAATCCAAGTCAAAATAGGATTAAAATCCTCGGCACTTAGCCAAAAATAAGTGGTGGAATTTCTTTTTTCCCAAACCAAGTCAAATGTAGGAAGACGTGTAAAAATTCCTAAATACAGGAATATAAACATATATTCCACATATGCTTGGTCACCGTTGGTAACTAATGCTAAACTTAGGTCAATAAATCTAAGTGCATTAGTAGAACCTATGGCAACACCACTGGTAACTAGTTCTAAACTTAGGTCGATATATCTAAGTGTATTTGTAGAACCTATGGCAATACCACTGGTAGCTGATACTAAATTTGGATAAAAAAATCTAAAAGTATTAGTCGAACCAATGGCACAACAATTGCAAGTTAACTAATTGATTTAAATAGTCATAAGTAAACAAAAAATTAACATATTTTATTGATATAAATTTTGTTACAATCAAATGTATTTCAAATGAATTACAAGATAATTATTCCATTGGACGTTTCCCTTTAGCTTTGGAAGATGGCTAAACTTTCTCCATGCTAGCAGGAGGATCATCCAGAGTACGTGGAGAATTGGTAAAGTTGAAATCTTTAAGCATCCTTCTATTACTGCTCCTCGACGTATTGATTAGATAGGTGTAACAACCCTCGATTTTGGGAGGCTTATTTTTAAATAAATTTTACCCCATAAGGTAATTATATAAAATGTTGGAACCGGAGTAAATATTAATTGAATGAGATAGAGTTAATATTTACTGGAATGTTGTATATTTACCGTATATGTAGGTAAATATCCTAATGTGGTGTGATTATAGTGTCATATATATTAAATGGCACGATAGTTTAAATGATATTGGAACTCAAAATAATTTAGAAAATTTCCGGATGCTAGTTTAGAGGGTGTAGTTAGTCTCGGAATGTTCGAGACAGACAAAATAAGTGCCATATTGTATTTTTGGGCTTCGGGCACTTTTATCTGGTCCTAGCTTAAACGCGTATTTGCGAGTCATTTTAATGTGGTATTAACCACTTAAGTTGGAGACTTTAGACATAAGACCCAATTTTAGTCTTGACCCTTATTTCTTTTTCTCATTTGTGTCTTACCAAACAAGAGAGTTAGAGAGTAAGAGAGAGAGATGGAGAAAAAGAAGAAAAGAGAGAGATTTGAAGATGGAGGATGTGGGATTACTTCTTCTCCAAATAAATCTGAGATATCAACCCTAAGGCAAGTTTTCTACTTGCTAATATATGTTTTAAGATGAATAAATTGTGTGATATTCATGTATATATATTTGGAGATCAAAAATGGAAATTTTGGTATTTAAACCTAGATTTGGTTTTGATGATAAAATTTTGAATTGTAATGGTTATAAATCATGTAGAATAATCTTTGGGTAGATAAAAGTTTTTGGTTGGGTTCAAAATAGAAGAGATTTGAGATTTGGGAAAATGAAATTTTCACTTGGATTTAATTTTAGAAGAAGGAAGAACCCTAGGTCTGCTATGACCGATCGACCGGGCCTTTGCGGGAGGGCTTACTACTTTCCTATAAAGGCATAAATTTTGAGCGCGGTCGACCGCGGTTCCTTGACCGGTTGACCGGCCCCTCCATTCTGAGCTTCCTGTTTCTTCTTTGTAGGCAAAATATGGAGATGCGGTCGACCGCGGTCTCAGGACCGGTCGACCGGTCCCCCGTTTTTCATCCTAAAATATTATTTTGTTTCCTAGATTTATTTTCTTCAATAGGGACTAGGAGCTTTCTTAAATGAAGTAAATTTAGAGTTTTAGAGTCCTAGATGAATTAGTTATCCACCCTACGTTATAAATAGGATAGGTGGGAACTTTTCCGAGGATATGCCAATTGAAGTTAGGGCATTTTTTTCTTCTAGTTGATTTTCATAAAACTAGGAGATGTAGTATTATGTTTGGGAGACTTTAGAAGCTCAATTGAGCTATATTAGTTTTGATGGTTTATATTATCACCCCAAAAGAATGTGGGGAGATTTTGGAAGCTCAATTGAGCTATGTTAACCTTGGTGGTTCATAATAACACCATAAAGGTGAGTTTGGAGAATAAATTGAAAGTTAATTCATTCCTTTGAAAGATGATAATCTTGGTGTTTTAAAATAACACCCTAAAATGCTTGGAGATAATCAAGAGTTTATTTACTCCTTTGAGGTTGTAGTGTCGATATAAGCTATAGCATGGCTCCAGATAATAAGTTATATTATTTATAAAAAGTAAATGGCAATGGTTTCGGATAAAATGAAACATATACATGGAAATGGTATTGATTTTAGTAAATGATAATTTACGTAATCATGAAACCGGTAAATGATGATTTACTTGATTTTAAAAATGATAAATAAAATGGTTTAAATGAACCTGTCTAAATGACATCATAAGGGAAGTTCGTGCGTGAGGTGATGCCCCATGGCAAATTAACGCAGGGTGGATATAGTCCATAGACCATGTGAACATTTATTGTTGTACATTTTTCTGCGATGGGTAGGAGATTCCGGGTGTGGTCTTGACTACCCCGCAGGCACATGGCCACTTCCCGACGTTTTGCGATATAGGTGCCCAGGTTGTCTTATGATAGGCCCTGAAAGATGATGGTCATTTAGGGACGCGCACAGTGGGGAAACCCGGACGGGCGGTCTTAGAATCGTTATATGTATATAAATATAACTATTCATAATCAAGTGGGACTTGATGGATTATATGCCATAAGGAGCATACTAAAGTGCCACAAAGAGAATTTGAAAATGATTATTTTCCGGATAAGGAAAGGATTTTTACAAAAGGTAAAATTTAGATAAAATTTTCCACAAAGAGTAAAAGATTGTGTTAAATATATACTTCCTGTTAAGCAAAAGATATATGAGATAACTGGTACATACGTTGAAGATTTTAGTTTAATGTTACTTCTTTTATTGTTCCTTCTTAGCTTATCTTTTACATTGTGTAGGCAGCTTCTTATTTCTCTTTCTTCATGATTTATTAATCATAACAGTCATACTCTTTGTTCATCTGGTAATCATATAGAACCGGATCCTGACCCGTTTACATTTCTTGTTGCACGTGCACCTTCTGTCCTCTCAGGTACTCCGCCGCAAGGATGCCTGATTTGAATTCCTATTCCGATGTCCTCGGCAAGCCGTGATGCATTGCGGGTATTACGGGATACTTTTGGTATAGACGTTTTCATTTTTGAATTCTAGACAGGATCGGGTCTCTTTACTCGGGCGAGAGGCCCAAGCTTTTATAAATGTCTAATGAAATGTATTGTATAAATTAATGAAATTATTTAAATGTTGTTATATACTTTGTTAACCGGCTGCACATCCGGTCCCTTTACTGTATTCTTGTTGTATTATTTATATATGCATCCCTGAGGTTTCCCCTATCTTTTCAGGAATTGGGTTGTTTATTTTTCCTTTATTTACTTTAAATTCAAAATTTTTGGCAACCCGTTTCCTAAAATATTGGGTGGTTATCCTGGATACTCTATATTTTTTATTGTGATGCTGAGTATGATTCCATCTATGATTCCTGTTATATTGGAGTATTGGGATGGCCACCCCTTATTTTGGTGAGCGGGTTGTCACAGATGGTATCAGAGTATCAGGTTCTAGAGTCCTTAGGAATCTGTGTGAACGCCTTAAGTTTTTCGCGTTGCTTTTTACTTGACGTAGAGCCTTAGGATTAAGATCGTTGGTTTCTTTAGTGAGATATCGTTCTTCTTCCATGAGGTAGAACTTATAAAATCTTTTGCGTATTCGTGTGAGAATAGTAGGTCGATTGAAGGACGCCAAGGAAGTTCGTTGTGAGGGCGTCATGAGAAGGAACTACTAAGGACTATAATTTGTGGTCAGGGATGAGGACCGCTTTGGAGGTCGCTCCCTTTTTATAGCACTTTCTTGTATTTCTACTGCGACCACTAATTACAGTTGATGTAGTTTCCCAAGTATCGCTAGAAGTGGAAAGTGGTTCTAAGCTTGAGATTTCAAGTGATGTTAAATTGAAGTAGAGAAGAGCCCAGAAGTATGATGGAGGAGAATCCTTCACCCGTAGGAGTAGATGCAAACGATGGGAACCTAGTCACCTTATACGTGGGTGCTGGAAGTTTTGCCCATGGAGGAACCCGGTAGATACTTCCTATCGTAAGTTTCTCTGGGATAATTGGAAGGAGGAGAAGGTAAGATCCTCAAGTGTTCACGCGAGGCTCAGTTAGAGGCTGACATGTGAAGAAGAGTTGTGGGATTAGGGAGATCGTGCACTCAAGAAAGGTAGGTATAAGTGAGAGCCCCCCCAATGGAATGATAGGCTCCAGAATAAGTGTCGCTAACACTTCTGATGGGGCAGTGATTATGAAACCTCATTGGTGGACATCCGCCTGGGAAGGTTTCATTGAACCTGGGAAGGTGCCATATTGTATTTTTGGGCTTCGGGCACTTTTATTTGGTCCTAGCTTAAACGCGTATTTGCAAGTCATTTTAATGTGGTATTAACCACTTAAGTTGGAGACTTTAGACATAAGACCCAATTTTAGTCTTTCCCCTTATTTCGTTTTCTCATTTGTGTCTTACCAAACAAGAGAGTTAGAGAGAAAGAGAGAGAGATGGAGAAAAAGAAGAAAAGAGAGAGATTTGAAGATAGAGGATGAGGGATTTCTTCTTCTCCAAATAAATCTGAGATATCAACCCTAAGGCAAGTTTTCTACTTGTTAATATATGTTTTAAGATGAATAAATTGTGTGATATTCATGTATATATATTTGGAGATCAAAAATGGAAATTTTGGTATTTAAACCTAGATTTGGTTTTGATGATAAAATTTTGAATTGTAATGGTTATAAATCATGTAGAATAATCTTTGGGTAGATAAAAGTTGTTGGTTGGGTTCAAAATAGAAGAGATTTAAGATTTGGGAAAAATGAAATTTTCACTTGGATTTAATTTTAGAAGAAGGAAGAACCCTAGGTCTGCTATGACCGGTCGACCGCGGTCTCAGGACCGGTCGACCGGGCTTTTCCGGGAGGGCATACTACTTTCCTATAAAGGCATAAATTTTTAGCGCGGTCGACCGCGGTTCCATGATCGGTCGACCGGCCCCTCCATTCTGAGCTTCCTGTTTCTTCTTTGTAGGCAAAATCTAGAGACGCGGTCGACCGGTCCCCTGTTTTTCATCCTAAAATATTATTTTGTTTCCTAGATTTATTTTATTCAATAGGGACTAGGAGCCTTCTTGAATGAAGAAAATTTAGAGTTTTAGAGTCCTAGATGAATTAGTTATACACCCTACATTAGAAATAGGATAGGTGGGAACTTTTCCGGGGATATGCCAATTGAAGTTAGGGCATTTTTTTCTTCTAGTTGATTTTCATAAAACTAGGAGATGTAGTTGTGACACCCCGCCTAATTAAATACCGGGCGATCACTCCTTTATTAAATTAAATCAAGGTAAACAGTTGGTTCATTCTCAGCATCACTGTCGATAAAAATAAATTTTCCAATTTAACACCCTAAATAATTAAGCTAAGTGTCAAAACTATTTTCATACATACTTTCCAAATTTTATTTAAAGAAAAATCATTTATTTTATTAACAACACCAATAAATAAGAAATGAGAATCACACCACAACAACCTGGAACATAATCCAATTAATTTAAAACATTCGTCAATCGAATGTCAACATGCGAAATATAAAGTAACACAACTACTGAATAAAATCCCATAGTAACAGTACTGGAAATAACTGAAATACAAATATCCCAATAACAATGAAATAATGGAAAGGGCGACACATGCCCAATAAATGAGAATTCTAGAAGTGGAGTCAATAAAGGAAGTCGTCAACGCAAGTGACCTGCAACTCCCACCTAAGCTGCAGCACGTTCCTTTCAAGGGATCCTAAGCAAGACGCCCCTGTGGCTGGGCACCTGAAATATATACATATATATACAAGAAAGAGAGAAAAGAAACGGGTCAGAGCTCGAAAGTGTGTTTGATTTAAAATACGTTTAGCAAGTATTTAAATTGATACATGCCAATGCAACAACATATTAGAGAGACACTCTCTTGAGAAATTCTCACCTCTCTTCTAATGTGCACTCCTATCGTACTAACCTTCCCAACGGTTTAACTTATCATTTTATCATACTAACTTTCCCAATAATTTAGCTTATCTTAACTTACTCATAAGATTTCAAAACCGAACAATATAATTGTTTTAAAAAGAATACTTCCAATTAGCAGCACTACTCTCGTTTTAGCTTTTATTAATTTATAAAGTTCCCCAGTGTCATATTACACTCTCACGAAACAAGTATTTACTATTTGAGTCATCAACCATGTCCTACTTATCAAATCACAGTAGGCAGTTCAAATTTCCAAATCTCATATATATATTAACTACTCGTATAATATATATAAAATAACAGCACCCCACATAAAACTATGGTGCGTGCATACTTCTACTATCCAAACCCCATACCACTCATATCAAGGGTAATACAAATTCGGAATCACTCTCGAATTGTATTAACACATACACAAACAATATCGAGGCGAAGCATAGATTCCAAGTCTCTAAGAGGATGGCACATACTCGCATCTCTTAGGACCGTCTGAACTATCAATTCGATAGCCTGTACCAAGGATATCTATCTTCTAGGGTACAAGTCAATATCCACCATAAAGGTCCCATCGAGATAAGACTGTCCCAGCGCGGTAACCTCAAGGATAGCAAGTAGCGCGATATGTTTTTCACATGTATATAATATATGTACACACAATCATATAAATATACCACTTTCATCATATTAATATAGGTTCCTCTCGTCACCCATAATTACAACATTTATCCTTAATTTCACATTTTTAGTATTACGTATAAGGATTCATCTCTAACCTTACCTCGAAGGGTTTTCTCACTTATTTCGTGACACTCGTGGACTTTATTCTTCCAAATAGAAAATTCAGTAGGTGTCATTATTACGTTTCAACGTAACTCTCTTACGCTCCTCACCCTTTAATATATCAATTTACTAACCCTAAAGTAAGTATCCCATAAATACCATTCTCGTCGAATATTAATGATCCTAACATTTATTCATACGCCCTACTGGTCCTCCATGTCTCTCAAATCATTATACTAAGAATGCCCAAGAATTATATCACGACAATTCGATTTTTAAATCATTTACAAAGGGAAATAAGAGTCTGTCAGGAGGGGTCGATCGATTGAGGTTTGGGGCTCGATCGATCGAACCTTCGATCGATCGAAGCTCTAGGCTCGATCGATCGATCAAACAGGTATTTCGATTTTCTGCAGAATTGCAGTTACGGGTTCTACCAATTTTCTTCATCCAAATACATGTTTTCCAACCCTAAACGTCCAAGAATTCTACTACTAACATTATAACAGTATACCATATGTTTCTAACGTAAGGCATGTACATATTCATCATTTAAACATGGAATTTCCACCCAAAATTACATCTAATTATCAAGAACCCTAGAATTTTCTTAAACTGTTTTCTAACAAATCTTTCTCCAGAATTTCTTTCTTATAATCATCAAAATTTCGTGGTTAATTTCCTCTACATGGCAAGGGTTTCCAGAATCATCATATCAACCAATACTACATGGATTTTCCTATCACAAATTGGGTTTTCTTCTACATAATTCATCCCTAATCATTCCTAAACTAATATGAAGATTGCACCAACAAAAATAGCAAGTTAAACACTTGCCTGGGATTTTCAGAAGTCTGGATTGTGGCTGATTTTGGTGTGGTTGCGTTCCCCTTCTCGCGATCTACGCGTTGGTGGTGGCGGCGGTGCAAACCGGTGACTTTTTGGCCTTGAATTGCCTTGAGAGCTCTCTCCTCTCTTCTCCAATGGCCGTTCTAGGGTTCTGAACATTCTAACCCTTAATAACTAACCTAAAAGGCTGATATAGGTTCCTAAATTTCGTGGGTTTAATTACCCATATATGTAAAATGACCAAAATGCCCTCCCGGGGTACTAGTTAGGCCTAAAAACGCCCCGAGACCCAAACTACACCCCCGAGTACACTTTTCTGACTATCTCGACCCTTCCAGACACGTTGGCGCACTCAAAATGACCATACGGACAACTTATAAAATATTCACTTTTTATTTATCAAATTTTAGTCCCGACGCGACACGAGCACGTTCCGACTTAAATTTTCGAAATTGTCATTTAACTCACTCATGACATTCAATATAACCAATATAAATATTACTTTGCTCATTAGTAATATTCAACAAATTTCCCATAATTACTAACTCTCATTACGTTAATAATTATAACATAATTAATTTTTGGATTTTGATTAAATAAATCATTCATGTTAAATTTAATAAATCCCCAAATTAAATTAGCATAAAAATACGGGGTATTACATACTTCCCCCCTAATAAAGGAATTTCGTCCCGAAATTCGAAAAATAAGGCATACTTGGTAAAAACAACTCTGGATATCTCTCGCGCATATCTGCATCGTGCTCCCAACAGGATTCCTCTACATTATGGTGCTCCCACTGGACCCGTACAAGTGGAACTATCTTTGAACTCAATCTCCTCTCACTATAGTCTAGGATAGCCACCGGTCTCTCCTCGTAAGAGCTATCAAGCTGTAAGTCGATCTCATCTATCGCAATGTGAGTATGGACCATATCATCCCGAAGATATCGTCTCAACGACGAGATGTGGAATACATCGTGGATTCGATGTAAATGTTCTGGCAGTCCCAACCTGTATGCAACCGGCCCAATCCTCTCGATGATGGGAAATGGTCCCACGTACCTCGGAGCCAACTTCCCCTTCTTCCCGAACCTCATCACTCCCTTCATAGGAGATACCCGCAATAACACTTGGTCCCCCACATCAAACTCCCGGAAGAACCGTTTCGCATCGGCGTAGCTCTTCTGCCTGTCCTGGGCTACCCGAATGCGACTCCTGATCATCTCAATCCTCGCGGAGGTCTCCTAAATCACCTCTGGTCCTAGCAACTTGTTATCCCCCACTTTGAGCCAACAAGCTGGGGAACGACAAGGCATGCCATACAAAGCCTCAAATGGAGCCATGCCAATCGTGAACTGATACGAGTTATTATAAGCGAACTCTACCAGTAGAAGGTGTGGCTCCCAACCTCCTCCAAAATCAAGGACACACATGCGTAGCATATCCTCTAACATCTGATTAGTACGCTCTATCTGTCCGTCCGTCTGGGGGTGATAAGATGAACTCAACCTCAACTCAGTACCCATAGCCTCCTGAAAGCTTTCCCAGAAATGTGACACGAAGATCATGTCTCTATCTGACACAATATTCAGGGGCACCCCATGTAATCTGACAATCTCAGAAATGAACAACTGAGCATACTGACCCGTGGTATAATCTGTCTGCACCGGCAGACAATGAGCCACCTTGGTCAAACGGTCTACAATCACCCAGATAGAATTGTGTCCCCGCTGTGATGTAGGTAACCCTGTAATAAAATCCATGGAAATGCTCTCCCACTTCCACGTGGGTACTTCCAATGGCTGTAGCAGCCCTGATGGTTTCTGATGGTCCACCTTCACCAGCTGACAGGTAGAACACTTGGACACGAACTCAGCAATGTCCTTCTTCATCCCACTCCACCAGTATTGCCTCCTCATATCCTGATACATCTTATCGCCTCCCGGATGTACTGCTAATCGGGACCCGTGAGAATGAGTCATCACTGCATGACGTAATTCATCCCCTTCAGGAACTACCAACCTCCCATTAAACCGCAAACCTCCATCGGAACTAACAGAATAGGACTCAGCACCCTCGGCTAGCAGTCGCATAATCTGCTCTTGGCAAAACGGGTCTATGGTCTGTGTCTGTATTACCCGCGTAACAATCTCAGGTGTGACTGACATCACGGATATGAATGAACGTGCTATTGCGTCCTGGTGACCCAACTCCTTCCACTTTGCTTTCCAGACGCCCGCTACCTCGTCTATCGGTCTACGGCTCAACGCATCAGCAACTACGTTGGCCTTCCCCGGATGATACTGTATTTCGAACTGATAGTCTTTCACAAACTGTAACCACCTGCGCTGATGCATATTCAGCTCTCGCTGAGTGAACAGGTACTGCAGTGACTTATGGTCTGTGAACAAACAGAATTTCTCTCCCAACAAATAGTGCCTCCATATCCTCAACGCAAAGATGATCGCTTCTAACTCCAGGTTATGGGTGGGGTAATTCTTCCCATGTGGCTTAAGCTTGCGGGAGGCAAAAGGTATAGCCTTCTCCTCCTGCTGAAGTACTCCCCCAAGTCCCCGTAAAGAGGCATCGGTGTAAACCAAGTACTCCACACCCGGCTTCGGTAACGCAAGGACTAGCGCTGAAGTAAGCTTGTCTTTCAGCTCGTCGAAAGCCAAATGACAAGTGTCATCCCAAACATATGGTACTCCCTTACGAGTCAGATTCGTCAATGGACCCGCTATTTTGGAGAATCCCCGAATGAATCTCCTGTAGTAACCAGCTAACCCCAAGAAACTACGCACTTCCATCGGTGTTGTGGGCTGTCCCCACTCCCTCACCGCTGATACTTTACTCGGGTCAACTGCTATCCCCTGCTCAGAAACAACATGCCCCAAGAAATGTACCTCTCGCAACCAGAATCCGCACTTCTCGTACTTAGCATACAACTGGTGCTCTCGTAGAGTCTGAAGAACCTGCCTCAAGTGCTCGGCATGCTCCTCCTCGGAGTGTGAATATATCAAAATGTCATCTATGAAGATGATGACAAACTGATCCAAGAACTCTCTGTATACTCGGTTCATCAAGTCCATGAAAACGGCTGGAGCATTTGTGAGTCCGAACGGCATCACCCTAAACTCATTGGACCCATATCTCGTCAAGAAGGCAGTCTGTGAAACATCCTGCTCTCTAATACGTAGCTGATGGTACCCCAACCTTAGATCTATCTTCGAAAAGAAAGTTGCTCCCCTCAAGTGGTCGAACAGATCATCGATTCGAGGCAACGGATACTTATTCCGTATCGTTACCTTATTCAGCTCCCGGTAGTCCACACACAATCTCAGTGAACCATCTCTCTTCTTCAAAAATAAGACTGGAGCGCCCCAAGGTGAGGTACTCCTACGAATGAAGCCCAGACCTAACAGCTGCTCTATCTGATCTCGTAGCTCTCGCATCTCTGCCGGAGCCATACGGTACGGTGCGCATGCTATAGGTCTCGTATTTGGCAATAAATCTATAACAAAGTCTATCTCTCGACTGGGGGGTAGGCCCGGTATCTCCTGAAACACATCGGAATACTCCCTGACAACTGGGATCGAATCTAAGGGAATCACGACCTCTTTAGAGGTATCCTCCTCTATGTAATACAAATGAGCGGTCGAGCCTCCCTCTAGGCGAGGCATCGCCACTACAAGCATCTCTTGCCCCGGAATGGCAAAAACAATGCTCCCACCGAAGCAATCAATCATGGCTCTATAAGCTGTGAGCCAATCCATACCAATAATCACATCATGCTCGTGCATGTCTAAGACTAACATGTCTGCAGGTAATACAAAGCTACCAATCTCTACCCCCACTCCCCGGCATATAAAGAAAATAAGGGACCCACTCCCCAGTGGTGAGTCTACACACGTCATTGTGCTCTCTGTTGTGGCTAATAACCCTAAGGCCTTCGCAAAATGCGTAGCTATAAAATAATGCGTTGCCCCCGTATCAAACAAAACCCGACCCATAATACCATGGATAGGAAACATACCCTCAATCGCGGGTGGTGCCTGTGGAGCGGCTACCTGGTGGACGTTATAGACACGTCCATACTGTAATTGCCCCTGTTGCACTGGAGTTGCTGGAATGGCTGGTAGGGCTGGCACCTGGGCTAGAACTGGGAGGGCAGGTGGAAATAGTGGCCTCTATGGCTCATTACGGGTTCCCTGCTGCTCTGGGGCCCTATCACCCTCTGGGCAATCCTGGCGCCTGTGGCCATGTTTACCGCACCCAAAACATCGGTCGTTGAAGTTACCTCCCTTCTGACCCTGCTGTCCACGGCCCTGTTGGCCGTTACCTCCATGCTACTGGCCCTGTTGGCCCTGATTAGCACGCTGCTAGCCCTGCTGGCCCTGATTAACACGTTGCTGGCCCTTCTGGCCCTGCTGCTGGCCCTGCTGGCGGTGTTGGCCCTGCTGGCCCTGCCTAAAACCCCCGAATCCCTACCTAGAATCACCTGAACGGAATCGCTTAGCAGGGTCCCCCTGATGGGAACTCAGCTCGTGCTGACGAGTCTGTCCATGAGCTGGTGCCCCACTGGCACTATTACCCCCGGTCCTGCCCTGCTGGCTAGACTCTCCTGCTCTCTTGCTTCCTTGCAGATAGAAGCGGTGATCCTGGAAATGTAGCAATGCGGCATTGAGTACATCAGTGAAAGTACTCAGGGATAAATTCCTAATAAGATGCTGACGGATCCTCCAAGCTAACCCGTCGACAAACAATAAAATCTTCTTGCTTTCAGTAGGTTCCTCATCTGGCACAATGGTGAGAAGTCTCGTGAACTCCTCCTCATACTCTGCTACGGTAAGACTCTCCTATTTCAGATTCAGTAATTTCCGCCACATCTCAGTCTGCACGACGGGTGGAAAATACTTGCGGTCAAACCGCTCCCAGAATAACTGAATAGGGTGCGTGTCCCTCTCCTCCAAAGTGGTAGTGGACTCCCACCACTGCAATGCGGCTCCCACCAGCTTAAAGGAAGCCAATAACTGCTTTTTCACGTCAGTGCACTCATACATACGGAGATGCCGCTGGATGTCTTTCTTCCATTGGCTAACTGTGACAATATCGGAGCTACCAGAGAACTCAGGGGGATGCGCTTTCTGAAAAGCATCTTGAACCCTCTCCCATGCAGATGGAAGCTGTGCTGGTACTGGCGCGACTGCCTGAACCTGGGGTGGAGCCTGATGAACCACCGTTAGTGCGGTATTCACCGCTTGAGCAACAATGGTGGCTACTTCGTTTGCATTCATTGTGCCCTGTACCGGAGCTGTTGGCTGCTCGGCCTGGGCACGTCTATCTTTCGGAGCACGTCTTGGGGGCATCTGAAATGTGAACAAGTTTATTAGTCTACAGTTATTAGCAAATCTCAAATAGCTGAAGACTTAAACATAAAAGCAAGAATACAACAATCCTAAAAATAGGGCTCTATAGCAATAACGTTAAAGCTGAAAGCGAAATAAGTCGTACAGATCCTATGGACACTAGAACCTGATGCTCTGATAACATCTGTGACACCCCGCCTAATTAAATACCGGGCGATCACCCCTTTATTAAATTAAATCAAGGTAAACAGTTGGTTCATTCTCAGCATCACTGTCGATAAAAATAAATTTTCCAATTTAACACCCTAAATAATTAAGCTAAGTATCAAAACTATTTTCATACATACTTTCCAAATTTTATTTAAAGAAAAATCATTTCTTTTATTAACAACACCAATAAATAAGAAATGAGAATCACACCACAACAACCTGGAATATAATCCAATTAATTTAAAACATTCGCCAATCGAATGTCAACATGCGAAATATAAAGTAACACAACTACTGAATAAAATCCCATAGTAACAGTACTGGAAATAACTGAAATACAAATGTCCCAATAACAATGAAACAATGGAAAGGGAGACACATGCCCAATAAATGAGAATGCTAGAAGTGGAGTCAATAAAGGAAGTTGTCTACGCAAGTGACCTGCAACTCCCACCTAAGCTGCAGCACGTTCCTTTCAAGGGATCCTAAGCAAGACGCCCCTGTGGCTGGGCACCTGAAATATATACATATATATACAAGAGAGAGAGAAAAGAAACGGGTCAGAGCTCGAAAGTGGGTTTGATTTAAAATACGTTTACCAAGTATTTAAATTGATACAGGCCAATGCAACAACATATTAGAGCGACACTCTCTTGAGAAATTCTCATCTCTCTTCTAATGTGCACGCCTATCGTACTAACCTTCCCAACGGTTTAACTTATCATTTTATCATACTAACTTTCCCAATAATTGAGCTTATCTTAACTTACTCATAAGATTTCAAAACTGAACAATATAATTGTTTTAAAAAGAATACTTCCAATTAGCAGCACTACTCTCGTTTTAGCTTTTATTAATTTATAAAGTTCCCCAGTGTCATATTACACTCTCACGAAACAAGTATTTACTATTTGAGTCATCAACCATGTCCTACTTATCAAATCACAATAGGCAGTTCAAATTTCCAAATCTCATATATATATTAACTACTCGTATAATATATATAAAATAACAGCACCCCACATAAAACTATGGTGCGTGCATACTTCTACTATCCAAACCCCATACCACTCATATCAAGGGGAATACAAATTCGGAATCACTCTCGAATTGTATTAACACATACACAAACAATATCGAGGCGAAGCATAGATTCCAAGTCTCTAAGAGGATGGTACATACTCGCGTCTCTTAAGACCGTCTGAACTATCAATTCGATAGCCTGTACCAAGGATATCTATCTTCTAGGGTACAAGTCAATATCTCCCATAAAGGTCCCATCGAGATAAGATTGTCCCAGCGCGGTAACCTCAAGGATATCAAGTAGCGCGGTACGTTTTTCACATGTATATAATATATGTACACACAATCATATAAATATACCACTTTCATCATATTAATATAGGTTCCTCTCGTCACCCATAATTACAACATTTATCCTTAATTTCACATTTTTAGTATTACGTATAAGGTTTCATCTCTAATTTTACCTCGAAGGGTTTTCTCACTTATTTCGTGACACTCTTGGACTTTATTCTTCATAATAGAAAATTCAGTAGGTGTCATTATTACGTTTCAACGTAACTCTCTTGCGTGCCTCACCCTTTAATATATCAATTTACTAACCCTAAAGTAAATATCCCATAAATACCATTCTCGTCGAATATTAATGATCCCAACATTTATTCATACGCCCTACTGGTCCTCCATGTCTCCCAAATCATTATACTAAGAATGCCCAAGAATTATATCACGAAAATTTGATTTTTAAATCATTTACAAAGGGAAATAAGAGTCTGCCAGGAGGGGTCGATCGATCGAGGTTTGGGGCTCGATCGATCGAACCTTCGATCGATCCAAGCTCTAGGCTCGATCGATCGATCAAACAGGTATTTTGATTTTCTGCAGAATTGCAGTTACGGGTTCTACAAATTTTCTTCATTCAAATACATGTTTGTAATACCCCGTATTTTTATGCTATATTAATTTGGGGATTTATTAAATTTAATGTGAATGATTTATTTAATAAAAATCCTGAAATTAATTATGTTATAATTATTAACGTGACAAGAGTTAGTAATTATGGGAAATTGGTTGAATATTACTAATGAGCAAAGTAATATATTATATTGATTACATTTAATGTCATGAGTGAATTAAACGACAACTTCGAAAATTTAAGTCGGAACGTGCTCGTGTCACGTCGGGACTAATTTTGTCAAATAAAAAGTGAATATTTTATAAGTTGCCCGTATGGTCATTTTGAGTGCGCCAACGCATCCGGTAGGGTCGAGATAGTCAGAAAAGTGTACCCGGGGGTGTAGTTTGGGTTTCAGGGCATTTTTAGGCCTAATTAGTACCCCGGGAGGGCATTTTAGTCATTTTACATAATTGGGTAATTAAACCCACGAATTTCAGCAACCTATATCAGCCAACTAGGTTAGTCTTTTAGGGTTAGAATATCCCGAAATCAATTGACGGCCATTGGAGAAGAGAGGAGAGAGCTCCAAGGCAATTCAAGGCCAAAAAGTCACCGGTTTGCACCGCCGCCACCACCACCGCGTAGATCGCGAGACGAGGAACGCAGCCATACCAAACTCAGCCATGAATCAGAATACCAAAAATCCCAGGCAAGTGTTTAACTTGCTATTTTTGTTGGTGCAATCTTCATATTAGTTTAGGATGGATTTGTGATGAAAACTATGGAAGAAAACCCAATTTATGATAGGACAATCCATGTAGTATTGATTTATATGTTGACTCTAGAAACCCTTGCCATGTAGAGGATATAAACCACGAAATTTTGATGATATTAAGAAAGAAATTCTGGAGAAAGATTTGTTAGAAAATCGTTTAAGAAAATTCTAGGGTTCTTGATAATTGGATATAATTTTAGGTTGAAAATCCGTGTTTAAATGATGAACATGTACATGCCTTACGTTAGAATCATCTGGTATAGTGTTATAATGTTAGTAGTAGAATTCTGGGATGATTGAAACTTGAAAATATGGATTTGGTGTAATTTTGGTGATGAAACCCGTAACTGCATTCTGCAGAATTTTTCGCAGACCTGCTTGATCGATCGATCGAGCCTAGAGCTTCGATCGATCGAAGGTTCGATCGATCGAGCCCCAAGCTTCGATCGATCGACCCTTCCTGGCAGACTCCTAATTCCCTCTTTAAATGAGTTAAATTCAAATTGTCGTGATATAATTCTTGGGCATTCTTGATAAAATGATTTGGGAGACATTGAGGACCAATAGGGCATATGAATAAATGTTGGGACCTTTAATCTTCAACGAGAATGGTACTTATGGGACATTTACTTTAGGGTTGGTGAATTTATAAATCTAAAGGGTGAGGTGCGTAAGAGAGTTACATTGGAACCTAATAAAGACACTTACTGAATTTCAGATTTGTGAGGATATAGTCCAAGAGTGTCAGGTAATGAGTGAGAAAACCCTTCGAGTTAAGGTTGGGAATGAAACTTTATACGTAATTCTATAAATGTGAATTTAAGGATAAATGGTGTAATTATGGGTGACGAGAAGAACCTATATTAATATAATAAAGTAGTATATTTATATGATTGTGTGTACATATATGATATACATGTGAAAAACATACCGCAATACTTGTTATCCTTAAGGTTACCGCACTGGGACAGTTTTATCTCGATGGGACCTTTATGGGGGATATTGACTTGTATCCTAGAAGATAGATATCCTTGGTACAGGCTATCGAATCGATAGTTCAGACAGTCCTAAGAGACGTGAGTATGTGCCATCCTCTTAGAGACTTGGAATCTATACTTCGCCTCGATATTGTTTGTGTATGTGTTAATACAGTTCGAGAGTGATTCCAAACTTGTATTCCCCTTGATATGAGTGGTATGGGGTTTGGATAGTAGAAGTATGCACGCACCATAGTTAATTGGGGTGCTGTTATTTATATATATTATACGAGTAGTTAATATATATATGAGACTTGGAAATTTGAAACTGCCTACTGTGATTTGATAAGTAGGATATGGTTGATGACACATATAGTAAGTACTTGTTTTGTGGAAGTATAGTATGTCACTGGGAAACTTTATACATGAATAAAAGCTAAAACAAGAGTAGTGCTACTAATTGGTAGTATTCTTTTTAAACCAAAAATATTGTTCGGTTTTGAAATCGTATGAGTAAGTTTAAGATACGCTAATTTATTGGGAAGGTTAGTATAATAAAATGTTAAGTTAAACCATTGGGAAGGTTAGCACGATAGGTGTGCACATTAGAAGAGAGGTGAGAATTTCTCAAGAGAGTGTCACTCTAATATGTTGTTGCATTGGCCTGTATCAATTTAAATACTTGCTAAACGTATTTTAAATCAAACACACTTTCGGGATCTGACCCGTTTCTTCTTCTCTCTCTCTCTTGTATATATATGTATATATTTCTGGTGCCCAGCCACAGGGGCGTCTTGCTTAGGATCCCTTGAAAGGAACGTGTTGCAGCTTAGGTGGGAGTTGTAGGTTACTTGCGTAGACGGCTTCCCTTATTGACTCCACTTTTAGCATTCTCATTTATTGGGCATGTGTCGCCCTTTCCATTATTTCATTTTTGTTGGGACATTGTATTGCAGTTATTTCCAGTATTGTTACGATGGGTTTTATTCAGTTTGTATTGGTGACTTTAGTCTTCATATGTGGACATTCGATTTACGAATGTATTATATTATTGGACTTTGTGTTCCAGGTTTATTGTGGTGTGATTCTTAATTGTAGAAATGTTGTTAATAAAACAAATGTTTTTCTTTAAATAAAATTTGGAAAGTATGTATATAAATGGTTTTGACACTTAGCTTAATTATTTAAGGTGTTAAATTGGAAAATGTATTTTTATCGACAGTGATGCTGAGAATGAACCAACTGTTTACCTTGATTTAATTTAATAAAGGAGTGATCGCCCGGTATTTAATTAGGCGGGGTGTCACATGTGGTATCAGAGCATCAGGTTCTAGTGTCCATAGGATCTATACGGCTTATTTCGCTTTCAGCTTAACGTTATTGCTATATAGCCCTATTTTTAGGACTATTGTATTCCTGCTTTTACGTTTAAGTCTTCAGCTATTTGAGATTTGATGATAACTGTAGACTAATAAACTTGTTCACGTTTCAGATGCCTCCGAGACGTGCTCCGAAAGATAGGCGTGCCCAAGCCGAGCAGCCAGCAGCTCCGGCACCAGGCACAATGAATGCAAACGAAGTAGCCGCCATTATTGCTCAGGCGGTAATGGGTGGTTATCTTGGATACTCTATATTTTTTGGATACTCTATATTTTTATATGGGTGGTTATCCTGAAATATTGGGTGGTTATCCTGAAATATTGGGTGGTTATCTTGGATACTCTATATTTTTTATTGTTATGCTGAGTATGATTCCATCTATGATTCCTGTTATATTGGAGTATTGGGTTGGCCACCCCTTATTTTGGTGAGCGGGTTGTCACAATAGGGAGGTCTAAGTATCTCAAGTTCATCATGCAACTCATAATCCCCTAAATATTTTGATATCAAAAATTATGGAATCGAGTCAATAGGAATCTAGCTGACATCTAACTTAAATGGAGGCTTTTGATAATCTAGAAATCTAGGATCATTCCAATGCCAGAGTTGGCTATTTTGATCAACTTTCATCACAGTCAGTCAGTTAGTACTTGTAACCTTCATGTTGAGCTTAGGCAAAGTGATCATTTATATGGCTTAAGGCATTGTTGTAACCTTCCATCTATAAATTTTTGGGTTGTTGATGAAATTTGAAGGTTAACTTTTTAACTTGATGTTGACGTTTCTTTAAAACTTCATCTTTCACCTTCAACTGAGAATATTGGCCGACAAGGGCTTCGTCCTTAGCTTCCATATAGATAGATTGATAACATCCTGACTCTTCACCTTTAACTGAGCAATTTGATTAGCCAAAGTTGTCTGGGTTATATCCCCTTCTATAGTTTGTCGTCTATCCTTTTGCTTAGAGGATTGTGAATACTGCGCAGGTTTAGGCTTCTTTAAATCCTCAAGATCTTCTCTTAATTTGGAATTCTCATTCTCCAAGAAAAAAACACCAGGCACAATGAATGCAAACGAAGTAGCCGCCATTGTTGCTAAGGCGGTAAATGCCGCGATAGCGGTGATTCAGCAGGCTCCACCCCAGGTTCAGGCAGTGGAGCCAGTACCAGTATAACTTCCATCCGCATGGGAGAGGGTTCGGGATGCTTTTCAGAAAGCGCATCCCCCTGAGTTTTCTGGTAGCTCCGATATTGTTACAGTTAGCCAATGGAAGAAAGACATCCAGCGGCACCTCCGTATGTATGAGTGCACTGATGTGCAAAAGCAGTTATTGGCTTCCTTTAAGATGGTGGGAGCCGCATTGTAGTGGTGGGAGTCCACTACCACTTTGGAGGAGAGGGACACGATCCCTATTCAGTTGTTCTAGGAGCGGTTTGACCGCAAGTATTTTCCACCCGCAGTGCAGACTGAGATGAGGCAAAAATTACTAAATCTGAAGCAGGAGAACCCTACTATAGCTGAGTATGAGGAGGAGTTCACGAGACTTCTCACAATTGTGCCAGATGAGGAACCTACTGAGAGCAAGAAGATTATGCTGTTTGTCGACGGGTTAGCTTGGAGGATCCGTCAACACCTTATTGGGAACCTATCCCTGAGTACGTTCACTGATGTACTCAATGCCGCATTGTTACATTTCCAGGATCACCGCTTCCATCTGCAGGGAAGCAAGAGAGCAGGAGAGTCCAGCCAGCAGGGCAGGACCGAGGGTAATAGTGCCAGTGGGGCACCATCTCATGGACAGACTCGTCAGCACGAGCAGAGTTCCCATCAGGGGGACCCTGCTAAGCGATTCCGTTCAGGTGATTCTATGCAAGGATTCGGGGGTTTCAGGCAGGGCCATCAGGGCCAGCCTAATCAGCAGGGCCAACACCGACCACAGGGACAGCGGCAGGGCCAGCAAGGCCAACAGCGTGCACATCAGGGCCAACAGGGCCAGTGGCATGGAGGTAACGTCCAGTAGGGCCATGGACAGCAGGGTCAGAGGGGAGGTAACTTCAAGGTCCGATGCTTTGGGTGCGGTAAACATGGCCATAGGCGCCAGGATTGCCCAGAGGGCGATAGGTTCCCACAGCAGCATGGAGCCCATAATGAGCCGCAGAGACCACTTTTTCCACCTGCCCTCCCATCTCCAGTGCAGTAGGGGCAATTACAGTATGGACGTGTCTATAACGTCCACCAGGCAGCAGGTCCACAGGCACCACCCGCGATTGAGGGTATGTTTCCTATCCATGGTACTATGGGTCGAGTTTTGTTTGATACAGGGGCAACACATTGTTTTATAGCTACACATTTTGCGAAGGCCTTAGGGTTGTTAGCCACAGCAGAGAGCACCATGACGTGTGTCGACTCACCACTGGGGAGTGGGTCACTTATTTTCTTTATATGTCGGGGAGTGGGGGTAGAGATTGGTAGCTTGGTATTACCTACAGACATGTTAGTCTTAGACATGCACGAGCATGATGTGATTATTGGTATGGATTGGCTCGCAGCTTATAGAGCCATGATTGATTGCTTCGGTGGGAGCATTGATTTTGCCATTCCGGGGCAAAAATGTTTGTAGTGGCGATGCCTCTCCCAAAGGGAGGTTCGATCGCTCATTTGTATTACATAGAGGAGGATACCTCTAAGGAGGTTGTGATTCCCTTAGATTCGATCCCTGTTGTTAGGGAGTATTCCGACGTGTTTCAGGAGATACCAGGCCTACCGCCCAGTCGTGAGATAGACTTTGTTATATATTTATTGCCAGATACGAGACTTATAGCACGCGCACCGTACCGTATGGCTCCGACAGAGATGTGAGAGCTACGAGATCAGATAGAGCAGCTGTTAGGTCAGGGCTTCATTTGTAGGAGTACCTCACCTTGGGGCGCTCCAGTCTTGTTTGTGAAGAAAAGAGATGGTTCACTGAGATTGTGTGTGGACTACCGGGAGTTGAACAAGGTCACAATATGGAATAAGTATCCATTGCCTCGAATTGATGATTATTTCGACCAGTTGAGGGGAGCAACTTTCTTTTCGAAGATAGATCTGAGGTCGGGGTACCATCAGTTACGTATTAGAGAGCAGGATGTTTCAAAGACGGCCTTCCTATCGAGATATGGGTCCTATGAGTTCAGGGTGATGTCGTTCCGACTCACAAATGCGCTAGCCGTTTTCATAGACTTGATGAACCGAGTATTCAGAGAGTTCTTGGATCAGTTTTTCATCGTCTTCATAGATGACATCTTGATATATTCACACTCTGAGGAGGATCATGCCGAGCACTTGAGACAGGTTCTTCAGACTCTACGAGAGCATCATTTGTATGCTAAGTATGAGAAGTGTGGATTCTGGTTGCGAGAGGTACAGTTCTTTGGCCATGTTGTTTCTGACCAGGGGATTGCAGTTGACCCGAGCAAAGTGTCAGCGGTGAGGGAGTGGGGACAGCCCACGACACCGACAGAAGTGCGTAGTTTCTTGGGGTTAGCCGGTTACTACAGGAGATTCATTCGGGGATTCTCCAAAATAGCGGGTCCATTGACGAATCTGACTCGCAAAGGGGTACCATATGTTTGGGATGACGCTTGTCAGTTGTCTTTCGACGAGCTGAAAGACAAGCTTACTTCAGCGCCAGTCCTTGCGTTACCGAAACCGGGTGTGGAATACCTGGTTTACACCGATGCGTCTTTACGGGGACTTGGAGGTGTACTCCAGCAGGAGGAGAAGGCTATTGCTTTTGCTTCCCGCAAGCTTAAGCCTCATGAGAAGAATTACCCCCACCCATGACCTGGAGTTAGCAGCGGTCGTCTTTGCATTGAGGATATGGAGGCACTATTTATTGGGGGATAAATTCCGTTTGTTCACAGACCATAAGTCACTGCAGTACCTGTTCACTCAGCGAGAGCTGAATATGCGTCAGCGCAGATGGCTAGAGTTTGTGAAGGAATACCAGTTCGATATATAGTATCATCTGGGGAAGGCCAACGTAGTTGCTGATGCGTTGAGCCGTAGACTGGTAGACGATGTAGCGGATGTCTGGAAAGCAAAATGGAAGGAGTTGGGTCACCAGGACGCAGTGGCACGTTCTTTCATATCCGTGATGTCAGTCACACTCGAGATTGTTACGAGGGTGATACAGGCACAGACCATAGACCCGTTTTTCCAGGAACAGATTGTGCGACTTCTAGCCGAGGGTGCTGAGTCCTATTCTGTTAGTTCTGATGGAGGTTTGCAGTATAATGGGAGATTGGTGGTTCCATAAGGAGCAGAACTACGCCATGCAGTGATGACTCATTCTCATGGGTCCCGATTTGCAGTACATCCTAGGGGAGATAAGATGTACCAGGATATGAGCAGGCAATACTGGTGGAGTGGGATGAAGAAGGACATTGCTGAGTTCGTGTCCAAGTGTTCTACCTACCAGCTGGTAAAGGTAGACCATCAGAAACCGTCAGGATTGCTTCAGCCATTGGAAGTACCCGCGTGGAAGTGGGAGAGTATTTCCATGGACTTTATTACAGGGTTGCCTACATCACAGCGGGGCCACGATTCTATCTGGGTGATTGTAGACCGTTTGATCAAGGTGGCTCATTTTCTGCCGGTGCGGACAGATTATACCACGGGTCAGTATGCTCAATTGTTCATCACGGAGATTATCAGATTACATGGGGTGACCCTGAATATTGTGTCAGATAGAGATAAGATTTTCGTGTCTCGTTTTTGGGAAAGCTTTCAGGAGGTTATGGGTACTGAGTTGAGGTTGAGTTCAGCTTACCACCCACAGACATATGGATAGACATAGCGTACTAATCAGATGTTAGAGGATATGCTACGCATGTGTGTTCTCAATTTTGGAGGAGGTTGGGAGCCACATCTCCCACTGGTAGAGTTTGCTTATAATAACTCTTATCAGTTTACGATTGGTATGGACCCATTTCAGGATTTCTATGGAAGGCCTTGTCGTTCTCCAACTTGTTGGCTCGAGGTGGGGGACAATAAGTTGCTAGGACCAGAAGTTATTCAGGATACCTCCTCGAGGATTGATATGATCAAGAGTCGTATTCGGGTAGCCCAGGACAGGCAGAAGAGCTACGCCGATGCGAAACGGTTCTTCCGAGAGTTTAATGTGGGAGACCAAGTGTTATTACGTGTATCTCCTATGAAGGGGGTGATGAGGTTCGGGAAGAAGGGGAAATTGGCTCCGAGGTACATGGGACCATTTCCCATCATCGAGAGAATTGGGCCGGTTGCATACAGGTTGGGATTGCCAGAACATTTACATCGCATCCACGATGTATTCCACATCTCGTCGTTGAGACGATATCTTCGGGATGATATGGCCTATACTCACATTGCGATAGATGAGATCGACTTACAGCCTAATAGCTCTTACGAGGAGAGACCAGTGGCTATTCTAGACTATAGTCAGAGGATATTGAGGTCGAAGATAGTTCCACTTGTGCGAGTCCAGTGGGAGCATCATAATATGGAGGAATCCACTTGGGAGCGTGAGGCAGATATACGCGAGAGATATCCAGAGTTGTTTTTACCAGGTATGCCTTATTTTCCGAATTTCGGGACGAAATTCCGTTATTAGGGGGGAAATATGTAATACCCCGTATTTTTATGCTATATTAATTTGGGGATTTATTAAATTTAATGTGAATGATTTATTTAATAAAAATCCAGAAATTAATTATGTTATAATTATTAACGTGACGAGAGTTAGTAATTATGGGAAATTGGTTGAATATTACTAATGAGCAAAGTAATATATTATATTGATTATATTGAATGTCCTGAGTGAATTAAACGACGACTTCGAAAATTTAAGTCGGAATGTGCTCGTGTCACGTCGGGACTAATTTTGTGAAATAAAAAGTGATGTTTTTATAAGTAGCACATATGGTCGTTTTGAGTGCGCCAACGCATCCAGTAGGGTCGAGATAGTCAGAAAAGTGTACCCGGGGGTGTAGTTTGGGTTTCGGGGCATTTTTAGGCCTAATTAGTACCCCGGGAGGGCATTTTAGTCATTTTACATAATTGGGTAATTAAACCCACGAATTTCAGCAACCTATATCAGCCAACTAGGTTAGTCTTTTAGGGTTAGAATATCCCGAAATCAATTGACGGCCATTGGAGAAGAGAGGAGAGAGCTCCAAGGCAATTCAAGGCTAAAAAGTCACCGGTTTGCACCGCCGCCACCACCACCGCGTAGATCGCGAGACGAGGAACGCAGCCATACCAAAATCATCCGTGAATCAGAATACCAAAAAACCCAGGCAAGTGTTTAACTTGCTATTTTCGTTGGTGCAATCTTCATATTAGTTTAGGATGGATTTGTGATGAAAACTATGGAAGAAAACCCAATTTATGATAGGACAATCCATGTAGTATTGATTTATATGTTGACTCTGGAAACCCTTGCCATGTAGAGGATATAAACCACGAAATTTTGATGATATTAAGAAAGAAATTCTGGAGAAAGATTTGTTAGAAAACTGTTTAAGAAAATTCTAGGGTTCTTGATAATTGGATATAATTTTAGGTTGAAAATCCGTGTTTAAATGATGAACATGTACATGCCTTACGTTAGAATCATCTGGTATAGTGTTATAATGTTAGTAGTAGAATTCTGGGACGATTGGAACTTGAAAATATGGATTTGGTGTAATTTTGGTGATGAAACCCGTAACTGCATTCTGCAAAAATTTTCGCAGACCTGCTTGATCGATCGATCGAGCCTAGAGCTTCGATCGATCGAAGGTTCGATCGATCGAGCCCCAAGCTTCGATCGATTGACCCTTCCTGGCAGACTCCTAATTCCCTCTTTAAATGAGTTAAATTCAAATTGTCGTGATATAATTCTTGGGCATTCTTGATAAAATGATTTGGGAGACATTGAGGACCAATAGGGCATATGAATAAATGTTGGGACCTTTAATCTTCAACGAGAATGGTACTTATGGGACATTTACTTTAGGGTTGGTGAATTTATAAATCTAAAGGGTGAGGTGCGTAAGAGAGTTACATTGGAACCTAATAAAGACACTTACTGAATTTCAGATTTGTGAGGATATAGTCCACGAGTGTCAGGTAATGAGTGAGAAAACCCTTCGAGTTAAGGTTGGGAATGAAACTTTATACGTAATTCTATAAATGTGAATTTAAGGATAAATGGTGTAATTATGGGTGACGAGAAGAACCTATATTAATATAATAAAGTAGTATATTTATATGATTGTGTGTACATATATGATATACATGTGAAAAACATACCGCGCTACTTGTTATCCTTGAGGTTACCGCACTGGGACAGTTTTATCTCGATGGGACCTTTATGGGGGATATTGACTTGTATCCTAGAAGATAGATATCCTTGGTACAGGCTATCGAATCGATAGTTCAGACAGTCCTAAGAGACGTGAGTATGTGCCATCCTCTTAGAGACTTGGAATCTATACTTCGCCTCGATATTGTTTGTGTATGTGTTAATACAGTTCGAGAGTGATTCCAAACTTGTATTCCCATTTATATGAGTGGTATGGGGTTTGGATAGTAGAAGTATGCACGCACCATAGTTAATTGGGGTGCTGTTATTTATATATATTATACGAGTAGTTAATATATATATGAGACTTGGAAATTTGAAACTGCCTACTGTGATTTGATAAGTAGGATATGGTTGATGACACATATAGTAAGTACTTGTTTTGTGGAAGTATAGTATGTCACTGGGAAACTTTGTAAATGAATAAAAGCTAAAACAAGAGTAGTGCTACTAATTGGTAGTATTCTTTTTAAACCAAAAATATTGTTCGGTTTTGAAATCGTATGAGTAAGTTTAAGATACGCTAATTTATTGGGAAGGTTAGTATAATAAAATGTTAAGTTAAACCGTTGGGAAGGTTAGCACGATAGGTGTGCACATTAGAAGAGAGGTGAGAATTTCTCAAGAGAGTGTCGCTCTAATATGTTGTTGCATTGGCCTGTATCAATTTAAATACTTGCTAAATGTATTTTAAATCAAACACACTTTCGGGCTCTGACCCGTTTCTTCTTCTCTCTCTCTCTTATATATATATGTATATATTTCAGGTGCCCAGCCACAGGGGCGTCTTGCTTAGGATCCCTTGAAAGGAACGTGCTGCAGCTTAGGTGGGAGTTGCAGGTTACTTGCGTAGACGGCTTCCCTTATTGACTCCACTTTTAGCATTCTCATTTATTGGGCATGTGTCGCCCTTTCCATTATTTCATTTTTGTTGGGACATTGTATTGCAGTTATTTCCAGTATTGTTACGATGGGTTTTATTCAGTTTGTATTGGTGACTTTAGTCTTCATATGTGGACATTCGATTTACGAATGTATTATATTATTGGACTTTGTGTTCCAGGTTTATTGTGGTGTGATTCTTAATTGTAGAAATGTTGTTAATAAAACAAATGTTTTTCTTTAAATAAAATTTGGAAAGTATGTATATAAATGGTTTTGACACTTAGCTTAATTATTTAGGGTGTTAAATTGGAAAATGTATTTTTATCGACAGTGATGCTGAGAATGAACCAACTGTTTACCTTGATTTAATTTAATAAAGGAGTGATAGCCCGGTATTTAATTAGGCGGGGTGTCACATGTGGTATCAGAGCATCAGGTTCTAGTGTCCATAGGATCTGTACGGCTTATTTCGATTTCAGCTTAACGTTATTGCTATATAGCCCTATTTTTAGGACTATTGTATTCCTGCTTTTACGTTTAAGTCTTCAGCTATTTGAGATTTGATGATAACTGTAGACTAATAAACTTGTTCACGTTTCAGATGCCTCCGAGACGTGCTCCGAAAGATAGGCGTGCCCAAGCCGAGCAGCCAGCAGCTCCGGCACCAGGCACAATGAATGCAAACGAAGTAGCCGCCATTATTGCTCAGGCGGTAATGGGTGGTTATCTTGGATACTCTATATTTTTTGGATACTCTACATTTTTTATATGGGTGGTTATCCTGAAATATTGGGTGGTTATCCTGAAATATTGGGTGGTTATCTTGGATACTCTATATTTTTTATTGTTATGCTGAGTATGATTCCATCTATGATTCCTGTTATATTGGAGTATTGGGTTGGCCACCCCTTATTTTGGTGAGCGGGTTGTCACAATAGGGAGGTCTAAGTATCTCAAGTTCATCATACAACTCATAATCCCCTAAATATTTTGATATAAAAAATTATGGAATCGAGTCAATAGGAATCTAGCTGACATCTAACTTAAATGGAGGCTTTTGATAATATAGAAATCTAGGATCATTCCAATGCCAGAGTTGGCTATTTTGATCAACTTTCATCATAGTCAGTCAGTTAGTACTTGTAACCTTCATGTTGAGCTTAGGCAAAGTGATCATTTATATGGATTAAGGCATTGTTGTAACCTTCCATCTATAAATGTTTGGGTTGTTGATGAAATTTGAAGGTTAACTTTTTAACTTGATGTTGACGTTTCTTTAAAACTTCATCTTTCACCTTCAACTGAGAATATTGGCCGACAAGGGCTTCATCCTTAGCTTCCAGTTTTATAGATAGATCGATAACATCCTGACTCTTCACCTTTAACTGAGCAATTTGATTAGCCAAAGTTGTCTGGGTTATATCCCCTTCTATAGTTTGTCGTCTATCCTTTTGCTTAGAGGATTGTGAATACTGCGCAGGTTTAGGCTTCTTTAAATCCTCAAGATCTTCTCTTAATTTGGAATTCTCATTCTCCAAGAAAAAAACACCTTCATCGACAATAGCAGTAGAAGGATTTTTAAAGGAACCAGACTCATCCCTCAACTTATTATTCTATTCCTCCAAGAGTTTAGCAATTGCTTTGGCCTCATCAACTTCACAGTTCAGCAAAAATTCCTTCTTCTTAAAAGCAGAAGCCTATTTTTCCAAATTCTCCTCAAACCCCCAAGCTTCACTCAATGCACGGTATATGGCCTCGTAGTCGACATGCAATAAAGCTTTGGATTCATTATGTTTTGCCTGTAATTCTTCGATAATTTCATAGTATGCAATATTATTGGCCACATCTCGATCAAAAAGAAACTTGAGATAAGTATATGCATCTTTGGCTTGATCAGAAGCATCGGTGCCGAGCAAGTATATTAATTCTTCATTAGTCAAATCCAAGTGACCAGCTTTGAACAGGTTGTTGCAGCGCTTGAGTAGGTCAAAATTAGTGGAAGAAATTTGTTCCATCTTGGCCATAAACTAGAAAGATAAAATAACAATTGAGCAATAAAAGAAGAAGACATAACAACATCCGAGCAACAACAAACAGTATGAAGAAAGAGTTCATTCATTAATAAATAAAGGAAAGTTACAAGTACATTAAAGTAGAAATAGAAAGAAAACAAAAGAAAGGTGCAAAATACAAAGACCAAATGTCGAACAAGTATACACCTTCTTTTTATCCTTTTCAATAACAGGATTTACACCCTGGTCGGCAGAAAGGGCAGCAGGATCAATAGGGGTTTTATCTTGCTCGACTGAGTCAACAACATTCTTATCTTAGTCAACAAAAGGGATAGAAGGCTTAACAACCGAAGATGATTCCCCAGAACTAACATCATCCTCAGCTTAATCGTTAATATTGAGGAGAGCCAAGGTCATGCTTCAGAAAAAGTTTAGAATCCTCAATAGTGACAACTTTCTTCAACGCTACCGACCAACCTTCCTTAAAGAATTTCTTCTCTGCGTACTCAATTTGGGAAGAGGCGGTAGAAATGGATTTGTCCCAACCCTTGTTGAAGGATTTCTCCCTAGCCTTATTTCTCTTTGCCCTTTCAGAAGAAAGGTCTTTTGCTAGTTTGGCTAATTGTCCTTCAGTAGCCACTGTTCTGCGCTCAGATTGAGCAGCAGTCGAGTCAGCCTTCTGCTGAGCTTCTTCAACAGGCTTGATTTTCTCTCCCCAAGTCTTCTTCTCTATCTCCAAGGCTTGTTGGGAATCCATCAAAGATTTTTTAAGACCTGTAAAGGCCTCGTCCACATAATCCGATGAAGAACAAAGAAGATCATCCTTCTCCGGTATTTATTGTAGTTGACCAACAAATGAAAGAAAAATCCAAGTCACTACAAGTCAAGAAAGCCATGAATAATATCTGATCAACTTTGAAGCTAAAAACTTACCAAGTCTAAGCTCAAAGTAGCCCTCTTCGATAGTTTTAATCGGGGCAAAGAGACAGCAACAGCTCTATGGTCTGGGAGGGTTCCATACTTAATCAATTTCCTAGCCAACCTAGGACTTAAGGCTACATATGAGCCAACAACAGATGGAGCAATACCGACCAGGCCCTGTTGGTCAACATCAATAACTTTCTCAACCTACTTGTCATTGGGAACTCTCCTCAATCATTTCAGAGAAGATTCATCACCCTTGTTAATTGGGCGCTTCTTGCCAATGTCAGTCTTCTTCTTTGAGGCACCAATATCAACAAGCTTATTGGTGCCAATAGTAGAGTCATCCCCCAAGAGATTGGGAAACCTCCTTTTACCCATGCTCACAAAAAAGGGAAGGTCATAATCAAAAGAGGAGGAAGCACCACCACCAAATGTAGTGGTAGAGGAAGTAGAGACTGGATCTCTTTCCAAGTCTATCACAATGGAAGGCACAACAGTTGGTGGGCATGCCACAAAAGAAGTTATAGAACTTTTATACTTTAACAAGTATAAAGCTGACCTAATGTTCTCCTCGCCTATTCTTTGATAAATGCCCCACAAGAACTTGAGCTCGTCAAGCTTGATGTCACTTTCTTTATGACTTTTCTTCTTCCTATCAACTGCAAGCAAATAAACAGGAAATGTTAACTGACATATCAATAGATATTTCATCATGAATATACAAAAATATGTTTAACCTATCCTCTCGAGGGCATCTTAGTCCATCATATACTTCACCCCCTTTAATAGGGATATATTTCCAGTTCTTTTCAATAACCCCATGATCAAAATAATCTAAATTGGAGTCAGGAAAATTGACGACTAGGGCTCTGTTGGCAAACCTAATCTTCAAATAATATTTACTATCACTGGTGACCCATTTATAATCGAACATAATTTTTGGGATTTCGATATGAGTCCCATGGATTTGGTTAATCCTATGGATTCCATTAACTATTCTCCAAGTATTGGGGGTTACTCCAGAAGGTACAACATCAAAATATTGATAGAACTCTAAGTAAAAACGATTTTGGGGAAAAGTAAAGCCACACTCAGCTATGAATAAACAGGAAATCCAATGACCCTCAGATAAGGAGAAGACATAAATAGGAGGACTAAGAAACTTTAAATCTACCTAATCTGGTATATTCCATTCCCTCCTAAATTTGTCTATAGAATTAATATGAACTATGTAAACCATGATTCAAGAAGAAGACAAGAAGGAAAATGAAAGAATTCTTACAGAAACTTAAGGATTCAGCAAGAACTGTCAAAAGAGATGAAGAATAATGGCAAACGGGCACTAAAGAGTTCAAAGATAGTTGCTATAGTTCGAAAGTTTTGGGGTAAAGAAAAAATAAGAAAGTTCACCGCCTTTAATAGATTGCCTCGAAAATAAAAAACATAATGATTAAACGTACCAACGATTGACGTTTCGACGGCTTCGCAAATCAGATGATGAAAAATACTCATTTACCCTTGGGCAATTCGCTAAATTTGAAATTATTTTCAAAAATTCCATCTTTAAATAGTACCAGTAAAATTTTACAAGTGTGGGAGGTCGACAGCTGACCGAGCATCATAAACATAGCTTGAGCTATGTCCTGGAGTAAATGCTTTATACTTTCACGCAAACATCAAGCATAGAACATTGGGTGCTTCCACTGATGCCAAAAATTATCCATCTAAGTGGACCAATAGTAGTAAGCACATGTCCTCCTACATGGCAAAAATCCTAGTCAACAAATAATAGCTCTGTCGACCAACATGAATAATGCCGACCAACTCAAAGAATGCCGACCAAGTACTGAAGGCCGACCAACAAGACCAGTGAAGCATCACCATACCAAAAGTCATATCACACGTGATTTATACAATCAACAGTCATATTCATTATGTAAAGATGTAAATGCTTAAATATATAAAATCATTTTATCCCTTGACATTCAAACCCTTAGCCTCCGGGTCATTATAAATACAGTTGTACCCATGCCATCAAGGGCAAGCACACAAGCAAGAAAGCAATCTATTGCAAAGATTATGTAATACCCCGTACTTTTGGCTATATTTATTTTTGGGATTAATTAATTAAATGCGTATTAATTGGAAATTAATCCGGGTTATAAATACTAATGAGATGCGAATTGGTATTTGATTAGGTGCATATATGATTATATATGAACTTGGTATTATAAAATTTGTCGTGGGATTTATATACGGCATTTTAGAAATTTTGTTGAGACGCGTGGGACCGCCGCGTCATGGTATAATATTTTGTTAATAAAAGTGAATTTAAAATCTATAATCCGTATGGTCGTTTTGAGTGCGCCAACGCATCCGGAAGGGTCGAGATAGTCAGAAAACACTAGCCGGGGGTATAGTTTGGGTCCCGAGGTATTTTTAGGCCATTCCGACACCATAAAGGGTATTTTAGTAATTTGGTATTTTTGGGTAATTAAAAGTGACGAAAATTGAGAGTTGTAATCTGATAAGGAATTGACCCAACCAACCCTTATTAACCCAACAAGCTACGTAGGTTTATTAAATTAGGTTTTCATAAGTTCCCCCAAAGCAAACCCTAGCCACCATAGCTTTTTGGAGAAGAAAGCTTAGAGAAGGAGAGAGAGAGAGAGAGGAAACTCTGCAGAAACTTCATCAAACCTACATCAAAACCATAAATCAAACCAAGGCAAGTGTTTTAATCATATTTAAATTCGTAGAATGTTTCCTCCATGTTAGAAGATTGATAAATTACAACTGTTCTTGGAAGATAATGAAAACCCATGTAGTTTGAAGTTAGAACTTGAATATTGTGAAGAGAATTGCATGTAGTATGATAGGAGATGATTTCCCCTTATATTAATTGTGATTTGAAAGAATTAAAACGAAATAAATTCTGGGATTTGAGGATGATTTAAACCTAGGGTTCATGTTCTAGAGAAATTGGGAAAAGTGTAGAGATTTGTAAATTTAGTTGATGTTATGATGATTCAATCCTTGAAAACATGTTAGGAGATGATGTAAATATGTTTAGGTTGAATTAGAGACCCTAAAACGTTATTGGGATGAACCTTGGAAGAGATTAAAAGTGATAAAAATGGTGAAAAACGTACTTGGAATAATCTGGGCCGAAACTAGCCACTCGTTAGAAGCAGCCCCCAGGTCGTTCGAACGAGCTCGTTCGAACGAGCTCGTTCGAACGAGCTTCTAACGAGTTGACCAGTCGTTATTAACGAGTAGGGATTTTCGTTCGAACGAGATATCGTTAGAAGGGTCAGTTCGTTCGAACGAACTGGGATCTCGTTCGAACAGCCTCGTTCGAACGAGACTTCTAACGACCTGACAGTCCAAACTCGTTCGAAGCCTCGTTCGAACGAGACTTCTAACGAGTTGACAGTTTGATCCTTTTTGGACTGTTTTGATTTTTGGAGTCCCGTAAACTTGTTCGAGGATATAGATGACCTTCCTTTATTGATGTGAGGTTAGATTTGGGACTTTTGGATTATTGAGAGGAGTAAACTATATACGAGAGTTATATTCAATGAACCATTTGGGTTGAGACGTGAGTGTCTACTACGATGTGAGGATGAATTATGGCGCGTATAATTACAAACCAGAATAGTACGAATGGTGATAATTATAATCAGTACGAGAGTGCAATATGTGCTACGATTAAAATACAGTATTACTAAGATGTGTGTTTACTTAGTATTGGTATATGGATTGTATGTATGACATACCTACCATACTTGCTATCACGGGAGGTTTCGTTCGCTTAGGACCCTCTAATCCTTATGTGCCTACGGGGGGGGATATAGACTGGTACCTTGATGAACATAGGTCATAGAAAGACTTATTTTGATATTAATAAGTCCGCTGACCATGGGAGCGTAGGTATGTGCGTGACCCATGTGATGGTGACTGTGTTCGCCTCCACTATTTGTGATTTGTGTTATCTGAACTATTCCTGAGAGATTCGGAATATGTGATCCTTATGTACGTGATGTACCGGGATGGATAGTAGAGTATGTGTGCACCATAGCTTAGATTGCGGGGTGCTTGTATCGTATATTTATGATGTGAATAATATACATTTAATTAATGGGAATCCTCATGTTAATGTTGTAACTGTATTACGGTATTGTTTCGGGATATATAAGGAGTTAATAGATACTTATATATATGGCATATTTAGTAACTGAGTTTACGTTAAACCTCTATTTAACCACGAGTGTTGTTATGTTAAATGGAACCGAGTAATATGGGTAGAACCTTTAGCAGTCTAGCTAGTTATGTTGTCTGTTAGCTAGTAATATGAGTCGTTATAGATGGGTACTTACGTTAGGAGTGCACAGTTAGACGAGAGGTGAGAATATCATGCGAGTGTACGTCCTAACATGTACTTTGCATTTAATGTTTTAAATGTTTTTAAAGCACTTGCAGGTTTTTAAAATATAACTCCACATTCGGGCTCTGACCCGTTTGCGTTTCAAATATCTTTTTCTTTGTAAAACCATTTTAGGTGCCCAGCCACAAGGACACCAAGCATAGGTACTCATTCAGGTGACGTGCTGTAGCTGGTTGTGGAAGCTATAAGGATTTGCTCATAGACGCTTCTATCTTTTGGATTCCAGAGTCACTATCTATCAGTTGTAGGGCATGTTGCCCATTCCTATTTAGAGCATCTTTTTCATTTCAGTTTTCAGACTTTAGCATGTATTGTTTCAGTTATTTATTTCAATTATGGGATTGTAGTGAGGGGTTTTCCTCCAGACTTTATTTACTTTATTGTGATGGTTATTCGTTTTACTTCAGTATGGTGAATGGTGTTATCTATTTCTTCTTTACACTTGTTGCATGTTAATCAGACTTAAATTAAAATTTGGCAACTTGCTTTTTAAATACTAGGTGGTTAGAAATAATAAAATGTTTTCGACAGTGATGCTATTAACTGCGCCAACTTGGCCTTTTGAATTAATTTTATAAAGGAGTAGCTACCCGGTGTTTAATTAGTCGGGGTGTCACAGGTGGTATCAGAGCATCAGGTTCTAGTGTCCTTTAGGATATGTACGGCTATTATGTTTCCGCTACGTTTTCTTTGATATAGAGCCCTATATTTTAGGACTGTTGTACTCTTTTTGTGTATGCTTCGTTCTTCAGCTATATTAAGTTTATAAACTGCGAACTTATAAACTTTGTTCTTATTTCAGATGCCTCCACGACGTGCACGACGAGTTCCCAGGAATGCAACGCCCGAACCTCAGCCCGCTCCAGTTCAGGGTATGTTGAACGCCGCTGAGGTTGCTGCTATAGTAGCCCAAGCGGTAAATGGCGCGATTGCCGTGATTCAGCAGGCACCGCCTCAGGCGCCAGTTGCCGCGCCAGCACAGGTTAATGCATTCCCGTCTGCTTGGGAGCGTGTACAAGACGCTTTTCTGAAAGCGCATCCGCCAGAGTTTGCAGGTAGCTCAGACGTGGTAGTCTCGAGCCAATGGAGGAAGGACATACAGAGGCATTTGAGGATGCATGAGTGCACTGACGTTCAGAAACAGGTGCTAGCTACTTTCAAGCTAGTGGGATTTGCACTACAGTGGTGGGAGTATATTACCACCGCGGAGGAGAGGGATACCCTCACGATTCAGGAGTTCTGGGTGCGGTTCGACCGCAAGTACTTTCCGTCCGCAGTTCATACAGAGATGAGGAGGAAGCTGATGAGTTTGAAGCAGGAGGGCAAGACAGTGGCCGAGTATGAGGCCGAGTTCACTAACCTGTTGAATATCGTTCCAGACGAGATTCCAACAGAGAAGAAGAAGATAGAGAAGTTCACTGATGGGTTGAATTGGAGGATCCATCAGCATCTGCTAGGGAACCTATCGTTGGCCACGTATTCTGATGTGGTTAACGCTGCATTATTACACTGCCAGGACCACCGTTTTCATATGGCCGAGGGCAAGCGGTCAGGGGAGTCTAGCCATCAGGGCAGGACTGGAGGACATGGTGCAACCGGGGCACAAACCGGTCAGGGGCAGAGACAGACTGAGCAGGGCTCCCAGCAGGGGGATAATAAGAGGTTCCGGTCAGGGAACTACAGGCAGGGACAGGGAGGGTTCCGTCAGGGCCATCAGGGTCCAAACGGCCATCAGGGCCAACAGGGACAGAATGGGCAGCAGTTTCATCAGGGCCAGCAGGGCCAAGGGAGGAACGGTAACGGCCACCAGGGCCGGGGACAGCAGGGGCAGAGGGGAGGGAACTTCCCAGGGAAGTGCTTTACTTGTGGCAAGACTGGCCATAAGAGGCAGGATTGTCCTGATAGGGGCAGGGCCCCACAGCAGCAGCAGCAGGGTGCTCGCCAGGAGCCACAGAGACCTATGTTTCCCGCCGCTCTTCCTGCACCGCCACAGATGGCAGCTTTGCCACCCATTCCAGCAGTCCCAGCTCAGCAGGGGCAGCTACAGTATGGGCGTGTCTACAACGTTCACCAGGCTGCAGTTCCACAAGCACCGCCCGCGATCGAGGGTACGTTTCCTATCCATGGCACTATGGGTCGGGTGTTATTTGATACGGATGCTACACACTGTTTTATTGCTACACACTTCGCGAAAGCTTTAGGATTGTTAGATACGGGAGAGAGCACAGTGACGTGTGTCGACTCACCATTAGGGAGTGGGTCACTTATTTTCTTTATATGCCGGAGAGTGGGGGTAGAGGTTGGTGGTTTGGTATTACCTGCGGACATGTTAGTGTTAGACATGCATGTTCACAATGTGATCATCGGTATGGATTGGCTCGTAGCATATAGGGCCATGATTGATTGCTTCAGCGGGAGCATTATTTTTGCCATTCCGGGGCAAGAGATGCTTATAGTGGCGATGCCTCGCCCAGAGGGAGGATCGACCACTCATCTGTATTACATAGAGGAGGATACCTCTAAGGAGGTTATTATTCCTTTAGATTCGATCCCGGTTGTCAGGGAGTATTCAGACGTGTTTCAGGAGATACCAGGCTTACCACCCAGTCGAGAGATAGACTTCGTTATTGATTTGCTACCAGGTACGAGACCTATAGCACGTGCACCGTACCGTATGGCTCCAGCTGAGATGCGAGAGTTACGGGATCAGATAGAGCAGCTGTTAGGGCAGGTCTTTATTCGCAGGAGTACCTCACCTTGGGGCGCTCCAGTTTTGTTTGTGAAGAAGAGGGATGGTTCACTGAGATTGTGCGTGGACTACCGAGAGTTGAATAAGGTCACGATACGGAATAAGTATCCGTTGCCTCGAATCGATGACTTGTTCGACCAGTTGAGAGGAGCTTCTTTCTTCTCGAAGATTGACTTGAGGTTGGGATACCATCAGTTGCGTATCAGGGAGGAGGATGTCTCGAAGACTGCGTTCTTGTCGAGGTATGGTTCTTACGAGTTTCGGGTTATGCCTTTCGGCTTGACCAACGCTCCAGCAGTGTTTATGGACTTAATGAACAGAGTGTTCAGGGATTTCTTAGACCAGTTTGTCATTGTCTTCATCGATGATATCCTGGTTTACTCTCAGACAGAGAAGGAGCACGCCGAGCATTTGAGGCAGGTTTTGCAGACACTTCGTCAGAACGAGCTGTATGCAAAATATGAGAAGTGTGGGTTTTGGCTGAAGGAAGTCCAGTTCTTGGGTCATATTATTTCCGACCAGGGAATATCGGTTGATCCGGGGAAGGTGTCAGCAGTGAGGGAGTGGGGACAGCCCACGACACCAACAGAGATTCGTAGTTTCTTGGGTCTAGCAGGATACTACAGGAGGTTTATTCGGGGTTTCTCGGAGATAGCAGGTCCTTTGATACATCTTACTCGTAAAGGTGTGCCATATATCTGGAGTGATGCCTGTCAGTTGGCATTCGATGAGTTGAAGGACAAATTGACCTCAACACCTGTGTTAGCATTGCCGAGACCGGGAGTTGAGTATTTGGTTTACACCGACGCGTCTTTGCAAGGACTGGGAGGTGTATTGCAGCAGGAGAGATAGGCCATAGCTTATGCTTCCCGTAAGCTTAAGCCTCATGAGAAGAATTACCCCACACATGATTTGGGGTTGGCGGCAGTGGTATTTGCCTTACGGATTTGGAGGCACTATCTTTTGGGGGAGAAGTTTCAGCTGTTCACGAACCACAAGTCACTACAGTATCTATTCACGCAGAAGGAATTGAATATGCGGCAGCGTAGGTGGCTGGAATTTGTGAAAGACTACCAGTTAGACATCCAGTACCACCCGGGTAAGGCTAACGTGGTAGCAGACGCGTTGAGCCGCAGGCCAGCAGATGAGGTGGCAGAGGTGTGGAAGGCTAAGTGGAAGGAATTGGGACACCAGGATGCAGTGGCCCGATCTTTCATGTCTGTGATGACCGTTACCCCGGAGATTGTCACAAAGGTAGTACGGGCACAGGCTAATGACACGTTCTGTCAGGAGCAGATAGTTCGATTGCTAGCAGAGGGAGCCGAGTCCTATACCGTTAGCTCAGACGGGGGATTGCGCTTCAATGGGAGATTGGTGGTTCCGGAAGGGGAAGAATTGCGGCACGATGTGATGGCAGAGTCGCACGGCTCACGGTTCGCGGTTCATCCCGGAGGGGACAAAATGTACCAAGACATGAGACGGCAATATTGGTGGAGCGGTATGAAGAGAGATATAGCTGAGTTGTCTCGAAATGAGCCACTTGTCAGCTTGTAAAAGTGGATCATCAGAGACCAGCAGGATTGCTACAGCCGTTGGAGGTTCCGGTGTGGATGTGGGAGAGCATATCCATGGATTTTGTCACGGGGTTGCCTACGTCGCAGAGGGGTCATGACTCCGTTTGGGTAATTGTGGACAGGTTGTCCAAGGTCGCTCACTTCTTACCCGTAAGGACTGACTACACTACGGGGCAGTATGCCCAGCTCTTCATTTCCGAGATTGTGAGACTCCACGGTGTGCCCCTAAATATCGTGTCTGACAGAGACAAGATATTTGTTTCGAGGTTTTGGGAGAGTTTCCAGGAGGCCATGGGCACGGAATTGCGGTTGAGTACGGCTTATCATCCGCAGACTGATGGGCAGACAGAGCGCACCAATCAGATGTTGGAGGACATGTTACGCATGTGCATTATTGACTTCGGGGGTGGATGGGAGCAGTACCTTCCACTGATGGAGTTTGCTTACAACAACTCCTATCAGTTCACGATTGGCATGGCTCCGTTTGAGGCATTGTACGGTAGGCCTTGTCGTTCCCCAGCATGTTGGTTGGAGGTGGGGGACAACAAACTGCTTGGGCCAGAAGTGATTCAGGATACTTCGGCAAGGATTGAGTTGATTCGGAGTCGCATTCGGGTAGCTCAAGACAGGCAGAAGAGTTATGCTGATGCGAAGAGGTTTTTCAGGGAGTTCCAAGTGGGGGACCAGGTTCTGCTCAGGGTATCTCCGATGAAGGGGATTATGCGATTCGGGAAGAAGGGGAAGTTGGCACCGAGATATGTGGGGCCGTTTCCTATTATTGAGCGGATCGGATCGGTTGCGTATAGACTTGGACTACCGGAGCACTTGCATCGGATTCACGACGTGTTCCATATTTCCTCGCTGAGGAAATACCTTAGAGATGATTTGGCTCATTCTCACATTGTTGTGGAGGACATCGATCTCCAGCCGGATAGTTCCTATAAGGAGGGGCCAATTGCTATTTTGGACCGAAGCGAGAGGAAACTGCGGTCAAAGATAGTTCCGTTAGTGCGTGTTCAGTGGCGACATCACAATGTCGAGGAGTCCACATGGGAGCGCGAGGATGAGATGCGCGAACGTTATCCAGAGCTATTTTTAGCAGGTACTTTCTAGTTTCGAATTTCGGGACGAAATTCAGTTATTAGGGGGGAAGTATGTAATACCCCGTACTTTTGGCTATATTTATTTTTGGGATTAATTAATTAAATACGTATTAATTGGAAATTAATCCGGGTTATAAATACTAATGAGATGCGAATTGGTATTTGATTAGGTGCATATATGATTATATATGAACTTGGTATTATAAAATTTGTCGTGGGATTTATATACGGCATTTTAGAAATTTTGTTGAGACGCGTGGGACCGCCGCGTCACGGTATAATATTTTGTTAATAAAAGTGAATTTAAAATCTATAATCCGTATGGTCGTTTTGAGTGCGCCAACGCATCCGGAAGGGTCGAGATAGTCAGAAAACACTAGCCGGGGGTATAGTTTGGGTCTCGGGGTATTTTTAGGCCTTTCCGGCACCATAAAGGGTATTTTAGTAATTTGGTATTTTTGGGTAATTAAAAGTGACGAAAATTGAGAGTTGTAATATGATAAGGAATTGACCCAACCAACCCTTATTAACCCAACAAGCTACGGAGGTTTATTAAATTAGGTTTTCATAAGTTTCCCCAAAGCAAACCCTAGCCACCATAGCTTTTTAGAGAAGAAAGCTTGGAGAAGGAGAGAGAGAGAGGAAACTCTGCAGAAACTTCATCAAACCTACATCAAAACAAGAAATCAAACCAAGTCAAGTGTTTTAATCATATTTAAATTCGTAGAATGTTTCCTCCATGTTAGAAGATTGATAAATTACAACTGTTCTTGGAAGATAATGAAAACCCATGTAGTTTGAAGTTAGAACTTGAATATTGTGAAGAGAATTGCATGTAGTATGATAGGAGATGATTTCCCCTTATATTAATTGTGATTTGAAAGAATTAAAACGAAATAAATTCTGGGATTTGAGGATGATTTAAACCTAGGGTTCATGTTCTAGAGAAATTGGGAAAAGTGTAGAGATTTGTAAATTTAGTTGATGTTATGATGATTCAATCCTTGAAAACATGTTAGGAGATGATGTAAATATGTTTAGGTTGAATTAAAGACCCTAAAACGTTATTGGGATGAACCTTGGAAGAGATTAGAAGTGATAAAAATGGTGAAAAACGTACTTGGAATAATCTGGGCCGAAACTGGCCACTCGTTAGAAGCAGCCTCCAGGTCGTTCGAACGAGCTTCTAACGAGTTGACCAGTCGTTATTAACGAGTAGGGATTTTCGTTCGAACGAGATATTGTTAGAAGGGTCAGTTCGTTCGAACGAACTGGGATCTCGTTCGAACAGCCTCGTTCGAACGAGACTTCTAACGACCTGACAGTCCAAACTCGTTCGAAGCCTCGTTCGAACGAGACTTCTAACGAGTTGACAGTTTGATCCTTTTTGGACTGTTTTGATTTTTGGAGTCCCGTAAACTTGTTCGAGGATATAGATGACCTTCCTTTATTGATGTGAGGTTAGATTTGGGACTTTTGGATTATTGAGAGGAGTAAACTATATACGAGAGTTATATTCAATGAACCATTTGGGTTGAGACGTGAGTGTCTACTACGATGTGAGGATGAATTATGGCACGTATAATTACAAACCAGAATAGTACGAATGGTGATAATTATAATTAGTACGAGAGTGCAATATGTGCTACGATTAAAATACAGTATTACTAAGATGTGTGTTTACTTAGTATTGGTATATGGATTGTATGTATGACATACCTACCATACTTGCTATCACGGGAGGTTTCGTTCGCTTAGGACCCTCTAATCCTTGTGTGCCTATGGGGGGGATATAGACTGGTACCTTGATGAACATAGGTCATAGAAAGACTTATTTTGATATTAATAAGTCTGCTGACCATGGGAGCGTAGGTATGTGCGTGACCCATGTGATGGTGACTGTGTTCGCCTCCACTATTTGTGATTTGTGTTATCTGAACTATTCCTGAGAGATTCGGAATATGTGATCCTTATGTACGTGATGTACCGGGATGGATAGCAGAGTATGTGTGCACCATAGCTTAGATTGCGGGGTGCTTGTATCGTATATTTATGATGTGAATAATATACATTTAATTAATGGGAATCCTCATGTTAATGTTGTAACTGTATTACGGTATTGTTTCGGGATATATAAGGAGTTAACTGATACTTATATATATGGCATATTTAGTAACTGAGTTTACGTTAAACCTCTATTTAACCATGAGTGTTGTTATGTTAAATGGAACCGAGTAATATGGGTAGAACCTTTAGCAGTCTAGCTAGTTATGTTGTCTGTTAGCTAGTAATATGAGTCGTTATAGATGGGTACTTACGTTAGGAGTGCACAGTTAGACGAGAGGTGAGAATATCATGCGAGTGTACGTCCTAACATGTACTTTGCATTTAATGTTTTAAATGTTTTTAAAGCACTTGCAGGTTTTTAAAATATAACTCCACATTCGGGCTCTGACCCGTTTGCGTTTCAAATATCTTTTTCTTTGTAAAACCATTTTAGGTGCCCAGCCACAAGGACACCAAGCATAGGTACTCATTCAGGTGACGTGCTGTAGCTGGTTGTGGAAGCTACAGGGATTTGCTCATAGACGCTTCTATCTTTTGGATTCCAGAGTCACTATCTATCAGTTGTAGGGCATGTTGCCCATTCCTATTTAGAGCATCTTTTACATTTCAGTTTTCAGACTTTAGCATGTATTGTTTCAGTTATTTATTTCAATTATGGGATTGTAGTGAGGGGTTTTCCTCCAGACTTTATTTACTTTATTGTGATGGTTATTCGTTTTACTTCAGTATGGTGAATGGTGTTATCTATTTCTTCTTTACACTTGTTGCATGTTAATCAGACTTAAATTAAAATTTGGCAACTTGCTTTTTAAATACTAGGTGGTTAGAAATAATAAAATGTTTTCGACAGTGATGCTATTAACTGAGCCAACTTGGAATTTTGAATTAATTTTATAAAGGAGTAGCTACCCGGTGTTTAATTAGTCGGGGTGTCACAGATTAATATGATAATAGTGGACGTAGGCTTTCATACATAGTCGAACCACTTTAAAATCTTGTGTTATTCTCTTTCTACTTTCATTTTTTATCCGTGATTAAAGGATTAGATCTAGTCTAGTTTTTTACATCAACATTAATGATGTTAATTATCAAATTTCTATACTAATCTAAAAGTTATACAAACAATTAAGTCCCTAATTATAGTATAGTCACGTCATTTATGTATCCACATAATTAGTTATCTATTCACTTTTTTTCCGGATCTCATCTCCGCATTTCATTCGTCGGGTATCAACAAACTCAAACATCAGGAGTTTTATCTTATTGGTATCAACATTAATTTATAACTCTCAACCTTAAAGATACTTGTTATAGACTAAAGTGTTGAAATGACAGACTATTCACTTGATCCCCAATCTTTTTAACTCTCCTAAAATTAATTCGATAGCTCCTATTATTTGGATATAAGAACAGAACAACCCATTAGGAAAAAAATCGAGAAGAGAGTGGGAGAGAGATCAAATAGAAGAAAGATAATAGGTAAACATTATGGATTTTTCTGGTATTGAGTTCAAAGCCCCCATTCCATATTCTCCTCTTGTCCTGTTGTAGGATATGATTGATGAGAAAAGGAAGAAATGGTTTTTATACCAATTCAGTCCTTTTACTCCACCTATTTTGGCCACAGCTAAGGTCGGTCGATTGAGTTTTAAGTTAAATCTTTTCGCTACACATTGTTAAGTTTTTTAATTTCATGAAGCGTTTTAGTTCTAAAATATAATGTAATCCATAATACAAGGTTCCCTCTAAATAGGTTCAATAGTTTTTATTTTTATTTTTTTAAGGTGATATTACCATGTTGTTTTAAAGTAATTTTATGTCGACTCACGAATACGACTCAATTTATGTCACTTACTGACGTATTGTGTTTGAATTGGTTTGTTTTTAAGGACTACATGGAGTACACTGAATATCACCCCCAAAATGAACCAACACAATCATGATACGTCAGTGAACCACACAAATTGAGTCGAATTTGTGAATCAAACTAAAATTACCAATTGTTTTATATAAATTACTTACATGGTATTGGCCAATGATAATGCTACACCGAAAATTTGCAAAAAAAAACATATGAGTAGTTTTATAAAATGACTAATGATAATGTTAATAAAAATTAGTTATGTCCCATTTTAACTATATTTGCCATTACATATAGTCCTTATGAGTATATATATCAAAAGAACTAAAGTTTATCAACTAATTGTTCATAAATCTATATATCAACCCTCATGTTGGGACATAATTTCTATATTGTCTCGGTTATGGAAGATACTTTTTTGGATTCTGGTATAGCAGGTGTGTGTGTGTGTAAGTATCTGATATATACCTAATGTAACTATCTTCCAGCGCTTTGGATTTAATCTTTAGCATATCTGATATGTCTTAATTATATAAAAGAGTATATATCATTCTCATCCTCATGTAAGAGCATGTATTAAATATATTTTAAAAAATTTAGAATCTAACTCAATTGAAAGACTATGTAATATCTTCAATGTGGTTTACATTACTTTAGCAAAATTGTGTTTGATCAATATGGTACATATACTTGAACAATTTTTGTAAAATATATTACTGTTGAGCAATTTTTGTAATTTGATACTAAACATGTTTGTTTAGAATTTGAAATATATATATATATATATATATATATATATATATATATATATATTTAGGGAAATGGAATCAAATCATTTTTTCTGAGATGCTTATGAGAATGTTGTGCTTCATAGTTGAATATTTCAATATTCATGAATTAGTTTTAAAATCAAATATTTGAAAGTTTTTTTAACTCTTCTTATATTTTTACCATTCCATCGCTACAGGCACATTCTAGATAGAGTACAAGTGGCTTTATCCATCCTGATCCTCACAAAAATTTTGCCTAAAGAAACAAAATCTTTAAAGACGTAAAGTGTATTATTTTAACACAATACACTTGACTTCATGTCCAAACTTAACCCATGTTTTAGTAAAACTATCATATGCATAAAAATAGTAAGTATATAATTTTCTTTGAATTGGTACTTATATTTAAACTATTACAGTCATAAAATAACAATAGGGACTTATATTTCAGGTAATACTCAGAAACTAACAATGGGTTTAGTGGGTTCAAGTGAGTGGAAAGAAAATTCGTGAACATATTTTAGACTGTGAATGTTTTATTATGTTTTCCAATTACTGTGGATGTTTTATTATGTTTGTGAATAATACTAATGACTCGGATCTACTCGTGCCGAAGGCGCGGTAATATATTTGCTCCCGAGTATTTTTGGTTATAGATTGTTATGTTAGGGATGGGGGATTAGTTTGTTTTCCAATCGTAAGATGTTTCTGCAAATGAATTAATAAAAACTAAATATGTGTAAAACCAAAAAAAATCATGTTGTGTCATTGTGTCTACATTTAAATTTAAAAGTGTTTATTTTTAATAAAAATTAACTTCCAATGAAATAATCATGAAACATTCATAAGAATTTTCGAATCAATGCGTGAAACTACTCTATAACGATTAAAAATAATAAAATAACTTATTAATTTTTAACCTTTTTGAAACCACACAACTTTAATGAATATTTTTTAGTCAATTAAAATTATTTCTTGATTAACTATAAGTTAACTCATTATATTTCTCTTTAACTACTGAAACGTGTTACGCGTGCCTGTGCATCGCACGGGTTACATCTAGTATAATATAAGGTTATCTTTTGTCATATCACATTGATATTAAGGAATTTGATGTTTGAACCAAAAACATTCATAGAATTTCAATAATCTTTGATTCCATTAAGTTCCATTTTCGATGATGTAAAATAATAAATAATTTTTTTTTCCAGATCAAAACCATGCGATATGATAAAAATAAAAGAAACATTAATGTCACGTCTAATATCACACATAGTTCAAATTTGTTGACAATGTAATTGTATTTTCAATTATTTAGGATTATATCTTCTTTTTTTAAGTTGTTATAAGCTATAAAAGGTATGAAAATAGTTTGTTGAAATTGGTATAAGTAGTTCCATTTTTAGATTTAGTTGATAATCTAATGCCAAAATTTGTACTCAATTAGGAACATGAAAGAAGAATATATACTCCACTTTAGTCAAATCAGAACAGAACTTGATCACTATTTGTAAACCAATATTTCAAACATCTTTAGGCGATTCTATTATTAACACACATGACTTATGAGCATTAATCATTCACTTCACTTCTACAAATATCGGTTTGGTCCAGCCATTAGGTTATTAACAATGTAATTGTATTTTCAATTACATAGGATTATATCTTATTTTTTAAAGTTTTTATAAGTTATAGAAAGTATGAAAAATAGTTTCTTAAATTTGGTATCAGTCGTTATATTTGTATGAATCCGTAAGAGAAACCTTCCAAAAGCATTTGGGATGCCTAGCTTTTTTCCCAATATATTGGTTTATAAAAGTACTACATAAAGTTGTTAGTGTGGTAGAAATATGTGAATATTAATATTCCCGTAGAGCTATAAAGATTAGCAATGAAAATGTTTATAAAAGCTCGTTTATCAATTACACCCCGTCTATTTTAACCATGGGAGATTAGTCCTTCATCAAAATAACCAGGATTCTTATCTGGTTCATTCTTAACATCACTGTCGAAAACCTTTTTTTTTAAATTACTAACCACCTATGTTAAATTAAACTAGTGCCAAATTTTATCTTTCATTAATATGACAACATGAAGAACATAAATACAATAATCAAACCATCCACACAATAATAGTAATAATAACAATAATAATAGTATGAATAAAATCACAAGATTGATAGGTGAATAATAATACTGAATAAACTATCGATTACCAAACAAAATCTAACTACACATCCAATTAAATAAAACTGAATCTAGAATACATCATTCGATAAAACTGAATAAATGTAATAGCTGAAGGGGCAACACGCCCAAATGGAATACTGAATTGAATCCTACTTTAGGAATGAAATAACTGAAGCGTCTAATCAAAACTTTCATTCCTCCACAATGTTGCATCTACACATCACTGGAATGAATCGTCAAGCTTGGCATCCCTATGGCTGGACACCTAAAATATTTTGGAACAAAATAGAAAAATAGATTTGACACAGGTCAGAGCCCAAGAAAAACCTTTTTAAAAATATTTAGAAAGTATTTAAATCACAATTTAAAAATAGTTATTATATACACATATTAGTTCCGCATACACTCCCTTGAGTTCCTCACCCCTCATCCAATGTGAACGCCTAACGCATCCTATCTAGCTATGCTACCCAGCCTAACTAGACATCCGTATCTAATTAATCACTAAAGTTTCACTCCCTCGTACTGACCATACAATATACCACCGTACTTCCAATAGCTAATATTTCCAGCATATTATTACTTAATTACTTTGATTAACTTTTTCCTACTTAATTCACTTTTAGATATTCACTATCTACCTTCCTACTGTCACATAAGTAGAATAATCACCCCTTATTATAACACCATTAATTAAGTTTCGTCACACTTACGTTACTTTTAGATATACACTATCTATCTCTTCTACTATCACACATAAGTAGAATTAATCACACTTTTATATATTTATCACACATATAATATATACAACTGTAGCATCCCCAAAATGGCCCCTAATGATCCCAGCGCGTGAGGACTTTTACTAATTTGATTACATTGAGGGGAGAGATTTAACTCGTCATTAATTTAGTGCTAATAACTTAGTGAGAGTGATAACACATTGTTGTATTACTCCTAGAGTGATGGGGAGTGAACGAATTGACTTATGGGTCGAAAAATGGGACTTGAGGTGTTTTAATTAACTGTAATATTTTATAAACAAATTAGCAATGTATAAATATGTGAATGAAAAGAAATGTAATAGTCGTGATAAAAAAAAATTAATAACAATTTGTTAATATTAATAATAAATTAATGATGAACATGTAAATTACATGTTTATAATAATTTAATTTACATTAAAGGTGTTTATAATACTTTTCACCATTATAATTTTTTGTGAAAAGTATATTCGTAGGGAAATCGTATGATAGAGTTGTTATGGATAATTTGTTAATGCTTTATTAATAAGCTTAAACTAATTATTATAAACATAATAATTAGTTTACAGTTACTTGAACAAATCAACTCATGAGTTCAAGTAAATTAACATGTTTATAATACTTTTCCTTCACATATTTATTCACAAGATGGCTCAACTAAAAAGTGTTTTAGTCGGGTTTATATAATAATAGAAACCCAACTTTGGATACTTTGTGTATTTTTGTATGTTTATTTAATGATAATTTGTCATTACAATATCAGAAAAATATTTATTACCCTCAACACAAGGTTTGTAATATGGGATTTGGATTGCTGGTATTTTCTGAAAGGGCAGATAATCGGTTATTTTTCTTATATTTTTGTTTATGGAGTTGTATGTATTCATGTGATTAGTGGTGTGTGTTTTGATTTTGTTTTCGGACGCGAAGAGACTAAAATGCAAGGACTCAACTCTATGTTACACAAGTACTTTGAAGATGATCGATAATATGGTTAAGTTAGTATTTAGTTAGTTTAGGTAACTAAATAATTTGGACAGGTACTGAGTTTCTTCGCAACTAGAAGACCAAATGTTGGGTTTGTTGGGTAATGCCATATGAAGGCGGGTTTAGTTGGAGCTTAAATGGGTATGGTGTGGGGTTGAGATGTGAGTGGGTTCAGTTAGGATTTGAGTATGATGAGAGGGAGAGAGAAGGAGGTGCCGGATGAGGAGTGTATTTTGAACTTTTGGGTCTTGGTTTGGTACTGGCCGAACCAATTTGATAATAAATTAACAACCGATTTGGTGCTGACCGAACCAATTTGATAATAAATTAACAACTGATTTAGAATTTTTATAAAGAAACATACAATTAATTCATTGATAAATGTTGATGTAATTATAACCATGTTGGTTATAACCCAAATTGGTTTATAACAACGTATAAACCATTGATTAAATTTATACATAAACTATAACAATTCAATATAATGTAAAATAAACATTATATATAGTATAGAATTATTCGTAACAAATAAACGTTTAGATATTGAATAAAAAATAAATAAAACCATCGATTAACTGTGCATTAACATTAAGTATACACAAAATTTATCCAAAGTAACAACTAAGCGTTGATGTAATGTTACACATGCTTTATTATTAATAAAGCATTAACAAATTAGCAATCATTACAATGTATTCATCGGGATTCTTGAAAAGTAGAGAGATAGTTGAATTGAGAGAGGAAAAATGACTAATTGATAACATTTTTGTATTATATTATTATATAGTTGTATTTTACAATGTAACATTACATATAATAAGTACTATAAATAAAAATGTTATATATTATTATTACATATAATTAATATTAATAATAAATTATTATTTAATATAATATAGATACGAATATCCAGAAAAATGGATATCCGTAAATATAAATACTTCATCTCGGATATGGATTATCCGTGTCGAATATACATACTACCCGTATCCATTTTTTTGAATATTTTAATACACTATCCATATTTGTATCAATATCCCTTTTTCGGATAAATATTCGCAAAATTTGGACTCAGATGCCGGACAGATTCGGATTTTCGAATATTCGTTTACACTAAATCATACATAATTATTTTTAATAAATTTAAACACATAATCTGATATTTAAATAAATAAATCACAAATAAATTAAAATTAACACAAAATTTCATATTTAATCACATCAATCTCGAATACGCTAAATTCAATTTCATATTTATACAGAATAATCTGAGATTTAAACACCAGTTTATATAAGGTAGATTTAGGTTCGGTTTATATTGGTTCCACATCGGTTTGGTTCTCGATTTGGGTTGGGTTACGTATAAAATCAAGAATCAACCCAATACGATTGGTTTTGTAAGTTTAGGAACCATAACCTACCTAATGGTATCAAAAAACAAAACCAAAGATTGCAGTTTGGTTCGGTTCTTCGGGTTGACAGGTTCTGTTGTCCACTCCTAATGGCAACACATTTCATATGATCCATTCGCTCAGTTGCTACAGTAAACCACACACTTAACATGGTAAAAATGAGAAAAAGTATTTTATTCCATGAACATGGAGGAAATGCTCATTTTTAGAAGATGTCTTTCCTTTGCCATAAAATTTTCAACGTAATTTTAATAGAAACTGATAATTCTTACACAGTGGCTCAAAATGCCAAGAGATAAAAATCCCAAGGAAATAGAATAAAAATAAAAATAAAATAAAGGAAAAGTAAGTTGTGAATTCAAGGTTAGGGGGAGGGGAAAAAGAGAGAGAGAGTTGACAAGACCAACAAATTTATAAAATAAACGAGGATGGTTTTTTTTCCATGTCATAAGTGGAGGATTATGACACGACAATCTATATAAACGGGTTTTGTATTTAATGATTTTAAATGCTTCCACGTATCTGAGATACGAGAATCACAAAAAATATTATATTTAGGGTCCTGATAAATACACCAAAAAAATATCTCCAAAACACCCTTTTGCCCAAAACACTACATAAGTATCCAATATTTGTCCAAAACACCAAAAGCACACAACACCACATTAACATTAACCCATATAAAAACCCAAAAAATTTTAAACCTCACTTTTTATCTTTCCCCCTCTCTCTCTCTCTAACTTCTGTCCCAAACCTTTCTACCTTCCAACTTACTTCAAATTTTCTCTCAAATCCTATTAATTACCCTCAAGCTTCATTTCTGGTATGTTACACCATTAAACCTTACACCAATCATTGTCACGCTCTCATTTTGTGCTCTCATTTCGTGTATTAAACCCTAGTATGCAAACTACATATAAAAAATCCATTATAAACTCATTAAAATGTACGTAAAATTAATCTAACTGGACATATATTCCATTTGCACGTAAACAATTAGGGTTTAACACGATTTGAAAAACCTAGGGTTTACGTATTTGAAAAAAAATCTTTGCACCTACGGATGCCCGTCACCGAAAGTTCCAACAATATACGGTCATATCCAACCGTGATTCACCATATACGTTTAGTTCTCACCGTGGTTTTAGGTTTCACGACCATACACCACCGTGGGTTTATTTTCACATCCATACACAACCGTGGGTTCCTTTTTACGACCATATACAACCTTGGGTCTATTTTCCCGTCCATACACAACTGTGGGTTTATTTTCACGGCTATACACAACTATGTAATAGTTTTTCACATCCAATTCTTACTGTAAGTACCAATGTATTTCCTATTTCATATATTAATGTATTTTTAGTAATTATTATTTCTAATAAATAAGTTTTACTAATTAGGTTTTATTAACAGCATTTAAAAAGAAGATGTTGAATGGGCAATGATTATTTTCACAATAGACCATAGTAATTATTGTTTCTAATAAATAGGTTTTACTAATTATTGTTTCTAATTTTATTTGTAATCTCCTAAAGTACCAATATATTTCTTATTTCTTATATTCAAGTATTTTTAGTAATTATTGTTTTTAATAAATAGGTTTTACTAATTAGGTTTTAGTAATTAGGTGTTCTCGGGGTCTTAGTAATTAGGTTTTAGTACTTATATTTTTAATGTATGAATGTATCCCTTTCACCAATTATTGTTTCTTCGTTGGTACCAATGTTCATTTGCTAATATAATTTGTTAATTTCTTATATAGGTCATATAAATGGTGAGAAGCAAAACTCCTCCTACCGCATCCAAGCGGAAGAGGAGGTTGGAGACGGCGAAGGGAGTACGACCACTCGTATATTCCTTTAGTAGTAGTAGTGCTAGGGAGGCCACTAATTCGAGGAAAGGATACTCTCCTACGAGTTCATTGGATAAAGTAGTCGATCAAGTGGTAGGAGGTTTACTTAATGTTGATGAAGGTGCAATTTCGTAGTCAATTGAGCAAGTAATTGAGGCGGTTGTAGGTGATTTGATTGGGGTTAGTGTACGGGATGAGGTAGGAGCGGGAGATAAAGAGGAAGATAAATTACGAGAGAAAGAGATAGAGGAGGAAAGAGAGAAAGAGAAAGAGGAAGAAAAAGAGGAGGAAAAAGATGAAGAAAGAGAGGAAAATAGAGAGGAAGATAAAGAGGATGAGAGAGAGAGAGAGAGAGAGAGAGAGAGAGAGAGAGAGAGGAGGAAAGAGAGGAAGAGAGAGAGGAACAAGGAGAGAAAGTAGTAGAGGAAGAAGAGGTAGGAGAGGATGAAGGAGAGAGAGTAGGAGAGGATGAGTCTTCTTCCTCAAAAGATGAAATCCAACCATCCACATCGAAAGCGCCCAAGAAGAAAGCCCGTCAAAAAATAAGCCACTATGATTCCCAAATCGATCGAGGGGGGCATGCCAAATACTCCCGAACACTTGAATAAGTATTATAACCATATCAGTTATCCTCTTTGGAATAGAGATGAGGAGAGGGGAATAATGAAGTGCGTGTACCACTATAAGAAATTTGTTGAGTGGGACATAGACACAGAGGATGAACGGGTTATAGAGTTGGTGAGGAACTCGGGTCTTTACAGTCTGATTAAACACTCCTATTTGTACATAGACTTGTATCGGTATTGGCATTCATCGAACGGTGGCAGTCAAAGACGAATTCATTTCATCTGTCATTCGGCGAGATGACCATCACCCTAAATGATGTGTACCATCTCTTCCAAATCCCGGTAGTTGGTAAACCGATGTACGGTTTTGTTTTAAAGAAATCTGAGGAGAAGAGAACCCAAATCAAATGGCTTACTAAATACTTGGGTTGTACCGAGGAAGAGGACAAGGAGGATTATAAGTATGTCTATGTTGTTTGTTTTAACTGGATAATGAATTTGTGTGAGGGGAGGGTTAAGAAATTGGGGGAAGGTGATACAAAGAGGCAGATTGAGAAGGCTGCCAGGGGGTACTTATTTTTTATGGTCGGTTGCTTATTGTTCCCAGACAAATCGGGCAACTGAGTCCTAGTGTACTACCTGCAGTCTTTGTAAAAGGTTGGAAAATGCAAAGACTATGCTTGGGGGATGGGTGTATTGTCCCATTTATATCGGCATTTGGGGATTACCTCTTAGGTAGACATTTGGTAGGTGGCTGAATATCTTCCCCTTCTCGTGGTACATATTTTAAATTTAACACGTGATTTTAATTTTGTTTTGTAATATAATAATTTCCTAATAAATATGTCTATATTGAAATTTTATTTTGTTTTGACTATACGACCACTTCAATTTAGTGAGGGGTGTTAGAAATCTCGACTTTCATCATAGCGAGAAGCGTCTATGCAAATGGAGGGCACAAACGGTGTCAGGGTATACCTTTGCATAGATATTGGAGATAAGGGAAACCTTAGCTTATTTAAAAGCTTCAGACGTAAGAATTATATGTTTTAAAGTCAGTATTTATTTTCTTTATTTATGCATATACTAACATTTGGAAATACATTTAGGTTGTTTGGGATCCTTATTCCGAAAAAGTGAGGCCTACCCATTTCAGGAGGTCTCATGGTACAATGGCCTCCTTGTTTGCTATGATGTCAAGGAACCCTACTAACCGGAGAGGGTCCTACGCCAGGCTGGACGAGTTCAAACAATTCTTAGATCGCTAATGCACCCATTATTAGAGGAGAGGGGGAAACCCAGGCCCGATACAAATTAAAGTTTGATATCGAGAAATGGTATCAACTTAACTGGTCGATCATGTTCTGTCTGATGCCACACGTTCGACTGTGGTGAGGTCCGCGCCTTGGGAATGTGTGGATGGGAACATGTCTTAATACCTAGAAAGGTCTCATCCATACATTAAAAATCCCGAGCATAGAATACGCAAGCTGGAGCTAAAGCACTCGGATAAAATGGTAAATGTTTTGAAATTTATCCATAAATTGATTTTCTTTGTTCAAGAATTATCTAACACATTTGATGATGATATATATAGGCTAAGGGGATAGACGTAGCCATTAGCCTGATCCAGGAAGCTATTGACGGAGGCTCGGACTAGGAGGTTACGGATGTCCTTGAAAGATCACGTGCAGCGCTTGACTCCCTGCTTGAGGCCAAGGGAATGCACGTGCATACAAAAAAGGACAAGGCACAGCTGCGTCATCCAGCCCCCAAGCAAAATCCCCCCCCCCCCCCCCCAAGCACCCCCCTGAAGAAGCGTTTCAAGAGAAAATAGATAGAATTTGTTGGAACAATTTCAATGTAACTGTATTTTAAAAATATTGTTTGTAAAGTATCACAATTTTTAATTATGACATGTTGGAACAACTTTGAAATAATTGTGTTATGTGTGTGAATGGTATGTGCTTGAATGTAAACAAAATTGTGTTATGTGTTTGAATGTAAACAATGTTGTGTTTGAATATAGGGCTACTCCCTTTAATTATTCTTTGTTGAATGTAAACAAGTACCATGATTAATTCTAAATAAATACTTGGTCCAATGTAAGCAAGTACCATGATTAATTATAATGTAAATTACATTATAATACATCATAAATAAATACTTAGTTATGCATAGAAAATTACGGTGGGATCCAATCGTGGATTATTAGTGTAAGGCCCTAAAACGTGATTAGGAATGTTAATTACATGATTAAGTATAAGTTATGATTTATAAGTTTGGTGAGGGGTGTTAAATATGTTAATTATCATATTTGGGGGATGCATACTCATGTGATATATGTGTTGGTTGCATTAGATGTTAATCGAGCTTCTGATCGGGGATAATTTATTTGGATCATATGATTAGTTATGTGGTTAAATACATCATGAAAATATTTTTTTCATAAAGCATTATGATTATAAAATTCAACCAAGGTTGGTCCGAAATTGGCAATGTTTGGTCGCCAAATGTGAAAGTTATGAATTCTTGAGTAAATTATTACTCTTCTGTTCGAGCCCAAATTAGTCGTACTAATTTTATGATTTCGGGAAAACACAAAATATGAAAGCTGTAGATATATAAGTTATATACGTGTAGACACAAAGAGGGAGTAAATCGGTGTCTTTACTAGTGAGTTATGGTGATTTTACAAAGGCAGGATAAATCCGTCATTAGTGGAATTGTCCTATTGGACCTCTTGGCCAACCAATCACATGCCACCACCTTATATTGGTCACATGGACACGTTTTATGGTTATAAGAGAATACCTTATCATATTTTTCATTTCATATTACAAGCTTGGAAATAAACATGCTTATGGAGAGAGGAAAAGAAAGTTAAGGAAGAAATCCTTTGGAAAATTTCGATAAATCGAGAAATCCTCGTAAGGTAATTTCTTCTTTATTAAAGTCGGTCCCATGGATGAGTTCTACCCTTGGTATATTTTTGTTTCTGATTTTGATGAATATTTAAATGATACCCATTTTTTCAAATTGAGTTAAACTAAGGATGGCTTAGGATTATACGCGAGGACTTGTGCTAGGATCGTAAACGTCAACTTTAAAGTCCCATTTTTGAATTTCCTTCTCGTGAAGATTTTTGATGTAGGAAAGTCATATATATGATGTCTGTATATAATAAAACATGTTTCGTATATGTTTCCATGATTGATACCCGAGGTAGAGGTGATATATGCTTAAAAAGAGCTTTAATGTTATGTTCTGGCCTAGTTGTGTTAAAAGTGTCGTAAATCATGGAATACTTATTAAAATAAAGTGATTACAATTTTAGATTAATATAGACTCATATATGTATACTATATCCAAAACTTATGTAAAAATAGCAAGAAATGAATCTTGGGGGACAGTTTGGAGTTCAGGTATAAAATCTACCTCAAAAGTGTAAGTGCGCATACCAGGTGTTCGACATTTTCCTTGACTTAGCAAATGAACTCTAAAAATTATGAAACTTTAATTTTATATTATTGAATATGTTTAATATGTGTTTCCGTGATTTATAACTGGGGTGGAGGTTATATATGCTTGAAAAAATGTTAAGTTACGCTTTGATGCGACTTTGATGTGTTAAAAGTGGCATAAATCATTGGATACTTGTTGAAATCAAGAAATTCCAATTGGAAATGTTATAGAACATATATGAGTATGATATACTTGAAGGGGAGAGTAAAATACAATTTGGCTTGGCTTGGGGGTCGTGTTGAATTTGAAGTTTTGTTTTTGTTTTTCTCCAGAAATGATTTGGAAAAGGTTGTAATAAAACAGGCATAACTTTGTCTAGAGAATTCGTAATTTAATTCCCTAAATTGTGTTATAACCCTAATGAATAAGGTGTTATACAAATGTGAAGTATCATATTTAATTACTTTTTAGTTATGTCAGATTGATCAATTGATGTGATGTGTTATTGAGTTTAATGTGATTTGGTGTATTCAAATACTAATGATATTGAATTGTTAGGTGGGGAAGTGGCTAACACTACCGCACCAAGAAAATAGTTTTGTCATTAATCTCAGTAACAAATTCAAGGTGAGTGATGTGACACCCCGCCTAATCAAATACCGGGCGATCACTCCTATATCAAATTATAACAGGAGTCTCATATGGATCATTCTTAGCATCACTGTCGAAAATCCATTTAATTACTAATAGCCTATTAGGCCGATGTCAAAATTTTACTTTACTACTCTTTTTAAACAACTAAAAAATTAAAACATCCACACAGTTTATGCATAAATGAAACTGAAATGAAATAAAATAACCGAACACTCGGTCGAAATATACAACCATATCGAATGTTGTACTAATAGAATAAATAAATGCAATTGGACCATTGGCCCGAATGTGTATACAGTACCTCCTATCTAGATTTCAAGGATAGAAGTGTCTACTGAGAATCTTGCACGCATCCACAGCTGCTGTAGAAGACGTCTGACTCGAAGGGTGTGTCATCCAGGCATCCCTGTGTCTGGACACCTATATATATAGCAAGAAAGGGAAAAGTAGATAAACGGGTCAGCGCCCGAGTTTTGAAAATATTTATCAAGTGCATAAATGCCTTAGTTTTAGAAAAAGGTTTTATCTCATATTTAAATTTGGTATCGCACTCCCATGAGATACCCCTCACCACTCCACTAACAGTGCACTCCTAGCGCATCCCTCTAAACATCCTAGTCAAGCTACCCTGTTAAACTAGTCTATCACCCAACTACTATCAACCCTAGATAGTCCAAGTAATGCACTAAGGGCTAAACTTCTCCCCAGTCTCAACACTAAGCCATGTTCGTGCGTGGGGTGCCTCGCAAAGAGAAATCCAAACAAGAAACCCCCCGATACACTACTACGCGACAAGGTCGATCGTCGAGATCCGCCAGTCCCTCAGTACAGAATATATATATATATATATATATATATATATATATATATATATATATATATATATATATATATATATATATATATATACATCATATAATACATCTCAATATAAGATCACTAAGGATTAAACTTCTCCCCAGTCTCAACACATTGCCATATTCGTGCGTGGGGTGTCTCGCAAAGCGAAATCCAAACAAATAACCCCCCCGATACACTACTATGCGGCAAGGTCGATCGTCGGGATCCATTAGGCCCTCGGTACTCTATTCATCCATATAAACATATTACCATATACATACGGATCTATCTCCCGGAATGAGAATTACTTTATTTCCATTTATCACAAAACTTTCCATTTTCTTTCTTATATTCAGGAAATGTATTTAAAAGCCAACTCATTATCATGAATTGCTTTAACAAAATATATACCTTTTTTAAAAGCCAGTTTTATTATCATAAAAATGCTTTTCAGACCACATGCTTCCATTTCCCTTCTTCCATCCAGGAAATTTAATTAAAGCCAATTTATTATCATAAATTGCTTTAATACTAATAATGTCCCACATTATTGAAAATAGTGATATATATATCATATAACGTGTTCTAAGACCGCCCGCTCGGGCGCGCCCCTAAATGACCATCATCTTACAGTGCCTATCAATTACGACACCTGGGCACCTATACGCAAGAGGTCGGGAAGCGGCCATATGCATGCGGGCTAGTCATAACCACACCCGGAGTTACCTAACCATTGCATAAAACATAACATAAATGCTCATATGGCCTATAGGACTATATCCACCCTGCATTCACTAGCCAGGGGGCTTTACCTCACGCGCGAACTTCCCTTATGATGTCATTTAGAGAGGGTGTTAACCATAAATTATTAATTATGAAAATCATTTCTTTTCCATTTTGAAAACATTCATACTTTATTTTCAAAATCATTTACATCATATCATATATATACTTTATTCACATAGTATATACATATACATATATTCCTCCTCGAATATATATATGGCCATATTTGCCAAATACATCTAGCGATGACAAATAATCCCAAAGATTCTCTCAAAGAATCATAATCATGCATTCATATTCGCATGATATTAAACCCAGAGTATTTCCTTACTTTGATAATCAATACATACCTAAATCCCATCTACGGATTTATTGGATATCTCTAATTATACCATTTCTCACTAAGCGAATATATACCTATATTCCCAAATCAAAATTTAACTCCCCAAACTCTTAAGGGGAGAAAACCATCCATTCTGACCAAAGCGAATCGATTTGCCCAAATTGTGAATCGATTCGGGTGGACCAATCGATTAGGCACCCAATCCGAATCGATTCGGAAAGTGTTATGCAAATAGGTCCTTAATGGCGAATCGATTCAGTCTATATCCGAATCGCTTCGGCCCACTGCAGAATTATAGATCCCCTTAGGTGAATCGATTCGGCCAAGACCCGAATCGATTCGGCCTGTTTGAGGGGCACTGTTTGGGCGATTTTTTTTCAATCTCCAAAATACCCCAAATATCAATCCAACCTCCATTTAAATTATAACTCGAATTTATTCCTACAAACCCAAGGTTCTAATATCTCCTCAAATTATTTAGAGGTCCTAAAAATCCTTTTGAGAACCCCTAATATTTATCTCCAATAAGTTCTAACTAACGATTTCGATATCGGACAACTTTTGGTAGAAAAATCACTATAAATCCAAAAAAATCAAAAAAATATGCGGTCGGCGCCCACGCGACCGCGTCAAAAGATCTACAAATTTATTTTTTGACCAAGAGCTGAATCGATTCACATCAGGGACGAATCGATTTGGAAATACGCTGACTCACTATTCATCGTCTTCTCCGAGACGGTTTCGGCCATTAAAGCTTCTCCCAAGCTTTTGTCGCCTCACCCAACGTCCTACAACCTCAACCAACTACAAATAAACATATACTAAGGATTCTAAACATCCTAGAACCCTAAACCACCAATTTATTTCAATTAATTTCTAAGTTTCTCCAATTATGAAATTATAGGGGTTTATTCGTTTTAACTCCCGAAAGCCCGTTTTATCCACAAAAACCCAACCCAAAATCTTTAGGGTTTGTTAATACCAAACTACGGTATGAGATTTATGCAAAAAAGTAAATAAAGAAAGTAAACACTTGCCTCGTGGATATAATCTGACGATCTCAAGCCGAATCCCACGGAGTTTGGCCCGAATCTTCCATTTTCTCTCCTCTTTCCTCCTCCTCTCTCTCTTCTCTCTCTTCTCTTTCTTTCTCTTTCTGTTTTCTCCCTCTCCCCCTCTTTATAAAGAAAGAAAAAGGATTATACCCCTTAAAACCCAAAAACGACTCGTTTACTCAATTACGAGCCCATTTAACTCCAAAATTTCCCGAAACTCAATTTCGACAATCGGACACTCATTTCTGACTATCTCGGACATTTCGAGACTCACGGCGCAGTCGAAATCTCCATCCAAAGTACTTGACCGCAAATCACTATTCTAACCCAATATAACTTAAGGCGGGTTTTCTAATCAAAATCTTACCTCTTTTGTCACTTTACTCCACGGCGACATATAATTAAAATAATTCTACCTATTTAGTCCCAAAAACAATTACGACACCCATCGAAAATCATTAAATCCTCGAAAATCCCAAAAATCACTATTTCAAGAAATTCTCCAAATTGCCAATTTATATTTAATTATGGAATTTAATTGTCTCCAAAAGGACGGGTTGTTACAAGTGACATGTCCTATGAAATATAGATGCCTATATTTTTATATGGAATTGTGTAGTTAAACACATGTGTGGTGATGCTTATGGAGTGATGTGGAGTTATGAAACATATGCGTGTGATTAAAATGTTAAATGATGTTATTTAATGTTATGGACTGAGGTGGAACCTCTATCTAATGTTAAGAACTATGGATTAAAATGATAAATGATGTTATCTAATGTTATGGACTGAGGTGAGACCTCTATATAATGTTAAGCACTGTGGTGGGTCCTGCGGGATGCAACTTCCCCGTTAATTCAACCCAGAGGTTTGTTATACTCAGGCCTAATTATGGGATTTGGTGTTCCCCATGAACTGGGAGTTAATTGGACTGGTGGGTCCAGGCTTGCGAGAGTTACACAATTCCTGTTGGGTTATAACATTACAAAATAAAATGGTTATTTAAATTGGTTATATGTGTGGTATATGTTCATTCACTAAGCTTGTGTTTCTTACACTCCAATAATGTTATGTTTTGTAATACCCCGTATTTTTGTGATATTTATTTATGGGATTAATTGAATTAAATGGGCATTAATTGAGAATTAATCCGGATAAAATACTAACGAGATGTGAGTTGGTATTTGATTATAATGGGTATTATTTGATTATAATGAATATTGAATATATTGAATTTGTCGTGAAATTGAAATACGGCAATTTGGAAATTTTGTTAGGACGCGTGTGACAGTCGCGTCAGGAATGTAATTATTTAAATTAAAAAGCGAATTTTATTTTTATCAACCAAATGGTCATTTTGAGTGTGCCAACGTGTCCGAAAGTGTCAAAATAGTCTAGCCGAGGGTTTAGTTTGGGTCCCGGGGCATTTTTGGGCCACACCGGCAACTTAGAAGGGTATTTTGGTAATTTTGGAATTTGGGGAATTTTGACCAACGAATTTTGGGAATTAAAAATAGGGTATTTAGGAACCCACTAACCCATTACCAGCACTTAACTAATTAGAGGGCTACGGGAGTTTTAGGAGAGGTTAGGAGAAGTTCCCAAAAGAGAAACACAACCTCCATCTTCAACCTTCAACCTTGGGAGAAAAGGAGAAAGCAACCTTCAAAATTCAACATCAAATTCTGAAGATTAATCCAAGGCAAGTGGTTTAATTACGTTATTTATAACGAATGCTTCTTCCATGCGTAGAAATTTATATAATTGCATTGTTTTGGGAGAATGACAAAAACCCATGAAATTGGAATTAGAATCTCATGTTTTGATAAAGAGATTGTATGTAGAATTGTGTTTGGATGATTATACTGTTGTAAATACAACTTTCATGTTACAAAAATGGATTTAATTAGGGATATTGATGACTTTAAATTTTTAGGGTTCATACTCATAAGATTTGGGGCAAAATTGGGAGATTTGATAGTTGGGTGTTGTTTAGGATGAATTGACCCCATAAATATGTTAAAATACGACCTAAGTATGTTTAGGAATGATTAGAATCCTTAAACTACTATTGGAATGATGTTTAGATGAGATTAGAGGTGAAGAGAACTGGGAAAACGTAATAGGAGAATTCTGGGCTCGAAACTGTCACCTCGTTAGAAGGCCTGCCCAGGTCGTTCGAACGAGCTCGTTCTAACGAGCTTCTAACGAGTTAACAGTTTGACTTCTAACGAGTTTGATGTTCGTTAGATGCCCCTTTCGTTCGAACGAGACTTCTAACGAGTTGACAGATTGGCCTTTTTGGCCTGATTTGATTTCTAGTGTCCCGTAACCTTGTTTAATTGTAGAGATAACATTCCCTTGATGACTAATTGATATATCTGGGATATTCGGGATATATTGAGGAGTAAAATATAGAAGAATGATTTGAACCAAATGATATTGGTGGATTAGGGCGCGAGTGACTAATCACGATGCGAGGATAATTAATGACTTGAATACATATAAACCGGGGACATATGATTTGTGTGACATTAACAGTTGGTATGAGAATGAGAAGTATACCACTAATAAAATATGGTAATTACTAAGATGTGTGCATGCTTAGTATGTATGATTTTACGTGTATGACATACCTAAAATACTTGCTATCACGGGAGGTTTGTGTTCGTTTAGGACCATCTAATCTTTGTGTGCCTATGGGGGGATATAGATTGGTACCTCGAGGACATAGGTCAGAGAAGGACTTATTGAGAAGTTAATAAGTCTGCTGATCATGGGAGAGTAGGTATGTGCGTGACCCATGTGATGTGACTGTGTTCGCCTCCATTGTTTGTGATTGTTGTTATCTGAGAACGATTACTGAGAGATTCAAAATGTGTGATCCTTATGTACGTGATGTATCGGGATGGATAGCAGAGTATGTGTGCACCGCAGCTTAGTCTCGGGGTGCTTGTATTGTATATTTATGACATGAATAATATACGCTTAAATAATGAGAACTTTCATGTTGGTATTGTGAGTATAATTATGGTAACGTTTTGAGAAATAAAAAGGGATAACCTGTAGTGAATTGTATTGCTAATAATTGAGAATCCGAGTTTAAGTAAAGCCCTCTATTTAATTGATAACGTTAGAATGTATAATGGGAATCGAGTAGAAAGGGGTAGAACTTTTGACGGTTTAGTTAGATATGAATGTCACTTAGATGGGTACGGTACGTTAGGATTGCACAATTAGTCGAGAGGTGAGTATTTCATGTGAGTGCACGCCTAACATGTATTTTGCATTCATTGTTTTAATGTTATTAAAGCACTTGCTGTTTTTAAAATACTCTCCACTTTCGGGCTCTGACCCGTTTGCTTTCAAATCTATTTTTTTGTAAAACCTTTTTAGGTGCCCAGCCACAAGGACACCATGCATAGGATTTCCATTCAGGTGACGAGTTGTAGCTGTTATGGAAGTTACAGGGCCTTGATATTAGACACCTCATTTTCTAGTCTTGACTCCATATTCAGTTTCATCATTTGTAGGGCATGTCGCCCATTTCTATTAGAGACATTTCATAATTCAGTTATTCAGATTTTTGGCATGTAATTAATTCAGGATACACCGTTTTATTTATTTCAGTTTGTGGGATTGTTGTGAGGAGTTTTCCTCCGGACTTATTATTATTTGTTGATTACTTTATTGAGACTTTATGGTGTATGGTGATGTTATTCTTTTACATTTCATTTATCGCATGTTAATCATATTTAATTTAAAATTTGACAACTTACTTTTGAAATACTAGGTGGTTAGTAATCATTAAATGTTTTCGACAGTGATGCTATTAACTGAACCAACTTGGGATTTTGAATTAATTTAATAAAGGAGTAGCTACCCGGTATTTAATTAGTCGGGGTGTCACAGGTGGTATCAGAGCATCAGGTTCTAGTGTCCTTTAGGATCTGTACGGCTTATTATGTTTCCGCTGAGCTTTCTTTGATGTAGAGCCCTATATTTTAGGACTGTTGTATTCCTTTATGTATGCTTCGCTCTTCAGCTATTTTAAGTTTATAACTACGAACTTATAGACTTTACTCTTATTTCAGAGATGCCTCAACGACGTGCACCACGGGTTCCTAGGAATGCACAGCCGGAGCCCCAGCCAGCTCCAGTACAGAGCACCGTGAATGCCGTTGAGGTTGCAGCGATTGTAGCCCAAGCGGTAAATGCCGCTCTCGCCGTTGTACAGCAGGCACCACCCCAGGCGCCAGTAGCAGCGCCAGTTCAGGCACATGCATTCCCGTCTGCTTGGGAATGCGTACGTGATGATTTTCAAAAGGCACACCCACCGGAGTTCGCAGGTAGCTCCGATGTTGTGGTTTCAAGTCAGTGGAGGAAAGATATTCAATGGCACTTGAGGATGTATGAGTGCACTGACGTTCAGAAGCAGGTACTAGCTACTTTCAAGCTAGTGGGATCTTCACTGCAGTGGTGGGAGTCTATTACCACCGTGGAGGAGAGAGATACTCTCACGATACAGGAGTTTTGGGTGCGGTTCGACCGCAAGTATTTTTCGTCAGCTGTTCACACGGAAATGAGGAGGAAGTTAATGAATCTCAGGCAGGAGGGTAAGACTGTGGCCGAGTATAAGGTCGAATTCATAAATTTGCTGAATATTATCCCGGATGAGATACCAACAGAAGAGAAGAAGATCCAGAAGTTCACCGATGGATTGACATGGAGGATCCGTCAGCATTTATTGGGGAACCTCTCGTTGGCCACTTATTATGAATTGGGTGAACGCTGCACTGTTACACTGCCAGGATCATCGCTTTCACATGGCTGAGAGCAAGAGGTCAGGAGAGTCCAGCCATCAGGGCAGGACTGGAGGAAACGGTGCCAGTGGGGAACAATCTACTCAGGGGCAGAGGCAGGGTGACCAGGGTTCCTAGCAGGGGGATCATAAGAGGTTCAGATCGGGGAATTTCAGGCACGGACAGGGAGGTTTTAGGCAGGGCCATCAGGGTCTGAACGGCCATCAGGGCCAGCAGGGGCAGAATAGTCAATAGCAGTTTTAGCAGGGCCAGGGGAGGAATGGTAACGGCCACCAGGGCCGAGGGAAGCAGGGACAGAGAGGGGGAAACTTCTCGGGGAAGTGTTATGTTTGTGGCAAGAGTGGCCATAAACGCCAGGATTGTCCTGATAGGGGCAGGGCCCCGCAGCAGCAGCAGGGTGCCTGACAGGAGCTGCAGAGGCCTATGTTTCTCGCTGCCCTCCCGGCACCACCACAGATGGCAGCATTACACCCATTCCAGCGGTCCCAGTTCAACAGGGGCAACTTCAGTATGGGAGAGTATATCAGCTTCAGCAGGCCGCAGCCCCACAGGATCCATCGGCCATTGAGGGTATGTTCTCTATTCAGGGAACTATGGGGCGTATTTTATTTGACACGGGGGCTACAAACTGTTTTATTGCTATGAGATTTGCACGCACCATTGGGTTGTTAGACACCGCCGAGAGTATGGTTACTTGTGTAGATTCGCCGTTGAGTAGGGGTTTCATGATTTCCCTTGTATGTAGAGGCGTGAGTATAGAGATCGGGAGGTTTACTTTACCCGCGGATATGTTTGTGTTAGAGACGACCGAGTATGATGCCATTATTGGTATGGATTGGCTAGTTGCGTACCGAGCCATGATTGACTGTTTTAGTAGGAGCATTATCTTTGCCATTCCCGAGCAAGAGATGTTTGTAGTGGCCATGCCTCATCCTGAGGGAGGATCGTCCACTCATTTGTACTATATAGAGGAGGAGACCTCTAAAGAAGTGGTGATACCACTTGATTCGATTACGGTTATTTGAGAGTTTGCCGATGTATTTCAGGATATACCTGGATTACCTCCGGGTAGAGAGATAGATTTTGTGATCGATTTGACGTCGGGCACTCGGCCTACGCGCACTTTACCGTATGGCTCCAGCTGAGATGAGAGAGTTACGGGATCAGATTGAGCAGTTTTTAGGTCAGGGGTTTATTCGGAGGAGTACCTCGCCGTGGGGTGCCCCTGTGTTATTCGTTAAGAAGAGGGATGGATCGTTGAGGTTGTGTGTGGATTACCAGGAGTTGAATAAGGTCACGATACGGAATAAGTATCCGTTGCCCCGAATCGATGACTTATTCGACCAGTTGAGAGGAGCTTCTTTCTTCTCAAAGATTAATTTACGATCGGGATATCATCAGTTGCGTATCAGGGAAGAGGACGTCTCGAAGACTACTTTCTTAACGAGATACGGTTCCTACGAGTTTCGGGTTATGCCTTTTGGGTTAATCAATGCTCCAGTCGTGTTTATGGACTTGATGAATAGAGTGTTCAAAGAGTTCCTAGATCAGTTCATCATTGTCTTCATTGATGATATACTGGTTTACTCCCAGATAGAAGAGGAGCACGCCAAGCATTTGAGACAGGTTTTGCAGACATTACGTCAGAACGAGTTGTATGCAAAGTATGAGAAGTGCGGGTTTTGGCTGAAGGAGGTTCAGTTTTTGGGACATATTATTTCCGACCGGGGGATATCTGTTGATCCGAGGAAGGTATCCGCGGTGAGGGAGTGGGGACAGGCCACGACACCGACTGAGATCCATAGTTTCTTGGGCCTAGCAGGATACTACAGAAGGTTCATTCGGGGTTTCTCAAAGATAGCGGGTCCTTTGACACATCTGACTCGTAAGGGTGTGCCGTTCATTTGGAGTGATGCCTGTCAGTTGGCATTCGATGAGTTGAAGGACAAGTTGACTTCAGCACCTGTGTTAGCATTGTCGATACCGGGAGTTGAGTATCTAGTTTACACCGATGCGTCCTTACAAGGACTTGGAGGTGTATTACAGAAGGAGAGTCAGGCCATAGCTTATGCTTCCCGTAAGCTTAAGCCTCACGAGAAGAATTACCCCACTCATGATTTGGAGTTAGCGGCAGTTGTATTTGCCCTTCGGATTTGGAGACATTACCTTTTGGGGGAGAAGTTTCGATTGTTCACAAACCACAAGTCCCTACAGTACCTATTCACGCAGAAGGAGTTGAATATGTGGCAGCGAAGGTGGCTTGAGTTTGTGAAGGATTATCAGTTCGATATCCAATATCACCCGGGGAAGGCTAACGTGGTAGCAGACGCGTTGATTCATAGGCGAGTAGAGGAAGTGGCAGGGGTGTGGAAGGCAAAGTGGAAGGAGTTGGGACACCAGGATGCAGTGGCCCGATCGTTCATGTCTGTGATGACTGTTACACCGCAGATTGTCGCGAAGGTGGTAAGGGCACAGGCAAATAACTCGTTCTTTCAGGAGCAGATAGTTCGACTACTAGCAGAGGGACCCGAGTCCTATACTGTTAGTTCATACGGGGGATTACGCTTCAATGGGAGATTGGTAATTCTGGAAGGGGAAGAATTGAGACACGAAGTGATGGCAGAGTCGCACGGTTCACGGTTCGCGGTACATCCCGGTGGGGATAAAATGTACCAAGACTTGAGATGTCAGTATTGGTGGAGTGGGATGAAGAGAGATATTGCCGTGTTTGTTTCTAAATGCGCCACTTGTCAGCTGGTAAAAGTGGATCATCAGAGACCGGCAGGACTTCTACAGCCATTAGAGGTCCCGATGTGGATGTGGGAGAGCATCTCCATGGACTTTATCACGGGGTTACCTACGTCACAGAGGGGTCACGACTCCATTTGGGTAATTGTGGACAGGTTGACCAAAGTTGCTCATTTTCTACCCGTAAGGACAGACTACACTACGGGACAGTATGCCCAGCTTTTTATTGTAGAAATAGTGAGACTTCACGGTGTGCCCCTAAATATCGTGTCTGACAGAGACAAGATATTTGTTTCACGGTTTTGGGAAAGTTTTCAGGAGGCCATGGGCACGAAATTGCGGTTGAGTACGGCGTATCACCCGCAGACCGATGGGCAAACCGAGCGTACAAACCAGATGTTGGAGGACATTTTGCGTATGTGCATCATTGATTTTGGGGGTGGATGGGAGCAGTACCTTCCACTGGTGGAGTTTTCTTACAACAACTCCTACCAGTTCACCATTGGCATGGATCCATTTAAGGCATTGTACGGTAGACCTTGTCGTCCCCTATCATGTTGGTTGGAGGTGGGGGACAACAAACTACTTGGGCCGGAAGTGATTCAGGATACTTCGGCAAGGATAGAATTGATACGGAGTCGCATTCGGGTAGCTCAGGATCGGCAGAAGAGTTATGATGATGCGAAGAGGTTCTTCAGGGAGTTCCAAGTGGGGGACCAAGTTTTACTCAGAGTATCTCCTATGAAGGGGATTATGCGATTTGGGAAGAAGGGAAAGTTGGCACCGAGATATGTGGGGCCATTTCCTATCATCGAGTGGATGGGGTCTGTTGCATATAGACTTGGGTTACCGGAACATTTGCACAGGATTCATGATGTGTTTCATAGTTCCTCACTAAGGAAATATCTTAGAGACGATTTGGCTCATTCTCACATTGCTTTGGAGGACATCGATCTCCAGCCTGATAGCTCCTACGAGGAGGGGCCGATTGCTATTTTAGACCGAAGTGAGCGGAAACTGCGGTCAAAGATAGTTCCGTTAGTGCGTGTTCAATGGCGACATCATAATGTCAAGGAGTCCACATGGGAGCACAAGGATGAGATGCGCGAACGTTATCCAGAGTTATTTTTACCAGGTACTTTCTAGTTTCGAATTTCGGGATGAAATTCTGTTATTAGGGGGAAGTATGTAATACCCCGTATTTTTGTGATATTTATTTATGGGATTAATTGAATTAAATGGGCATTAATTGAGAATTAATCCGGATAAAATACTAACGAGATGTGAGTTGGTATTTGATTATAATGGGTATTATTTGATTATAATGAATATTGAATATATTGAATTTGTCGTGAAATTGAAATACGGCAATTTGGAAATTTTGTTAGGACGCGTGTGACAGTCGCGTCAGGAATGCAATTATTTAAATTAAAAAGCGAATTTTATTTTTATCAACCAAATGGTCATTTTGAGTGTGCCAACGTGTCCGGAAGGGTCGAAATATTCAGAAAACACTAGACGGGGGTTTAGTTTGGGTCCCGGGGCATTTTTGGGCCACACCGGCAACTTAGAAGGGTATTTTGGTAATTTTGGAATTTGGGGAATTTTGACCAACGAATTTTGGGAATTAAAAATAGGGTATTTAGGAACCCACTAACCCATTACCAGCACTTAACTAATTAGAGGGCTACGGGAGTTTTAGGAGAGGTTAGGAGAAGTTCCCAAAAGAGAAACACAACCTCCATCTTCAACCTTCAACCTTGGGAGAAAAGGAGAAAGCATCCTTCAAAATTCAACATCAAATTCTGAAGATTAATCCAAGGCAAGTGGTTTAATTACATTATTTATAACGAATGCTTCTTCCATGCGTAAAAATTTATATAATTGCATTGTTTTGGGAGAATGACAAAAACCCATGAAATTGGAATTAGAAACTCATGTTTTGATAAAGAGATTGTATGTAGAATTGTGTTTGGATGATTATACTGTTGGAAATACAACTTTCATGTTACAAAAATGGATTTAATTAGGGATACTGATGACTTTAAATTTTTAGGATTCATACTCATAAGATTTGGGGGAAAATTGGGAGATTTGATGTGACACCCCGACTAATTAAATACCGGGTAGCTACTCCTTTATAAAATTAATACAAAATGCCAAGTTGGTTCAGTTAACAGCATCACTGTCGAAAACATTTTACTGATTACTAACCACCTAGTATTTAAAAAAAGTGAGTTGGCAAATTTTAAATTAACTCTGATTAACATGCAATAAGAGGCTAATAGTATAATAACAACATTCACCATAACGAAACAATAAAATAACCAACAACATAATAATAAGTCCGGAGGAAAAACTCCTCACAACAATCCCACAACTGAACTAAATAAAACAAAGTATCCTGAATTAATTCCATGCCAAGAGTCTGAAAATCTGAAATAATAAATGTTTCTAATAGAAATGGGCGACATGCCCTACAACTGATAAAAGATGAATATAGAGTCAAGATAGATGAAGCGTCTACTAGCAAAGTCCTGTAACTTCCACAACAGCGACATCTCATCACCTGAATGAGGATCCTAAGCATGGTGTCCTTATGGCTGGGCACCTAAAAATGGTTTTTACAAAAAGTAGATTTGAAAGCAAATGGGTCAGAGACCGAAAGTGGAGAGTATTTTTAAAATAGCAAGTTCTTTAATAACATTAAAACAATGAATGCAAAATACATGTTAGGACGTGCACTCACATGAAATACTCACCTCTCGTCTAATTGTGCACCCCTAACGTATAACACCCATCTAAGTGATAATTACATCTAACTAAACTGACATGAGTTCTAACCTTTCTGCTCGGATCTCATTATACATTCTAATGTTATCAATTAAATAGAGGCTTTACACACACTCGGATTCTCAATTAAGCAATACAATTCATTACAGGTTATCCCTTTATGTTTACTCAAAGCATTTCTGTAATTATACTCACAATACCAACATGAAAGTTCTCATTAATATAAGTGTATATTAGCCACGCCATAAATATACAATACAAGCACCCGAAACTAAGCTGTGGTGCACACATACTCTGCTATCCATCCCGGTACATCACGTACATAAGGATCACGCATTCCGAATCACTCAGGAATCGTTCTCAAATAATAGCAAATCACAAACAATGGAGGCGAACACAGTCACATCACATGGGTCACGCACATACCTACGCTCCCACGATCAGCAGACTTATTAACATCCCAATAAGTCCTTCTCTAACCTATGTTCTTGAGGTACCAATCTAAATCTGGGCAACACAAATATAGAGGGCCCTAAGCGAACCTAAACCTCCCGTGATAGCAAGTATGGTAGGTATGTCATACACATAAAATCATATACATATACTAAGTAAACACACATCTTAGTAATCACCGTAATTTATTTGTGGTACACTTCTCATTCTCGTACCGACTTATAATGTTGCACAATTTATAAGTTCCCGATTAATTCAATTATTTAAGCCGTTAATAATTCTCGCATCGTAATAGTCACTCACGTACCATTCCACAATTTCCATTCAATTCGAATTGCACTTCTAGGTTTTACTCCTCAATATATCCCAAATGTTCCAACTATATCAATTTATCATCCAGGGAATGGTATCTCTATAATTAAACAAGATTACGGGACACGCGAAATCAAAACAGGCCAAAAAGCCTAAACTGTCAGCTCGTTAGAAGTCTCGTTCGAACGAGGCTGTTCGAACGAGAGTTCATTCGAACGAACTGGGCATCTAACGAGATCTCGTTCGAACGAAAGACATCGAATGAACATCCCTCTCGTTAGAAGGCAAACTATCAACTCGTTAGAAGCTTGTTCGAACGAGCTCGTTCGAACGACCTGGGCAGGTCTTCTAACGAGAGGCCAGTTTCGAGCCCAGATTTTCCCTTTTTCGTTTTTCCATCTTTTCTTCACCCCTAATCTCATCTAAACATCAATCCAACAATCGTTCAAGGTCTCTAATCATTCCTAAACACACTTAAGTCATATACTAACGTGTTTTGTGGGGTTAATTCATCCTAAACATCATCCAAATATCAAAACTCTACATTTTTTCCCAAATCTCAAGAACATGAACCCTAGAAATTTAGATCATCAATGAGCCTAATAAAATCCGTTTTTGAACACAAAAAGTAGTAATTCTTTTAGTTCAATCATCCAATAACATTTCTACATGCAAACCTATATCCAAAATTAGATTTATAACTCCAATTTTATGGGTTTTCATCAATCCCCCAACCAAATAAAATTTTAGAATTGTCTAAGCATGGAAGAAACATTCTCTGCAAAATAATATAAATTAAACCACTTGCCTTATGTATATCTCTGATTTGATGTTGAAGATGGATGATTCTCTCTCTCTCTGCAGAATTTCTCCTCTCTTTTCTCTCTACAAGCTCTTCTTCCCCAAGGTGACAATGGTGGCTAGGGTTTGCCTTAGGAAATTCTTGGAACTAATTCTAATAACCCCCGTAGACCATTAAGTCATAAGGTGTAGTTAGTGGGTTTAGTGGGTAATTACCAAATCATATTTTTATTTCCTAATTTTCGTTGGTTTTAATTCCCAAAAATCTAAAATTACCAAACTACCCTTATACGTTGTCGGCATGACCTAAAAATGCCCGGGACCCAAACTAAACCCCCGGCTAGTGTTTTCTGACTATTTCGACCCTTCTGGATGCATTGGCGGACTCAAAACGACCATACGGTTAATAAAATTAAAATTCACTTTTTAATTAAATAATAATATTCCTGACGCGACTGTCATACGCGTCTCAACAAAATTTCCAAATTGTCGTATTTCAATCTCACGACAAATTTCATAATTTCCATATTCATATATAGCCATATTTACTCATTAAAATCAAATACCAACTAGCATATCGCTAGTATTTTTATCCGGATTAATTTCCAAGTAATACACATTTAATTCAATTAATCCCATAAATAAATATCATGAAAAATACGAGGTATTACATTTGATAGTTGGGTGTTGTTTAGGATGAATTGACCCCATAAATATGTTAAAATATGACCTAAGTATGTTGAGGAATGATTAGAATCCTTAAACTACTATTGGAATGATGTTTAGATGAGATTAGAGGTGAAGAGAACTGGGAAAAACGTAATAGGAGAATTCTGGGCTCGAAACTGTCACCTCGTTAGAAGGCCTGCCCAGGTCGTTCGAATGAGCTTGTTCGAACGAGCTTCTAATGAGTTGACAGTTTGCCTTCTAATGAGTTGGATGTTCATTAGATGCCCCTTTCGTTCGAATGAACTCTCGTTCGAACGAGACTTCTAACGAGTTGACAGATTGGCCTTTTTGGCCTGATTTGATTTCTAATGTCCCGTAACCTTGTTTAATTGTAGAGATAACATTCCCTTGATGACTAATTGATATATCTGGGATATTCGCGATATATTGAGGAGTAAAATATAGAAGAATGATTTGAACCAAATGATATTGGTGGATTAGGGTGCGAGTGACTAATCACGATGCGAGGATAATTAATGACTTGAATACATATAAACCGGGGACATATGATTTGTGTGACATTAACAGTTGGTATGAGAATGAGAAGTATACCACTAATAAAATATGGTAATTACTAAGATGTGTGCATGCTTAGTATGTATGATTTTGTGTGTATGACTTACCTACCATACTTGCTATCACGGGAGGTTTGCGTTCGTTTAGAACCATCTAATCTTTGTGTGCCTACGGGGGGATATAGATTGGTACCTCGAAGACATAGGTCAGATAAGGACTTATTGAGAAGTTAATAAGTCTGCTGATCATGGGAGCGTAGGTATGTGCGTGACCCATGTGATGTGACTGTGTTCGCCTCCATTGTTTGTGATTGTTGTTATCTGAGAACGATTCCTGAGAGATTCGAAATGCGTGATCCTTATGTACGTGATGTATCGGGATGGATAGCAGAGTATGTGTGCACCGCATCTTAGTCTCGGGGTTCATGTATTGTATATTTATGACATGAATAATATACGCTTAAATAATGAGAACTTTCATGTTGGTATTGTGAGTATAATTATGGTAACGTTTTGAGAAATAAAAAGGGATAACCTTTAGTGAATTTTATTGCTAATAATTGAGAATTCGAGTTTAAGTAAAGCCCTCTATTTAATTGATAACGTTAGAATGTATAATGGGAACCGATTAGAAAGGGGTAGAACTTATGACGGTTTAGTTAGATATGAATGTCACTTAGATGGGTACGGTACGTTAGGAGTGCACAATTAGTCGAGAGGTGAGTATTTCATGTGAGTGCACGTCCTAACATGTATTTTGCATTCATTGTTTTAATGTTATTAAAGCACTTGATGTTTTTAAAATACTCTCCACTTTCGGGCTCTGACCCGTTTGCTTTCAAATCTATTTTTTTGTAAAACCTTTTTAGGTGCCCAGCCACAAGGACACCATGCATAGGATTTCCATTCAGGTGACGAGCTGTAGCTGTTGTGGAAGTTACAGGGCCTTGATATTAGACGCCTCATTTTCTAGTCTTGACTCCATATTAAGTTTCATCATTTGTAGGGCATGTCGCCCATTTCTATTAGAGACATTTCATAATTTAGTTATTCAGATTTTTGGCATGTAATTAATTCAGGATACACTGTTTTATTTATTTTAGTTTGTGGGATTGTTGTGAGGAGTTTTCCTCCGGACTTATTATTATTTGTTGATTACTTTATTGAGACTTTATGGAGACTTTATGGTGTATGGTGATGTTATTCTTTTATATTTCATTTATCGCATGTTAATCGGATTTAATTTAAAATTTGACAACTTACTTTCTAATACTATGTGGTTAGTAATCATTAAATGTTTTAGACAGTGATGCTATTAACTTAACCAACTTGACATTTTGAATTAATTTAATAAAGGAGTAGCTACCCGGTATTTAATTAGTCGGGGTGTCACATGTTTCAGGTATGCATATTGTTTGGAGTTCACTGCTAAGTTAGTACCTTAAACGGGGGAGTGTCGGATATCTAATATGGGTTGAATATCAACAAGCTTTTGGTGTAAATGTTAAACTAAAGAACTTTTGTATGTAAAGTTGTTTAGTACTTGTAAATTACATTTTAAGGTAGTTATGTTTTCATCCAAACATGCTTTTGAAAACGAAAAAAAAATATGGTGCTATTTTCAGAGGGAATTAAGTAAAGTATTGTTTAAGGGAATTTATCTCTAAATAAAAGGATGATTTTAAGTTAATTAATTCGGGTGCGATAAAATAGTACAGAGTTGCATTGGACCGTATGTGTCCAATTACGGTCTGGTGTCATCGTGATATGAATACCCACGGTGTGGTGTCACCGCCATATAGGTAATCTCGATCTCTAGTGACCGTTATATTTAGGTTAAATAGTTCTTAAACTTTATGCATAAACCACACGGTGAGATCAAATCATGGAGTGTAAACATACGGCTACTTCTCACCGTACCTATACCTTTCATGGATTCATTGGGACGTGTTAATTGGGGTGAAAACTAGCCCAAGTCTCTGCATATATGGAACAGTGGGAATAAACCATGGCCTATATTGTTACGGCTACTTCTCACGATTCTTATATTTTTCACGATTTCAGACCGTGTTAGTTAAGGTGAAAAATAGCCCCCAAGTCTCTGCATATATGAAATGGTGAGACTATACCGTGGGATATATATTTACGGCTATGTCTCATCATAACTATACCTTTCACAGTTTCATTGTACGGTGTTAGTTAGGGTGAAAAATAGCCCGTGTCTCTGCATATATAGGACGGTGAGAACAAATTGTGGAATATATATCTACGACTACCTATCACCGTACCTATACCTTTCACGGTTGGATTGGACCGTGTTAGTTGGGGTGAAAAATAACCAAAGTCTCTGCATATATGGAATGGTTAGAACAAATCGTGGGATATTTTTTACGGCTACCTCTCACCGTACCTATACGCTTCACGGTTTCATTGGAGCATGTTAGTTAGGTGAAAAATTGCCTGCCTCTACATATATGGGACGGTGAGACTACACTATGGAATATATATTTATGGCTACCTATCACCGTACCTATACCTTTCACGGTTGCATTAGACCATGTTAGTTGAGGTGAAAAATAGCCAAAGTCTCTCCATATATGGAATGGTGAGAACAAACCTTGGGATATATATTTACATTTTCCTCTCACCTTAGTTATACCCTTCACGGTTACATTGAACCGTGTTAGTTGGGGTGGAAAATATATCCCACATATAACCAATTTATATTATCACATATATCCCACATGTAACCAATTTCCAATAATCATGTCAACCAATTTATCACATATAACCAATTTATATAATAGTAATGATTGCAGAAAGATACAAAAAGTTACAATCAATAATTTTTAAAATCCACAAGACTTTACATATAATAAATGATTGCAAAAAGATACAAAAAATTACAATCAATAATTGTTAAGAACCATAAGACTTCACATAAAATAAATGATTGCAAAAAGTTACAATCCATTTACATATAATCAATGATTGAAAAAAGTTACAAAAAGTTACAATCATTAGCCCCAGACTTTCTCCAACAACCAATTTACATAAAACCAAAATTTCCAATCCTGATAATTATAAAAAGTTGCAATCAACCCTAAGACTTTCACCACTGAATTTAAGGCGCCATCAGGTCCTCATTCGAAGATATCAAGCATGATTCATCTCTCGCCTCAATGTCTTTGGGACATAGATTCTGAAACCTTTGTAAGCGAGAGTTAAACAAAGTAGGCCATTGAAGGGCATCTTCACTGGCCCTTGATCTCCATTGAGAGGTAATTGGTGGTAGGAGAAAAATCTTGTGCATTTCAAGCTCACCCAATGAATATTTGATGAGATCAGGATATAGATGGTGCGATTGTCTTCTATCATAGGTTTTTTCCCAATGTCGAATGGAACAAAAGTTAAGCATTAAAATTTGGATATAAACACAACCATTATCTTAATTGCATTCGATGTAAGGTAGCCAAACTCTGGAATTATAACCCATCGCTCTCTTGTGCATGAGTGTCTAAAATAGTCCAATCTCCTCTCATACTCATCAATATCGTAGGAGGTCATCATCGCAGCCCAAAATGGCTTGTCCCTATGTAGTTCAGATAATAAAGTGCTACGAATAACATGAGAATGTTCTAGTCCATCCCCAACACCCGTACCTTTGTAAATAGCCTTATATCCACAGTTACCATAAGATTTTACATCATATATATCGTCCACAAATGATTGGAAGAACTCGGGAATGTCCTTCATATACATCTTCTCACAAGACCATGTCTCCGATTTCACGCCCATCAATTTGGTCTTATTTGTGAAGATTTTTTTAAGTTTCGTTGTGGACAATGCATCTCGCTCCCAAGCACGCGGGGTTCTTTTCATAGATATGTCGACAGACTTTTCCCCCTTAGGTGGCCTAACTTTTTCACAAATTTGTACGAGCTCCATCAAGGGTGTGCTAGAGGATTCAACAATATCCATTCACTTGCTTTGCATAGGCTTTCTAACGGATTCACCTGTCTCAGTCCACCTCTTAAATAATATAATCTCGGGTGTATATTCAAGGTCACGGTACCGAGGGATGGTCGGAACAATGACAAGTTTTCTCCCATGATCGTTTAGTTCCCACAGTGGAACTTCTTGGCCTAGCTTCTCCCATTGGGCCAACTTGTCAACACATGGTAATTCATATATGGTGCAAAGTACATGGGAGCATCATATCTCCATATATTGGGTGTTAGCGCCTAATGCGCTCAACATTGATCGCATGAAATCTATCTCAACAACACTTCCTCTTGATCTTTTTTCTTTGTTGTAGGTACTTTTATCAATATAATCTTATTTTTGTGTACACCATAAGAAACTATCATGACTATTAGTCTAATTATTTTGTTGTCTTCTGTTTTTCTGACCAATATCAGCTATGTTCCATTAAAAAATCAGTGTTGTTCTTTTGTTCGAGAAAAAAACTAAAAAGGAAGTGTATGAGTTTGGGTTAAGTTTGGGTTCACTGAATCATTCTTAATAGTTGGATAATAACTTAAAATCGTCAAAGTTAGGAATTTTATTCGAAATTGTGCTTCAAATTTAATTCTAACAAATATGAAATTTAATGTGTCAAATTACCTTTTTAGATTGTGTTTCAAAAATGATATTTTTTTAAATTGTCAAAGTTAGGAGTTATATTTATTTACACTTTTTTTCAATATAAAATGACAAACAATATTTCTTAAATGTTACATTCCATTGAACATAGTTGTCTTGTAATTGACAAGAATCAAACACTAATTTAAAATCAATAACATGATTAAATATTTAAAATTTACTTACTCACTATTAAATTTAGTAGCTATGGTGTTCTTATTTTTGCGTATGTGAAATATGGTATTAAATAACCAATACAAGTAACTATGTTTTATTGGTTAAAAAAAGAATGTTATTAAATGGCTCATGTGCGAGGCAAGTGTAAATATTCTATTAAATTTAGAATACAAGTAACCATGGGTTTTTGGTTAAAAAGAATGTTAGTAAATATGAATATTATTAGGGCTACTACATGGAACCCATATTATATAATTATAAGTAAAAATTCTAAATATTATTACCGTTAAGAATAAAAAGTTTTAGTTCATCAATATCATTTCTTGATTAAGTGAAGGTTAACTCATTATATTTCACTTTAGTTACTCAAACATTTTGCGCTTGCCGAGAATATCTAAATTAATTAAGATGTGATGGAATAAATGGAGGCGTAAAACTTTAAGCTTAGACCTATAGGAATTATGAAATAAGGAAAACATGCGACGTGACCCATGCGCTGGACACATCGAGGTGTGTAGAAAGCCTAGAAAAATTACAATTTGAAATTTTTATGTACTTTAAAATAGGATAAGTTACACCAATCCTCTTGAACTATTGAGTTGGGTGTAAACAATTAATAATTATGGGGGTATAGGGTAATTTACCCTTTAAAATATGATTGAAAGAAAATTAATTTTTACTTAATTTTTATAATTTGAAATCATATACATTTAAACTAATTTTAAGTCATTTTAAATTTATATGCACTTTAAAATAGGGTAAATTACACCTATCCCCTTAGATTATTGAGTTGAGTGTAAAAAAATTAATAATTCATGGGATATGAGGTAATTTACCCTTTAAAATATGATTGAAAGAAAATTACGTTTTACTTAATTTTTATAATTTTAAGTCATATACATTTAAACTAATTGTAAGTAGACTTTTTATTTCACCACATCCTAGTATATAATAAAGGAGGAGGGACTTTTGGTATTTTCTAACTAGGGTGGTAGGATTAAATTTCTAGAGCTTGTATATAACAGTTTTGGATTTGAGAAAATTACTAGTTTTAAACCCCGCACAATGCGCAGGAATGTTAAATATTTATATGTAATACGTTGTATAATTTTATTTTAAAAAAGTAAAAGTGTACATCAATCACAATTATAAATAAATAAAATATGATAATAATGATTTTGTCAAAATGAAACTAAAAAAATTGTCGACACCATTTGAAAGAAATTACTTGGGAATATTAAAATAATAAAAATAAAATCATAATTAAATGAGAAAATGTTGGAAAAGCAAACCAACTAATTCTCGAGTAATGATGGAGTGGATTCTTATAATTTCTCTCATATACATCCAAATCCAGTCAAAAGTATATTCTTTAAATTATAATATATTTTTTCATTTCCATCCTTTTTTGTAGCTATAAAATAATATCTTAGAAGGTATGCGAGAGAACATATGAGATATACTAAGGGAAAATGATAATAATATATATCACATGAGCGAATTTAAGGTTGATTGTCAAAATAAGGTATGAAACAATTTTTTTTGAAAAAACAAGCATTGCTAGTATTTGAATAAGATTTTTGGACCATTAATCAGTCATCCAAATGTGACAACCCACCCATCAAAATAAAGGGTGTCCAGCCTGATACTCCAATAATAACAGGAATCGTAGATGGACCATCCTAATCATCATAATAATACAATAAGTATACGGGATAACCACCCTATATTTCAGAAAAACAGGTCGCCAAAAGTTTTATTTTATAAGTTAAATAAAGCATTTAAACAACCCAATTTAAAAAGAAGGCGAATGAAATCTACAAGAACAAAACTGAACAATACATATATAACACAATAACTGAATAGTTTGCCAGTTGACAATCTCATATAACGTATTACAACAATTAAATTAAGTTACATAATCCATTACAGTAAGCAAATACAAAATCTTGGGCCACAAGCCCGAGTAAATGACCCGATCATAACTAGAGTATAAAAATGAAGGCATCTACAACAAAATGTCCCGCAACATCCGCAAGGTGTTGCAGCTCCATGACACTTGAAAGGAAAATCAGTACAGGCGTCCTTGCGGCGGAGCACCTGAGCGAATATAAGATTCATGCACAACAAGAAATATGAATGGGTCAGGGCCCGATTTTATATGATCACCAGATGAATAAAGAGTATGACAGTTATGAACAGTTAATCAAGATAGATAATGATAAAAATCTACATAATCAACTCAAGGAATAAACTAAGGCAATTAAATTATCATAAGTTTAATTTAGTTATGCAAGAGGATATGAATGAATATCATTAATTAAAAGTCTTCATCCTTTACACAATTTCATTTCATCGTTCCATATCTCATTAGGAACACATTCACTATTATTTGCTCTTTATGGCATTTATCATAAATCAAGTCCCACTTGAATTATAATAGTTATATGCATCTATATATAACGATTCTAAGACCACCCGTCTGGGTTTCCCCACTGTGCGCGCCCCTAAATGACTATCATCTTCCAGGGCCTATCAAACAAGACAACCTGGGCATCCTAATGCAACGTCGGGAAGTGGCCATATACCTGCGAGTGAGTCATAACCACGACCAGAATTACCTCACAGTCCTACAATAAATACAACATACATAATAACCGGTCATATGGCCGAGGACTATATTCGCCCTGCATTCACTAGCCAGGGGACTTCACCTTATGCGCGAACTTCCCTTATGATAGCATTTAGAGAGGTGTGTTTAAGTAAATTATTATTTACCATTTTCATTTCCATTTGAATAGATACATCACATTTTATTCGGAGTCATATGTGATTCACGACATCGTTATAACCTCAATAAATGAATGAATTATCAATTTATTCTCCAAACATTTTATGGTGTTATTATAAACCACCAAGACTAGCATCTCCCAATAACCTGACAAATACTCTTCAATTATTTATTTCTACATCCCAAATTATTACATTAACTAATTAATGGAAAAAAATACCAAATCTTCTATTTACTAATCCCCAAATAAGTCCTAACTATCCCCTTCTAACATAAGGTATTTGCCTACCCAATATAAGACTCTAGGACACTAAGTTTACTTCTTACAAGAAGGTTCCTAAGTCCTAAGCCCAAAATAAAAGGATAAAATTGAGTTAGAAAAATGACTCAAAACAGCAAGATTTCGAATCGATTCGCCCTAGGGCCGAATCGATTCGCCCCAGGCAGCGAATCGATTCGCCCAAAAGCGAATCGATTAGGGTGAAGAACCCAACATTTTTCCTCAAACGAATTGATTCGGCCTTAGTCCAAATCGATTTGGATCCCCAGACCCATAAGCTGACTCCTTAGCGAATCGATTCGCCCTAGGGCCGAATCGATTCGCCCCTGCGAATTTGCCAAGAATGGGCTATGGGTTATGAACCCTAGATTTTTCCTAAAACCCATATCTCCTCCATTTTTACACACATCAACCAACATTAATCTACCCAAAACCATCCTACATGATTATCAACTACCATAACCTACAATATCATCAACTTAAACTATGATTAGGGCTCAAACACCATAAAAATTCATATTTGTTCCATTAATTCCAATACACGACTATCAATACAATTTACTCATCTTAAATCACATATTAGCGAGTAGAAAACTTGCCATGAGGTTGAAATCTCATATTCTTGGAAGATGGAAGCAAGATCAATTCCCAAATCTCCAATATCTCCCTTATCTCCTCTTTTCTCCACAATTCTCTTCTTCTCTCTTTCTCTCTAGGTTTAGTAATACACACTTAAGAGAAATAAATGAGGTGCAAGACTTAAATGTGCCCCTCTCCATAATTCCCAATTTAAATGGTTAATACCACATTAAAATGACTCATAAGTACGCATTTATGTTAAAACCAGTCAAAAGTGCCCGAAATCCAAAAATACAATATGGCACTTATTTTGACTATTTCGCACATTTCGGGACTAACTACACCTTCTAAATTATCATTTGGAAATTTTATAACTCATTTCAATTTCCGATTTCATTTAAACCATAAATGCCGTTTAAAGCATGCGACACTATAAAACATAACATGGGGATATTTACATGCACATAACACTAAATATGCAACAATCTAGTAAATATCATCTTTTAACTCATTTAATTGATATTTACTCCATTATCCAATATTTTATATAATTACTTCACACAGTAATTAATATAAAATAATTTCTCAAAAGCGAGGGTTGTTACATACTCTGCCCCTTATGAGGTAATTTTTCCCTCAAAATTCAGGCGTACCTTGCAAGAAGAGATGCGGATATTTTTCCCGCATATCGTCCTCACGTGCCCACATGGATTCCTTGACGTTATGATGACCCATTGAACTCGCACGAAAGGCACCACTCTTGATCTCAATCTACGCTTCCCGTGCTCTAAGATTGCAACTGGTTGTTCTTCATACGAAATATCGGGTTGCAAATCGATATCCTCCAGTGGAATATGCTAAAGGCTCCTTCACACCTCTTATACTTTTTCAAAGAGGAAACATGGAACACATCATGGATTTGTTGTAAGGGTTCCGGTAAGGCAAATTGATATTGGGGCCTACCTTGGCAATAATAGGAAAAGGTCCAATATAGCGCGACGCAAGCTTTCCTTTCTTCCCAAAGCGCTTTATACCTGATAAGCACCCAAAACTGTACATTTTATACCCCAAATAGAAGTACTTTTGTTGCTAATTCTTGGTAATATGGGTCTTATGTGCTTAATTTTTCAATATGCAGGTTTAATTGCAGTTGCGCTGTCAAAAGTTATATTTCGGTGTAATTTGTAGTTAAAATGGAGCTAAATACCCAATCCCCTGACCCTAACCTAGCCCATCCTAGCCTTAGCCTTCCCCAAACCATGTGTGTGTTTTGTTTGTCCCTTTTTTATTAATTTTTAGATTTTTAGTTTGAGTTATTTTATTTTTAGGATTTATTTTAGATTTATTTAGAATTTTTAGGTTTTAATTTCTATTTTTATATTTTTATTAGTATAATTTTATTTTATTTTGATTTTTATTAGTTTTTAGTTTGAGTTTTTATCTTATTTTATTAGGATTAGTTTTTTAGGAATTTAGTTTTATTAGATTTTATTTTTTTAGGACTTTAATTCTTAAGTTTAATAGATTTACATTTTTATTTTTTATTTTTATTTCCTTTTTAGTTTCATTTTTTTGAGTCTTTATTTTATTTTTAGAATAGGAATTTAATTTTTAGATTTTTAGTTTTTTTTAGTAGTATTATTTTTAGGTGTCCAAATAAAACACACACATTAAACTCACACACACCCTAAAACCTACACACTACCAAACAGACCCTAAAACTACCCTCACCCTCACCCATCCTAACTTACACCCACACACACACCATAACCTACACCCCTTCTTCTTCAACCTCCCATCACCCCCTCTCTCCTCTCTCCTACTTCCATTACAATGAAACCCACCAACACCATTAACAAAATCCAATCACCATTAAACCCATCTATCTCATCACCTACACAACCCAATAGCCCTACCTCTCACTCCACATCTCAACCCGATCTGTCCCTGCCATGGCAGCGCTCCTCCGGCACCGGCAACATCTCTCCAGCCCTTCTACCTCCGGTGGCAACATCTCTCCAACCCTCTCCTCCCCTCGCGACCACAATAGCAACTCGCGACCCTCCGGCATTGCCCCAAGCCGCCGGACCTGCGGTGACCCATACCACCTGACCTTATCCCCTGCCGACGCCGCCGTCGGCGATTCCTCCGGCGTTAAACCCATCGTCGATCAAGGACCGCATCAACCACCCCTCCTGCCCAGTGTTGACCCTACCCGATTCAGGCTCCTTCGTCCCTCAATTTCCAAACCACAACCATTTCCTATTTCCAACAATCCAAACCCATTTAAAAACCAACCCATTTTCATCCAAAAAACCATGTCCCATTCAAGCCACGATCTGCCAAACCAAATGCCAACAAAACCCACATGTGCCACTTAAACCCTTTTTAACCATTTACCCAAAATACCCCTACTACCTATTTTTAACCCTTTACCCAAAAACACCCTTGTACCAAATCTGATTATTATCTCCATTATCCCACTTCCCAAAGATCCTCACACGTTCCAACAGTCGTCATGGCAACCTTGTGCACCCGTTCACGATCAGTTCCCTCACTACGCTCCCCATGCACATGTGCTCACACCTCTCCCACATGTTCACCCTAGCCCATTACCAAAAATACCCCCTTTATCTCCATGTTTTCCATGTATAAATAGAAGACTCAATCCCCCATTTGGAGGGGGACTTATCATCAAATAGAGAGAGAAAATTCTAGAGAAAAGTAGAGAGTTAGGTTAGAATAAATTCGGTAGAAATATTTGTAAATAGTTTGATTTTCATTTTTTTAGATATTTGTGAGTGATAAATGTGTGAAATTCAATTAAGTTTATTATTGAGTTGATTATTGTTGGATGCTCATATTGGATGGATTGTGCTTAATTTCAAAGAAATAGAAGTTCAATTTTACTTCAAGAGATTGGGGTTTGATTGTTCTCTTCTCTTCTCATTTATTTTATGCCTTTGATTATTAATTTGTCATATTTCATATCATGTTAGGCTAAAACCCCTTTTAAGGGGTGGGGTAAAACCCTTATTTTATGTTATTTTATTTTAATTAGTTTAATTACTTTAAAAGTCTCTTTGAATGTTAATTTTGATCCTTCACCCTTAAATTTACGCGTCGAGAGAGGGTAAATGATTTTCGAGAGAAAATAAAAATTCTAGTTATAATACCCATTTTAGATTCGAACTAGAGATAGGGGTTTCTTAAGTGGGATATTATAACTTGAATTTCAACTCTAAATTTATTTTCTAAGATTTACATAAATTTTAATTGATCGATCCTAGAGGATGATTAATTAAAAGGAGTGTAGATATATTTTTCTAGAGTTGTGGGGTGTTAAACTTAATTTTCTAAAAGATTACTATTATAATTACACTTGCAACGAGAGTTGGTTTGTAATTTTGGTATTAATTTTGGAGAATTCAAATAATTAAATTAATTAATTAGAATAGCTAAAATTTGTGGTGTAATCTCACTCCTTGATTGTTCTCACAATTATTTACCTCACTTTATCTCTTATTTTTGTGTTAGACTTTATTTTTCATTTTAGTCACTTTCTAGTTAGTTGTTTTCATCTCACATTTTAATTTAGTGTTATTTCACCTCACCTCACCTATTTGTTTTAATATTTGAAAAGCTAAAAAAGTAGAAAAAGTAAAAAGCCCAAAAAGAAAATAAAAAGTGAATTACAATTGAATTTGTCTCTAGCTTACCCCCTTGGAAGTGGATTGATACCCTTACTTACCTCTACACTTGATTTTATATTACTTTGTAGGTATTTTAAGGTTTTGATTAACTTGGATTTCAACAACAACGACACACAAAAAGTCACGTTATCAATACCTTTTATTGGCGATACTCGCACCAACACATGATCTCCAACTTCCAACTCTACATGCCTTCTATTCGCATCGACATAACTCTTTTGGTGATCTTGATATATTCGGATGCGATTTCGGATGAGTTCAATCTTTGAAGAAGTATCATGGATCGTTTCAGGTCCAAGAAATTTATTATTGCCCACCTCCAACCAACAAGTGGGTGATCTACACGGCCTACCATAAAGTGCTTCATAGGGCGCCATTCCAATAGTAAATTGGTACGGATTATTATAAGCAAATTTGACCAATGGTAGATATTGTTCCCAACCACCTTTCAAATCAAGCATACACATTCGGAGCATGTCCTCCAACATTTGGTTGACCCTTTCTGTCTGCCCATCTGTTTGAGGGTGATAAGAGGTTCTCAACTTCAATTCTGTTCCCATAGCCTCTTGGAAACTTCGCCAAAAGTGGGAAATAAAAATCCTATCTCGGTCGAAAACTATATTTATGGGCACCCCGTGGAGTCTAACAACCTCCGCGATAAATAGCCAGGCATAATGAGTGGTATCATAATATGTGCGCACGGGTAGGAAGTGTGTCGACTTAGTTAAACGATTGACAATTACCCAAATAGAATCATGACCGCTCTGCGACATTGGTAATCCCGTGATAAAATCCATCTATATACTTTCCCACTTCCACACCGGTATCTCCAATGGTTGTAACAAACCCGTTGGTCTTTGATGGTCTATCTTGACCAATTGACAAGTGGTACATTGAGAAACATATTCAGAAATGTCCCATTTCATGTTTGGCCACCAATACTGACAGCGCGTGTCTTGGTACATCTTGTCCCCACCAGGATGCACTGTAAACTTAGACCCATGAGATTCTTCCATCACGGCCCATCTCAAATCTCCTTCGTCCGGGACAATGAGTCTTCCGTGGAAACGTACCCTAACCTCAGAACTTATAGAGTAGGATTCAGCTCCCTCGGTCAACAATTGGCGTATACGGTCCTGACAGCCTTTGTCCCTTCCTTGAGCTTCCACCACCTTTGCCACAATAGTAGACGTAATGGTCAACACCGACATAAATTCCCTAGTAATCGTGTCCTCCTGGATAAGCTCCTTCCATTTAGCTTTCCATATCACCACTAACTCTTCCTTGGGCTTCCGACGTAATGCATCGGCCACCACATTCACATTGCCCAAGTGATAGTGGATGTCAAATTGGTAGTCTTTCACTAACTCTAACCACCGGCGTTGTAGCATATTTAAATCTTTCTTGGGAAACAAATATTGCAACGATTTGTGGTCCGTGAAAAGACTAAATTTCTCCCCTAGGAAATAATACCTCCAAATATTTAAGGCAAAAACTACTGCGGCAAGTTCCAAATCATGCACCGGATAATTCTTTTCATGGGGTTTTAGCTTGTGAGAAGCATAAGCAATAGCTCGCTGCTCTTATTGTAGTACACCTCCTAATCCTTGTAGAGATGCGTCGATAAAGACCAAATATTCCAATCATGGCCTTGGTAACGCAAGGACTGGAGCAGAAGTCAATTGATCCTTAAGATCGTCAAAAGATGATTGACAAGAATCATCCCAAACAAACATCACCCCTTTCTGGGTTAAATTTATCAAAGGGCTAGCAATTTTAGAAAAACCCCTGATAAATCGGCGATAATAGCCCGTCAAACCCAGAAAACTATAAAACTCGATAGGTGTCTTGGGCTGATCCCACTCCCTCACCGCAATAACTTTACATGGGTCTATCGAAATACCCTGGGCTGTCATAATATGACCCAGAAACTGTACTTCCTACAACCAAAAACCACACTTCTCGAACTTGGCATACAGTTGGTGATCCCTCAACGTCTGCAGGACAAACCGCAAATGAGTAGCATGATCAGATTCTGATTGAAAATACACTAGGATGTCATCAATGAACTGTGACAACCTGCCTACTAAAATAATAGGTGGCCAGCCCAATACTCCAATAATTACAGGAATCATAGATGGTCCATTCTTAGCATCACTGTCGATTAAAATAATAGTATGAGATAACCACCAATCATTTTAAAAAACGGATTGTCATATACAAAAAAAAATTAAAAGTAATATAGAAACACTTAGACAATCCCATTTGTAAAAACGGTGGGTATCAAAAATTGAAGAATAAAGTATGACAATACAATAAATAATCACCGAATAAGCTGTCGGTGCACAGACCAATACAACTAATACATTAAGTATTACAATCAATATTCACAATATAATAAATGAGTGCAATACCTTGGGCAAACATGCCCGAATAAAAGTACTGAACATAACTAGAGTACAATAGAGGGGAGCGTCTACTACAAGTATCCTACAACATCCGCAACATGTCGTAGATCCATGACAACTGGAAATGGAAATGTAAACACGGGTGTCCCTGCGGAGGAGCACCTGCAACGGCAAAGAATATGCAGAAACAAGGAAATATAGAAACCGGTCAGGGCCGGGTTTGATATTATTACCATGTGACTAAAATGCATGGCAGGTAAGTGCGTAAATCTCTCGCAAATAACAATAATATTCCTCACCTCTCAATCTAGCAGCAACCTAACGCAATATCGTGAGATGTTCTAGTTAACCCTAAGTACTAAGGGCTAACTTTTCCCCATTCTCAACACTATGCCCTATTCGTGCGTGGGGTGTCTCGCAAAGCGAAATCCAAACAAGGAACCCCCCCGATACACTACTACTTAGGCAAGGTTGATCGTCGAGATCCATTAGACCCTAAGCACGAAATAATAAATAAATACATGTGTGTGCATAAGTGTGGTAGGTCACAACTACAGCTACTCAAGAAATGTAAACATAAAACCAATCCATAATCTAATGGCATAATTCCTAATTCCTTATTTAGGAATATACATATATGGTAAATTCATTTTATCAAATGCTTACCAATTAATCTCATTTCATAACTTTCTTTACCAAATTTTATTTCCTGCCTTCCATCCAGGAAAAATACATAATTTAAAGCAAGTTTTATTATCATAAAAATTCTTTACTTTCATATCAAATCATCCATTTTCCTTCTTCCATCCGGAAAATGTATTTAACATCCCATTTCCCTTCTTATATCCGGGAAATGTAAATTAAAGCCATTTTATTATCATAAAATGCTTTAATAACCAATAATGTCCCACATTATTGGATCATAGTTATATATCATATAATATAACGAAATCTAAGACCGCCCGTCCGGGTTTCCCCACTGTGCGCGCCCCTAAATGGCTATCATCTTCCAGGGCCTCCAAGACAACCTGGGATCCTATCGAAACGTCGGGAAGCGACCATGTGCCTGCGGGATAGTCAAGACCACACCCGGAATCTCCTAACCAGCGCAGAAAATATAAACAAACGCTCACATGGCCTAGGGACTATATCCACCCTGCATCATTAGCCAGGGGGTTTCACCACAACGCGCGCGACTTCCCTTATGATAGCGATTTAGAGAGGTGTGTATCCATAAATTATCATTTATGAAAAACATTACTTTTTTTCCATGTTTGAAAACTCATATTTTATATTTCCAAAAATCATTCACTTAGCCATTAAGCACCAAGTTTTAGAAGGTGCAATATATTCTTATTAAGTCATATATTACAAATGACCTAAGACCCAAAGTGCCACTAACCTCAAAATAGTCTCGAATAGTTTATATAATTCATAAACCCTCAAAGTGAGTCTCCATAATGGAGTGTCTCTCAAAAGCTCAACCTTAATATTTTAACTTCAAATATATCTTTAGGTTAATCTCCTATATCAATTGGACATTAACCTAATCCAAACTAGTCCTCGGGTAAACTTAAATCTCCATTCTTAGCCTAGGACATTAGTCTACCCAATACAACCCTCTAGGACTCCCCATTACTTCCCAAAGGAAGGTTCCTAAAACTTATACCTAAAAGGAAAAGGGCTGAAAATCAAAATAAGAAAATCTCACAAAAACAGGGAAACCGAATCGATTCGCCCCTTGGACCGAATCGATTCGCCCTTGCGAATCGATTCGCTAAACAGCCGAATCGATTCGGTGAGCAAAACTGACCTTCTGCAATTGCCGAATCGATTCGGTTTTGATCTGAATCGATTCGGTCTGCAAGACCTGTAACCCTCTCCTTATCCGAATCGATTCGCCCCTTGGGCCGAATCGATTCGGTCCTGAAATTTTGCCCAGTTTGGGCGACGGGTTACATAAACCCTAAAATCCCAAAACCTCCATTCTTTGTTTTTACCCAACATCAACAACATCTAATTCTACCAAATCATTCCTACACCATTTACAACTAATAATTTATCCTCAAGTCAAATTTAAAACTAAGATTTAAGGGTTTAATCATCAAAATCAACAAATACCCATTTATGGGTTAAATCTCCAAAACCTAACTATACATGCAATTTATCACATTAAATCAATATCTAGCAAGTAAGAAACTTGCCTCGAGGTTCGTAGTCTCGGAACACCTCCGGTAACGACGGAATCCGGCCCAAAATCCTCCATCTCTCTCTTTCCCTCTACTTCTCTCAACTCTCTCTTCCCTCTCTCTCTCTCTCCTTTGGCTTTCTCACACAAAAGAAGAAAAAGAAAGGGGGTGGGGGATTTATAAGGGTCTAAAAATATAAACCCCCACTCCTAATTGTTAATACACCACTAAAATGACTCGTAACCACTTAATTGAGTCATAACCCCTTAAAAATGCCCAAATCCCAAAAATTACAGCTGGGCACTTATTTCGACTATCTCGACTATTCTAAAAACAACCGCACTCCCTATTTGGCATTCGGGAAAGTGTGAACTATTTTTACGTTCCAATTCCATTTTAAATTCATTAATTATACCCAAATTTAAATATAGGTCATAACCGTCGTTTTACATATAACAACGCAAAATACACAGTATAACACTATTTACCTTCTCATAACGGTAAATAGTCAAAACATAGTGAATATTATCCCTAAGTCTCACGGGAAATAATATTTACTCCAACATTCCCTATTTTATAAAATTAGCCCATTAGGCAAAATAGTATAAAATAGTCGCTCGAAAACCTGGGTTGTTACATGAACACGATAACAAACTGGTCTAGGAAGTCTCAAAACACTCTATTCATAATTTCCATAAACACGGCGGGGCCATTGGTTAGTCCTAAAGGCATAACCAGAAATTCGTAGGACCCATACCTAGTTAGGAAAACAGTTTTGGACACATCTTGATCTCGTATCCGCAACTGATGATACCCCATCCTCAAATCTATTTTAGAGAAGTACGACGCTCCCCTAAGTTGATCAAACAAATCATCAATTCGAGGCAACGGGTATTTGTTCCTAATGGTGACTTTATTCAACTCTCTATAATCAACACATAACCGGAGAGAACCGCCTCTTTTCTTCACAAATAACACCGGAGCATCCCACGACGACATGCTTCGCCTGATGAACCCTTGCTCTAGAAAGTTCTGAATCTGATCCCTTAACTCCCTCATTTTAACAGGAGCCATATAATACGGAGCTCTCACAATCGGTCGCGTTCTCGGTGCTAAATCGATGACAAATCAATCTCCCGACTCGAAGGCAAACCCGGTATTTCACGAAAAACATCTTGGAAATCTTTAACAACCGGAATCAAATCCAAGGGAACAACTACATCCCGAGAAGTATCCTCTATGATAAAATACAAGTAAGTGCTATAATCTCCCTTTGAACGAGGCATAGTCACTAAAAACATTTCTTGCCCCGGAATGAAAAAAAACTATACTATTCCCATAGCAATTAACTATTGCAAGATACTTCACTAGCCAATCCATACCCAGAATTACATCATACCCGACCATATCAAGGACGAGCAAATCGTACTCAAAACACAAATTATCGAGGTTTATTCCTACTTGTTTACAAACAAAGAAAATGAGTGAACCATAACCCATAGAAGATTCAACACTAGTGAAGGTGCCTTTCGCTGATTTAATCAACTCTGTAGACTAAGCAAATCTCCTAGAAATAAACGAGTGTGTCGCACTCGTATCAAACAATACACGACCCATATGCCCCTGAATGAGAAACTTACCGTCAATAGCTGGCGGGGCTGGAGGAAGCATAGCATCCTGAATGTGGTAAACACGACCATACTGTAGTTGTCCCGGTTGTGGAGGGACGACTGGATTAGGTACTTGTGGCGGTAAATGAGCCTGTGGATGCTGTGGAAACCTAGGAATTTATCCCCCAATCAACTGAGGACACGCTCTCTTGAAATGGCCCGGCTCTCCACATTGAAATCATCGATTCGTCATATTCTCTTGATTTCAACCCATGTTATTTCTAAACTGCCCAACTCCTTGGCCTGGATGGCCTCTACCCCCATTACCACCCCGACCGGGCCACCTTGACCATGCCTAATATTACTGCTACCAACATTGAATCCACCAAAACACTGTCGTTTAAATAATTCCCCTTGTCGGGGGTCCCTTTCTATTTGTTTATTTCCCGAAGATTTGGACGAGGGTAATGTTCCTCCTCCTATCCCATTGCCTCCGGTTTTCACAGCTTGCTCCAAAACTGAAGCCTTCTTACTACCTTGAACATACAACCGATGTTCTTGACAATGGAGTAACGCCGCATTCATCATATCTCCAAAAGTCTGCAAAGCTGGATTGCCCAGTAAATGTTGTCATATCCTCCAGTGTAAATCCCCAATAAATTTGGATATCCTCCCCTCCTCCAGAGTCACCTCATCCGGTACAAAACTAGCTAACCGCATGAATTCGTCTTCATACTCTACGACTGAATGCTCTCCTTGCACCACATCCTGAAGTTTTCTTCTCATCTCCCTTTGAACTGCGGGAGGAAATAATTCCGATCAAACAGAACCCAGAAATCATTGATCATCATAGCATTTCTCTGCTCTGGCATAGTCATCGACTCCCACCAATGTAGTGCAGCTCCAACTAATTTAAAGGTAGCAAGGGTTTGTTTCCTCTCCTCAACACACTCCACCATACGCAGATGGCGCTGCATATCCTTTTTCCACTGATTAGCTACTATGACGTCAGAACCTCCTTGGAATTCTGGGGGATGATCCTTTAAAAAGGATTCTCTAACTCTCTCCCACGGAGAAGATCCAACAGGAGCTTGTACCTCCTGAGCTCATTGTTGTTGAGCTTATGGAAATTACTAAACCACGGCAGTCATAGCAGCATTGACCGCTTGGGCCACGATATTTGCTACATCAGCAGCATTTATAGTTCCCTATTGTGGTGGTGGAGGACCTACCTCCTCTTCTATAACTCTATTCCTTCTAGCAGGGCGACCTCTCTTAGGCATCATCTGAGGCAAAGAAATAATAGAATTAGAATGCTATATAAAACAATCTATTTTGCAGAAGATCGCAAACATAGGCAATAAAACAGTCCTAACATTAAGCTCTATATCAAAGAACGCTACGATAGAATGTGACAAGTCCGCATAGATCCTAAAGACTCTATAACCTGATGCTCTGATACCATCTGTGACAACCCGCTCATCAAAATAAGGGGTGGACATCCCAATACTCCAATAATAACGGGAATTGTAGATGGACCATCCTTAGCATCATAATAATACAATAAGTATACGGGATAACCACCCTATATTTCAGAAAAACGGGTTGCCAAAAGTTTTATTTTATAAGTTAAATAAAGAATTTAAACAACCCAATTTAAAAAGAAGGTGGATGAAATCTACAAGAACAAAACTGAACAGTACATATATAACTCAATAACTGAATAGTCTGTCGGTTGACAATCTCATATAACGTATTACAACAATTAAATTAAGTTACATAATAAATTATAGTAAGCAAATACAAAAACTTGGGCCACACGCCTGAGTAAATGACCAGATCATAACTAGAGTACAAAAATGAAGGCATCTACAACAAAATGTCTCGCAACATCCGCAAGGTGTTGCAGCTCCATGACACTGGAAAGGAAAATCAGTACGGGAGTCCTTACAGCGGAGCACCTAAGCGAATATAAGATTCATGCACAACAAGAAATATGAACGGGTCAGGGCTCAGTTTTATATGATCACCAGATGAATAAAGAGTATGACAGTTGTGAACAATTAATCATGATAGATAATGATAAGAATCTACATACTCAACTCAAGGCATAAACTAAGGCAATTAAATTATCATAAGTTTAATTTAGTTATGCAAGAGGATTTGAATAAATATCATTAATTAAAAGTCTTCATCCTTTACACTGTTTAATTTCATCGTTCCATATCTCATTAGGAATGAAATCACTGTTATTTTCTCTTTATGACATTTATCATAAATCAAGTCCCACTTGAATAAGAATAGTTATATTCATCTATATATAACGATTCTAAGACCGCCCGTCCGGGTTTCCCCACTGTGTGCACCCCTAAATGACTATCATCTTCCAGGTCCTATCAAACAAGACAACATGGGAATCCTAACGCAACATCGGGAAGTGGCCATATACCTGCGAGTGAGTCATAACCGCACCCGAAATTACCTCACAGTCGCACAATAAATACAACATACATAATAACCGGTCATATGGTCGAGGACTATATTCGCCCTGCATTCACTAGCCAGGGGACTTCACCTCATGCCCGAACTTCCCTTATAATAGCATTAAGAGAGGTGTGTTTAAGTAAATTATTATTTACCATTTTCATTTCCATTTGAATAGATACATCACATTTTATCCGGAGTCATACGTGATTCACGACATCGTTATAACCTCAATAAATGAATGGACTCTCAATTTATTCTCCAAATATTTTATGGTGTTATTATAAACCACAAAGACTAGCATCTCCCAATAACGTGACAAATACTCTTCAATTATTTATTTCTACATCCCAAATTATTACATTAACTAATTAAGGGAAAAGAACACCAAATCTTCTATTTACTAATCCCCAAATAAGTCCTAACTATCCCCTTCTAACATAAGGTATTTTCCTACCCAATATAAGACTCTAGGACACTAAGTTTACTTCATACAAGAAGGTTCCTAAGTCCTAAGCCCAAAATAAAAGGATAAAAATTGAGTTAGAAAAATAACTCAAAACAGCAAGATTTCGAATCGATTCACCCCGGCAGCGAATCAATTCACCCAAAAGTGAATTGATTCGGGTGAAGAACCCAACATTCTGCCTCAACTGAATCGATTCGGCCTTAACCCGAATCGATTCGGGTCCCCAGACCTGTAAGCTAACCCCTTAGCGAATCGATTCGCCCTAGGGCCGAATCGATTCTCCCCTGCGAATTTGCCAAGAATGGGCTACGGGTTATGAACCCTGAATTTTTCCCAAAACCCAAATCTCCTCCATTTTTACACACATCAACTAACCTTAATCTACTCAAAACCATCCTACATGATTACCAACTACCATAACCTACAATATCATCAACTTAAACTATGATTAGGGCTCAAACACCATAAAAATTCATATTTGTTCCATTAATTCCAATACACAACTATCAATACAATTTACTTATCTTAAATCACATATTAGCAAGTAGAAAACTTGCCTTGAGGTTGAAATCTCAGATTCTTGGAAGATGGAAGCAAGATCAATTCCCAAATCTCCAATATCTCCCTTATCTCCTCTTTTCTCCACAATTCTCTTCTTCTCTCTTTCTCTCTAGGTTTAGTAATACACACTTAAGAGAAATAAATGAGGTGCAAGATTTAAACGTGCCCCTCTCCATAATTCACAATTTAAATGGTTAATACCACATTAAAATGACTCATAACTACGCATTTATGCTAAAACCAGTCAAAAGTGCCCAAAATCCAAAAATACAGTATGGCACTTATTTTATCTATTTTGCACATTTCGGGACTAACTACGCCCTCTAAATTATCATTCGGAAATTTTATAACTCATATCAAGTTCCGGTTTCATTTAAACCATAAATGCCGTTTAAAGCATGCGACACTATAAAACATAACATGGGGATATTTACATGCACATAACAGTACATATGCAGCAATCTAGTAAATATCATCTTTTAACTCATTTAATTGATATTTACTCCATTATCCAATATTTTATATAATTACTTCACACAGTAAATTAATATAAAATAATTTCTCAAAGGCGAGGGTTGTTACACCAATTAGTTTAAAATATCAAGAGAGCCTAAATTACATTTACAAACTCCAAGATAATCCAATTAGTTTAATAATTAAATATATTTTTATATTAAAAAATGGTCAAAATAAGTCAATTTTTAAGCACCTTAAACACTCACATATTTTGATCGATGTTTTTAAAATATCAAAGAAAATCATTTTGAAGTGATCTTTTTACATCTTCCTTGAAATGTTTAAAAATCATAAAAAAATCGACTCAAAAATATTTTTATACTATTTGGAAAAATTGATCCGTATTTTAAAGTTTGATAAGTGAGGTTATTTTTATAGACTTTTCACACACACACACACACACACACATATATATATATATATATATATATATATATATATATATATATATATATATAATGCACAAATAGATAAAAATTCCCATTGTGAATTTTTTTTAAATTGCGATAAATAAAAATAATGGAAGCGCAAAGGTTTAATAGTAATTAGAAGAAGAGAAAAAACTTTATAAATTTATAAAGAAAGTCAAGAGTTACGATGCTTTTAAATTCCAACATTAAATATAGTACATGTGGTGCAATAACATTTGGAGACACCATTTTTATATTATAACTAGGTTTTAGCCCCACGCGATGTGCAGACTCTTCGAAGTAATAAATATCTACGAAATAGAATGGAGATGGATATGTGGTAGCATGATCTCCAATCCTGATTTTAAAGCCTTAATCAATACTTGTAATTTGAACAAAATGATAAAATAAGAATTTTAAGTTTGATAAATAAAAACTTACACAATTGCTTTCCAATTGAGATGGTAGAGAACTGGATCTCCCCGTTGAATTAAACGATGAGGAGTTTGAGATAATTATAATTCACAAAATGTCATTGATACTTATCTGATCTAGCACTGCAGATTAATTATTTTTCAATGAAATTATTCGAAACGTAACAGAATCAGCCTATTGATTTTATATGATTTAATGGAGATGTGAGAAGTACCTCTATGGATATGAATCTGACGTTTTGTATTTCTCCCGTCGAAACCTCTGTAGCTTTTTTTTTAAACAATGGATATATAAGGATAAGAAGTGTATTATTGATCGATTAAGTGTGATATGACCAATATGGTCCTTGTTGCCGCGGAATGTTGAAGATAACTGTTTGTTGCCTTGGAACAGAGGCTGCAGCCTAATACCTCTGGCATTACACCCTCTTCTGCCTCTATGACAACCTTCTGCAGCCACTAGTCGTTGTCTTATCTCGGACAGGTTGTGGCACCTCACCCCAGTTACTATGGTCATTGCCTGGATAAATATACCGCAGCTCCTCCAGACCTGTTGTTGCCTGGGCTCAAATAGGTCGCAGCCCTTGCTCATTGAAATGTCGCCTAACCATAGGGATTACTTACTCTTCAGACTTATTTACATATCACGCGCTCAGGGTACATAACACAGCCTATATATCTCCTATAAATAGAGGTTCTCACCTCAAGATAAGGGAATCCGAGACAATCACTCTTGGCGAAGCCCTGCCAAACTCTCTGCTTAACCCCAATACAGCTTGGGGGCTATTAACCTACCTTTTAGTCCTCCTCCCGTCCTACTCAAAATCGCTACAATAATGTATTCTCCTCTCTTAACTCTATTGTACGCCTATCGTGGCTATGTAAACTTGTATTACGACATGTATATAATGAGAGTGAGGCGACAAAGTGGACGTACGCTCATTTTAATAGTCAAACCACTCTATATCTTGTGTGTGGTCTCACTTAACTTGCTTTATATATACTTTACACTTGAATTGTTGGTATGAGAATAACGTGTGTCCGACTTCTCGTATCATCAATCTGGCATCCTTTGTGGGAAGGGAGGTATTTCTATTTAGTTTCTTTACATTTCGGTTTCTTAGCACCTTATTTCATTCACGGGGGCCCTGGGGGTCATCATCCCATAGGTGAAGTTTGGTTATTGAGCTCGTATTTTGCACATACACCCTTTGGTGGGTATTGTTTATTTTTAGATCTAATCATTGGTCTCCTTTTTATGACCTTAGATCTGTATTTCTATACCCCTGCGATGTTACTCCACCAAAATAATAATGAAAAGAATCAAAGGCTATAGCCTTCTAAACTTGGGTAATTAGGGATAAGTCTTGTTTAATTGATTCTACTATTTTGCGCCCGTGATCTAGGGTCTATTGTCAAGCTTATGCTATAATTTGCACTTAAAAGGCTATTCATCCCTTGGTAGACGCCTGGTAGGTATATTCTGAACATACTCAGTGAGCTAAAGCTCACTTTACATTACCAACTTTTGGAAATACGCCCAACTCAGACACGATATGGCCTGGTAAATAAATTACCTTTGTGCAACAACCCTTTCATTATCCACGCCATTGGAGAATATTCCCAGGGGAAAGTCACGGCAGTAATTTCATGCGTTCAGCACGCTGCGGCGGCTCCGACTGCGGCAGTACATTTGTAAAATTGCTAACTACATCCTTGTTACTATACTTAGTTATTTTCTCTACATTCCTTGATTTCTCACCACTATTTAGTTCATCTCAGAGTATATCTCTAAATACTAATAAAGAAAAAATGGAAGGAAGGTTTGGAATAATCTCATAACAGAATAAAGAGATTACTCAGTTATACAACTACATCAATCATCTCTATGACTACCATACGTCACTCTAGAGCCAGGTGAACTTTTTAACCCAGTGGGTCCTGATGCTAGAGGCCATAGCCTCCACTCCAGCACAGACAACACTGGTCGCGGCCTCCATACCCACTGTTGCAGAGGCAGAAACAGCGAAAGCAGCTGCAACTGTTACCCCTATCGAAGAGGCCGCGGAGAAAAGGCAGAAAAGGAAATTGGAGAAGTCAGGAAAAGGCTTTGAGGCCTACACCCCACTAATTTACAAAATTGAAGATATTTTTGAGCTCATCAAAGAAGACAAGTTGCTCAAGTGGCCTGAGAAGATGAGGGATCCTTCCCACAAAAGGAACCGAGCCCAATGGTGTGACTTTCACCGAAACCATGGTCATAGCACTAACAAATGCTTCGCGTTGAAAGATGAAATCGAAAGGCTTATAAGGCAGGAGATACTACAACAATTCCTGAAGATATCATGAGCGATGCAGTAATTCTTAGTTTCTACTCTTTGTTCCTATTTTTATCTTTGAAAAGCTTTACTTAAATATTTCCTTTAGACTTTTTAATTTTTTGGAAAGGTCATGAATACATGAATATATGAATTGGCTTATTTTGCCATATCTCATTTCTCTTGTTTTCATCATCTGTTATCCCATAAAAGGCCTTCCTCTTAAACAGATTTCAAATGAAGACAACATATTATTTTGGGGATAACTATCTTAATTGACTCATAATGCCTCTTATGACGCCTAAGAGTATGGAGCACATCGTATTTAAAATCGTAAAAGGCATCTCCCGAGATGATTCGACTAGCCACGGGGGCTACTAACGCCCGTTATTTGCTCCCTGAATGATTCGATTAGCCACAGGGGCTTATAATGCCCGATTATTCGCTCTCAGAATGCTCCAATTAGCCAATGATGGCTTGATACTTATTAGATTATAGCTTGGGGAAGCTTCATAATACATATCCTGGGGAGGCCTGATAATAACCCAATTAAAGAGACTAAGAGAAGCTGCAAAACTGGCTTCATGAAAATTAAAGCGACTAAGAGAAGATGTGAAAGTGACTTCATGAAAATTAAAACAAATAACAAAAACTGCAGCAGTGGATTCATGAATTCATTTAGAGAAACAAAGAGAATCCATGGCAAAGGAAGTCGCTCCTAAATTTTAACATTATTATTCAAAGGACTTTACTGTCCGCGGCATAATTCAATCCCTACATTTCTATAGCAATATTCAATCAAAAGGGCCAAGGACTTAACCTTCTGTGGTGAATTCAATAATTCTGCAGGGGGGCCTATAGCCATAACTTCCCATCAAAGTTCTAAAGTGGACAAGCATTTAAGATTGCAATAATATTCAGTAGTGCAGAAGGCAAGGTGCAGACATGCAAATGGATGCAGCATAATATCTGTAATGTAAACAGAGCTAATCACAAATGGTTGCAGCCCCATTGGCTGCAGCCTATTCTCATGATCACAACAAGATCATACTGGTATAACAAAGCTCAGGTTATTCGAGATTATAGAAAGAGCATGGAAGCTAGTAATATCCGCGGCATAAAGAATTCGCAAGGTTAAAATAATAAAGGGGAATGAAAAATAAGTGTTTACAGCCTCATGCTCCATGTTCATTTTTAAATGGAATATAGTTGCGTCCCATCAACAAGTGCATGCATTCTAGACAATAAAATACAGAAGACAAATCAAAACAAAGAATACATTCATGCAAACAAAGTACTGGAGATGCAAAGTAAAGATAAATGCATATGTATATTAATTCATTGCCTCAGCTTGGCAAAATATGGTTGCAGGCTGTTTCTTAAAGCGTATCCAAGATGGGTGATGTGTGTTTATCTTGGAATGTAGACCCATATAAGTTAATTAGAAATAAAACAGGGACGCAGCCCTGAATAAAGTTCGGAATAAAATAACAAGTTGCAGAAGAAAATTAGGCTGTAGCATCATCCCCATCATCACTCTCACCTACAGTCTCAATTGCATCATCTTTTGCCGCAACTTCTATTTCAAGCCTTCTTGCCCTTTATTCTGCCGCAAACCTCATTTCAGCCACACATTCCAAATGATCAGTGTCGCTGAGCCCCCAACCAAGGATTGTCTCCTTTGATTGAGGAAAGTTTTTGACAACCCTATGCCTGATTTCTTGGAAGCCGCAGAGATAGGCTTTATTATTCGTCAGGACAAAATCCTTAGATTTTTATAAGCAGATATGGCATCTTCTGCAGCCTTTGCTAAGGCGGTAGCATGAGCCTCTTCCATCTGCTTTTTGGCTGTGGCATGATCATTATCCTTTTGTTGGAGGAAGGATGTGTTGCGCTGCTTCAGTTGGTCGTATTTTTGCTGAAGTTGGTTAAGTGCGCTCTCAAAGTTGGTGGCTTTCCTGGAAGCCTCCACATCTCTGGCTTTAGAATCTTGAAGGTATATCACAACTGCGACAAAGTTCTGTTCAGCCTCATCCTTTTCCTTGATAGCATTTTCCAAGTTCATCTTTGTCAATTCAAGGGCCGCAGCAAATGATTTTTGCCTAACTCAAAGGAAGAGTCCATGGCATTTTCCAAATCATTCTTATGAACTGATGCCGCAGCCTAATGCAGTTTATACAGGCCTTCATATTTTAGCCGCTGAGAGATTACAACGTTCGCAACCTAAAATTGTAAATATTAAAGTAAAGGATATTATACAGAAAAATGAAGTGAAATAAAATAAAGTGAAGAAATTCTTACCTGCAGCAGACTGTGGAGGGCATATTCTTCCAAACGTTCATGATCTTCATCCACAAGGCAATCCAGGTCAATCGTGTCTTCTACCTCACTCATCTTGTGTACCGCGCTGGCAGTTATGTCCCAGGAAGATTGAGGATTTGGCATTATCAATTGAGTCTGCGGACGGCCATCATCCATTACCCTCCATGGAGGAGGGGATGGAGAGGGAGAAACATGGATAGGACTGCGCCCACCTTGATGGCCCATCTGCGTGGAAAGAAGATTGACCGCGACCGGTTGACCAACAATATTATCGTTAAAGTTTTCTTTCCTCTCGTTGTCCGCGGCATTATCAGTATTGGCAACTATTGTTGCGTTCCCCGCTAATGGATTGGCTGCGGCAGTCTCGGTAGAAGAATTTGGCTTAGAAATGGGATCATTATGACATCCGGTTGCGGCGTCTTTAACTTTATTGGATGTTTTTCTTTTCTTCCCCTTTTGGAGGCATTATTGAGGATAACTACATCCTCATCCATCTCAGTAAGTTGGGCATCTAAGAGCTCTCGGTCTATTTGCTCTCCTGAGAAATAAAACGTAAAGTCAGGTACCAGGTAACAGCCGCAGAAAAGTTGGGTTTTCAGGTGTATAGGTGTTGTCAATTTTATCAAATACCACAAGTGCATGAGCTATTATAGAATAGCGAGTGTAAGTATGGATCGAACCCACGAGTATTTATCAATTTTTTTCTTCAAAATAATTGTAACTTTCCAACTAAACTAAATTGGTTTGGAGATGAGATTTAGTATTAAACTAAGTAAACACACAAAAAATAACTACGAGAGATATAATCAAATGAGCGTGAAAACTAGGACATTGGATCCATTTATCACGTTTAACCAACACTATGCAATAATTTAAACTCGTCAATCCCAATTTATAACTCAAATTAAATTGACTCTCGTCATATTTAATTAGGAAAAATAACACGTTATAAGTCCAAAATAAATTTTAACGTCTCTAAATTTAGACAGCTATAGAAATTAGGCAAGCATAATTGTAGACATAATAAATTTGCAAGAATGAATCCCAATTTTCATTAAATAAACAGACTTACAAATGGTGTGTCACAAATATTCTTAACATAATTCCTCACCAAAGATACAATTCTTGGCCCTCAAATATAAATAAAACTCTCGAAATAAAATTACCAACAATTGTTCTAAAGTGGCTCTCTACAACTCCCCCCAAAATAATGAACCCAAAGGTCCTATTTATAGGCTTATGGTAGGGGTATTTGGATGGTGTAAAATACCTATTTAATAGATTAAAATGAGATTTTAAAATACCAAAATTAATTATTAAAAAGGTTTTCCCACGAAAGTGGAGTTTTAAACATAAAAATGAAATATTTTTCCTTGAAACCCACGAAAGTTATCAGCCCAAATCCCTTTATTTTTGGGTTAAAAATTTATTGGAAGAATCTGGCTAGTGGACTTCTTCTTAGGCTGCATTTGGCTGGGTTTTTTTAAGGCCTTATACATTTTTGAACTTTTACTAATAAAAGATCAAGGGGACCTAGGAATCGAACCCAGGTCCTTCCGTAGCTCTTCTGTGAGCACGACCATCAGGCTAGCAAGCCTTCTCAATAATATATCTACTTGAGAAATATATAACCCAATATTCTTCCCAGAATTTCCATTCTTCTACTTTGGCCAAGACTTTTTTTTCTTTAACTTATTCCCACAATCTTCATATCTCCACCAAATGACCTCAGATCTTCACCAAACTTCAGAGGTACCCGTAACAATATAAAATAACTTATATTAACTCAAATTAATCCTCAGAAAGTTTAGAAAATTACCAATTTACCCTTAAATTCATTTTAGACCCCGAAATTCATAACTTTTTCATTTTAACTCCGAATTCAACCTAATTTTAGGGAGAACTTTATTTTTCCTAGATACATATGTAAAAATTATTTTCAGGCCAATAAAGTTTCTAAAATTACAATTTCACCCCCTAAGGTTATTAAAATTGCATTTTTAACTCAAATTTTATGTAAACTTGCATTTTTCTTTTATTTCACAAAAAAGACTATAAAATCTCATTATTTATGATACAATGGGCCTAACAAGGTCCAGATTTATGCATAATTAATACAAAATAATGAACTCATCAAATACCCCCAAACCTAAACTTTGCTAGTCCTCGAGCAAAACTAAATTTTAAAATCTAATTCACCTTTGTAGGAATCACAATTTCACTTAGCATGTGCAACAAGCCCTTAAACCCCTAGGTTACCCTAGTGGATGAGTTTTGTCTTGTGAGGATTATAGTGAATATACCCACAAAATTCAAAAACTTGACTCAATACAAAAGACACAAAAGTAATATAACCAACTTTGAATGCAAACTTCATAAATATAGTAGAACTTCACTTTTCAATCTCAACTCATCGTGTGTGTGTGTGTGTATAACCAGTATCACCGTCCATTTAAAAAGATTTGATCGCTACATTTCTATCCGAAAGTTCATTTTGAAATCAAAATCTCACGGAATGCACTCACAATCGAACACTCGAAAATGGGTTATTTTCTCTCGGTATATGTGAATAAAAGAGTAAACTTGAGTGAACAAATTTCACATATACATGATACAAAAAAAGAATTTTTTTTATAATGGATGAATATGATATCACGAATGGAAAATCGATTACATTTTGAAAACGTTGAATCACACCATAGATCCTATACATCTTCTCTCCACACTATAACAAACTTCACTTGAGATCAATTAGGAGTTTCTTTGGTTGTATAGTAGGCTCGGATTTGGCTAGAAAGAATGTTTTTTGTAGTTCAAAATTTTTGAGTATATAGAGGCTTTTTCGGTATTTTGAATTTTTGTCACTTTTTCTCACCCCTGTTTTTCTTCTCTTTCCTTTTTTCTTTTCGACTCACATTTTTTTTTTTTCTTTCTTTTTCACACATCATTCTTTTGCAAACTTTTTTCTCAATCGTAATTTGACCCTAATATTCTCAGAAAATGGATATGGATTCTTTTTATGGGCTTTAAACTCGCAGTTGGAGTTGGGTAGGATAATGAGTTTTCAATAAAAGGCTTATTTTCTTTTTGGCTCAAATGATCTTGCAACTGAATAATGTAAAAATGGTGAAGTTAGGCTTAATTTCGAGCTTTCAAACTATGGCCTAATCTCATTTATCAAGTTTTATTGAGTTAACTTGTGTCTTAAGACGACTTACTAAGACTTATAGTGCTTTAAGATTCACATTTTGACTTTTTGTTTTTAGTAATCGAACAAAACAATGAATTTGATATCATCAACGAATTTATCAGTGAAGGAAAGTTTGAGTTATTTTAACTCGGATTTATTTAAATCTTTCGAAAACGATGAATGGCACAAAAATCTCATCGGGCTAAAAATCTCCACATTTATTCGTTAAGCATAATAACTTTCACCTCAATATCCATTTTTGATCATATTATATGGCTAATGTGTAAAAATTTCATAAGTTGAGAGATCTATGAATTAATTCTATATTAAGAACTCATTTCAAAACTCAATTGTATTGAAAATCTTTTTGGATTTTTTAAATTTTTTTGTTTTTTTTCAAAGAGGAGGAAAAAGACCTCAATACCCCCAAACCTAATTTCTACATTGTCCTGAATGTATAAAATTGAAAAGGCGAAAAAGATATGAAAGATATTACCATAATGAGGGACTTTTCCAACGCACAGTTCCTGCAAAATAAAAACTATGATACAACAACAATAACCCAATTTCATGTTCACTCGTGGTACACAGGATCTTGGAGGATAATGTCCTCCACTTTTCGATCTCACAATTCCATATATGGCTTCAACCTTTGACCATTAACTTTGAAAATTTCACTATTTTTTGGATTCTCTATCTCAACCGCCCCATGTGGGTAGACTGTCCTAACAATAAAGGGACTGAACCATCTAGACCTCAACTTATCGGGAAAGAGATTCAACTTAGAATTGTACAAGAGAACTTTCTGTCCAGGCTCGAATGACTTCCGTAGGATGGACTTGTCATGGAACATTTTCATTTTTTCTTTATACAATTTTGCATTTTTGTACGTATCATTCCTAATCTCTTCCAACTCATTGAGTTGGAGTTTTCATACCTCACCCCCAGTAGGTAAATCAAAATTGAAGATCTTAATGGCCCAATAGGCCTTGTTTTCTAACTCTACCGGAAGGTGATAGGTGTAACACCCCGTAATTTTGAAGATTTAGTATTTAATTTTTTTGGGAGAAATAAAAATATTTAAATTAGAGAAACCTAAATTTATGATTTGGAGAATTTATTTGAGTAAGAAGAATTATTTATATTTGGTAACTTTAAGTTAAATTGTTCGAATTAATGTGTGTTACATTTTGAGGTCAAAATTGGAGAATATTATAAAGTATTGCGGATGACAATTCTGAGTACACGGTTAAGTCCAAAAGGGTCGAGAGAGTCAAAAAAGAGTACCCAAGGGTAGTAATCGGGTCTTGGGGCATTTTTGGGCATAGTCGGGCCCACACGGGGTGATTTGGACCATTTTAATTAGGCCCATGGGGCCAAAAACGGGATTAAGGGTTTTTAACCTAATCGAGGGACTTATTGAATGGCAGTTAAAAATTCTAAATCTAGGGTTGCGAGAGACACAGAGAAACAAATCTAGAAGAAAATTGAGAACATTTTTTTAGACAAATTAAAGGACAAATTGGGTGTTCGTCATCAAACCATTTACTACATCAACGGATCAGACTCTACGAATAATCAGAGGCAAGTGGTTAACTGTTGTAATTCTTAAATTGATGATAATCAATTCATATTATGGGAGGTGTATACCTAAATTCTATTATCGGTGGGCTATTGCATGAAATGGGTTTTTATGAAATTTAATCGGTTGAGTGATTTAACGGTCCAATTGATGTTATAGAAGTATTCAGTAATGATTGACATTAGAACCATAACAGAACACCAGTGTTAGAGATGAATTTATTGGGATTGTGGGATCAAATTTGTGAATGATAATTGGGATTTTACCATAGGAATTTGTGTTCTTGAGTGGGTGAAGATTTGTGAAAATCAATGATGCTAAAAGGTTTAAATGATGATTAGAATTCGTAATAGATGCAAAAATATGATGAATATAATGTATTGAGATCAGAATTTGAGAAAAGAAAGCTTGGAGTTTCGTTAATGGCTGAACAACAACTCGGAGAAGAAGCTGACCTGTTCGATCGATCGATCGATGGAAGGGATCGATCGATCGATGGTCCCAGATTTTTGACAATTCGCCCAGTTTTATATAAAGGATGAACTTAATATTTAATTTAATTCCAATGCTTTATTTAGTTCTAAATAAATTGGAGGAACCTATTCCTAGCAATTATGAGGAAAAGTAATTGGAAAAATTTGGGAGGAATAAATTTGTTACACATTATGGGCGAATATTGGGAATTAAATTTTAAGATTTAAATACGTACCAAGTGAGCGACTTCGGGTATGTTGGTTATGTGACAAAAAAGTATTAAATTAATTACTGAGAGAATAGATTAATTTGGAGTCGGAATATAGACTCGGGAAATATTAAGATATGGGCCAAGTGAGCGAGTCTGGGTATGTTGGTTGAGTGACATAAGGTGATAAAATTAATTAATGTGTGAATTAATTAAATTAGAGTCGAATTATAGACTCGGGTAAGTATTATATTAATTAATGTGTAAATTAATTAAAGTAGAGTCGAATCATAGACTCGGGCAAATATCATATTAATTAATGTGTGAATTAAATTAATTAGAGTCAGACCGTAGACTCGGGAAGTTAATAATTTAATAAATGAGAAAATTAATTAAGTTGAGTCGAGCCAGAGACTCGGGAAATTACAGGCTAGTGTTATGAGTTTTTGAGTACACGGTAAAGCCGGGGTTTATATTATATATATACGGTGTAGTGATAGTATATATATATATATATATATATATATATATATGTGTGTGGGGGGGGGGGGTGTGTGGGTGTGGGTGTATATATTGTGTGTGTTATTAAATATCAGTGACTAGATATTTATTTAATTTATATACTCTAGTGCTATCAAGCGAGGTTGCGCGAGCTTGAGGAGTAGGGTGAGTATATCCCCAGGTCATAGCGTTCGGTATATGGGTGAGGGGTTTATCTCACTTTCAGGGAAGAAATATGACTGCCTCCACTACGTTTATATTTTGGGCCAGGTTGGTGAGCGATTGCAACTTGGGTAACTAGGCTATATGAGCACACCTAGTGAGATAGCACTTTAGAGGAAATCATCCAACGAGGGTATACTCGGAGGGAGGGATATACGTACAATATATGTGTGGATGTTCGTAGTAAAGGTGCGTATATAATGGTAGTAAATATTATATGTGGATAATAATACAGTGTGTGATGTATTTATTTTATATAACTTCTGTAACGGTTATGTAATATTATTTAAAAGGAATTAATTGAGTTAAATGTTGAGATAACTTATAAACCATTAATAATAAAACTCGGTTTAGAGTAGAATGACAAGGGGAGATTATACCGGGACTAGTTGTACGGGGTAGTACAATTAGGTGGGGTTACTGTGACACCCCGCCCAATTACATATCGGGTGATCAGTCCTTTATAAAATTTAAAACAGAATGTTTGGTTGGTTCATCCTTAGCATCACTGTCGAAAACATAATAACTCATTTAATCACCTAATATAATTAAGCTAAGTGTCAAAATATTTTTTTTATTTTATTGAAAACCATTTAATTACCAAACCAAGAAATTAAATATAAACCATCCACGCATAATTAATTAATGTAAATACTGAATCAGAATCACATGCTGAAATAGATAAGACTGGATAAAACATTCCAGTTCAAAACTCTTAAACCAAAACCATAATAACTAACAATCCAAATGAAAATGAACGAAAAGCAAACTGAACATAATCTCTGAAAACTGTTTAAGGAATGGGTGACACATGCCCTAAAGAGAATGTCTATAAAGAATGGAAATGAAATGATTGATGCATCTAATACGAAGACCTACAGCTTCCAAAACAGCTGCAGCATGCCAAGTAATCCAAGTCTCTAAGCCTGGTGTCCCTGTGGCTGAGCACCTGATATAATGCATACATATAGCAAGAGAGAGAGAAGAGATACAAGAAACGGGTCAGAGCCCGATGTGTAAAAATATTTATTTAAGCAAGTATTTAAAAATTGTAATAAAGCAAGTATCAAGTCAATGTTAGTTAGAACTCTCACATGAGATTCTCACCTTTCTTCTATTGTGCACACCTAATGTATATTTAATTTTCTCCTTAGCTATGCCACCCAATATAACTAGTTTGAATTCATCCTAATAGTATTTATTCTCACCATTAGTAAACCTGTATCGCCCATACAATACGTTATCAAATTAGCCTATATCGAATAGGTAATTAGTATATTTCCCCGTTTTCATAATAAATCGATTATACTCTTAAGATTTACTTTATAAATATACATGCCCATCTCTACAAGCTATACACAGAAGGTTGATTCACAAATTCACGTACATATATACATATAGTCACATCTTCCCTATATATATATATATATATATATATATATATTATAATACTGCACCCCCGGGCAAAGATCCATTAGCGTACCTAACCACAATACTATACCCCCGGGTTATCACCCACTAGTACACTTATTTTAATAATCTTGTACCCCGGGTTATCACCCATTAGTACTCTTATAATTCATTCTTGTACCCCCCGGGTTATCACCCATTAGTACACTTAATAATCAGATTCTTACACCCCCGGGTTATCACCCATTAGTGCCTTTAACAATAATAATATTACATAATAGGCATACACACATCCTATTGTAATTTATAGGTATTCCTCTCACCTACATAAATACTTCTCTTACGTATTTTGATTTCAACATTTCGTAGTACAATTATTGAGATTATTATTCCTCTCATAATCTCTAAGGTACATTCTCTCCATGCCGAATTAATTAAAGTATTCAGTCGTTCATACTTTTCCTGTAATTCTGCCTTACTTAAGTTTATTATCTGGTAATTTATCCCTCTTCCATAAACCAATAAACTCAAAACTGGGTTCTAAGAAATTTCCAAAATTTCACTCTGTCGCTCAAACCAGATGGCATGTCGTTGGAACGACTTACACGTGTCGCTCAAACGACTTTGCGCGAGATGCAATCTCGCATGAACGACTTCGCACGAGAATGTGTTGTTAGTCTTCTACCTAGATTTTCAGCGTTTTCCCACCCTTTTTAAACATAAAACCTCTAATTCAACATCCCAAACTCCCAACAAACAATCCTAATTCGAATCCCATCAATAATAAATGAATTCTAACATCCTAGAATCATCAAATCATTACGAATCATCCATAAAACATGAAATCCCCAATTTAATTTATCACAACCCTAGTTCTTCAAATTCATATTCCAGAACACATAATTTCCAGATTTGTTCTACACAAAATTTCATCAAACCATGATTTCCAGTCTAGATACATGAAGGGTTTCAATTTAACAAATCTCATAATCAATTTACATATCAAAATTCATCAATTTCATCATATTTATGAACCAAAACATGTTCCTAACAATCCTATACTAACATGAGTATGATAAATGCTAAAGTATAGCAAGTTATAAACACTTGCCTTTAATTTGTCATCTGATTTCTTGATATTGTTGGTATGGGTGTGTTCCCCTTGTCCCGATCTACACGGTGGTGGTGGTGGTTGTGCAAGGTGGTGTCAATTTTGCCCTCTTCTCTTGGAAATAGCTCTCCCTCACACTTTCTATGGCCGTTCTTACTTCCTGTAACTTTTTAACCCTAATGGATTTTCTTTGGATGATAATATAACTCCTAATTTTCGTCCATTAATTAAGCCTAAAAATAAAATTTACCATAATGCCCTCTCAAGGTGTCGGTTAGGCCTAAAATTGTCCCGGGACCCAAACTAAACACCCGGGTATACTATTTTGACTATCCCAACCCTTCCGGACTTAACGGTACACTCAAAATGACTATACGAGTTACTAAAAATAATTAATATATTTATTCCACTAAATTAGTCCCGACACAACTCCCACGCGCGTCTGACTTAATTCACTAAACTGTCGTATTTTTCTCTCTCGACAATTTATCAAAGTGTATAGTTTCATATTACATATCGCACAGTAATATTAAATCAATAAGTATTAAACCTTGGCACGCTAGTTAATATTTATTTTTATTAAATTCGGATTAATTAATAATTTAATTCTCACATTTAATTTCCATTAATCCCTCTGTAATAATCGATCACATAATTATTTAAATCATCAAAAATATGGGGTGTTACATACGTCCCCCTAATAAAGGAATTTTGTCCCGAAATTCGAAAAAAATAAGGCATACCTGGTATGAATAAATCTGGATATTTCTCACGCATATTCGCCTCACGCTCCCAAGTAGACTACTCCACATTGTGATTGACGCGACTCAGAATGTGTCTCTAATGTGCGCTCACTCTAGGCTCAAGTGCAAGCCTATCACGTTAGTAATAAACCCAGTAAGTCAAGATCGTATCCACAGGGAAAAAGGACAACGGAGTTGTAACGACGAGAAAAGACGGAGGAACCCTAACTCTGACTCTAAAAAGAAAGGAAAAATGATTTGATTTTGGAGTAATGATTAGACTAAATGTAATGATGAAATTATGAAGAAATGCAGCTATATTAAACTACCTAAAATATGAATGAAAAATGATTTGAAACTTTTGTCTAAGTGATGGGAAAAACAGGACAGGAATACAATCCCCCAACCCTAGTGAATTGCAATTATAATACTAATCATGAATTTAACTGATTAAATTGACCCAAAATTTAGTACTCCCAAGCATTACGTATACGAGGTTCAAGCCCGCGTTATACTTAATCTGAGGACGAGTAAATCGGTATCGCGATAGTGACACTCGAATTGCAATCTAAATCATCACGGTTACCCAGAGGCAAACGAGATATAAAGACCTACAATTGTTATGTTCCTACGTAATACAGTCGTATTCAATCACTAAATTCAGAGGAATAATGTTATATGCTTACAATTAACACATCAGGGTGGGTTCATGTACCCCGGCCTTAGAAAATCTAGCCTAACATGATGAAAGTGATGAAAACAGTGATTGATGTGTAGGGATCCATGTTTAATCTAAATAAAACTTATGAATTGATGTAGAATAGAATTGAAAAGAGAGAATTACTCACTAATTCTTACCAAAACAGTAACAACAGCAATGAAGAACACAGAATTCTAAATTAACCTTGAATCTTTGGATTTAAACTAGAAATTGTATCTAAATTAGGGTTTGCTGGAAAAGAAAGGAAAATCTATTATTCTCCCTAAAATCTTCGTGCTAAGAATGATAATAAAATGGGTTTATATACCCTACAAGACTCCAAGAGTTTTAGCCCTATTAGGACTCTCTATTAGAGGAAAATTAGAAAATTAAAACTGCAACAGTCGGACCGGTCACCCTCCTCCCCCGGACCGGTCCCAGGGTGGACTGGTTCTTTTAATTTTTGGGCGGACCGGTCCCAGGGCGGACCGGTTCTTTTAATTTTTGGGCGGATCGGTCCCAGGGCGAACCGGTTCTTTTAATTTTTGGGCGGACCGGTCCCAGGGTGGACCGGTTCTTTAATTTCTTCCTTCTTCGGTTTGCCTTCGATCTGAAGTCTACTGGAGTTTGCACATCCGGCCGATCCGGGGTGAACGCGGACCGGTTCTGGGGCGGACCGGTTCTTTTAATTTCTGGGCAGACCGGTCCTCTCTTGATTTGACTTTTTCTTCTATCTTTGACTGCTCATAACTTTCACATCCGGACTCCGATTGAGGTGCCATTTTTTCGAGTGTTCTTATAGTTGAAAGCTCTTCAACTTTCCAGTTGTCCCCACCTCCGGAATCAGGCTAAAAAATTATGAAAATGCCCTTTGCTCCCCGTTTCTTGGTTTTCTTTCACTGTTTTGAGTTTTCTTTGGCACTAACTTGCATGAAATACCTGTAGAACACATAAGGGATACACAAAATACGAAATACTTGCCAAAAAGGGTTAGTAGCATAAATATAAGTCAAATCCAATCTATTTACACCGCACGAGATCATACAAATACTGAAATTAAGGGGATAAATGTGAAGAATTTATGCCTAATCAAATCCCCCTAACTTAGAACTTTGTGCGTCCCGAGCAATGTAAAAGAATCCTAGCGAGGCCTAACTCTTGAAAATTACATTTTATTGGGATAGAATACCTTTTTTGCGGGAAAGCGATTGCATTTAGCGTATGCAATAAGCCTTTAAACCCCTAGGTCACCTTAGTAGGACGAGTGGTGTCTCGTGAGGGTTTGCAGAGAATGTACCCACAAAATTTGACTCAACGAAAATTCAAAATACGCAAAACTTGTATAACTTAAACTTTCTCAAAAAATAGTCATCATCAAGTGATATTTACAAGTCTCAAATCGTAGTGCGTGTGTGCGAAGCCAAAAATTTAACCGCGAATTTCCACCGATTGACCATTACGTTACTTGTTCGAAAATTCGTTTTGATTTCAAATTCTCATGGAATGCTCTCTCAAACGAATCACTCGGAATGTGGCTATTCTCTCGGTATGCATGATATAAATAGTAAATATAATGGACGCAAAGTCACACACACAAGTAGAAAGACGGAAATTTTAGAGTGATAGGATCTCATCAACGGAATACGGTTTTAAAAACGGGAACATTTCCTCTTTTTCACGCATTCAATCTCTTCTATTATCTTTTGGTGTATTAGCTCTCCACGCGGTAATCAATTTCGCAATTTAGACTCGGTTAGGACTTTTTCGGGTTTTAAGGTATATGGGGTAAAAAGAAAATGGTAGGGAAGGTTGAAATTGGAAAAGTCATTTATGATGTCCATTTGTGCTTTTTTCGGGCTATTGCTCATTTTTTTCTTCTTTTTCTCTATTTTTTCTGTTTTTCACTTCTTTTCTTTTCTCACTATTTTTGTTGAGCATATTTATTTTTTTTCTCTTGCCCCTTTATATGAACTTTTTGGACTTAAATTATGAATTTTTCCATTTTTTTCAATTTCGGGCTATTTGGGTTTTTCGGGTTATCAAACGAAAGGGACAATTTGTTTGGCTCAAATTGGGTTACAAAAGGGGTAATTTTTCGCTACTTTTTCTGGCCAATATTTTTGGGTGACAAACGAGGGCCTACTTCATTGTCCAAAATACCAATTGCGTTACCATATGCGTTTCGAGATGAATTTAAGTTTAGAGATCAATTTTGGCACGTTTTTCAAAGCAATATCACACACATTTTTCATAACCGATCAAAATAAAAGGATTGATATCTCCAATGACTTTTTATACGCTAAAAAGAACTTTGAGTTAACAATTAACTCAGATTGATTTAAAAACTCGCAAAAAGTGAGAGGTTCGAATCTCACCGGGTTTGTTAATCTCCACACTTATTCGTTAAGTCGTCAATTTTCGCTCAATTTCCATCTTTGGTCAATTTCGGCTTTGTGTATGTTGAATTTTTACAACTTGAGACTTTAAACCGACTTTTAATGATATTTTTGAAAATTTTGAATTCCAATTTTTATTTATTTTGAACAAAAATATTTTTGGATTTTTCAAAATTTTATCATTTTTTTGAAAATTTCTGGGTATTTTTGAAAATTTGTGAAGTTTTAGAAATATGCACTTGTGACCCCCCTAACTTAGACTTTTGCATTGTCCTCAAGAAAAAAGGACTAAAATCTAACTCAAAGCGAATGAAAAGTGCGGAAAAATAAAACAAACAAATATTTCAAATGCATAAAGACACTAAATGACCCTAACACATGACCCAATAATACACTAAATATCACCCCATACGCGTCGGGGGTGCAACGACCTCTCATCTCTCCACAAACTCACCCGACCCCACTCACAGGGTTCAATGCTCTCCTCGTCTCTCCCGTTCTAGGATTATAATCCAATAATCAGAACAAGTTGTGACCTCGCCCATAGATAAAGGATAGACTGGGAGACTCATCGTGACTAATTGGAAAGGGATCCTCGTGATGCTGGCTCAAAGTGTGGTCTGCGTCGCTGACTCGGAGGGAACACCTAGGTTTCTTTCAATTTTTAAGATGCATGGGTTGGTCTCTAAGTCAGATGAACCATAACTTTTCTCCTCACTTGCCTTCGGGGCCTCTAGTGGTGTGGGTGGATTGTCACAACGAAGGAATTCATCATTTTTTTCTTTCAATTCACTTTCGTCTAAGTGACTACAAGATTCCAATAGGGATTGGACTTCAACAGTAAGGCTCTCATCCACCGGACCGAATTCTCTTTCAAATTCTTCCATGCCCATGTCCCCTAGATCTCTCTCTCGAGTAGTGCCTACGTCCTCTCTTACTTTATCGATCTCTAACTCCACCATTTTTCTCTCCTCTAACCCCTCTCTCTCTCTCTCTCTCTCTATTGCGGTCACTACACACCTCTCCCCCACTTTTCTTTCATCGTCACAATTACCACTATTACTTGATGAAATAGGGCACACCCATAACGTCTCTCTCTTGTGGGACCCTTTATTCTCGTGATTTGACACTAAAGAGGATCCTAAGGCGTCTCCATAATAATTCTCCTCAAAGTATTCCTCTATGATCTCATCTATGAAACTCACCGCGTGAAGATCATCTTCTTCCCCTGCCTGTTAGGTGATATGGAAGATGTTGGTCTCTAAAGTCATGTTCCCAAAAGTGAGTTGCATTCTCCCATTCTGAGTATTGATGATTGCGTTAGCCGTAGCTAAGAACGGGCACCCAAGGATGATAGGAACATGGTTTCTTGAGGTAAAGGAGGGCTCTGTGTACCAAATGACAAAATCTACCGGGAAGTAGTAGGTGTCAACTTGGACTATCACGTTCTCAATTATGCCTCGTGGAATCTTTACGGTTCGATCCGCTAGTTGGAGAGTGACCTTTGTGGGCTTCAGGTCGCCCAAGTCAAGTTGCCTATAAATGGAGTAAGGGAGGATATTTACACTTGCTCCCAAATCTAGTAAGGCTTTTTCAATTTTATTTTCTCCAATGATGCAGGAAATGGTGGGTGCACCGGGATCTTTGAATTTAGGCGGGAGATCATTAAGTAAAATGGAGCTCACGTTCTGTGCTAGAAAGACATTCATATTTACCTTCATCTTTCTCTTTACCGTCAACAAGTCTTTGATGACCTTTGCATAAGCTGGAATTTGCTTAATGGCATCGAGGAACGGTAAATTCAGCCTTACTTGCTTCAATACGTCTAGCACGTCATCACGTGGGTTTCCTTTATGTGAAGGAATCAACCTTTGAGGAAACGGTGCCGCGGTGGGTGGTTTCGCTACTACCTCGGGCTCACTAGTGTCGTCTTTATCACTCTCATTCAAGGGGACATCTTCGGCCTCTTTCGTGCTGGGCGAAATCTCCTTGTCTTTAGGTACATCTTGTGGAGGAGGTGACAAGTCAACTACTCTCCCACTACGTAGAGTGGTAATTGCTCTACATTGCTCAGGATGGTCATGGGGTGTCGAGTTAACACTAGTTTGACCTTGGAGAGGTCTTTGGCCCTGGGCAGGAAACTTTTCCTTCTCTTGGATACTCCACGATGATTACAACTATGAAATGTTCCAATTCATGTCATTCAATATGCGCTCATGCCTAGAATTAGTTATAGTCTGGTTATTAATAAAGTGGTTGATAGTATCCTCGAGACTTCTCCGTGGTGGCCGGATATAAGATCCTTGAGGTGGTGGTGCTTGAACATGTCCTTGCATGTGTGGAGCTTGTTGAAAGTGTTGTGGTGGAGGAGGGGCAACATGAGAAGTAGGGTTCATCGCAACATGTTGTTGTCCATAGTTAAAACCAGGATGGTTTTTCCATGAAGGGTTGTAAGAATTTCCGTGCGGTGCACCGAAATTACCCTTAAAACCTCATATACCACTAACCTGCTCTTGAAGCATCACTTTGTAGGCGGGTATAGTCGGGCATTACTCAGTTGAATGACCCGCGTCACAAATTGCACACACCTTCTCGACGGGGTTTGGTATGGATCCAGCTGGTCCTTTTCCACATATCTCGCATAGGTCTCGAAAACCTTTCTCAAGGGTATCCAATTGACTGTCCGTCATAGAATTCTTATCTACGTGAAATAGGCCGGACGTCGACGGGGTCGTGGTCACTTGCCGATTTCAATTTTGAGCGTTAGGATCAGATGTATCCCAGGATTGGGTAGTCTCGGTGACGTACCTCAGGTGAAGCTCAGCATCGTGGGCGTCTAAGTCGATAAAAGGTCCACTTCCCATAGTTTCAACGAGTTGTTTGGAGTTAAGATTCAGCCCATTATAGAGAAAAGAGATGATTTGCACTGAATCAAATCCATGATGGGGGCATGAAGTAACTAACTCATTGAAATGCTCATAACATTGATGAAATGGCTCATTTTCAGATTATCTGAATGCTTGAATTTGAGCCTTTATGGAGATTGTTCGATGTGTTGGGAAGAATTTCTTGAGAAATCTCGATTGTAACTCGTTCCAAGATGGAATCGAGCTTGGAGGTTAAGACCATAGCCAGGTCTTAGCTTTATCTTTGAGCGAGAAAGGGAAGAGTTTGAGGCGGATCACTTCTTGGGTGCAAATTTGATCATTGAGAGTATCGCACACATCCTTAAATTCCCTAATGTGGAGATATGGCTTTTAAGAATTTATACCATGGTAGTGTGGTAACATCTGGATCATCCCATTTTTGAAACGAAATTTCCCAGAATTATACGGGAGTATAATGCATCCTGGAGTGACCATGCGCTCGGGATATAAGATATCTCTTAGCGGGCGGTATGGGGCCTCTTCCTCACCGGCGACTGCACTACCGTGTTGCGACATCTCCCTCTCTCTTAATGACTCAGTGCTCTCACTTGGTGTGCTCGAGGTGTACTCGGGGGTGTGTCCTAAGAATGAAAACGGAGTGTTGTTTGAGATTGAGTGTGACGGTGTGGGAGGTGGGATACAGAACTGTGGGGCGTTTGGAGTATGAGGGCTATCGGGGTTATACTCAACGATTGGATTTTTGTGAATGATGGTTGGAGTATTATGGGGTGTAGGAGTGAATTCAGAATTTTGCATTAATGGCTTATGAGAGATGATGGTGAATCTTTTTGTGCTTTTTGAATTTTTTTTATATGTTTTTGGATTTTTTTGAGATTTTTGGTCAAAGCTTTGGATTGACTCGATCTAATCCTAAGTCTACCTAGTTCCCGGGAAACGGCGCCAAAAACTTGACGCGACTCAGAATGTGTCTCTAATGTGCGTTCACTCTAGGCTTAAGTGCAAGCTTGTCGCGTTAGTAATAAACCTGGTAAGTCAGGATCGTATCTACAGGGAAAAAGGACAACGGAGTTGTAACGACGGGAAAAGACGGAGGAACCCTAACTCTGACTCTAAAAAGAAAGGAAAAATGATTTGATTTTGGAGTAATGATTAGACTAAATGCAATGATGAAATAATGAAGAAATGCAGCTATATTAAACTACCTAAAATATGAATGAAAAATGATTTGAAACTTTTGTCTAAGTGATGGGAAAAACAGGACGGGAATACAATCCCCCAACCCCAGTGAATTGCAGTTATAATACTAATCATGAATTTAACTGATTAAATTGACCCGGAATTTAGTACTCCCAAGCATTATGTATACGAGGTTCAAGCCCGCATCATACTTAATCTGAGGATGAGTAAATCGGTATCGCGATAGTGACACTCGAATTGCATTCTAAATCATCACGATTACCCAGAGGCAAACGAGATATAAAGACCTACAATTGTTATGTTCCTACGCAATACGGTCGTATTCAATCACTAAATTCAGAGGATTAATGTTATACGCTTACAATTAACACATCAGGTTGGGTTCATGTACCCCGGCCTTAGAAAATCTAGCTTAACATGATGAAAGTGATGAAAACAGTGATTGATGTGCAGGGATCAATGTTTAATCTAAATAAAACTTATGAATTGATGTAGAATAGAATTGAAAAGAGAGAATTACTCACTAATTCTTACCAAAACAGTAACAACAGAAATGAAGAACACAGAATTCTAAATTAACCTTGAATCTTTGGATTTAAACTAGAAATTGTATCTAAACTAGGGTTTGCTGGAAAAGAAAGGAAAAATCTATTATTCTCCCTAAAATCTTCGTGCTAAGAATGATAATAAAATGGATTTATATACCCTACAAGACTCCAAGAGTTTTAGCAGTATTAGGACTCTCTATTAGAGGAAAATTAGAAAATTAAAACTGCAACAGCCGGACCGGTCCCCCTCCACCCCCGGACCGGTTCTTTTAATTTTTGGGTGGACCGGTCCCAGGGCGGACCGGTTCTTTTAATTTTTGGGCGGACCGGTCCCAGGGTGGACCGGTTCTTATAATTTCTTCCTTCTTCGGTTTGCCTTCGATCCGAGGTCTACTGGAGTTTGCACAGCGGGCCGGTCTGGGGTGAACGCGGACCGGTCCTGGGACGGACCGGTTCTTTTAATTTCTGGGCGGACCATTCCTCTCTTGATTTGACTTTTTCTTCTATCTTTGACTGCTCATAACATTCACATCCGGACCCCAATTGAGGTGCCATTTTTTCGAATGTTCTTGTAGTTGAAAGCTCTTCAACTTTCCAGTTGGCCCCACCTTCGGAATAAGGCTACAAAATTACAAAAATGCCCTTTACTCCCCATTTCTTGGTTTTCTTTCACTGTTTTGAGTTCTCTTTGGCACTAACTTGCATGAAATACCTGTAGAACACATAAGGGATACACAAAATACGAAATACTTGCCATAAAGGGTTAGTAGCATAAATATAAGTCAAATCCAATCTATTTACACTGCACGAGATCATACAAATACCGAAATTAAGGGGATAAATGTGAAGAATTTATGCCTAATCAGTGATGTTGCCAATGCACCCGGACAAGTGGAACTACCTTTGACCTTAGCCTCCTCTCACTATAATCTAGGATAGCCACCGGTATCTCCTCATATGAACTGTCTGGATGTAACTCAATCTCCTCAATCGCAATGTGAGTGTGTGACAACTCATCTCAAAGGTATCGCCTCAGTGACGAAATGTGGAACACATCATGGATACGATGCAAGTGCTCCGGTAACCCAAGTATGTAAGCCACTGGTCCGACCCTCTCTATAATAGGGAATGGCCCTACATATCTCGGAGCCAACTTCCCTTTCTTCCTAAATCTCATTACCCCCTTCATCGGGGATACTTTTAATAAAACCTGGTCCCCCACTTCGAATTCTCAGAAGAACCTTTTAGCATCGGTGTAGCTTTTTTGTCTGTCCTGGGCTACTCGTATGCGATCTCGAATCATCTCGATCCTGCTCGATGTATCCTAAATTACCTATGGTCCAAGTAACTTGTTGTCTCCCACTTCTAGCACGCATGATGAGGAACGATAAGGTTGACCATACATTGCTTCGAATGGGGCCATGCCAATCATAAACTGATAGGAGTTGTTATAAGCAAACACCACCAGTGGAAGATACTGCTCCCAACCTCCACCAAAATCAAGGATACACATGTGTAACATGTCCTCGAGCATCTGATTAGTGCGCTCAGTCTGCCCATCGATCTGAGGATGATACTTTGTACTCAACCACAACTTGGTACCTATAGCTTCCTGGAAACTCTCCCAAAATGAGACACAAAAGTCTTATCTCTGTCTGACACGATATTAAGAGGTACGCCATGCAGTCTTACTATCTCCGCAATAAAAAGCTGGGCATACTTTCCTGCCGTATAGTCTGTTCTGACGGGAAAAAAGTGGGCTACTTTAGTCAAACGATCCACAATGATCCATATAGAATCGTGCCCCCTCTGCGAAGTGGGCAACCCGGTGATAAAATTCATGGAAATGCCTTCCCATTTCCACGTAGGAATCTCCAATGGATGAAGCAAACTTGGTGGTCTCTGATGGTCCACTTTCACTAACTCGCAAGTGGTACACTTGGATACGAACTCTGCAATGTACTTTTTCATCCCGCTCCACCAATACTGTCACCTCATATCCTGGTACATTTTGTCCCCACCATGATGTACCGTAAATTGGGACCCATGTGACTCCGTCATCACTGCATGTCGAAGTTCCTCCCCCTATGAAACAACGAGTCTCCCATTGAAGCGTAAACCACCCTCGGAACTTACTTAATAAGATTCAGCTCACCTGACTAAAAGCTGCCTAATCTGATCTTGATAGAACAAATCCGCTGCCTGTGCATGTACTACTCACGTAAGAATCTGAGGCCTAACTTTCATCGAAGATATAAATGATCGAGTCACGGCATCCTGATGTCCCAATTCCTTCCATTTTTCCTTCCACACCTCGACTGTGTCATCTACCAGCCTACGTCTTAATGCATCAGCAAATACATTAGCCTTACCCGGGTGATAGTGTATTTTAAACTGATAATCTTTTACAAACTCAAGCCACCTGCGTTGGCGCATATTCAACTCTTTCTATGTGAACAAGTATTGCAGTGACTTGTGGTCTGTAAATAAGCGAAACTATTCCCCCAATAAGTAATGCCTCCAAATCCAAAGCGCAAATACGACTGCTGCCAGCTCTAAGTCGTGGGTGGGGTAATTCTTCTCGTGAGGCTTAAGATTTCGGGAAGAAAACACTATTGCCTGCTCCTCTTGCTGGAATACTCTCCCAAGCCCCTGTAAGGATGCATCAGTGTAGACCAAGTACTCCACTCATGCCCTGGGAAGTGCTAATACGGGTGCTGAAGTCAACTTGTCCTTCAGCTCATCGAACACCAAATGACATGCATCATCCCAAACAAACGACACACCCTTATGAGTCATATTTGTCATCGGACCCGCAATCTTTGAGAATCCCCGAATAAACCATCTGTAGTATTTGGCTAATCCCAAAAAACTTCGCACCTCCGTCGGTGTCATGGGTTGTCCCCACTCCCTCACCGCTGACACCTTACTAGGGTCCACATATATCCCTTTCTCTGATACAATGTGTCCCAAAAATTGTACCTCCCGCTGCTAAAATTCACATTTTTCATACTCGGCGTACAACTCATGCTCTTGTAAGGTCTGTAGAACCATACGTAAGTGCTTAGCATGATCCTCCTTGGTGCAGGAATAAATCAGGATGTCATCTATGAAGACAATGACAAACTGATCTAGGAATTCTCTGAATACTCTGTTCATCAAGTCCATAAATACCGCTGGGGTGTTGGTTAGACCAAATGGCATAACCCTGAATTCAAATGACCCATACCTCATCAGAAAAGTACTCTTAGCCATGTCCTGCTCTCTAATGAACAGTTGATGGTACCCGGATCTCAAGTTTATCTTCGAGAAGTGGGCCGCTCCTCTCAGTTGGTCAAACAAGTCATCGATACGAGGCAACGGATACTTATTCCATATCGTGACTTTGTTAAGCTCCCGATAATCAATACAAAGTCATAGGGACCCATCCCTCTTCTTCACAAATAGAACTGGGGCACCCCAAGGCGAGGTGCTCCTACAGATGAAGCCATGTCCCAACAACTGTTCTATCTGATCCCGTAACTCCCTCATCTCTGTCGGAGACATACAGTAAGTCGCATGAGCTATCGGACGAGTGCCCGATGCTAAGTCTATCACAAACTTGATCTCCCTACTCAGAGGCAACCCCGGTGTATCCTAGAATACATCAGCAAACTCGCAGACGACCGGTATTGAATCGAGTTGAACCACTACTGCAGAGGTCTCATCCTCTATATAAAATAAGTGGGTGGACGACCCTCCCTCAGAATGAGGCATCGCCACTAAGAACATCTCCTGGCCCAGAATGGCGAACACAATACTCCTACTGAAGCAATCAATCATGGCCCTATACTCGACTAGCTAATCCATGCTAATAATGGCATCATACTCAGACATATCTAACACTAGCATATCAGCCGGTAAAATCAAACTGCCAATCTCTATGCCTACTCCCCTGCATATGAAGAAAATCATCGACCCATTACCTAGCGGTGAGTCTACACTTGTCACTGTACTCTCGGTCGTGCCTAACAACCAGTGGCTCGTGTAAAGTTAGTGGTTATAAAGGAGTGTGATACCCCCGTGTCAAATAAGATACGACCCAAAGTACCATGGATAGAAAACTTACCCTCCACTGCGGGTGGTACCTGCGAAACTGTGGCCTAGTGGACGTTATAGACACGTCCATACTGCAACTACCCCTGCTGCATCGAAATTGCGGGCAAAGCTGGAACTGGAGCTGGTGCTGGTAGGGAAACGGTAAAAATAGGTCTCTGAGGCTCCTGGTGAGCAACTTGCTGCCAAGGAACTCTGTCCTTATGAGGGCACTCCTATTTCTTATGTCCAGTCTTGCCACAATTATAACATTCCCCGATGAAGTTTCCTCCCCTATGTCCCTGATAGCCTCGTCCCTGTTGGCCGTTACCACCCCTACCTTGGCCCCATTGGCCTTGTTGTCCTCCCTGCTGCTGGCCTTATGGCTAACCCTGCTGCTGACCCTATGGCTGGCCCTGGTGGCCCTGCCTCCAACCCCCATGACCATGCCTGAAACCTCCAAAATGAAACCTCTTAGAGACTCCCCCTGTTGGGAACCCTGCCTGTGACTCTGCTCAACTGGTACCTCACTGCCTACATCCCCCTATCTTGACCAACTGGCTGGGCTCTCCCCCTCGCTTGCTCCCCTTAGCATGGAAGCGGTTGTCCTCACAATGCAATAAGGCTTCATTCAGAACGTAGGTATATGAGTGTAGGGAAAGTTTACCCAATAGATACTGGCGTATCCTCCATGTCAAGCCATCCATGAACATCTGAATGCGCTTCTCCTCAGTAGGCACCTCATCCGGTACCATATTTGTCAATCGCGTGAACTCCTCGTATTCTGCAACTGTTCTCCCTTCCTGGGTGAGGTATAAGAGTTTTTGCCTCATCTTAGTCTTGACGGCGGAAGGAAAGTACTTGCGGTCGAACCGCACCTAGAAATCACTGATCGTCATCAAATCTCGCTCCTCGATAGTAGTAGTGGACTCCCACCACTGTAAGGATGCCCCTCTTAGCTTAAAGGTAGCCAAAACTTACCTCTGAATCTCCGTGCACTCATACATACGAAGGTGTCGTTGTATGTCCTTTTTCCACTGACTAGCAATAACCACATCAGAAATGCTCATGAACTTTGGGGGACATTCCCTCTGAAAGGACTCCCTCACTCTTTCCCATGCAGTGGGAAACGAATGCACTGGAACTGGTGCTACTACCTGAACCTGGGGTGGGTCCTACTATACCACTGCTAAGGCTATATTCACCGCTTGTGCAACTATCGCGGCAACCTCTGATGCGTTCATTGTCCCCTGAGCCTGTACTGTCGGCTGCTCTGGCTGGGCCTGTCGATCTCTTGGTGCAAGTCGAGGAGGCATCTGAGAGGAGAAAGAATTTTATTAGTCCACAATTATTACTAAATCTAAAATATTTGAAGACGTAAACACAAATATTAAGATCACAACAGTCCTAAAGATAGGGCTCTATATCAAAGGACGCAAAGTTGAAAACATAGTAAGTCGTACAGATTCTAAAGGACACTAGAACCTGATGCTCTGATACCACCTGTGACACCCCGCCCAATTAAATATCGGGTGATCAGTCCTTTATAAAATTTAAAATAGAATGTTCGGTTGGTTCATTCTTAGCATTAGTGTCAAAAACATAATAACTCATTTAATCACCTAATATAATTAAGCTAAGTGTCAAAATATTTTTTTATTTAAAAGCATTTAATTACCAAACCAAGAAATTAAATATAAACCATCCATGCATAATTAATTAATATAAATACTGAATCAGAATCACATGCTGAAATAGATAAGACTGGATAAAACATTCCAGTTCAAAACTCTTAAACCAAAACCATAATAACTAACAATCCAAATGAAAATGAACGAAAAGAAAACTGAACATAATCTGAAAATTGTCTAAGTAATGGGCGACACATGCCACAAAGAGAATGTCTATAAATAAGGGGAATTAAATGATGATGCGTCCAATACGAAGACCTACATCTTCCACAACAACTGCAGCACGCCAAGCAATCCGAGTCTCTAAGCCTGGTGTCCTTGTGGATGAGCACCTGATATAATACATACACATAGCAAGAGAGAGAGAAGAGATACAAGAAACGGGTCAGAGCTCGATGTTAAAAAATATTTATTTAAGCAAGTATTTAAAATTTGCAATGAAGCAAGTATCAAGTGCATGTTAGTTCGAACTCTCACATGAGATTCTCACCTCTCTTCTATTGTGAACGCATAACGTATATTTAATTTTCTCCTTAGCTATACCACCCAATATAACTAGTCTGAAATCATCCTAATAGCATTTATTCTCACCATTAGTAAACCCGTATCGCCCATACAATACATTATCAAATTAGCCTATGTCGAATAGCTAATTAGTATATTTTCCCGTTTTCATAATAAATTAATTATACTCTTAAGATTTACTTTATAAATATACATGCCTATCTCTACAAGCTATACACAGAAGGTTGATTCACAAACTCACGTACATATATACATATAGTCACATCTTCCCTATATATATATATATATATATATATATATATTATAATACTGCACCCCCGGGCTAAGACCCATTAGCGCACCTAACCACAATACTATACCCCCGGGTTATCACCCATTAGTACACTTATTTTAATAATATTATACCCTCGGGTTATCACCCATTAGTACTCTTATAATTCATTATTGCACCCCCGGGTTATCACCCATTAGTACACTTAATAATCAGTTTCTTACACCCCCGGGTTATCACCCATTAGTGCCTTTAATAATAATAATATTACATAATAGGCATACACACATCCTATTATAATGTATAGGTATTCTTCTCACCTACATAAATACTTCTCTTACGTATTTTGATTTCAACATTTCGTAGTACAATTATTGAGATTATTAGTCCTCTCATAATCTCTAAGGTACATTCTCTCCATTCCGAATTAATTAAAGTATTCAGTCATTCATACTTTTCCCGTAATTCTGCCTTACTTAAGTTTATTACCTGGTAATTTATCCCTCTTCCATAAACCAATAAACTCAAAAATGGGTTCTAAGAAATTTCCAAAATTTCACTCTTTCGCTCGAACCAGATGGCATGTCGTTCTAAGGACTGCCACGTATTGCTCGAACGACTTCGCGCGAGATGCAATCTCGCTTGAACGACTTCGATCGACTTCGGGCGAGAATGCGTTGTTCGTCTTCTACCTAGATTTTCAGCGTTTTCCCACCCTTTTTAAACATAAAACCTCTAATTCAACATCCCAAACTCCAAACAAACAATCCTAATTCGAATCCCATCAATAAGAAATGAAATTTAACATCCTAGAATCATCAAATCATTACGAATCATCCGTAAAACATGAAATCCCCAATTTAATTTATCAGAACCCTAGTTCTTCAAATTAGTATTCCATAACACATAATTTCCAGATTTGTTCTACACATAAGTTCATCAAAAGGTGATTTCTAGTCTACATACATGAAGGGTTTCAATTTAACAAATCTCATAATCAATTTACATATCTAAATTCCTCAATTTCATCATTTTTTTGAACCAAAACATGTTCCTAAAAATCCTATACTAACATGAGTATGATAAACGCTAAAGTATAGCAAGTTATAAACACTTGACTTTAATTTGCCGTCTGATTTCTTGATGTTGTTGGTATGGGTGTGTTCCCCTTGTCTCGATCTACACGGTGGTGGTGGTGATTGCGCAAGATGGTGTCAATTTGGCCCTCTTCTCTTGGAAATAGCTCTCCCTCACACTTTCTATGGCCATTCTTACTTCCTATAACTTTTTAACCGTAATGGATTTTCTTTGGCTGATAATGTAACTCTCAATTTTCGTCCATTAATTTAGCCTAAAAATCCAATTTACCATAATGCCCTCTCAGGGTGCCGGTTAGGCCTAAAATTTCCCCCGGACCCAAACTAAACACCCAGGTATACTATGTTCACTATCCCGACCCTTCCGGACTCAACGGTAAACTCAAAATGACCATACGAGTTACTAAAAATAATTAATATATTTGTTCCACTAAATTAGTCCCGACATGACTTCCACGCGCATCTGACTTAATTCACTAAACTGTCGTATTATTCTCTCTCGACAATTTATCAAAGTGTATAGTTCCGTATTACATATCGCAAAGTAATGGCACGCTAGATAATATTCATTTTTATTAAACCCAAATTAATTAATAATTTAATTCTCACATTTAATTTCCATTAATCCCTTTGTAATAATTAATCCCATAATTATTTAAATCATCAAAAATATGGGGTATTACATACTTTCCCCCTAATAAAGGAATTTCGTCCTGAAATTCGAAAAAAATAAGGCATACCTGGTATGAATAAATCTAGATATTTCTCACGCATATCCGCCTCACGCTCCCAAGTAGACTCCTCCACATAGTGATGCTGCCACTGCACCCGGACAATTGGAACTACCTTTGACCTCATCCTCCTCTCACTATAATCTAGGATAGCCACCGGTCTCTCCTCGTATGAACTGTCTGGTTGTAACTCAATCTCCTCAATCGCAATGTGAGTGTGTGCTAACTCATCCCGAAAGTATAGCCTCAGTGACGAAATGTAGAACAGATCATGGATACGATGTTGTAACTCTTGAATGGTTTATATTTATTTCTGCATGTACTGTTTTGTTTAATTAAAAAGTTAAAATTTGGCACCATCTTTTTGGAATACTAGGTGGTTAGTAAGTTTTAAAAAAGTTTTTCGACAGTGATGATAAGGTTGAACCAACTGGGATTCCTGTTTTAATTTGGTATAGGACTGATCACTCGGTATTTTATTAGGTGGGATGTCACAATAGTCTTTTCCATACACAAGCCTATACGGGGATATACCCAGTGGTGTTTTGTAGGCAGTGCGATAAGCCCACAATGCATTCAAATTCACTGTTTTCTCGATGATTTCATGGCCATCAAGCTAGCAAATCTTCTCAATAATATATCTTCTTGAGAAATATATAAACCAATATTCTTCCCAGAATCTCCATTCTTCTACTTTGGCCCCAAGACTTTTTTTTTTCTTTAACTTATTCTCACAATCTTCATATCTCCACCAAATGACCTCGGATCTTCACCAAACTTTAGAGGTACCTGTAAAAATATAAAATAACTTATATTAATTTAAATTCAGGCCCAGAAAGTTTAGAAAATTACCAATTTACCCTTGATTGTATTATAGACCCCGAAATTCATAACCTTTCCATTTTAACTCCGAATTCAACCAAATTTCAGGGAGAACTTTATTTTTGCCTAGATACATATTTAAAAATTATTTTCAGGACCATAAATTTCTAAAATTACAATTTCACCTCCTAGAGTTATTAAAATTTTATTTTTAACTCGAATTTTATTCAAACTTGCCTTTTTCTTTTATTTCACGAAACGACCATAAAAGCTCATTATTTCTGATACAATGGGCCTAAAAAGTCCTAGATTTGGGCAGAATTCATACAAAATAATGCCCTCATCAATAGGTCTTTACCTTTCACAACCATTTTCTTTGGAATTTCTTTGTTGGTGAAGTAGCCCTTATAAAAAAATGGATACCAAAAGTCACGAGGGTGATGAAATTGTTCTCCTCACCTCTAATGGATGCAGCCCTCGTAACACTTCTTTGTTGCATTCTATTTAGTTGTATATTATCAAGGATTGCACAAATGTTAACATTAGTATATTCCGCAGAAAATATTATTAAATTTTCCAGAATTTAGGAACTACAAAATGAAGTGCAGCACGATGTGGAGGTTGCGACGTATACTCACCTAATATTGAGGGTTTTCCCCACTATCGTGACATCTTATGTGTTTTCTCTCACTCAGATTCTTTTTAATGGATTTCCCATCCCTTTCCAGAAATGTAGAAGTATTTTCCTTTCCAGTTCTTTACAGTGGAAGGCCCCTAGCATAAAAAACCTCATCATTGTTTCGAATGGCAAAATTGTAATACCATGCAAACTTAACGGAGTTCTCCTTTGGCCGATAGAAGTGGGAGAACTCCACGGGAGTAATATCCCTGCTAAACTTATCCTTCCAAAGTATCAGCGTGTCAAGAATAGCCCTCGAGCCATTTGGGTCGAATTGGATAGGTTCTAAATTCACGGCACTTAAGATTCTCCTGATGGGAACTGGCACATGTAGCCGCAGCCCGTAGATGAGGCATGCAGAGGAAAACATACCCCATCATTAGGAACTGCAGAACATGGTTTTTGTTTCACAATAGGAGTTGAACAAATAACTCCAACGGGAAATTCAAAGGCTGGAGCCACTTGATTGACTCACTCTTCGGTCATGATGCAGCGAATATTTAAGGCTATAGGAGCTCTCAAAACTCTATCAGACGGGCCAACTGGCACATCTCTGGCCTCAAAAGGCCCAACTACTACAACTTTCACTTCAACGGAATGATGGTTACTGGAGTTGCTATCTTCCCCCATAGTCGCAGCTTCAGTAGTATTCCTACAGGTTGTGGATTCCCCGAAATCAGAGTCAAGAACGACACTGTTGGGACAATCTTTAAGTAGACAGGGTCCAACATCCTTCAAATCCTTCACAAAAGGAATATCAGGAGGAGGAGTGCCGAAGTGAGTTTTTCATAAGTCTACTAGAAACTCTTGGGGGTCCCAACTTATAGTGCTACAGTAGGACTTGAAAAGAAGAAAGTCTTCGCTGTTAGGTGATGCAGACACTATGGTCAAAAAAGCCCAAAATAGAGGCCGTGGTGTATAATATATACATACAAATACAGAAAAATGACAAATTCAAACATGACTCTCAAAGGCTGCAGCTAATTACTCTAAGTTTCTGCCATAGCCTAAAGACTGTAGTCAGGAGGAATTACTACTACCAAGTGGACTTAGAATTGCGGGCTATAAACGAGAGTTAATTAACCTAGTCTAAAATCCCCATAATAAGAATTAAGGGCTAAAGCTAATCAGTTCAGAACCAAAGACTGCAGCCAAGGGAATTATAATTATTACTGATACACAGCCATAGCAATATAGCGCGAGTCTTACTACCAACTGTAGCCAAATGCACAAACATGTTTGTATTGAATCATGGACATGTTCTTGATGAGTTTTTTCATTTGAATTATCTATACCTATCGCTAAGGCATACATAATCCTTTTGTTCATGTATATGTTAAAATAAACCGTCATTTTTGGGGATAAGAAAAGAAAGGGTCTTGGCTCATGTGAATCGTATGAGCTACCTACGTACCTCTAGGGGTTTTAAAAAATTTCATTTTTGAAAGTAAAAATATTTTTAGAGGATCATGCCCCACATAGTTCTGAGTAGAGGGAAATGAATATTTTTTTTTAAGATTAGAATGGTGATGAGAAGAGTCGTAGCGCATTGAGATTAAGGGTAGAATTTCTAAGATGGTCCAGGTTGACTGGACGTGCCATCTCTTCACCATCAAGGTCGATGAGAATAGTGGTGCCGCCAGATAGGATCTTCTTTACAATGTAGGGGCCGCTCCAATTAGGCTTCAATTTCCCTGTGGGGTTCCATATAGGCTTTACTATTTCTTTAGGGGCTAAGTCCCCTTCTCGGACACCACGGTCCTTGACTCTCTTATTAAATGATCGTGCTATTTGGCGATGGTATCCTTGTATGTGATATAAAGCTTTCAGTCTCCTTTCGTCCAATAGTGACAGCTCATCAAGATGGCTTTGATGCCAGTCTTCCTCGCTGACTTTGCTTTCAAGCATGACATATAGTTAAGGGATTTTTATCTCCACGAGTAAGACTGCTTCCATGTCATATACTAGAGAGTAAGAGGTAGCCCTAGTAGATGTTCGAACTAAAGTGCAGTATCCCTAGAGGGCATAAGGGATTTGATCCGTCCAATCTCATAAACTCTCGGTCATCTTGTTGTTGATGACTTTGAGGTTTTTATTAGCGGCTTCGACTGCTCTATTAGTTTGAGGTCGGTAGGGAAATTATTTGTGCCTCTGAATCCCATACTTGTCGACATCTTTTGTGACTTCTGCCTCAAAATGTAACTCATTGCCTGACAATAGCTCGTGTGGAACCCCATAACGATAGATGATATTTTTCTTAATGAATTTGGCCACCTTTTTGGCATTCAAGACTGCGTATGACTCGTCTTTGACCCATTTGGTAAAGTAGTCAATGGAAACTAGGATAAACTCATACCCATTGGAGGCCTTAGGCATAACTTTCCCTATGATGTCGATCCCCATGTGGATAATGGTCAGGGAGAGGTCATATTGTACAATTCTCGCAGAGGCAAGTGCTGGAGGTTAGAAAACTATTGGCATTTAAGGCATCTCTAGACATAGGCAGTGCAATCCTGAACCATGGGAGTCCAATACCAACCCTGTCAGATGATTCTCTTAGCGAGCATATGGCCATTCATGTGAGGTCCTCATTCCCCGCTATAGATTTTCTACATCATCTCTTCAATGTTAGCCCCTGCGATGCAATGTAAATGGGTTCCATTGAAATTTCTCTTGAACAGTGATTTGTCGTAGACAGTGTATTGGGTAGCCAACATGCTAAGAGTTGCTAGGTCTTTTTTGTTAGAATTTTGGGTTCAACTCCTACTGCGAGAGTTATCTGTTCAACTCCTACTGCGGAACAAAAACCATGTTTTTTTCAATGAAATTATTCAAAACGTAACAGCATCAGCCTATTGCTTTTGTAGGATTTAATGGAGATATGAGAAGTACATCTATAGATGTGAATCTGGCATTTTTTATTTCTCCCATCGAAACTTCTGTAGGTTGTTTTTTTTTAAACAGTGGATATAAAAGGATAAGAAGTGCATTCTTGATCGAATAAGTGTGATATGACTAATATGTTCCTTACCACCGTGGAATGTTAAAGATAACTGCCTGCTGCCTTAGAACAAAGGATGCAGCCTAACACCTCTAGCATTGCACCCTCTTCACCCTCTATGACCACCTTCTGCATCCACTAGTCGCTGCCTTATCCCGTATAGGCTGTGGCACTTCACCCCAGTTACTATGGCCATTGCCTGGATTAACATACCACAACTCCTTCAGACTTATTGCTGCCTGGGCTCAAATAGGCCGCCGCCCTTGCTCATGGAACTGTCACCCAACCATAAAGATTACTTACTCTTCAGACTTATTTACATATCACGTGCTCAGGGCATGTGACACGGCCTATATATCTCTTATAAATTGAGGTTCTCACCTCAAGATAAAGGGATCCGAGATAATCACCCTTGGAGAAGCCCTGCCAAACTCTTTGTACAACCCTAATACAACTTCGGGGCTATTCCCCTACCTTGTAGTCATCTCCCCGGCCCACCCAGAATCGCTACAATCATGTATTATCCTCTCTTAACTCTATTGTACGCCTATTGTGGCTATGTAAACTTGTATTACGACATGTATATAATGAGAGTGAGTTAGCAAAGTGGATGTAGGCTCGTTTTAATAGCCGAACCACTTTATATCTTGTGTTTTGTCTCTCTTTACTTGCTTTATATCTATTTTACACTTGACTTGTTGGTATGAGAACGATGTCTGCCTGATTTGTCGTATCATAAAAGTGTATGATTGATAAATATAAATTTGACATCATGTATTGTATTGTAGGTCCAACACCATATAGTAGATGTAATAATGAGACGATTTTGGTGTAGAAGATCTTCCTTGAGTTGTGGTCATTTAACTGATTAAAGACTTTCAGCCCCTTTATATCTACTGATTTTTTAATGCATGACATAAATGATCAATCTGTTGTGTACGGTCATCGTGGAGATCATAAATTTCCTGGAACACATTGTAATGATGTTGAGCAAGATTGTATATGTAGTTATATTTTCTTAAAAATGAACTGGACATAGAGTCTTATGATCTATCTATTATTCACATGCCTTGTGTAATTCATATTTTATTCTTGTAGTAGATCCAGATGTAATATAGAACTAAAGAAAGTTCAGTTTAGAATCTGGATGCAATTGCCAAATCATAAAAATGGTATGTTCGTCACCACACACTGAACTATTTACCCAAATCGACCTCAGTTAAATCAATCTCTCTCCTCCTCGAACAATCGGATTGCGAAGAACGCACGTCTCTGACCTTCATTAGATCGCCAATAGTCTTCGACTGATTAAATGCGATGGAGAAGATTTGACATGAAAGTTTCTTTCTAGTTAATTTTAATTGGTAGATTCAATAATAATTGAATCTACTGCTAATCATAGGCATCCTATGTGAGGGTGTGAATTCAAAGTAGCAACAATGAATTAAATGAATCCTATCTCAACTTAGAAGAAGCAAACCTCAAGAGCGCGGAAGCGAATGAATAGTGAGATTGAAAAAATCCCTACTATCTAAAAAGAGGGATCTTCCTCTTCAATAGTTAGAAGACTAAACTACCCTCATTAAATTTAAAATTCCTATTATACCCTTAATAATAGTCAACATATCTCTTCCCAATTCATTAGCTCCCGTGAAATACCCAGGTTCATTGCATCCCATCTTTCTCATATTCATTCACACATACCAAGCAACCAAATACATTCATGTTCCAACCCTAGAAATCCAGATTCAGTTGCTTCAAATTTCATTCTCCAATTCACTCACATTCATTCATCCTATCTCTCTCCTATTCATTCACGCATATCAACCATCAAAATACATTCATCTTCCAACCCTATAAATTCATCTTTACAAATGGAAGCTCAAACAACTATTTAATTGAAAGTCCATCATTTCTTTGCTTCGTTGCTGTCATTTCTTATGCCAAAATCAAGGTCAATACTCCTAATTCCGTCTATAATTTTTTATTATATCAGCAAAGTATGCATTTATTAATTTGAAGTTGAAGACAATTACATAAATTTTATAATTATATATATCTCATTGAAGATTTTGTCTCTCATTTGAAGATGAAGACAATTACATAAATTTTATAATTATAATGTGACACCCCGACTAATTAAATACCGGGTAGCTACTCCTTTATTAAATCAATACAAAATGCCAAGTTGGTTCAGTTAATAGCATCACTGTCGAAAATGTTTATATGATTACTACCCACCTAGTATTTAAAAAGTAAGTTGCCAAATTTTAAATTAAGTCTGATTAACATACAGTAGAAGGATAATGAAAGAATAACAACCATTCACCATAACGAAGAAATAGAATAACCAACAAAATAATAATAAGTCCGGAGGAAAACTCCTCACAACACTCCCACAACTGAAATAAGTAAAACAAGGTATCCTGAATTAATTACATGCCAAAAGCCTGAGTAACTGAAATAAATGAAATGTTTCTAATAGAAATGGGCGACATGCCCTACAACTGATGAAAGCTGAATATGGAGTCAAGATAGATGAAGCATCTACTAGCAAAGTCCTGTAACTTCCACAAACAGCTACAGCTCATCACCTGAATGAGGATCCTAAACATGGTGTCCTTGTGGCTGGGCACCTAAAGGGTTTTTACAAAAAAATAGATTTGAAAGCAAATGGGTCAGATCCCGAAAGTGGAAATTATTTTAAAAACAGCAAGTGTTTTAATGACATAAAAACAATGAATGCAAAATACATGTTAGGACGTGCACTCACATGAAGTACTCACCTCTCGACTAATTGTGCACCCCTAACGTACCGTACCCATTTAAGTGACATACATGACTAACCAAACCGTAATAAGTTCTACCCCTTACTACTCAATTCCCATTAAACATTCTAGCATTATCGATTAAATGGAGGGCTTTACTTAAACTCGGATTCTCAATTAGTAGCAAAACAATTCACTATTGGTTAACCCGTTATGTTTTCTCAAAACATTATCATAATTATATTCACAATACCAACATGAAAGTTCTCATTAATTAAGTGTATATTATTCACGTCATAAATATACAATACAAGCACCCCGAGACTAAGCTGCGGTGCACACATACTCTGCTATCCATTCTGGTACATCACGTACATAAGGATTACGCATTCCGAATCTCTCAGGAATCATTCTCAGATAACAACAATCACAAATAATGGAGGCGAACACAGTCACATCACATGGGTTACGCACATACCTACGCTCCCACGATCAGCAGACTTATTAACTTCCCAATAAGTCCTTCTCTGACCTATGTTCTCGAGGTACCAATCTAAATCCGGGAAACACAAAGATTAGAAGGTCCTAAGAGAACGTAAACCTCCCGTGATAGCAAGTATGGTAGGTATGTCATACACATAAAATCATATACATATACTAAGTATGCACACATCTTAGTAATCACCATAATTTATTTGGGGTACACTACTCATTCTCGTACCGACCATTATAATGTTACACAATTCACATGTTCCCGGTTAACTCAATTATTTAAGCCGTCAATAATTCTCGCGTCGTAATAGTCACTCGCGTCCTAGTCCACAATTTCCATTCCATTCAAATCACACTTCTATGTTTTACTCCTCAATATATCCCAAATATCCCAACTATATCAATTTATCATCAAGGGAATGTTATCTCTACAATTAAACAAGGTTACGGGACACGCGAAATCAAAACAGGCCAAAAAGCCTAAACTGTCAGCTCGTTAGAAGTCTCGTTCGAACGAGGCTGTTCGAACGAGAGTTCGTTCGAACGAACTGGGCATCTAACGAGATCTCGTTCGAACGAAAGGCATCGAACGAACATTCCTCTCGTTAGAAGGCAAACTGTCAACTCGTTATAAGCTCGTTCGAATGAGCTCGTTTGAACGACCTGGGCAGGCCTTCTAACGAGAGGCCAGTTTCGAGCCCAGAATTCCCCTTTTTCGTTTTTTCCAACTTTCTTCACCTCTAATCCCATATACAATTCGTACCAATAGCATTTTAAGGTTTCTAATACACAGTAAACATTCGTAGGTCATAATTAAACATTTATATAGGGCCAAATCTTCCTAAACATCATCAAACCCCCTCAGTTTTCCCCAAATCCCATGAACATGAACCCTAGAAAATCAAATTCATCCATAGACATAACTAAATCCGTTTTTATGATATAAAAGATGTATTTCTCTTAATTCAAACATCTAATAACACTTCTACATGCAATCCTACATTAAAATCTGAATTCATAACTTCTAATTTCATGGGTTTTATAAATCTCCCAAAAGAAATACAATTATATAAATTTCCTACACATGGAAGAAGCATTCTTTGCAAAAACAAAATTAAACCACTTGCCTCTAATCTTTCTCTGAATTTGGTGCTGGATTGATGAAGGTTGATTTGTTCTCTTTCTCTCTCTGCAGAATTTTCCTTTCTTTCTCTCTCTACCAGCTTTTCTCTAAGGATGATTGGTGGTTAAGGTTTGCCCTAGGAAGCTCTTTCAAAACTCATTCCAATAACCCCCGTAGCCCATTAAGTCATAAGGTGTAGTTAGTGGGTTTAGTGGGTAAAGTCCACATCAGATTTTTAATTCCTAATTTTCATGGGTTTTAATTCCCAAAATTCCAAAATTATCAAACTACCCTTTTACGTTTCCGGTATGGCTTAAAAATGCTCCGGGACCCAAACTAAACCCCTGGCTAGTGTTTTCTAACTATTTCAACCCTTTCGGATGCGCTGGCGCACTCAAAATGACCATACGGTTAATAGAAATAAAATTCACTTTTTAATTAAAATAATTATATTCCTGACGCTACTGTCACACGCGTCTCAACAAAGTTTCCCAATTTGTCGTATATCAATCCCACGACAAATTTAATAATTTCAATATTCATATATCGCCATATATACACATTATAATCAAATACTAACTCACATCACGTTAGTATTTTATCCGGATTAATTCCCAATTAATACACATTTAATTTAATTAATCCCATAAATAAATATCACAAAAATACGGGGTATTACATATAATTATATAGATTAGGAAGAATTTTGTCTCCCATTTTCATTTTTTTCATGTTTTTAGAGATGTGTACTTATTACATACTCTAAATTAAATGTTAATTTTAAAACAATTATATACATTCACATATGCCTACTACTTTAAATGTTAATAATTTGAAAATTATGCATACTGATATAAACTTTTTCAGTACTAAAGATTGTGCTTATTTTTCGTGATTTTCTTCTAATTACGGAAATTTCACTCATGATAAAAAAAAAATTATTAGTTTCGTAAGGTGGAAGTTCAGTACTACAATAGTTGATGGCACTAAGACAAGTACTTAATTTATGGTTTATTGTCATTCTTATATAATTTCTAGTTACGAAAATTTCACTCTTGGTAATAAATTTTTTTATTATTTCACAAGGTGGAAGTTCAATATTTCGATACTTTAGATGAGAGAAGTACTTAAATTTATGGTATATTATCAGTCTTATATAATTTCTAATTACGAAAATTTCACTCATGATAACAATTTATTTTTTCGTAAGGCGAAAGTTCAAGTCAACATATCTCTCCCCAATTCATTAGCTCCCATGAAATACCCAGGTTCATTACATCCCATCTTTCTCATATTCATTCACACATACCAATCAACCAAATACATTCATGTTCCAACCCTAAAAATACAGATTTAGTTGCCTCAACTTTCATTCTCCAATTCACTCACATTCATGCATCCTATCTCGCTCCTATTCATTCACGCATAAATGTTAATAATTTGAAAATTATGCATACTGATATAAACTTTTTCAGTACTAAAGATTGTGCTTATTTTTCGTGATTTTCTTCTAATTACGGAAATTTCACTCATGATAAAAAAAAATTATTAGTTTCGTAAGGTGGAAGTTCAGTATTACAATAGTTGATGGCACTAAGACAAGTACTTAATTTATGGTTTATTGTCATTCTTATATAATTTATAATTACGGAAATTTCACTCATGGTAATAAATTTTGTTATTATTTTCACAAGGTGGAAGTTCAATATTTCAGTACTTTAGATGAGACAAGTACTTAAATTTATGGTATATTGTCAGTCTTATATAATTTCTAATTACGAAAATTTCACTCATGATAACAATTTATTTTTTTCGTAAGGTGAAAGTTCAAGTCAACATATCTCTCCCCAATTCATTAGCTCCCATGAAATATCCAGTTTCATTGCATCCCATATTTCTCATATTCATTCATACATACCAAGCAGCCAAATACATTCATGTTCCAACCCTAGAAATCCAGATTCAGTTGCCTCAAATTTCATTCTCCAATTCACTCACATTCATTCATCATATCTCTCTCCTATTCATTCACGCATAAATGTTAATAATTTGAAAATTATGCATACTGATATAAACTTTTTCAGTACTAAAGATTGTGCTTATTTTTCATGACTTTCTTCTAATTACAGAAATTTCATTCATGATAAAAAAAAATTATTAGTTTCGTAAGGTGGAAGTTCAGTACTACAATAGTTGATGGCACTAAGACAAGTACTTAATTTATGGTTTATTGTCATTCTTATATAATTTATAATTACGGAAATTTCACTCATGGTAATAAATTTTTTTATTATTTTCACAAGGTGGAAGTTCAATATTTCGGTACTTTAGATGAGACAAGTACTTATATTTATGGTATATTGTCAGTCTTATATAATTTCTAATTACGAAAATTTCACTCATGATAACAATTTATTTTTTTCGTAAGGTGAAAGTTCACTAATGTATACATTAGTTAATGGCACTAAGACAACTGTTTACTTTTTGGGTTTATTGTCATTCTCATATAATATGATGTTCTTACTCTTTACAAGTATGTTAACAGTAGTAGGAATGTAATTTGATAGTTCGTAAGAAATTGTTTTCATTTCACTCTTTCATAAGTAATTGTTAAGTGAAATCTTGTAGGATATTTCAACATTGGTGGTACATGCTCGAATTATGAATCTGAGAGTGAATGAATTTCACTTTTGTTTACGTGGTATGTGAAGTACTTAATACCATATTGAAACTATTTCGTATAATTTATATTTGAGATGGTAATATATTTCGTTTGAATTTTTGTAGGATATTGTTAATATTTTTTGTAGAAGCTTGGACTTTTAATCTCATAGTGAAGGAATCTCAATTTTATTTATGAGGTAATTGCAATTGATTAATGTATGATTGCGAATTTACTTATCATTTTTTATTTAATTTACTGGCCATTATGAAACCAATTGAAGAAATATATAGATGAGCTCAAAAATTTGCATACGTTTTACAATTTTTAATTTGTAGCTTTTTTTTCTTTGTCATGGAAAAGAAAAAAAATTAAAGAGTTAGGAAACAAATTACATCATATCAATTGAATTATATGAAACACAAACTACGCATGTATAACAAATTATAGAGTAGAACTAAGTAGATACCCAAATCTGTATAAAGTAACGAATAACATAATTGTTTGGATAAACAAAATTAAGTCATTGCAATATACATATTTAACTTTTTGATATCATGATGAATGAAACAACCTATGAACCAAAAGAATCAAAGCCTTTGATGATTCATTATTTGGTGGGCCTTTTTAGAACAATTGGTACTTAGTGAGTGGAATTTTGGGACCACTAATTTTAAAATGACTTTGATGCAAGAACTTACGTATTCATTCATAATTTGTTTTTATATTAGCCGAATATATGTTTTTTAACCTACATTTTTCAAAATATTTTCATTATATTTTTTTAACCTAAACATACGTATTCATGTCTTTAATGCCATTCATTTGACATGTCATCAAGCTATAATTAGGTTTTATTGTTTTTGTTGTATTGACTTTGAAATATGTATAGGGTGATAGGAAAAAGAATAAAGATACTAATCTACTTGAAAATTTCATAATAAAATTATAGACCCTCCCTAAATTAAATTCATTCTTCTTGGAGTCCTAATTTAAGATGGATCTCCGGCCTATAGGTGAACTATCAATATAGTAGTTGACTCTAAGGATATTTTACTGGTATTAGGGGACTGAAACGAAGTACAAAATTCTTGCATTCCCTATCCAATAGTATTTAGGACCAATTGAAAACCAATTAACGAAAAACTGATCTATATAAGATTGTCTTATGTTCCCACAAATGAAAAATAAAGGTCTACCACTAGTGTTTTATGGGCTAGAATAGGCATTCACCTCCTTGTCCTAAGACAAATAATTGAGAGAGCTTTTCTTATACAGGATTCGGTAAAACTATGTGTCATTGACTAGATGATTGTAGACAAAATCCATCATAGGTCATAAATAACTATTATAACATAAATGTGACGAATCACATTCATTAAAATTTTGTACTTTGTCTGAAATGTTTAATGAGGTGAGCCTAAGTCATGCTTCAGCCTACTGCCTACGCCCGCAAGGCATAGGCCTTAATGAAGGAGACTTGCCTGATATGAGGCGAATCGCAACATATAAAGCTTTGTTAGACCTGGGTCTGGGCATACCTTGGAAAAATTCAATACTGCATCAGTTTTCCACTGGTTTGAGATCACTCTGTAATCTTATATACTCCACCTTTTATTTTATTGTATGGACAAATGAAGAAAGAAATGAAAGCTTGATCTTCTTCCCCTTAGTTTTAAAAAATCCTTAAATGAAAAAATAAATCCAAACCAACATTCCATGAAGTCTAGCTTGATTATTATGAATTCAGTCTACAATTTCTGGCTGTAATTAATAATAACTTTACTAAATTAACTTAAGAAATATGCTATTATAGTTTTATATAAATCAATGTAACCTATAGTTTCCCATTGGTCATATTTGTACTTATTGTGTTGGAATACTCAACTGGTTTATGAGCGTTCAAAGTTGGGTTTATAGGGTCAATGTGGACTGCTTTATTCCCATTTGTTTCTTTTTTTTTTGCTATATTCGATCATATTTCGATTCTATAACATTAGCCTCCAACTTTTTGAGGATGACAGTGCTCAATATAAGCGAAATTTGTCCTTCTTCTATTAAAATGGAGATAACATCCACTGAATTTGGATCTGTAGTGGCTCCATTCTGTCAATCAGTAGCTGTAGATGTTACTGGTTGGTTCATGGATGTCAATACTACATCTAGTAACAATTATAGTAACAAATATTCTCCACCTATCATATAACGGACATTTGGGACTACGTTCACTGCACATGCCTTTATTCTTTTACAATTTTATCCTCTCTGAAGCTAATATTTAGAACTTGAAACAAATGAATCAACATACTTTGAACAGTAGGGTATGCTAATAGTAGTTGTTGATACCAAATTTAGTCTGCTGACATGGCTCAATAAAGTGAAGGCACGTGGAAATCTACGTGGCAACAACAAACACTTCCGAGGAACTCACACGCTCCGAGGAACCATACTACAACGAGGAACACTGCTTCCCCAAGGAACTCATACGCTCCGAGGAACTCACACGCTCCGAGGAACAGGAACTCTCCGAGGAACTCTTGAGTACCTAGAAGCTTAGGCGGTCCGAGCTGCACCTCGAACAAAGCATTAATAACAGGATAACCAACAGTTTGACTTTTCATTAAATGCTTATCATTCAGACGCACACGCTTAAGGGGCATTGAATGTATTACCCTTTCATATGTACATCATTTAATGTATTACCCTTTCACATTACAGCCTCAAGGCTATAAATACATTGTACAATCCTCATTGTAGAAAAAACTAGAATTTCTTGATAGAACTTGTAATCGAGAATTCCCAAACACTCAGCAATAACATAACAGTGGACGTAGGCCATTCTTATAAGGCTGAACCACTTTAAAAATTCTTGGTCTCATTTATTTATCTGTGATTGAATAATTAGATATGATCTAATTTTTTACATCAAAAGTAGTATACAAGAAAACAAAACAATTAAGAATATTAAAGAAACATAAGTTGTCCTCTAGAGTTCCCTTGACCACTTCATTGGGGACTCAATTTCATTACTAAGATTTGGTGAAATAGTATTTTCTGAAGTGTTTGGGGGGAACTCCCAAACACATTTGATAAATATACATACTGTTAAGCATGATGAGATTCTTGGTAGCGATCTGCCTAATCAATCTGCCTACAATAAAGATTTTAAGTCTTATATTTATAGAGTAGCTACATTTATCTACTTTAATATGTATAATGAATATTAAATTGTAATTTCAGTTCCATATATTTTTGTTTTTGACATCATATGTACATACAACATAATCATAATTTTATTTATGATCTTTCTTGCAAAACACCAATTGTCACACGGATAATTTTTTTTTTAAATTCTCCGGTGAGGCACCAAGTTTTTCCTACAAAACCTGATCAGTCAACCAATACACGAGGTTCACTATAATAACCTGCTTTTAACACGATTATAGCAAGTAAAATAGCAAACCAAATCATAATATAAGAGGCACACGCACACAAGACACAAAATTAAAGGAACTTAACTCCCAACCTTTTGTCACACGGATATTTTTTTTTTTGAAATTCTCCGGTGAGGCACCAAGTTTTTCCCACAAAACCTGATCAGCCAACCAATACAGTAGATTCACTTTTTTCTGACTTTCTCTAGACCCTTTATGTTGGTCGTATTATCCTCATTGAATGGAAGAGCTTTTAAGGTGTTAACGGTTTGTCATTTCTCTTTGAGTTCCATGTACATGAATTTTCTCTTTCGTTGACTCCACTGGCTCAACTTATTTCAACACTGCTTTAATTTATCCTCGATTGCCCTAGAATTTACCCCTCCCCCCCCCCCCCCCCCCACCACACACACAACAAAAAAACATAATGTTTCTACTCTATTTTGATATTTTTCCTCTTTGGCCTACCATGCTTCATATCTAATAGGCTTGTGTCTCCTATTCATTATATTTGGCTCTTCATTCTACTCTCAAAACTTAACTGCAATAGGAATATGGTTTGAATCGTGTTTATTTATATGATACACAACAACATTCGAGAACATCAAACTCCATTATTGATTTGTAAACATTCTATCAAGTCTTTCCTCCACCCAATCCCCATTTTTCATCGCTCTGTACCATGTAAACTCATAGCCTTAAAACCGAGTTCAATTAGTTTACATATGTCAATAACCTATCTAAAATTGCAAACCTGTCAATTTGGTAGAATGATTGTTCCTATTTTTTCTGCGTTTGACATAATTTCATTGACACTCCCCCCAGGGGCGGACGCACGTTAAGACGAACTGGGGCAGCCGCTCCAATTCAGTTTTAAAAAAAATTAGGGTTCCTCTGCCCTCGTGTTCTTCATTTCAAGCTTGATCTCGCCAGAGTAGGAGGAACGGACCTTGTCGTTGACATCGATTTATCCGACTAGATGCTCGGTCTGGTTCGGGTGCACCAAGGCAAAAGCGGCACAGGAGAAAAAGATGAGGTATCTAGGGTTTCGTTTATCCCTAGTGGAGTGTTTGGTTGCAAGAATTCTTATGAAGATAAGGGGTTGTTTGGTCCCGAAATCAATTGGGTTTTTAATCAGGAAATGGGAGTGGTTGGAAATTTCATCTGCCAACGTGTTGTTACTCAAGCCCAAAACCAAGGTTGGTTTAAGACTTCAACTTGAAGTGGACTGGCCTCACAAATTATAGGTATCTTCAGGCTATAATTTTAATGGTAACGGGGGCCCGCATTTTTAAGTGTGGATTATTTTGGCCTAGAAAAATTTGGATTTATTCCATTTTTTCAAATGTTAGGAATTAATTTGTTTGTCCCAAATCAACTTGGAGAAATTCATTTTGGGTATTGTGAATAATTATTAAGCATTGTTTATTTCTTGAAATTAATTAAGTATTGTTAATAACGATTGATAGTAGTTGTTTGGGCATTATAAAGCTAGAATTTGTATAAAACTCGAAATAACTCAAAAAAAAATCGCCTCGGGGCCCGCACCACTCCAAACTTTCGCCCCACTTGAATGGAAATCCTGGATCCGCCACTGACTCCCCCCACCCCCACATACACACATACCAAGACTAAGAAATGACCTCGAACTATCGTGACTTAAATTACTCAACAATATTTTATTCCTCCTTGCGTCGCTGAACCTCGAGTACCCCATAAAATCCTGTGATTCTCCATGACTGCCATTACAGAGAACATTTTTAATACATATGTTTTGCTCGGACATTTATAAAACTCATTATTTTATCTTATTTCTAATTATCACCCATACAAATGTGTTAGTATAAATGTAAAACCAATGAGTACGTCATTATCGCTTAATTATTTCACACAAATTGTTTACTTAACTTTGTTACCTATGCATAGATTGTTGTAGGATTTATGCTCTACATAAAAAATTTGGAAATTTCCAGATTCATATTCATTTATTCAAAACCTCAAATCAAATATCTGGAATCAGCCACACGTGCAACGCACGTGGGCACAACTAGTTAAAACAAATATGTGAAATTATCGGATACTAAAAGAATAATGATATGCTTCCCGAATGGAAGCTACCGATTCCATCCCCCAAACAATCTCCACCCTTCATCTCTATCTACTCTATCTCTTTCCTTTGAGATTTTTTTTTCATTTTTTTGTCCCAATTTTTCATATATGAAAAAATGTTTTTAAATTATTTTTTTGTCCCAATTATTCTCTATTAAAAAAAAATTCTCTTCTTTGTACTCCTATTTTTTTTCTTATAAAAAAAACGAAAAAAATGCAATACAATTATTTAGGTTAATTAAAAAAAAAATTGGATTGAAACTTTATAATGATTTTATCAAAAAGTCTAAGTTCATGTGTCCGCCGCGACACACTCACGTGATGTGTCGCGATTAGCTAGTGTCTTATGAATGTGGGTCTGCGCCAGCGGTACTAACCGGCCGACACATGATTTTCATGTGTTGAACACGACACTCTAACGTAACGTGTCACGATTGGTTAGTGTTTTATGAATATGGGTCCGCATCAGCGGCACTAACCGCCGACACATCATTTTCATGTGTCTTTAGCGACACACTGACATGACGTGTCGCGATTAATTAGTGTCTTATAGATGTGAGTCCCGCCTAGCAGCACTAATCAATTGCGACACGTCATGTTAGCGTTTTTATGTGGTGAGTGATTTTTTGTAACAACATAAAAATGCTTCAATTAAGCGTTTATTAAAAAATGTTTAATTAATATTCTCTTGTTTTTAAAGGTCCGCGCCAACGTTTTTATGGGTCGTACTCGCGTTAGGCAAAAAAATCAATTTTGTTTTATGTACTGTAGCGTCTTAATTACGTCGTGTGTGATAAAAAAAATGAGTGTTTTTAAACTTGAGTATTTTTATTTTGTTTCAAAAAGTCCTCAAATACAAATTTAATCAATACTCAATTATTTTTAAAGTTTCGCATTAGCAGCACACATTGAGTGTGTTTCTATGTGATGAGTGACTTTTCGAAACATAGTTTTTTTTTTTATTTGGTGAGGGACTTTTCAATAGTAAACATAGTTTTTTTACTTATAAAAAAATATTTGTTTTAAATTTAATTAAAAAAAATTGTTTAATTTGATGTCTTAGATTCTCGATTGATCAGTGCCGCTGGCGCGAACCTACATTTCCGGACCAACATCATTTGTTGAATGTGGGTCCGCACCAGCGACACTTATCAATCGCGAATCTAAGACACCAAATTAAAAATGTTATTTTTTTTTATTAAAACTGATTTTATCAACAAAAAAAACTTTTATCGTGTCTTACCTAACATAATTTAATCGACATTAGATAGGACATAAAACTGATTTTATCAAAAAAAAACATCCAAAAAAAACTGTTAAAACTAATTTTAACAAAAAAAAATATGTTCGTGTTATTTTCATTTAATCATGTCCGTGTTCCTTTTTTATATATATAAAAACACTTTTTTTATATAAAAAGTAGAGATTTTTATAAAACAGTTTTTTAAAACAAACAATTTTTTAATAAAACTAATTTTATTAAAAAAAGATATAACTAGAGTTATGATTTAAACTAAAACAAAAAGATATTCAATTAATTTTTTAAAAATTTATTTTAGATTGATAAATAACTAGATTGATAAATAACAAGCGGCAGTAATCAATCGCGAATGTAAGAAATCAAACTAAACAAGTTATTTTTTTATTATTAAAACTGATTTAATCAATATTCTCTTATTTTTAAAGCGGCACACTTTGAATGTTTTTATTTTGTTCCAAAAAAATATTCAAACACTAATTTAACCAATATCCTCTTATTTTTAAATGTCTGCGCCAACGGCACACTTTATATGTTTTTATTTTGTTTCAAAAGACCTCAAACACTAATTTAACCAATATTCTCTTATTTTTAAAAGTTCGCGCCAACGGCACACTTTGAGTGTTTTTATTTTGTTCCAAAAAAAACTTCAAACACTAATTTAACCAATATTCTTTTATTTTTAAAGGTCCGCACCAGTGGCACACTTTAACTATCTTTATTTTGTTCCGAAAGACCTTAAACACTAATTTAACGAATATTCTCTTATTTTTATAACTCCGCGCCAGCGGTACACTCTGAGTGTTTTTATTTTGTTAATAAAAACTTCAAACACTAATTTAAACAATATACTCTTATTTTTATTTTGTTAATTGATATTAGATAGGACATAAAACTGATTTTATAAAAAAAACGAAAAAAAAGAGTGTTAAAACTGATTTTAACAAAAAGAAATTATGTTCGTGTTATTTTATTTTAGTCATGTTCGTGTTCATTTTTTTTTTCATAAAAACAACATGTTTTTAATTAAAAAAACAAATAAGACTGATTTGATTATAAAAAAAATACCTAAAAAAGATATAAAACTGATTTTAGCAAAAAAAAAAACTTATTTAAAAAAAACTGCTTTTAATGATATAAAACTACCTAAAAAAGATATAAAATTGATTTTAACAAAAAATAAAAAATTAAAAAAAATAAAGAGGAATTGTGTATGAAATCGAGATGGACAATTCGGGGAGTGTAGCACTACTCATACTAAAATGTATTGAGAAAATATAGTCCGTAGTTGGGGGTGGGAAGAGAAAGAGTTGAGCAGATGAATCGTCCAAATCTAATATTCACGACGGCCGCCTCGAACTCTCCGTCTCCAATTTCTCCCTCTCCAACCCCTCCATTGATCTCGAGCTCTTTAAAATCGGCTTCTTCCTCTGCACCCACAACTCCTGGCTCCTACAAATCGAAGACGCCGAAATCATCTCCCGCATTCTTCAATCCCATCTCATCTAAAAAGTCTTCACTTTCCAATCCCTCAACTCCTCCTCCTCGTCCTTCTCCACTCTCTACAACCAATCTGACGCAGACGATCAATACACTCTCGTCTTCGCCAACTGCCTCCAGTTAAAAATCTCCATGACTGTCAAATCCGCTATGTATAATCTCGACGCCAAAACCAACACCCGTGATTACTTATCCGCTGGTAAAACCATTCTCCCCACCCTTTATTTCATATTTTCCCTCATTTATTTCATTTTAGCTGGCTCTTGGATTTATGTTTTGTACAAGAAACGGTTAACTGTTTACGGAATCCATTTCTTCATGCTCACTGTTTTAATCTTAAAAGCATTGAACCTCCTCGATCGACAAACTTAAGTAGTAGTGTATTGGAGGGGTTCCTTGTTTGGATTTCGCTTTGCGAGACGCTCCGCGCATGAACCTTAACGACGTTGGGAGTGGAGAGATGTTATAGTTAGCGAGGATAATTAAATTATGAAGTAAAGATATGACATTTTAATACGTGGGATTTAAAGAGATATAATGCTACGTAAGGGAATAATCTAAGGTTAATGTGAGTACCTTGTTGTTAGTATACTATAGGTATGATAATACCTATTTGATTGATTAATGATTTTGTGTATGACATACCTAGCTTACTTGCTATCGGTGGGAGGTTTGCGCGTGATGGCAGTCATATCCTGATGAATCCATGGGATCTTTGATTTGTCGCTCGAGAACATAGGTCTATGAAAGACTTATCGGGGAGTTGATAAGTCCGCTGACTGTGGGTGCGTAGGTATGTGCATGACCCATGGGTATGAGAACTATGTTCGCCTCCAATGATTGTTTTGTTGTTAATGGTTCGAGGTATCCTCACCGAACCTTTTGTCTCCTATTCGGCGACCAGCGATATTGGGACATGATAGCAGAGTAATGCGTTGCACCGCAGCTGTGACTCGGGGTGCCGTATTATATATGAATATATATATATATAATGGATTAAATGAATGATTGGATTTATTGTGGTTAAATCATCTATTATGTGATAATTGTAGATAACGGTGAATAGAGAATTTTGGTTGCATTTTTATTTGAAGAGATTTGAGATTAGTGGTTTCCTCTATTGTTGTTGTGGGATTTAGATGCTCTATACCTTGTGCATTGTGAATTTAGATTTATTTTATCGCATTAGCGCTCCGTTCGCTCTCCTCAGGCGGGTGGGGTGTTACAATATCTTACTGTCCACTCTCCATGAGTGTAAAGTGTAGGGCGTTTGTAAAAGATCGAATATTCCATATATTCTTTTCTTAATAGATGTTGATCTAATATAATAAGTCAGATTTTGATTGATAATATCACCAACTGGATTAATTAATCAGATGCAAAAATAAAATGGATCAATCTGTGTTGCAATAGTCTTAAATGATTGTAATGTAAATGCGTAAAAAGGCCTGAATCAGGTTATTGACTAACAAACAGCAGTGGATTTTTGTCAGCTTATTTGCGTTACGGCCCATGAATGTCATTTCTTGAACGATTACCCTGCATTATTCTATGTAAATTGAAATAGTAAGTTGTTAGATGGATTTTGATTGAATATAAGGAATTTTTATGTAGTTATATTAAAAATAGTGTTTTATGGTTAAGTAAATGAAATTGGATATTTTGATTATCGGTAGTAATTTTTTTTAAATGCATGAATTGTATTTTCTAAGTCGAGTCCAAAGAATGTTGACTGCACAATAGAATAAAATAAAAAGTTAAATGTAGTCTAAATTTTTCTAATTTAATTTTACTACGTAATTGATTATAAAAATTTTGGAAGAATAAATACTCACTCGATATCTAGACCTCTGTATTTTTTATTTTGAGAATTTGTGTGGAGGTCTATGTTATCATCGTACATACTTGATGATGAGGGCAATATTATCTTATGTCCCTGTTTAGTGTAGGGTATGAGTATAAAGTTTTATTCATAATTGCAAGCAAAATCTTTAGAAAATATAGGTTATTTAGCTGTGATTGAGACATTGTTAATGGATAATCAGTGTTGAATATATCTTCGTCGATGATTTTTGTCCCTGTGTAGGAACGGGACCCATGCTTCAAATTGTAATTGTCAACCTTGATTTTGAAGTTGTATGTCTTGCCCACTATATTATTAATTAATGTGTGGGTATTTTGTTACTGTCTTGTTCCTATAATATTGATTTTTTGATTAGTTTTAGAAATATAAAATGAAATTATATGTTGTTTTATATATGTTATTACCCTTTCAAATGATGCGCGTAGCTGTGTCACAGGGATATGAAGGATATTATTTGCTTGCTTATTAAAAATGACAAAAGTTGTTACACTCGTTGTGTCATCGACTTTAACACTCAAGCGATACATGCGTTAAAACAATGTAATTAGTTTATGGTTTGTTGTTTCTAATTGTTAGTATCTAGTACTTTTTACCTTGGTTTGGGGAATTTTGGTTCAATGTTGCAGTGGTCGCACCAAAATGTTGTAGATAGTGGGTTACACTTTCTATTACACTCTGTGCATGATAAGTATAACCAACCATATTGTGTATTCATGTTGATGATCTTTGCTTTGCGTGAAATGAACATTGGCTATATATTGAATGTATGTTGGTTTTATGTTGTAATATGATTATTCATTAAGGAATGAATGTGTTTGAATAATTATGTAAATTTAAATACATCATGTTGTGCACTATATGTGATGGACAAAATCTCTTCAATTGATTTTAACTTTACTTGGTGTTCAGTTGTTGGAGGCAGTTTGGTGATGTCCAGAGATGTTATTCGAGAACTGTAACATAATTTAAATGTTTGCAATAGTGACATTTTTATGTTAATAATTGAAAGAGTTATTAAAAAATGTAAAATATCTTACCGTTCCTTCACGGATAAAACTTTCGGTATGTCTGGATTGATGTAAACCTTGCTTGCATTTGTAGTGGATAGCGAGTAATTTCCTGTTAAATATGTTAATTGATAATATTAGTAAATGTAATATGAGTTCAATATATTGAAACTATGATGGATGAATGTAAATTGAGCTTCTGGGCAGAACTAATTAAATGTATTTGGATACTGTAAGAGTAAACAATTTGTAACTTATAATGAAAATTTATATGTAACTACGTAAATATATATAGCATAGGTAAATGCGTGTTTAATATCTAAATGCGTACAAGAAGTTTACCTTGGAATAACTTAACAGTTGTGGATGAGACGACTATGATGATCGGTGATGATATGTTTTTTAAAATATCCTCATCCAAATCATGTGCATTATCGACCCACCAGGTAATTTGTAGTTTGGCCTCGCTGTATTTGTATAGTGTATTAAATATACGCATTTATAAATGAAATTATATTAACATACTAAGATACGTAATAATAGTTTACCTTTGGTCTTGTGTGACAACCAGCTTTCCTAAATAAGGGGTGGCCAGCTCGATACCTCGACCTAACGGAATCATGGATGGATATCATCCTCAGCATCATAACAATAAAATAGGTATACGGGAAAACCACTCCATAAATCAGAAAGCAGGTTGTCAAAAAATTTAGTTTAATAAAGATTTAAGAAACAAGTTAAACAACCCAAATCTGATAAAAGTGGAATTTCAAAGGAACATATATATAAATATCAAAATCGCATACAATAAAAGAACCGAATAATCTGTTGGTCCACAGTTACATTACAAGTGTTTCAACAATTCAATATTTTATATACTACATCCATTAACAAGTACAAAAGATGGGCCACTAGCCCGGATGAAAGACCCGATCATAACTAGATTCCAAAAATGAGGGCGTCTAATAACATCCTGTAATAATCCGCAAGGCCATACAGCTCGTCAAAAGCATAAGAGTGGAAAAATCATAACGGGCGCCCTTGCGGAGGAGCACCTGAGCGGATACATCAACATGCACAACATGGAAAATGAACGGGTCAGGCCCCAATTTATATATGATTCCCAAAAGAGTAAGAAACATGATAGATATGGACAATAAATAGTAAATAATATGAAATGAGAATCTAACAACCTAATCATAAAATGTGATAATGCAATTACATAAGTTTCTAACAATTACGAAATTAGGCAAGAGAAATTAAATTTATTCTCATTACTTCCCATATCTTATCATTTTCCATTCCTTAACGGGAATATAATTACCATCACATATCTTATGGCAATTTACATACCTCAAGTCCCACTTGAGTTAGAAAGGTTATATTCATATACATATAACGTTTCTAAGACTGCCCCTCCGAGTTTCCCCACTGGGCGCGCCCCTAAATGACTATCATCTTCCAGGACCTATCTATACAAGACAACCTGGGCACCTAACGCACGTCGGGAAGTGGCCATATGCCTGCGAGTGAGTGATAACCACACCCGGAATTACCTCACTAGCGCAGAAAAACATATACAAAACCCGCATATGGCCGAGGACTATAGTCATCCTACATTCAATAGTCAGGGGACATCACCTCATGCACGAGCTTCCATTATGATAGCATTTAGAGAGGTGTGTTTAAGTAATTTAACAATTACCAATTAATCCCATTTTCATTATCATGAATCTCATGTGTTTCATTTTACTTGAAACATTTATCTTTGAATACTTATTATTCAATTTCATCATATCATTAGGTCCCAAAGTATTCTCTAAACAATTTCTCGAATTCTCGTAAGTCCCAAGGTTTAATATACCACCAAAGGGCTTCTAACATCTCCTCATATGGGCTTAGAACACTAACTTTAACTAATTTCCCAAAAGATAAGTGATACATAAGCATCACTTTAAGTACCCCAGAATTAATCCCAAGTGATCCCACTCAACTATAGGGTAACGACCAAACTCAACTAGGACTCTAAAATCCTAGTTTTACTTCATACAAGAAAGGACCTAGGTCATAATCCTAAAGAAAGGGGTAAATTTTAAAAAGAAAAATAAAGGAAAATAGGCTTTCCGAATCGATTCGGACTAGCCGAATCGATTTGGGTTCTTAAAGGCGAATCGATTCGGACTAGCCGAATCGATTCAGTCAGGAAAAGTGAGATTCTTCTTAAGGGTGAATTGATTCGGATGAACCGAACCGATTCGAACGACCCAGGCTTTGAAACTGTCTCCCAGCGAATCGATTCGGCCAGGCCGAATCGATTCGATTATGCAGAATTTCCAAACTTTTGTTTATGGAGTCTTTGACTCCAAATTCTACCCAACTTCAACCCATTCAATTTCCTATCCTTTAAGGCTACCAAATGATCATAAATGCATTATACAACCATAATTTTACCTCCAAACCATATCAATTTAACTTCCAAAGATCTAAAGCCCATAAATCAAACAAAACCCTAACTTCTATAAACCATACATAACCATAACTATCAATTCAAATTACTCTACTTAAATCATAAAATGGCAAGTAGATAACTTGCCTCAAGATTGTAACTTCAGATTTGGTGACGAATGTAGGCAAGATCAAACACCCAAGCTTCAATTCTCTCTTTCTCCCAAGGTTTCTTCTTCTTTTTCTTTCTCTAGGTTTTACCAATGTAATTAGGGGAATAGTGACTTATTTTAAGACATGAATCGTGGCTTATATCCAAATTTCCAGCTTAAGTGATTTATACGCGGTAAAATAATACGCAACAACTCATATATGCTACAAATTAGTCAAAAGTTCCCGGAAACTAAAAATACAATATGGCACACAATTTGACTATCTCGAACCTCCCGGAACTATTGGCACCCTCCAAATTATCATTTGGAGATTTTATAATTCATTTTAGGTTCCGGTTTCATTTTAAGCCAAATGTCATTTTTAAATCATATGACATTTCCAAACATAATATAGCAAAAATTAACCTCTACATACGGTAAATATGTAACATTGTTGTAGATATTGACTTTCTTTCTCAGATTAATACCTACTCCACATATCAACATCTTTATATCTAATCACTATATTTAGCAAATTAAATATAAAATAGGACCTCAAAAGCGAGGGTTGTTACATCTTGTAGCTGAATAACACTTTTTTAATGACACTTCCCCTCGCTAATTGATCTTTGATATTGCTCATGCTGATCAATACTCCTACTACGTATGTTTAGAGTCAAAAGTTATAATTTAGATGAGTATAAATATAAGTTTATCATTTTTGTAAGTGTTGATATATAGTATTTAATTTTTACTAGATAGTTAGTTGTTTGTCATTGATGCGGCTTGGTTGAAATCGAGGAATTCAAATTTATGCCTTCCAATGTTGGGGTAATTCTCTTAAATTTCTTTGACGAAGGTGTTGGGTGCGAAGTAGATCATGTATTTATGGGTGACCACCTTGTAGTTAGTCTTATTATCCACAACGATGAATGTAGATATTGTGTAAATTTCCCCCTCAGCCAGTAACTGTTTGAACTGTTCAATTAATTATTCCTTATGCAAGCATGGATATGATCTCCCTTTGGAAAGAAAGAAATGTGTTTAAGTGAATTTTTTTTATAGTATAGGAATTTATATAGATTAGAGATATATGAAGTGACTACATTCTCATCAAGTAGTATCAGTTCAGTGCTTGTGACTTCATTATTTGCTTTGGTATTGCGAGGCTGCCATTTTCTTGAAACTCGAACCTGTATTATCCAATCAATCCCTTCCTTTTGAAGGTCCTTAAGTAATGTCCCCTTGCTCATGATGTACGTATGGATTGGCCTGTGGTTACATTAACCATCGGTTTGGTTAATCATTACCTTTATAAGTGAAATATATGGAAATAATTTTCAAGTTTCAATTGAAATTAACATACTTTTATTTAATGAATCGAATACTTCTTTGAAGACCACATTTTTGGTCTTATTGTATTGATCGGAGTTATCTAAAATTATTTAAAATTTAAAGCCAGAACGTGAAGTAACTCGAGATGCAGTAATGTAAAGTTGTCCATGGCTAAAGACTGGATGCGATACGTAAACTCTAACGTCTTGTAGAGTTTGGCCTTGGTTCTTGTTGATTGTCGTGCAAAATGATGGTCGTACAGGTAGTTGACGTCGTTTGAAAATGAAAGGCCATTTAGTCTCTGTAGCAGACATAATGATCCTGGGAATAAATACCTTTGTGCCAATGTTGGACCCAGTGATGATTTTACCTTCAATAACTAATGTTGAAAGCTGGGTAATTATCAATCTTGTAGTGTTACAAAGTCCAGCACTTTAATTTATGTTTCGTAACAAAATGATTGGCATTCCAATTTCAAAGTCCAATTTATGGTTTGGGAGCCCCAGGAATGTAAGTGTGTTAAGAAACTCAACTAGGAAGAGAATGTCTTGATTGGAAAAATTCCCAGTAGCTTTACAAAGTGAATCAGAACTAAGATATGTTTTTTCTCTTTGGGAAGCAGGTCCATAATGTAAGAATTGATTCCATCCATTGTGTCACCTCTAGAAGTTAAGTAATTACTATCGGTATAGTTGTTGCGTAAGTCTGGATATGTTGATTCAACTATACTGCCAATGGGATCATCAGTGAATGGGATGAGCATATCATCAGGTATGTCTATCCAATGGGGCTCGCTTTCATCTCCCATTGATGAGGTGGGTAAATCTCTATCACCTAGAGCGAGGATCCAATCACTAAATTCATTTGAATTTTTAATTCGCATGTTCTTTTTTAGGAAGAACACATGGCATAACTCCTAAATGTAGGACTTATTAATTAAGGCATTTACAATGTCCTATTTGCTGTCTCTTGGTACAACGGGTAGAGTTTGCCTGAAATCACCACCAAGTAAAATGATTTTTTCGCCCAACACTTTATCATTTGAATAAGGATCATTAAACCTAAGGATATCTCTGAGTGATTTGTCCACAAACTCAAAAGTGTGGCGATGATTCATTGGTGCCTCATCCTAAATGATCAGCGTCATTCTTTTACTAGCTATGCTAGTTGCGTACCTTAACGGATCTCACAGGTTGAGTTATCTCTTAAACTTATTAGAATTGCAAAATGGCAATGTGATGTTCTTCCTCCAGGTAATAAAAGTGAGGCAATTATGGATGATGCAACTGCTAGTACAATTTTTCCCTCTGACCTTAATCTTGAAATAATTGTCTTGTATAAATAGGTTATCCTATTTATCTTCGATACATGACTAAATTACATAATTATAAATAGCTTCTTGTTCATTGTTCAGTCCTTTATGTAGATTTGCATGATGGCACAATAGTTGATTAACGTCGTACGAAAGCTCTTCCATAATCAATCCATTATTTAATTCATGGATAAGGGTATGATTTGGGACTTGTAAGGGGGGAAATCCTTTAGAGACTTTTTGCTCTTAGCCAATAGTTGCTCAATTTCATACAGACTATAATTCTTTATTTGGTCCTCTGCGAGCATCAGATTAGGGAAATTGAGGATCTTTCTTTAACAATACAAAATTTCATCAGACAGTAATTCCCAATTTTTTCCCCAAAGATCTAAAATATCTGAGACCTCGCATAAGAGAAGGAGGGTGACAAAAGATCCCGCAACTATGCCCCCGTTGACCATTTCGATGCCTTATGTATTACGTCATTCCACTCCTTGTCTCCATCTAGAAACCCAAGTGAATAATATGTTTCCTTAAATGCTAGGTACGTCACTCCATTGATTATTCTCATTTCTTCAAAGTTTCTTTCTCCCTTTATAATGTTAGATAACATTCGAAGGTAGAAAATCTCACTTGGAGTTAGATGAATGAAATTAATGCGTCCAATAGATAGTCCAGATTTATGCCACTTACATTCCTTGTATTCTTCTTTCCATGTCCATTTAATTTGGGAAATCTATGTACGTTGACTCTTTTGCGTCTTCGTGAACTGCATTAGTTCTCATCCATTCTGCGAGCATAGTTTTATTGATATCGAATTTTTTTACAACATTATCTAGTATATCAGAATCTCTAAAGGTGACAACTTGTTCATCTGAAAGATTCAAAGTCAGACGCTCAACACCTATACTTCAATACTAAATGTCAAACTCAAAAATTCTCCAACACGCTTCACATGCTGAGAGATAACAACAATCAAGAAATGTACGTATTTCATCAATTTCCCTAACTTGCTCCGTCTTATCTTGATTGTTACGTGTAATGTTCTCTTCTAATGCCATTCTTGCTTTGTCGGGGCCCTTTTTAATGTACTTGAAAAGGTATTTTATAGACCTTGATCTCTTACCCCATTCAACATTGATATGTGCTTAGTATTTAACAATTAAGTCAACATTATGTGGTACAACAAACCTATTATACATATTCAACCCATGTTTCTCAAAAAATTTGGAATCATCTCTTCTCTTATACACCGGGAATCCTCTATCATCAATTGTTGTTTCATTGGTAAAAGGTCGAGGGAAGTGTTTTAAGAAACATTCTTTTCCCATATATGGAGAAGAATGATTAGCGTAACCACATGGATCGTGCATCATAAATTGACCAACGATTGCATACCTAATTGGATCTATTGTGTAATTAGGTAACTCTGATGAGATGATGTCGTCATTCTTGCAAACAGATTGTAGAAAGAGTAATATATGTGCATGAGGTAGTCCTCTCTTTTGAAACTCAATTATGGAGATGGCTCCAAGCAATTTGAAGATTTTGATAGGTAATAACATATCCGTGATAAATAAGTTTATAAAGAAATATAAGTATTATAATTGTGCTAGGTGATAAGATGTAAGCATGTACTAACTTGTCATAACAGGACCAAAATATTGGCCTTCTGTTAAATCCCGCATTAGTGGATCTAGTTTAATTTTGAAGACCCTTGTGACAATGTCTGGTTTGTCTTCAAGCTTTTGACCTCGTGTTAAATCAAGGAAAGATTGAATATCTGGCCATTTGGGATTTGCAGTAAATGTAATAAAAAGATCAGGGTTTCCCACCCATCTACATATGGCCATAGCATCTTGGAAATTTTGGGCCATATATGGTGGACCACTTGTGAAGCTAAAAGGTAGTATGATGCATTTTTCGACAAAGGTAGGTGTTGTATCTCCCTTAAGAACTGTATCCTTTAAGCCTTTATAGAGTTCAGATCTTAACTGGCTCTGATTTAATCTTACCCATCGTAATATCTCATACTCGATGCAAGTATATGCGTTAACTATAAATTACTGGAATAATCGTCCTGAAAGTTAGAGAGTTTGGGCTTTGTTCATCCTATATTGCAATCTATAAGCATAAAATTCACGCATTGTAAAAAAAATTCTTTCAATTTTTAGTCGACCTTTATTATTCAAGTATGGAATATCGAGACGGGAACCATCCTCTCCGTATGGCAATAGCAAGGGATATTGCATGGCCATAAAAGATGGATGGAGCTCGATGATTCATTGTAATCCCTCTGATCTATGTTCCACAATTACATCTCTCTTTGCATTAATGTCATGGAGGTCTCTAACAATAAGCTTAGCAACCTCTGGCGTATTAGGTAAGTTGTAGACAAATGAGTTTCTCGATCTATCTCCGATAGTTCTTATACGTACATCTGTGAAATATTCTTCTTTGAAACGGTCACACGCCATCCAGAACGCTTTTGCTAATACATTGTGTGTGTCAAACATTTCGATTAAACCTTTAACAATCTTAGTGTTGGACCATCTCCATGGAATGCTCATTGCCTATTATGAACTTCATTATCAGTGTCATAAATATAGAGTTGTGAAAATTTTGGTGGCTCTCCATTTAAGGGAAAAAGGGAACAGATCTTATGATAATTTTGTCTTGAAATGCGGTAGACATAAGGTTCAACTCTATTGTTTATTGTTTTATCTATTTTCCCACCCATTGATGTGAAGGCAAACATGGAGTTATACGCCCGAATATTATCACAAAATGTGGCAGCTCTTCTTCCAGCGAAACAGTTTAACAAACTATTTAGGAATGTGAGAGATGGAAATTTTTTCATTCCTTCTCAACAACACATGGAGAACTTTATATTTCTGCGTCATCTATGTTTCTCAGGATGCTCTTCATACCATATAATGGAGCCGCAATGCTCACAGTTATAAGTTGTCCCACCAAATTCCAAGAAACTTTGAGTTTTCCTAAAAGAAGATATAAATATTTAATGTAATGTGATAGAGAATATTTGTTAAATAAAACATATTATTTTTATATGGTAATCTTACTCGAGTGCGAGGGGCGAATATTCTGGTCCATATTTCTCCTTTGAATAGGTTGATGACGTTCTACATTGGTTGATTATAACAACGTAAATGAGTAATTAAATGCTTCTTATAGGAATAAACAATAAATTGTTAAAGTAATAACAACAAATTGAATAAATAAAATCCTTAAAGACCACCTGTATTACAAATCTCGTTAACTCTCACAACTGCATCTCTTACAGTTTCAATGGTGTATCCATTATAGTTCCCATACACAATATTAGATGATGCGCCAAATACTTTGGTTGATGAACTAATGCTCCCGTCTTCATTCAAAATTGACCGAGAAATGGTTCTTAATTTAAAATCCATATAAGCATGGATGGAATTTGGGGGGAAAATGGACGCATGATTGGTAGGAGTAGGGGTTGTACGGTTCATCATTATAGGTGTGTTATGAGAGATGAAGGCCCTGTAAACTCTGTTATGTTTATTAAGCATAATGATACGCCTTCGAAAACTAGCAAGGCTACTCTGATCGGGATTCTCCATGTACTTAATTCACATTTATAAGTTATTAGAAGTAAAAATCTAATCACTTGCCAAATAAAGGATTTTGTAACAATAAAAAATAACATGAAACAGGAAAATTAGAACAATGTTAACAGTAAAATGAACAAAAGTTGACTCTTGTAATTATTTATATGTATAATCCCACTTAAATGATGGTAATTAATTAGGTCGGGTTGATTCTCATAATCATATGAAGGTAATTTATTTATGTACAAATATTTTCAGAAAACTAAAAATGTATATACACTGTTATACAATATCATAGCGTTTTGAGTTTTAGTTTACATAGGCCAAATATTTGGGAAGTTGACAAATGAAAAGATTTTTTTTTACAATTTTCCTTAAGAATATATTAAAAAATATTAAATAAATTTTCAAATAAGTAAAAAACATTAAGGAACACTCGATATAAAGTACACATAAAAAGCGTAGTATTTTTAAGGGTATCAAATAACATTTAGCATGAAACTGTCAAGAATATTGGATAGAAAATTATACAAAGATGTCAATTAAAAAAAGGTTGACCATAAAATGAACACCAAACTACCCCATGATACTTAATGTAACACCCCGCGCACCTGAAAAGAGGCACGCAGCGTGCTACTGCGATAAAAACTAAGCTAAAACCACCCAAAATAAGTATAGAGCATCTAAATTTCACGATTTAAATACAACAAAACCACAATTCTTCAATTTCCACAATAATGATTTATAATAATGTTTCTCTCAAAATACCCAATTCTCCAACTAATTTCACCACCAATTTATACATCAAAAAAATAAATCTTCCAATCCAAGCTCTAAAATGATTCTCCAAAATAGTTCAAAGCGTCCCAATCCACGCTAGCCCGCCACTAAAAGAAAATACGGGGAAATACACAATATGACAGGAATAAATGCTAAAAAATAATTAGCACGATGAATAAATAGCAACAATACGAATGCGCATATACAAATCAAATGCAATACTCAAGCATTATATCAATATTACTTTCTCATTAACACATCAATGGGTCATTAGGCCTCACCTCACCTCACCTCCCTTGGGCATCTCAAAGCCATATAACGGCTTTTGGACTATTGGCGGGTACCCATTCTCCGTGCCATATTAAAATATCATAACACTGTGCTCCAATCAACAATATAGTATATCTCAATGAATCAAATAATAGATTCCAATAATTTTTCAGGATTCCAATGAATATCACAACTCAACATGAGAGAAATTGACAGGGAAAACGAACGGAATACTCTCGAGAGAAGCATATTATGTAAGTGCCATACCTCAAAATCATCACATAAATTTAAGCCTCAAAACCTGATCGCACCATCACGTTCCTCTCACGAAAATAATCAAAACTCATTTTAGCTCAAACTTGAGAAAACACCAAATAAGCCTTCAAATATTGAGTCAAACACTTGATTAAGTTTGGGGTTAAAGTTTGTAGATGAAAGGGAATAATTTTAGAGAGGTCTTTCGGTTGAAAAGTTGATGAAAAATTGATTTGAAATGCCAAGCCACGAATTTGTTGTGATATATAAAGGATTAAGAGTTTGATTAAGAAAATAGTTTTAATCAGATACAAATAATAAAAAAATCATTTCGGGCGATCGGACCGTTGTAATTGGCTAAAATTTGGGGGCATAGTAGTTGAAGACGAGAGGAAGCAGCACAAAAAATTTCAACTCTATCGAAGGTCGAATATTTTTATGTATTTTTCTTTCTAGAGAGATTTATGATTTGAGGACTCTTAGAGAGTTTTATATTTTGAGGACTCTTCTAAACGGCCCAAGACTTATATATACTCATATTTGGAGTCTTGTAATGTAGCTTTCCAAATTCCGAATTTAAAAACCAACATATTTATTTATAAAACTAATTAAATCCAAAATTTTATTTTTCTTCGAGTTCCAAAATAAATTTAAAAATTTCCATTTAAAAAATCCGGGTTGTTGCAAACTTCCCCACTAACAAGAAACTTTGCCCTCGAAATTCGACGTAGCCTAACACTCGAACATAAAATGCTACTCGATTCTATTTTCCAAAAATCACAATACTAAAGTCTTCAATTAATTTTACACGTTCTCACATCAAGATCACAAATCTCATCCTCGATCCCTAACACATCTTCAAAAAATATTCTATCACTAAAGAAAATATGTCTCTCACGCATGCTAGACCCAAAACCCAAAGACCTGAGGCCTCACCTCACCTCCCATGGGCATCTCAAAGCCATATAACGGTTTTTGGACTACTGGCGGGTGCCCATTCTTCGTGCCATATTAAAATCTCATGACACTATGCTCAAATCAACAATATAATATATCTCAATGAATCAAATAATAGATTCCAACAATTTTTCAGGATTCCAATCAATATCACAACTCAACATGAGTGCAATTGACAGAGAAAACAAATGGAATACTCTCGAGAGAATTTTGGAGCATATTATGTAAGTCTCGTACCTCAAAATCATCACATGAATCATCACATAAATTTTAGCCTCAAAATATGATCGCATCATCACGTTCCTCTTGTGAAAATAATCAAATCTCATTCTAGGCCAAACTCGAGAAAACACCAAATAAGCCTTCAAATATTGAGTCAAACACTTGATTAAGTTTGGGACTAAAGTTTGTAGTTGAAAGGGAGTAATTTTGGAGAGGTCTTTTGGTTGAAAAGTTGATGAAAAAGTGGTTTGAAAAGCCAACCCACAAATTGTTTGTGATATATAAAGGATTAAGAGTTTGATTAAGAAAATATTTTTAATCAGATACAAACACTAAAAACACATTTCGAACGATCGGACGGTTTTAATTGGTTGAAATTTGAGGCCGTAGTAGCTGAAGATGAGAGGAAGTTGCTTCAAAAATTTCATCTCGATCGGACGGTTGAATAATTTTATATATTTTTCTTTCTAGAGAATTTTATGATTTGAGGACTCTTAGAGAGTTTTATGTTTTGAGGACTCTTCTAAATGGTCCAAGACTTATATATAGTCATATTAGGAGTCTTGTAATCTAGCATTCCGAATTTTGAATATAGAAACCAACATATTTAATTATAAAATAATTAAATCCAAAATTTTATATTTCTTCGATTTCGCAAATAAATTTAAAAATGTCCATTTAAAAAATCCGGGTTGTTACATATTTCCCCACTAACAAGAAATTTCGCCCTCGAAATTCGACGTAGCCTAACGCTCGAAAATAAAATGTTACTCGATTTTATTTTTCAAAAATCACAATACTAAAGTCCTCACATCAAGATCACAAATCTCATCCTCGATGCCTAACACATCTTCAAAAAATATTCTATCTCCAAAGAAAGTATGTCTCTCACGCATACTAGACCCAAAACCCAAATACCCGAGGGTCGTCTTATACCTAAGCTCTGATAACATTTGTAACACCCCGTGCGCCCGAGAGGACACGCGGCGTGCTACTGTGATAAAAACTAAGTTAAAACCATCCAAAATAAGTATAGAGCATCTAAATTCCACGATATAAATATAACAAAACCACAATTCTTCTATTTCCACAATAATGATTTATAATAATATTTCTCTCAAAATACTCAATTCTCCAACTAATTTTACCACCAATTTATACATCAAAAAAACAAATCTTCTAATCCAATCTCTTAAATAATTCTCCAAAATAGTCCATAGCGTCCCAATCCACGCTAGCATGCCACTAAAAGAAAATATGGGAAAGTAGACAATATGAGAGGAATAGATGCTCAAAAATAATTAGCACGATAAATAAATCGCAACAATACGAATGCGCATATACAAATCAAATGCAATACTCAAGCATTATATCAATATTAATTTCTCAACAACACATCAATGGGTCACCATGCCTCACCTCACCTCCCATGGGCCTCTCAAATCCATATAACGATTTTTGGACTATTGGTGGGTGCCCATTCTTCGTGCCATATTAAAATCTCATGACATTATGCTCAAATCAACAATATAATATATCTCAATGAATCAAATAATAGATTCCAACAATTTTTCAGGATTCTAATCAATATCACAATTCAACAAGAGTGCAATTGACAGAAAAAACAAACGGAATACTCTCGAGAGAATTTAGGAGCATATTATGTAAGTTCCGTACCTCAAAATCATCACTTGAATCGTCACATAAATTTTAGCCTCAAAATCTGATCGTATCATCACGTTCCTCTTGCGAAAATAATCAAATCTCGTTCTAGACCAAACTCGAGAAAACACCAAATAAGCCTTCAAATATTGAGTCAAACACTTGATTAAGTTTGGAACTAAAGTTTGTAGGAGAAAGGGAGTAATTTTGGAGAGGCCTTTTGGCTGAAAAGTTGATGAAAAAGTGATTTGAAAAGCCAAGCCATGAAATGTTTGTGATATATAAAGGATTAAGAGTTTGATTATGAAAAGAGTTTTAATCAAATACAAATACTAACAACACATTTCAGATGATCGAACCATTGTAATTTGCTGAAATTTAGGGACATAGTAGCTGAAGACGAGAGGAAGCTGCTTCGAATATTTCAGCTCGATCGGACGGTTGAATATTTTTTTATATATTTTTCTTTCTAGAGAGTTTTATGATTTGAGGACTTTTAGAGAGTTTTATGTTTTGAGGACTCTTCTAAATGGCCCAAGACTTATATATACTCACATTAGGAGTCTTGTAATCTAGCTTTCCGAAATTCGAATATAAATACCAACATATTTAATTATAAAATAATTAAATCCAAAATTTATTTTTCTTCAATTTTCGAAATAAATTTAAAAATGTCCATTTAAATAATCCAAGTTGTTTCATACTTCCCCACTAACAAAAAATTTCGCCCTCGAAATTTGACGTAACCTAACACTCGAAAATAAAATGCTACTCGATTCTATTTTTCAAAAATCACAATACTAAAGTCCTCAATTAATTCTACACGTTCTCACATCAAGATCACAAATCTCATCCTCGATGCCTAACAAATCTTCAAAAAATATTCTATCTCCAAAGAAATTACGTCTCTCACGCATGCTAGACCCAAAATCCAAAGACCCGAGGGTTGTTGTATACCTAAGCTCTGATAACATCTATAACACCCCGCGTGCCCGAGAGGACACGCGAAGTGCTACTGCGATAAAAACTAAGTTAAAACCATCCAAAATAAGTATAGAGTATCTAAATTCCACGATATAAATATAACAAAACAACAATTCTTCTATTTTCACAATAATGGTTTACAATAATGTTTCTCTCAAAATACCCAATTCTCCAACTAATTTTACCACCAATTTATACATCAAAAAAATAAATCATCCAATCCAAGCTCTAAAATAATTATCCAAAATAGTCCATAGCTTCCTAATCCACTCTATCCTGCCACTAAAAGAAAATACGGGGAAGTAGACAATATGCGAAGAATATATGCTCAAAAATGATTAGCACGATGAATAAATCGCAAAAATACGAATGCGCATATACAAATCAAATGCAATACTCAATCATTATATCAATATTAATTTCTTAACACATCAATGGGTCATTAGGCCTCACCACACCTCACCTCCCCTGGGCATATCAAAGCCATATAACGGTTTTTGGACTATTGGCAAGTGCCCATTCTCTGTGCCATAATAAAATATCATAACACTATGCTCCAATCAACAATATAATATATCTCAATGAATCAAATAATAGATTCCAAGAATTTTTCAAGATTCCAATGAATATCATAACTCAACATGAGTGAAATTGACAGGCAAAACAAACGAAATACTCTCGAGAGAATTTAGGAGCATATTATGTAAGTCACGTAGCTCAAAATCATCACATAAATTTCAGCCTCAAAATCTGATCTCACCATCACGTGCCTCTCGCGAAAATAATCAAAACTCGTTCTAGCCCAAACTCGAGAAAATACCAAATAAGCCTTCAAATATTGAGTCAAAAACTTGATTAAGTTTGGGGGAAAATTTTGTAGATGGAAGGTAATAATTTTGGATAGGTCTTTTGTTTGAAAAGTTGATGAAAAAATGATTTGAAAATCCAAGCCACGAATTTGTTGTGATATATAAAAGATTAAGAGTTTGATTAAGAAAATAGTTCTGATCAGATACAAACACTAGAAAAACATTCTGGACGATCGGACGGTTGAAATTGGCTAAAATTTGGGAGTGTGGTAGTTGAAGACGAGAGGAAGCTGCACAAAAAATTACATCTCGATCGGAAGGTTGAATATTTTTATATATTTTTCTTTCTAGAGAGTTTTATGATTTGAGGACTCTTAGAGAATTTTATGTTTTGAGGACTCTTCTAAACGGCCCAAGACTTATATATACTCATATTTGGAGTCTTGTAATCTAGCTTTCCGAATTTCGAATATAAAAACCAACATATTTATTTATAAAAATAATTAAATCCAAAATTTTATTTTTCTTCGAGTTCCAAAATAAATTTAAAATTTTCCATTTAAAAAATCCGGGTTGTTACACTTAACTCAACACAAACTGCAAGATCTTCCATGAACTAATTTGTACCAGAATATAAATTACTACCAAGATTTTTCAGCAAATATTCATATTTTAGATAATATAAAATCTTTGATAAGTATATCATTTCCAAGAACCACAAACTTAAAAATATTTAAATATTTACTTAACTTTGTCATTCCAACAATACTGTGAACTACTGTTAATGTGGTGTTGTTCTTGCCATATGCACTTGGACTTTCACATATGCCAAAGAATATCTATTTTAGAGAATCTCTAGATTCTAAAGAAATGAATATCGGGTGTATATGCGAAAAAAGGATCCTAAATCGTTATATCACAAACTCAGAGTGAGAAAGAAAACGATATCCAGACATCTAATATAACTTCGCATCTAAATCTTATCAATCTGTACACTGTTCAGTGATCAAATGCAACCCCAAAAATTATAAATTCCTATGAAGTAACAGAAGTTCTAATACAAATCTAATGAGAAATTATATTAAAAGAGACTAAAAACAGTATTATTATATAATAAGTTGACCTTTGACAACGATGCAATCGAATATCTCGACGCTGTAATAAAGCATTCAAAAATTCTTGGAAAACATAGGTTTAGCTGCTCATGTTGGTTAATGACAAAATGCACATGTGTAAGATGGAGGGATTAAACTAAATAAGAATGTCTTGTATTATTGAATTGAAAAGGTAAAACTCATTACTAACTGCATGACATTAAAGTGAAGTAGTCATCTTTAAACATAATTGACTAACAGGGATATGATGGGATTGGTTAAAATTGAGATGACATTTAGTATATGGGATGCAACGTAGACTCTTTAACGGATGTGATGAGTGTAATGGAGTGTTCAGTTTTATAGTTTCCAAGAACCCCAAACTGAAAAATATTTAAATTATTATTTACTTGACTTTGTCATTTCAACAGCACTGTGAACTAATGTCAATGTGGTGTTATTCTTGCCATATGCACTTGGACTTTAACATATTCCAAAGAATATGTCTTTTACTGAATCTTCAGATTTTAAAGAAATGAAGATCAGATCTATATGCCAAAAACGGATGCTAAATCATTATATTACCAACTCAAAGTGAGAAAGAAACTATATCCGTACATTTGATTATAACTTCGCATCTAAATCTTATCAATCTCTCAATCTGTACACTACACTATTCAGTGATCAAATGCAACCCCCCAAATTAAAAAATTCCTATGAAGTAGTGGAAGTTCTAACCCAAACTCAATGAGAAATTATATTAAAAGAGACTAAAAACAGTATTATTATATAATAAGTAGACCTTTGACATAGATGTAATAGAATATCTGTATGCTGCCATAAAGCATTGAAAAATTCTTGGAAAATAGAGGTTTAGTTTCTCGTGTTGGTTAATGCCAGAATGAATATGTGTAAGATGGAAGGATTAGGTTAAATAACCTAAATAGAGATGTTTTGTATTACTGAATTGAAAAGGTAAAACTCATTACTGAATGTATGAAATTAAAGTGAAGAAGTAATCTTTAAACTGAAATGAGTAACAAGAATATGAGGGATTCGTTAAAATTGAGACGACATTTAGTATATGGGATGCAACGTGTACTCTTTAACGGATGAGATGAGTGTAATGGGTTGTTTAATTTTATAGTTATATAATACAAAGAAATGCAGACAGTGGATTAGAAAGCACGGATTGAATGAATGAGAACACTAAAACCAAGGAATGTGAATAGGGTTTGACGAATGAAAAAACTGTTTTTACAATTTTCCTTAAGAATATATTATAAAATATTAAATAAATTGTCAAATAAGTAAAAACATTGAGGAACACTCGATAGAAAGTACACATAAAAAGATTCGAAAGAAATGACGATCAGATCTATATGCAAAAAAAGGATGTTAAATCATTAGATTACCAACTCAATGTGAGAAAGAAAATTGTATCCGCACATAATATATAACTTCCCATTTAAATCTTATGAATCTCTCAATTTGTACACTGTTTATTGATCAAATGCAACCCCAAAAATTACAAATTCCTATGAAGTAACAGAAGTTATAATGTAAGCCTAATGAGAAATTATATTAAAGAGACTAAAAATAGTATTATTACATAATAAGTAAATTGGTGGCCTTCAAATTCGAGTGCTCATTAGTACTAATAAAAAAGAGGATTCTCAATATGGAATGTAAGCAATGGTAAGAATATGGTGACAAAAGTTGAAGATGGCATTCGTTGTAGTGACCTTTGATGTCGATGCAATCAAATATCTCGACGCTTGCATAAAGCATTGAAAAATTATGGGAAATTAGATGTTTAGCTGCTTGTCTTGGTTAATGGCAGCATGCACATATGTAACATGGACAGATTAGGTTAAAAAACCTAAATAGAGATGTTTTGTAGTATTGAATTGAAAAGGTAAAAATAAATACTAAATGCGTGAAATTAAAGTGAGAAAGTCATCTTTAAACTGAAGTGAGTAACATGGATATGAGAGGAGTTGTTAAAATTAAGATGACATTTGGTATGTGGGATGCCACATTGAATCTTTAACTAATGAGATGAGTGTAATGGGGTTTTCAGTTTTATAGATATAGAATACAAAGAAATGTCGATAGTGGAAAACAAAGCACATATTGAATGAATGAGAACACTAAAACTAAGGAATGTGAATAGCGTTTACAGTTTTATTTTATAAAGGACAAATATTTGTGAACTCGGCAAATGAAAATATTATTTTTACATAATGAATTTTGTAAGATATATACATAATTCTATTTGAAATGGATGTAATGATGCAGTTGTAATGAGAAGAAAAAAAATAATTACAGATACAAATCAAATTACCAGTAGATGTAGCTTCTTTGTAGGATATAACTTCAAATGCTTGTTGGAAAAGGGCTAGCAATTTTTGACACGATAACCCATTTATGGTAATAACCCAAAATGACCCGAACTTGACACGATTAACTTGTATAGATTAAAGAGTACCCAAAACTTATACTCAAATAAAAATCAACGCGACCCGAAAATTACACGACTAACCCGAATTGCCACCCCAAGGAATTACCTATGGCAATGATAATATGGAAATGTACGAAGCTTATTAGAAAATTATTTCATGGTAGATTAAAATTATAGAACTCTTAGTAATGTTTCAAAAATATAGCTTAAATGTTAGTTAGTGGTTATTACATTGATCACAGAATAAATAAAAGTCAATTTAGGTAAGTTGCATCCAACATTCAACATTTTAACTTAAAAGTTAATACATATTTATATATATATTGACATGAATATAAATGTAATAAATTGTGTTACCAACAATCAAATATTAGCAATTATAACATAGTAGTATTCTAGTAAATGATTAAACTTAATAACACAAAGAACATTCCATAGCAGACGAAATGGAGAAAATTTTATTATTCATAAAACTATAGTTAACATTCTAATATTCGATAAAGTGCAATTATTGCATTATCCAGAGTAAATCCTCTTGGATTGACATCACAATAAACTAAAAATGAACGGTACTTATTTCTCAACACTTATTCAAAATAGGGGAATAGTCATAAGTCATATTAAGGAGAGTCCTCCATGTATAGGGATTCATCATCAATCGAAGGATATTCATTCTCAGGATCATTTTCTGATGTTTCATCGTCTTCAGATAAAATGTTGACATCAACAAATTCAATGTCCAAGTCTGTTCGCTAAGGATCATTACCTTCAATAGAATTTTAAAGTCGAGAGAACAAATCCAAAAGAATACTTTTCTTCCCCTCCTCATTTCTCTTAGAATTAACTATATTCCCTTCTCGATCATATGTTACAATAAATGGAACGCTATGCAATCCTTTTAAAACAGAAAATATTTTTTGTACACGTATTTTCTTCAGTTTTTTCTTAGAGATCTTCATATACTCATTCAATTGACGGGTGCTACGCCTTGATTGCAAACGTAACGCACGGGGTGTTGGATTGTCAATGTCGATAACGTCTTTGGATTCATAAGTTTTGTTTGCCTTCTTTAGGACTTCTAGCTCTCTTCGTACTATTTTTTTCCCTATCAACAAATGGAATGACGTGAATCTAGAATTTAACAAAATCCAAGGCATTTTTAAGAATTTATCAAACTTATGGTTCTTTTGTAAAATAAATATATGTTTGAAATATTATTAAATTTAAAAATAAATGTATATGAAAATTGTCATCATTATGCTAAATAGAAAATAATTCCACATACATTATAATATAGGTTCTCCAACATACCTCACTTAACAAACCTATTAGCATAGCCATTTTTATAAATAGTAAGAAAATGTATTTTTAACCAAACTAGGTATATATGATCTACATAATAAGGAGGTCATCTAGAAAAAAAAATTATAAAAAAATTCAACATGTAAGTGGATGAGATAATGACAAAAATTAGAACAACCGAAAAATGCTCATATGTACTCACTTTTTATTTCACTCATTTTTTTCGATTGAATTTTTGTATGATTATGTTTATAGACGACCTCCTTACTATATAGATCATATATACCGAGTTTGGTAAAAAACATTACTATTTTTAAAAACTGGGTATGTTCATAACATTATGTAGAAAACTAATAATGACACAAATATATTTTAGACTAAATATTTATAAGAATGAAATTAGTCAAAACATACGTAATCAAATAATCAGGGAATTTAATCAAAAGAAACATAATCAATTTTTGGAAATAACTAACTAACAAAGTATGTGTTACCAGAAATGCAAAAAAGGTAAACATAATAAACGATAGGGTTATTTGAGATTTGACCCCTATTTATTTCTTGTATTTGAGTTTAAAGCTCGTAATTTTCATTTCTTGGGGTTTGGTCCCAATACAACTTTTAGTGAAAAAGTATCATAAAACCCAGTTTCTAAAATTTGTCATCAAACACCAAGAAGTGAAATGCAAGGGCCATAGTCAATATCAAGGAACTAATGGGGGCCAAATCCCAAATAACCCTAAAAAATAGTTTTTTTTACTCAATCCCCACTTTTGATGCATAATTTGACATAACCCCAACTCGCTAATTTCTTAGACATAACCCCCAATATTTTAACGTCACGGATATTGAACAATGAACATTTGATTTAATTCCTTATTTCACCATGAGATGATAGATAAGGGGTTGTTTTGACAAGAATTCTGAATCCTGACGTGAAATTTAATCCTACACCGATTTCCAATGGGAGAATTTTTTCTTTTGTTCACTTATTAATAAATGATATCCCAGTCGAGGCTCGACCCTGCCCAATCCCAATGGATAAACCTTCGATTTTCCCCTATCTATATAATCCGCCTTCCTCTATCGACTCTGTGAAGGCACTGTTAAATAATACTTAACTCCCAAATTAAATTTTGACCAAAACACCCTTCTATTTAGTTTTAAAAATGTCCCGAACCTTATATTCTTCCCGAAATCAAAACCTTGATTATTAATCAAACCCTAAAACCACTTCACCACTTAATCAAAGCCAACAAACAAAAAAATGGAGAACACAAAAAATATAAGGAAAAAGAGAATACGAAGTGGATCCAGTTATATTTCATTAATTCGAATATGATGTAAATGACGTCAAATGGAAGCAATAAGAAAATAACTTTCATCTAAACTCTCTCTAATCTCAATATCTCAAAATGGTAGAATGCCCTAAATAAGGCTACAAAAGAGTATTTATAGTTAGGAGGTTGCTTAAGCTCTAAGATATCAGCCTAATTACAATTATATCCCTAGATGCCCCTTAACCTTCCTTCCTCTAAATACTAAGAAAAGAAAAATATAATGCACTACTAAAAAGAATAAAAGACTAAAAATGACGAAAAGGTTCATATCACATCACTCCCCCCCCCCCCCCCTGAAAGAGTTCGCCCTCGAACTCAAAGGGGAATGACTTTAGTGTCACCATTTAGAATAATAACGAGGGCATGCGGGGGTTGATCATATGTCACCTCTTTAAGGTACTCAGGGTTTTCAGAAGCTAGTAGAGAGCGACGTCGTGGAAGGGAGCAATCCAAAGATCTATGGACAATCACCCCACAATTGTGACATTTAAATGTTACAGGGTGAGAGGGTGCAATAAGTGGGGAGGTGAATCATGGAGCATAAGAAGTAGATGGGGCCATAGGAGCACTAAAAATCACAGGGAGTGGAGGGGCGGCAAGGTAGAGGGGCAGTCTAATGGAAGGAATCTACTTTAGTGGCGTACTCTACCACCTTCGCAAAGGAGGTAACATCACGTAAAGCAAGATCTCGCTGAATATAACTCTACAGCCCATCGATATAACTCTACAGCCCATCGATATAACTCTAAAGCAAGATCTCTTCGAAATGGACACGAGTACACAGAAGCTGAAAACGCTTCGTGTAGTCTAAGACTGAAGTGTCCTATCGGAGAGATTGTACCCGAAGAAAGAGGTCGGGCTAGTAGGTAGAGGGAACAAAAGCGGCCATCAATTGTGCTCGAAGATCGTCCCAAGACTGGATAGGAGGTAAGCCCTCAAGGTCACGTTATTGCTCTAAATCATTCCACTAGACACTATTATAGCCCTGAAACTTGGTCGCTGCTAGCAGAACACATCAACGACCCTTCATTTGTTTATACTAAAAAATCTACACCGTCGCGATGAGCCAATCAAAAATAGTTCCAGGCTGAAGGTGGCAATAGAACATCGGGACATCCACCCGCATACTCCTTGAAAATAACTGGAGGGCTAAGTGCGTGATGTCATCGCCACCCTTTGGGGTCAAATCACCCCCATCTAACTCATCATCGCCTGAAAACGAGTCATTAAGAAATTCTCTATGTCGCGGTATCCAAGGTAGTGGACGTTTAGGAGCTGGGGTTAGTGGGTGTGGCTCAAGTGGCACTGGTGGTGATGGTGGGACATAAGTTGGTATGGCCTCCGTAGAAGGAGGTGGTGGTGGTGCGGGAACTAATGGTTGGCAAAAAGGAAAGTGATCCATCAGATGACCCCTTTAGTAACACAAGAAGTAATGTCACTATGTAATTGGCACATAGGGAGTGACCTTCAGATTTTACAAATTGAAAGGCGACACATTCATACGATAATCTGTTGAAAGTGGAGGCTCGATATTCGAGAGAGTTGAGTTCAGGGTGAAGGAGGGTCATCGGGTGGTGGAAGACCAATCCACTCCTGTACCCACTCAAAATAGTCTACTGTGGCTGAATGGGCTGAGAGGGCATCCCAAATAGAATGGAGGCGGGGAACATGCCTCAAATGCCCTGAGTGAGGAAGAGAAGGGTGTAGTATGGGTGGGGTTAGAAGCGTGGCGAATGGGATATGGGGATGATGATCCGTAGAGGTGGGCGGATCTGGTGGGATAGAAGGGAAATGGGGATCCAAATGTGGCTTATGGTGTCTATGAGTGTGGTGGTGGGGATATGTCGAAGTATGGTGGAGGTGAGGAGTGGAAGTATTGGGGTTTTGGATTTGTGGGGGTAAATTGGGTGGTATGAGAATATGGGGTGGTGGTACATGGGGAGATGGTGCATGATAGTGGTGTAAATTTAGGTCGGGTGGTGGAGGTGGTTTATTAGGTGGTTCTTGATAATTTTTTAGGGCGGTGTGTGTTGACTTAGGGTTTTAAAGATGGTGACATGTTCTTGGGTGGATTCAATCAAGAGGAGGGGTGTGGTGGTACTAGGGTTTGTATTTGATGGCTCTTGGTCATGAGGTGGTTGAAACCCTAAGGGTTCATGGTCAAAACTTTTGCCAACGACCATCATGGGAATGACCCGATTATTGGACAGGGGGAGAGAACACTGCCGGACCTCTTCCAACACTGGAATCGTGTTGGCTGGAGGTGGATATTGGTCGATTAAGGGGATCTGTACCAATAAGTACTATTTGGTCATCTAAGTTCAAGAAGTGATCAGATTCTTCTTGGGTTAACAAATGTAAGCTGCTAGCGTCGATCTGTTGTTGTTGCAGTAGGTCGGTAGTGGTTTGAAGGTCCTCGATACTAATCTGATATCGGGGCTCATGGGTGTACTAATCGATTGTCGGAGAACTTCTACTAGCCATTAGTGAGGTGGTCCGGCCCTGGATCGGGGCTAGATTAGTAGGAGTTTTTGCTGGTGGACTATTTTTTGGTGTTGGTGTTGGTCCATGGTGGTCGGTTGGTGTGTGGGTGGTTCTACCGCCACCAATTTCCTTGGGTGAGATGGTACGGGAGGTAGGGTTTATGGGATTTACTTTTTTTGTGGTAAAGGTTTAGAATGGGTTAAAATTAAATAATTAGGGTTAGGGTTTTGAGATGGTGTAGGGGAGGTACGAGGGCGATCGGTTGTGGTTTCCGACAGTGGTAGGAGAGCATCAATGACATCCATCCGCGCCACTAACCGGTTGAGAACATACTCAAAATGATCGGTACGAGTCTCCATGGGTGCGTATATTCTTCTCGGTCCCATTTTTCATTGTTTACGATTTTTTCCAACAACAACAACGGGTAAAACCAATGAGCCTCTGATACCAATTAAAGTAAATGACGTCAAATGGAAGCAAGAAAAAAATAACTCTCGTCTAAACTCTCTCTAATCTCAATATCTCAAAATGGTAGAATGCCTCAAATGAGGCTACAAAAGAGTATTTATAGGTAGGAGGATGCTTAGACTCTAAGTTATCAATCTAATTATAATTATATCCCTAGATGCCCCTTGACCTTACTTCCTCTAAATACTAACAAAAGAAAATACAAGAAAAATACAATGCAATACTAAAAAGAATAAAAGACTAAAAAATGATGAAAAGGTCCATATCACATCAGAATCAAACCCAAAATCTAGTAAAATAAAATGAAAAGTGAACATCGTTCAAATTTGAACCAAATCGTTGCTGAAAATTAAAGCCAAAATCATGTTCAAATTGAAAACCAAACACGACATAAACAATTCCTCTGTTTGAAATAAAAAAATTAAAATCTTGGTTGTTCCTTTTTGACACAATTAATTGTCCAATGTTTTAAATAAAAAAATCCAAATCAAAACGGTTCAGTATAACTAATGCGCCAATCTCCTCTTAATTTTCAATTCTTCATTTCTTTCGAAATTCTGAGACGTTTGTTGCCAAACTGCCAAAGTGAACCCATCGTGTTCACCGAAATAAGGTTTTCATCTAAGAAATTAGATTTAGGGATAGGAAGAAGGTGAAGTGGGTAGGAAGGATAGTGGTTAGTTGGCAGAGGTTTTGAAGATGGAGATGGTGTGATAAGTTTTGAAGATGGAGATGGTGTGGTTAGGTTTTGAAGATGGAGATGGCGTGATTAAGTTTAGAATATTGAGATGATGGAGAATGTTGAGTGTTTGGGACTGATACAAGTAATTGTGATGTTTGGGAATTGATTTAGAATTTTTAGTGATTAAGGCTTAAGGGTATTTTTGTCCTAAATATATTGAGGGGGTATGTCTAGTTATATATTACACAACTCTGAACTGATGACGGGTGATATTAAAAAGGTGGGGGTTGTGTCTAAAATAGTAGCGAGTTAGGGGTTATATCAAATAATGCATTAAAAAGTGGATTAAGTAAAAAAAATTCTAAAAATATCTTCTAGTATGAACTTATGAAATTGAACTTCATCAAAAATTGAACTTAATCGAATCATTTATATGTTTCCACGGCATTTTAATTGTTGTGCTTTACCTCCACGTGACAGACCAACTATCGTGATGTGTTAGACATGTGGCAGACCAACTGACGCACGTGTATAAGACATGTTGATCTTGAATCAACGAATTCATAAGTATTTTTCTCCATCTTTTGAGCCCCGAAGCAGCAAAATGAGCAAAAGTATCAAGCAAAACACTATTTAGTATTTTGACGCTATTTTGATTGATGCTCTGTAGGCAAAATTCTCCACAGCTGTTTTGCTCCCACCAAATAACCTTGGTTACACCAAGGCATTATGCAAACTAGACCATCTCACGGTAGTTAAAATGCCACAACCGCTAGGTTTGAGCGGCATGTCAAATTCCACGATAGACTTCTCTCATTAATATCTTGGATTCGTTTCATTTTTTTGCATTTATTTGATAATCAATTTTAACCCAACATTTAGTTGAATTTTATGAAAAATTGAAAGTATTTACACAAAAAAAGACATATTTCCCTTGCAGTCGCACGTGTCCTTCCCACGGCGGTTGGTCTGCCACTTTAAACATAATTATGTTGCTCTTTAACAAGCAATTTTCTCTTGAATTTTCCTATTTTGAACCACTTTATGAATTTGCTTATTAATTTTCTCAGTGGGAGCCTAAATTAACAATGTGGTGGAGCAAAATAACACCTTGGAGATGGTCTAATTATAACGAATCCTACCGTTCTTTGGTTTTTGTTCATATAATTTTAAAATCAGAAGTGTGAAGAAAATATGAGCGTTATACTAGGGTTAACGGATAATGTACTTGTAACTTGTTCGATTGGACTTGAATAGTGAAGAAAGTGAGATTAATTCGGTTTACTACTACTATTACTACCAAAGTTAATAAGAAACGATAATGATGGGTATGTTGAGCTACTTACATTCCTAAAAACATCTACTAGTATATCGATATCTTGGTGGAAAATTGGAAAAGGATAGTTTTCTCAATAAAAAGTTTGGACCAAGGTGTAATATCCATGAACTTGATGCACCAAATTCGTGAGAATAAAAAACTTATGCAAAATACTATACATTTATATACCTAATAAAGCTTTAAAAAATACTTAATAAAAAAAGACTCAATTTTTTTGGGGGGGGTGGGGGGTGGGGGTGGAGATTAAATGAATGATTTTTTTTATGAAATTCTAGGGAGATCGTATCTACCAAAAATATATATCCAATATGAAGAGGTTTTGGATCTTTATAAACCTATCCAGATTTGATCGTTTGTTGATTGCATGCTTGGAGTTGCCGTACATTCATCTGCAGTTAGCTAATTGTTTTTTGTTTTGGCTAATGCTTCGTTTGTTTGGAGTAGTGTATATGTGTACATTAGGGTTAGTGGATAATGTGCATGTTTTTATTGGAGAATGTGTGTAAGACATGCTGCTCCTGAAAGCAATTTCCTCCTAGTTTTGAGAGAAAATGGTATGTTTCTCCATGCTATGAAACGCCAAACTAGTATAAGTATCAAGAAATATAGAATTGATGCTTATATGATGGGAAAAATGCTCCAATGCTATTTTGCTCCACCATAAACCTTAATTGCTCAAAGGCATTGTGCAAACTAGACCATTTCGCGTGGTAGGTCAAATTCCATGGGAGTTTGGGCAACATTTCATCAGCCGTCCACTTTTCTTGTTTAATATTATGGCTTCGTTTCATTTTGAATTTAACCGATAATCGAAATTAACCCAAAATTGAGTTTCTTTAAATTTAACAAAAAATTGCAACTATTTAAACATATATAAAATACTCTCTTTCCACTATGGTATTTCAACTTTCGTGCGTTTCTTCCTTACGACAATTGGTTTGCCGCCTAATCATAATTATGTTGCTTGTGCTTGCTCCTGAATTCGCTTGTTCTAAACCACTCTATTATTTTACTCTATGCTCTAGAGAGCCAAAATCAACAAAATGGTGGAGCAAAATAACACTATGATATTTTGGTCCAAACCTTGGAGTTGGTCTATTGGTAGCAAATCCTACCCTTCTTTGGTTTATGTTCATATAAAGAGTAAAAATGGAAGTGTGAAGAAAATGTGACTGCTCAACTAGGGTTAATGGATAACGTACTTGGTTGTATTGGACTTGAATAGTTAAGAAAGGGAGATTAATTAATGTTACTACTACTATCACTACTAAAGTTATTAAGAAGCGGTAAAGGTGGATATATTAGGTTACTTACATTCATGGAGATATCTAAAAGTATGGATGGATATCTTGGTGGAATACTGGAAATGGATAGTTTTGTTAGTATAAAATTTGGAATAAGGTAAAATAATATCGGTGAACTTGATGCACCATATTTGTGAGGATAAAACACATATGTAAAGTACTATACATTTAACATACCTAATAAAAGATTAAAAAATATGCTCAATATAAATCCTCCACTTTTTTTTTTTTTTTTGGGGGGGGGGGGGAGGGGGGGTTAAATGAACGAGTTTTTCTTTTATGAAATTCTTGGGAGATCATTCGAAACATACATATCCAATTCATATTTCACTGATTTATTTGATGGAGATGATCTCGATGGTGAGTACATCATCTTCACCTAAATTCATAAAGAAAAAATAATCCAGTAAGCCCTTAAAGGTGGAGGTGTGTTCTCTAAGTATGTTACATGAGGTATATTCTTTAGGTATATTAATGAGGTATGTGGTATAACCCAAATCATCACATAAATATAAATGCTAGTATGGTTAGTATTCAGTTTTTGAATTTCATGAACACTATTGTTTATTGATTACTTGCAATCTAACATTCTTTCGCCTTGAGATCCCATGGAAATTCAGCATCTCTACTTTGACATTACATTCCAATTACATTATTTTGTTTTCTAATTGTTTAGAGATACCCCCATCAATAAAGCAATATTTCGAGATACCTCCATCAACGCTGGGGTTGGGGTTAAGTAGGGGGATAAGTCTAACTATTATGGAAATAGGAGGTAACCCTTTCCTTTTTTCTTTTTCTACTATTGTTCCTTCGCATAAATTAGCATCAGTAGTCTCCTACAAAATGGGTCGGTTCAGTCATTATTCTCTGGTAGTGATTTTTCATTTTTCTTTTTATCGATTTTCTCTATATTCATGACTAATTATTTAATTCCTTTCTACAAATAAAATATGATTTAAGCCCATCCATAAATGCAATTATATGTTGGGTTGGATGTTGATCTTATTTCCCATGTGAAGGTTCGAGCCCAAATCGATTCGATTTTGCATGGAAATTCTATCGACTCAACTTCAAACTTGAAAATACATACCCTTTTGAAAAATTTTAAGGATATCAAGTCTGTTCTTGATGAGGTTGATGAGAAAATTCTAGTTCATGGAGTTGATGGGATTTTAATGGATTTGGGAATGTCATCCATGCAGGTTTGCTATCTAAATTTCTTCTACCAACTGTTGCCAATTTTTGTCGTACTTAGTTCCATATCTCTATCTTGTTTACCATTAGAGAGAAAACCTTAAAACAACTTCAACCTACTTTTCTTATGATGATCTTTGTAAGATGATATTTATATCAAATTTATAACATTCAACATAATGTTTTCACTTTATATATCATGACTAGTTGCTTTATCAAAATTTCAGAATGCTAAAAATGGACTCATTGTATAACACCTCTCTTTTTATGTCCAGGTGAACAATGCTAAAAGGGGATTCAGTGTTCTTAATAATGGACCTCTTGATATGAGAATGAATCCTCAGGTAATTGTTGTTGCATGTATTTTATAGTGTTCCATAATTGATCATTTTTGCATGTATTTTTGTTTCTTTGAGCTATTAGGCCTCAAAAGTTCTCTGGTGAATATGATATAGGATTTTTTGTACATCCCAAGAAGGATTTTATAAATGTAACCAACGATAACAAGGAAAAGAACGGCCTAAGACTAACTCAAACAGGCTCGGGTTAAGCAAGGGGGGAGAATAGAGAAAAAATATATAAATTTAAGGGAAAAACTAGGATAATGCCTAGAGATAGGCTTTTAGAACAACTGAGGGATGGTCACAACTCATACCAATGATAAAACTGAGAAACGGATGCCGACGGCACTAGAGGGCAAGTCTCTCCGAACGAAGTTTGTGCATAGGGCAAGCATGCGGTGGAATAATACAAGACAAACACGTCTTAAGCACCGTAGCCGATGAGGGTGGGAGGGGGGAGGAGAAGTTGAAACGGATGAAAGGGAGGTAGGGGGAAGGGGGAGAGGCCTAGAAATTAGGGTCGAATTTTTTTTGTATTGAGAGACTCTCTCTCTCTCTGTCAACTATCAACTATTGGCTTTGAACTTTAAATAGATGCATATAATATTATATCGAATTGGAAAAGGTATTTACAATGATATTGACCATTACATGTGAAAACATATTCCAATAACTGAGACAATGTACAAATATGTATTCAGGTCTCAAAAACTAAACTTTATATGTGTTAGTGGAAGTTATTGATGTTTGGGCTATATCTCACTATTTCCAAATGTTGATTGGTGGCGACATTAGTTGACTTCTTTATCTAACGCCACAGTCTCTCTCTCTCTTCCCTCACTCGTGACTTTATTTTATTTCTAAGTGGTATTTCGTTTCTTATGCACAAGGACACTTTGATGCATTATCTTATTGTTCTCGTGCACTTTGGTGCCAAATTTATCTAGTATATTGGGAATATTTGATCGCATAAAAACGCCGTACGATTTCTAAGTAACATGACTTGTTAGATACCACTACTTTACTAATGTTCATACGGTTTCTAAGTAACATGACTTGTTAGATACCACTACTTTCCTAATGTGCATGTAAAATATGCAGCAATAAGAAAGTACCATTTGGTGTGTGTCAACCTGTAGGGTTTTTCCTTTATATCCTTAATCTAACTAACGAAGGCACAAAAAACGCCAATGTTTTAGTTACAATCTTAGAATAGCACAAAACTGGTGTGAATTAGAAAAATTAGTATTTTATATTGATAACGCGAGATTCTCATAATTAAAGCTCTGACACCAATTTAAAGGGGGTAGAAAAGGGGTATGTATGCCTTTTTAAATTTAAATTCCAAATGTGATGGATGATGGTTCACAATATAAAAGTTTCTTTTTCCAAAATTCACAATTAAAGATATTAAATTTTCATTTCTTCAAATTAAAATAAAACTAAGACAAATGTGTAAATTTTTAATATAACACAAATTTAATTCAATCCAAGTTATAAAATTATTGCAAACAAACTTAAGCATGCATTTTGCCAAATTAATTATGCCGATTTGAATTAAAATAAATTAAAGTTGCCCAAAATTAAATTAGCACCAAATTAAACAAAGTTGTGATTTTAAACAAAATTTTATCATTTGAACCTAACCATGCATCTAGGTGTGTTTTAGGATATGTACGACGTTGCATTTCAAAGTATGTTATGTTTTAGACCCATTTAATAATTACACCTAATGAAAATGCAGCAATTGTTGTAACAACCAAACTCCTCTCATCAATTTTTATTATCCTCACATATATGTTTATATTTTTTATTCCATCCATTGCCTTTTTAATTACAGATTCAAAGACTGCGCCAAAATAATATCACTGTTGACGTCCTCGATGAATCTCATCTAAATATTGTTCGTTCTGTGGTAAAAAAATGCATTTTAGTTTACTAATAGTACTGATAAGAAATTTCTCCATTCTTAATCAATATCCTCATTTCTTATCTTGGGTACAGCCTGTTAACATTTGCACACCTTCAATACGACGTGGGAAGGAAAAAGGAAACTCGACACCCACTAACGTTGAAAATTTTCTATTCTCATCTATTATAATATATAATATATAATATATTTCTTTATCTAATTATATAAATTTAGCCTTATAATATAGGATATACGAAAAGGGAAAGGGAAAGGGAAAGAAACTACCTCTCTAAGTGTGGTATGTTTAACTAATTCTAGGTTTACTTTGATTATATTTACTATTTTCTCATTTTTTTTACTTATTGTGTTCTTCATTTCTCTATAATATACTTAATTTGTTTTGAGTTTATTTTCAACATTTCTTTCTTTTTTCATAGATTCAAAGGCCGCGCGGAAATAACATTGGTATTGTTATACGTGATGATGTTACACCAAATGTTGTGCATATTGGGGTAAATATTAGCTACTAAATTCTTTTAGCGTTTTAACTTCATATTTACAACTTCTTCACTCCCCATTTTTAGTATCAATCTTACAATTAACAGCCTCAAACTATACTCAATAATGCAAATGATAAAGGCAAGGGAAAGGAGAAAGAAGTTCCCACACGTAAAAGGGTAAACACACCTCAAGAACATTTATGTTTTTTTTATATGCTCATATTTCTTTTTATATATAATATTCTTCATGGCATTATGTAATACTATTTTTATATTCTTATATTTCTTTTGTAGGCGGCATGGATGGGGAAGTATAATGTTTGTCCAGGAGAGGTTTGTTTTTATCATTACCTTATTACATTATTGGTTATGTTACTTTACCCTAAAGTAATTAAACAATTAAGTTATTAAAGTGTACCATTAAGTTTTTTACAATCTTTAAAGTTTACACCCATAATTGAAAATTTAATTTCACTATATTATTAACACTATGAGCCCACACTCCTTTCCATTATCACGCAGTGCTGATATTGTTTTACTTATTTAGTCCATTGATAAAACTTTTGTCTCCAAAAGTGCCATCGCGCAACGATTGCGACGAGAACGAGAAAGATGCAATCCTCTTATAAATGCACAAGAAGTTTATTCACCTCCACAACTTGCCTTGAGCATTGATCACATAACTGGTGACTTAATCGTAACTCGCGTTATTGCTCAACACCAACGACGTGAATGAGAAAGATGTAATCGCTTTTTAAATTTAGATGTTTTGCATCCAGAAGCTACATCTGTCATTTCTGCCCCATCTTGCGCCACAATCCCCCGTAAGTGTTGAAATTAGAGAACCACAAGATAACTACATCTCAAAACATGCACTTACCCAACGACAACGTCGTGCTTGAGAAAGAGCATTTCAGTTACAACAAGCTAATTCTGGTCATACTCCCCATGTTAACAATTCAATGGGGCCACCTGATTTTGCTTGCCCGACAGTTTTGCCAAACGATCAAGGTTATCACATTTACCATCAGATAATGATGAGGCTCAAGTCCCTTCGTCAATAACTAACCAATTTATAAATGTTAATACCCCTAATCCTTCACATATTTGTATTCTAAGAATTAGCCCTTTGACAAACAGTTTACCAATCACAGTTGAGGAGATAAATATTCCCCCATTTATGTCACCTCAAAATCTTTGCCAAGATTTCAACCTAATTGATTCTGAAGAACAGTGTATCAGGTCCCTCTAAGAACATTCTCCAACATCAAATTCTCTTCAAAATGTATTGGTTCCCAATACATTGCAAGTTATGCCCCAACTTGAAATAGAGAATCATCAAGAAATTCAAAATTTCCATTCATCTAATGCACATAATCGTAGGTATGATTTTTATTTTTCTATTATTGTTTTAATTTATTTACTATACTTCATTTTATTTTTCACAACTTTTTATTTCATATATAGATCCATTGTACAAAGTCGTGGAAATATTGCGAGCACGAGTACACCTCAAGAACCACATGTCCATTTGGAAAAGACATTTTCTTGGGCTCATGGATGTTCCTTGTCGTTATTGTTCATCTTTACATTGGATGGATGAAAGATTATCGACCTCGTCAAAGATTCACCCTCTATTTGGGAAGTGTTATAAACAAGGACAAGTTCGACTACCACATGTACTTGAACCCCCACTAGAAATTAAACATTTGTTCGATGGTAATGATGTTCAATGCAAGTCTTTCCTGAGTCATATTAGAGAGTATAATGTTGCAAATGCCTTTACAAGTCTTGGTGTTCAAATGGATAATAGGGTCCTCAGAGGTAGGGGTCCATCATCTTTAACCATTCATGGAGAACTACGTCATCGAACTGGATCTTTATTACCAAAATTGGGACTCGAGGAAGAAGCTTCATATGCCCAGTTATACATTTATGATCCTAGTATGGCTCTGAGTGTTAGGGAACGTAGGAATCCACAATTACTAAGCAATGTACTGCAAATAATTCAAAGTTTCTTGGAAGTGAACAATCCGTTTATCCACAAATATCACCAGGCATTTTCTATTTTAAATGAATTCTCTCGATCCGGCCAGAACATGCCAACATACTTACATTACAATTCTGTAACAGATCGTAGAAGGTATAATTTGCCTTCGACTAATGAGATTGTTGTTATTTTGCCCGGCGATGGCCATAATGCGTCTGCAATGAGAAACATTATTGTTTGCCTAAGAGGGGGGGATCAATTGATGCGAGTTAATGAATGTCACCCAGCTTACCTACCTCTACACTAAGTTCTTTTATACCCTCACGGTCAACTTGGTTGGGATCCCGGCATGAAGCTATGGGATGTGGCAAATAATGTTGATCAGGATCATCGACTAACTCAACTTGATTATTATAGTTATCGGTTGTTTCAACATGACACTAAGTACTCTACAATTTTGAGAGGAGGTAAACTTATGCAGGAGTTCATTGTTGATGCATGGGCTTCAACGGAATAAAATCGTCTAACTTATTTCAGAGTTAATCAAAGCAAACTTCAGATAGAAATATTCAAAGATCTTAGCGATTGTATGTCCGAGGGTGTTGAACCATTACAAATTGGTAGACGAATGATTTTTCCATCTTCTTTTACAGGTAGTGCACGAAATATGTTTGACATTTACCAAGATTCTATGTCCATCACTCGGTACAATCAACATCCTGATATTTTTCTCACAATGACCGCCAATCCTAAATGGCCTGAAATCAGTAAGGAACTTTTACCGAGTCAAAATGCTCTCGACCGTCCAGATTTGGTTGCGCGCGTTTTTGAACTAAAAAGAAAAGCACTAATGAATGAGATTAAGGATACAAATATTTTTGGAAAGAAAGTGGCCCGTGTGTTTATAATTGAATTTCAAAAATGGGGGTTGCCCCACATGCACCCTCTTCTTTTCCTCGATAGTCAAAGAAAGATTAAAACATGCACCCAATTAGATAATGTTGTATATGCTGAGTTTATAGATCCCACATATGATCCTACACTTTTCCAAACTATATTGAGTTGCATGGTACACGGACCATGTGGCTCCTAGAATCCAAATTCCCCTTGCATGGAGAACGGTATATGCACGAAGAAATACCCTCGAGCATTTTCAGAAGCCACAACAATGGATAATAATGGATATCCAATCTATCATCGTCGTGATGATGGTAAGGAATATACTACTTCCAGTGGAAAAAAGATATCAAATAAAGATGTTGTCCCCTATAATCCATATTTGTCTAGACTTTTCAATTGTCACATAAATGACGAGGTTTTTGCTGAGTGATGATGCGTTAAATATATAAATAAGTTCATATATAAGGGTCATGGTCGCACAACTATGGTTTTGGGAGGTGTTGATGAAATCCAACAATATTTATATGCAAGGTACATTGGACCTCCTGAAGCAGCTTGGCGAATTTATGGTAATCACATGCATCAGGAGAAACCACTTGTTACACGATTAGATTTACATTTACCTGGCATGCATCATGTTGTGTTTGATCCTTCAGATTCATCAGTTGCGATTGCTCGAAGAGCCAGCGGTCAAATGAGTTCGTTAATCGGGTTTTTTACATTTTGCTAATTAAATCCTTCTGCACGAGTGTATACCTACCAGGAGTTTCCCCAAAATTATTTTTGTATCTCTAAAATGAAGCTCTAGACTACACAAAAATCATCTGAGTTTGCTATTGGGTGAATGCACTATGCTAGCCCGAATTCTAGAGGAATGTTTTATTTACGATTGCTTTTGACTGTTGTTAAAGGACCCACATCGTTCAAGTGTTTATGCACGGTGAATTGTGTATTACACGTGACTTTGAAATCAGCGTGTATAGCGAGGGGATTGCTTGAAGACGATAATGAGTGGGTTCAATGTTTATAAGGGGAATCTATTATGCGCACCGAATATCTGCTTCAACGTCTGATTGGCTTTATACTTACACAATGTTTTCCTTTGCATCTGGAGTTATTATGGAATCAATTTTCCATTCATATATGTGATGATCTAATTCATAAGTTATGCACATTATTTTCCATCCCAAATCCAACCGACATCCAAATTGAGGATTATGGTTTCTATCTTCTAAATGAGGTTCTTCAGGAGTGTGGTAAGAGTTTAAGTGACTTCCCTCAAATGCCTCTGCCAACTTTTAATTGGGCAACTTTGAGTGGGAACAAATTACTCTCAAAACATCACCAGTTACAATCGTTAGTAGAGAAATGTGATGCACAGTTAGATGTTGATCGCCTTAATGAGGGACAACGTATAGCTTACTCAGCGATAACATCATCTGTTTTTAAGAATAATAGGACTAAATATTTTTTTAATGGGGGTGCTGGTACCGGAAAGACATTTTTGTACAATACAATTGAAACCTTCTGTCGTAGTTTGGGTCATACGGTTATTACAGTCACTTCATCTGGCATTGCTTCGTTATTATTAATTGGTGGTCGGATCGCACATTCAACATTTTGCATACCTTTGGACATTCTTGAAAACTCAAACTGTGGATTTACAAAGCAGTCAATACATGCAGAGTTGTTTAAATCAGCTAAATTTATAATATGGGATGAACTTCCTATGCAACATAAGCATTGTGTTGAGGCTGTAGATAGGACACTACAAGATATTTGTGATGTTAAAAATCCATTCGGAGGAATTACAGTAGTTCTTGGCGGTGATTTTTGACAAATCTTACGTGTTATCCCCAGAGGAGTTAGAAAAGAAATTGTTTCTGCCTCATGAAGGCTATTTGTGCTTTGGAGGCACATCCATGTTTTGACCTTACATATAAACATGTGACTAAACCCATTGGAGCCTGAGACAATTCAATTCTCTTCTTTCTTAGACCAGGTACCGCTATTTACTCTTTTATATTTTTAATAAACTTTGTTCAACCTACTACATGCATTTGACTTTTTTTGTAGATTGGATCCAATCCTCTTGAAATTGTATCATTGCCTTCCTCAATACAAAAGTCAAATGACATCCATGATTTAATTGAGAAAGTGTATCCATTGTTGAATGTGGGTGGTACCGTTACACCAACCTTCCTCACCGAACGAACAATTCTTTCAGCACGGAATGATGATGTGACTGCTATAAATAATTTGGTATTGAATATCTTCTCGGGTGATACAAAAACTTATTTTGGTGCCGACAAAATGTGTGATGATGAGTCCGAGATTTTCACAGAACGGTCGGCTAAGGACAAGGTAATCATAGTCGCTTTCAACTCCCCTAAACCTAGTTTCTCATACACGATGTATGGCAAAAGATTCATGCTTGCTCCTAAATCTAGAAAGGCTTTCTCTTAATGAGGTGATCCCTTATCTTGATAGAGATCGTCGGAGTACCGGGATCCTTATACTTGATGGGAGTTCGATAAGAAATGATTGAGCTTGCTTGCTCAGAGAGAAAATATTTCTTGGGTACGTTGGTGCTTCTCTTGAAGGTATAAAGGCCCTTAAGAAATTTTTCATAGGATGGGACTTTTTGAATAGCATCAAGCAGTGGGATATTGATTTTTACTTGCTTGAAAACTTCCAACATCTTATAAACTTACGCTTTTTTCTTTTGGGGCACCAAACGCTGGAGAAACGAAGCTTTTGGGACATGGGTCTCTACAAATGGCTTGGAAGGTGATGGTGAGGAGGAAGTTGGATCCATGGGTGGATCTTCTTTCTCGTTACATTTCTCGGTTTCACTCTCGACAGATGGTGAAATATTTTTCTCTACTTCCTTACCGAACCTAAGGGTAATGATGGATTTCGCATGATCTTGGGTGTGTGATGTGCTCGTATCGTGTTGAACAACAAATTGACCCCTAGGCATGTTACCTTTTGGATTGTGTTTGGGTTGACTCGGGAATGTTTCCTTATTCCTCTCACTCAATGCGTTAAATAGTTGGCTCATTTGAACATTGAGTTTGGTAATGGCTTGAGTATTCGCATGCATGATTTGTTGAGTGTATTGGAGGAAATTTTGAGGTTTGCTAGAATAGAAGGGTACTTTGGGCAAGAAGGTTCATCGAATTCTCTAAATATTGGATTTTTTGGGATGAGGGATTCGAGGATGCGGTGGCATTCTTTTGGAAACCCAGGGGTGGGTTACCGAAAGATTGACCTCCACTTCCTTGGTATTGACCCTGGGACCATGAAAGATTGGGGTACTAAGTTAGGGGGGTTGATTAGGCATAAATTCTTCACATTTATCCCCTTAGTTTTGATATATTTATGATCCCGTGCGGTGTAAATAGCTTGGATTTGTCTCATATTTATGCTAATAACCCTTTTTGGCAAATATTTCGTATTTTGTGTATCTCTTATGTGTTTTACAGGTATTTCATGCAAGAAAAATGGAAAAGAGAACTCAAAATAGTGAAAGAAACCAAGAATCGGGGAGTTGAAGGGCATTTTCATAATTTTTCAGCCTTATTCTAGAGGTGGGGCCAACTGGAAAGTTGAAGACCTTTCAATTACAAGAACACTGGAAAAAATGGCACCTCAATCCGAGCTACGGTGAAGAAGTTATGCCCATTTGAAGTTGAGAAAGAAATCCAAGAAAAAGATGTTAAGACCGAATCGAACCTGAGAAAAAAGAACCGATTCGTCCATTTGTCACGCACCAGATCCGTTACAAAATTAGTCACGCTTTCTAAGTGTGCCAAATTGCCAAATACAGGGTTTTTATTTTTTGCTTATCTTTTATCGAAAAGAGTTTTATATTTTGGGAACTCTTATAAACGACCTCTAGCCTATATATTTAGTCATTAAGAGTCTTTTTATTAAGATTTCATTGATGTAAAAGCTCCATAACAAGTAGGAACATCTAGAAAAGAATCTACATATTTTGCACCTTTAATTCAATAGTTTTTCTTCAGTCTTTGATTTCTTCTTGCATGGTCTTGTTCTTCAATCTTGGTAACTTTTATTTTCAACACTTTTATTATTATTTCTCATGTTTAATCTCCCTTTACACACAACTATGAATTCATGCGACGTAGTTAATTCAAGCATAGTTAGGTTCAATATGTCTAGCTAAATTCTTCATGGTCGGGATTCATGAACTCAACCTGATGTGGTAGTTGCATGTGTATAAAATTAATCCTCTAAATTTAATGATTTGATTATGACCGTATTGCATAGAAACACAACAATTGTAGATCTTTGGATCTCGTTTGCTTCAGGATAACCGGGATGCTTCAAAATGCAATTTGAGTGAAACTATCGAAATACCAATTTACTCATCCTCTGATTAAGTATGGTGTGGGCTTGAACCTCATATACGTAATGCTTGGGAGTACTAAATTTTGGGTATAATTAATCACTAAAATTTACGATTAGTTTTATACCATCAATACACTAGGTTTGAGGGATTGTATTCTCGTCCTGTTTTCCTCATCATATAGTTCGATTTTTAATTCAATCATCATCATTATTTCGAATAATTTAGAACAGTTGCATTCCATTCATACTTTAGTTCATTAGTTAAACATTTACTAAATTGCATATAGTTGTAGCTATTTTACCAGCTAAATCATCTTTTCCTTTTTCTTTTGAGTCAGAGTTAGGTTTCCTTCGTATGTCCAACGTCGTTACAACTCTATTGTCCTATTTCCCTGAGGATCGATACCCGACTTATCGGATTATTACTTGAGGGACAGGCTTGCACTTAAGCCTAGAGAGCACTTCTGAGACACATTCTTAGTCGCGTCAAGTTTTTGGCGCCATTGCCGGGGAATTAAGTAGACTTAGGACTAGATCGGGTCAATCTAAAACTTTGACCAAAAAATTTTGAAAATCCAAAAACATAAAAAAATTTAAAAGCACAAAAATATTCCTCATCATCTCTCATCAGCCGGTTAATGCAAAATTCTGAACTCACTCCAACTTCCCATAATACTCCAACCCACATTCACGAAAACTCGATAATTGAGTACGACCCTGATAGCCCTCACACTCCTAACGCTCCACAATTTTGGGTTCCACCTCCCACACTGTCATACTCAATCGCAAATAACACTTCGTTTTCCCTCTTCGGACCCACTTCAGAGAACGCTCCGAGTATACCAAGTGAGGACACAAAGTCTTTGAGTGGGAGAGATATGTCACAACACGGTAGTGCAGTCACCGGTGAGGGAGAGGCCCCGTATCACCCTTTGAGAGGCATCTTATATCCCAAGCGCACTGTCACTCCCGGATGCATTTTACTCCCGTATAATGCAGGGTAATTTCGCTTTAGGAATGGGATGATCCAGATACTTCACACTTACCATGGAATGGATTCAGAAAAGCCATATGCCCACATCATTGAATTTGAGGAAGCGTGCGAGACTCTCAGCGATCAAACTTGCATAAAAGATATGCTCCGCCTTAAACTCTTCCCATTCTCGCTAAAGGATAAGGCTAAGACCTGGTTATGGTCTTTACCTCCAAATTTGATTTCATCATGGAACGAGCTACAATCTAAATTTCTCAAGAAATTCTTTCCTCCACATCGAACAAACTCCATCAAGGCTCAAATTCAGACTTACCGACAATTAGAAAATGAGTCGTTTGATCGCTGCTATGAGCATTTCAATGAGCTAATTGCCTCGTGTCCCCATCATGGTTTTGATAAAACGCAAATCATTTCCTTCATCTATAATAGGCTGAACATTAATTCCAAGCAACTCATTGAAACCATGTGCGATGGTCCATTTGTCGACTTGGACGTCAACGACGCTCAGCTTCACCTGAGATATGTCACCGAGACTACCCAATCTTGGGATACATCTGACCCTAATGCTCAAAATCAAAATTTCCAAGTGACCACCACTCCATCGGTGTCTAGCCTATTTCACGTAGAAAATAATTCTATGACGGACAGTTGATTCGATATACTTGAGAAAGGACTGCGAGACCTACATAAGGTATATGAAAGAGGACCCACTGGATCCATCCCAAACCCCGTCGAGAAGGTGTGTGCAATTTGTGGGGTGGGTCATTCAACTGAGGAATGCCCGACTATACCAGCCTACAAAGTGATGCTTCAAGAGCAAGTCAGTGGTATAGGAGGATTCAAGGGTAATTTCGGTGCAGCGCACGGGAATTCTTACAACCCTTCATAGAAAAACCATCCTGACTCTAGCTATGGGCAACAACATGCTGCGATGAATCCTAATTCACATGCTGCCCCTCCTCCACCACAACACTTTCAACAAGCTCCACACATGCAAGGACATGTGCAAGCACCACCACCTCAAGGAGCATATATCCCTCCACCGCGAAGAAGTCTCGAGGATACAATAAACTAATTTATCAATAACCAGAATGCAGCCAATGCTAGATATGATCTCATGATCAGCGACATAAATGAAAATATTTCAAAAATGCAATCATCTTGGAGTATCCAAGAGAAGGGCAAGTTTTCTGCCCAGGGATAAAGACCTCCCCGATGTCAAACTAGTGTTAGATCTACTTATACGGAACATCAGGAGCACTGTCAAGCTGTAACCACTCTTCGTAGTGGGAGAGGCGTTGATTTATCACCTCCCCCACACAACGCAACCAAAGACAAGGAGATTTTGCCCGGCACAAAAGAGGCCGAAGATGTCCCCTTGAATGAGAGTGATAAAGATGACACTAGTGATCCCGAGGTAGTAGTGAAACCACCCACCTTGGCACCATTTCCTCAAAGGTTGGTTCCTTCCCATAAAGGAAACCCCCGTAATGAAGTGCTAGATGTGATGAATCAAGTAAAGCTAAATCTACCTTTACTCGATGCCATTAAGCAAATTCTAGCTTATGCGAAAGTCCTCAAGGACTTGTTAACAGTGAAGAGGAAGATGAAGGTAAAGAAAAACGTCTTTCTAGCACAGAACGTGAGCTCCATCCTACTTAATGATCTCCTTCTCAAATTCAAAGATCCTGGTGCACCCACCATTTCCTGCATTATTGGAGAAAATAAAATTAAAAAAGCCTTACTTGACTTGGGAGCAAGTGTCAATATCCTCCTTTACACCATCTATAGGCAACTTGATATGGGCGACCTCAAACCCACAAAGATCACTCTTCAATTAACGGATCGAACCGTGAAGGTCCCAAGAGGTATAGTTGAGGACGTGATCATCCAAGTTGACACTTTCTACTTTTCGATAGACTTTATCATTTGGGACACGAATCCCTCCTTCGCCTCGAGCAATCATGTTCCCATCATTCTTGGGCGTCCATTCTTAGCTACGGCTAATGCAATTATCAATACTCGAAATAGGCGGATGCAACCCACCTTTGGGAACATGACCTTAGAGACTAGCATCTTCCACATAGCCCAACATACGGGGGAAGAATATGATATTCACGTTGTGAGCTTCATAGATGAGATTGTAGAGGAGTATTTTGAGGAAAATTATTATGGAGATGCCCTAGGGTCCTGTTTAGTATCGAGACACGAGACTGAGGGAACGTACACCGAATTCGAGAGGAAAGTTGAAGAGTTGAGAGAGTTACTTAATGAGAGAGCATCGGACGAGGACGCGAGAGATGTGAATTGGTTTTCTCGATTAGAGGAGTTACCATTGAGGGAGACATGCATGGTTCCCTCCAACAATAAATTTCTGACCCTTAAATTGAAGAAATTACCCTCCCATATTAAATATGCATACCTAGGAGAGGATGAGACATTTCCTGTTGTTGTCTCATCTAGCCTAGACGAATAGCAGGAGGGTAAACTATTAAAGATTTTGAGGAGGCACCAAAGTGCTTTTGATTGGTGTATTATCGATCTGAAGGGGATAAGTCCTTTGATTTTCACCCACAAGATTCATCTCGAGGAGGATGTCAATCCCTCGAGATAAATGCAACGAAGGCTAAACCCCAATATGAAAGAAGTAGTGAGGACTGAAATAATTAAGCTATTGGATGTCGGGATTATCTACCCAATCTTGGATAGCAAATGGGTGAGTCCTATTCAAGTTGTCCCGAAGAAGTCAGGCATGACAGTGATCAAAAATGCTAAGGGAGAGTTAGTTCCCCAACGTACCACCACCGGGTGGTGCGTTTGCATTGATTACCAGAAACTCAATGCGGGAACTAGAAAAGACCATTTCCCCTTGCCATTTATTGATCAGATCCTTGAGAGAGTAGCGGGCCACCCTTATTATTGCTTCCTTGATGGTTATTCCGGATATAACCAAATTGAGGTAGATGTACTTGACCAGGAGAAAACGACCTTCACTTGCCCCTTTGGTACGTTTGCCTACAAACGTATGCCATTCGGTTTGTGTAATGCACTCGCGACCTATCAAAGGTGCATGTTGAGTTTATTTAGAGACATGGTTGAGAGATGACTTGAAGTGTTCATGGACGACTTTAGAATTTTTGGCACCTCTTTCGATCTTTGTCTGGAAAAACTAGAAAAAGTACTTGCACGGTGTGTGGAGAAGAACTTAGTGCTGAATTGGGAAAAATGCCATTTTATGGTAACCGAGGGCATAGTTCTTGGCCACATCGTATCATCCAAAGGGATTGAAGTTGATAGAGCAAAGATAGATGTCATAGCCGATCTACCCTCACCAAAATTGCTCAAAGACGTGCGCTCCTTCTTGGGCCACGCGGGGTTTTATCGACGGTTCATTAAGGACTTTAGCGCCATCGCTAGACCTTATAGCAACCTACTCATGAAGGACACCCCATTTGAGTGGACGGAAGCATGCCATAATGCTTTTGAAAAACTGAAAACCATGCTTGTGGCCGCTCCCGTCATGCAAGTTCCAGATTGGTCCCTACCATTCGAACTTATGTGTGATGCTAGTGATTATGCAATAAGGGTTATTTTGGGCCAACGAAAAGACAAACAGGTTGTGTCATCTACTAAACTAGACGGACTCTTACTGGACCACAACTTAATTACTCCACCACAGAAATGGATTTGCTATCGAAAGTCTTTGCTCTTGACAAATTTCGGTCCTACCTTATTGGTTCTCTCATCACTTGCTTCACCGACCACGCAGCATTGAAATACCTACTTGCAAAGAAAGATGCAAAGTCGTGCCTCGTAAGGTGGATACTACTCCTATAAGAGTTTAATCTCTCCATTAAAAATAAGAAAGGAGTAGAAAACGTCATTGTCGACCACTTATCATGGCTTTCGTCCGACGTATCTAGTGATCCAATACGCATAGACGAATACTTCCCGAATGAGCAACTCTTTGTTACCTCTTCTTTGCCCGGGTTTGCGGATATAGTGAACTATCTTGTCAGGGGAGCCATCCCTCCCGACTGGACACCACAAGATAAGAAAAGGTTCATTACTTAGTCGCGCATGTTTTTCTATGATGATCCATTCCTATTTAAATATTGCGCCGATCAAATCATCCGACATTGTGTACCGAATGATGAAATCCCTAAAGTCATCCAATTATGTCATTCGAAAGCTTATGGAGGTCACTTTTTAACGAAAAAGATGGCCGCTAATATCCTTCAATGAAGTCTCTATTGTCCCACAATCTTTTGGGATGTGAATAACTGTTGCAAATCCTACGATAGGTGTCAAAGGATGGGGGCGATCACCCGACGAGACATGATGCATTAACCCCAATACTCATTATTGAGATCTTCGTCGGCTGGGGTATTGACTTCATGGGCCCTTTTCCCCCATCTTTTGGTTTCCTATACATCCTTGTCGCGGTAGACTACATTTCTAAATAGGTGGAAGCTATAGCTACCAAGAACAATGATAATAAAGTGGTGATAAGGTTCCTACAGGAACACATACTTTCCCTCTTCGGTGCTCCGAAAGCGATAATCAATGATAATGGCATGCATTTTTACAACAGGAAATTCGAGAAGCTCATGACAAAGTATGGTGTCGTTCACAAGGTTGGAACGACCTATCACCCACAAACAAATGGTCAGGCTGAACTAGCGAATCGGGAGATCAAGAACATTCTCGAGAAGACCGTCAATCCCACCCGAAAAGATTGGTCACTTCGATTGAACGATTCACTATAGGCCTATCGTACCGCATACAAAAATCCGCTCAACATGTCCCCATTCCTCTTTGTGTATGGAAAAACTTGCCATCATCCCTTTAAATTAGAGCATAAGGCGTATTGGGCGATTAAGAAGCTGAATTATGACATGGATAAAGTCGGTGAAGCTCGCAAGCTTCGATTAAATGAGTTAGAAGAGATACGCAATGATGCGTATGAGAACGCAAAATTTTCCAAACAACGGATAAAACTCGCTCACGACAACATCATTCTACGCCAAGAGTTTCTTCCCGGACAAAAAGTTCTTCTCTATAACTTTCGATTTCATCTTTTTTCGGGTAAGTTGCAGTCACGATGGTCTGGCCCATTCGTTGTAAAGAATGTATTCCCGCACGGAGCGATTGAGTTAGACAATTTGAAAGGGGAAATACATTCAAAGTAAATGGACAACGACTAAAGCCATACCTAGAGGCGTGTGTGGAAGAAGTCGACACCGATTGGTTGTCGAACCCCATTTACGGGGTCGATTGAGCTGACAAGAGAGGTCGTTGCACCCCCGACGCGTATGGGGTGAATTCTAGTGTATAGTAGTTATGTTTTGATAGATTAGATTGAGTCCGTAGGTAGGTTACGTAAGGTTAGGGTTAAGATCATGCATTTCTACACAAAATTCATAAGGGCACTGAGGAATTTAAGTGGGAGAATAAGTGCAAGAGTCTAAAAAAGTGAGAGAATAGGATTCCAGAGCAGCAGACTGAGATAAGGGGTCCTGTCACAGATGGAATCGAACCGAATCCCCAAGCCGGATCGGTTCGATTTGGAAAAATCGAAAAAAACATAACCGAATCGCCTCTGAACCGGATCGGTTCGGTTCCTGCGATTTTGCTTCTTCCCGAGGAACCCATTCAACCCCCCTATCCCCTCTCTTCCCCCCATTCTTCCCCTTTTCCCTCCAACACAACCACCCCTTGAACTCAACTTGATGTGTTAGTTTCAACGGTGCCATTTTGATCGTGTTGGAAACCGAGCGTCTGTGTAAATACGCTAGTCGTTGTTATCGGCTTCTGACCACAATACAAAAAAAAACTAAACTTTAACTACACTCTTGCGGAGTATAGTGGCAAGTCTGGGTATCGAATCCACAGGGAATATTTTATAGATTTTAATTGATTTATTACTTCAAAAAATAAAGTGTAAAAGATGATGATTGAGTGAGAAAGGAAAAAGTGAAAAATAAAGAAGTTAACTAAAACTAATTGGGAAATTAAGGTAGGGACACAATCCCCCAACCCTAGAGTATTGATGGTATAAAACTAATCGTAAATTTAAGTGATTAATTAGACCCAAAATTTAGTACTCCCAAGCATTCCGTATATGAGGTTCAATCCCGCACCATACTTAATCAGAGGACGAGTAAATCGATGTTGCGATAGTGACACTCGAATTGCATTCTGAAGCATCCCGGTTACCCTGAAGCAAACGAGATCCAAAGATCTACAATTGTCGCGTTTTTACGCAATACGGTCATAATAAATCATTAAATTTAGAGAACTAATTTTATACACATGCAATTACCACATCAGGTTGGGTTCATGCATCCCAACCTTTAAAAACCTAGCCTAAGTTGATAAATAATAATAATAAAAGTGCTGGAAATAAAAGTTACCAAGATTAAAGAATAAGAACATGCAAGAAGAAATCAAAGATTGAAGAAAAATCGGAAAAGCTCTTGAATTAATCGTGCAAAATATGTAAATTCTTCTCCTAGGTGTTCCTACTTGTTATAATGCTTTTACATCAATGAAATCGGAATAAAAAGAGTCCTAATGACTAAATATATAGGCTAGAGATCGTTTAGAAGAGTCCCCAAAACATAAAACTCTTTTGGCTAAAAGATAAGCACAAAATAAAAATCTCGTATCTGGCAATTTGTCACACTTAGAAAACGTGACTAATTGTGTAATGGATCTGGTGTGTGACAAATGGGCGAAACGGTTCGTTTTTCTCAGCTTCAGTTCGGGTCGGTCTTAACAGCCTTTTCTTGGATTTCTTTCTCAACATCAAATGGGCATAACTTCTTCACCGTAGCTCGGATTGAGGTGCCCTTTTTCGAGTGTTCTTGTAATTGAAAGCTCTTCAACTTTCAAGTTGGCCCCACCTCCGGACTAAGGTTGAAAAATTATGAAAATGCCCTTCAACTCCCCGATTCTTGGTTTCTTTCACTATTTTGAGTTCTCTTTTCCATCTTTCTTGCATGAAATACCTGTAAAACACATAAGAGATACACAAAATACGAAATACTTGCCAAAAAGGGTTAGTAGCATAAATATGAGATAAATCCAAGCTATTTACACCGCACGGGATCATAAAAATACCGAAATTAAGGGGATAAATGTGAAGAATTTATGCCTAATCAATCTTGAACATATTGTGGGAACATGCCTTGGGGGAAGTCATTCGAAGGATGGAGAAAATGCATGAAAAGACCTTAAATCATTGAAACTTAATCCACAACTATGGTTGAAAGAAGATAGTAGGGGAAGGACAATAATTCCTCCTGGTGAGTTTACTTTGACGAGTGGGAAAAGGAAGGTTCTTTTAGATACAATATATAATTTGAATGTTCCATCTAATTTTTCGTTGAACTTGCAAAGGATTGTGAATTATGCTACCCGTGATTTACATAAGTGTAAGTTCCACGATTGGCATGTGATCATGCAATTGGTTCCTCTATTGTTTAAGCATTGTTTCTCCAAGCACAAGGATTTACGGAGGGCTATTATGAAAATTAATATTTGCTTATCACTTTTGTGTGAGAAGGTAGTCAATAGAGAACACATAGTGGCCGCAAAATTGGCGGTGACCGAAGCGATTTGTGTGTTGGAGTAGTAATTTCCCCCAGCATTATTTGACATAAGTGTTCACTTGTGGGTAAACCTATGCGACGAGGCACTTCTTTGCGATCCAGTTAGATATCGGTGGATGTATCCATTTGAAAGATTGATGAAAGTTTTTAAAGACTAGGTCAAGAATACGCGACACATTGCAGGGTCAATTGCAGAGGAATACATCACCATGGAGTCATCAATCTATACTCGGGAATATATGCCTGACACGACCAGCATTGATGACATTGATGAGTTCGTTGATGAGGGTGGTCATGTGATGGGAAAACGAGTGAAATTAATGAGTTTGCAACATGAATAAGTAGCCCGTTATCTATTTGACACATATAAAGATGTCGAAGAAAGGAAAAAGTAAGTTTAAATTATTTTAAGTTTTACATTATTTTAGATTATTTTATACATGATTAACTTTGTAATACGTTCGTCACATTAATATTATGAAGAAAATATGAAGCATGTGAGAAAAATAAAAGGCGAAAAACAATGGCACAATCAGACATCAATTTTAGGTTGTGATTGTCACACGAGGTAATTATAATGAAAATGGTTGTTATATAACGTTACATTACAATAAAACTTTATAACTAACCTAATTAATTTATCTATATTCTCAGCTCTTAAAGACGGGTGATGCGGCATCAAGGATTGGTCGTCTAGGCACTGGACCCTTATTCATGGCACAAGAGTACAAAAAGTATCGATTGAACGGTTATGTATTCGGTGTAAGGGTTTACGAGGAAAATAGAAATGTACAGAACTCGGGCATTTCATATAAGGCTCTTACTTTCTTTCGAGCGACCACAAAAGATAAAAATCTCATTGAAGCTGAAATGACTTACTATGGTGTAATTCAAAATATATTTGAATTGGACTATGTAAGCTTCAAAGAGGTTGTGTTTTACTATGATTGGGTAAGAGTTGAGGATGAAAATGCTTGTAAAGTTGATCCTGACACCAATTTGATCATGGTTGACTTATCGAAGTTGAAGAGCAACGAACACGTGAGCGAATTTCCGTTTATTTGTTCATTTAAAAAGGTCAACCAAGTGTTTTACTCGGAGTATACAAACAACAAGCCCTGGTCAATCATCCTACATGCGCCATAGCGTCTAAACAGTAGTGTGTATGACTTTATTGCTCCTACCGAATATCAATCCATTTTTTATGATAACTCGAATTTGAAATAATTTTTCAATTTGTAATAAGTATTCCAATTTAGCGCATGTACTAGTGTTTTATTATTATCGAACATCAATTTAATGCTTTTAATTCATTTGTACTTGATCATTTTCACTCTTTTTATCTTTCCCTTTTTCCTTTGTATGTGTGTGTGTGTGTTAAACAGTTATAAGTATTCCAATTTTCGGATTAATGCTTTTTATTCATTTGTACTTGATCACATTAGCGCATGTACTATTTAGACCTAATGTTTTCATGTCTTCTTCTAATTCATTTTGAATTTCAACTAATAACAACATTTTTTTTATAGAAAATGTCTCCTTCGGGGATTAAGGCAAGGATAATGATGCTTTGGGGCTCGTCGATAGCGGAGGCGACGACGGCTCCTTGGCCCTTAAGCTCCCCAAATACGGCAAATTGGGAATGGACGTCGAGAACAAGATGGGGATATTAGCTAGATCCCTCGAGTTGGTAAAGACGATTATCGGCCCGGGGTACACTAGTTGGAGGGAGGTACCATATGAGCTCAAGTTAGCTATTTGGGCGGCACTACATGTAATGTATTTATATTTATATTTATATTTATATTTATATTTATATTTCAGTTTCAATTTCAATTTATATTTATTCTCAAATAACATTGTATTTGTTTAACAGGAACAATTCAGCCTGGCCCTAGAACTCCGCGATTCTATCTTGGAGAAGTTGAGGGAGCAACATAAGACATTGAAGAAAAATTTATGGGGTCGGTACTTTGGGAAGACCCGAGACTCCATTATCACAATGCGTGAGTCCGTCCCGTCGAAGGAGACGATCTCATTTGCACAATGGCAAAAGTTCATTGACAATAAGATCGATGAGCGACAATTGGCATCTCGCCAATCGGGGAGGGAAAATCGTGCGAAAAAGACATAGGTTCACTACTCCGGCTGAACGTCTTACGCTAAGGTGGAGCATAGGATGATGGTAAGTTTTCATTTTTCTATAATTACAGAAATATGTTATTCCGCATTATATTACTTTGCGGGCCCGGTACTAATTTTGCATTATTTTATTTCAGGGGACGGGGAGTGGCCCTGGAGGTAGGCCACGTAGGATCGATACCTATGTGGAAATTCGGACGAAGAAGGGGAAGGATAAGGAGGTGTCCCCGAGCATCACGGGTGGCCAAATCTAGGATCATCGGATTGGAGACGAGCAACACCGGGTTGGCTCGTTAGGTGGACTCACATGACGCGAAGCTATCAAGGTTGGAGGTGACGGTCCAAGATATGTTCTCATTCGTGAAGCGTTCGTTGGGCGAAAAGGGCAAGGGGGAGGGGAAGGAGAAGGTGGAGGAGGAGGACGAGGACGTGGATGTCCTTGCTTCATCGCTGACACGTGCAGACTCACCGATTGATGATCCAGTCCCCTACTTGGCTCCCGTAGAGCGGCCTATGACAATAATTGGTTAGCCGAGTGTGTTTATACTCGACGTTTTTGATGGCACGTAGATAGGGAGGGGGTTATGGGACTCTAATACCATCCAGGGCATTTTGGTTCATGGACGTGCATTTCAAGACATCGAGGCCAAGGTGCTCGTCACACATGTGATAACTGGAAAGGAGAACTCCCCATTGTGGTTGCACGAACAATGCGTCATGATTCATATTCAGGGGTGTCTCAATGCTTATATCGTGTGGCCTCACTACCTCCTCAAACCTACCACATGACATTATTTGTATCTATTTTATTTGGACACTTATATTTGTATTATTTTAATTTGTTACATTTTGGGGTGGATATGGAATTATACATGCAATGATTTGGGGCATTCTTTCTATTTTGTTTGGATATATGCTATTTGAACAGGTATAATTTTGCTATAACAGGTACAAATATACTGTTGGGCAGTGGCAGTGGCCAAACTGCCCAGCATATTTTTTTAATTTTTTAAATTCACACCGGATGTACGATAAAAACCCCAAAAACGGGAAAAAAAAATCTCGGACGGCCCAAGCCAGACAATCACTATGAACAATGGTTTTATAAAGACATATTCGCCTTACTCAATGACTCGATTCCCACGGGTCTTGACTCTCCTTCTGATCTTCTACCGTTCTTCAACAGTGCCCACGCAGAAATTTCGTCTTCCACGATGCTCGTCCATAACACTTGACTCCACGAATGTCTCGGTGTACTCCGATATGGTTTTATACATCTACAAGGTTGAACATGATGTCCATCGCTTCTCCACCATAAAACCAGCAATCACAAGTGTTCAATGATGAACAAACTCAACTTGATGCAGCAAGGATCACATAAACATTATGCTAATGAAATCTCAAATCTTTGCAAACTCTAAGGATGTGTTTAGGCCTTTAAAACCTTAGAAATCATGTGCAAATAGGTTTCTGGATCGTAAAACTATTTTTCCAGAATGCACACCCTTTGAGAAAACTGGACACCTTTATTTATAATAAATTTAAGGCGGTGTCAGAATCTCGTTCGAACGAGATGCCACATCGTTCGAATGACAGTGGATCTCGTTCGAATGACATCAAATGTCATTCGAACGACGTAGTCGGATAGATTTTTTTATTAAAATAGAGTTTTGATTAAAACCAGCTCTTATCCAATTCTCATCCGTCCTTATCTGGCATAAACGAAGTGTAAACAATTAAAACACTTTTTAAAACATTTTCCTTTTAAAAAAATAACATCCTTATTTTATAAAATGAATTCTGAGATTTATTAACATTATGCCTGTGTGATCTCGAAATGTAATTAAACCTTGAAGATGTGAAATTGCACCAATTAAACTTCGGTATGATTAATTTCATGTAGCTTTGTCGCAACGTCTCCCATTAATATTTGATACATCATAGACTCGTGGTATTAGACAATAAAAGACTATCTATGACTCAAACATGTTTTGTTTCGAGAATATAAGTCAAAACAACATTAAGACTCAATTGGAAATTTGGTTCTTACAAATATCCCCCTTTGACTATTCCGGGACAAAACCATCAGTAAAATGCCTAAGCCGGGCCGTCAAGCCTTATAACGCCTAAAACTCATCCCATAAAACCCAAAATAAAAAATACATCATCAGTACAGGATAAGATTCTTCAACAATGGACCGACAAGCATGAAACTGTCTCTAATGTCTGAATGTGATGTAGACTTGAAATCTCGAATATCCTTAAGCATACCTACACACATAATCTCGAATATCCTTAAGCATACCTACGCACATGAAACAGACAAATACCCAGTGAACTATGGAGGAACAAATGATATAAAATTAAATTAATATTCTTGATATGTGAGTAAACATGATACCAACACTCACAAAAACATAAAACTCATAAAACTCACAAAACTCCCCCTACATCACAGACATCATTCTCCCCCTTTTTGTCTCGAATAGACGGTCCGGTGAAAAGATAAACAAATCTAGCATGTTATACCAATTTGAATGAATTAAAAGTGAAACACAGCTAGATAAACAAGAAACTACCAGCTAAATATGATCAATCAAAGTCAAATTAGTAGCTACTAAATAATGAATCACACAAAAAAAACATACCAAGCTAAGCATGTGTGATAAACAAACCAATGCAGTTAAATTAAATCAAATTAAACTGCACAAATGGAAACTCAGTACCAATATATAAATCAATAAGCAGCAGTGTACTGAAACAAAGTAACAACCTGAAAAAAGTCAAAATCAGGTCAACCAAGGTTGTCGTTCGAACGAGCCAGGGATGTCGCTTGAACGAAATGTGACATCGCTCGAACGAGACAGTATGTCGTTAGAATGACATAGACAAATTTTTCAAGTCTCCCCAAAAAATTAAACAGCGTTACCCAGTGAAAAATTATGTGAAAATTTTAACTGGAAGAGGCTCAAAACTGCGAAATAGTATCAAAACAGTAGCAAACTCAAACACAAACAAATATGAGTAACAAGATAATATAGTATCGATGTGCCTAAACATGAACATGGAATGTATTTGCGTGAACTAAAACAAAGGAATCATTATTTCAACACATCGATACGATCAATAAGCTCTAATTAATAGCAATCTATCATCAAACTTTATTATAGCCATATGTGACAATTAAAGTGTGAGCTTAATGAACTAAACAAACATCATGCGCATGAATCTGGAATTTTGACGATTCTACAAACAATAGCGTCATGACACGAATTTTCAACTATATGATTCTTTGTGCAAACCCATTTAAATTATTAAACCATCCAAACTCCCTCAAATATATATATATATAATATTTTCTTTGGAAGGAACTAAACTAATTTGGCCCATTTTGGCATATGATTCTTTTTATTGCCTTATGATTTTTTTTTAGGATCTTTTAAACGGTGGCTTTCACGACGAGTCAATTTAACTCTCGCAGCCCTTTCCCGTACACTCATCATATTTTAAATTAAAATGATCACGGGTAAACAGTTATTACATGCACACCTACTCCTTATGTCTACTTACGCATAGATGACAAAATTGAGATAAGAACATCTCATAAAACTCAAATATGCAAGAGTAGTCAAACATCCATATAAACTTGTGCATGTGTGCAAAGATGTCATATATACAAAGTCGAATCAAAACGCATATCAACTTTGAAACAACCCCATAGTACAATGGTTAAGATCAATCTAAGCATCGATAATAATTATCAAATGTCCTAGCCACATGGATAATGGAAGGAAGGGGGTCCAAGAACACCAATATGCCATATCGAACATGTTAACTCAAGACACAAAAACAAAACAGAAAATCTTTTTGGTTTTATCAAAATATTTTGACTCAAATAAAACCAAAATCTTTTAGTTTTTCTCAAAAAAATTCAAAACCAAAAATCTTTTTGTATTTTTCAAATAAAAGGCAATATAATACAAACTGATAAACATGGTAACACACTCAACCTTTATATTTAGCATGGGAAGAATCAAGTGCAAACAAATGAGAACCATGAAGTTTTATTCCTAAAACTACCAAATCCGACTTCCTAACCCAAGTAGGTGTGTAACGCCGCATGAGGGTGGGGGGAATCAAGGCAACTTTATTACTAAACTTCCTAAACTTTCGAGGAGCATTCCTAAGGTCATAGCAAAACTTTCTAAGGTGACCTTTCCTACAACAAAACGTGCAAGTGTAGCGATGGTATGGAAAGTGACCTACATGTGGACCTTTTCTAACGTTCTTATATGGCTCTCTCACACGTGCGGGGGGAATGGGAACAACACGATCATCAAAGCCAATACCACCCCTATCTCTTTTAATTTGAACGATGCCTATCATCCTATCCAACTTCTCACTTTTATCCTCCAAGTCAAACTTAACTCTAGACGAGTCTCTCAAAATCTCCTCAAACTCCTTAATCCTAGACTCGAGTAGACGCCTAGACTCTTCAAACTCTAGCACCTCCTTTTTTAAATCCTCCATCAAACCTCTAAGGGTGTCCCTCTCTTTCTCAATGTACTCTAGTTTATCCCTAAGCTTATTCTCCCATGCCCTAAGATCCTCAATTAATGCATCATTATTTTATATGGCGTGTTCTTTCAACTTAGCGTGCAATTTTGAGTTTTCCTTTTTCACCTTCACCGTCTCCTTAAACAACTCAAAAAATGAAACTTGCAACTCTCCTACGTCGATCTCCTCATTCTCTCTCTCATCACCCTCACCCTCTCGGGAAGCAGTCTTAATAGCCTCTAAAGTGTCATGCACATGAGTATCCTTGGGGGAAGATATATCGTCGTTGCTCACATGACATTCCATAAATGCAACAAGGTTATGCTCAATGGGGTAATACTCCCCCTCTTCCGGTTCACTATCTCTTAAGGTGACGTTGTATGCTATCGGTTTCTTGCCCTCTTTCTTAAGTCCAGTGGGGAACTCCTTAACTTTGTGACCATACCTCTCACACCCGAAACACCTATCGGACTCATCTCTCTTAGGCTTCACACTATTATCCTTAGGGGTGGAGTCTCCCTTGTTCTTGAATTTTTCAAACTTTTTAGCATCTTTTGATTGATTATGAATTTGAAGAAATTTCTTGAACTTTCTTGCCAACAAGACGACATCCTCAAAGTCTGAGTCGGAGTCATCATTCAAAACTTTAGTCTCCTCCTTTAGGACTTTTAAAGCAATGCCCTTTCTTTCTTAGGCACTTGCTTGGAGGTAAACATATCAAGTTCATAGGTTTGTAAATCACCTACGATATCTTCTAGCTTTGACGAGTCAAGCATACCAAGGGAATTCATAACGGTCACTTGAGCATCAAACATACTTGGCAACGATCGCAAAATTTTCTTAATCACTCGGTTATCGAGAATCTTCTCACCTAGGTTAAACGCTGAATTAACAATAGTGGACAACCTAATGTAAAATTCATCAAACGTCTCACTCTCTAACATCTTAATCGTCTCAAACTGTGTAGTGAGATTTTGCAACTTAGACACCCTAACCGTGCTTGTGCCCTTGTGAGTGAGTGTCAGTGTATCCCAAGCTTCTTTCGAAGTTTCACAAGTCATTATATGATTATACTCTTCAGGTGTGACATGTGAGGAAATAACGTGCAAACCTTTAGAGTTATACTGTGCAAGTCTATGTTCAGTCTCAATCCATGACTCAGCGGGTTTCAAACTAGTGAACTCACCTTCTCGTGTGATAGGTGGTGACCAACCTTTTTCAACAGCTAACCAGACACGCTCATCAATGGATTTTAAAGCATTTTTCATTCGCATTTTCCAATAAGCATAGTTAGTGCCATAAAAAATAGGAGTGCGAAAACTATCATAATTTCTAAAATTCATCCTTACAAGCAACAGGGATCAACCACAATAAAAAAGTATTATTAGCTCTGATACCAATTTGTAGGTCCCCAATATATAACTTTTGCTTTCGCGGAATAAAGTTAAGGATGATTGCAAACCAACTTTCTCTTTTGAAAACTATTTTTCAATTTTATCAAACTAAGTTGCGACACAAATTAACTTAACCAAATTTTATCTTGATTAATCCTAAACATGCATCTAGTGATTAAGGCAAGTAAATTTAAGTAAAGATACTCACAACGCTGGATGTACGAGGAAAAACCCAAAAATGGAAAAAAAAAACCTCAGACGAACCAAGACAGACAATCACTATGATCAATGGTTTTACAAAGACAGATTGGCCTTACTCAATGACTCGATCCCCACAGGTCTTGACGCTCCTTTTGATCTTCTACCATTTTCAACAGTGCCCACGCTGAAATTCCATCTTCTACGATGATCGTCCACAACACTCTACTCCACGAATGTCTCGGTGTCCACCGATATGGATTGATACGTCTACGATGTTGAACACGATGTCCGTCTCTTCTCCATCGCAAAACCAGCAATCACAAGTGTTCAATGATGAACAAACTCAACTTGGTGCAGCAAGGATCACATAAACATTATGCTAATGAAAGCTCGGATCTTTGCAAACTCTAAGGATGTGCTTAGGACTTTAAAACCTTATAAATCATGTGCAAACAGGTTTCTAGATCGTAAACTATTTTTCCAGAATGCACACCCTTTGACAAAACTGGACACCTCTATTTATAATAAATTTAAGGCCGTGTCCAAATCTCGTTCGAACGAGATGGCATGTCATTAAAACGACAGTGGATCTCGTTCGAACGATATCAAATGTCGTTCAAACGACGTCGTCAGATAGAGTTTTTGATTAAAACAGAGTTTTGATTAAATCCAACTCTTATCCGATTCGCATCCGTCCTTATCTGACATAAACGAAGTGTAAACAATTAAAACACTTTTTAAAACATTTTCCTTTTAAAAAATAACATCCTTATTTTATAAAATGAATTCCGAGATTCATTAACATTATGCATTCATACCTGTAAGATCTCAGAATGTAATTAAACATTGAAGACGTGAAATTGCACCAATTAAACTTCGGCATGATTAATTTCATGTAGCTTTGCCGCAACGTCTCCAATTAATCTTCGATACGTCATAGACTCGTGCGATCAGACAATAAAAGGCTATCTATGACTCGAACATATTTTGTTCCGAGAATAAGTTAAAACAACATTAAGACTTAATTGAAAATTTGGTCCTTACAGAGTTATGTGTGTGTGTGTGTGCGTGTGTGTGTGTGTGTGTGTGTGTGTGTGTGTGTGTGTGAGAGAGAGAGAGAGAGAGAGAGAGAGAGATGTAGAAAGAGATATCCCTAAATGAGAGACTCGCGAAAGAATTTTGAGGAACAAAATTTGGAGCGGGAGTGCGAAAAAAAAAACCGCTCCTTTTTCCATTTATCTCAGTTTTTACTCAAAGGCTAAAATAATTAGCATTATATTTATGCCATTTATATATAAACATAAGATAAATGGTTTGTTTTTATCTCAATTTTACTTAAATTGAAATATAAATGTACCTTTAAAGTCAAATTGGCATAAATAAATATCATTTATGTCAATTTACATTTGTCTGACATTTCGTCAATTTTTAAACTGACATAAATAATGTTTTTTGTTATAGTGTTATCACACTATATGTATTATATGTAAAACTTTATTACTTAAATTATATACAACTTAACACTTTAAAAAATTGTCTTTTTATTTCCAGGCACGAACATACCCTAATTTTAAATATACGTGTATGTATTTGTATTAAACACGAACACACGTCGGCTTTCCCGCATGTTAGTATTTCTCATGCTTACAAAAACCATTTTTACGAACCTTTTCATGGGAGAGAATAAGCAATTTGGGAGAGTGAATCCGAGTTGAGTGAGGTGGATTGCAATAGAATAATAATAATATATTTTCCATCTTTGTAAAGAAAGATGCAATAAAGGAAAAGGATAAGACATATTTGGACAGGTGTTCAGAAAACCAAATTGACCGGTGGATCGAATCGAACCAAACTTAACCACCATATTCTTACTATTTTTTAATCGATGACGTTTAGTTTTTTTATAGATCGGTCCGATCCTCGGTCCACCTTATTAAATAACCAGTCTAGACCGACCTGAACTGGTTATATATTAATATATGTATTTAATTATATTTATATAAAAAAAATACTCAAAGAAAGAAAGGAGGGGATTTTGAGGGTGTAACACCCCAGAAGGTTCCACTAAAAAATATTGATAAATTAAAGAATTTTTTTATAAAACATTGCCATTTAGATTGATGGTGAATTTGCAGAAACATAAATACATAAGTAAAATGAATATAATGTCTCAATTTTATTAAATCTCAAATATCCTTTTACAAAACAATTTACAATAAACTGTGCGGTAAATTTAAATTTTGAAAATAAATATACAGAGTCTCTAACGACGCTCCCAATCCCAACGATACCATAAATATCATCTCGCACCAAACCTGAAACACAACAAACTATGGGGGGTGAGCGAAAAACTCAGTAGCTCGTATAAATGCTCCAAGTGTAACTACACATACCCGTGTGTGCGTGCATCATATACAAGAGTGTATGCAATATGAACACTCAGAATAAAATTCCAATAATATAATCATCACCTATGATCTCACCGCGGCACTACAAAACCCAAGACCCCATATCAAAATTCCCGTTGCACTTCCCACTGTACGGTATGGACTACCGTCCACTATCCTTTTAATTATCCTCGGAACAATCCAATGCCCTCTAATATAAATAACATAACTAAGGTACATGACCCATCATAACATGACATCACTGCCATAAACTCTTGGCATCACCGCTATAGTAAAACTTAGCATACTTGTCAACCGAGGTCCATGGCCTAGTTTTTGGACAATATACAAAATCATAGCCGATAGCACACCCCGTCCAGCGGGTGGTTAGGCTATGGAATGCCTACACATTCTTCAATAGTAATCATCATAGTATCATTCTCCAAGTTAATAAAAATAAATTTCAGATTAAATTCCCATAAATCAAGTTTACATATTTTCAATCCAACATGCTCGTAAAATCAACTGGATTCGTTACCCAAACTACACGGCATGACAATAATACATACAAGATGGGTGCAACAATGAATATTATATACGAGCGTACAATATATTTAAATTCAATACATGACATGGATATAAATATACTATCAAGATTGAATAAGTGTAGCACACTAAATTAACCACGGGAGAACGAAACAACCTCAAGAGAGTCAAAATCTATCACTGTAGGCCTGTTTTGGAAACTCTAAAAAATTAGATCCAATCATTATCCAAATTACCAATCCGACTTCAGATTTAGATTCTACACGAAAAATTGAGTCGGGTATATGATGATGCTAAGATTTAGCTTCACCAGATAAGAGGTGAGGAGCTCAAACAGTAACAACAATGGCAGCAATAGAGTTATGTATGTGTACAAGAATATAGAAGGAGATGAGGATAAGAGGAATGAAGGCAATGATGTATAATGGTTCATCCAATCAGGCCTACATCCACTGTGAGTGTGTGATCCACTAAATATGGCCACTAATGGCCTTGGATACAATGCACATAAGCTCACTCTCTCCTTACTATGTGTACAAGCAGGTTTTTAGCTAGGGTTACAAATATCGATCCTTTTGCAAGGTTGGAGGTGACAGATATATATAGGGCTTGGGTGGTGTAGTGTACCCCCCAAGCATGCATTGAGCATGTGAATAATGATCTAGCCAATTCCCTATTGACACCTGGATGTACCACTTGTGATTAATGATGACATAATATTCCCTCACGTGAGGGGATAATATTATTATAACGGTCTAGTTCACATGTTATATGAGTCCCACGCTCACTGCCCCACGCGTCTCCCAAATCACGCGCTGCGATGATGTCACCCTCGGCTTATGATGTTAGGCCTAGGGTAAGGTTCTTTCTAGCAGCGAGTGCATCTGGATGTGGGCCTCGTACTATCGTCCCCTCATGGGGTCGTCTGGCCTATGATGAAGGCTCGGCCCCTTATGGGGTCGTCTAGCCCATGATAAGGGATCGGCCCCTTATAGGGTCATCTATCCCAAGGTCATCCGTTCTAGGATGAGGGGTCGGCCATGGCTGATCCTTCCTTCAATAGAACTATGGTGAAGTTGGACCTTTATCCTGGGCTTAAGTTCTCGTCTAAGATGGGGATACCCTCGGCTTAGCCGAGGGTGTATTTTGGTATATCAATCACCCCCTTGCCCTTAGTCATCAATGTTGTTAAGATAGCTGAGGGATAATGTTTCCTTTGAATGCCAAATGTGTGGTTAGTTTGATGAGTGAAATTTGTCAAGTTGATTGACATCTTGTCAGGTGTCAATCATCATTTATGTGTCCCAGATGTGGAGGCTACACACTCTGCTTGGGACTTTGTGCCCTAATGATGCTTTTCCTCGTGGTATGTGCACTACCTTAGTTAATGGGCCCACTAGCAACAAAGTATTTAAATGATTTTTCAAACAATCATTTCATTTCTTCTTCTTCTTCGCGCATAAGCTTTCTCTCTCTATCTCCTTAGCAGTTCGAATGCCATTTCTGCAATTTCGACCTTTTCTTCTATGTTTCAAGCTTTGGCCAGTCTCACTCTTCTTCCTCGGGTAACCTTTCTGCCCTAATTCCCTCTTTATCTTCCATTTTCATTTGTGTTCTTGCTTTGGGTTTCTTTTTTAGTTTTTCTTGGTGTTTTATACTTTTTCGACGTGTGAACCTGCCCTCCTGTGGCGGTTATAGGGCTGAATATTAGGTTTTAGTTTTCTTAGGGTTCTTCCTCCACCTTTTCGTGGTGGTTTAGTGCCTATTTGTGGCACTTCTTGATCTTTCATGTTGCTCTCCGGCGTTCTTCTTCGGTGAACTTCGTTGCCCTTGTTTTTGTGAGTGTCCACACATAAAAAACCCTATGTTTCTTTGTGTTTGATCCAAAAGTTAATTTGGTCAAACTGTGATCTTGTTTGTAGTTAGTTTGAACAAATTTATTAAACGTAGGGTCCCCCTCTTAATGCTCAAAAGACTCTACAGTTTAGCCGAGGAGTTTCCAACTTTGAGGGAGAAATTATTTACAGAGATTAGGCGAATAGAGGAAGAGAACGAGCGAAGACGAAGGGCCAACCCTAATTGAGTACGACCCATCTTCCCCGTTCCTTTAGCTATAATTTTACCATCTGAGCCATTTGGGTCTTCCTGTCATCAAACCGAGTGTCAGACACAAGAGGGAGGAATGAAAGAGAGAGCATCGTCACCAACGGGTCCTGGGCCTTCTAGGAGAAGAGAGACATCAACACTTAGCCCAAGCCGATAGGCTGAGGGGACAGTTCATTCTGAGGCTATCCCTGTGACAGCCCTATCCCCTCTTGCTTTTCAAGTAGCCTTTCCAGATGGCCCTCCGACAGGCGACGAGGTTGAGAGATCTGGGGACGAGAGAGCTGAGGACGACGGTGAGAATTATGATACTGACCAAGTTGATACTTCTCGTGCCTCGGCTTATGTATCCTCCATTAGGGATCGTGACCTCTTACTGTGGAGGCACATCTTTGGTGTACAGCCCAATATAAATATGAGGGTCCCAAATGCAGATGAGAGGGTCTTCCAGGGGAATGAAGGGGAAGTTATCATTTATGAGCAGATGCTCAGGGTAGGTGTTAGGTTTCCTCTGCACCCTGCAGTAGTTGATATACTTTCTTCCCTTAGGGTTGCTCCTTCTCAACTTCCTCCTAACTTTTGGAGGACCATACTCGGTTATGTCTCCCTCTAGAAGAACAATTTCACCAATGATCCCTCGGCCGATTTATTCATAGCCCCTAGAAGACAGTCTGAGGGTCCCAAGGGCATGGTCTAACCCCTCAATGAAAGCACAGTCAGACCCCGAACACAACTTGATAAGAGGGATATTGTTGACTATTTGAGGGAACAAGGGAAAGAGGGTGGACTTGCCAAATTTAAAGATTTTATGACCCCTTGTTTCCTCAAAGAAGTTGGTATGAGGGTCGGCCCCGTGACATAATTATGTGAGTTGATTTTTGCTCCATTTTTTTCTTTAAGTGTTTCCTCGTTATTACTGCTTATTTCTTATGTGTCGTCTCTTTTTCAGGTCGGCCTGCAAACGTGTCTGATCAGCTTTACAAAATGACTGCACCAAGATTGATGTCTGGCCTGGGAAAAAAGAAAGGCAAGGAGCCTCAGTAGCCTCTTAAAAAGACAAAGGCCGTGGGGCCGACACAGGTAGAGCCGACCGCCGATAATCAAAAATGCAAAGAGCCAAAAGTCCCTGCTGGCTCTCGGCCTGATTCTCGAACGAGGGCAAGGGTAGAGGTCCCTCAGACACCCACTGAGGGGAACAGTTCCTCTTCATGCATGGGTGCCTATTGGTCTCAGAATCTGACCTTCCTGAAGGCCAAACCCTCCTCCCTCATAGCCAACTTGAGGGCATCCAAGGCCTCTACATTTTCGGCACCCTCGGTCGTAGATTATGAATTTCTATCAAAGATGCCCCCAGCCAAGGTTTATGACTATGGTATTCATACTCTAGCTCAGGTATTTCCTTTAAATCATCTTTCGATTCATCAATATTTTATAAATTATTCCCTCAGCCCTTTAATATGAGCTTGTCTTTGTACAGTCTGTCTGCGCCTTCGCATCTGCCACCAAGTGGATGGATGCAAACCAACAGAAGTTTTATGAGGCCTAAAGAGCTATTCAGAATGAGGCCGACTTGAATATCAAGTTGGAGACTTCCAGGGCTGAGTTGGAGAGTGCAAGGACCGAGCATGCAAGGGTCCTGAATGAGATGGTGAAGCAGCATAAGGTCGACCTGAGGGTGAAGGACAACCTCATCAAAGCAAAGGAGGAGGCCTTAACCAATCAGGGGTAATAATTCAAGAATGAACTCATCTAGGCAATGAAGAAGGTCGAGATCGATGTTGTGGAGGCTTACAAACCCTCAGACGAGTTTCAGGGCTTCGGTCTTGAGTACTTAGAGAGGGGAATCAAGACGGCCTGTCGATGGGTCGTCTTGAAATTTTTTGACGTCGTGTCATCTGTTCGCCCCTCTTTGGAAGCAGTGGAGTTGGATGACCCCTTATTGCCGAGGCTCTAGCCCATGTAGAGTCCCAAGTGCATGTCAAAGGTACCGGCACATCTGAGGATCGGCCCCCTATCTTGGTCATCGAAGAGACTCCTCTTGTTGATGTTGAAGCCCTGCCTTTCGACGTTGCTCAATAGGGTGGTCGTCTGTGGCCCATACCCTCAGGGTGTAAAGTTTTTGTATTTAATTTTCTTTTGGACAAATATTATAACACTTATAGTTATAGTGGAATTGCTCTCTTCTTGCCTTCTATATTTGCCTCTTTTATGATTTGTGTGTTGGCTATGATATTTGTGTTAACCATCTTCTAAGTCCTCCCTCGTCTTTCTTGAGAGTGAATGGAGGGTCGTCCCTGCCATTCACACTCATCATAGCCGAGGGTGGCATTCACCAAATTAATGATGTTTTAAAATATAAGTCCCCCCTCGTCTTTCTTGAGAGTGAATGGAGGGTCGTCCCTACCATTCACCCTCATTTTAGCTGAGGGTGGTTATCCACCAAATTAATGATGTTTTTAAATATAAGTCCTCCCTCGTCTTTCTTGAGAGTGAATGGAGGGTCGTCCCTACCATTCACCCTCATCTTAGCCAAGGGTGGTTTCCAGCAAATTAATGATGTTTTAAAATATAAGTCCCCCTTGCCTTTCTTGAGAGTGAATGAAGGGTCGTCCCTACCATTCACCCTCACCTTAGCCGAGGGTGGTTTCCATAAAATTAATGATGTTTTAAAATATAAGTCCCTCCTCGTCTTTCTTCAGAGTGAATGGAGGGGAGTCCCTACCAATCACCCTCATCTTAGTCGAGGGTGGTTTCCACCAAATTAATGATGTTTTAAAATATAAGTTCCCCCTCGTCTTTCTTGAGAGTGAATGGAGGGTCATCCCTACCATTCACCCTCATCTTAGCCGAGGGTGGTTATCCACCAAATTAATGATGTTTTTAAATATAAGTCCTCCCTCGTCTTTCTTGAGAGTGAATGGAGGGTCGTTCCTACCATTCACCCTCATCTTAGCTGAGGGTGGTTTCCACCAAATTAATGATGTTTTAATATATAAGTCCCCCCTCGTCTTTCTTGAGAGTGAATGGAGGTTCGTCCCTCCATTCACCCTCATCTTAGCCGAGGGTGTTTTCCACAAAATTAATGATGTTTTAAAATATATCCCCCCCCCCCCCCCCCCCCCCGGTCTTTCTTGAGAGTGAAAGGAGGGTCGTCCCTACCATTCACCCTCATCCTAGCCGAGGGGATTTAGCAAAAATTACCCCAATCATACCAAAATTAACAAACATAATATGAGGGGCCAATATAATATTCTCATTAACTTTAAGTGTTCTATTGGAGCAACACATTCATTACAATTGTGGTCCGATAGGACATTATAATATTAATGATAGTATTTCTTCACATGATCTGCATTCCAGGGGTTGGAAAAGGATTCCCCTTCAAGGTTCTCTAGTCCATAGGTTCTAGGGACAACTTTGTCAATGACCCTATATAGGCCATGCCAATTTGGGTGGAGTTTGTTAGGTTTCTGCCATGTCTTGTTAAGGATTAGGTCCCCTACAGTGATTGGCCTTTGCTTCATCCTCTGGTTATAAAACCTGGCAGTCCTTTGTTGATAGGCTGCTTGTCTTATCTCAGCGTCTTCTCTTCTCTCCTCGATCAAGTATAGATCAAGTCTCATTTCTTCTATATTTCTCTGGGGGTCATACATTTGGACTCTGTGAGTAGGAAACCCAATTTCAGTGGGGATGACGAATTCTGAGCCTACGCTAACATGAAAGGGGTTTCCCCGATATGAGTCTTTGACGTCGTCCTGTAAGCCCACAGCACAGCGTATACCTCTTCAACCCATCTTCCTTTGGCCTCCTCGAGTTTTTTCTTGATCCCGTCTAGGATTGTTTTGTTTGTAACTTTAGTTTACCCATTTTCCTGAGGTCGGCCTGGGGTAGAGAAGAATTATTTGACACCCACTCTTTCACAGTATTTCTCCAGGGATGTATTCTTGAATTGAGTCCCGTTATCTTAGATGAGGGTGTTGGGGAGACCATATCTGCATATGATGTTTTTCTAGATAAACTGGAAGGTCTTCTACTCGGTGATCGTGACCATCGACTCCGCCGCTACCCACTTTGAGAAGTAGTCAATTACTATATCAAGTATCGATAGTTATTGACATCCCTAGACAAGGGTCCTACCAAATCGATCCCCCATACTGCGAATGGCCATGGGGACGTGATGGAGGTAAGAGGCTGATGGGGCTGATGAGGGATGGTGGCGAACCTCTGACATTTATCACACTTTTTTACGTATACCATGGCATCCTTACCCAAGGTCAGCCACTAGTATCCCTGGGTTACTATCCTTTTTGCTAACGACATGCTCCCAATATGACTTTAACAAGACCCCTCGTGCATATCTTTCAAGATGTGTGGAACCTCAGATGGGTGCATGCATCTGAGCAAAGGGAGCAAGAATCCCTTTTTGTATAAGGTGTCTCCGATAATAGTAAACTTCACTGCTCTATACCTCAACTTCTTCGTTTCTTATTTTGCTTCTGGAATCTCCCCCTCTTTAATGTATCTGATTGGGGGGTCAATCTAGGAAGCTTTCCTGCTAATATTTAAATAAGAGCTAAGTGTTCCATCTGCATCTTCAATCGTTGGTCGAAGCAAGATTTCCACTGGGACTGTCCTCCTGATATCTGTCCTAGTTATTGAGGCTAGCCTAGCAAGTGCATCGGCCCGACCATTATCCATCCTAGGTATCCTCTTTAACTTTACTTCCTTGAAGCTCTTCAATAGTGACTTTACTCTTTAAAGATATTTGTCCATTCTTTTATCTTTGGCCTCGTATGCTCCTAGTATCTGATTCACCACCAATCTTGAATCACTGTGAACCAATATCTGGCCAACGCTAAGAGACCTAGATAAGGAGAGGCCTGCTATCAGGGCCTCATACTCAGACTCATTATTGGAGGCTTTGAAGTTGAACCTCAGGGCGTATTCAATGTCCGTGTTGTCAGGTGCTGATACTAGTAATCCAGTTCCACTTTCGCTCTTGTAGGAGGACCCGTCAACGAAGAGATTCCATACAGCCTGTTCTTTTGAGAAATTTCCCTCAGTGAGGGATCCCTGTCTAAAGAGATATCTTCCCTCAACGTTTTCAACAACTTTTCCTCTAGTGGTTCTTGTCTTAGCCTTATTTGTGGACAGGTCAACAACTCTACCTGGTTGGGTATCTGTCTTCTTGAATCTTTCATCTTCAGCCTCATCCTCTTCCCAAGTAAATTCGGCCACGAAATTCATTAATGATTTCCCCTTAATGGACACCCTAGGTTGATACACAATGTCAAATTCTCTCAGCGCTATAGCCCAAGCCATTATCCTCCCCAATTTTTTTGTCTTGTGTATGACCTGTCTAAGAGGAGGGTTAGTAAGGATAACCATTGTATGGGACTGAAAGTACGACTTCATCTTTCTTGATGCATGGATCAGGGCATAGGCTAATTTCTCCATCCTGGGGTATCTTTTCTCTGCCCCTTGGAGTGCCTTACTGTTGAAATACACAGGCTTCTACACCCCATCCTCTTCTCTCATAATGGCTGCGTTGATTGCTGATTCTGAGATGGATAGGTACACATATAATCTCTCGCCCCGCACTAGGCGTGACAACAGCATGGGAGACCCTAGGTATGACTTTAATTCTTTAAAAGCCTGGTCACACTCCTCGTTCCATTCGAAGGCCTTTCTGAGAATTATAAAGAATAGTAGACATTTGTCTATGGCTCTGGATACGAACCTATTCAAAACAGCCACTCTCCCTATGAGCCTCTGAATGTCTTTAATGGTCTTGGGGATCTTTATTTCTAGTAGGGCCTTTATCTTCTCAGGATTGACCTTAATGCCTCTTTAATTGACGATGAACCCCAAGAATTTCCGTGCTCCGACCCCAAAGACACATTTGGCTGGGTTGAGCTTCATCTTGTACTTGTCCATCGTGTTAAAGGTCCTCTCAAGGTCGGCCACATGATCCTCGACCTTAAAACTCTTGGTCAACATGTCATCTATATAGACCTCTAAAGACTTCCCGATTTGGTCATCAAACATTTTTTTTCACAAGGTGTTGATACGTTTCCCCGCATTCTTTAGGCCAAAAGGCAAGACCCTATAACAGTATGTCCCCTTGTCGGTAATGAAAGCCATTTTTTTTGAGTCTTCTGGGTACATAAAGATCTAGTTGTAGCCTGAATAGGCATCCATGAAGCTCATTAGCTCGTGGCCTGCGGTAGCGTCTACAATCCGATCAATGCGTGGGAGAGGGAAATTGTCTTTGGGATAATATTTGTTGAGGTCAGTGAAGTCTACACACATCCTCCATTTCCCGTTGGCTTTGGGGACTATAACTGCATTTGATAGCCATTCGGGATATATGACCTCCCTGATGAACTCGGCCTCTTCCAGCTTTTTGACCTCGTCCCTTATGACCTCATATTTTTCTCGAGAATAAATCATCCTCTTCTGTTTCACCAGCTTTACGTCCACTACCACATTGAGCTTGTGACACATGATTTCGGGGTCGATCCCCGGCATGTCTGCATGACTCCATGCAAAGACGCTTTGTCTTCACCTTAGCAGATTGATAAGATCTTCCTTTATTTCCATCTTTAGAGTTTTGCCAACTTTGATGTTTTTTTTTGGCTCATCCTCATTGAGGATGATGGATTCTATCTCTTCTGTGGCTTCTCCTTTCTTCAGTTTTGTCTCATCTCTGGGGTCGAGGGTATCAATATTGTAAGTAGTTGTTGCCTTCCTGTGCACCTCTCTTTCTTCAGCAGAGTTGAAGTAGCACTCCCTTATCGTCATCTGGTCTCCCTAAACTTCCCCTACCTCGTAAAGGGTCGGGAATTTATTATATAGTGAACCGTAGAGGGCACGGCCTCAAAATTCCTTGCGGGACACTCACCCCAATATGATGTTGTAAGCTGAGAAGACGTGTTCATCCATCATAAAAAGTTAACCTTATTGGTAATCCATCTCGGCCACTCGTCCCCCATTCTAACATCGGTCTCATACACTTCTAGGGGATGAACTTTTTCCCCACTGAAACCAATCAAGGGGTGGTGGTATGGAATGAGCCTAGCACAACTAAGGCCTAAGGCTTTAAAGCACGGCCATGATGCTAAGATTTAGCTTCACCAGATAAGAGATGAGGAACTCAAACAGTAACAACAATGGCAGCAATAGAGTTATGTATGTGTATAAGTATATAAAAGGATATGAGGATAAGAGGAATGAAGGAAATTATGTATAGTGGTTCAGCCAATCAGGCCTACATCCACTGTGAGTGTGTGATCCACTAAATATGGGCACTAATGGCCTTGGATACAATGCACATAAGCTCACTATCTCCTTACTGTGTGTACAAGCATGGTTTTAGCTAGGATTACAAATATCGATCCTTTTGCAAGGTTGGAGGTAATAAATATATAGAGGGCTTGGGTGGTGTAGTGTACCCCCCAAGCATGCATTGAGCATGTGAATAATGATTTAGACAATACCCTGTTGACACCTGGATGTGCCACTTGTGATTAATGATGACATAATATTCCCTCACGTGAGGGGATGATATTATTATAACGATCTAGTACACATGCTATATGAGTCCCACGAGCACTACCCCTCGCGTCTCCCAAATCAGGTGTTGTGATGATATCACCCTCGACTTATGATGTTAAGTCGAGGGTAAGATTCTTGCTGGTAGCGGGTCCGGCTGGATGTGGGCCTCGTAGTGTCATCCCCTCACAGGGTCGTCTGGCCTGTGATGAAGGTTCGGCCCCTCATGGGGTCGTTTGGCCCATGATAAGGGATAGGCCCCTTATAGGTTCGTCCGTTCTAGGATGAGGGGTCGGCCATGGCCTACCCTTCCTTCAATGGAACTGTAGTGAAGTTGGACCCTCATCCTGGGCTTGAGCCCTCGTCTAAGATGGGGATACCCTCGGCTTAGACGAGGGTGTATTTTGGTATATCAGTATATGTTTTGGATTTTTCTCAAATCTCATCCGAATGCACTCGAAAAGAATATCTGAACACTCTAAATTGGTTCTTCTCATTCCACTCGATTTTGCCTCTTTGGATTTCGTTGTTGCCCTCTCTTTTTCATTTCCCTTTCCTTATAATCACCCATAATATTCCTTATATATCCCCTATCTCAAACCCTATCTTGGAGCCTAATCTAACGCATATTACTATATTGCCCTTTAATTCAAAATTATGAACTTTACATATTTAAACCAATACAAAATGTCAAAAATCCAATTAAATACAAATCGAACTTTACATTATGATGATAGAGAAAACAAATTGAAACTCTAATGTATTTTTGTCGTTGTGAAATTCCTTTTCCACCAAAATTCCCTCGAACCTACAAATAAACTCAAAATATGCATAGGGTAAGTAAGGGAGTATCAATCCAAATCTAAGGATGAAACACAAAATATATGAAGATGTGTGTAAATTCATTTGCATATTATTATTTTTTCTAATTTTTCTTTTTATATTTTTTTTATGAATTTTTCAAGGGATTATTAATTAACCAACTATACTAATTTTTAAAGTACTAATTAGGATGTAAAAGCTAATTTAAGAAAATTGAGATAAACAAAAGTGTGCTAATAACTAAACTAACTAATTGGACTCATTAGGGCTTCAAAATTCATCCCATGAATGGGAGATTAGCCCTCAATAATAATCATCCAAAAATATAAGATAAATAAATGAAAGCATGTGATGATTAAAATAAAAGTAATAAGAGAGGATTAGATCAAACCCCTTTATGTATTGAATTGGAATGGAGTCTTCAATTACAACCAAAATTCTCTCAATTTTAATCACTCACAAATGTATTTATTGATTCTAAAATGAAAACTACAAATAAAAAGAAAGAAAACTCAACTATAATATATACAATGGATAATGGATGAATTCATAATGGAAACTCAAATAATGAAGGAGATTTGCTAAAAATAAAAATCCTATCATTATAAAATTGTACATTAGAACTCATCCAAAGATATAAATTCTACATCATCAGTTTATGTTGAGAAATTTGCTAAAAATGCAAATATTCACCATAAAGGAATGGATTAGAATTTACATCCAAAAGGGATGAATTCAGCCACATAACTCTATTTTGAAATATTTGCTAAAAATACAAATACTCACTATGGAAGGGTGGAGTAGAATTCATCCTAAAGATAAATTTCACCACACCTCTATATTGAGATATTTGCTAAAAATGCAAACACTCTCTATAGAGGAGTTAAGAGAATTTTATCACACAAAGCTTAAATAATAATTTGGAGATCCCCTAGAAAATGGCTCCAAGTCTTCAATTTATATGTTGCACATGGAAGCTAGATTGGAGAGTTTATGTTTTAATGTGCAGAGAAATGGTGAGAGGGGCATGGGGGAGGATAATATTTGATTTGGTTGCGAGGGTAATTTGGGTATGGGTAGAAGTGCATGTGAGAAAAGAGGTATTGGGGGTATTTTTGGAATAAAGGCTAAGTGGTTTTAAAACATGTGGGCTTTGATTTTTATTTTGATGTTGGATTTGGCAGATACTAATTTGGCTTGGAAAATGGGTCTTGGTTTGAAATGAATTTTGGTTTATTTTGCTTGGGACATAACAGAAGGTAAAAATCGACTTTGGCCTTCAGGTTGGTAGGAGGTGCTCAGGTCGGATTGGTCTTGAACCGGGAAGGTGTAGGTCAGGTCAGGGTGGGTTAGAGGGTTGCGATTTTGTGATGTGGTGGTCGGACTAAGGGTCGGATTGGAGCTCGGGTTTCTGGGATTGAACTCGAGTCAAAATCGGGTTGGCAGGGATGGAACCGGAGGTGGTAGGAGGTCGCCGACTTAGGATAGGGTAAAGATGAAGGGGATGGATGGGTTGTGCTGAATCAATTTATAAAGTTTGGGCAGTGGGGAAGTCTGTTTCGCTTGTTAGGGTAATTGGTCTCGTTTTTCTCGGGTTAAACGCGGGTTTAAAGTGGGTTCGGTTTTAGATGGTGATGGTGGTTATGGAGGATGAGATAAGAGAGATGAGTTAATGGATTTATGAGTGAGGAGAGAGAAAAGTGTAGGTTGAAGATGAAGTGGATGTGTTGAGGTGTGGTGGAGGTGTATGATAATAGGGTGAGGGTAAGGTTTTTTTTATGTGTATGTGAATGTAGGGGTGTGTGGTAATTGGGTGTGAGGGAGTGTGTTATTTAGGTGTATGTGTGTGGAGATTTGTGTGTGTGTGTTTAACTTTGCACCCTAAATAAAATAAAATAATAAAAATAAACCTAATAAAAAATAAAAACAAGTAAAATAAAAATAAAAATCAACTAAAAATAAAGCTCACTAAAAAAATAAAAATAACACGACACGCAATACAAACTCTAAAAACTAAACACGGCTTAAATAAAAACTAATAAAATAAAAATAATAATAAACTAACTAAAAACTAAAAACAACAATAATAAAGGAAAAATAAATACTCGAAGCACTAAAATAAAACATAAAAAAAATCCTCTAAAAATAAAACTCAAATAATAAAAAACAAAAACTTCAAAAGAAGTAAAAATAAAACCTAAAGTCCTAAAAATATAAAATCTAGCAAAACTAAAAATAAAGACTAAAATTAAAAACTAATGGAAATAGAAAATAAATTCTAGAAAATTTTAAATAAATCTAAAATAAATCCTAAAAATAAAAATGACTCAAACAAAAAATCTAAAAGCACAAACTAAACACACACGGGCTCGGGTGAAGGTTTGGGCTAAGTTTAAACTAGGTTAAGGTTATGGGACTGGGGAATTAGCTCCATAAATCGCACATTTTCCTTGAAATAAGCGTTTGAACTCCGCAAACGGCGATCAAGCCTGTACATTAATCATTTACGCATATAAGACCCAAATTGCCGAGAATTAGCAACTAAAATACGTCTATTCGAGGTATATAATGTACACTTTTGGGTGGTTATCACACCACCCATAAACAGAGTGTTGCTAGTCCTCAAGAAATAAGATAGAGAGAAAAGGAAAGATAAGAAATGAAAAGTGTACCTCTTTCGCGAGCACTTGTGATTGCACTTAACATGTGCAATAAGCCTTTAAACCTATAGGTTGCCCTACGGGACGAGTTGTGTCTCATGAGGGTTTGCAGGGAATATACCCACAAAATTCTTTATTTGCAACGGCAGTCAATTTCTTATTAGACGTAGAATAATCGCAGAATCCATCACATGAGAAATATTTTGGGAAATACAAGTTAGAAGTGCGTAAAAAGTTTAACTATGTGAATACTCAAGGCACATCCTTCCTAGAACTCAACGTGTGTGGTGTGAATCAGTCAAAACGAGTCAAGTATCACGAGAGTAATTCCTAGATCGCCTTTTTGAAATCAACGCTTCAACTTCAAAATCTCACGGGATATAGCTCTCTCAAACGAACTCTCGAGATTTGGGTTAATGTATCACTCTTGTGTATGAGGAGGTGAGTAAATGTAATCAAGGTCAAACATCTCACACACATGTAAGAAAGAAAGAACATTTAGAAAGAAAAATGATCTCATAAAAGATTGTTAATCACTATAGTGAGAACGTCGAGTTATTCACCACGTTGATTTTCATTTGCCCGAACACCTAGGGGAAAACATGGATGATTATGGGTGAGGGGAAAATGAAATGAGAAGGATGGGATGATATGAGGTAGGATGGAGATATGATGGATGGATGGTGTATATTTGAGAAGAGTTAATTACACTTTGACGAACAAATGTTTTTATTTCTTTACTACAACTTTCTCTTTTTCTTCTTTTCCAAATACTCATCAATGTATGAGATAAATCTGCTAAAAACACATATAACCTCAACATAGATTTGTATTTAATTTTTCTCCATCTGAATCGACTTTGGGAGAGATATTCACTAAAATTGCAAACACTCTCTATGACGGATCTTCTCCTTTTACTTTCTCCTTTTTTTCCAAATATGCATCAATGTCTGAGATAAATCTGTTAAAAATACAAATAACCCCAACATAGACTTGTATTTAATTTTTCTCCATCTGAATCGGCTTTGGGAGAGATATTCGCTAAAAATGCAAACACTCTCTATGATGGATCTTCTCCTTTTTCTTTCAACACTCTTCCCTTTTTCAACATGGTGGGTGGAAAATGGAATTAATATAGAAATGAGTGGTATGATATATGGTGATGGTATGGAAAATGGAATGTGTATGGATGTATGATAAAATGGAATTTGGTTAGTGTATGGGTGAAGGTCTGGTGATCGGGACAAACTTCAAGACACGTGTTTCTTACAACTCAAAAGTGATGTCGTTCTCAGTGATCAAGCTAAAAATTTAGTGAAGAATAATGAGATCATACAACGATTAAAGTACGGACCCAAATGAAGTTGAATCAACTTGTGACTCAGAGATTGCGTAAAACACTCTGAAAGGGTGAATGACACAAATCTCACAAGCTAAAGTCTCTACTAGTGATCCTTAAGGTTTTCTTGAGAATTATAGTACTCTTCAACTCTAAACTGTAGTGACGTGAGAAGTGCGTAAATTTTGTCGAGTCTCGAAATTCATGGTGCAACATGCCTTGTTTCGTATTACATAAGCTATTATAAAAAAAAATCTCTAGCTTGATTCCTAGACTTAAAATATGGATTATAGAAAATTCACATCAATGAATGAGATGAAAGAAACTACACGAAATTTTAAAAATCAGATTTAAAAATCAAATTTTTTTTAAAAGAGGTACGATTTTGATAAAAATTCCCCACCCCCAAACAAAAAGGAACATCGTCCTCGATGTTAAATAAAATAATTTTTAAAATTGAGAGCAGAAGGTAGGAAAGAGATTACCAGAATCAACCTCTAATGAAGGGGACATATGTAGCCAAGAAGAAACCTGAATGAGTGATAAGAAAAAATTGTGTACAAGTCTATAAACATATAAAGCATAGGGTGATGTAAAACATCACCCCCAAATAGGATAAGACTCATACAAGAAACAACAGGCTCCCTCCCGATAGCGCTAAGTTTAATGTCTTCAGCCAGACCGACCGAAACTCACCCTAAAGATAGGATTTATGAAAGTGCGGGGCGGCAGAAAAAATGGATGATGATAAATACCCCCAAACAAGACTGAAGCGTCAGCCTTGTTGGATAAAGGCTAAAGGGGTGAGGGTGAATAGGCACCGGTCACGGGCTTTTTTTATGGTTTTTGAATATTTAAAAAAAAAAGCAAGTATTTTTGTGGTTTTTAGAGAATGAAAGGAAGAAAATGATTTTGAATTTTTGTAAAAATAAAGGAAGAAAATATTTTTGGATTTTTGTGGAGAAAAAAATATATATATTTTTGAATTTTTTTTTATTGGAAGAAAAGATGGGGAAAAGAATATGTGTTTTTGGATTTTTTGAAGGAAAAATAAAGGAAGAAAATATTTTTGGATTTTCTTTTTTTGGAAGAAAATAGTGGGAAAATATGTATTTTTGGATTTTTGAAGGAAAAATAAAGGTTGAAAATATTTTTGGATTTTTTTTTGGAAGAAAATAGTGGAAAAAATACTTGGACTCTTAAATTTTGAACGAACTCAGTAAAACCCGACTACCGAAAAATTGAATTGGATACACACAAGTCAAGGATAAATCCTAACTAACATATAGCTAATTTTTATCTATAAATTTAGTGAAAGGGTAGTCAAATTTTAATTAAGTCCGCGGGTGATAAAAATCACGAAAAATTATCTGAGTGGTCGCCTTTGCAAAAATATTCTCCTAGTGAGCTAGCTAGTGGATTGATTTTAAATATAACGATATCTAGGGTAGCACACAATTGGTAAGCGAGTGAGTCGGTTGATGAAATCCCTTCTCGTGAATGACCGGGTGTAAGTCTTAATTGATTAATTCATCACACACATTCAAAAATAAATTCGATAATAAAAATCAAATACGAGCACGTACTCACACAAAAATTGACTCGTTGACAGGAGAGGCGCGAGGGTATTAAAAATGTACCTCCCACGGTTTTTATATCGTGGGGTGATGAACAATTTGAGTCGACCAAGGGATATTACGCCTATCTCCCTGGGAGTCCTACCGACCCAAGTTAGAGAGGCTTCTAAATCCTCGCCTTTGGACGCCCTCCCTCTACCTTGTTCAGTTTCCCTATCACGCTTTTCTTTGATTATTACAAATCTAAATAAGAAATATTGGTGTCTCCAAGCACCAAAATACAAGTAAGGGAATAAAATAATTCTAAATACAAGTCTTCGAAAAAAATGAAAAAGGGTATGAAAAATGAAAATAAAATACAAATGAATCACAAAATGGATCATCTCCAATGCTTCAAGCTCCAAAGATTGGCAACGACGTCATTTGATAGAGGTACATTTTTTATATCCCCGGCAACGGCGCAATTTGATAGAGAGAAAAAATTGCGACTCTAATGTATTTTTGTCGTTGTGCAATTCTTTTTCCACCCAAATTCCCTTGAACCTACAAATAAACTCAAAATATGCATAGGGTCAGTAAGGGAGTATCAATCAAACTCTAAGGATGAAACAAAAAATATGTGAAGACATGTATAAATTCATTTGCATATTATTATTTTTTATGATTTTTTTCTATTTTTGTTTTTTATATTTTTTTATGAATTGTTCAAGGGATTATTAATTAAATAACTGTACTAATTTTTAAAGTATCAGTTAGGATGTAAAAGCTTGTTTAAAAAAATTGAGATAAACAAAATTGTACTAATAAGTAAACTAACTAATTGGACTCATGAGGGCTTTAAACTTCATTCCATTAATGAGAGATTAGCCCTCAATAATCATCATCCAAAAATATAAGATAAACAAATGAAATCATGTGATGATTAAAATAAAAGTAATAAGAGCGGAATAGATCATACCCATTTATGCCTTGAATTGGAATGGAGTCTTCAATTACAACCAAAATTCTCTCAATTACAACCACTCACAAATGTATTTATTGATTCTAAAATGAAAACTGCAAATAACAAGAAATAAAACTCAACTATAATATATACAATAGATAATGGAAGAATTAATAATGGACACTTAAATAATGAAGGAGATTTGCTAAAAATACAAATCCTATCATTATAAAATTGTACATTAGAACTCATCCAATGATATAAATTCTACATCATCACTTTATGTTGAGAATTTTGCTAAAAATGCAAATACTCACCATAAAGGAATGGATTAGAATTTATATCCAAGAGGGATGAATTCAACCACATCACTCTATTTTGAAATGTTTGCTAAAAATGCAAATAATCTCTATAGAGGGGTGGAGTAGAATTCATCTTAGAGATAAATTTCACCACACACCTCTATATTGAGATATTTGCTAAAAATGCAGATACTCTCTATAGAGGAGTGGGGAGAATTTTATCACACAAAGATTAAAAACTAATTTGGAGATCCCCTTGAAAAATGGCTCCTAGTCTTCAATTTATATGGTGCACATGGAGGCTAGGGGTAAATCGGAGAGTTTATGTTTTAGTGTGCATGGAAATGGTGAGAGGAGCATGGCTGAGGAGAATATCTGATTTAGTTACGAGGGTAATTTGGGTAGATGTGCATGTGAGAAAAAAGGTGTTGGGGTATTTTTGGAATAAGGGTTAAGTGGTTATAGAACATGTGGGCTTTGATTTTTATTTGGGTGTTGTATTTGGCATATACGAATTTGTCTTGGAAAATGGGTCTTAGTTTGAAATGACTTTTGGTTTATTTCGCTTGGGACATAACAGAAGGTAAAAATTGATTTTGGCTTTCGGGCTGGCAGGAGGTGCTAGGGTCGGATTGGTCTTGGATCGAGCAGGTGTAGGTCGGGTCAGGGTGGGTTAGAGGGTTGCGATTTTGTGATGCGGTGATCGGATCAAGGGTCGGACTGGTGCTCGAGTTTTGGGGATTGAACTCGAGTCGAAATCGGGTTAAGAAAGATGGAACCGGAGGTGGCAGGAGGTCGTCGGCTTAGGATCGGGTAAGGATGCAGGGGATGGATGGGTTTTGCTGAATCGATTTAGAAAGTTTGGGCAGTGGGGAAGTCCATTTCGCATGTTGGGGTAATGGGTCTCGTTTTTCCCGGGTTAAACGCGGGTTTGAAGTGGGTTCGATTTTAGATGGGGATGGTGGTTATGGGGGGTTAGATAAGAGAGGTGTGTTAATGGAGGTATGAGTGAGGAGAGAGAAAGGTGTAGGTTGAAGATGAAGTGGGTGTGTTGAGGTGTGGTGGAGGTGTATGATAATAGGGTTGAGGGTGAGGTTTTTTTTAGGTGTATGTGAATGTAGGGGTGTGTGGTAATTGGGTGTGAGTGTGTGTGTGTTTAACTTCGCACCCTAAATAAAATAAAATAAAAAAATAATAAAAATAAACCTAATAAAAAAATAAAAACAAGTAAAATAAAAATAAAAACTAAACTAAACTAAAAATAAAAATAAAAATCAACTAAAAATAAAACTCACTAAAAAAATAAAAATAGCATGATACACAATACAAACTCTAAAAACTAAACACGACTCAAATAAAAACTAATAAAATAAAATAAAACAAAACAAAACAAATCTAATAATAAGCTAACTAAAAACTAAAAACAAACAAAAATAAAGGAAAAACAAATACTCGGCCCACTAAAATAAAGCATAAAAAAATAAATCCTCTAAAAATAAAACTCAAATAATAAAAAATAAAACTACAAAAGAAGTAAAAATAAAGCCTAAAGTCTTAAAAATATAGAATCTAGCAAAACTAAAAATAAAGACTAAAATTAAAAACTAATAAAAATAGAAAAGAAAAAGAAATAGAGAATAAATCCTAGAAAATTCTAAATAAATCAAAAATAAATCCTAAAAATAAAAACGATTCAAACTAAAAATCTAAAAAGCACAAACTAAACACACACGGGCTCGGATAAAGATTTGGGCTAAGTTTAGGCTCGATTAAGGTTACGGGACTGGGTAATTAGCTTCGTAAATCGCATATTTTCCTTGAAATAAGCGTTTGAACTCCGCAAATGGCGATCAAGCCTGTACATTAAACATTTACGCATATAAGACCCAAATTGCTGAGAATTACCAACTAAAATACGTGTATTCGGGTATAAAATGTAGAATTTTGGGTGCTTATCATTTTCCTTTCCTTATAATCACCCATAATATTACTTATATAGTCACTCTCTCAAACCCTATCTTGGAGCCTAAGCTAACGCATATTACTATATTGCTCTTTCATTCAAAATTTTCAACTTTACATATTTGAACCATTACAAAATGTCCAAAATCCAATTAAATTTGAATTTAAATATTCGATTCAATTCAAATAAAAATAACTATAACATCAATATCCCGATCAATAAAATAATAATATTATTAAAATCTTATACAATATTCATAAATAAAGCCCTCAAAATTACGAGGTATTACAGAGGGTACGCTCATCAATATCAGTTTTGATAAAAAATAAAAGAACCCAAGATCTAATGTGTGAAACAAACACACGCACACAAGTTCACAACCAACCCACTGTAACACCCCAATATTTTGGGACTGAGAAATTAAAATTTTTGGGAGAAATAAAATTTATTTAAATTGGAGAATTTAAAATTTGGAAATTGAAGTCCAAAAATTAGGGACATTTTAAAGTATGTCGGATGAGGATTTTGAGTGTACCATTGGTTCCAGACGGGTCGAGATAGTCGAAATGACTGTCATTGGGTTTTATTTCGACTCCGAAATATTTTTAAGTTAGTTTGGCTCGAATTGAAGTAAACGAGTCATTTAAAGTGTGTATTACCATTTAAAACTGAGTTTGTTGTTTTAAAGGTTTAAGAGGCTTATGGATCAAGCCAATCTCATTTGAGAGAAAGAGAGAAAGAGAAAGAAAGAGAAAAAGAAGAAGAAAGGAAGAGAAAGAGGAGAAAAAGCTTGGAGATTCCGGCCCAAACGCGATCCCGGGGACGATTCAACCTCTACAATTTCGAGGCAAGTGTTTAATCTTGCTAAATAATTCATTTGTATATTTTTTTTTCATAATTTGTGGATAAAATAATTGAATTTTAGGGTTTAATGGCAAAACCTAATTTTGGGATAAAAATCTTGCATTTGAGGTTATATAATTTGTGGGGTAGTTATATGATGAGTTTTAAGGGTAGAAACAGGTTTGGGATGAAGCTTGATGGTTGGGAAATGGTATATGGGAGTTTTGGAAATTTTGGGTTTAGAGAAAAATGCCCATTTCGTGACTTTCTGAGCTAGGCGAATCGATTCGCCATGTTGTAGAAGCATCAGGTCTTTAGGTCCGAATCGATTATCCCCTAGCGAATCGATTCGGTATGTAGCAAACTTACAGGTCTAGTTGGGCCGAATCAATTCACAGCTGGGACCGAATCGATTCAGAGGGGCCGAATCGATTTGAAAACAGGGCAATTTTGGATAATTTTTCCTAGGGAGAATTTTACTCCTATTCTCTTGGGCTTATCGACTTGGAGCATTATAAATTGATGAAAGGGGTATGATATGAAGATTTATAAGGAGTTTCCTATATGTTATGATGGTGGGGACACATCAAACTATTTTGGAAGATGAATATATGTGCGTATTAGAGATTGTTATATTAGAGTAGTGGGGAATATCATTGAGAATGGGAGTTCTATTTAGGGGTCATAAGTGAGCCTAGTTATGACGTAAGTTACCCTTTGAAAGAGTAGTGAGAGTACGGCATGGTAGTGTAGGCCGATATTTGTGTCGAATCCTTATAGTGATAGGATTCTATTTAATATATGGTTTGGGACCAAGGAGAGGTAGAGGTCGCGCATCCTTAGTAAAGTTTAACTTAAGGAATACATTGTAATGTAAAAAGATCAAGGGTTCATAAGAGCAATTGAACCGTAGGCAAAATGGTGAACGATGGAATCGTACTATCAACTAGAATAAGTTGTGTTTTAATGTTGGTCGGGAGAGTGGCTATATGACTATGTGTGATTTATAATGGAGATTCCCATACTTGATGGGATCATGAAATGAATTTAGGATTGAGCTTTAGGCTTATCGATTATTAATTAGGTGATTACCTATGATCGAGATAAGTATCGTGGGTTGATGTACTTTTAGATATCGATGGAATGTATAGTGATTGTTATACACATTAAACTTTGGGGTGATAACCTTAATGTTGAATATTGGAAGACTATTCATCTCATAGGGATAATGGAGGAATAAGCTTCAAGTGAGGAATCGTATTTATATAAGAAATTAAATTAAATACGTTTGAGATGATGGCTAGTATAAAGAGGATTATATACACGTATAGCCAAATTTATAAATTTCATATATACGCGTGAGAGGTGGTATGTATATGTGTGTGTGTGTGTGTGTATATATATATATATATATATATATATATATATATATATATATATATATATTGGTATGAATATGTAGATATGTATGTACTAATGGCGTGAATATCTAAACCGTATGTGATGGTTTATTTATATGATGGGATCATATGGATGTATATGTATTGTGTATGTGAATGATATATATACTTATGTGGTGAAGCATACCCCTCACATGCTATCATTGGGAAGTTGCGCGATGAGGGTGAGCACCCTGGCTCGAGGAGTAGAGTGTGGATATTCCCCAGGTCATAACGTCCATTGTGTTATTATGTGATTTACATTTTTTTTTTGGGATGAGACGTGGTGGGTATGTTTCGTCTCGTTGCCGGTTAGGAATTATGACCGCTTCCCGGACGTCGTGTGTGTGTGTTGGCCGCAAAGTGGGTGATATTTAGTCCCACCGGTGGTCTCCAGGATGGTATATGAGTGATGCCCTAGAAGATGATAGCATGGTGCACTATATTGGCGATATATAGTCGGTTATGTTATGTGTATGGCCATTGTACATTATATGTAGTATGTACACTTGGCTATGGAAATGAATGGTTGTATATATATATATATATATGTTTGGAGTAAATATATATATATATATATATTTATATATCCTATAGGAGAAAGGATATGAAAGTTCTATGGTGTACATCTTGGGAGATTATGGTATACTTGATTGTTAGGGCTTGATGTATCGCACTTAAGGAAAAAATCGGTTATATCAACCTAAGGATTGAATGGAGATTTTGGAGTTACTCTTAGTTAGTAATCCACATAGTAGTAGTAGATTTGTGTAAATGACATAATGGATCCCTACGATCAACACGGTCAAGGAGTAGTGTATTGGGGGGTTCCTTATTTGGATTTCGCTTTGCGAGATGCCCCACGCACGAAACGCGGTGCAATGTTGAGAGTAGTGAGAAGTTTTGTCCTTTGTAATTACGTATTAGTAGTATGATGGTGTGGATGACATGATGGATCCCCACGATCGACATTGTCAAGGAGTAGTGTATTGAGGGGGTTCATTGTTTGGATTTCGCTTTGCGAAACGCCTCACGCACGAAACGTTGTGCAATGTTGAGAGTGGAGAGAAGTTTTGTCCTTATTAATTTGTATGCATGTTATTTAGAGATTAAATCATATGATTGAAGCCTTATGTTAATGGGTAACTGTAATACCCCGTAATTTTATTAATTTTTATTTAAGGGATTAATTGAATTAATCCGGATATAAATACTAGTGAGATGTGAGTTGGTATTTGATTACGATGTTAAAATTGAATATTTCATGAGTATTGAAAATATTAAAGTTGGCGCGAGGCTGAAATACGACAATTTAGAAAATTAAGTTGGGACGTGCGTGTCAGTCGCGTCAGGAATGAATTTAATTAGATTAAAAAGTGAATTATATTTTTATGAACCGAATGATCATTTTGAGTGCTCCAATGTATCCGGTAGGGTCAAAATAGTCAGAAAACACTAGTCGGGGGTTTAGTTTGGGTTCCGGGGCATTTTTAGGCCAAACCGGCAACCTAGAAAGGTATTTTGGTAATTTTAAAAATTAGGGGATTAAAAACCACGAATTTTAGGAGTTAATTTTATATTATTTAGGAAGCCACTAATGACATTACCAGCCAAAAGCATTAGAAGTGGGCTATGGGAGTTAGAGAGGAGTTACCATAGGGTTCCAACTCAAAAACCACCACCACCATCATTTTGGAAGAGATTTGTGACTGAAAAAAGGAGAGAATCAACCCTGGAACATCGACAACAATCTGAAGAACGAATCTAAGGCAAGTGATTTGATATTTTTAAAGTGCATTGAATATTTCTTCCATGTTTAGTGTAGGAATTATTTTGTCTTGAAAGTTTTAAGAAAAACTTAATGAAATTGATATAGAAATTCTAAAGTTGGGTTAATTCAAAAACATAACTATGATGATTTAAAAATGGATTTATGATGAGTAATTGGACACAATAAAATTTTGGGTTATTGTTCATAGGGTTTGGGGTAAAATTTTGGGATTAATGATCATTGCATGTTAATTAGGAGGATTTGACCCCAAAAATATGTTAAGAAGCGACCTAAGAGGACTTAGAGTGGTTTAGGAACATTAAAATGCTATTGGGATGATCTTGGGATGAATTTAGAGAAGAGAACAAGGAAGAAAAATGAATTGGAGAATATCTGGTCGTAGTCTGCCATCTCGTTTTCGAACGACCTCGTTCGAACGAGCTTCTAACGAGATGACAGTATCCCTTCTAACGAGTTGGTAGTTCGTTCGAACAACACTCGTTCGAATGAGGTTTCTAACGAGTTGACGGAATGGCCTTTTAGGCCTGATTTTTATTTCGAACCTCCAGTAGACTTATATAATTGAGTGAAATCCTTCCCTTGTTGATTAGTGGATATAGTTGTGAGATTGGGAGTATGTCGAGGATTAAGATTTAGAATTTTGTAGTATACCGGATGATATTTATGGGTTAGGATATAAGTACCTAATGTTACGACGTGAGGAGGGTCGATAACTTTTAATGTATACTATTCGGGAACTGTAATCGTGCAACATTTAATGACGGTATAGAATTGAGAAATATACCTTTAACACTATTATAAGATATCTAAGATGTGTGAATGCTTAGCATATGTATGTATCGGTGTATAACATACCTACCATACTTGCTATCACGGGAGGTCGGCGTTCGATTAGGGCCATCTAATCTTTGTGTGCCTACGGGGGGATTTAGATTTGTACCTCGAGGACATAGGTCAGAGAATGACTTATTGAGATGTTAATAAGTCTGCTGATCATGGGAGCGTAGGTATGTGCGTGACCCATGTGATGTGAACTATGTTCGCCTCCATTATGTGTGATTGTTGTTTATCTGAGAACGATTCCTGAGAGATTCGAAATACGTGGTCCTTATGTACGTGATGTACCGGGATTGGATAACAGAGTATGTGTGCACCGCTGCTTAGTCTCGGGGTGCCAGTATTGTATATTTATGATGAGAATAATATATTGTTAATTGCAATGAACTGTCATGTATAAATGTAAGTGTGAATCATAGCAACATTTTAGTAGAATTAAAAATGGAAAATCTCTAGTAGTTAGCATTACTAATATGGGGAAACTAAGAAGAAAAGTAAAACTCTCTGTTTAAATTATGATGTCGAGACTTAAATCCTGAATCGTATAGAAATGTTAGATTGTGTATTGGACTAGTTAGTTATGGGAATAACTAGAACGGGTACGGGTAAACGATAGGAGTGCACAATTAGTTGAGAGGTGAGGAACTCATGTGAGTGCACGAACTATCATGTACTTTATATTCACTGTTTAATTATATTAAACACTTGCTGTATTTTAAACTGTTTTCACAATCGGGCTCTGACCCGTTTGCTTTCAAATCTATTTTTGTAAAAAAAAAAAAATTTAGGTGCCCAGCCACAAGGACACCAAGTGTAGGGATTCCATTCCAGTGACGTGTTGTAGCTGATGTGGAAGTTACAGGACCTCGATAGTAGACGCCTCCACTTTCTATCTTGACTATACTTCAGATTCATTCATCTGTAGGGCATGTCGCCCCTTTCCTTTCAGAGGCATCTTATTTACTCAGTTTATTTCATATTTTGGGTTATAATTAAATTAATGATTCAGGCTTTGTATTTGCTTATTTCAGTATTCGGATTGTGGTGAGGTGTATTCCTACAGATTCAGTTTATTACATCGTTATTCTATTGTGACTGTGATGTGGTTGTGGTATCAGTAATTCATAATTTATTTTGGTTGTATGTAAATCGAATTCAATTAAAATTGACAACTCACCTTTTAAATATTAGGTGGCTAGTAATTGATAAAAAAAAAATTCGACAGTGATGCTACGAACTGAACCAACTTAACATTTTGAATTAATTTGAATAAAGGAGTAGCTAACCGGTATTTAATTAGTCGGGGCATCACAGGTGGTATCAGAGCATCGGGTTCTAGTGTCCTTAGGATCTATACGGCTTGTTAGGTTTCCGCTGAGCTTTCTTTGATATAGAGCCCTATATTTTAGGATTGTTGTATTCTTTTGTGTATGTTTCGCTCTTCAGCTATTTTGAGATAATCACTGGGAACTTATAAGATTTTATTCTCATTTCAGATGCCTCCACGACGTGCATAGCGAGTTCCTAGGGATGCTCAGCCCGAGCCCCAGCCTGCACCAGTTCAGGGCACCATGAATGCCGCAGAGGTTGCCGCCATTGTAGCCCAAGCGGTAAATGCCGCCCCAGCAGTAGTGCAGCAAGCACCGCCTCAGGCGCCGGTAGTAGCGCCAGTTCAGACCCATGCATTCCCGTCTACTAGGGAACGTGTTCGTGATGCTTTTCAGAAAGCACACCCTCCAAAGTTTGCAGGTAGCCCCGATGTCGTGGTGTCCAGTCAGTGGAAGAAGGACATCCAAAGGCACTTAAGGATGTACGAGTGCACGGAGGTACAGAAACAGATACTGACTACTTTTAAGCTAATAGGATTAGCGTTGCAGTGGTGGGAGTCCATTACCACCATGGAGAAAAGAGACTCCCTTTCTATTCAGGAGATCTTGGTGCGGTTCGACAGTAAATATTTTCCATCAGCTGTTCACACTGAAATAAGGAGGAAGTTAATGAACCTCAAGCAGGAGGGGAGGACCGTGGCCGAGTATGAGGCCGAATTCACTAATCTCTTGAACATCGTTCCCGATGAGATTCCAACCAAGGAGAAGAAGATTCAAAAATTCATGGATGGATTGACTTGGAGGATCCGTCAACAATTGTTGGAAAATCTCTCGTTGGCCACTTATTCTGATGTGGTTAACGCAGCACTGCTCCACTGCCAGGACCACCGCTTTCACATGTCAGAGAGTAAGCGAACAGGAGAGACCAGCCATCAGGGCAGGACAGGGGGAAATGGTGCCAGCGGGGCACAATCTGCTCAGGGTCAGGATAGGCAGGGAGATCAGGGTTCCCAGCAGGGGGATTTTAAGAGGTTTAGATCTGGGGGTTTCAGAAATGGTCAGGGAGGTTTTCGTCAGGGCTAGCAAGGTCAGCACGGCCAGCACAGCCAGGGGAGGAATGGCAACGGCCACCAGGGCCGTGGGCAGCAGGGTTAAAGAGGGGGGAACTTTTCGGGGAAATGTTTCATTTGTGGTAAGATTGGCCACAAGCGCCAGGAGTGTCCTGATAGGGGCAGGGCCCCACAGAAGCAGCAGCAGGGTGCTCAACATGAGCCCCAGAGACCTATGTTTCCCGTCGCCCTCCCAGCAGCACCACAGATGCCAGCTTTGCCACCCATCCCAGCAGGGACTAGGGGTGGGCGCGGTCCGGTCCGGTTTTTGGTCATTTTAGGTGCCGGACCGAATTATTCAGTCCTATATTTGAGAAGACCGAATTCGAACCGATTTAATCGGTTTAGCCTATTTAATCGATCTAGGTTATTTTCGGTCCGGTTCGGTTAATAATCGGTCCACTTTACATTCATTTACTTCTTTTTTTCAATAAAAACTTGTTAATTTTTTCCCAATCCTCAAAATAACAAACTGTAATAAGTTCTTAACAATTTAACGATTTCTTAACAATTTAAATCTTAACAATTTAACAAACTGTAAAATACACAAATAACAAACTGCAGTAAGTTTCTAACAATTTCTTAACAATTTAACAGTTTCTTAACAATTAAATCACTGCCACAATGGGTATGTCGGTTCAATGAGCAATCACTGCCACGATCGTGAACAACCATAACAACCCACAACAACCATCTCCGACCAGAACAAATACCGTCAACCACCATAGTAACACAAACGCAACACCACGAAACCACCCCACTTCCAGCCACATCCCGACCATCTCCATTTGTTTTGGGCTCATGGATCTGGTGTTTATAGCACCAGACCGTGTATTCATGATGACCGGACAACTGGAGATGGACCAAAGAGTTGGAGATCAGTGGAGATCCACCGTACCATACCGACGAGATGGAGATCGAATGTACCGTGGCCACTGTATGTACCGGAGAGGAGAGTGGGGTTGGAGATCCATCGTACTGTGACATTGGAGATCCCTCGGACCGGAGATCAGTAGGAGATCGACCGGAGAAATTGACCTTATGGGTGGGAGATCAGTTGCAGATCGACCGGAGAGATCGACCTTATGGGTGGGAGATCAGTTGCAGATCGATCGTGGTCCATGGGGTTGGAGGTCTCAATGGTATTCGTTCATAGCACCAGGCCACCAGATTGTTTCTTTGTTGGAGAGAAAGAGAATGAGAGAAAAGTGAGGAGGAGAAGGAGAGAGCGGCCGTGTGTTCTTTATTATATGGTGCAAGTGTTGTGTCTTTAGTTAGGGTTTACTTATATGATATATTTATATAAAAATAAAATTAATATATATTATATAATATTAAATTAAACGGTCCGGTCCGGTCCTAAGACCGAATTTACAACAGATATTTTAGACCGGACCGAATATTTCGGGTCTCTTAATTTAGGACCGAATTAGGACCGATTTATAAAAAAGCCTATAAAAGTGGGTCCGGTCCGGTCCGGTCCAATCGGTTCAATCGGGTCGGTCTTTTTTTTGTCCACCCCTAGCAGGGACAGCTACAGTACGGGCGAGTTTATCAGCTCCATCATGCCGCAGTCCCACAGGATCCACCTGCTATTGAGGGTATGTTCTCTATTCAGGGGACTATGGGGCGTATTTTATTTGATACGGGGGCCACACACTGTTTCATTGCCACGAGATTTACACGCACTTTGGGGTTGTTAGACACTGCAGAGAGCACGATTACTTGCGTAGATTCATCGTTGAGTCAGGGTTCCGTGATTTCCCTTATTTGTAGAGGTGTGGGTATAGAGATCGAGAGATTTACTTTACCTGCTGATATGTTAGTATTAGAGATGACTGAGTACGATGCGATTGTTGGTATGGATTGGCTAGTTGCGTACCGAGCCATGATTGATTGTTTCAGTAGGAGTATTATTTTTGCCATTCCCGGGCAGGAGATGTTTTTAGTGGCGATGCCTCACCCTGAGGGAGGATCGTCCACTCACTTGTACTATATAGAGGAGACCTCTAAGGAAGTGGTGATACCACTCAATTCGATTCCAGTTGTTAGGGAGTTTGCTGATGTATTTCAGGATATACCTGGATTACCTCCGAGTAGAGAGAGAGATTTTGTGATCGATTTGATGCCGGGCACTCGGCCAATTGCCCACGCACATTACCGTATGGCTCCAGCAGAGATGAGAGAGCTAAGGGATCAGATAGAACAGTTATTGTGTTAGGGGTTTATCCGAAGGAATACTTCGCAGCGGGGTGCCCCTCTGTTATTCATAAAGAAGAGGGATGGATCATTGAGGTTGTGTGTAGATTACCGAGAGTTGAATAAAGTCACGATACGGAATAAGTATCCGTTGCCCCGAATCGATGACTTATTCGACCAGCTGAGAGGAGCTTCCTTCTTCTCAAAGATTGATTTGCGATCGGGATACCATCAGTTGCGTCTCAGGGAACATGATGTCTCGAAGACTGCCTTCTTGACGAGATATGGTTCCTACGAATTTCGGGTATGCCTTTTGGTTTGACCAACGCTCCAGTCGTGTTTATGGACTTGATGAATAGGGTGTTCAGAGAGTTCCTAGACCAGTTCGTCATCGTCTTTATTGATGACATACTGGTTTACTCCCAGATAAAAGAGGAGCATGCTGAGCATTTGAGACAAGTTCTCCAAACGCTGCGTAAGAACGAGCTTTATGCAAAGTACGAAAAATTTGGATTTTGGCTGCAGGAGGTTCAATTTTTGGGGCATATCATTTCAGACCGGTGGATATCTGTTGATCCGAGGAAGATATTCGCGGTGAGGGAGTGGGGACAGCCACGACACCGACTGAGATCCATAGTTTCTTGGGACTAGCAGGATACTACAGAAGGTCTATTCGGGGTTTCTCAAAGATAGCGGGTCCTTTGACACATCTAACTCGTAAAGGTGTGCCATTCATCTGGAGCGATGCTTGTCAGTTGGCATTCGATGAGTTGAAGGACAAGTTGACCTCAACGCATGTGTTAGCATTGCCCAGACCGGGAGTTGAGTATCTAGTCTACACCGATGCATCCTTACAAGGGCTTGGAGGTGTGCTGCAACAGGAGAGTCAGGCCATAGCTTATGCTTCCCGTAAGCTTAAGCCTCACAAGAAAAATTACCCCACCCATGACTTGGAGTTAACGGCAGTCGTATTCGTTCTTCGGATTTGGAGACACTATCTCTTGGGGGAGAAATTTCAATTATTCACAGACCATACGTCTCTACAATACCTCTTCACACAGAAGGAACTGAATATGCGTCAACGTCGGTGGCTTGAGTTTGTGAAGGATTATCAGTTTGATATCCAATATCACCCAGGGAAGGCTAACGTGGTAGCAGACGCATTAAGCCGTAGGCCATTAGATGAGGTGGACGAGGTGTGGAAAGCTAAGTGGAAGGAGTTGGGACACCAGGATGCAGTGGCCCGATCATTCAAGTCGGTGATAACTGTTACACCTCAGATTGTTACGAGAGTAATAAAGGCCCAGGCAAATGACTCGTTCTGTCAGGAGAAGATAGTTCGATTACTAGCAGAGGGGGCCACGTCCTATACCGTTAGTTCAGTCAGGGGATTACGCTTCAATGGGAGACTGGTTGTTCCGGAAGGGGAAGACTTGCGACACGAAGTAATGGCAGAGTCTCACGGCTCACGGTACGCGGTACTCCCTTGTGGGGAAAAGATGTGCCAAGACATGAGATGCCAGTATTGGTGGAGCGGGATGAAGAGAGATATTGCCGTGTTCGTTTCTAAATGCACCACTTGTCCGCTAGTAAAGGTGGATCATCAGAAACCGATAGGACTTCTACAGCCGTTAGAGGTTCCGATGTGGATATGGGAGAGCATATCCATGGACTTTATCACGGGGTTACCTACGTCACAGAGGGGTCACGACTCCATATGGGTAATTGTGGATAGGTTGACCAAAGTTTCTCATTTTCTACCCATGAGGACAGACTACACTGCAGGACAGTATGCCCAGATTTTCATTGCAGAGATTGTGATACTTCATGGTGTGCCTCTAAATATTGTGTCTGACCGAGACAAGATATTTGTTTCACGATTTTGGGAGAGTTTCCAGGACGCCATGGATACGGAGTTGCGGCTGAGTATGGCTTATCACCCGCAGACTGATGGGCAAACAGAGCGGACAAATCAGATGTTGGAGGACATATTGCGTATATGCATTCTAGATTTTGGAGGTGGATGGGAGCAGTACCTCCATTAGTGGAGTTTGCTTATAATAACGCCTACCAGTTCACCATGGGCATGGCTCCATTCGAGGCGTTGTATGGTAGACCTTGTCGATCCCCAGCATGTTGGTTAGAGGTGGGGGATAACAAACTCCTTGGGCCGGAAGTGATTCAGGACACTTCGGCAAGGATAAAGATGATACGGAGCCGAATTCGGGTAGCTCAGGACCGGCAGAAGAGCTATGCTGATGCCAAGAGGTTCTTCAGAGAATTCAAGGTGGGGGACCAGGTGTTACTCAAAGTATCTCCTATGAAGGGGATTATGCGTTTTGGAAAGATATGGAAACTGGCACCAAGATATGTGGGGCCATTTACTATCATCGAGCGGATTGGGCCAGTTGCGTATAGACTCGGGTTACCGGAGCACTTACATAGGATTCATGATGTGTTCCATATTTTCTCGCTAAGGAAATATCTTAGGGACGATTTGGCCCATTCTCACATTGCTTTGGAGGATATCGATCTTCAGCGTGATAGTTCCTACGAGGAGGGGCCGATTGCTATTTTGGACCGCAACGAGAGGAAACTGAGGTCAAAGATAGTACCGTTAGTACGCGTGCAGTGGCGACATCATAATGCCAAGGAGTCCACATGGGAGCGCGAGGATGAGATACACGAGCGTTATCCAGAGTTATTTTTACCAGGAACTCTTTAGTTCCGAATTTTGGGACAAAATTCTGTTATTAGGGGGGGAGTATGTAATACCCCGTAATTTTATTGATTTTTATTTAAGGGATTAATTGAATTAAATGAGAATTAATTGGAAATTAATCCGGATATAAATACTAGCGAGATGTGAGTTGGTATTTGATTATGATGTCAAAATTGAATATTTCACGAGTATTGAAAATATTAAAGTTGTCGCGAGGCTGAAATACGATAATTTGGAAAATTAAGTTGGGACGCGCATGTCAGTCGCGTCAGGAATGAATTTAATTAGATTAAAAAGTGAATTATATTTTTATGAATCGAATGATCATTTTGAGTGCGCCAACGTGTCCGGAAGGGTCGAAATAGTCAGAAAACACTAGTCGGGGGTTTAGGCCAAACCGGCAACCTAGAAAGGTATTTTGGTAATTTTAAAAATTAAGGGATTAAAACCCACGAATTTTAGGAGTTAATTTTATATTATTTAGGAAGCCACTAAGGCCATTACCAGCCAAAAGCATTAGAAGTGGGCTACGGGACTTAGAGAGGAGTTACCATAGGGTTCCAAATCAAAAACCACCACCACCATCATTTTGGAAGAGATTTGTGACCGAAAAAAGGAGAGAATCAACCTTGGGACATCGACAACAATCTGAAGAACAAATCTAAGGCAAGTGATTTGATATTTTTTAAGTGCATTGAATATTTCTTCCATGTTTAGTGTAGGAATTGTTTTGTCTTGAAAGTTTTGAGGAAAACCTAATGAAATTGATATAGAAACTCTAAAGTTGGGTTAGGGATTGCATCTAGAATGACTATGGACAAATTTAGTATTCAAAACATAACTATGATGATTTAAAAATAGATTTATGATGAGTAATTAGACACAATAAAATTCTGGGTTATTGTTCATAGGGTTTGGGGTAAAATTTGGGGATTAATGATCATTGCATGTTAATTAGGAGGATTTGACGCCAAAAATATGTTAAGAATCGACCTAAGAGGACTTAGAGTGGTTTAGGAACATTAAAATGCTATTGGGATGATCTTGGGATGAATTTAGAGAAGAGAAAAAGGAAGAAAAATGAATTGGGGAATTTCTGGGCGTAGTCTGCCATCTCGTTAGAAGACCTGCCCAGGTCGTTCGAACGACCTCGTTCGAAGGAGCTTCTAACGAGATGACAGTATCCCTTCTAATGAGTTGGCAATTTGTTCGAAGCTATTCGTTCGAATGACACTCGTTCGAATGAGGTTTCTAACGAGTTGACAGAATGGCCTTTTAGGCCTGATTTTTATTTCGAACCTCCAGTAGACTTATATAATTGAGTGAAATCCTTCCCTTGTTGATTAGTGGATATAATTGTGAGATTGGGAGTACGTCGAGGATTAAGACTTAGAATTTGTAGTATACCGGATGATATTTATGGGTTAGGATATAAGTACCTAATGTTACGACGTGAGGAGGGTCGATAACTTTTAATGTATACTATTCGGGAACTGTAATCGTGCAACGTTTAATGACGGTATAGAATTGAGAAATATATATTTATCACTATTATAAGATATCTAAGATGTGTGGATTCTTAGCATATGTATGTATCGGTGTATAACATACCTACCATACTTGCTATCACGAGAGTTCGGCGTGCGATCAGGGCCATCTAATCTTTGTGTGCCTACGGGGGGATTTAGATTTGTACCTCGAGGACATAGGTCAGAGAAGGACTTATTGAGAAGTTAATAAGTCTGCTGATCATGCGAGCGTAGGTATGTGCGTGACCCATGTGATGTGAACTATGTTCGCCTCCATTATATGTGATTGTTGTTTATCTGAGAACGATTCCTGAGAGATTCGGAATATGTGGTCCTTACGTACGTGATGTACCGGGATTGGATAGCAGAGTATGTACACACCGTTGCTTAGCCTCGGGGTGCCAGTATTGTATATTTATGATGAGAATAATATACTGTTAATTGCAATGAACTGTCATGTATAAATTTAAGTGTGAATCATAGCAACATTTTAGTAGAATTAAAAATGGAAAATCTCTAGTAGTTAGCATTACTAATATGGGGAAACAAAGAAGAAAAGTAAAACTCTCTGTTTAAATTATGATGTCGGGACTTAAATCGTGAATCATATAGAAATGTTAGATTGTGTATTGGACTAGTTAGTTATGGGAATAACTAGAACGGGTACGGGTAAACGATAGGAGTGCACAATTAGTTGAGAGGTGAGGAACTCATGTGAGTGCACGCACTATCATGTACTTTATATTCACTATTTAATTATATTAAGCACTTGTTGTATTTTAAACTGTTTTCACAATCGGGCTCTGACCCGTTTGCTTTCAAATCTATTTTTGTAAAAAAAAAATTTTAGGTGCCCAGCCACAAGGACACTAAGTGTAGGGATTCCATTCCAGTGATGTGATGTAGCTGTTGTGGAAGTTATAGGACCTCGATAGTAGACGCCTCCACTTTCTATCTTGACTCTACTTCAGATTCATTCATCTGTAGGGCATGTCGCCCCTTTCCTTTCAGAGACATCTTATTTACTCAGTTTATTTCATATTTTGGGTTGTAATTAAATTAATGATTCAGGCTTTGTATTTGCTTATATCGGTATTCGGATTGTGGTGAGGTGTATTCCTCCAGATTTAGTTTATTACATCGTTATTCTATTGTGACTGTGATGTGGTTGTGGTATCAGTAATTCATAATTTATTTTGGTTGTATGTAAATCGAATTCAATTAAAATTGACAACTCACTTTTAAAATATTAGGTGGCTAGTAATTGATAAAAACATTTTTCGACAGTGATGCTACGAACTGAACCAACTTAACATTTTGAATTAATTTGAATAAAGGAGTAGCTAACCGGTATTTAATTAGTCGGGGTGTCACAGTAACATATTAAAATTTATAACTGATTAAGTTATAAATCGGAATCAATTAAGACTAGTACGGCATATAGGTGTATATATATTTAAGTGTGATTAGAATGGGTTGGATTCTTGGGTTATGTTTGAATGGAAGGTCTTGCGGGTATAGGCCGTGCCTATTGTAAGATAGGTTGTCCTTACGGGTGGGGTAACTTACTTAAGATTCCAGGACGCGAATAGGTGCGCGCTGTTAGATGAGAGGTGAGTTGGGGTTTCACGAGATTGCGATTCCACTTTAATTATGAAATAAGTGCATTTATATTTATTATGCACGGTTAACACGCTTGCTAAATATTTTTACACCTCAGGCTCTGACCCGTTTATGTCTCTCTTTTGCTATATATATATATATTACTACAGGTAGCATGGATGTCGGATGCTTTTTTATCCAGAGTCTTGGGAGCCGTAACAGGTGCGGACTGTCGCAGGATTTAGTTTGTAGTCGCTTCCTACTTATTTGTAAATCTAGATAGGATTCAATGTGTACACTGGGATCATACTTTAGAGTTATCTATAATTGTTTATATTTCTCCCCATGGATGTTGTAGTGTCTGTGACCCGACAGCTTATTCGGGTATATTCATTTGCATATACTCATTTTATTTTATTCTAGTACTTCATTTATCATGGTACTTGTGTGCTTTTTACCTTTGCTAGATATTTATATAGTTTGGTGGTTGTTCGTGGCATGTTTTATTTAATTTTGGCATCTCGCTTATATAGTTTCGGGTAGTTAGCCTTATATTATTTAGTGTTGTCAGTTGATGTTGAGACTGCGCCATCTGAGATACCTGATTTAATGTAGTATAGGGCTGGCCACCCGTTATTATTTTAAGCGGGTTGTCACACCCACCATTCTTATCTTCTCTCTTTCACAACACTCTCATCTTCTCTTCGCCTCTCTTTGATAATCAAACCTCAGTGCCATGAGAAAAAAACTTGTTGCTCGCGCTGCCATCTTTATGTCACTCTACCATTTGCGTCGCTCATCTCTACCACAAAAAGTGGTACTCTATTTTCTCAGATTCAAATACATATGTTACTCATAATACATCTGTTACTCAGGTACTAAAAAAAACTATGAAGCTATAAAACCAAAATAAAATATCTGATGAATTATTCATAATACATCTGTTACTAAAAAAACATATATATCTCATATTTGTTTTTTATTTTTTATCTCAGAAGTATTATTTTAGTTTTTTAAGTTTTTGTCCCGATCAATCAGTGAGTTTTTTTATTTTTCTGTCTAGCTTTAAAATGATTAATATAATAAGATTAGGACAAACAATCTATACCGAACCGACCCTATAAAAAATCGGATCGACTAGGGTCGGGTGAATGATACAATCGATCCATTTTTGGTATATTTTTTAGGACCGATTTAATCGGTCCAGTCCTTAAAAATCCTAAAAAATGGACTGGACTGGACCGGACCGGACCGCTAACACCCCTGGGGCAAACCCCAAAAAAATCCACTCCAAGATGTGGCCTTTAAAATTTTCATCACCATCTTCACAATTTTGGAAAGAAACAATGAGTGAGAGTGGGAGTGGATGGGACAATTATACCCTTTTCGTGATAGCCCTTTTGTTCGTATTGCAGTTAATCACAACCAGGGGGTGCTTGATCATGTGTAAGTGGTTGATCGTTCTATTGGTTTTTCTTTTATTACTTATATGTTGAGTACACATGAAGAGGTATTTTTGCCATTTTTGTACAGGGCCTTTTCAGTCTCAGGACCGGCCAGGATCACAACCAAGCGGTTTCAATCTTTGTTAAGATTTTTCTTCAAATCAGATGGTGTTGTACCTCACAATCGCAATCACATTGTTTGTCAACAACCCATTTACCAGAAACCCAAGTAGCTCTTCTTGCTATTCTTATTTCGTTTCCCAAGGGTCAGTTTGGTTGTGTTAACTCGGAATTGATTAAAGGGCTATCTTGAGCTATCCCCCACTTTTTTGGAAGGCTTCTCTGAAAATATAGAATAAAAATGGTGCTCATTCCCAAGTTTAAGGATTAATTTGAATTCTATACATATATATACACACTAGAGTATGAGTGGTATGATCCGTAGAGTTGATTAGTTTATTTAAGACTTGTGTTATAAATTTAAATTGTGCAATTTCAAGTTTTTGGTGAAACTATGCTATTTAAGTTTATATGAATTAATTTGAATTATATATTTTTGAATTTGTTAATTTGTGCAACCAAACTATAATAATACGATAACTTGGGAATGAGCTAATTTATAATTTAGGGACAACCAAATAAACCCTAAATTTCCAAACAATGTTACAAATTGAAAAAAAAACATGTCACATTAATACATTCACATATTATTAGTTCCAAACTGACCAATTTGTATAATTAAACAATTTATGTAATGAAGTTTGGAAAAGTAATATAGAGTTATTCACCATTTATATATATATATATATATAAAATTAATTTTGTGTTACTAGGCGTTCTTCTCTGTTTTGCACTAAAGATTTGTTTTGCAACACTTTGCTCCCTCTAGAATGTGTGTAAATTGTTTTCATTTTTAGTGATTTAACTATTTCTTGTTCTTTTTTTCTCAAACTCCATTATTTACTACTCATTTTCCATATATAAGTAAGAAAATTATGAATTTTTATTTATTCAATATTGGTCAATGTTTTTTGGTCAATAAATATATCTTTTAATTTTGTACAAACTGTGTGAGAAATTGAAATTCCACCTAGGGTATGTGCTTCATTTTTTACTGGCCTCGTGTCATGCATCGGATAAAAGAATGGAATTATCTCATCCCATCCCATCCCAGTGGGATAAAATAATCATATCCCAATTAGGGACATAAAATGAACCAAGCTACTCTAGCTCAATTGGTATTTATTTTGATAGAAGCTCGTTGGGGCCAAGCTCGTAATATATAGGACCCAAGGTTGAACATATTTTTAAGCCCGTTATCTTGTTGATATCGACTTGAATTCATCTCGATTAATGACAATCATACTAAAATAGTATCTAACAACCATGATAAGTGAGCTCGGCTTGGCTCGACTTCGTTCGCTTAGAAGCATGTTCAAGCTTGGCTCATTGAACAAACAAGTCAAGCTTCAACATTTGTAAGCTCGTTAAACTTTCGAAGCCATGATTGGGCAACCTTAAGCTAGGGTTGGCTTGGCTCAACGTGACTCAATTGCACCCCTTATCCCATTCCCACAACTTAAGAGCTAAGAGTCTTATTTGGGATAAAATTTATCCTACCTTAAATCCAATCCCATCTAACACCAAGGATGAGGGCTGCATTAAGTAGTTGATTGCTACTTAACGCATCCTCTATACACCAAAAGTATCCTTATGAACCTTAGAATACGTAGGTTTACTATGAATTGTTATTAATCCAACCATAGTCAATTGTCGGTGTTTTCCAATGAGTATATCTTTATTTTGTACAAACTGGTGGGAGAAATGGAAACTCTGCCTTTTTTTGTTCTTAATTTCTTATATTTTATACACCGATCCTGATCCTAAATAAAGGACAAGGTTTGACTTTGGTCACCAACAGAAAACTTTATCTGATGAAAGATTTGTAAAATTTTACATTTAGTTAGATCGGAACATGAAGGGTGCCGCACTGATGCAATAAGAAATGAGAAAATATCTTTCACCAATCTAATCATGTGTGGGTAAAGCTAGTCTAGCATGATACATATGTGAAATCATAACTCCGCCCGTGACTTGTACTAAGTTTCTTATATTTTATACACCGGTACAAACCCAAAGAAAATTTGGGTTTGTTGTAGGTAGTTACCTAAATATTTATCTCCCAAAAGGTAGTGTGATCCTTATGAACACGAGTTTTAAAAGTATACACGCTATTATTACTCTTGCACAATGTGTTGTGCTTACCAGGTACCTTAAAAAATAAGTAAGGGCGTCATAATAGATTATGTGTGTGCTTAAATGTGTGCGGGTGAATATACTTAGTTTATCATTTTGACATTTAAAGAGATGAAGCTAGGTGATACATTGGGAGAGAGTGATTGATGTTGTAATTGGGAATCAACTTAGAGGAAGCTAATTACTTAATGTCCTTGTTGTAGAGAATGAGTGGTCTGTCAAATTGGATCTCATGATAATGTTGGTCCTTTGACTTGGATTGCTATAAGGTTGCTCATCTTTACTCCATTTATGTTCTACCATAATGGGTTTTGATATGTATGCTATATTGGATGCTAAATGTCAGTATCTGGTCGGATGGTCGTTTGACCGCCTTGAGTGTCTATCCTAAATGAAAATTCAATCGTAAACTTATTAGCTAGTCCTTAATTTCCAACTTACTCTACCACACATAATAACTAGTATTGTAACGTTCATATAGGTAAACATCGAATCCGTACAAGATCTCATTCACGTGGTTATTTTGTTCATATAAAAGGTTATATTTCTTCGTGCAGGATTTCTGGGATCATATCTGAAGACTTTGATTGATAATTTGGATGAGGAGCTCCATCAGAATGAGAAATGGGACAATGTCATAGACAAAAGAAACAATATTATTTCCTACAATGCGAAGTGTTTCAAACCAAAGGTTACTTCTTATGCTCAATCTCTGTGATACACAAATATGATAAAGATTCTTTAATTGTTAGAAACCGTCCACAACTTCATATCTCTATATGGCATAATATAAAATTAATTTTCATAAAACACATATAAATTCATTAGAGTTCACCTATTGAGTACCCATAAAGTCATTATATCAAAATTCTTATGCTTTCATGTTTTTTTATATTTTTTACACCTAGATATATTCAATATATCAGAGAGGATAGAATCTATCATTAAAATACATATATACACCTATACTTGTTGCCTGTCTTTCATTTCATTGTTCAAAAATCTGATTTAGGAGTGTAAGGAGGATGATCCTCTGAAATATACGAGTGTGACGATATTCGAGGATTGCTTTTTTGAGATGCAAAGAGACTTTTACATGGACAATGATTACAGGAAGCAGTGGGAAAGGACTTTGATTAACCATGAGCAGTTGCAGATCAATTAAATTATGGGAACTGAAATTGGTTGCATAATATAGAAGTTCCCACTTCTGAGAGCCAGAGAATATGTATCTACTTAGAGGCTATGGGAAGGCAATGATGGAGCCTATTACTTTTACAGTAAGGTATCAGGACTAGACTTGGATTTTATATATATAAATGTCGTACCCAGTGCATAAGGCTCCCGCTTAACTGCAGGGTCTGGGAGATACGGACGCCGTCTAACCTTACCCCCCATATGTGGAAAGGCTACTCCCATGTCTCTAATTTGAGACCAACCATATCTTGGACGAGGGCACTTGCTTATATTTATAAAAAAATTGTGAATCCCTCTCTCTAATATGAAGTCTATGCCGATGAGATCAAACACAAACACCCGAATCAATCTCATTTAGGTTAAGCAAGAAAATTGAAGCTGTTATTGATAATGCTAAATGAATCAAGATTATTTTGTTATAAAAATGATTAAAAAAACTAGACATAACTATTTACACTCTCAAAAGGAAACAAATAACACAAAATAACAGTAAAGACATGAAGAAAAGTTTTAATGCTAAAAGCTTGTTTACAAGGTTAACAACAAACTGTTAAAAATTGGGTAAACTCCGAATAAACTTTTTGGGCAAAACTCTTTTCGAAAAGAACACAAGATGTGTTGTTCAAACTTTCTGAATGTATGGTTTAGATTCTATAGTTGATTACCTTCTTTTTAAAATTTAAGAAACATCTGCTAAAGTTATCATGCAGTCCCAATCACAACAACAGTTAAGAATATTCAAAGGAATAAACAAATAAATTTTTAACGTGGTAAAACCCTTAATCAAGGGAAACATCCACGGTGCCCTCTACGGTAAAAAACAAAAATCCACTAAAATAAAGAATGAAGTTACAACACTTAAGCAAACACACAAGGATCCTAAATCTATGTTCAGAATTATACCTACATGAGCTACACCACTCCAAAGGTTTCTGACTAGAACTGATCTCTTCTTTGTTGCTCCTTTGCCTTTTCCTTGACATCATTCTCTTTAAATTCTGACTCCAGCAACTCTTTCAACTTTTAAGTCTCAACCAAACCACTGTGTCTAAGTGTTTGTGTGAGAAGTGTTTGTGATGTGCACTATATGCAGATATGCAACTCACCCTCTCGGATTTATTTATATAGACATTCCTATCAAATTACAAGCAGATCTAGAATGAATAGGATACTTCCAAGTTTGTATTTTACAAAGTAAGACTTCTTGATCTTTCTATTAATCCACATATCTCAAGGTTACCTTGATCAGAAGACGACCAAGGTCTTAGACAATTTCAGTATTTTTAAAATATTTTTGAAATTGTAAGCCACCAATTGAGATCCAAACTAGACTATAAGTCTATATCGTAAAAGTAGAATCATAAATAACATGCAGAAACTGATTCAAATGATTTTGTAAAAGAAACTTGTAACTCAAGATCAGATCTAGAAGAACAACCTTGCTTTCAAAAATAGCCAAGGTCCTATTTGTCTCTTTTTATTTTTGAACACGCTTATTTCACAACATGTGAAATAAAAATAAAGAAACACAAACGCTCTTAAGGATCTCGTTTTTTTTTTAAACCCGAGAAGTTTATTTTTCAAAAACTTTGAAATCAAGTGGATCTAAAAACAGAGATCCAAAAAGAGAACTGAAAAACAGGCGTGTGATTTTCTCTTTGGAAAATCTCAAGTTTCAATATATGAAACTTGTTATTTTCTCAGAGAGGTATTTTGAGAAAGACTTAAAATGAAAGAGGTCTTCTACAAGAGGTCAACCCAACTACTAAACCCATAGAAACCCTAGATTAGTTCTATCTCTCGTGGCTTTTGGTTTCTGGTAAAGGTGTTTGAAGTTTAATACTATTTAGGTTGAAGGGATTCACTCAGAGGTGAAGAAGGACGAATATGGATTGATTTTCTTCCTTTCTCTCTCTATTTTCTCTCAAATTTCTTCCCCCCCTATCTCTCTCTCTCTCTCTCTCTCTCTCTCTCTTCTCTCTTTTGTTTTTTCTCCGGGACGATTTGAACAAAAGTCTCAAATTACTGAGGGTAAGTCCGATTTTATAGTATGTGAAGGAAGGATCTAGAACATCATTTGCAATCAAGGGCTGAGATTAAGTCACACAGTTTGACTAATGATCCAATGGTTTATAACCAACCGATGAAATGAACGAATCTCATTGGATGAGAGTTAGACACTGGGATTTTAACACAACACATGCAGGCCGTTGATAAAACTAATCCAAGGGTTGAGATTGGTGATTGAGGTTGAGTCTATGAAAAAACACAAATCTACCCGTCTAGCTACCAACACGTGTATGGACAAGATGAAAGCAAAATGCATGTTTATAAAATAATTACAAAAGACACCTTATAATCTCTAGCGCTTTTATATTTTACCCAGGCTAGCTTTCAGTGAGCAAAGTTATTTTCCGAAATCCAAAATTTAACACAACACTTTTAAAATCAAGTTTTAATTGATACAAAAATTATTTTAAAATTGTATAAAATGTTTTGAACTAAATTAATTTGATTTTGAAAAGTCTTTAAAGTGTTGTAAAACCATTACTGCAAATAGGAGATATATATAATGCAGTGATAGTGTCCTATTAGTGGTTTTAAGGTTAAAAATAACTTCCCTTTTAAGATTGCTTTGAATTTGATTGCTTGTTCCTCTTCCTTCTTCTTGAACATTTGGGTATGGATCAACTCATAAAGACTAATCCTACTTTGTCTCAATATCCAAACTAGTTGGAACTCCTATATAATGTAGACTCAAGTAAGTCAATTATATAGTGTGTTCTCAATCTCCCCCTTTGGATTTTAGAGACAAAATTCCCTTGAGTATTCTGAAGTCGTGGGTGAAAATTGAAAAATCCTAGTTGTCCTATATAAAGGTTCTAACTACCCATTCCCATCCTAGAACCGAAAATAAGGTGAAAAAAATACATCACTCAACTATATACAGACCAATACCTTACAAACGAGTAAGAAGGTATACAACGGGTCTGAAATGCCTGTGATAAAATAAACACTGAATGGCATATTAGTTGAGTTAGAATCGGGAGTATATAGAAAAATCTCTTTGTAATACTCAAGATCTTCTCCCCCAATTTTTCTCAAATATACAAGGGGTATAGATAAAAAAAATAAAAAAAAAAGTCGATCATAGAATATATCAGGAACATGGCAGAATCACAGAATATAATCATGATACTACCTATATTATGATACCAATTAATTGAGAGTTATCATGCCTATAGCTGTTCGCAAATACTCAAAATGTATGTTGTCTAAAGGTTTAGTAAAGAGATCTGCTATCTGCTTTTGAGTGTTCAGATATTCAATGATAAGATCTTTGGATTCAACAAATGTCACGGATAAAATGATCTTAATGTGCTTAGTTCGGGAGTGCATTACAGGATTTTTGGAAATATTAATAGCATTTTGGTTATCACAAAACATGGTTAACTGGTTTTGGGTGATACCATAATCTCTAAGCATCTGTCTAATCCATAGTAATTGTGAACAGCAACTACCAGCTGCTATGTATTCAGATTCGGCGCTAGATAATGAAATATAATTTTATTTCTTACACAACCAACCTACAAGATTATTTCCTACATAGTAGCAAGAACTAGAAGTGCTTTTACTATCGTCAGAACAACCGGCCCAATCGGCATCGGTGTACCCTATAATAGAACTAGTCGTATCGTTTGTGTACCAAATACCAAATTTTAGAGTACCTGATAAGAAGCTTTTTGGATATATCGTTGTCTTCAAAAGCCACTCTCAAAATTCCCTTGAGTACCTACAAAACTTGTCTAAAAATAACTCGTATTGCGGTAAGTACGGGTATCAATCCAACTTCCAAGGTGAAATAATTAATGGGAAAATGTGCAATTCAATTTTCTTTATTAAAATATTTTTTTTAAAACAATTTCAAGGGAAAAATTTACTAATAAATGCTAAAAATTATAAAATGACTAAATAATGAAAAGAATGTGCAACCGAGTGTGAAATACTGTGAGAAAGTCAAGAGATGGGATTACACTGCATTTTCAATTATTTTAATTTATAAATTTATTAATTTGAAATATTTCGAGATAATATTAAATCGATAATCTAACTCTCGTTAAAATTATAAATTTAATAAAATATTTTTCAGAAAATTAATTTAAAACTATCACACGATGAAAAATTAGGACTACACTATTTTAAGAAAATTACCCGCTAGGATCAATTTAACGAAAATAATATAAATCCTCAAATTTCAACACTGAATTAATATTCAAATATCGAAAAAACCTATCTCTAGTTCGATTCCTAAATTCAAACATTAATTGGTTCAATTAATTTACTAACTCTCGTTATATAAATTAATTGGTGATAGTCAAAATTAATTTATCTAGAAATATAAAATTAATGAAACCAATTAATTAAATTAACATCACTCGCAGTGCATCCCACCCCTTGAACGGGGTGCTTAGAGAAGCATAATGAAACAATTAATCACAGCCACGAACATGGAACAATAAATTAAAGAGTAGAGCAAGAAATACAATACACAAAAGTCTCTCTTTGAATTGATTTCTTGAATCACGTTCATGCACGTGTATCCCAATGTTTTCATAAATCCAGCACTTGATCACATAAAAAATAAACCTAAAATTTATTCTAACACTAAACTAAATTTTTTTGGAATTTTTTTATGTACATAACATACACACTGTATCTCTCTTTTTTGTGTCTCTCGTCTTTTTTTTTTCTGATGTTGAGAGTCCCATCTTTATGAGCTTCATTCCTCTTTATTTACAGCCCACGACTTCAATTGGGTGGAGAGATTTTTTAGGGATTTGATTTTGGCTTGGGGATGATATCCGATGTTTTTGAGATTTTGTTGGAAATCGCTAAATGGTTGGGATTTAATCTGAGTTAGACAAAACTCGAGATGGGTAGCGACCGGGTACAGATCGAGTTAAAGGATGCATTTTTCGGTTTGCAGGTGGCGCACACGGGTTGGATTTGGCCTGCTATGGTAGCAGGTGATTGGTGCACCGACCCGAGTTTGTGAGACGAAGGAGAGCAGGTCGGCGGGTTCAGATCGGGCTAGCGGGTTTGTTGGGTTTTGAGCAGGTGGCGGGTTATGGGCCTTGTAACAACCCGTCCTTTTAGAGACAATTAAATTCCATAATTAAGTATAAATTGGTAATTTGGAGAATTTCTCAAAATAGTGATTTTTGGTATTTTCGAGGATTTAATGATTTTCGATGGGTGTTGTGATTATTTTTGGGATTATATAGGTCAAAGTATTTTAATAATATGTCGTCGTGGAGTAAAGCGACAAAAGAGGTGAGATTTTAATTGGAAAACCCGCATTAAATTTTATGGGTTAGAATAGTGATTTGCGGTCAAGTACCTCGGATGGAAATTTCGACTACATCGTGAGTCTCGGAATGACCGAGATAGTCTGAAAATAGTGCCCGATTGTTGAAATTGAGTTTCGGAAAATTTTGGAGTTAAATGGGCTCGTAATTGAGTAAACGAGTCGTTTTTGGGTCTTAAGGGGTATAACCCTTTTTCTTTCTTTATAAAGAGGGAGAGAGGGAGAAAAGAGAAAGGAAAGAAAAGAGAGAGAAGAGATAGAGGAGGTAGAGAAAAGAGGAGAGAAAGGGGAAACTCCGGCCAAACTCCGCGGGATTCGGCTCGAGGTCTTCGGATTTCATCTTCCAGGCAAGTGTTTACTTGCTTTATTTCATTTTGTGCAATTATCTCATATCATAGTTGGTAAAAAAAAATGATTTTTGGGTTATAAATTTGGGAAAATTGGATATGAGTTTACATATTGATGTAACGTAAACTCTTAATAATTTCTAGTGTTAAAACCATGTTAACAGAGGGTAAGATTGAATTTAAATAGGAGAAATGCCAAAATTAGGTTTTTAATGGTTTTAGGGTTTAAATCTAAAAGAAATGGTTTAATACCCCAAAATAAGTGATGTGTTAGTTGCAAAACATAGATTAGATATTTATTGAGTTGTTGGTTGAGATTAGAAACCATAATAATAGAGATTGGATTGAGTTTTGGCTATTTTGGAGATTAAAAAAGCGCCCAAACAGTGACCCACGAACTGGCTGAATCGATTCGGGTCCAGGACGAATCGATTCGCCTAAGGGGATCTGGGTTTTTGCAGTGGGCCGAATCGATTCGGGTTTAGACCGAATCGATTCGCCATCAAGGACCTGTTTGCAGAATACTTTTCGAATCGATTCGGATTGGGGACCAAATCGATTCGCCTACCCGAATCGATTCGCCAAAGGGGCGAATCGATTCGCTTAGGTCAGAATTGCCAGTTTTCTCCCCTTAAGGGTATGGGGAGTTAAATTATCATTTGGGATTTTTTTTTATGGGGGTTCCTAGTTATGTTATCGGGACTCCTAAATGATGGATTTGAGGATTAATAAACATTTATATGAAAGAGAATGCCTTAGATTGGGGTAGGGCAAAATCCAGGGAACGGACCTAGTTTAAGTTCGGGAAAGAACACTCCCTGAAATATTTTCGAGGGCATTTAGGCCTATATAATTATGCGTATAGAAAGCATAGTTATATTGATTTTGTTAGGCAAAATCCTATGAGGCGATTAGGATAATTTGGAAATATAGAAATATATGTTTTCGCTTAGTGTGGAGTGTTATAATTGGAGATATCCAATAAATCCTTAGATGGGATTTAGGTATTTATCATTTATCAAAGTAAGGAAATACTTTGGGTTTAGTATCATGCTGATTCGTCACTTTTATTGTATTTTATACCCCGTTAATTTGTACATTCTAGCATGCCCGTGCATGTATTTCCCGGTTCTTATACTCATTTATTGACTAACCCTTGAATTCATCATATATACTTTGTGTGTGTCTTTATTGAGCTTTTATAGGTCTCGGGAATGCATTTTGGGGAGTTTGGTTTTGATCCGGAAAAGTTTCGTTGACACTTGCACAGTCGGGGGCATTTTGGTAATTTCAGCACTCGGGTTTTGTTCCCGATTTCTTCACGGATGTTGTAGACCTTCTTCTTATCTTCGCGTGGCCTCCAACGGTGCTTGAATCCGACCTCGAACGAAGAAGTTACGGAAGTTTCGGTGAAACATGGGACAACTAATGCCTATATAGGCAACTCTCCTTCTCACAGCAGGCCCGAATCGATTCGCCATTACTACCGAATCGATTCGGTTACATGCAGGGGCAAATCTCTACACATCCGAATCGATTCGGCCCTGCATTTCCAGCTTTCTTCTTATTACTAGTTTGCCATTTTGGTTGGATTTTTGGGGATTTATCCCTTGTTTTTCCTCTTTTGTAGGGAGATTACTTTTGTTAGATATTTGGTGATATATAAAAACACTCTCTTCTCTCTCCTAGGTCAAGTTCATTTATGGTTTTTACCAACTTGTAAAGCTTTGATTACTACTTGAATTGTTGTTATTAATGCAAGAAAGGTTCATTTACTTCTTCTATACTTGTTCCACTATCTTTAACTTGCATTTAATTCCATCTCTTGCATTGGTTTGTGTTTAAACTAGATAACTAACTTAAGTATGTTGTTAACTAGCATGTGTAGTGTAGATTCAATTATGAGTAGCTAGACTTATGATTGGGGATCAAAATTCCACCTTGGATGCTTGAACTTAATATTTAGGGTTTGGTTTATAATTGTTCTAATGGAACTTCATGTGTTGATATTAGAGTATCATAGTTTCTTAACTTCTCTTGTCATGCAAGGGTTAGTGTTTGAAGCTTTACTACAAACCCAATGCATCTAGCAATAATTAATTAACCCCTAATCCTCCATTGTTGAGTTTAGTCTCTACATGGTTGATGTTCGGACTTAATTAGTCATGCTCGATTAGAATTAATTTCAACCAAGCCCTATAATCCCCTTCTTTGTGAATCCGAGGTGGGAGAATGATCCTCGATCCCTTTAATTTCTTGAACTCAAGCTTACCTTAGTTCTTTTCATAGTTCCGTAATTATTAATTAATCATCTGATCATCAATAGTATATTAGTTTAGAGATTACTCTCAATCACTTTTCCAAACTATTAAATCATCTGTTACACTTTAACTTTTGTGACGTTTAGAGAATCCCTTTACCCCAATCTTGTTCTCTTAGGAGTGTTTCAATCCCTGTGGATCACGATTCCGTACTTACCGGATATTACTTGTTGCGATAGATTTGCACTTGAATCACAAGCTTTATTTTGGGCGCACCAAGTTTTTGGCGCCGTTGCCGGGGATTGGCAACTATCTTAGGGTTTAGAAATTCTCTTTACACTATTATTCCCTGGGGTCACCGTGACATCACGGTTTCCAAAAATCAATCCAAAAGCACTTGTAAATGCAAGACGCGAGTAGTAGAAATTTAAATCCTATTCGTGAACCATCGTCTAGTGAACCCTCGGATTATTGGAGACCTTTACCATCAATTTCTCGACCTAGTTCGGTCTCATCTTCTTCGTATACCTGGGCTCACTCCGATCCCACAACCATGGCCGACAATGTTAGTGAGCACGGTAGTCAAGGGGTTGCACCCGACCCCCCTTTTAGGACCATGCGTGATTATTTGCAACCGGAGAGAACCACCTCTCCGTCTTGTATCATTTTTCCCTACAATGCCGCACAATTCCATTTTCGTAACGGAATGATCCAATTACTTCCTACTTTCTACGGCATGGAAAGTGAACAACCTTACCTTCATGTTAGAGAGTTTGAGGAGGTGTGCGCTACTTTTAGCGATCAAAACTGCCCTCTAGATGTCACACGACTCAAACTCTTCCCATTTTCCTTAAAGGACAAAGCCAAAACTTGGCTTTGGTCCTTGGCTCCTAATTCCATCGGGAGTTGGCGCGAAATGCAAGCGCAATTTTTGAAGAAATTCTTTCCTACTCATCGCACCAACTCTTAAAGGGTCAAATCCAAACCTTCGCTCAAGCCGAAGGTGAATCATTCGAGAGATGTTGGGAGAGATTTAATGAGGTACTTCATAAGTGCACACATCACGGGTTCGAAAAGTGGAGATTAATCTCGTTTTTCCACAATGGCCTTACCCTCAATGCAAAACAAATGGTGGAGACAATGTGCTCCGGCGAGTTTTTTAGTTTAGATCCGGATGATGCGTGGGCACATTTCAAATATTGTGCCGAGACCACCCAAGCTTGGGACACTTCGGACCCTAGCAAAACCAATGCCCGGTCATCCAATCCACCTTCCTCTAGCCATGGGACATATCACCTTGCCAAAGGAGATGATATGTCATTAAGAGTAGCCCAACTTTCTAAGCGTATCGAGGTAATGGATGCCAAAGCTCGGGAACCATCCCATCCTTCTCCCTCACTTGTAGAGGAGTCTTGTGCCATTTGCGACGTTGAAGATCACTCAACGAGGGATTGTCCAACAATCACGGCATATAAAGTGATGCTTCACGATCAAGCCAACGTGATGGCCACTTACAAGAAACAATACATGACTCCTTTAGGTGAGGGCTATAATCCTTCGTGGAGAAACCATCCGGGTTTCTCTTATGGGCAGCCCCAACATTCTCAAAATCCACCTCCCCCGAGTTATCAAAATCTTCCCCCACCTCATAATTTTCAGCAACCATATAATCAAGTTCCTCCACCCCAAGCTCAAATGCAAGGTCCCCCTCAGGGACCACCTCCTCCAGTTGTACCATTGTATGCTCACCCGAACAAGAGGAGCCTCGAAGAGACTCTTCAATCTTTCTTAACCTCTCAACAAGCCACGAATTCTAGGCTTGAAAAGGAAATCTCCAAGTTGACCTCGGCTTTGAGTATCCAAGAGAAGGGAAAATTCCCTTCCCAACCTCAAAAGGCCTTGGGGCAAAATAGTGTCAATGACACTTCGAACCCCCCTCCTGATAGTGCTAAGGCTGTGACCGTTCTAAGGAGCGGGAAAGTCGTTGATAAGCCCACCCCTCCTAGTGTCCCCACCGTCGTTAAGGAGGTTTCGCCCGACCCATTAGAGGTCTAAGATGCCTCCTTAAGGCAGAGAGAGGGGAAAGCCCCGTTAGAGTCGGATGTGGTTTCGAAGCTTCCTAGCCCCGTACCTTACCCTCAAAGGCTCCTGTCGCAAAAGGGGAATGTTAATAATGCTGACATACTAGAGATGTTCAAACAGGTAAAAATTAATGTCCCTCTTTTAGATGCAATCAAGCAAGTCCCCGCTTATGCTAAGTTCTTAAAGGACTTAATAACTGTTAAGCGGAAATTGTTTGTGAGGAAGAAAGCCTTCTTGGCCGAAAACATTAGCTCAATAATTCAATCTGAATTACCGCCTAAATATAAAGATCCCGGATGTCCCACCATTTTATGTGTGATAGGGGACTTTAAAATTGAGCAGGCTTTGCTAGACCTAGGAGCAAGTGTAAATTTGTTACCTTACCATGTCTATGAACAGCTCGGTCTAGGGGACCTCAAGCCCACAAAAATAACCCTCCAATTAGCGGATCGCTCCGTTAAGGTTCCGAGGGGTGTAGTAGAAGATGTCATAATACAGGTTGACAAATTCTACTTTCTTGTGGACTTTGTGGTGCTTGACACCCATCCTACTTCTCCTAGCGGTAGAACTACCCCCATTATCCTTGGTCGTCCTTTCCTGGTCACTTCCAATGCATTAATTAATACTAGGAATGGCCAAATGAACCTGACATTTGGGAACATGACCTAGGAAATGAACATCTTCAATGTTTCGAACCAAGTAGGAGAATCTGATGATGAAGTCCATGAGGTGGACTTTTTAGAGGAGGTGGTACAAGAGCATTTTGATGCTACATATTTTTCGGACCCCTTAGAGGGATGTCTTGTGAACCCGATTTACTTGGAGAATAGTTATTCTCCTTATGATGAAGAGGTCAAGATCCTTGTTGTTAGATGAGGACGAGAGTGTTGATGATGTTAATTGGTGTAGTGTTTTTGAGAACTTACCCCTCGTGATTCGTATGAAGTTCCCTCGGATGTGCGATTCCCTAAACTTGAATTAAAGCAATTTCCTTCCGAGTTAAAATATGCTTATTTAGGTGAAAATGAGCCATATCCCGTTGTTGTCTCATCAAGCCTCGAGGCGGGTGAAGAACAAAGGCTGATAGACTTGTTAAGGAGATACAAGGGTGCGTTTGGGTGGACAATTGCAGATTTAAAGGGAATTAGTCCCTCGATTTGCACTCACAAAATTAATCTTGAAGAGGATGCAAAACCCTCTCGTGAGATGCAAAGGAGATTGAATCCGGTGATGAAGGAAGTTGTGAGGGCGGAGGTAATTAAGCTTGTAGATGCTGATATCATATATCCGATATCCGATAGCAAATGGGTCAGTCCAATTCACGTTGTTCTAAAGAAATCAGGAGTCACCGTTATAGAAAACATAAAAGGGGAATTGATCACTAAACGCACCACCACTGGGTGGCGTGTATGCGTCGACTATAGAAAACTTAATGCAGTGACATTAAAGGATCATTTTCCCCTTCCATTAATTAACCAAATGTTGGAACGCGTGTCCGGCCATCCTTACTATTGTTTTCTCGATGGGTACTCGGGTTACAACCAAATCGAACTTGATCTCAAGGATCAGGACAAAACTACCTTCACATACCCTTTTGGGACATTTGCTTACAAAAGGATGTCCTTCGGGTTATGTAATGCGCCTGCTATGTTCCAAAGGTGCATGTTGAGCATGTTTAGTGATATGGTAGAACGTGGTCTAGAGGTGTTCATGGACGATTTCAGCGTCTTTGGCAACTCCTATGACCATTGTCTTTCTATGCTAGAGAAGGTTTTTTCTAGATGTGTGGATAAAAAGCTCGTGTTAAACTGGGAGAAGTGCCATTTTATGGTCACTAAGGGTATTGTTTTAGGTCACATCGTCTCCTCAGATGGTATTGAGGTAGACAAGGCAAAGGTTGAGGTCATTGCCAACTTACCCGCCCCTAAATCTCTGAAAGATGTAAGGTCTTTCCTTGGGCATGCAGGATTTTATCGTCGTTTCATCAAGGACTTTAGCTCGATTGCTAGACCCTTGTGTAGTCTCCTCTCCAAGGAAACCCCTTCGAATGGAGCGATGAGTGTCAGGCAGCTTTTGAGACTTTGAAAAGTATGCTTACCACCGCTCCCATAATTCAAGCTCCTGATTGGACCCTACCCTTCGAATTGATGTGTGACGCTAGCGACTTCGCGGTTGGGGTTGTTTTAGGACAGAGGAGTGACAAGAAACCCCATGTCATTTACTATGCAAGTCGAACTCTTAACGGTGCTCAGTTGAACTACTCAACCACCGAGAAAGAGTTATTAGCGGTTGTCTATGCTTTGGATAAGTTCCGGGCATACCTCGTGGGATCCCCCATAGTTTGTTTTACGGATCATGCGGCGCTCAAATACCTTCTGTCTAAGAAGGACGCCAAGCCGCGCTTGATTAGGTGGGTGCTATTACTCCAGGAGTTTAATTTGACTATTAAAGATAAAAAAGGAGTAGAAAATGTTATCGCGGATCACTTGTCGCGTTTAACGTTTGAGGCACCCAAGGACCAACTCCCCATTGCTGAATTCTTTTTGGATGAACAACTATTCTCCACTTCCTCTCTACCGTGGTTCGTTGATATCGTGAACTACCTCGTGACGGGTTCGATTCCATCTCATTGGACCCCTCAAGAGAAGAGGAAATTATTTAGTTGGGTGAGGAGATTCTTTTTCGATGATTCGTATTTGTTCAAATATTGCCCCGACCAGATCATCCGGAGATGTGTCCTGGATGATGAGTATGAGAGCGTAATTCGTTTCTCCCACACGGAGGCATGTGGGGGCCCTTTTCTTCCAAGAAAACCGCCGCAAAAATCTTGCAATGCGGGCTTTATTGGCCCATACTTTTTAAGGATGCACACGAATTCTGCATTTCGTGTGATCGTTGCCAAAGATTGGGTGCTATAACCCGTCGAAACATGATGCCAATGCCCCCCATTCTAGAAATTGAAGTCTTTGACTGTTGGGGAATTGATTTCATGGGCCCATTCCCGCCGTCTTTTGGTAACCTTTACATCCTGGTGGCCGTATATTATGTATCAAAGTGGGTCGAGACCATTACCTCCAAAACTAATGATCATCGGGTGGTGTTGAAGTTCCTTAAGGAACACATGCTTTCCCATTTCGGAACTCCGAAGGCGATCTTAAGCGATAACGGAACGCATTTTTGTAATTCTCCATTTGCTACTCTTATGCGAAAGTATGGGGTAACTCATAAAGTTGCAACTACCTACCACCCGCAAACAAATGGCCAAGCTGAATTGGCCAATCGAGAGATAAAGCACATCCTATAGAAGACGGTCAATCCCGACCGCAAGGATTGGTCTCTTCGGCTTCCTGACGCTTTATGGGCATATCGTACGGCCTACAAGACCTCCTTGGGTATGTCGCCCTTTAGACTTGTGTACCGAAAACCATGTCATTTACCAGTAGAAATCGAGCACAAGGCCTATTGGGCGATCAAAAAATTGAATTTTGATCTAGACAAGGCTGGAAAGAAGCGAATGCTCCAACTCAATGAGTTGGAGGAACTCCGGAATGATTCGTACGAGAGCGCGAGAATTTATAAGCAAAGGGTGAAAGAGAGGCGCGACAAGCACATACCCCGAAAAACATTTCACCCTCTTCAAAAAGTACTCTTGTACGACTCTAGGTTGCATTTGTTCCCGGGTAAGCTAAGGTCTAGGTGGACGGGTCCGTTTGTCGTTAAGACCGTCCATCATCACGGTGCAATTGAGATTGAGAACCCATCTGATGGGAAGTTGTTCAAGGTCAATGGTCAGCGTCTCAAGCCTTTCCTAGAACCATTTGACCCATGTTCGGACACGATTCCATTGTCCAACCCCGTTTACGGGGCTCTATAAGACGTCAGAATTGTGATTTTTTTGTGCCGATCATCCCCCGGCATGTGTGGGGTGCAAATTTTTTGTCCCGGACCCCTTGTACATATTAAGCTCCACCTTTAGGGTCCAAGAATCCACCCATTAGCAACCCAATCCAGCCACCCTCGAAAAAATGTTGTTTCAGCAAAGCAGAAACTTGGTTCCCATAAGCCGAATCGATTCGGTTAACCACCGAATCGATTCGCCCCCCATCCAGTAGCCAACTTTGGGTTTGCGAATCGATTCGCAATTCTGGCGAATCGATTCGGTAAATCAAAAGTGTCAGGTCTCCATTTGCGAATCGATTCGGTTAACCACCGAATCGATTCGGCCCCCTTCCAGTGTTGAATTCGAGAAATGCAAATCGATTCTGTTAACCACCGAATTGATTCGGTCCCCCTGTCACTTAAAATCCCTTATTTTTTTAGGCATTCTCTTCTCATTCTCTCTTCTCCCATAGCCTGCGAAATCTCCCTCTCCCTTATCATTTCCCTTCCTCCAATCTTATTCAATCCATGGCTTCCTCATCCAAGGTAACTACTTCAATCCACTCTATTCAATTTCAATTCTTATTTAGTGTTCTTGGTATAGAATGTAGGGTTATTTGGGATATTTTAAAAATTCGAATTTTATGCCAAATGCTCCATATTATCTCATTGTTTGTGGTATAAATCCAACAAATACAACTTGTTTATGATGCTTTGATGATTCAGTTGTATTTTTTGGGGTTGTTTCACATTAAACATGTCATTTTCACCCTACTTTCTATACATTGCACACTAAGTGTTCGATAAATTGCCTCTGTGAAGATTTTGTGCGCTAATGCTCTATCTTCGCACCTTTTATCACACATTCCTTTTGAATTGTCTTTGTTTGAGTATGGTGTACGTCGGTTACGTCTACTCGACCATTTTTCCCGACGCACACCATCCGAACCTAGTTTCCCCGAATTTCACGATCACTTTGATTTTATGCATCGCACTTATCGTGTGTGTATTGAATTATTCTTTTGTAGGTTCCTTCGATCACCAAGCCAACCTCCTATGTGGTTACTAGACGGGGAGGGATTGGTTTTGAATCTTTTCGTTCCAAAGAAGAGATGGAGTGGTATCGGGCCATGTTCAAAACCAGTCGCCCGATCGCTATTGAAAAGGAGGTGATTGTTGAGGAGATGTCGGCTTATGTGCGGCGATTATTGGCCAAATTCAATTGGGAGGCCCATATGTCCATGAGCGGTGAGGTCAACGAGGACCACGTGCGCCGTTTCTACGCTTCTCTGTTATCTGTGCGCGGCGGCGCGTATGAAGCATATGTGAGAGGGAGGCGGATCACTATATCGAAGACCATCTTGGCTACACGCCTAAGCGGAGCGTCTAACCCCGAGCTATTTCATTACCCGGTCCTTCCAGACGCTCCTCAGCTTCCACAAGACCAACTCATTGCGCGTCTTGCACCCGACAAGATTTGGGCGGGTGAAACTTTCCCCACTTCAGGCATGCCTGATGTACATCGTATCCTCCATCTCATCGCGATTAAATCCATCATTCCCACTCAGACCAAGGCGGTCCTTCGCTACAAGCAGGCCCTCTTCTTATATAGTCTCTTATCGGATGACATGGTCATCAGTCTTCCCGCCCTCATATTACATCAAATTGTGAATGCTGGCTACAGCAAGAAGGGAACCACAACTCTTCCTTTCGCGCGTCTAATTTCCCGGATTTGTAGGGATGTCGGGTGTGAGGTTCTGGGCAGCGACAATATACTGAGGCTGCCCAAGGTGTTTAATGATAATACTATCGCAAAAATCTTGGGGCAGGACTATTGGGAGAGGAGAAAGAAGCGAATGTTGGATGCCCCGGATGCCCCTGTTGCCCCGGAGGCCCCTGTTACCCCTGATGCCCCGGATGCCCCTATGACGGATATTCCGGATGTGCCTCATACTATCCCATCGCCAGCCCCATCTAATGTTGACCCCATCGCGTATCTCGGGGTGCGGATGGATGAGTTACAGGCGGATTTTTCCGAGTTTAGGGGCACGTACATGTCGGGTTTTGCTTCGTTCCAGGCTGATTTTGCCGCCTATCGGGGCGCTTACGAGCGCGATATCTCGATGATTACTCGGGCGCAGATGGACTTATTTTCACACCTACGCGGGGGCGAGGCTCCTGTGCCTCCATACCTTTATGACCCCTATGCCCCTCATGACCCCCCCGCGCCCGAGTCCCCGCGCCGCCATCCGGACGATATGTAGACCCCTGTGACCCCGTTTTCTCTGTTGTTGTCATCCCGTTTCTGCTGCTGACTATTGTGGTTGTTCATTTTGATCTTTGGGTTTGTATTTTTAGGTTGTGTTTGATGTGGGGAAGAGAGAGTACATTGATTGTATTTTCTAATTTTGATTTTTTTTACCCCATGTACACAACGCGTAATTATTAATGAAATTGCCAATTTTCAGTTCCATATTTGTTCTTGTATATATCTCTTTTGTATATATTATTGTTTATGGTACTAACTTGCAACAGGCATACCGTTGCGCGTTTCTCGAGTTACTCCTTACGAGGTGATTATTTTCTAACCCCTTTTCCCTTTTTATCCCTACTAACATTGGGGACAATGTTTCATTCAAGTTAGGGGGTATGGTTTACAATTATGATGCCGGTTATCATGTTAGTATTTATTTATTTATTTATTAATTAAAAAAAATATTTTTCTCTCTCATATCTACTATGATTACTTATATGATCGACATATCCTATTGTATAGCTATGAAGCATGCTTTGAGTCATTGATTTATTACTCTTTAGCCCGTTATTGTCTGCATTGTGAATAGCATCATAAAATTAAATTGTGAAGCTTTGAGCATATACACAAATAATTATTTATGATTTGGTTTAAAGTGTTTCAAATTCGTTATTCTAAGGCGCATGCTATACCCTTACAAAAGTGAAAATTGAGACTTATCATCATTTGTGAGCGTATACACCTACCCTATCTCTTTCTTGTCAATGAACTCGTTGTCGATCTCATTTTCTTTTCATTTGATTGCATATTAATTGATTTAACACTTGAGCATGATTTTCAATGGTGTTGAGTTCCGCGAATCACATGAAACTTTAGGAAAGGATTGTAGGCCCTATTTGTTATAATGCCCATATTAGCCTTGACCTTACCCTTAAATGTTTCCCCTAGTCAACCCCTTCGAGCCCTATTATTCCTTTCGTTTCAACCCCAAATCCCTCGTCTAACTCCACATTGGAGTCCTAAACCCTTATTTACTCCTCCCGTACCTTGATTAGGGATTGTTCCCGGGATTGAATGATGTTGTTTATATGGATTGCAATCAAGCTTTGAGTGGTCAAAAGAAAAAAAAAAGAAAAGAAAATCAAAGTAAAGAAAAGAATAAGTATCGAATAAAATGGGTCCTTGTTGTTCCCATTTCACCATGTGCATGAATATCAAAGTCTCACTCTCATGAATACATTGCTTGTGGAATTTGATTTCGATTCCTAAATTGGCCATTAAATCCATTATCCCGCGCGCTATTCCCGAATCTCCTTTGATCGTACACACATCCCTTTCTTTTCCTAACCCTAACCTAGCCTAAATTCTATACCCCCAAAAGTCCAATTTGATCCTAGGGTGATGTGATTCAAAGGTCGAACATTAGCGATAATCTGTTTAAATGCTTTTCTCTTGGTTAATATGCGATATCCTTTCATGAGATTGTATTTTTCACTTTTATATTACGTTCTTCATTGATGACATGTGTGTGGCCTATTTTCCCTTTACAATTACTCTTAATGCCCGCATGTCCCGTGTGTGTTACATCCCATTTCTAAGTGTTTCATTTGTTGAGTGTAACATCCGGAGAGAACTTGAGTATGCATGCCTTAGCTTTTATATGAATTTTGAAAGTTTTACCAAATCTAAATTACCACATGTGTCCGCTTATTTCGCATTTCCATGGTTTCGATTTTTATTGAAGTTATTTGTTTAATGCCGATAATTGTCGTCTTTTGTGTGAGCTTCGTTCACTTTGTTGATAAATTGTGCTTCTTAGATATTTATTGAGCTACGCATTGGATTTTGCCGTATCACAGTATGAGTTGATTTGATGTTTGTGGGTGTCATACCTGGGAACCCTCACGAGACCTCACTCGTCCCCTAGGGCCACCTAGGGGTTTAAAAACGGCTTATTGCATACGCTTAATGCAATCGTTCGCCTATGAAAGTGGCATTTTTCCTTCGTTGTACATATTTCTTATATTATGGTTGCGTTGTTGGCCCTTGTTTCTTCATACTTCATTGCTCGGGACTAGCAATGTATAAGTTAGGGGGTGTGATTCGTCACTTTTATTGTATTTTATACCCCGTTAATTTGTACATTCTAGCATGCCCGTGCATGTATTTCCCGGTTCTTATACTCATTTATTGACTAACCCTTGAATTCATCATATATACTTTGTATGTGTCTTTATTGAGCTTTTATAGGTCTCGGGAATGCATTTTGGGGAGTTTGGTTTTGATCCGGAAAAGTTCCGTTGACACTTGCACAGTCGGGGGCATTTTGGTAATTTCAGCACTCGAGTTTTGTTCCCGATTTCTTCACGGATGTTGTAGACCTTCTTCTTATCTTCGCGTGGCCTCTAACGGTGCTTGAATCCGACCTCGAACGAAGAAGTTACGAAAGTTTCGGTGAAACATGGGACAACTAATGCCTATATAGGAAACTCTCCTTCTCACAGCAGGCCCGAATCGATTCGCCATTACTACCGAATCGATTCGGTTACATGCAGGGGCAAATCTCTACACATCCGAATCGACTCGGCCCTGCATTTCCAGCTTTCTTCTTATTACTAGTTTGCCATTTTGGTTGGATTTTTGGGGATTTATCCCTTGTTTTTCCTCTTTTGTAGGGAGATTACTTTTGTTAGATATTTGGTGATATATAAAAACACTCTCTTCTCTCTCCTAGGTCAAGTTCATTTATGGTTTTTACATACTTGTAAAGCTTTGATTACTACTTGAATTGTTGTTATTAATGCAAAAAAGGTTCATTTACTTCTTCTCTACTTGTTCCACTATCTTTAACTTGCATTTAATTCCATCTCTTGCATTGGTTTGTGTTTAAACTGGATAACTAACTTAAGTATGTTGTTAACTAGCATGTGTAGTGTAGATTCAATTATGAGTAGCTAGACTTATGATTGGGGATCAAAATCCCACCTTGGATGCTTGAACTTAATATTTAGGGTTTGGTTTATAATTATTCTAATGGAACTTCATGTGTTGATATTGGAGTATCATAGTTTCTTAACTTCTCTTGTCATGCAAGGGTTAGTGTTTGAAGCTTTACTACAAACCCAACCCATCTAGCAATAATTAATTAACCCCTAATCCTCCATTGTTGAGTTTAGTCTCTACATGGTTGATGTTCGGACTTAATTAGTCATGCTCGATTAGAATTAATTTCAACCAAGCCCTATAATCCCCTTCTTTGTGAATCCGAGGTGGGAGAATGATCCTCGATCCTTTAATTTCTTGAACTCAAGCTTACCTTAGTTCTTTTCATAGTTTCGTAATTATTAATTAATCATCTGATCATCAATAGTATGTTAGTTTAGAGATTACTCTCAATCACTTTTCCAAACTATTAAATCATCTTTTACATTTTAACTTTTGTGACGTTTAGAGAATCCCTTTACCCCAATCTTGTTCTCTTACGAGTGTTTCAATCCCTGTGGATCACGATTCCGTACTTACCGGATATTACTTATTGCAATAGATTTGCACTTGAATCACAAGCTTTATTTTGGGCGCACCACATGCGAATATGAATGCATGATTATGATTCTTTGAGAGAATCTTTTGGGATTATTGGTCATCGTTAGATAGTTTGGCAAATATGACCATTTATATATATTCGAGGAGGAATATATGGTATATATATATATACTATGTGATTAAAGTATATATATGACATGATGTTAATGATTTTGAAAATAAAATATGAATGTTTTCAAAATGGAAAATAAATGATTTTTATAATTAATAATTTATGGTTAACACCCTCTCTAAATGACATCATAAGGGAAGTTAGCGCGTGAGGTGAAGCCCCCTGGCTAGTGAATGCAGGGTGGTTATAGTCCTAGGCCATATGAGCGTTTATGTTATGTTTTCTGCGATGGTTAGGTAATTCCGGGTGTGGTTATGACTAGCTCGCAGGCATATGGCCGCTTCCTGACATCTTGTGTATAGGTGCCCAGGTGTCGTAATTGATTGGCACTGGAAGATGATGGTCATTTAGCGGCACACCCGGGTGGGTGGTCTTAGAACGCGTTATATGATGTGATATATATAACTATTTTCAATAATGTTGGACATTAGTGGTATTAAAGCAATTTATGATAATAAATTGGCTTTAATTACATTTCCTGAATGGAAGAAGGGAAATGGGAGCATATAAAACGGTAAAGCATTTTTATTATAATAAAATTGGCTTTTAAATACATTTCCTGGATATAAGAAAGGAAATGAAAAGTTTTTAGATAAAAGGGAAATAAATTAAATGAATTCTCATTCCGGGGGATAGATCCGAATGTATATTATAATATGAATATATATGGCTAAATCGAGTACCGATGGTCTAATGGATCCGACGATCGACCTTGCCGCGTAGTAGTGTATCGGGGGGGTTCCTTGTTTGGATTTCGCTTTGCGAGACACCCCACGTACGAACATAGCATTGTGTTGAGACTGGGGAGGAGTTTAATCCTTAGTGCTCTAATATTAGTATTTATTATAATGTATATATATTTATATATATTCTGTACGGAGGGACTGGCGGATCTCGACGATCGACCTTGCCACGTAGTAGTGTATCGGGGGGTTCCTTATTTGGATTTCTCTTTGCGAGACACCCCACGCACGAACGTGGCTTAGTGTTGAGACTGGGGAGAAGTTTAGCCCTTAGTACATTACTTGGACTATCTAGGGTTGATAGTAGTTGGGTGATAGACTAGTTTAGCAGTGTAGCTTGACTAGGATGTTTAGAAGGATGCGCTAGGAGTGCACTGTTAGAGGTGAGGCGAGGGGTATCTCATGGGAGCGCGATACCAATTTAAATATGAGATAAAAATCTATTTTTCTAAAAATAAAGCATTTATGCACTTGCTAAATATTTTCAAAACTCGGACTCTGACCCATTTATCTACTTTTCCCTTTCTTGCTATATATATATATATATATATATATATATATATTATATAGGTGTCCAGACACAGGGACGCCTGGATGACACATCTTTCGAGTCAGACATCTGCTGCAGCAGTTGTGGATGCATGCAGGATTATCAGTAGACGCTTCTATCCTTGTAATCTAGATAGGAGGTACTATATACACATTCGGGCCAATGGTCCAATTGCATTTATTTATTCTTCGAGTACAGCATTCGATATGGTTGTATATTTTGACCGAGTGTTCGGTTATTTTATTAAATTTCAGTTTTATTTCCACAAAAAATTGTGTGGATGTTTTAATTTTGAAGTTGTTAAAAAGAGTAGTATAGTAAAATTTTGGCTCCGGCCTAATAGGTTATTAGTAATTAAATGGATTTTCGACAGTGATTCTAAAAGTGATCCTTATGAGACTCATGTTTTAATTTGATATAGGAGTGATCGCCCGGTATTGTATTAGGCGGGGTGTCACAGATGGTATCAGAGCATCAGGTTCTAGTGTCCTTAGGAATCTGTGCGGACGTACTACGCTTTCAGCGTTGCTCTCGATTTGATATAGAGCCTCAGGACTAGGATTATTGATTTCTCTTGTGAGATTTCATTCTCGTGCCATAGTCTAAGATTATGTAAATCTTTTGCGTGCTCGTTTGAGAATCGTGTGCGGGGCTTGGATGGCGGCAGGAGGTGGGGCTTAGTTAGAGCTTTAAGGTTGAAGCTCGTAGTGGAGTTTCATTTTAACTAAGAAGTTAAGAGGACTAGTAAGATGATTGTAAGGAGTCAGGCAAAGTTATTGTTATAAGTTTCACCTCAGAAGGAAGAGGTATAATTAGCGTGGCTAGATAAAGTCGCGGTGTTTTGTTAGACCTAGACTCGTGTGTACTTTGAGTTTTGTGGCGGTATCAATAACATTATATCATTTACGCCTAGGTGTTTTTCGCGGTAGCGGAGTTTTATTTTCCTTCATTCGCTATATAAAAGCGGGTGTTGATATATATATATATATATATATATATATATATATATATATATATATATATATATATATATATATATATATATATATATATATATTTGGGTTGTGATACTCGTCTTATATGCTTATACGAGTATGGTGATATGGTGAGTATATATGTATTGGTATTTTCGGAGCGATAACAGACTAATGATGGTAAGACTATCGTGTCCTCAGTTCCAGGGTGGAACGGGTTGTTGTTGCGGTGTCTCACCTGAATACAGGTTGAGTTCGCCTTTATTATTATGGGTAGATGGAACTTCAAAGAGCAGAGGTTTCATTATCGTGATTGGAGTATATGGCGACTTTATAGATATGATTTAAGGCCGCAGGATTATTGTTGAGCTGTGAGTCTAAGCTCATTATTGTTTGCGCAAGGACTTAAAAATTAGTGCGAGCGCTGGGTGGTGTGACTCTTAGTTAGAGATAGGAGTTCAGGCCACCTTTTTGTTGGAATAAGGGATAGGGTTATCCCAGTTGCATATTTGAAATAACGGACCTCCATGACCGACGAAGTTAAGTAGGAGTGTGTGGAGGGGTTCCTTGTTTGGATTTCGCTTTGCGAGACGCTCCACACATGAATCTTAACAGCGTCGGGAGTGGAGAGATGTTATGGGATGCAAGGATGTTGGTTTGTGGAAAAGTCTTATGGTGTGGATGAACCACTATAGACTATGAGCCATGTGATGATGGTATGCTTATGGAAATATTGTGCTATGAAAAGCACTAAAGTTGTCCTCTCGCCACAAGTAAATGGGTGAAGTAGGACTTAGAGAAATTGATTTGAGGATTATAGTCAGGCCTTGATGAAAAGGCAAACTTTGATGAAATATTATTTAGGGTATGATGTACGTAGTGCTCTTACAGATATTGGATACTTTAATTAGTTAGATTTCCTTTCGTATGGGCGGAAGGATCGAATAGTAGAAATGCGCTCATAGGTTAGTGTGGTGAGATTTAGGACGTCGCGCTGGTGTGCCTTAGGTCGCTATATCTCGAAGACCGACAACGCGAGGGATTAGTGTAACGGGAGGGTTCCTTGTTTGGATTTCGCCTTGGCAAGACATCCCACGCATGAAACCAAGCAAATGTCGAAAGTTGAGAGAGGCCTTGCGCACTAGGGACATACTTAGGATTATACTCGTTTCGCGTAGGTAGGACATCGCATAGACCTTAGTATTATTAGGATGTAAGTTTAGTAGAGTTAGTGGCACCGAGGTTAGGAGAATTGAATTTCGCTGGTTGGGAGGACCCATATGTGAGTATTACACCGAGGAAAGGATACCCTTATTCGGAGAGAGTGTTATGTGTCGAACGTTCACTTTAGCGAGTAGGTTTATATACCGCCTGAAATAGAAAGGGCATGGTATATAAAGTTGAAATTATGCCGTAAGGCACTACTAATGGTGAGTGCAATGTGAAGCTATTGGAGTCACTTTACGACCGTGGTAGCCGTATAGAATATGGTTGGGAGCCAAGGGGTTAGTATCGCTCCCCTTTGAGATGTTAGGATTCGGAGTGATTCTAGGAATTGTGGTGTAGGTTGTATCCGAATTTCGAGGACGAAATTCCGTTGTAAGGGGGGGAGTATGTAACAACCCGTCCTTTTGGAGACAATTAAATTCCATAATTAAGTATAAATTGGAAATTTGGAGAATTTCTTGAAATAGTGATTTTTGGGATTTTCGAGGATTTAATAATTTTCGATGGGTGTTGTAATTATTTTTGGGATTATATAGGTCGAAGTATTTTAATTATATGTCACCGTGGAGTAAAGCGACAAAAGAGGTAAGATTTTAATTGGAAAACCCGCACTAAATTTTATGGGTTAGAATAGTGATTTGCGGTCAAGTACTTTGGATGGAAATTTCGATTACGTCGTGAGTCTCGGAATGACCGAGATAGTCTGAAAAGAGTGTCCGATTGTCGAAATTGAGTTTCGAGGAATTTTGGAGTTAAATGGGCTCGTAATTGAGTAAACGAGGCGTTTTTGGGTCTTAAGGGGTATAACCCTTTTTCTTTCTTTATAAAGAGGGAGAAAGGGAGAAAAGAGAAAGGAAAGAAAGAAAAGAGAGAGAAGAGAGAGAGGAGGAAGAGAAAAGAGGAGAGAAAGGGGAAACTCCGGCCAAACTCCGCGGGATTCGGCTCGAGGTTGTCGGATTTCATCCTCCAGGCAAGTATTTACTTGCTTTATTTCATTTTGTGCAATTATCTCATATCATAGTTGGTAAAAAAAATATGATTTTTGGGTTAGAACCCTTAAAATAAATTTGGAAAAATTGGATATGAGTTTACATATTGATGTAATGTAAACTCTTAATGATTTCTAGTGTTAAAACCATGTTAATGGAGGGTAAGATTGAATTTAAATGGGAGAAATGCCAAAATTAGTTTTTTAATGGTTTTAGGGTTTAAATAAAAAATAAATGGTTTAATACCCCAAAATAATTGATGTGTTAGTTGCAAAACATAGATTAGATGTTTATTGAGTTGTTGGTTGAGATTAGAAACCATAAATATGGAGATTGGATTGAGTTTTGGCTATTTTGGAGATTGAAAAATCGCCCAAACAGTGACCCTCGAACTGGCCGAATCAATTCGGGTCCAGGCCGAATCGATTCGCCTAAGGGGATCTGGGTTTCTGCAGTGGGCCGAATCGATTCGGGTTTAGACCGAATCGATTCGCCATCAAGAACCTGTTTGTAGAATACTTTCCGAATCGATTCGGATTGGGGACTGAATCGATTCGCCTACCCGAATCGATTCGCCAAAGGGGCGAATCGATTCTCTAAGGTCAGAATTGCCGATTTTCTCCCCTTAAGGGTATGGGGAGTTAAATTATCATTTGGGATTTTTTTATGGGGGTTCCTAGTTATGTTATAGGGACTCCTAAATGATGGTTTTGAGGATTAATAAACATTTAGATGAAAGAGAATGCCTTAGATTGGGGTAAGGCAAAATCCGGGGAACGGACCTAGTTTAAGTTCGGGAAAGAACACTCCCTGAAATATTTTCGTGGGCATTTAGGCCTATATAATTATGCGTACAGAAAGAATAGTTATATTGATTTTGTTAGGCAAAATCCTATGAGGCGATTAGGATAATTTGGAAATATAGAAATATATGTTTTCGCTTAGTGTGGAGTGTTATAATTGGAGATATCCAATAAGTCCTTAGATGGGATTTAGGTATTTATCATTTATCAAAGTAAGGAAATACTTTGGGTTTAGTATCATGCGAATATGAATTCTTTGAGAGAATCTTTTGGGATTATTGGTCATTGTTAGATAGTTTCGCAAATATGGCCATTTATATATATTCGAGGAGGAATATAGGTATATATATATACTATGTGATTAAAGTATATATATGACATGATGTTAATGATTTTGAAAATAAAATATGAATGTTTTCAAAATGGAAAATAAATGATTTTCATAATTAATAATTTATGGTTAACACCCTCTCTAAATGACATCATAAGGGAAGTTAGCGCGTGAGGTGAAGCCCCCTGGCTAGTGAATGCATGGTGGTTATAGTCCTAGGCCAAATGAGCATTTATGTTATGTTTTCTGCGATGGTTAGGTAATTCCGGGTGTGGTTATGATTATCCCGCAGGCATATGGCCGCTTCCCGACATCTTGCGTATAGGTGCCCAGGTGTCGTAATTGATAGGCACTGGAAGATGATGGTCATTTAGGGGCGCACCTGGGTGGGCGGTCTTAGAACGCGTTATATGATGTGATATATATAACTATTTTCAATAATGTTGGACATTAGTGGTATTAAAGCAATTTATGATAATAAATTGGCTTTAATTACATTTCCTGGATGGAAGAAGGGAAATGGGAGCATATGAAACGGTAAAGCATTTTTATGATAATAAAATTGGCTTTTAAATACATTTCCTGGATATAAGAAAGGAAATGAAAAGTTTTGAGATAAAAGGGAAATAAATTAAATGAATTCTCATTCCGGGGGATAGATCCGAATGTATATTATAATATGAATATATATGGCTAAATCGAGTACCGATGGTCTAATGGATCCGACGATCGACCTTGCCGCGTAGTAGTGTATCGGGGGGGTTCCTTGCTTGGATTTCGCTTTGCGAGACACCCCACGTATGAACATGGCATTGTGTTGAGACTGGGGAGGAGTTTAATCCTTAGTGCTCTAATATTAGTATTTCTTATGATGTATATATATTTATATATATTCTGTACGGAGGGACTGGCGGATCTCGACGATCGACCTTGCCACGTAGTAGTGTATCGGGGGGTTCCTTATTTGGATTTCGCTTTGCGAGGGGACGCACGAACATGGCTTAGTGTTGAGACTGGGGAGAAGTTTAGCCCTTAGTACATTACTTGGACTATCTAGGGTTGATAGTAGTTGGGTGATAGACTAGTTTGGCAGGGTAGCTTGAGTAGGATGTTTAAAAGGATGCGCTAGGAGTGCACTGTTAGAGGAGAGGCGAGGGGTATCTCATGGGAGCGCGATACCAATTTAAATATGAGATAAAAATCTATTTTTCTAAAAATAAAGCATTTATGCACTTGCTAAATATTTTCAAAACTCGGACTCTGACCCATTTATCTACTTTTCCCTTTCTTGCTATATATATATATATATATATATATATATATTATATAGGTGTCCAGACACAGGGACGCTTGGATGACACATCTTTCGAGTCAAACGTCTGCTGCAGCAGCAGTGGATGCGTGCAGGATTCTCAGTAGACGCTTCTATCCTTGTAATCTAGATAGGAGGTACTATATACACATTCGGGCCAATGGTCCAATTGCATTTATTTATTCTTTGAGTACAACATTCGATATGGTTGTATATTTTGACCGAGTGTTCGATTATTTTATTAAATTTAGTTTTATTTCCGCAAAACATTGTGTGGATGTTTTAATTTTGAAGTTGTTAAAAAGAGTAGTTAAGTAAAATTTTTGTACCGACCTAATAGGTTATTAGTAATTAAATGGATTTTTGACAGTGATGCTAAGAATGATCCTCATGAGACTCCTGTTTTAATTTGATATAGGAGTGATCGCCCGGTATTGTATTAGGCGGGGTGTCACAGGCCTGAGCTTGGGAGCTCCAGCGAGATGGGTCTGGCCGAACCACCACCTACTATGGTGGCCGGTTGTAGGTCGTAGCAGGGCAGGGGTTGCGTGGGTTAGGGAGATTGGGTTTTGGGTTCAAGATTGATGAAGTTAGTAGGTGGGTTTGTTGATGTGTGTGTTTAGTAATGGAGGGAGGAGAGAGAGTCATGGGTAGTTGTAAGGTTGAAGATGGGTTTGGGTAAAGGTTTTGTGTGGGTGAGGTGCATAGGAAATAGGGGTGAGGGTGAGGGTGTGGGTGTGTTTGGTGTGTTGTAAAGTGTAGGATAAGTTGTGTATGAGTGAGTAGGTATTTGGGAGTTGTTTATATGTGTGTTTAATTTGTACCCCTAAAAATAACACAACTAAAAAAATATAAAAGTAACAAAACTAAAAATCTAAAAATAAAATACTACCCTAAAATAAAATAAATACTCAAATAAAAAAATAAAAATAAAAATCTATTAAACTAAAAACTAAAATCCTAAAAATGTAAAATCTAAAAAAATTAATGAAATCCTAAAAACTAATCCTAATAAAATAAAATAAAAACTCAAAACTAATAAAAAATCAAGAAATGAAAATAAAAATACACTAATAAAAATAAAATATCCAAATAAATTCTAAAAATCCTAAATAAATCTTAAAAATAAAACGACTCCAAATAAAAATCTAAGAAAATCTCAAAAGGTACAAACTCAATACACACAGGCTTGGGTGTTGGACTAGGCTCGGTCTAGGCTTAGATTTGGTTCGGGACAAGGTTCGGGACATCTAAACGCATCGGGCAAGCTCAAATAGGGACTCAGACTTCGCGGTCTCCTTTGATTTCTTCAATGCAAGCTTTTAACCGCTTATGTGTCGCAATTAACTTGATTTAACACTTTTGATGCCGCGACTGTGTAGTGACCTGCAAAATGATAAAATACTAACATAAGGCCAATTTTATTAGAAACGAGTTACTAAAATGCATCTATTCGGGGCATAAATTATACACTTTTGGGTGCTTATCACACCACCCCCAAACAGAACTTTGCTAGTCCTCGAGCAAAAATTAGAGAGAAAACAGAGATAAGTAACCAAAAGTGTGCCACTTTCGCAGGCACTGGCGATTGCACTTAGCATGTGCAATAAGCCGTTAAACCTATAGGTTGCCCTATAGGACGAGTGGTGTCTCGTGAGGGTTTGCAGTGAATGTACCCACAAAATTCAAAAACTTACTTGAATGCAGTTTCTGAGTAGATGATGAAATGCTATACAACCCAACTTAAATGGACATCAAGGAACACCATATTCAACTATCAAAATGAGATATAAAATTACTTAATACCGAAAGCGTAATACTTCCTAAAACTCAGCGTGTGTAGTGTGAAATAATCTTAAGTATCATTCGAGTAATTCTTAGATCACCTATATAGGATCAACGCTTTGACTTCAATTCTCACTGGATATAACTCTCTGAATCAAACTCTCTGAGAATTGGATAAGTTTATCTCTCTAGTGTGTGAGGATGTGAGTAAATATAAACAAGTTCAAACGTCTCACACACTTTATAAGAAAGGACGGATACATGAAAAAATCTGATCTCATGAAGGAATGCTAACCACTATGTCGAGAATGTCGAGTTATTCACCATATAATCTTCTCGTTTGCCCGAACACATTACCAAGTGTGAAAATGTGGTTATGGATGGTATGAGGGGATAATGAAATGAAGAAGATGAATGATAGGATTTTTGAGAAGAGTGTGACACACTTTGAATAACTAATGTCTTCATCTTTTGAATTTATGATCGCATGCTTTCTTTTTCTTCTTTTCTATTTTTATTTTCTTTCTTTGCTTTTTCTCTTTTTTTTTATATTATTACGATACATGTTTCTTTTCATAGCACAAATGAAGACAATTTACATGGAAAATTTCAAACACTCTCTTTCTCAAAAACGATGGCAATGATGGATGGTATTTGGGACATATGGATAAGGGTAATATGGAAAATGATAATGGGTGAATGATAATGTGATAGGAAAAATGGTAAGTGTATGGAAAAATCTGTTTAGTGCTCGGGACAAGACACATGCTTCTTATAACTCGAAAATGATGTCATTCTTAGTGATTAAGCCAAATTTGAAAAAAAATGAAACCATGCAACGACTAAATGTGGTACCCAAAGAAAGTTGAGTCAACTTGTGACTCGGAGATACGTAAAAACCCTCAAAAAGGTGAACAACTCAAATCTCACGGGTTTAAGTCGCCACTAGTGATCTTTCAAAGCTTTCTTGAGAATATATTTACTCTTCAACTTTTGATTGTAAAAGTGATAGTGCAAATTTGCTGAGTTTAGGAATTCATGGAGTAAGTGCACTTTTAAGAGGTATTAATTAATTTAATGTTAAAAGCATAATTTTTGGGTTACACACACGTATCTCAAGATTTCTAAAAGAGGGATGATAGACAATTCATGCCATAAAAATTATTTTTAACTGCACAAAAAATTTAAAATCACTTGTTTCTGAAAATTTTCAAAAGAGGTACGATTTTGATAAATTTTCCACCCCCAAACAAATGAGAACATCGTCCTCGATGCTGAAAACCGCATATAAAAATGAAAAGCACAAGGGAGGAAAGATATTACCATAATGAACCACAAGTGAAAATGTACCGCACTCTGGAGCATAGATGAAACCTGAAGAACATATGTGACACAACAACGTACAAGTATATAAAGCATATAAAAATCATTGGGTGGTGTGAAAGACCACCCCAAACAGGATAAGACTCATACTCAGAAACAATGAACTACGGGCTACCTCCCGGTAGCGCTAAGTTTAACGTCTTCAGCCAGACTGAACCAGTCTCACCCTAAGGATAGGAACTAGGAAAGAACGGGTGGCAGAAAAAATTGGGTGATGAGAATCACCCCCAAACAAGACTGAAGCATTAGTCTTGCTGGATAAAGGAGAAAATAGGTCAATGCACCTGTATAGAAAAGTGCATCACTCGATGCAAAGCATCGGTGGACCAGGGGCAGGTGGGTAGGAGGGTACATGGACAAGGGTAAGGGTGAGGGTGAACAGGCACCGGTCACGGGCCTTATTGAGCGTAAATGTGAGGGAAACAAGGGACCTATAAGAACGATGCTCTAATTGGTGGGGGAGTCAAAATGGTTTGGCAATAGTGAAGGGGTGGGCCTCAGAGAAAGTGCACGACTGTTCTATAAATGGACGATGGTAATAGTCACGCCGTGACACGCCAGGGAGCGGTAGATGGAAAAAATTAACACCACAAAGTAGTGATGTGCATAAAGTAATAAGCTCGGTATCACGAAAGATTAAAGTAGCACAAATACTCTCATAGGTAGTGGTGTGAATGAAACATGCACAAATGGGATCGTGGGGTACTAGGGTGGAGGGTGGGTGTAGGTGAGGACTTAAATACGGAGATGGGAACAGGTGAGGTGCAATAGCAAGGTCCAAACCAAGTGGTGGGGTGGAAGGGACAGTGGGTGGATCGGGTGGGACAAAGGGTGGGGAAAGATGATCTAACTCACGAGTAGGAGACACACATTACTCATGACGTGCGGAGTGATCCTCAAGGTCATTTGCAGGAGGAAGTGTGGAAATAAATGAGAGAGTAATCAACTTAACCACCATTACGTCACCATCCGAGGTGGTGAAAGGGTCTAACGAGGCTTTAAGATCCGAGAGAGATGAATCTACATCAATATTCATCTCAAGGGGAGCCAAATATGATGCGGTAGTATCCATATCAAGAAAGGTAGAACCCGTCTCAGATTCAATATCAAGAAAATGGTGAGCACTCGTAGCCGAAGCTAACCTAGGATGAAGTGGTTCCTCTAGAACACACGCAGGGGGCTCAATAGGTGTAGGCTCAGGCATAAATAAGGATTCTATGTAAGGGGAAAGGCGAACCTCTATGGTGGGTTCGAGAGGGTAGGGCGGTGTGGGATCAGTCTTACGCGGAATGGATATGTCAACACAATTGTCAACTTGGGGCCCGGACCACCGGGTGGTCTTAATGTCGAGATTCTATGGATGATAGAGTTGGTTACAATCAAAATCTGTGGCACAAGACGACACGTTATCATCCCACGTAGGTGTAATAATGGGTAGACTTGGGGTGAAATTAGTCTCGTTCGCACACTCAAAATCATATAATCGTTGTTCAAGCCTTTGAAGATTGAAGTGTGTGCACGAACTTGTGCAAGAGACCTTCGAGAGAGGATGTGCAAGATGGTGTTGAAGTGTTGGTTGGTGGCAGTGGTGGGTGAGGTGGACACAACTCACTAGAAACACTAGGATGTGGAGAATACTCATACGAAGTGTGGGGAATGGGGTCAAGTTGGTCATATACGGGAGAAGTATCTCCGTGAGAGAGAAAATGTTGATCATCATGAGGAGCATAGTAAGTGTACTGATAGATATGAGGTGCACAAGGTGGCGATGACGACTGTTGGAAACCGTAAGGATCCACAACATGACGTTGTGATTCAGATTGCATGAAAGGGTGATCAGGCCTCCATTAATAGCTTGGGTACTCATACCCATTGACAATGGATAGGTCGTGAGAATATGGCGAGGGTGGTTCCAAAACAGTATCATATGGACGCAAATGTTCCATGGTGGGGTCAGATGGAGAGAATATGAACGGACACTCATGGGATAAATGGTCCACCAGAAAGTAGTGTGTGCATGGCGAAGCATGTGATGGGTTGACACTCATCACCGGAGGCGGTGGAAGATGAGATGTGTGCATGGACGACACAGGAGTATCAACGGCGTGCATTTGAGAGATAAAGCCCTGAATTAATGATTTAAGGGTCGATTCGGGCGTATCATCAAACAAACTTCGAGAGAATGTGAAATGTCCAAAGTATTCCCGTAAAGGACGTTCGTCGACCATGACAAGAGGAATATTTTTTGATTTTAAATATTTTTCAAAATAAAATAAAATCTTTTTGTGATTTTTGAAAATAAGAAAAGGAAAATCTTTTTGGTATTTCAAATATGGAAAAAAATAGAAAATATTTTTGGGATTTTTGGAAATATTTAAAAAAATATATTTTTGGTATTTTTCAGAAAATGGGAAAAATTGGACTCTTGATATGGTCGAACTAACTAAAACTGACTACCTGAAGAATGGAATTGGACACACGCAGTCAAGAAAAAATCCTAACAAGCACGTAGCCAATTATTATCTTCAAAATTAGTGAAAGGGGTAGTCAAATTTTAATTAAGTCCGCGGGCGACAAAAATCACGGAATTTATCTTTGTAATCGCCTCTTGTAAAAATGTGTGCATATTGGGCTAGCTAGTTGATTGATTTTAATTTTAATGACAGCTAGGGTAGTACATAATGGATAAGCGAGTGAGTCGGGTGATGAAATCCCTTCTCGTTTCAAGGACCGGGTCCAGGTCTTAGGTAAATTAATTTATCAAACCATTCAATTTAAGTGCGATGCAGAAATTAAAAGCATAGAGGACCAATTAATCACACAAAAAATGAACTCACTGGCAGGAGAGTCGCGAGGGATAAAAAAATTATACCTCCCACGGTTTTGACACACGTGGGGTGAAGACTGAGTTGAGTCGACCGGGGGGAGATCTTGCCTATCTCAGTCGTCCTTGGGAGTCCTACCGACCCAAAGTAGAGAAACTTCAAAAATTCCTTGCCTTGGACACCCTCTCTCTACCTTGTCCGATTTCCTTTTTCGCTTTTTTTTATGAATAATTATTACAAACTAAACTGGTGTCAAAATGCACCCCAAATAAATTCAAAACTTCAAAAATCCTATACAACCAGTCTAAGGAGGAGGGAAGAGAAATAATAATTACAAATAAAAAAAATAAAATTACAAGTCTTCAATTGCTTCGAGGCCAAGAAAGCGGCAACGACGCCATTTGATAAGAAGCTTTTTCGTATATATGGTCGTTGTCTTCAAAATCCACTCTCAAAATTCCCTTGAGTACCTACAAAACTTGTCTAAAAATAACTCGTATTGCGGTAAGTACGGGTATCAATCCAACTTCCAAGGTGAAGCAATTAATGTCAAAACGTGCAATTCAATTTTCTTTACTAAAATATTTTTATTATTATTTTTTTTAAAACAATTTCAAGGGAAAAATTTACTAATAAATGCTAAAAATGATAAAATGACTAAATAATGAAAAAGAATATGCAACCAAGTGTGAAATACAGAGAGAAAGTCAAGAGAAGGGATTACACTGCATCTTCAATTATTTTAATTTCTTAATTTATTAATTTAAGATATTTCGAGATAATATTAAATCGATAATCTATCTCTCATTAAAATTATAAATTTAATAAAATATTTTTCTGAAAACTAATTTAAAATATCACACGATGAAAAATTAGGACTACACTATTTTCAGAAAATTACCCGCTAGGATCAATTTAACGAAAACAATATCTATCCTCAAATTTCAACACCGAATTAATATTCAAATATCGGAAAAACCTATCTCTAGTTCGATTCCTAAATTCAAACATTAATTTGTTCAATTAATTTACTAACTCTCGGTATATAAATTAATTGGTGACAGTTAAAATTAATTTACCTAGAAATATAAAATTAATGAAACCAATTAATTAAATTAACATCATTCGCAGTGCATTCCACCCCTTGAACGGGGTGCTTAGCCAAGCATAATGAAACAATTAATCAAAACCACAAATATGGAACAATAAATTAAAGAGTAGAGCAAGAAATACAATACACAAAAGTCTCAAACACGTGTGTCCCAATGCTTTCACAAATCCAGCACTTGATCACACAAAAAAAAAACTAAACCTAAAATTTATTCTAACACTAAACTAATTTTTTTTGGATTTTTTTTATGTACCTACTATGTAAATAATATACATACTGTATCTCTCTTTTTTGTGTCTCTCGTCTTTTTTTTTTCTGATGTTGAGAGTCCCCTCTTTATGAACTTCATTCCACTTTATTTATAGTCCACGACTTCAATTGGATGGAGAGATTTTGTAGGGATTTGATTTTGGCTTGGGGATGATATTTGATATTTTTGGGATTTTGGTGGAAATGGCTAAATGGTTGGGGTTTAATCTGAGTTAGACAAAACCCGAGATGGGTACGACCGGGTACAGATCGGGTTAAAGGCTGCATTTTTCAATTTGCAGGTGGCGCATACGGGTTGGATTTGGCCTGCTATGGTAGCAGGTGATTGGTTCACCGACCTGGGTTTGCGGGACGAAGGAGAGTAGGTCAGCGAGTTCAGATCGGTCTCGCGCGTTTGTTGGGTTTTGAACAGGTGGCGGGTTATGGGCCTGAGCTTGGGAGCTCCGGCGAGATGGGTCAGGTCGAACCACCAGCGGTTGTGGTGGCCGGTTGTAGGTCGCAGCAGGGCAGGGGCTGCATGGGTTAGGGAGATTGGGTTTTGGGTTCAAGATTGATGAAGTTAGTAGGTGGGTTTTGACACACCCCAACCCAGTTACTTATAATTAAGTCTGAAAGTCAAAGTGAGTCAAACCATAATTAATCTAACCAAACCATAAACACGAGTTTTAAATTCAGAGTCATTATTGTAAATCCATATAACTGAAAACCTTTTTACAACACCAGAGTAGTCATACTTATACAAACTTGCTTGAAGAAAAATTTAACTTAATTACATCATTTAAATTTACACAAAATCATAGTTTCTCCCATTCCTGGCTAACCCAACCCGACTTCCTAGATTTGGCAGTGACATCGCATTACCTGAAAAATGTGAACATAGGAACCATGAGCAAAATAGCCCAGTGAATGCATCACTACTAAAATACTGCATAAATTTAAATGCAATAAATCATGTCCATATACTTATGTATTAACTTATCCGGCGCATTCATAATGAATGACCAACTTTTTCGAATCATGATTCACATATCCTGTCTAAATAGATAATTCTCCCCCATTCCTGGTCGAGGAGTAACCCCTCATTTCGGTAAACCGAAATGAACAATTTTATATTCATAACATTATGATCACATTATGGAATACCCGATTCATCAAATCCATTATGGAATACCCGATTCATCAAATCCATAAAAACTGCTGGAGCATTGGTTAATCCAAAAGGCATCACCAAAAACTCATAGTGCCCATATCGAGTCCGAAAAGTTGTTTTGGAAATATCACTATCCTTCACTTTCAGTTGGTGGTAACCCGATCTCAAATCAATCTTCGAAAATACAGTGGCCCCCTGTAATTGGTCAAACAAGTCATCGATACGAGGTAGAGGGTACTTATTTCTAATGGTCACCTTATTCAACTGCCGATAATCAATACATAATCGCATTGTCCCATCTTTCTTTTTCACAAATAACACTGGTGCTCCCCATGGCGAAACACTAGGCCGAACGAAACCTCTGCTTATCAGATCTTGTAATTGCACTTTTAATTCTTTCAACTCCGTTGGTGCCATTCTATATGGAGCAAGAGAAATTGGACCAGTACCTGGAATTAATTCAATAGAAAACTCTACTTCCCTATCGGGTGGTAATCCTGGCAATTCCTCTGGGAAGACATCAGAAAACTCTCTAACCACTGGTATGTCTTCAACTTTATGTGCTTCCTTACTAACATCAACCACATACGCTAAATACCCTGTACAACCCTTACTCAGTAACTTTCTGCTCTTAATTGCTGAGATGAGACAAGTAGGAACAACATTCCTTTCCCCTGTAAATTGGAACTCAGGTTCACCAGCCAAATAAAATGTAACTTCTTTACGAAAATAATCAATGGAAGCATGGTATGATGATAACCAATCCATCCCCAATATAATATCGAAATCTCGAATGGCCAACGGTATCAAATCAACATAGAAATCTCGTTCCCCCATTCGTAAGATACAATCTTTATAAACATGCTCAACCAGAATCACACTTTCCATTGGGGTAGAAATATATAAGGCACAATTGAGAAATGAACATGGTCTACCCAAATATGAAACAATATCTAATGCCACAAATGAATGCGTAGATCCAGGATCAATGAGTGCATATAAATCTTTGTTTGCAATAGAGAGTTTACCTGTAACCACTTCAGGTGTAGCATGGGCATCTTGCAGCGTCATTGCAAACACTCTTCCTCCTTCCTTCGATCCACTTGCTTGTCCTGTACCTCTTCCCCTGGTGGCACTTCCTGGAGAGGATCCTTTATGAGGCCCCACACTACTGACTGAAACTGCTCTTGATAACATAGGGCAATTCTTTCTCAGATGGCCCTTCTGATAACAGTTGAAACATTCTATACTCTGTAACTTTGGGCAATTTCTTTTTATATGGCCCGATGTACCACAAAAGAAACAAACGTTCGAATCTCCTTGCGCTAAAGCTCCTGAGCCTCTTCCACTACTAGCCTCACCCCTCTGCAAACCACCTCCCATACCTCTACCATGCTGAAGTTTCTGCCCTCCAAACCTCGAATATTCTGTACCACTACTCTTTTGATAATTTGGATCAAATATGCTCCTCTTTACACCTCGCTCTCGATTCCCTCTAGCTTCATTCACGTCCCTTTCTACTAGCATGGCTTTGTTCACCAAGGAGGAATAGTTAAAAGTCTCTAAAGCCGACAATCTATATTTAATGACTAACTCAAGCCCATTGAGAAATCGGCTGCACATATCTTCCTCATTCCGTATAAACCTCGAAGCAAAACGAGATAAGGCTGTAAGTTTAGCTTCATATTCTCTAACTGTCATACTCCCCTGATTTAACATGAAATATTCCTTCTCCTTTTGTTGATACATTGGGGGAAAATACTTATCATATAAAGCTTTGACAAAAGCATCCCATGAGATCACATTCCCACCTTCTGGAGTAATCAACAAATGTTTTGTGGCATCCCACCAATATTTAGCTTCTCCTTTCAGCATATACGTCGCTAAGGTCACTCGTTGATTTTCAGGCATCCTCATCACCCCAAAGATAAGTTCAATCTCTTTAACCCAAACTTCTGCCTCTGCGGGATCAATTGCTCCTTCAAACGATGGTGGGTTCATCTTAATAAATTTCTCATGTGAAGTACTTCTTTCTTCCCAGTGTATCACCTCCTCAGCCCTAGCCAAGGTTTGTGCCTCCAGTTGCCTGGTCTGTTGTTCTTCCATCTGAGACATAAATCTAGCTTGCTGCTCTGCCATTAGTGTCATAGCACGTGCCATTTTTTGCATATCTGTCAGTTGTTCTGGCTCGGGTTCCACATTTATCTGAACAGGTTGCTCAACCTCCGCTTCTGCTGGAATATTTGAAGCCTCATCTTCTGATCTCACATTTACATTCCCTCGTTCCATTCTCTTATATCTGAAATGAATCAAAGATATAACAACATGCATATATACATATCTTTCCTAACATAATCGTTAGTATCAAATAAAATATATTTCTAACATTCACTGCCAAATCTAGACTCTTCTCACTCCAGAACCTCTAAAACCTAGGCTCTGATACCAAAAGCTGACACACCCCAACCCATTTACTTATAATTAAGTCTGAAAGTCAAAGTGAGTCAAACCATAATTAATCTAACCAAACCATAAACACGAGTTTTAAATTCAGAGTCATTATTGTAAATCCATATAACTGAAAACCTTTTTACAACACCAGAGTAGTCATACTTATACAAACTTGCTTGAAGAAAAATTTAACTTAATTACATCATTTAAATTTACACAAAATCATAGTTTCTCCCATTCCTGGCTAACCCAACCCGACTTCCTAGATTTGGCAGTGACATCGCATTACCTGAAAAATGTGAACATAGGAACCATGAGCAAAATAGCCCAGTGAATGCATCACTACTAAACTACTGCATAAATTTAAATGCAATAAATCATGTCCATATACTTATGTATTAACTTATCCGGCGCATTCATAATGAATGACCAACTTTTCCGAATCATGATTCACATATCCTGTCTAAATAGATAATTCTCCCCCATTCCTGGTCGATGAGTAACCCCTTGTCATTAATAGACAAATCTCCCCCATTCCTGGTCGAGGAGTAACCCCTCATTTCGGTAAACCGAAATGAACAATTTTATATTCATAACATTATGATCACATTTGTAACAGTATACAAATACATCATTCCAGTGAGTACACTCACCTTGGTTGACAACTACGTATTCAGGTTTCCTTCTGGTGGAGCTGAACTGGGTTGATTAGACCTTACACCTGTCAATCCAACTAGATCAGTACTAAACCTCAATCATAAATATTATTCAAACATAATTATGTAACTCTCCATGACTATACATCAACAATATAATTCCAATTAAGTCACATTCCATAAAACATAGGTAAAGGCAAAACAATGATATACATGTTGATAAAGTTACGGACATTCAACTGTAGGAAATACCTTATGAGGAATTTATAACCAAAGTCAAGGAAACATGAAATTATACTCCTCAATGTATATACACATGAAACATGTACTCAAAGTACTCTTTGTAAGGACGAAATACAAACATTCATTCAAGGGGTATCCAATATGGCCTGAAATTATTGTCTTACATACTTAATCATCCTATATTCCTAAATTGTATAAATACAGGGGTCCAACCTTATCAACATGAAAGTATATATGAATATACTATCCATTACAAGTGACGGTGTAATTTTTCAAGCTTCCTAGGGAAAGTTATGACCATTTCTTTACAACACAAGAAATTTGCCCTACAAGCTCCTCTATTGATCCTTCGAATTCCCAGAATTTTCATAATTTTTATACAGCATAACTTTCCATGATTTTCAACACACTTTTAGTAGACATACTGAATAGTACAGAATTAAAGTTTCATAATATTTGGACTTCATTTGCTGTCTCAAAATTTTGACCAAACTCAGGGCATACCGAAATCAAGTATACAAACAGCAACTATGTACCAACTTGAAATCATCATTACGGCCTAACCACAAGGATATAAATTCTAATTTTCAGATATTATATGAATATATGAGTCTACTTTCATTTCCAATTGGAATTTATCAATTCCAGTAATCACACAAAGAGATATGCAGATTTGAATACAAGGGGTTTCAACACAAAGCAATTTTAAGGGTTTCTACACTCAACTTAACATAAGCTTGCATCTAACCATACACATATATAAAGGGCTGAAACTTTCGTAAACTTGTGATGATTTATATCATATAAATCAGTAATATAAGATAAATAACAAGAATTACAATTAGGATTACCTTCAGGGCTTTTTACGTAATTTCTACGGATTTTTCTACACTTTTTCTCCTCACTTTTCTTCCTTAACTTCTACTTTCTCTTTCCCTAAGCTTCAAAACCTTTCATGGCTGGTTTTTGCTGGAGAAATATGTTAGAGGGAGGGTTTTAAGTCGGCCAAGGCTGCCTCCCAAGCCAACCAATCAATTTAAAACATTTGGTTTAATAAAAGACAAAATACCACTTAAGGGAATTGACATATTTGCCCCTTCTCGTAATTTCGACCTAACTTCTTCCTCGAGCATCCGTTTGATGCATCGTTTGTTGTATTACGACCCTAACTCACATGTATACAACTATGTAGTTTTCAACTCAAGTCAATTGTAATGTTACAATGGTCAAAACTAGTCTTAAACAGGAACATTTCTATCGAAAATAACCAAATCTTGTATTCGTACATAACTCGACATTTCATGATTTATGACAGTAGGATTAGACTAAACATAAGCACTTAATATTAGATATACTAATAATACATTATTCATGTCACATAAGATAAGCATGATTTAAATATAATTTATCACAATTATATTCGGGTTGTCACAGGTTTGTTGATATGTGTGTTTGGTAATGGAGGGAGGAGAGAGAGTCGTGGGTAGTTGGAAGGTTGAAGATGGGTTTGGGTAAGGGTTGTGTGTGGGTGAGGTGCATAGGAAGTAGGGGTGAGGGTGAGGGTGTGGGTGTGTTTGGTGAGTTGTAAAGTGTAGGATAAGTTGTGTATGAGTGAGTAGGTATTTGGGAGTTGTTTGTATGTGTGTTTAATTTGTACCCCTAAAAATAACACAACTAAAAAAATATAAAAGTAACAAAACTAAAAATCTAAAAATAAAATACTACTCTAAAATAAAATAAATACTCAAATAAAAAAATAAAAATAAAAATAAAAACCTATTAAACTAAAAACTAAAATCCTAAAAATGTAAAATCTAAAAAAATTAATGAAATCCTAAAAACTAATCCTAGTAAAATAAAATAAAAACTCAAAACTAATAAAAAATCAAGAAATGAAAATAAAAATACAATAATAAAAATAAAATATCCAAATAAATTCTAAAAATCTTAAATAAATCTTAAAAATAAAACGACTCAAAATAAAAATCTAAGAAAATCTAAAAAGGTACAAACTCAACACACACAGGCTTGGGTGATGGACTAGGCTCGGTCTAGGCTTAGATTTGATTCGGGACAAGGTTCGGGACATCGAAACTTATCGGGCAAGCTCAAATACGGACTCAGACTTCACGGTCTCCTTTGATTTCTTCAATGCAAGCTTTTAACCGCTTATGTGTCGTAATTAACTTGATTTAGCAATTTGATGCCGCGACTGTGTAGTGACTTGCAAAATGATAAAATACTAACATAAGGCTAATTTTATTAGAAATGAGCGACTAAAATGCATCTATTCGGGGCATAAATTATACACTTTTGGGTGCTTATCCGTACCCTTAATATATTTAATAATTATTTTCACACTTAATAAGTGAGATTCTTTAGGGTTACTTTGATATCTAGCACAAATACAAATAACAAATGATATGTCGGGTCGAGACGCGGTAAGATACAGTAAACTCCCTATCATACTTCTATAAAGAGTGGGATCAATACTTTTCCCATTATCATCCTTAGAAAGTTTAGTTGAAGTACTCATGGGGTTTTTAGAGGGTTTAGCATTTTCTAAGTTGATTTTTTTAACTAAATCTGCAGCATACTTGGATTGAGAAATAAAAAGACCATCACTACATTGTTTTACTTGTAAACCCAAAAAATATTATAGTTCACCCATAAGTGACATCTGAAATTCAGTATGCATGATATCAGAAAAATTCTCAACTTGTTTAGGAAAGGTGGAACCAAAAATAATGTCGTCCACATATACTTGTGCGATTAAGACATGTTGATTTTCCTTTCTAACAAACAACGTTTGATCGTTTCTGCCACCGAAAAATTTATGATACACTAGAAAGGTAGACAGTCGCTCATACCAGGCTCTAGGAGCTTGTTTCAATTCATATAAGGCTTTCTTAAGCCTAAAGACGTAGTCCATGTATACAGGATCAACAAATCCTTTGGGTTGTTCTACGTATACTTCTTCAGATAAAATTCCATTTAAAAAAGCAGATTTAACATCCATTTGGAATAATTTGAATTGCATATGACAAGAGATGGCAAGAAGGAGACACTCTGATTCTAGACGAGTAACAGTTGCAAAGGTTTCATCAAAATCAATTCCCTCAATCTGGGAGTATCCCTGTGCAACCAACCGAGCTTTATTTCTAATGACCTCCCCATTTTCATCAGTTTTGTTTTTAAAAATCCATCTTGTGCCAATAACCTTCGAATCTTTTGGTCTAGGAACAAGATTCCACACATCGCGACTCTTAAATTGAACTAGCTCTTCTAGCATAGCATTTATCCAAAATGAGTCAAAAAGGGCATCATTAACATTTTTAGGTTCCTCAAGAGAAACAAAATAAGAAAATTGCACCACTTGTTGAAGTTGGGATCTGGTTCGAATTGGTTCCGAAGGATTATCGATAATAGTTTGAGTGGGATGATCTTTAGAAACCCAAGTGGGTACTGAAGGACTCTCAGGTGGCAGTGAATCAGTATCACCTTGAGGATCAGTGGATAAATTAGTTTCATCCTCGTCAAATGTTACTGATTGACCGTCACTTCTCCTTACATTAGTGTCATCTATAATTACATTAATTGATTCCATAATAGTTTTGGTTCGATAGTTAAAAACACGCAAAGCCCTACTATTTTGGTAATAACCAAGAAAAATTCCCTTTTCTCCTTGGGTATCAAATTATGAAAGTTTCTCTCTCTCTTTGAAGATGTAGCAAATACTCTCGAAGGTTTTAAAATATTTCAAGTTTGGCTTTTTGTGGAACCATAACTCATAAGAGGTTTCTTTGGAATTTTTTCTGAGGTAGATACGATTAATAATGTGACACACGGTTTAGACAGCTTCTACCCCAGAATATCTAAGGAGATTCTTAACATGTAACATAACCCTAGCCATTTCTTGTAAAGTCCTATTCTTGGGTTCAGATATACCATTTTGCTGCGGGGGTTTGGGAGCGCTAAACTCATGTTTATAGCCATTAGCTACACAATACTCAGAAATACCAGAGTCATTGAACTCTCCACCTCTATCAATCCTAATTCGACACACCTGGGTATCTTTCTCATTCTCAATTTTTAAGAGAATTTTTAAGAATTCATTGAAGGTATCCATGCATATCTCGTATAGTCGGCCACTATAATTAGGATGTAATAGTTTCCACAAAAACTAACAGTTCTTGAGGGACCCATAAGGTCCATGTGGATAAGTTCTAGAGGCTTAGTGGTTAGGACATCTTTAACTTTCTTGTGCGGGGATATATTTATTTTTCCTTCCTGACAGGGTCCACAAATAGGATTAAAAGAATTTTTAATTTTAGGTAAACCTCTAACTATCTCTCGGGAACTCAATCTTCTAAGATTATCATAATTTATGTGTTCTAATCTATTGTGCCATAGATCAGAACCCTCTAATCTGGCAACATGGCAAGATTCAAAATTGGGGATTACTGTATAACAGTTTTTCGGAGTTCTGTTTCCTATTAAAATACAATTACCTTTTTCATCCATAATTTTGCAATCATTTTTTGAAAAGGTAACTGAGTGATTGGAGTCACAAAATTGTGATATACTTAAGAGACTGGCTTTAAGGCCTTCAACTAAGAGTATATCATTTAGTTCAGGAAGCCCATGCCCACTCAATGTTCCCTTACCTATGATCTGAGATGAAACACTATGTCCAAACATGACACTACCTCCAAGAAAGTCTATCTTATTTTTTAATTTGGTTTCATCCCCGGTCATATGTTTAGAACATCCGGAGTCTAAGTACCATCCAGTTGAAGTGCTTTGTGCCTTTAAATCATAAATGATAATGTTGCACTTGAGATGGGGTAAAAGATCATCTTTTCTAATCCAAATAGGCCTAGCTTTAAAAATTTTGTGGCCTTTTGATTTAGAAAAGGTTTGAGGGGTCTTTCTAAATGATGTTTTCTTAGTCTTGGACCCTCCTTTTTTCTTTTTAGAGTTAGAGTTATTTGTGGCCTGTTTAGGGAGTACATAAGTATTTCTTGATTTCATATAATGGTTAAAGTTTAGGTAGGTCGGGGTGTATAACCTTTTCTGGAAACATTTATCAAGAGTATGGCCGAAAATATCACAGTAGGAACATTATTTATGGGTATATGACTTGACTTTATTGCTAAAGTCTTTGAAAATTGGCTTGGCTGTATTGGGTACAGTAGTTCAGTTGTCATTAGATTTAGATTTCTATATTTGGTCTCTGGCAGAAGGACAAACATATTTTCTCTGACTGTTTGGATTCTTCTGTTAATTGTACTAATTATGTGTTGCTTGAGAGACATTGAGACTAGATTCACCTTTTGAACATTTTGACAAGTTTGGCCTTATTTTACAAAAGTAACATTTTCAGGAGAAACTTTGGTTTTACTTGTGTGCACTATTTCTTCAAAGCCTAGGACAGACTTATCTTCAGAGTCAAATTTGCTTCCAGTAACAATTTTTTCATAAGACTTAGTTTGTATTTTAAAGTGTTGGCATTTTTTAAAAACATTTGAAACCATTTTCTTTGACTCTTCTAGTTCAACAAGCGTTTCCTTGTATTTTTGTTCAAATTCATGGTTCTTTTGAATCAAATCTTTTATTTTCAAGGCATAGTCTTCAATCTCAGTCTCGTGAGCAACAAATTGGGTAGTATAATCTTCAGTGTTCTTCCTAATGGTCTGGTTAAGCAAATCGATGCGCTCACTTAAGGTTTTTATCATTTTTTCTAGGCGAGCACTCTTCTTAACCGTTTTCGTCTATAACTCATGTAAATCAGGCAGATCATCATCAAACTCGCTAAGTGCATCGTGTGAAGTGTCCCCTATGTTTTTGATAGGTATTTACTCACACACACATTCAATTTTTCATCAACATTATCACTTTGACTCACACATAGTCTTTCAGTAGTAATAGGAACAAAATTATCAGCAATATCATTAACAACATCAACATGCATGGCAGGTTCATGAGCAGGCAAGCATGCATCATCACTATATATTATCTTAGTAAATAAAGACATGAAATACTCATTTATTTGGGTTGACTCAATTTCATCCTCATCAGAATCACTAGAGTCGTCCTATATCTTACACGTATTGGCCTTGTTATTGTTATTAAGACTAGTTGGACATTTACTAGCATAGTGACCTAGTTTACCACAACGGTGACATTTAACATCTTTTATGTCAGGTTTAGGTCTGTTGGAGTCATAGTTCTTCCTATTGTTATAAGTGTGTTTGGTATTGTCTCTATTATGAGGTCTGTGAAATTGATTGCCTTGATAATTTGATTTGCCTTGTTTAGAGGCTACATTATTTCTAAATTTCAAAATCTTTTTGAAATGCTTACTCATAAGAGTTATTTCATTGTCAAGGTTTTCTAAATCACAGTTTTCAAGACAGTTAGTGTCAAAATCTAGAGTATTCAATTAGGCACTGACAATTTAGAAGAAAACACAACATTTGAGCTAGAGGTTTTATTAGCCTGTCTGGTCAATTGCTTTTTGAAGTCTAGTTAGAATTCTACAGTCCTCAGTTTACTGCTAAGTAATTAATGAGTCATATTAGGGTCACTCATTTCTTCAATAACATATCTATTGTTGTCAAATTTAGATGGCAATGACCTAAGAATCTTTTGAACAATTTCCTTTCTACTATAGGTTATACCATTGGCATGAAGTTTTGTAAAGATATCAGTTAACCTTATGTAGAAGTCGTCAAAATTGTCATTCATAATCAGGGTGTTATATTTCTGGATGAGCATTTGAGTTTTTCTAGCTTTGACACGTTCATCACCCTCATGAGAAATGACTAACGTGTCCCATGCCTATTTTGAAGTAGAACATATGGATATTATCTTAAATTCATGTTCGTTAATGGAAATAAAAATGGCATTCTTTCCTTTGTTATTATCTAGAGATGATTTTTTCTCTTCCTTAGTAAATTCATCAAGAAGTTTCTTAATTCTTGTTGGATCAGTTGCAACAGTAGGTTTAATAGGATGTTCAAACCCTGTTTCAATTATTTCCCAAACTTCATCACCAAGGGTTCCTTGAATGAAAGAAGTCATTCGTACTTTCCAGTAAGAAAAATTATTTCCATCAAAGAGTGGTGGTCTGGATATGTTACCTAACTTCTCAAATATTTCTTCCATATTCATAAATTTTCAGAAAGAAATTTTCAAAAATAATTTCTCAAGTTTCAGGATAAAAAAGGTGTTCCTGCTCTGATACCAGTTGAAGAAAAGCTTTAATGCTAAAAGCTTGTTTACAAGGTTAATAAGAAACTGTTATAAATTGTGTAAACTCCGAATAAACTTTTTGGGTAAAACTCTTTTCGAAAAGAATACAAGATGTGTTGTTCAAACTTTTTGAATGTATGGTTTAGATTCGATAGTTAATTACCTTCTTTTTAAAATTTAAGAAACATCTACTAAAGTTACCATGCAGTCCCAATCACAACAACAGTTAAGAATATTTAAAGGAATAGACACAGGAATTTTTAACGTGGTAAAACCCTTAATCAAGGGAAACACCACGGTACCCTCTACGGTACAAAACAAAAATTCATTTGAATAAAGAATCAAGTTACAACACTTAAGCAAACACACAAGGATCCTAAATCTAAGTTCAGAATTATACCTACATGAGCTACTCCACTCCAAAGGTTTCTGACTAGAATTGATCTTTTCTTTGTTGCTCCTTTGACTTTTCCTTAACCTCATTCTCTTTGAATTCTGACTCCAGTAACTCTTTCAACTTTGAAGTCTCAAGCAAACCACGGTGTCTAAGTGTTTCTGTGAGAAGTGTTTGTGATGTGCACTATATGCAGATATGCAACCCACCCTCTCAGATTTATTTATACATACGTTCCTATCAAATTACAAATAGATTTGGAATGAATAGGATATTTCCAAGTCTGTATTTTATAAAGTAAGACTTCTTGATCTTTCTATTAATCCACAGATCTCAAGGTTACCTAGCTCAGAAAACGGCCAATGTCTTAGAGAATTTTAGTATTTTGAAATTATAAACCACCAATTGAGATCCAAACTAGACTAGAAGTCTATATAATAAAAGTAGTATCAGAAATAACATGAAGAAACAGGTTCAAATGATTTTGTAAAAGAAACTTCTAACTCAAGATCAGATCTATAAGAACAACCTTCCTTTCAAAAATAGCCAAGGTCTTATGTGTCTCTTTTTATTTTTGAACACGTTTGTTTTACAAAATGTGAAATAAAAACCAAGAAACACAAACGCACTTAAAGATCTGGTTTTTTCTTGAAACCTTAGAGGTTTATTTTTCAAAAACTTTGAAATCAAGTGAATCTAAAAACATAGATCCAAAAAGAGAACTGAAAAATAGGCGTGCGATGTTCTCTTTAGAAAATCTCAAGTTTCAATATATGAAACTTTCTACTTTCTCAGAGAGGTGTTTTGAGAAAGACTTAAAATGAAAGAGGTCTTCTACAAGACGTCAACCCAACTACCAAACCCACATTAACCCTAGATTGGTTCTATCTCTCATGGTTTTTGGTTTCTGGTAAAGGTGTTTGAAGTGTAAAACTATTTGGGTTGAAGGGATTCACTCAGAGGTGGTGAAGGATGAAGATGGATTGATTTTCTTCCCTTCTCTCTCTATTTTCTCTCAAATTTCTTCCCTCTCCCTCTCTCTCTCTCTTCTCTCTTTTATTTTCTCTGTGGGACGATTTGAACAAAAGTCTCAAAATGCTGAGGGTAAGTCCGATTTTATAGTAGGTGAAGGAAGGATCTGGAACATCGTTTGCAATCAAGGGCTGAGATTAAGTCACACAGTTTGACTAATGATCCAATAGTTTATAACCAACCGGTGAAATGAACGAATCTCGCTGGATGAGAGTTAAACACTGGGATTTTAACACAACATATGCAGGCCGTTGATAAAACTAATTTATGGGTTGAGATTGGTGATTGAGGTTGAGTCTATGATAAAACACAAATCTACCCCTCTAGCTACCAACACGTGTATGGACAAGATGAAAGCAAAATGCATGTTTATAAAATAGTTACAAAAGACACATTATAGTCTCTAGCGCTTTTATATTCTACCCAGGCTAACTTTTAGTGAGCAGAGTTATTTTTCTGAAAATCCAAAATTTAATCACAACACTTTTAAAATAAAGTTTTAATTAATACAAAAATTATTTTAAAATTGTATAAAATGTTTTGAACCGAATTAATTTTAATTTAAAAATTCTTTAAAGTGTTGTAAAACAATTAATGAAAATAGGAGATATATATGATGCAATGAGAGTGTCCTATTAGTGATTTTAAGGTTAGAAATAACTTCCCTTTTAGGATTGCTTTGAATTTGATTGCCTCTTCCTCTTCCTTCTTCTTGAACTTTTGGGTATTGAGCAACTCATAAAGATTGATCCTATTTTGTCTCAATATCCAAACTAGTTGGAACTCCTATATAATGTAGACTCAAGTAAGTCAATTATATAGTATGTTCCCAAGATATAGATAAGAATAATAATAGCAAAAATAATGATAATAATAATAATAGTAATAATGAATAAAAAACAACACTCAATTTAGCTTATTGTGTGCACTGCCATCGTATATCCTCCCACCTTAAGTTGCCCTCGAGTTTGTGTAAAAAAGTTCCCATTCATATACTAAAAAAGGGAAAACCCAATGCACAAGGCTCCCGCCACGGGTACTGAGGGGTTGAATGTACGTAACATTACCCTTGCATAAGTAGAGTTTCGGGTCACAACGGGGGAACTTGTTGCTCATGTGCTAACAAAATAAAATATTTGGAATATTTTTGATGCATTAACCTTTTTTCAACTTAATACTCTCCGATCTACCATTTTGACATACTAATTGGAATTTAGATCAAAGTCAAAATTGCCAACTCCAGTAAATTTATAATTTTCAGGCCCAATCTTTGTTGGTATTATACACGATCTGGGTACATTCAAATGTGAAATGGTAGTTGACGGGGCAAGGGAAGTGTTTCAGTCGTTGAATGCATCTTGCAGATTTATCGATGAATTTTTGTTGGCATTGTTCTGTTTTGGTGGGTAGGTCAGATTTAGTAACCACGACAATAACCTCCTACCTCGTGGGTGCCAGCGGCATAATTGATGCTCGAAAAACCTAAAATGTCTTAGAGAATCTTTATTCTTGCCAAAGCAACCACTACCAACCAATGTTTTAAAAGGCGCGAGGCGTTTTATCTTGGTGAGGTGAGGCGTATTTAGCCTAAGCCTCACCCCCCAAATAAGAGCAAAATAATATTAAAAATACTAATAAAACCACAAAAATAATGTAACAAAGAAATAAAAATTAACATTTTTTTGTTTCCCCGATATGATTTAAAAAAAAAATCCATTTACATATTGGTAATTTTATAATATGACGCGAGGTTGAGGCTAGGCATTGTCTTGACGAGGCTAGGCGTAAGCCTCACCCCCCCCCCCCCCCCCCCCCCAATCACACAAAAAAGAGCAAAATAATATTAAAAATACATAAAATCGCAAAATATAATGTAACAAAGAGGTTTAAATAAAATTTAACATTTTTACACAGGTTAACATTATTTATGCCCCCGAGATGAATTTTAAAAAAATGACAAAATCAATTTTAACATATTTGTAATTTTATAATTTGACAATAAATTAATCATTGCAAAATCCTTTTTTTCCCATCTATACATTAGTAATTTTACAATATGCCAATAAATAAATCAATGCATAATCAAATTGACAAAATCAATTTTTAATTGTTTCATCCACATATTGGTTATATACTAATCTGACAATAAACTAATCAATGCAAAATCATATTGATAAAATCAATTTTCTAAAGTTTCATTAAAATATTGTTAATTTTATAATATGACAATAAATTAACCAATGCAAAATAAAGTTGACAAAATTTGTTTTTTTAATGTCCCAAACTTTAAACGTAAAAGAATGACGAAAAACTATTTTTTAGTAGCAAAAAAAGAGACCAGTTCGCAAAAAAAAAAACTGATCAGTTTGGGGAAAAAACAGATCAAACATTATTTTGATAAAAAACCTCTAAAAATAAAATGGGCATATACCAAATAGTCCCTTGAACTTTTTTTAATACATGCATAGTCCAAGCCTTTTTATTTTTCACGAAAAAGTCCTTCACCATGCGAAAAAGGCTTTACCATACAGATGACGCGGACCTTTAAAGATAAGAGAATAAAAAACTTTTTAGTACAAAATAAAAGGGTTGGACTAAATGTGTATTAAAAAATATTTGAAGAACTTTTTGATATTTGATCCAAAATAAAAAAGGATTGTATACAAAAAACCTTGGCTGAACATAAGGAAAAAAAAGTTGTATCAATAAAACTATGAAATAAAAAATAAATCAATGTATAAAAAACACATAAAAACACTAAACGGTCTGTATAAACTGATCGACTACAGTCGAGACCTAAAGAGTCCCGAGGGTGGGCGGCCGCACCCACGGAGTTTTGGGACATTTTACGAGAAATATGCAAAAGAAAAAATTATTTTGGAGCTAAGTGTAATTTTCTGAAGTGAAAGGCATTTGGTTTTTGTTGTTTTAAAAACTGAGGGCGAAACGTAATAACTTGTAAATAAAAGACACGCTTCTTCGTTTGAAAAAACCCTCACGAACCATTGCCCCCTCCCTCTCTTCTTCCATATTTGTCTCTCAAGCTCTCGCATCTCCTTCTACCTCCTGTTCTAGCCTAATACCAGGTATTGTATTTTATTTCCAGTTCAATATATATGTTTGAATCAATAATTGTTAAAAACTTTAATGTTAAAACCTTTGAATGTTAAATATTAGTTACTTTAAACTTTAAAGTTAAATTTCTGAAATATATTTGTTATCAAATAAGTTTAATGGCTGATGTTAAATGATTATGATGAAATATTTTAATTGCTATTCCAGATTTAGGGTAATATATTGTCGAGGTATTTAAAAAAAAATTGCAGACAAGTAAAACTATTAGTTAATTTTAATTACTTTAGTTGTTAGTAAGTATGCTGAAATTGGTTGTCAATTTTCATTAGTTGTTGTTGCTGAAATTATTTTAATTGTTGAAATTTTAATTTTTTCCCAAAATTAGTTGTTGCTGAAATTTGTATTTAACTTTAATTTTAGTTAGTAGTTGTTGTTAAAAAATGTTGGTTTATTACGTAGGGGCAAAAAATTAGTCAATATTAATCACAAGTTTTTTAGGGTTAAAAATTGCAAAACAAGTAAAATTAATCCAAAAAAATCGCCTCGGGGGCTCCTGCTCCCGCACCCCCGGCATTTGAAAAAAATCCCACACCCCTGGTCCGAAAATCCTGGGTCCGCCACTGCGAGAGAGAATAAATGAGAGAGGAAAGCTTACCTTAAGTCGAAACAGAGAAAGAAAAAAGGTTGGTACATAGAAAACTTCAGTCGGGAGAAGCAGAGAAGTATTTAGGAGTTGGTAAGTTATTTTATCTTTTTTTGTACGAACCTAAAAACCACCACCCCGCCTTGCCTCACTGCGCCTCAACCTTTACCCCCCGAGACTTCGGTGTCATGGGATCTGATGCAAAGTGGGCTGTAATGCATGGACACTTCACTAGGGTGCCCGTGGCGTATACAGATCGGATAAATGGATACATAAATACCTGCCTGATACGTATCTAAGGCGTGTCCAAAAGACACCATAAAATAAATCAGGACACAGATACATGGACCCGTATCCTGTATGTATCCTAGTTTATCTTTTATTTTTCAGATGTATCATGGATACCTGAGAAGGTATGGTGAGATAAATGGGAGATATTGCGGGGGCATTTTGCAATTTTTTAATGAATCCAATTGTGATTTAAATAAACTTGTCTAACATAAAGTAATTTTTAATAAGCTGAACTCTAACTAGTGATTGCTCTCATTACAGAATAGAACAAGACATCATAACCTTAAATAACTCTCTCTCCAGCGGCCTTGCCACTTTGCATGTCGTCAAAAATCATTTGAACATTTACGATGAATATGAGTTATAATTTCTATCAACTATTATAACAAACTTAATATATATTTTTTAATCGAAAAAAGGAAACTTTCATTAAGTTATAATAAAAAAGTTACATCGACGCCACTTACATAACAAAAAAGGAAGAAAATCTATACAAAACAGCTTCAAAACAACACAAAATATTCAAGAAAAGAAAAACAACAACAAACCACTTGAGCAGAGCTGCAATTCTCTATGTGCAGCTTGTACTAAACGTGCTCCAGATGTAAGAACAGTTTATCTACATGAATCCTAAGATCGTGAACATCGTGATAATCACCTAATAAGTACGTCAAAAAAGTGATAATGTCAAACAAGGTTCTCAGTCTCATATGACTACTGAACAAGTGGATGGTTGTTTAGAGTCTGTCATGGATTTTGATAGGAAGGAGGATGAGAGATGCTCGGATGAAGGTGAAAATTCATCCAGGTGTGAACATTCAGAAGGTGAGGATTCAATGTTTGGATACGATACGGAGGAAGATAAGCATATTGATTTGTATCATAGGAGAAACATAATATACCCCGACCAAACGAATCCAAGGAATGAAAATACTTTCCTTATGACTTCATCAATAGCATTTGGTTCAGATGATTGGGATGAGTTTATGCAAGAAACAGGGGGAAATCCTCTTGTTCCAATGGTTCGAGATGAACTTCATGAACAGAAACAACAGAATATGGAATCTGAAGCAAACCATTTAAAATCCACCCTTGCATCCACTACAGGTGTGCCAGAGAAACAAGAAGATGCAAGCAGCACTCCTTTAGGCAGCAATCAAGTACAAGTTGCGGATGAATTAGCAGTGTATACTAAAACTGGTTCTAAGAACTCTACAAATCATCTGAAAGTTGGTGAAGCAGAACAAGTTGAAAATGTGAAAGATAAGCTTGCGACAACCAACCAAGCGGAAGGTGCCATTGAACCGGCGGAGTAGCTTGAAACCTGTAATGTGACCAATGTATTTGAAACAGGGCAGGAAGAGGCCCCTTTGAAAGAGGTATTGAACATAAGTGATAGGGGGTTGAAACAGGAGCATCAATATACAAGTACCGAGGAAGTCACTGGCATTGATGACGGTTGCGTTTCAGAAAGTATAGAGTCAGATAAAACACAGTTACAGCTGGATCCTCTTTTGGACATTACAGTTAGTCATAATCGTTGTTCAGCTTCAGTGGAAGCTACTGAAGATCAATGGATGGAGGTCCTTAAAAACCATAAGTCAACTTCATTGCAATCATCAGATGATAACAATATGAAGCTAACAGTGAAGGAGTCTCCTGTTTCATTCAATCTATCTGAAGACCCTCCTACACCAATTAAGGCCAGTTTGTATTTTTTTTATTTCAATGCTTGTAATCCTCAGTTGTTTGCATATATCTGTCATTGTCTTGCCAATGTTATTACTGCATTTATTTAGTTTGGATACATCATGTAGGACATTATAGATGCTACTTACATGCATACACAGACATACCCGCCCACACAAACTCAGTATGAAGAAGAAATATTATGCTCGTTTAATTAACAATATAGATTTATTTGTAATAAATGGGAACAATTGGGCTCATGTCGTATTTTTGTACACATGACAATAGCTTCATTGCCCTTTTTTCTACTGTCAGAACTAGTATTACCACATTTGTTATCTATATGCACTGATGTGATTACCATTCCCATCTGTTCCACTCATTTTCCAACCTATCATTAAAATGAACTATTTTTCAATCATTTTCCGGTTTTGTAATCAAAGACACCCATAGCGAACATCTCACCAACCTACTCGTCCATTTTTTTTTTGCTATTTTCCACAGAAAAGAAATCAACTCCAATCAAACGAACCCTTAGGGTGTGTTTGATTGCAAAGTTGGAAAATGAATGGAAACTAATTGATTTCCATGGAAAACTATTCAAGGAAATTATTTTCCATGGAAAATTATTCTAGGTGTTATTTGATTGCATTTATTTTCCTACTGAAAAATTAGGTATTCTTCTCCAAACAACAGCACACCCAAATATATCCACTATTTGTTTCCACCCCTCCTATCAATCCCTGCATGACAATCACTTGCCATGTTTGGCATACCAGCAGCTTTAAGAAAATACCACTTCCACTGGAAACTTTTTTAATAAAAAAACCAAATCTGCAAATCTAATATATTTTCTTGAATTAACTTCTTCGTTGCCTCCAAAACGCAAATCACAGGCCACAATTGGGAAATTGTATTATGAAATATTTTTTTATATCAAAGCAAAGGAAAAAATCGACCATATTGTGGCATACCATTACTGTATATTTGACCTAAGCTAGGTCTAGGTCTGCCTAGAACACACTGTCTTGGAAATCTTGATTTTGAGAAAGAGAGAGGGGGGGGGGGGGGGGGGAGAGAGAGCCTAGGAGCAAGGCCTATTTTTATGTTTTATTTCGTAAAAGTTGTTTGGATATGAGAGAGAGAGAGAGTAACCAATTGCAGAAGAGGAGTTTTTTTTTTTAGCAGAGGAGGAGCTCGTTGAGAATGACGAGATATGGGGTGGAAGTTGGAGATAAACACGATCTGGGTTGGAAAGTAGTGGGTATAATTTTACTTGGAAAACAATTCTTCAGGGGGTAGTGGGGAATTGTTTACTCACTTTTTTTTAAGGAAAAAGAGGTCACGTGAGTGGTTTTTACGAAAATAATTGTGTGGAACATTTTGCAATGAAACACTCAAAAAGATGGGAAATAGATAGAAAATTGTTATTTTCCATGGAAAATATGACCAATCAAACACATCCTTAATTTTTCTTCTTTCATGTAACCCAATTTCTTGGGAGTGGTGGATAGAAAAGTTTATGATAGAAAATGAGAAAAAGATGGATCACATGTTCCTATAGAATATCTTTGCAATCGAGCACCACAAAAATAAAAAATAAGTAAAAACAATTGTGTTTCATGGAAAAAAATGTAATGCCAATCAAGTACACTCTTAGATATGTTAAACAATTGGTTGCAGGACTTTAAACTTAGAAGTTTAGTATTTTTTTTAATATTGCTAATAAGATTCTAGCACCACAATCATCATGGAGGAAGCTTTGTTTAATAATAATGTCTAAGTTAATCTTTGTTTATGCAGGACCCAAAAATGCAACCGTGGGTCCCTGAAAATGATACTCTCACACAAAACTTACTTGCACTCCCATACATATTTTCTTTATCATTTGGTTTAAAATAAGAGCCACTCTTAACACTTCACTCCTCTTGTAGTCCTATAACCTTGGGTTTTCATCTCGCTTGAACTACATTAAGTTTTTTTTCCAAATGTTTGTTGTTGTTTTTGCAGAAATTATTGCCATCTCTTACTTGTGATTCATGGGGTCTACTTCCTTTTTATTTTTGGCCTCTTCTTCGGGGTATATTTAGAAATGAATGTTGATAGTATATTTCACAATAGTCTAGTACTGAAGTAAAAAAATGGTGATTTCCCTTGTACTCATATTATATTTTACCATATTGTGCAGACACAAATTTGAATTGAATGGATTTTACGATGAAGTTGTGCATGAAATGGAAGAAATATTACTCGATTCCGGTGAGTCACCTGGGGCTAGGTTCACCTAGGGTAATAGGACATTAAAATCCCATGTGTCTTTGCCTTTAAGAGATGGTGGTTCCACTGCTTCTACTTCTGGAACAGATGATGCCCATCTATATATCCAGCGCCCTCTGAGAATTGATGGGGTTGAAGCAGTGTTCTAAAAAACGCGCCTAGGCTGCCCCAGGGCGCGAGGCTTTTTAGATACGCTAAGTTTTGGCCCTAGGCGTGGTCAACGATGATCAATGTTTTTTGGGATAAGGAGGGGTAAGGCGTGTAAAAACGCGAGTTTTTTTAGAAGTAAGGCGTGAAAAAACGCATTTTTTTTTTGTATTTAAAAAAAATAGTTTTTTAATTTACAAATATTTAGACATATTTTTAAGGTATGTACCATTTTAGTATTTTTAATAGCCTTATCATAGTAAAAAAATATTAAAATATATTAAAAAATGCCTATACGCTTTTTCACGCCTTTTTACGCTTAAGGCCCGCCTAGGCTTCTAAGGTTTAAGGCTTAGCCTCCACGTCTTGGTCACGCCCCGCGTTTTTTAGAACCTTGGGTTGAAGTAGTAGGTGCAATTCAGAAGAAGGGGATGTCTCACTTAGTGTGAAAGACTGGTTGGAGTGAAGGAATACACTCTTTATAAAATAAGAGTGTGGAGCGGAGAGGATCATTGGGAGGTTGAGCGGCGATATCATGATTTCTGTACTCTCTATCGTCGGTTGAAAATGTTTTTTATCAATCAAGGTTGGATTCTTCCTTCTCCGTGGTCCTCTGTCGAACGAGAATCCAGAAAGATTTTTGGCAATGCTTCTCCTGATGTCATTGCCGACAGAAGTGCTCTTATTCAAGAGTGTTTACAATCCATTCTCCATTTCTGGTTTGTATCTAATCTGCCCAGTGCTCTGATTTGGTTCTTATCCCTATCAAAAGCTGTTCCTAGCCCTCCTGCACTTGATACACGCATGCCTCCATCATCGTTTTCTACCAGCGGCGCAGAGACGGAAAATATTTCGACCTTGGGGAAGAAAATATCACTTGTTGTTGAAACTCAGTCATACAAACCTACAAAACAGATGCTAGAAGCACAACACGATACTTGTGCGGGATGCCACAGGCATTTTGATGATGGGAAAACTCGAATGTGGGACTTAGTGCAAACGCTTTGGTGGGGCAAACCTCGTCTTTGTGAATACAGTGGCCAGTTGTTTTGTTCTTTGTGCCATACAATTGAAACTGCTGTCCTACCAGCCAAAGTTCTGCATTTTGGGATTTTACGCAATATCCAGTTTCTCAATTTGCTAAATCATATCTGGATTCTATTCAAGATCAGGTATTTTAATGATGGTGTACAGTGGTATATAATGTATTGATCTTTGAAGGGTGTGTTAGGCTGTCATTATATTTTTTTCCATGGAAAATACATCTTTTAACTCACTCTTGTGCTTTTGTGGTGCTTGATTGCAAAAATATTTTAAGAAAACAATATTCGTGAATGTGACACATGCTCCATCGTTTCCTCATTTTCTATGGAAAGCATTTGTTACCCACCACCAAAGAAATGAATTTCTGAAAAAACCAAGAAAATTAAGTGAACTTCTCATTAAGCCACTATCTTTTTTCAATCTTTTTTCGACTTTGCAATGAAACACACCCTACATTCTTTTGAATGAATGAGTTGAAAATATTACCTTAGCTACTAATTAGTAACTAAAAAGATAATCTAGTTATGAGGGTCGATTTCCTCATCTTGATGGCAATTCTTTTCTCTTTCATCCCGCGAAAAGTAGAGGAAGAAAAGTTACCTCGTTTAATTACCGTTGTAGAATTTACATCCTTAATCGAGACAAAGTGCCAGGAGAGCTAAGTGGATAGGATAAAGAAACCAATAGCCCCATTTGCATTGAAATCATGGACTAAATATCTGCTCTAACCAAAAAAAAATTCTAAATATACCTTTCACCGTTGTACCTTTATTAGATCTTCGGTCAATTTATTTATTCATCAGTAACTTGTGAAAATGTAACCATCTTTCCTGTGTATCTTTGAAAGTAAAGTGATGGACCCTGGGAGATGATAGGGTTAACATCTGTGTTCTAAAAGGCGCGCCTAGGCTCCTCCTAGGCTTGAGGCTTGAGAGAAATGCATTGCATACGTCTTATTCTTGGTAAAAGGCTTAAGGCGCACTTTTTTTTAAAACAAATATGCCTTAGTGAAATGATATCACCATTTAAAGACTTTTTTTTACAAATCGGACTAATATCTCTTCCAAAACAATCAAAATACATTTTATAAATTGATTATGGAGCATGAATATGAGAAAGATGGCTACCAAACATACGGATATATTTTCAAAATTCAAGGTATGTATTATTTTATTATATTATTAGCCTTAGAATAATTAAAATAATAAAAAAAGAAAAAAACGCCTTTTTACGCCTAGGCGCGCCTAGGCTCCTAAGGCTTGAGGCTTGACCTCTATGCCTCGACCGCGCCTCGCGCCTTTTAGAACCTTGGTTAACATTGTTAGAACTTTAATTATACCATGTAGAAAACAGAGAAAAAGGAGAGAGGCAGAAGAGAAAAAACTATTTTATTTTTGAAAGTCTTCATAGTTACGTAATAAACGAGCAGAAGTATACCCCTTAAAAATAGACCTACAAAACTAGATAAAAGTACTCAACTACCCTTAGCAATTACAATCATAGTTGTCAAAATCTTACGATTCGATTCTGACATAAAACGATTCGAATCGAGTTGAGAATCGCAAATGTCTAAAGAATCGGACTGAATCGGCGATTCACGATTCGAATCTTCCGATTCGGGTCCGATTCCCGACTCGGTTCCGATTCCCGACTCGGTTCCGATTCAACTTTTTTTTTTCTCGATTTTTTTTACCTTATAACCATACGTGTGTTTTAATAAAACAAATAAAAAAGGAAGTAAACAACAAAGGATACCGTTAAGATACTGTGTTTTAGAGAAAAACATGTTCTCTTGGCTCGGTTATTTTCAACCGACTTTTCGTGTCTATTCTCTTGGCTGAGTGTCTTCTATTTTTTTTTTTTTTTTTTTGTTATAAAACTTTTGTATTTGTTATAAAATCTTTGAAGGTATATTTGTTTTGTTGCTTTAAATTAATATGAACTTTGTTTTAAATTAATATTGTTTTATAGTTAATCTTAGCATATGTTTTATTGTTTTAGATTAATATGGTTTACTATGTTAAATTAATATTGTTGTAATTTTGTAGGTTGTTTTAAATTAATATTGCTAATCTTAGTAGGTAGGCCTGTTTAAATTTTTTGGAAGTATTTGTTTTATAGTTTTACTGTTTTAAATTAACCTTTGTATTTATTTTATTGTTTTAAATTAATATGTAGGTTGTTTTATGATATATTTTTGCTTTTTACATTTTTAATCTTAAAATGAATGAGAACATGTGCTACGGTTAATTTTTGTGATATATTTTGGTATATTATCATGTGCTACGATTAGTTTTTTGTCATATTACGCCGAATTACCAATTCTATAGTGTTAAATCCCATTTACTTATGTTTTACTGCGTTTTTATCATTTGGTTCCGATTCGACCGATTCGATTCACGATTCGCGATTCAGGGGATAAACGATTCGCGATACGATTTGCGATTTGACAACTATGATTACAATATATACAATAACACACTACTTTAAACACCCCCACCCCCACCCCCACGCCACCCCCCTCCCCTTTTTCAGACTCTGGAGGCGGCTACAAGTTTTTCCAAGCAAGAAGCAGAAGCGCGCAACAGTGTAGGCCTTTCTGAAGAAATCAGCCAACTGCAACGAAAATGGAAGAAAGGGAAGAGAGATAGTCCCACATTAAAGAGGTTGACATACAAAATAACAATAAAATCTCAATATGCCTGGTACACTCATGGAACACTGTATTGTCCACAATTTGAGTAACACTCTTGTTAGCTTAATGCATAGGAGTGGGGGTAGAGAAAGAGACACCGCGATCAGTAACGACCCTATGCAGCCAAACATTCTCAACTGTGGGGGCATCCATGGCACGATACTCAGGTTCAGTAAAGGAACAGACAATACTGACTACTGTTTTTTACTTCTCCAGGAGATAAAGAGGACCATTAAGAAAAATGTAGAATCCAGCCATGGACTTCTGATCCACAGAGTTTCAGTAGGGTCCAATGTCTAAGTGGGAGGTAGAAGAGAAAAATAAACTCTGATGTAGCACAAAGATATGCAAGGATATGGAGAACAACGTTCCAATGAGCCGTAATCGGAGACTGCAAAAAAAAACACCACCACCACCTTTTGCCCCAACTCCACCTACCACCCCCTATAGAAATTAAACCATCACCACCACATCTCTCTCTCTCTCTCTCTCTCAACAAAAACCCCTCCATCATCGCACTGCCACCTCTCCCCATATGAAAGCCCCACCCCCATAACAAAACAAAAGATTCATGTCCCAACCAATGTTTAAAAAGTCGTTTGAGGCTTACGCCTCGAGGCGAGGCGGGCCAAAAATGTCTCGAGGCTTAAGCCTCAAGGTTGAATTTGAGGCTTACGCCTCAATGCGCCTCACGCCTTATTGCTGAGGCGCGAAAAAAAAATCTTGTTTTTTTTTTTTTTTTTAAACTGCACTTAACTTATACTATTTACTATTGTAACTTGAGAGAAATTTTTAAAAAATGACCCATATGTTAATGAAACTTAAAAAATTGATTTTGTCAATTTGATTTTGTTTGAAGTAAATGTACTAAATTAATTTCAATATGACTTTTTTTTAAAAGTTTTGTGTTTTTTGGTTTTGAACTAAGATTAATATGTTATCTTTAACTAAACTGAATATATATTAAGAAACTAATATATTTTAAAGGTTGCTTTTTTTTTTTTATAAACTCTGGTTGATATGTTTTATTATTTTTTTAATAAAATTAGGGCCTGTTTGGTTTGAAATTATAATTCTGATTTTTGTGTTTAAATACAATTCTGATAAAAAATTACATTTGACAACTTGTTTTTAAACACTGACTTCTAATATTTCTATGTTATAATCAAGTTTTTTAGAAAACAAGAAAATGGTGTTTTATAACTTCTGTTTTTTATTTTTCAACTTAGAATTATGCATTCTTAATATTTTAATGCATTTATACCTTAATATATAATATACATACATTAATATATGTGTAATTCTTATGAATAAAAAATATATATCTACATGTACACAAAATTACGTATATTTATATTATTAAATTATATAATATACTAAGATCCATATGTTAAATAATATTATCAATGGATACATGATACTAATATATAGTATTATTCATGTATGAAAATAATATAAAATGTACATGTAGTACATATGTATTAAAAAATATTATCAATTCATGTATGTATATAATTTTATTGTAAATTATACATGCAATTTCATTATATAGACACACACACACACACATATGTATAATATAAATATACGTGTTTGCTAATTTTGTCAAATTTTCAAAAAAATGTATTTAAAAACAAATTTACCAAATGCGCACCAATAATTATAAACACAAAAAACTGTATTTAAAAACAACATTTAAATCGAATTTTCTTAATACAGAACCAAACGGGCCCTTATTGTTTTTAATCTTAGCTTGAAAATCAATGTTTTTTAATAAATTTGCTTGTTAAGTTGCATTGATTAGTTTGCTGTCATATTATAAAATAACCAATATGTGAATGAAGCTAAAAAAATGATTTTGCCAATATGATTTTGCATTGATTAATTTATTGTCATATTGTAAAATAACCAGTATGTTAAAATTGATTTTCTCAAATTACTTTTTTTTTTAAAGTTATCTCGGGGGAACAAAAAAATATCAAACTATGTGAGAAAGTCCTTAAGGATGTTTTCTTTTTGTAGTTTTATTTTATATTTCTTTGTTATTTTATTTTTATGATTTTATTAGTATTTTTTTAATATTATTTTACTTTTTTTTTTCTTTTTGGTGAGGCTTACGCCTAAAACGCCTCGAGGCTTATGCCTCGCCTCGCCTCTCCGCGACTAAAACGCCTCTCCTCGCCTCGCCTCACCTCGCCTTTTGCCTTTTTAAACATTGGTCCCAACCCCAAAATCAAAACGCTTGTGGGGGTTGGTTGGTTAACTCTTCACATTTTCACCTCAAATTCATTCCTTTCCTAGCATTGATCATTCAAATTACCCACCACTTGAATCAACACAACCTACTCACAATTTAACTCTCCCACCATCCCTGTAGGGGAAAGAAGAGAGTCGCGGAGGGCCATTTGAAATGCATACACGACGGCGGCGATGGGTTGGTTTCGGTTGGAGAAAGAGTCATAAGGAATTTAAGGCGATGGAGGTTTTGTTGGGAGAGAGATGGTTATGGTAGTGGCCGATGTGTGTGTGTTAAAGAGAGAGAGAGTCCTAAAAGGGTATTAAATGGGGAGGGTATTTCGGGCAAAATGTAAAATGAATGGACAGAAGAGTGAGGGTCTTAGTCTTTTTGGTGCCATGCTTAATATTTGACCAAAACTGGGGTTAAGTTTAATATCCTATTACTAAACTGGGATTTTGTCTAAAAGACCCTTTATTAAATAGTAATGCAGTAAACTTAGCAAGTTTGCGATTATCACAATAAAAAATATTGTGACACTTGAAAGTGCAAAAACTACCAGATGCCAATATCTTAAAAACAGAATTAGAAATATGCTCAAGATGAGTATGCAAAAAAGGTAAAACTAGATAACTTAGGACTCAAACAGAAGGAAGACAAATCAGGAGAAGAGGTGTTAAGAACATGTAATTTCTCCAATACATATAATTCTTCTTTACTATGCTTGTCCCAAAACTTCTTGGAACGTGGATCCTGCACAACACAACCAGGGAAAAAAAAAAAAATGAACCACATACCTAGAATTAAATAATTGACTCAGAAAAATTAGATTAAGAGGAAGTTGAGGAATAAAATAAATTGTGGAGAGATAATAGACCCAATACCAGTTACAGACATGGAAGCAGCATTGGCAGCAATAATAGAAATAAACCTTAGTCAAAGACCCAAGTGTTTCATGATATATCTGTGGGAAAAAAACCTGCTGATGTGGAAGCTGAAAGAGCATTAAAATGAATGGGAAGAAGTATTTTGCTGCCCATCAGCAGTCAGACGTCACCAAGGGTGCTGATGAAGAAGTAGTGGGTGATACAACGGTTGCAGTGGGACCATCCTTGCCTCTAGATATAACCCAGGAAAAAAAAATCCTTGCCTCTAGTAAATTGTTGTTGTTATCCATGAGGGAGGAGCCTTACTAACAAGTTTTCTAGTGACCTTTCTCATGACAAAAGCTGCATTCATAAATAGCTGCCTGAAAACAAGGCCTAGTCTGCAAAAGCACCAACTGTGTAGGAAGAGAAAGAAGACCCTTCTCTGGTAAAGTTTTAAGACGTTCTTCCTCAGATAGAAGCTTATTAACTACAGAATAATAGGCTGGCGATGAAGAATGGAACCAAGAAGTCCCTCAAACTCATCCCTAAGTGCCATCAGAAACTGAACTAACCTCTGCTCCTCTCTATATGTGCAATACAGGGCATTTGAGGTCAACCCAGCTGGCTCATCCCAATATTCAGTCATATTAGAATATTACTCTTTTATACTCCTGGAGAGTTGCTGAATGTCTCACTCTATTTGGTATATCTTTGAAAAAATAGATTGAACATAAATCTAGACAAGTGTCCCAAACCTCTTTAGTAGTGCTAGACTTGGCTAGCTGAACACTTACGGCTTGTTTAACATAATTGTTAATCCATGTAATAATCTTTGCATTATTCACATCCCAATTACTTACGAACTCAGCATAATTTTCACCCTTTTGGTCTGTTGGAGGTTGCACAGAACCAAAAATATAGCCCCATACTGATGCGGAGGTCCCAATATGTACAATTCGTCCCATTGAGCTTCACACTGATAGCCTGAAGAGAATCAGTATTTGAACTTGCCATAGCCGCAAAATGTAGGGCCAAACTCGATAAATAATCACTCAGAATCTCCGATAAAGGTAGCTCTGATCAAGTCACAAACAGATGAAGAAACAGCAGGGTTATAATGGTACTAACCCCAATCAGTATGGTAGCCGCACCAAACAATCCTCTCTTCTTGGCTTGAAAAATTGAGTTCAATGAAGAAGGAATTGACAATAAATCATCAATAACCCTAAATCACACCTTTTAGAAGAGTTACCAAGTAGCAGTAACCGAAAACGTGCCCAGAAGTCACAGATCAGGATAACAGTCCAGATTTTTCAGAAAATCAAATAAAAATTCAAAAATCCGATAAAGAATCTTAGAAGAAAAAGCAAATTGTACCAGCTTATTGCTCTTGAAGAGGCGACCAAAATCCTGCCTTCTGATGTTTCTGGATGCTTATGTCAGCACGACGTCAGCCGTACCGATGATGATGCCATCGTCAGTCTTCAAAATAATCTGTGCAAAAATTCGTAAGATGATACTAATTACGTTTGGATCTCAACCCGCTTTGATACCATGTTAAATTTGATTATACCTTGAAGAAAAAAGAGAGGAGAGATGCAAAAAAGAAACAAACTATATTATTGATGGTAGTTTTAATAGTTACATAATAAACAAGCAGAGTAAATTGCCTTCAATAATAGGGCTGAAAATTTTGATAAAAATACTAAACTTCTGTTACTAATAACACTAAATACAATAATACACTACTCTTAACAAACTTGACCTTCAAATGTGATTGGTTGGAGCATTGGTGACTAAGCGAAGGGTTCCTCAGTTTTCACTGAGTCATCAATGCCTGGGTCAACAAATATATCGATTTGGTCAATATTGGAATGACACCTTCCAGCTCATCCAATGTCACATACTGCATACATAGAGACAGACGTATACATGGATGTTTTCTTTATATTTATGTTTATGGATTTCAGAAGTAATTTCAAAATTAAAGTCTGTTTTAACTTTTTGAGATTAATTTTCTTTATTGCGTTTCTTCTTGCAGCCTATGCTTTGTGTCAGTGCAGTGAATCCTTTCCTCTTCTCAAAAGTCCCAGCACTACAAAGGACTATGTCAGAAATAGGAGCTATGCTTCCTTTTGTCAGAAAAATAGGAGCTATGCTTCCTTTTGTCCGTTGCCCATTCCGTAGGGCCATTTACAAAGGACTTGGATCCCGGAGATATCTTCTTGAAAGCAATGATTTATTTGCACTTAGAGACCTCATTGATCTTTCCAAAGGGTTGTTTGCAGGTTAGATTGTAATCACAAGTATATACTATTATATTGACTTGTTCATAAAATACCATATGATGGGGTATGAAATGCATCTTATCCCAGTATGATATACATATAATATTTGGAGTTTTCTGAATGCCTTCACATGTAAGGCTTATACTGATATATGCAAAATTTTAGAATCGACAGAGTAGTGTATTTGATAGAGTATGGTTATTGGCACTCCATACTAATTACGCTCTCAGTTCAAAATAACTTTTCGCAACACTTTGCGAGTTGCTTTTACGACACTTCGCAATACTTTTGCGGCATATTTGGAGTGCTAGAAAATATTATCAGAGTGATAGTAATCACACCTTATAAGATATGCAGCAATATATATACTTGATAAGCACATGTGACCACTCCAAAATCAGTCAACTTCATTTGTTTCTGTATCATCATTTCAGTGTTGGCTCGGCTTCAGAGTACCCAATGCCAAAGCCAAAGGATAAATTTGTATCATATTCGCCATGGAGAAAAATCCAATGACTATAAAATGAAATCTGTGTTGCTAAATCTGGAGAAGTTGAAGCTTTAGATATGAGAGTTCGACTTGAAATAAATATCGCTTGTCCAATTTAACATTAAATAAGTGTTGTTCTCCATTGGGACCACACTCAAGGAAATAATATACAAGGTGATGGAAATATAAACAAGCCACAAAATTTACAAGAGGGATACAAGGGATTTAACATGCTTCGACAATATTATCTTGCCTATATTCACAAGAGAAAGAACAATTCCACCATTTGAGAATAATAGATTACAATGGTAAGATCATACAAGAGTTATGCATACTCTCAAACCAACCCCAAATGCATGCGAATCTCACATTAGAATCAAGTTTGGAAACTCTAAACCTCTCTCACTTTCTTGCGTCTCTTTGACAATGTCAATAAAATCCTAATGCGCAACCCCTCTCGACTTTCTATTTATACCCAAAATTCACATAAGCAAATACCCAGAATACCCCACTTTTCGCACTTTTGTTGCTCATTCCCTTCAACTAAAGAAACCTTGTCTGCAGCGAAGACCCTTCGCTGCAGCCAAGAACCCCTTCGCTGATCGCGAACCTTCAAAGCTTAAAATCCCAAGTTTCTGTTTACTCTCCGTTGGCAGAATAAGCTTAACAAATGTATAACAAAGGGGTACTTTTTTAGCCAAAACATTACAAATCTCCACCCCGAGAAAATACCTTTGCTCCCCTAAAAGGGAAACTCGTTTACTAATCCTCAAACGACCCACCATTAACCTTCATTGTACTAGCAACACATCCCAAATCAAACACGGTCTTAACGTTTTTTGATTCACCAATGACCAATGCACGTGTGCAACTACTCCCAATCAAGATTATCTGTTGACTTTAGAAGGGGACTCGAGTCATCCCTCCCCTAGTAGGCACTTTCCTTCCACCATCGCTTGTTATTGGAAAACTTGCATCCCATATCTCCGTTTTGTCCAGAAACGAGACATGGCTCGAGCGCTCAATAACTTGTGCACGCCGCATTCCCATTTTCCTTGAAGTTTATTTCAGAAGACACAAACCTTCCTCTTCTCCTTTAATGGGACCATGCAACCACGTGTCTCTCAAAACTCCAACAACTACTGACACTCTGCAACCTTTGGAATCCAATTGGCTAATGGATATCAAGTTTGTTCGCAACTTTGGGGCATAGGCTCCACCCCTAAAGTGCGCTCCTGAAACTCCCCAACCCGGATTTATGGGTTGCTCGAATCGAGTCGTTAGGTGTGAAGTACAATGGAACAACCTATATAATATCGCTAATCCAATTTTTATTTTAATTACGTTTCGCATTTTAGCATGCGATTCCAGTTTCAAGATAAACTACGTGAGGAACCCATAGAGAGCACCCGAAGTCCAAGTAAACAGAACTACTAACGTAAACATAAATAAGATATACTTACCTGTAAAATGCCCTCAAAATACAAAACCACTCCCAACTTGCCGTAACAAAGTGGGGATGTGAGTCTATGCCCAGTGGGGCAGAAAGGAATACTCACACGCTACAACCACATGCATGCGGAAATGTGTATATATCTACATACGTATACCTTTGAAAAATACAGATTCCAATGCATTAACCAATTTATTTTCGAAAACCTTACTTGCCCAGATTAATTAACCTTAATCTTATTTAAGGTTTTCTTTAATCATACTTAGCATTCTCGCTTTGCTTAACGCACCCGACTCAACACTTGAAACCTTTCCACTTAATTTATTAAAACCATTCCTTTACCGGAATTCACCATTTTATTCATTCCAATACCCTTTAGTATTTTAATTGAAAATCGCCATTTCAACACACGCAATCTCCGTGTTAGAAAATATTTATTTAATCTTTGAAAATCCTTTTTCACAACACATTCTTGTGTTAAGTATGGGTTTAACCATTTAGGTTGCTTAGCCACCCATTTATTTACTCCTTTTAACCCTTTTCATTTCTTTATGGACATTAATAGATTTACGCATTTACCTGTCCATCTCACTTTTACCGAAACATTTTATTGCATTAATTCAAGTTAGGTTGTATTAACACATTTTACCACGCAACACATTTCTTGATATCTTCCATATTTCCCTTATCCTTTCTTGGAATCTTCAAATACCGCATACTTACACGGGCTCCACACTAACAGCTATGCGCACCATATGCTCAGGCTCCAGGCCCTCCTTGCTTTATCCCGGTGTCATCCGAGTCCCTTTTTTATGTGTTTTAACATTTTACAAATGTCCACATTGTTCCACTTCTTTGCTTTTATCCGGCCGAAGCCAAAATCCGGACTTAACCGTCCGTTTTTCCCATTAACACTTGGAAAATTGTTTCTTTTCTTCTTTAAGTCCCTTATCCACACACACATGATTTATACTAAAATCATTCATGCTTTTAGGACTTAAATTCATTTTCACACAAATTAGTGTAAAGACCTTTTTTAACATTTTTATTACATAAAAATGTTCCACTTTAAGTAAATTATCAATTTACCCTTTATGTGCAAATTTGCAATTTAATCGTTCAACATGTGTCATTTTCCCAAAATGGTTATTAAGTTTCCAACTTAACATTTTAAACACCTTTTAACCATTTTAACACTTGTTCAATATCATAATCACCCCACTTTCATACTTGCTACTTTAACATCTTTAATATATAAAATCACACCCTTTTCATATTAAAGTCCTATTTTCTCAACATTTGAAATGCACACTTTATTTATGAAATTTTGCATCTTAACATCCACTCCACTTTTATTGACACATTTAACCCCTTTAACTACCATTATTCACCTTTACACCATGCTTTATGAAAAACTATATTTTCATACATTTCAAGCAAAGTAAGACATTTTATCAATTTCTTTAAACTCGACAAATATCCATTTTCATAAAGTCTCCATTTTTGCAAGAAACTTAATATATTTATTTCATAAGTATTTTGACATACATTTTTATTTCATAAAGATGTCCATTATTTCTTTTTGCTAGAAATACACCAAAATAATATTTCCTTACTTTTTTATTTAATAAAAATGCCTATTATTTCTTTTTACCAAAAATACACCAAAATAGTATTTTTCTTACATTTTTATTTCCATAAAATGCCTATTATTTCTTTTTACCAAAAATACACCGAAGTTGTATTTTTCTTACATTTTATTCCCATAAAATGTCTATTTCAGTTTATTAAGAAAACACCCCACAATAACATTTTCTAACATTTTTATTCCATAAAAATGTTTATTATTTATATTCTGAAATTTCTATGTTTTCAAGACCTATATAAAATCATCCTTTTGGGTACCCATTTCATACAAGTACTAAGATGATTTACAATCAATACTAGAATGCAAACTAATAACCCCCATACATATATTTAATCTAATATATGTAAATAACATGCTGAAAAGATACTACACATTAAACTTGATCCAAGTCAGTATTCCCACCTCAAATGAAGCCCAAATCAGTGGAAGACATGAAATATCAAGGAAGATGACAACCCCACCTCCTAAGGTGGTCTTAAAGGGGTTGTCTTGCACCACCAAATTTGCCTCCAAGAAACACCATTAAGACCCTCTTCAAATCCCTCCAATAATGTATTCTTCTTCTTTTAAAAATAATTCTTCAAACACCCATAACAACCCCAACAACAACCCTTAAATCTCGTAGCCTTTATTTTAACAGTGGGAAGAATAGTTGTTTGAGGTGTGACTGATTAACACTAGTCTCAGAAAGCGGAGGAAAACAACTCTGGTTGGGGAGAGGAATAGTGAACTCTTGAGAGAGATGTTAGAGCTATGGTAATAGTGATATTATTATCCCACGCCACTTACGCAGTTCTACACAACCAAGGGAACCCTCATCCCATATAAACAGTTCATTAGATCAATATCAGTTACCAACCTCCAAGATTTTGACACGTAACTGTCGATCCATGGCCATTATCTTGACAGCCAATATGGCAGTCTGTTACATGATCTACAATTCGCACGATTCCTTCTATTATCTACAAGGCAAAACCCACACTTATCTCATAGGTTTCGTCTGCCCTCATACAGAGTGTCAAGCCCATGAGCTGACAACATAAATTTTGGATTCGTAGCTTAAATGCCGACATCGAATGATTTATCAGCGTCGTTCGAACAACAGGGCCCATCGTTCGAACGACAACTATTGGTTTGAGCGGCCTTACACGTCGTTTGAACGACGATAGAAAGGAGGTGGAAGTTTGTTTTCCACCTTTTCTCAGTTCGTCCCTATAGTATACAACATCCTTCTTTTTGTTAATGCCTTTAGTACATAGATCCCCTATTTGTATTATTACCTGTCAATATATATATTCCCCAGTTATCAATTCTTTCAATCCGTTCCTTCGTCATCTATTTCCTTTTTAATAATTCGGAAGGTAGCAATAGGAATGAGGGGATAGGAGCTTAACCTTCTTTTTTTTATAATTCCAACTTTCTATATCTGCATATGATGCCCCAACCATTTCCAACTTAAGAAAGGCATATATATGTATGTAATTAATTCACAACCACTCATTCATTAATCCATATATAAATCCTAAATTTAATAGCTCTCTTTATAACCCAATTTGTCACCTGCAAATTCCTATGATTACGTTTTATCCCTCTTTATATAAATCTGAATTATATTTTAATTAATTTACCGGGTGGGATATTACAGCTCCACCCACTGTTGTTAATGGCGCGCCTAGGCTCTAGACTAGCTCAGCATCAGCGCCTTGCCATACTCAGACAAGGCTCTTTCAATAAGGCGCGCGCCTTGTACGCCTAGGCTCCAGGCTCAAGACGATGCTCATTAAATTTTTTTTGGACAAGACTGGACCAATTGATATGCTGATTTTACATGTTTTCCAATAGAATATGGAAGATTAAAGGATTCCCTAACCCAAATCTAACCAATGTAAGTCCTTATTTTATAGTGAATCTTTCTTACTAATCCCTACTTAGGCAAAAGAAACAAATAAAATTAAACTCCCAGAGCGTTGCATCATTGAACAATTTCTATGTTGATTTTGATTTTTCTTTTCCCACATTGGATTATTTTTTTTTTCATATATATCAATATCTTTTTTTTGTTGATTATTGGATAATTAAATTGTTAAATAGATTTGATATATATATATATAAGGTCCCCTCTTGTAAGGACTCCTTATGGTGCAGACCCCGGTACATATCATTTTTTTAAAATAGTAAAAAAATGAATTTTTTGATGAAACTTCATGGATATGATCTACATGGTGAGAAGATCATCTCCAATTTTTTCCATCAAAAAATTCAATAAAAAAAACGGTTGAGATGAGGTGATATGTAAAAAAATGGTATAAATATGCATTTTCGACCGTTGAAAGTCTCCTGTAAGGCCTCCTTATGGTGCAAACCCCGGTACCAACTATTTTTTTAAAATTGTAAAAAAAAATGATGTTTTTGATGATACTTCATGGATTTGATTTTCACGGTGAGAAGATCATTTACAATTTTTTTCATCAAAAAATTCAATAAAAAAACTATTGAGATGAGGTGATATATAAAAAAACGGTCGAAAAGTCATATTTATACCATTTTTTTACATATCACCTCATCTCAACGGTTTTTTTATTGAATTTTTTGATGAAAAAAATTGGAAATGATCCCCTCACCGTGAAAATCAAAGCCATGAAGTTTCATCAAAAAATTCATTTTTTTTACTATTTTAAAAAAATAGTTTGTACCGGGGGTTACACCATAAGGAGGTCTTACAGGAGACTTTCTGTGTATATATATATATATATATATATATATATGGTGGTATAAGCTCTATTTCTTCTTTTGATATGTCTCTTTATAAATTTTAGATCATAAATGATCTTATTATTATAAAAATACAATTTTTGCATGTTTTTATACTTTGCGCCTCACTTCGATTAGGTGCACGCCTTGCGCTTAGGCTCCTCAAGGACATTGGCGCCTTGGTGCGCCTTTCGTCTTTGGCAACTATGGCTCCACCCCATCGAACATATTAATCTTCACCGATTCCACCCCCTTCAATGACACATTTCTCCTCGCTAGGCAACAATAAGAAATCTTTCTTCTTATCTTGGAACGTCTCAAAATACTCTCTTTGAGCAGATATGATTCGGAGATCCCGAATCCAGCATACATTCACTTATAGAATATTTGGGAAGTGCAAGAGACTTTCCAAAATCTTCATCTTCCGTTACCGATGCACTATCGAAGCTCCCTTCATCCTTCTTCAAAGGACAATTTCTTTTTATCTGAACCCACTCCTTACACTTGTAACATTGCCAAACTTTTTCACAACCCTTTGGTTTAGACCTTCACCAGATCTCTTTTTGCTATTTCTTTCCCGAGTCCTATCATGAGCATACAAAGCCTAATTCAAACTCTCCGAAGACTACTTATCCTCATAGGACAATAAATTTGACTTCACCTGATCCATATTAACCATATTAACCGTATATGTACCATACAAAATGATGGTGACTATGCTCTCATATGAGAGCATAGTCTCATATGAGAGCATATGAAAACCTCATCTACCTTTACATCAATCTTTTTGAGTTGATCCATGATCCTGTAGAATACACTCATGTGATCAATGAGGTTTTCGCCCTCCATCCTTAAACGATAAAGCTCACTTTAAATTGAACTTTGTTGTGAGACTCTTCGATACATTTAGCTTCTCTAACTTCTCCCACAACTTTGGCACCGAGTCTTCATCATTGACATTATCTATAATATTATTCCCAAAATACATCGACCATAAATCCTCTCAATTATCATTCGACTTCCCACTCCCCCCTTTCAGCGCTTTTGCTAACCCTTATTGAACAAGGAGATCCTTCACTCTACCCTGGCAAAGAGTGAAGCTACTACTTCCATCAAACCTATCCAATTTCTAATGCGAAACAATTTTTGCAGGCATGGTTGAATGTAAACAAATCCACGACTTCCAAACATTAGTGTGTTAGACACCAAAATCTCATTTAGGACTCGTCACATACCTTGTATGCACCAAATCTCTTGCACCAATTTGTTGTGTTCCAGTGAAACCACACTCAATAAAAAACAAGGAAATAAATATGCAAGATGATGGAATATAAACAAGCCACAAAATTAATAAGATAAGCACAAGATTTAACATGGTCCAACAATATAATCTTGCCTACATCCACAAGAAAGAGTGGACAGTTCCACAATTTGAGAATAATAGGTTACAATGGTAGGTTCATACTAGAGCTATGCACACTCTCAACCCAAGACCCAAATACACCAAAATCTCACTTTGGAATCAAGTTTAGAAACCCTAATTTGATGCAGTGTTGATCTCTCTTTACATCATTTGCTTATTTTATGATTTCTGATGGTACTTACCATGAGCTGCTTTTTTTCTGCAAGTGTGCTTTTATGATTTAATATATTTCAGAAGTCCATTGGTTCTTTTCAAAAATTCTCCACATTTAAATGAATAATGTAATTGGTCAATTAATATACGGTCTTTAAAGTGATAATTTATCAGTATATGTACTTGTCTAATAAGGGATTGGCTACAAAAGAACAAGAATAGTTCTTGGCTATTTAGCTTTAATTAGGACCGAGTTCGTAGTTAAAGCATAGAGCAACATGTGTTACCTTAATGTCTTAACCATTCATAGAGAGTGGCATACCCACATCGCAACCACACTCGCACTGCAGCTCCCTCACATGCGCTTTAATTGTAAATATCTAAATGTCGCCCCTCCTCGCACCTTGCTCCCATACTTAAATGTTAAATGTATACTTAGGTTTCTTGTACCCTAAGTTGCAATCAATTGGCCTCTCTTTCATGCTCTAGTAGCACATTTAAGCTACGATTAAAACTTTACTTTCCACTGTATTCCTTGATTTCCTTTGGTCATCACAAAGAGCATAATAAATAATTTTCCCACTCACTATCCTTAATTGCTCGTTTCGTTCAAGTTTGTGTTTTTCGGGAATTTAAATTGGTAAATTCACATGTAGAGTTTGAACAGTAGGAAAGGAATTGATTTTATATGATTCAAACGCTTAACATGAATAACGAGACTCCATATGTGACTTTATCAATCCTTGAAGACTTGAACCGGTTGAGAATAAGGACTATATCATTCTTTTTTACTTTTTTTAGACCAATAAATTTCCCCATGTTATGTCACCATTTGTCTCCCGTCTCTTCTCCCATCTCTTGATAACCACACCGCTTCTCCTGTAAAGCACGACTAGCCTCATCTTTTGTTTGACTGCGCGATGTCAATATAGAGGTAACAATTAAAATGCATGCTAAAAGCATCATATTTTTTTTCCCGGCACCACAGTGCGTAAAAGTGATTGTACATTGTGTTTTAAAATATAGTGCTGTGGTGCCGGGGAAAAAATGGAGGGTACTTTTAGCACAACCCAAGAACTAAGGGTCATGCCAAAGGCACCACAAATTTTTATTTCCGCCACCAAAAGCCAAAAAAAAAAATCATGGATTAGGGACCCACATTACGTGTTAAACTTTATAAAATAAAAGTCAAATGCAAAAGTATTCTTAAAAATTAATTTTTAACCCCAAATAAAAAAATTCAGAAATTTATTTTTAACCCACAACATTTGTCCTAATCCTTACATGACCACCCCCACATAACCCTAATCCAAACCCTAACCCTAACGCACAACTGCCACCCCACCACCAGGGCAACCTCCACCAACGCGACCACCTCAAAAACCATCTCTCTTTATCTCAAAACAACAAACCATCACCATCACCACCACCGCCACATTTACCGCCACCACCCACTAGGAAAATTGTTGTTTCTCAAACAACAACATAAACGTCTTTGTTTTAGATTTTCTCCCTAAAATAGACACAAAATGAAATTAAAAGCCCCAAACTAAACTCGTAGTCGTAAAAAAAAGTCAAAAATTTCTGTCCAAGTCATTTGGTGAGATGGCCGAAAGCGATGGAAAAATTCGGTGATAAATTGCCGAAAAAAGATGGTAATTTAAGTTATAGATTGCCGAAGGTGCAATACACCGTTCGGTGATGAATCGTCGAATTTTGTCATTGTTTTCGTCAATCTATCACTGGGCAGAGATTTTTGACCTTGTTTTTACGATAGATTTCAGTTTGGGGCTTTTAATTTCATTTTGTATTTGTTTTAGGTTGAAAATGTTATTAAAAGTTGATTATGATTTTAGTTATCTAAAAAAACAACTAATTTAGGGTTCTTGAACATATTTAGTTTGGGGTTACAGCAGTGTTGTTGTTAGTGGGGTGGTTACGAACTAAGTGGATGGTTGTGGTGTTGTGAGGAGACGCTGCGGCGACAGTGGTGGTGATTGTATTAAGTTAGGAAGGGTTTATTAGAAATTAGAAGGAGAAGAAGTTGCGAGACAAAGCTCAAGAAAAAATGAGGTGAAATTAAAAATTTAGTTCTAAATACCTTTGACCATGTGGGTGCCAACTTATGGAGTGGGGGCATAATATTTCCCAATTTATATGGTGTTTTTGGTATGTGGATGCTGGAATAAAAAATAGGGGGGCAACCCATTAATAAATATATATTTTTTGTACCATGGCATGTTCTTAATTTGAACTTTTTCTCATTGCAGCACTCCCAGTGATGGTAGAAACCATCTCCAGAAAGATCCTGGAACACATCATGGAGCAATGCCTCATATGCTGTGATGCGGGTGTCCCTTGTGATGCTCGACAAGCCTGTGACGATCCATCTTCACTCATTTTTCCTTTTCAGGCGAGAGTATCTATTATCTTGCGCATTTTAGTGTTTAAACTGGTCCCACAAGACTATCACCATCTAGGACGCTCCTTGTAACCATCTGAAAGAATGGATATATTTGAGTGCTCAAATTAACAAATGAGAGTACGTATGCCCATAGAGAAACCAATGATATACCAAAAACTATACTCCCTCCGTCCCAAATTAAGGGTCCTACATTTCTTTTTGGAAAGTCCCAAATTAAGAGCCAACATTTTTTTTAACGTAATCAACGAATAATTCCACCATAGTGAACTTGTCTTGATCTTGGTCATTGATTGACTGTATCTTTAAAATCTGTTGTATTTAAATAGGGACTATTAATTTGAGACAGGGGGAGTAGTATATAGAAGATTTTTAATTTTTCTTACTTGCCCAAGAAAGATAGAACCTACAAAGTGTAATCGAGCAAACCATGATTTCTGACCCAAGACTGCTGTTAATTTACAGGAAGGAGAGGTTGAAAGGTGTAGATCTTGTGAATTGGTTTTCCAAGCTCTCAAGTTGCCCTTGCGGTGCGCATCTTAAGCTATATGAGAGCAAGGGCAGTGTTGGCAGTGAGGAGGATGGCACTTTGGACGTGTTGGGGACAAAAACTGATTCCAGGTCACCGTTGAGATTCCTATCTGGACTGTTCTCGAAGGCGATGCCAGAAAAGTTATTGGGGAGTAGAAACTCTGATACTGTTATCTTAATGGGTTCCTTACCTAGTACCTCCCTATGAACACTTGTATTTATAGAGTACCATTTGTACTTACCTTCAATTCCAGAAAATATGGGAGCTTATATCTTTCAGCCATTGGGTAGTCATTTCAACAATCAGAACTGGTCATTGTTATTGACTTGTTATGATTCAGGCTTTGAAGGGTAGTTGGGGTTTTTCCTTTTGTTTATATCTCTCCAGTTTGTATTCTTCGCAACACCATTACAAATAAATAGAGTGATTTTTCCCATTTACATATGCATTTTCAATTATTCTTTATTTTTTTATTTGAAGAAGCACAAATGTTTTACTACACAACAAATGATAAGTCTTTGTGATCCCCTTTTTGGGTTTGTAAGCAATCTACCTTGTAGTCGTAGAGTTTTGCATATTTAAGCCATTCACATGATTTATTATGGCCAGGAATTTTCAATGTTTGTCAAAGTTCAAATTCTATGTTGCATCCACTGAAAATTGCAATGTGGATGTGGCCACACCGTGACCAATGCAAAATGAGTGGCCGGCTGAGAGTCATGCAACTATACGTGTAAAGTGAAACCCCTATAGGAGTTCAATTCAGCATTTTGCAAGGGGGTAGAGAAGTGCTTTGAGTTAGCCTTTGTATGCATATAGATGTTACTCCCCAACAATGGTCGTAGGAAGAAGGAATTTGGCTCATCAAAACAATAGCAACTTTGTGATTTTATGAGAGAACATATCAGTGTTACTAAATCTTCCCTTTTTCAAATATATCATGTCCAATGGATCCTGAAAGAACCATAAAAGAGTATAGTGTTATCATTGTTCAAAAGCTATGCAAAATTTTGTGGAGGGTGGGGTATGATGGTTCTTACTCCCAAGTGGATCCATTAATAAGTGTGAAGATCGCAATGTTCTTCACAGTTTTTTGACCAAGTTCCTTTATTGACAAGTCACGCCTCACTAGAATTATATTTGAACAGCACAATGACTCCAAGAGGACACTTTCTCAATTTTCATGTCTTTGCATTGTCGGCAAAGCTTATGGATTTGATATTATAGAATATAAGACAGTAGTTATGTTGGTTAGAATAAAACTTTATTGCCACTGATAAAAAACTGTTCTCGAACGCATCAACCCTAATGTTGTAATAGCTTCTAGGTAATCTTCCTGCCAAAAGGAAAAAGGAAAAAACCAAGAAGATTACCATAAAGAGTGCATAACATACATACAAAAAAAAAAAAGCCAAGGCAGCAAATTGTATAAGTTCTCTCTAAATCTTTCCAACACCTGTATATCAATCTTGGAATGGTTATATTAACATGCTAAGAATTTGCCTTTCATGTTTTAACCAGCTTGTGTATCCTTCAAAGCAAAACTTACAACACTACATCTTCAAAGTTTTTCCTCCCTATGAAACAAGGACTACAACTATATGTTCACCAACTGTGAACATCCATTTTCATCTTCTGTACTCTATCTGCATCATCCGTGGATAAAATTTCTACTTTCAGGACCACAGATCTCGTTGGCTTCCGATTAGATTTCAGCCGAAATTAACGGACACACTGACAAGACTGAGGAAACCATTTTGACAACAGATAATGTTTTATTAGGGCTACTACATGGGACCCATATTATATAATTATAAGTAAAAATTCTAAATATTATTACCATTAAGAATAAAAAGTTTTAGTTCATAAAAATGATTTCTTAATAAAGTATAGGTTAACTCATTATATTTCACTTTAGTTACTCAAACCTTTTGCGCTTGCCGAGAATATCTAAATTAGTTAAGATGTGATGGAATAAATGGAGGTGTAAAACTTTAAGCTTAGACCTATGGGAATTATGAAATAAGGAAAACATGCGACGTGACCCATGCGCTGGACTCATCGAGGTGTGTAGAAAGCCATATGACCAAGCATAAATTCTTCTGAATTTAGCCCCTTAAGTTAGTGATTTTTATATCTCGAACAATGTAATTGAATTGTTTTTATCCCATATCATAGACATCGACTATTTCTAATGAGTACCCCGAGTTTTGTGTATTTCTTATTGATTTTACAGGAATTTAGTGCAAGAAAAGAAAGAAAGAAACCGGAAGAAAGGAAGAAAAGAAAAGAAGACAAGTCAAAGGGAAAAAGCGTAAATTTACACCCAGAGTTCGGACTCGAAGCCTTAAGTAAAGTTGAAGATCCTTGATTCACAAGAGTATTGGAAGAATCAAATCGGAGCTCGCGATCAAAAGTTATTACCAGTCAAAGGTGAAAAGAAAAAGTCAAACTTGAAGAAAATCGGACCAATCCGAAATGTCACATTTCCAGTAGACCCCGGATTGATGCTGAACCAATGATAGCAGAACCGATCCGATGGGATCCGGACCGATCCGGTGGAAATAAAAAAAACCCGATCCGGTTGTTGAAAAACAGACCGATCCGAGGGGATCCGGACCAGTCCGGCTGTTCAAATTCCTGGCATTAATTATGAAGCTCAAGAGGTGCAAATCTTGGAATATCTTGCGTAACCCATCGATTTTTTAGCTGTCAAATTCATGCTAATTGGTGCTATAAAAGACCAAGCTCTACATCATTCCAAGAGAGCCGAATTCTGGAGAGTGGAGTAGAATTAGAGAGAGATAGTAAGATTTTAGAGAGTTTTATTAGTTTTTCATAAACCCTAGTTTGTAAGTTTGAGAAATAAGGAGAATTCTGGATTCAATCATCTCTTTTCCCTATTGCAGATTTCAAGTATCAAATTCCATTCTCTTAATTAGTCTCAATTCTGTTTCCAATTCACTTATCACTGATTTTGTAATTTTGTTCCTACAATGTTTCTTAGATCCACAATTACATACATTGTTATGAATTTGTTTTCTCATAAAACTATGTCTAGCTAAATTTTCAAGGGTTGGGGTACATGAACTCATTCAGAGGTAAATTACCCATGTAGAAAATATAGGGTAAATTAAATATTGACTGAATCGTGTATGAAAATCATGCGAACGTAGCCGATCTTTTAATCTCTCTTGCCCTAGGTACTTGGTATGTTTAAGAGGACTATGCAAGTATAATTGTCCATTCACCGCTTTGTATTTACCTTTGATTTCATATGATGCGGGCTAGTCCCTCATATATGTAATGCTTATAATTTATAAAGATTGGATTTAGTCAAGAATTGTAATTTACAATTCTAGTATTCTATCCGATAATTTACTAAGGTTTGATGGATTGTACTCCACCCTATTTTCTCTCATATTCATATCTGATATTTTTACAATTCTGAGAGTTTTTGTGCATAGAGTTTATTTTTATCAATTGGACATTTCAACCATCAATCATCTTTTCTTTTCTTTTGAGAAACCATTTGAAGGATAAATAACTTTTCCTACATAATTCCCTATTGCCAATTTTTGATCCCTGTGGAGACGATCCCGACTTGCCGGATTATTAGTAACGCGACAGGCTTGCACTTGAGCCTAGAAAGAACGCATTTCTGAGACATATTCTAAGCATGAGCGGTGCAACAATTCTTAGTTTCTACTCTTTGTTCCTATTTTTATCTTTGAAAAGCTTTACTTAAATGTTTCCTTTAGACTTTTTACTTTTCTAAAAAGGTCGTGAATACATGAATATATGAATTGGGCTTATTTTTCCATATCTCATTTCTCTTGTTTTTATTATCTGTCATCCCATAAAAGGCCTTCGTCTTAAATAGATTTCAAATGAAGGCAACATATTATCTCGGGGATAACTATCTTAATTGACTCACAACGCTTCTTATGACGCCTAAGAGTATGGAGCATATCATATTTAAAATCACAAAAGGCAGCTCCCGAGATGATTCGACTAGCCACGGGGCTACTAGCACCCGTTATTCGCTCCATGGATGATTCGATTAGCCACGGGGGCTTATAATGCCCGATTATTCGCTTTTAGAATGCTTCAATTAACCAGTGATGGCTTGATACTTATTCGATTATATCTTGGGGAAGCTTCATAATACCTATCCTTGGGAGGCCTAATAATAACCCAATTAAAGAGACTAAGAGAAGCTGCGAAAATGGCTTTATGAAAATTAAAACGACTAAGAGAAGCTGTGAAAATGACTTCATGAAAATTAAAACAACTAAGAAAAACTACAGCAGTTGGTTCATGAATTCAGTTAGAGAAACAAAGAGAAGCCGCGGCAAAGTAAGTCGCTCCTAAATTTCAACATTATTATTCAAAGGACTTTACTGTCCGCGACATAATTCAATCCTATATTTCTATAGAAATATTCAATCAAAAGGGCCAAGGACTTAACCTTCTGTGGTGAATCCAATAATTCTGTAGGGGGCCTATAGCCACAACCTCCTGTCAAAGTTCTAAGGTGGACAAGCATTCAAGATTGCAATAATATTCAGCAGTGCAGAAGGCAAGGTGCAGACATGCAAATGGTTGCAACCTAATATCTATAATGTAGACAGAGCTAATCACAAATGGTTACAACCCCATTGGCTGCAGCCTATTCTCATGATCACAGAGCATACTGGTATAACAAAGCTCAGAGTATTCGAGATTATAGAAAGAGCATGGAAGCTAGTAATATCTGCGGCATAAAGAATTCGCAAGGTTGAAATAATAAAGGGGTATGAGAAATAAGTGGTTGCAGCCTCATGCTCCATGTTCATTTTTAAATGGAATATAGTTGCGTCCATCAACAAGTGCATGCATTCTAGATAATAGAATATAGAAAGCAAATCAAAGCAAAGAATACACTCATGCAAACAAAGTGCTGAAGATGCAAAGTAAAGGTAAATGCATATGTATATTAATTCATTACCGTAGCTTAGCAAAATATGGTTGCAACCCATTTCTTAAAGCGTTTCCAAGATGGGTGATGCGTGTTCATCTTGGAACGCAACCCCATATAAGTTAATTAGAAATAAAATAGGGACGCAACCCTGAATAAAGTTCGGAATAAAATAACAAGTTGCAGAAGAAAATTAGGATGTAGCATCATCCCCATCATCACTCTCACCTACAGTCTCAATTGCATCATCTTTTGTCGCAGCTTCTATTTCAAGCCTTCTTGCCCTTTATTCTTCCGCAAACCTCATTTCATCCACACACTCCATATGATCAGCATCGCTGAGCCCCCAACCAAGGATTATCTCCTTTGATTTAGGAAAGTTTTTGACAACCCTATGCCTGATTTCTTGAAAGCCGCGAAGATAGGCTTTATTATTCGTCAGGAAGAAATCCTTGGATTTTTATAAGTAGCTATGGCATCGTCTGCAGCCTTTGTTAAGGCCGTAGCATGAGCCTCTTCCATCTACTTTTTAGCTACGGCATGATCATTATACTTTTGTTGGAGGAAGGATGTGTTGCGCTGCTCCAGTTAGTCGTATTTTTGCTGAAGTTGGTTAAGTGCGCTCTCAAAGTTGGTGGCTTGCCTGGAAGCCTCCACATCTCTGGATTTAGATGCTTGAAGGGATGTCGCAGTCGTGATAAAGTTCTGTTCGGCCTCATCCTTTGCCTTGATAGAATTTTCCAACTTCATCTTTGTCAATTCAAGGGCCGCAGCAGATGATTTTTTGCCTAACTCAAAGGAAGAGTCCCTGGCATTTTCCAAATCACTCTTATGAACTGATGCCGCAGCCTAATGCAGTATATACAGGCCTTCATATTTTAGCCGCTGAGAGATTACAACGTCCGCAACCTAAAATTGTAAATGTTAAAGTAAAGGATATTATACAGAAAATTGAAGTGAAATAAAATAAAGTGAAGAAATTCTTACATGCGGCAGACTGTGGAGGGCGTATTCTTCCAGACGTTCATGATCTGCATCCACAAGGCGATCCAGGTCAATGGTGTCTTCTACCTCACTCATCTTGTGTACCACGCTGGAAGTTATGTCCCAGGAAGATTGAGGATTTGGCGTTATCAATTGAGTACGCAGACGACCATCAGCCATTACCCTCCGTGGAGGAGGGGATGGAGAGGGAGAAACATGGATAAGACTGTGCCCACTTTGATGGCCCATCTGCGTGGAAAGCATATTGATTGCAACCAGTTGATCAACAATATTATTGTTAAAGTTGTCTTGCCTCTCGTTGGCCGTGACATTATCAGTACTGGCAACTGTTGCTGCGTTCCCCACTAATGGATTGGCTGCGGCAGTCTCGGTAGCAACATTTGGCTCAGAAATGGGATCATTATAACATCCTGTCGCGGCGTATTTAACTTTCTTAGATGTTTTTCTTTTCTTCCCCTTCTTGGAGGCATTATTGAGGATAACTAAATCCTCATCCATCTCAATAATTTGGGCATCTAAGAGCTCTCGGTCTATTTGCTCTCTTGAGAAATAAAACGTAAAGTTAGGTACCAGGTAACAGCTGCAGAAAAGTTGGGTTTTCAGGTGTATAGGTGTTGTCAATTTTATCAAATACAGCAAGTGCATGAGCTATTATAGAATAGCGAGTGTAAGAATGGATTGAACCCACAAGTATTTATCAATTTTTTTCTTCAAAATAATTATAACTTTCGAACTAAACTAAATTTATTTGGAGATGAGATTTAGTATTAAACTAAGCAAACACACAAAAAAATAACTACGAGAGATATAATCAAATGAGCGTGAAAACTAGGACGTTGGATCCATTTATCACGTTTAACTAACACTATGCAATAATTTAAACTCGTCAATTCCGATTTATAACTCAAATTAAATCGACTCTCGTTATATTTAATTCGAAAAAATAACACATTATAAGTCCAAAATAAATTTTAACGTCTCTAAATTTAGACGGCTATAAAAATTAGGCAAGCATAATTGTAGAGATAATAAATTTGCAAGAATGAATCCCAATTTTCATTAAATAAACAGACTTACAAATGGTGTGTCACAAATATTCTTGACAGAATTCCTCACTAAATGTACAATTCTTGGCCCTCAAATATAAATAAAACACTCGAAATAAAATTACCAACAATTGTTCAAAAGTAGATCTCTACAACACCCCCCAAAATAATGAACCCAAAGGTCCTATTTATAGGCTTAGGGGTAGGGTATTTGTATGAGTGTAAAATACCTATTTAATAGATTAAAATGAGACTTTAAAATCCCAAAATTAATTATTAAAAAGGTTTTTCCACGAAAGTGGAGTTTTAAACACAAAAATGGGATATTTTTCCTTGAAACCCACGAAAGTTATCAGCCCAAATCCCTTGATTTTCGGGTTAAAAATTTATTAGAAGAATCTGGCTAGTGGACTTCTTCTTAGGCTGAGTTTGGCTGGGTTTTTTTAAGGCCTTATCCATTTTTGAACATTTACTAATAAAAGATTAAGGGGACCTGGGAATCGAACCCAGGGCCTTCTGTAGCTACTCTGTGCGCGCGACCATCAGGCTAGCAAGCCTTCTCAATAATATATCTACTTGAGAAATACATAACCCAATATTCTTCCCAGAATTTCCATTCTTCTACTTTGGCCCCAAGACTTTTTTTTCTTTAACTTATTCCCACAATCTTCATATCTCCACCAAATGACCTCGGATCTTCACCAAACTTCCGAGGTACCCGTAACAATATAAAATAACTTATATTAATTCAAATTAATCCCCAAAAAGTTTAGAAAATTACCAATTTACCCTTAAATGCATTTTAGACCCCGAAATTCATAACTTTTCCATTTTAACTCTGAATTCAACCAAATTTTAGAGAGAACTTTATTTTGCCTAGATACATATTTAAAAATTATTTTCAGGCCCATAAAGTTTCTAAAATTATAATTTCATCCCCTAAAGTTTTTAAAATAGCATTTTTAACTCGAATTTTATTCAAACTTGCATTTTTCTTTTATTTCACGAAAACGACTATAAAAGCTCATTATTTATGATACAATGGGCCTAACAAGGTCCAGATTTAGGCATAATTAATACAAAATAATGCACTCATCAAATACCCACAAACCTAAACTTTGCTAGTCCTTGAGCAAAACTAAATTTTAAAATCTAACTCACTTTCGTAGGAATCCGGATTGCACTTAGCATGTGCAACAAGCCTTTAAACCCCTAGGTTACCCTAGTGGACGAGTTTTGTCTTGTGAGGATTTGCAGTGAATATATCCATAAAATTCAAAAACTTGACTCAATACAAAAGACACAAAAGTAATATAACCAAGTTTGAATGTAAACTTCATAAATATAGTATCTCAACTCATCGTGTGTGTGTAGCCAATATCACCGAACATTTCAAAAGATTTTATCGCTATATTTCTATCCAAAAGTTCGTTTTGAAATCAAAATCTCACGGAATGCACTCACAATCGAACACTCGAAAATGGGTTATTTTCTCTCGGTATATGTGAATAAAAGAGTAAACTTGAGTGAACAAATTTCACATATACATGATAAAAAATGACTTTTTTATTATAATGGATGAATATGATCTCATGAATGGAAAATCGATTACTTTTTGAAAACATTTAATCACACCATAGATCCTATTCATCTTCTCTCCACACTATAACTAACTTCACTTGAGATCGATTGGGAGTTTCTTTGGTTGTATTATAGCCTCGAATGTTTTTGGAGTTCAAAATTTCTGAGTATATAGACGTTTTTTCGGTATTTTGAATTTTTGTCATTTTTTCTCACCCCCATTTTTCTTCTCTTTCCTTTTTCTTTTCGACTCACATTTTTTTTCATCTTTTTTTTTTCACACATCATTCTTTTGCAAACTTTTTTTTCAATCGTAATTTGACCCTACTATTCTTAGAAAATGGATATGGATTCTTTTTATGGGCTTTAAACTCATAGTTGGAGTTAGGTAGGATAATGAGTTTTCAATAAAAGTCTTATTTTCTTTTTGGCTCAAATGAGCTTGCAACTGAATAATGTAAAAATGGTGAAGTTAGGCTTAATTTTGAGCTTTCAAACGATGACCTAATCTCATTTCTCAAGTTTTTTTGAGTTAACTTGTGTCTTAAGACGACTTACTAAGACTTCTAGTGCTTTAAGATTCACATTTTGACTTTTTGTTTTTAGTAATCGAACAAAACAATGAATTTGAGATCATCAACGAATTTATCACTGAAAGAAAGTTTGAGTTATTTTAACTCGGATTTATTTAAATCTCTCGGAAACGATGAATGGCACAAAAATCTCATCGGGCTAAAAATCTCCACATTTATTCGTTAAGCATATTAACTTTCGCCTCAATATCCATTTTCAATCATATTATATGGCTAAGGTGTAAAAATTTCATAAGTTGAGAGATCTATGAATTAATTCTACATTAAGAACTCGTTTCAAAACTCAATTGTATTGAAAATCTTTTTGGATTTTTGAAAATTTTCTATTTTTTTTACAAAGCGGAGGAAAATGACCTCAATACCCCCAAACCTAATTTCTACATTGTCCTGAATGTATAAAATTGAAAAGGTGAAAAAGATATGAAAGATATTACCATAATGAGGGACTTTTTTCAACGCACAGTTCCTGCAAAATAAAAACTATAATACAACAACAATAACCCAATTTCATGTTCACTCGTGGTACACAGGGTCTTGGAGGAGAATGTCCTCCACTTTTCGATCTCGCAATTTCAGATATGGCTTCAAGCTTTGACCATTAACTTTGAAACTTTCACTATTTTTTGGATTCTCTATCTCAACCGCCCCATGTGGGTAGACTGTCCTAACAATAAAGGGACTGAACCATCTAGACCTTAACTTATCGAGAAAGAGATTCAACCTAGAATTATACAAGAGGACTTTCTGTCCAGGCTCGAATGACTTTCGTAGGATGGACTTGTCATGGAACATTTTCATTTTCTCTTTATACAATTTTGCATTTTCGGACGCATCATTCCTAATCTCTTCCAACTCATTGAGTTGGAGTTTTCATACCTCACCCGCGGCAGGTAAATCAAAATTGAAGGTCTTAATGGCCCAATAGGCCTAGTTTTCTAACTCTACCGGAAGGTAATAGGTGTAACACCCCGTAATTTTGAGGATTTAGTAATTAATTATTTTTGGGAGAAATAAAAATATTTAAATTGGAGAAACTTAAATTTATGATTTGGAGAATTTATTTGAGTGGGAAGAATTATTTATATTTGGCAACTTTAAGTTAAATTGTTCGAATTAATGTGTGTCGCATTTTGATGAAATTTAATCGGTTGAGTGATTTAACAGTCCAATTGATGTTATAGAAGTATTCAGTAATGATTGACATTAGAACCATAACAGAACACCAGTGTTAGAGATGAATTTATTGGGATTGTGGGATCAAATCTGTGAATGATAATTGGGATTTTACCATAGGAATTTGTGTTCTTGAGTGGGTGAAGATTTGTGAAAATCAATAATGCTAAAAGGTATGATTAGAATTCGTAATAGATGTAAAAAGATGATGAATATGATGTATTGAGATTGGAATTTGAGAAAAGAAAGCTTGGAGTTTCGTTAATGGTTGAACAACAACTCGGAGAAGAAGATGACATGTTCGATCGATCGATCGATGGAAGGGATCGATCGATCGATGGTCCCAGATTTTTGACAGTTCGCCCAGTTTTATATATAAGGGAGGAAATTAATATTTAATTTAATTCTTATGATTTATTTAGTGCTAAATAAATTGGAGGTACCTATTCCTAACAATTATGAGGAAACGTAATTGGGAAAATTTGGGAGGAATAAATGTGTGACACATTATGGGCGAATATTGGGAATTAAATTTTCAGATTTAAATACGTACCAAGTGAGCGAGTCCGGGTATGTTGATTATGTGACACTAAATTATTAAATTAATTACTGAGAGAATAGATTAATTTGGAATCGGAATATAGACTCGGAAAATATTAAGATATGGGCCAAGTGAACGATTTCGGGTATGTTGGTTGAGTGACATAAGGTGATAAAATTAATTAATGTATGGATTAATTATATTAGATTCGAATCATAGACTCGGGCAAGTATTATATTAATTAATGTGTAAATTAATTAAATTAGAGTCGAATCATAGATTCGGGCAAATATCATATTAATTAATGTGTGAATTAAATTAATTAGAGTGGAAGTTAATAAATTAATAAACGAGAAAATTAATTAAGTTGACTCGAGCCAGAGACTCGGGAAATTACAGGCTAGTGTTACGAGTTTTTGAGTACACAGTAAAGCCGGGGTTTATATTATATATATACGGTGTAGTGATAGTATATATATGTGTATATATTGTGTGTGATATTAAATATCAGTGACTAGATATTTATTTAATTTATATACTCTAGTGCATCAAGGGAGGTTGTGTGATGTGGGTAAACCCCCTAGCTTGAGGAGTAGGGTGAGTATATCCCTAGGTCATAGCGTCCGGTATATGGGTGAGGGGTTTATTTCACTTTCAGGGAAGGAATATGACCTCCTCCACTACGTTTATATTTTGGGCCAGGTTGGTGAGCGATTCCAACTTGGGTAACTAGGTTATGTGAGCACACCTAGTGAGATAGCACTTTAGAGGAAATCATCCAGCGAGGGTATACTCGAAGGGATTGATATACGTACGATAGATGTGTGGATGTTCGTAATAAAGGTGCGTATATAATGGTAATAAATATTATATGCGGGTAATAATAGAGTGTGTGATGTATTTATTTTATATAACTTGTGTCACGGTTATGTGATATTATTTAAAAGGAATTAATTGAGTTAATTATTGAGATAACTTATAACCCATTAACAATAATACTCGGTTTAGAGTAGAATGGCAAGGGGAGATTATACCTGGACTAGTTGGATGGGGTAGTATAATTAGGTGAGGTTACAGCAACCGTTAGGTGTGCACATTAGTGGAGGAGTGAGTATGTCCTAAAGAGAGTGCGACACTAACTTAAATATGAAGCGCATTCATTCATTTTAAATTACTACAATTAATTCACTTGCTAAATATTTTCAAATTGTTTTGTGTTCTAACCCTTGCTATAAGACTATTTTCAAAACCTTTTAGGTGTCCAGCCACAGGGACGTCAGACTTAATAGTCTATTCCAGAGACATGGAGCTGCCGCATATGTGGATGCTAGCAGGAGTTTGGATTAGACGCATCGTTCATTCCTTCTTAGAGTAGGAATCATTTATCAGTTTCAGTTTCCTTAGGGCATGCCGCCCAGAATCTTCTGTTGCAATTTTCATTTGTATTTATTCTAGTGTGGGTTGATTGTTGTTGAACTATTTACTTTGGTGGCCGATGGTTTATTCAGCAAATTGTGTAATTATTTATTCAGTTTATTTAATTTCAGTTGTGTGAATGGTTTATATTTATTTCCGCATGTACTGTTTTGTTTTATTAAAAAGTTAAAATTTGGCACCAACTTTTTGGAATACTAGGTGGTTAGTAAGTTTTAAAAAAGTTTTTTGACAGTGATGCTAAGGATGAACCAACTGGGATTCCTGTTTCAATTTGGTATATGACTGATCACCTGGTATTTTATTAGGCGGGGTGTCACAGATGGTATCAGAGCATCAGGTTCTAGTATCCTTAGGATCTGTGCGGCTTTTCACGTTTCAGCTTAGCGTTCTTTGATGTAAAACCCTATCGTAGGATTGTTGTATTCTCACACGTATGCGCATTTACGTTCTTCTTCCAATTACTTTATATTTGTGGATGAACTCATATGATTCGATTCTCATTTCAGATGCCGCCCAGGAGAGATAGAGCAGCTAGGGCATCAGGTGGAGATGAGACTAGAGAGGCTCATTAGGGGCTAGAGTTACCGCAAAAACTGCCAGAGATGATTTCGGGCGCACAGGTAACTGAATTAGTGGCGCTGACAGTTGAAGCAACAATGATCGCAATGGCAAGGTACTTTCCACGAGATCAGCCACATGCCTTAGTGGTACCGGATGTTCAGGCCCACCCGGGGCCGTCGAGGTGGCAACAATTACGAGAGGTTTTTCAAAAAGGGCATCCGCCAGAGTTTCGAGGGGTTCAGATGTGGTGCTAGCGTGTCAGTGGAAGAGAGATATCCAGTGTCACCTACGGATGGTAGATTGCAATGAGGTACATAAACAAATTCTAGACACTTTTAAGTTAGTGGGAGCAGTGCTACAGTGGTGGGAGTCGATCACCACAGTTGAGGAAAGGGATACATTAGCTATTGCAGAGTTTTGGGTGCGGTTCGACCGCAAGTATTTTTCGCCAGCAGTGGAGACCAAAATGAGGAGAAAATTTAGAGAGGTGACTCAGGGGGACCGTTCAGTGGCCGATTACGAGGAAGAATTCACTCGTTTGTCAAATTTTGTACCGGATGAGGTAAGCGATGAAGAAAAAAAGAAAGCAAGGTTCATGGATGGGTTAGTCTCGAGGATCAGATAACATTTGATTGGTAATCCCGCATTATTAGCTTATACAGATATCGTTAATGCAGCACTCCGACACTGCCAGGAATATCGCTTCCACGTGAAATAAAGCAGGAGGGGAGTGGAAACCAGCCAATCGGAGAAAGCAGGAGGGAACAGTACCAGTGGGGTATCCCAGCAGCAGATAGGTGGACATCAGGGGCAGGATTTCCGACAGGGGAATCAGGCCAAACAATTTAGATCTTCGGGCTATCGATAGAATGGCCAGGACTTTCGACAAGGCGATCAAGGAAGGGATCAGTGGCAAGGTGAATTTATTTGGAGGTGTTTCGTTTATGGGGAAGTGGGACACGTGAAGATATATTGTCCTAAGCGAGGCAGGGGTCAACTATAGGACGAGGTCGTGGATGTACATCCACTACAACAAGTCATGGGTGCGTTCGGGCAGGGGGAAGCTGCCCAGGAACCCAAGGATCAGCCATTGCAGCTAGAGTATGGAAGTAATTATCTTATATCCTATGGGCATGGGGTATGTTTTGGGTGACAGTGAGGATGTCACAATATAAAATTATTTTTGACTAAAATTCGCGAGTGAGTCGGATTCAGTGGGTGCGCTGGATGTAGCAACCATAGTATGTAGATAAAAATTTTCGTGGGGTAGAGAAGTCCTTTGGTGTTAACCATGAGAGAGTGGAGGTGTACATTGAGAGAAGGTTGGACGTATGTGAGGGGCCACTACTTTCGATAATTATGGGAGTAGGGTTGATAATTCTCCCAAATATCGACTGGATAGCGATGGATTTGAACTATTGTAGATAGTGGGGGGTAAGTTCTTGTGTTCGCGACACCAGGGTATGAATTTTACTAGGTATCACCTGAGAGGGCGTCTAGCCTATATATATGTGTGTATATATGTTGTCTTGTGTGGTGCGATAGACACATGATGAGGTCTTGTGTGCTCATATTTTATCCCGGTAAGTAGGGGTGTTTTCTGAAGTAGATCAGGGTGGTTAGATTTATTTTCGAGCAGGGAGAGATAGCTCGGGGTTTATTTTTTGCAAGAACTAGTGATAGTAAGGGCGCGGTATTTTATGTTGTCATTTGTAGCATAAGGGTAGACGTGTATGCTTTTGTGTTAAGAGATAAGTATTTGGGGGTACGTGCTATGGACTGAGGGTCTAACGGATCTCAACGACCGATAATGTTAGGTAGTAGTGTATTGGGGGGGTTCCTTGTTTGGATTTTGCTTTGCGAGATGTCCCACGCATGAAACTTAGCGCAACGTTGGAAGTGGGGAGATGTTTGGTCGTTAGTACATGGGTTGGGTACCCGCGCCAGTATATATATATGTAATATGACTACGAGTTGGAAGTTATATTACGGGTTACGACTAGCATAGTCAGGTAACTCACGTGCGGTAAAGCACGGGGATAGGGTGTATGGGCACCCGGTTTAATTAAGGCAACTCTTGTGCGGTTAAGCACGGGTGGGTGCCCTGATTAATTAAAATGAATATTTGCGTTACTCCTAGTTAGAAGCGGGAGAGATAGATATAACGAGCTTATAGGCACATGACTAGAGAGTGATATTCGAGACTTGGAGCACTAGGCTCATCTTAATCTCGAGGACGAAATTCCTTTGTAAGGGGAGAAGTATGTAACACCCCGTAATTTTGAGGATTTAGTATTTAATTATTTTTGGGAGAAATAAAAATATTTAAATTGGAGAAACTTAAATTTATGATTTGGAGAATTTATTTGAGTGGGAAGAATTATTTATATTTGGCAACTTTAAGTTAAATTGTTCGAATTAATGTGTGTCGCATTTGGAGGTCAAAATTGGAGAACGTTATAAAGTATTGCGGATGACAATTCTGAGTGCGCGGTTGAGTCCGGAAGGGTCGAGATAGTCAGAAAAGAGTACCTAGGGGTAGTAATCGGATCTCGGGGCATTTTTGGGCATAGCCGGGATCCACACGGGGTGATTGGGCCATTTTAATTAGGCCCATGGGGCCAAAACGGGATTAAGGGTTTTTAACCTAATTGAGGGACATATTGAACGACAATTAAAAATTCTAAACCTAGGGTTGAGAGAGACACAAAGGAAACAAATCTAGAAGCAAATTGGGAACCTTTTTGGAGACAAATTAAGGGACAAATTGGATGTTCGTCATCAAATTATTTTCTACACCAACGGATCAGACTCTACGAACAATCAGAGGAAAGTGGTTAACTGTTGTGATTCTTAAATTGATGATAATCAATTCATATTATGGGAGTGTATACCTAAATTCGTTTTTGGGTGGGCTATTGCATGAAATGGGTTTTTATGAAATTTAATCGGTTGAGTGATTTAACAATCCAATTGATGTTATAGAAGTATTCAGTAATGATTGAGATTAGAACCATAACAGAACACCAGTGTTAGAGATGAATTTATTGGGATTGTGGGATCAAATCTGTGAATGATAATTGAGATTTTACCATAGGAATTTGTGTTCTTGAGTGGGTGAAGATTTTTGAAAATCAATGATGCTAAAAGGTTTAAATGATGATTAGAATTCGTAATAGATGTAAAAAGATGATGAATATGATGTATTGAGATTGGAATTTGAGAAAAGAAAGCTTGGAGTTTCGTTAATGGTTGAACAACAACTTGGAGAAGAAGCTGACATGTTCGATCGATCGATGGTCTCAGATTTTTGACAGTTCGCCCAGTTTTATATATAAAGGGGGAAATTAATATTTAATTTAATTCCTATGATTTATTTAGTGCTAAATAAATTGGAGGTACCTATTCCTAGCAATTATAAGGAAAAGTAATTGGGAAAATTTGGGAGGAATAAATGTGTGACACATGAGGGCGAATATTGGGAATTAAATTTTGAGATTTAAATACGTACCAAGTGAGCGAGTCCGGGTATGTTGGTTATGTGACACTAAAGTATTAAATTAATTACTGAGAGAAGAGATTAATTTGGAGTCGGAATATAGACTCGGGAAATATAAAGATATGGGCCAAGTGAGCGAGTCCGGGTATGTTTGTTGAGTGACATAAGGTGATAAAATTAATTAATGTGTGAATTAATTAAATTAGAGTCGAATCATAGACTCGAGAAAGTATTATATTAATTAATGTGTAAATTATTTAAATTAGAGTCGAATCATAGACTCGACCAAATATCATATTAATTAATATGTGAATTAGATTAATTAGAGTCCAACCGTAGACTCGGGAAGTTCATAAATTAATAAATGAGAAAATTAATTAAGTTGAGTTGAGCTAGAGACTCGAGAAATTACAGGCTAGTGTTAGGGTTTTTTTGAGTACACAGTAAAACCGGGGTTTATATTATATATATACGGTGTAGGGATAGTAAATATATATGTGTATATATTGTGTGCGCTATTAAATATCAGTGACTAGAAATTTATTTAATTTATATACTCTAGTGCTATCAAGGGAGGTTGTGCGATGTGTATAAATCCCCTAGCTTGAGGAGTAGGGTGAGTATATCCCCAGGTCATAGCGTCTGGTATATGGGTGAGGGGTTTATCTCACTTTCAGGGAAGGAATATGACCACCTCCACTATGTTTATATTTTGGGTTAGGTTGGTGAGCGATTCTAACTTGGGTAACCAGGTTATGTGAGCACACCTAGTGAGATAGAACTTTAAAGGAAATCATCCACCGAGGGTATACTCGGAGGGATGGATATACATACGATATATGTGTGGATGTTCGTAGTAAAGGTGTGTATATAATGGCAGTAAATATTATATGTGGATAATAATACATTGTGTGATGTATTTATTTTATATAACTTGTGTCACTGTTATGTAATATTATTTAAAAGGAATTAATTGAGTTAATTGTTGAGATAACTTATAACCCATTAATAATAATACTCGGTTTAAAGTAGCATGGCAAATGGAGATTATACCAATTCTAGTTGGACGGGGTAGTACAACTAGGTGGGGTTACAGTAACCGTTAGGTGTACACATTAGTTGAGGGATTGAAAAACGTTACTAATACCGTTTAATACAATGATTAAACTGTATAAGCAACTCCGAGTTGTTTGTTGAAGAAACCCTTTTCTTTTGAAAATAAAAATGATAAACAACAAGATGTGTTTACAAAAACTTATGTACGAGAATAACCAAAACTTTGTAACCAGTTTTAAAACTAAGATAGTTTCAAAATATCATCACACTATAGAATGAGATGAGGAGATGAAGATAATCATAACACACTATTTTTAACGTGGTAAAACCTCTCCCAATAGAGGAAACATCCACGGTGACTTCTAAGTCACGAAAGTAAAAATCCACTAAAAACAAATAACAGTTACAAACAATACAACGTACATACACACAACTCAGCCTATTCTAAGTTTAGGAATATACCCCACTTGGTGTCCTTCTAACTTCTTTGTAGATCTGATTGTTGATGATGTTCTTCCAGTTTGATAACTTCCACTTTGCTTTAGCTTTCTTTTCGTCGACTCAATAATCTTGGATCTTATACCCAACACTTTCAGTGTGGTAGTGTGTCAAGTGTTTGATGTGATTTCTATCCACATTTATGAACTCACACACACTTAGTTTGTACAGAAAATCCTAGAAAATTACATATAAAGACTATATGCTGTGATTTTCTTTTCTTTCTTTCTTACAAAACTTGGAACCTTTTTGACCTTTTAATCTATCCCAGATTCCACGGATATCTTGCTTCAAAATCAGTCAAGATCTTAATCAATCTCAGTTTTGAAAAGATTTTCGAGATTGAAAACCTCCAAGTGAGAATCCAACTAGGTCAAGGTTTAGTTTCACAAGAACAAGAAACATAAAACATTTACAGATCTAAATCAACAAATATTTTCTTAAAACGAGAAACAAATATGCAGATCTAGTGATATATAACATGCAATAGTGTAGATATAAGATTTCTATGAAAAAGAAATACAGATCTCACCAAAATGTCTAAGTTGGTAACAAGATCACAGATCAAGAGGTTACAACTACAAACGATCAAACCAGTAACACCAATCTCTCTCAAACACTCAAGGTTGTGTTTGGATTTCTGAAAGTACGAAGGTTTGAATATGGTTTGAAGTTGTTTAGGGTTAGGGTTAGGGTTTCTAACTCAGTTTCCCTTTCTCTCTATTCTTTCTTTTCTTTTCTCTCACTTCTCTCTTCTCTTTTTTTCTCTCAATTTAGACGACTGCCAAAAGTCTTAAAATGCCGAGAACGAGAGGGTTTATATAGAAGCCAAGGAAGGTTCTGGATCGCTGATAGCAATCAACGGATGAGATTCAGTCTTCCTTATATTGACTTGATCCAAGGGTGCTAAGATAGCGGTTGGTTAAAACGAAGGTGATTGGTCCACAGTGATAACACATGGATAGTCTTAAAACACATGCAGGCCATAGATAACGTTTGATCTAACGATCCACAATACACCAGGCAGTTCTCTCACAAAACAAACACAAATGAGATAACAAGAGCATGACAAGTGTTGGCATTTCATTGGCTGGCAAACGCGCGTCCAAACTAATTACATGCAACACCCTAAAGTCTCTGGCGCATTGATATTCTACCCAATCAAACATTCAAATGAAAAACTAATTTTTCATAATAGCATTTTAACCACACAAAGTTTATAAACACACTTTTATTAAAGAAAACATTATTTTAAAAATGTTTAAAAATTCCCAAAAAATTATTAAAACAACATTTTAAGGGGAATTTAACACACAATCAATATGAGTAATATATACACATGTATGCACTTCTAATGTGTGTAGTGTGATACAATTTATACCTTGTTTGGATCATTGAAGAGGATTAGAGAGTGAACAAGTCTGAGGTTCTTTGGATTATAGGTTAGACAACAAATTTTGTCACTATTTCCAAATTAGATGAACACTTATACAATATAGACTTAAGTAAGTCAAAGGTATAAGGTGCTTCAGAGGGGTGAGTATGTCCTCAAGAGAGTGCGGCACTGACTTAAATATGAAGCGCATTCATGCATTTTAAATTACTACAGTTAATTCACTTGCTAAATATTTTCAAAATGTTTTGGGTTCTAACCCTTGCTATAAACTATTTTCAAAACCTTTTAGGTGTCCAGCCACATGGACGCCATACTTGATATTCTATTCCAGGGACATGGAGCTGCGGCATATGTGGATGCTAGCAGGAGTTTGGATTAGACGCATCGTTCATTCCTTCATAGAGTAGGAATCATTTATCTGTTTCAGTTTCCTTAGGGCATGCCACCCAGACTCTTCAGTTGCAGTTTTTAGCTGTATTTATTCTAGTGTGGGTTGATTGTTGTTGGACTATTTACTTTGGTGGTCGATGGTTTATTCGACGAATTGTGTAATTAATTATTCAGTTGATTTAATTTCAGTTGTGTGAATGGTTTATATTTATTTTCGCATGTACTGTTTTGTTTAATTAAAAAGTTAAAATTTGGCACCAGCTTTTTAGAATACTAGGTGGTTAGTAAGTTTTAAAAAAGTTTTTCGATAGTGATGCTAAGGATGAACCAACTGGGATTCCTATTTTAATTTGGTATAGGACTGATCACCCGATAATTTATTAGGCGGGGTGTCACAATAGGCTTTTCCATAGACAAGCCTATATGGGGATACACCCAGTGGTGTTTTGTAGGTAGTGCGATAAGCCCACAATGCATCCAAATTCACTGTTTTCTCGATGATTTCATGACCATCAAGCTAGCAAGACTTCTCAATAATATATCTTCTTGATAAATATATAACCCAATATTCTTCCCAGAATCTCCATTCTTCTACTTTCGCCCCAAGACTTTATTCTTTCTTTAACTTATTCTCACAAGCTTCATATCTCCACCAAATGACCCCGGATCTTCACCAAACTTTAGAGGTACCTGTAGAACTATAAAATAACTTATATTAATTTAAATTCAGGCCCAAAAAGTTTAGAAAATTACCAATTTGCCCTTGATTGTATTTTAGACCCCGAAATTCATAACATTTCCATTTTAACTCCGAATTCAACCAAATTTCAGGGAGAACTTTATTTTGCCTAGATACATATTTAAAAATTATTTTCAGGACCATAAAATTTCTAAAATTACAATTTCACTTCCTAGAGTTATTAAAATTTTATTTTTAACTCGAATTTTATTCAAACTTGCCTTTTCCTTTTATTTCACGAAACGACTATAAAAGCTCATTATTTGTGATACAATGGGACTAAAAAGGCCTAGATTTGGGAATAATTCATACAAAATAATGCACTCATCAATAGGTCTTTACCTTCCGCAACCATTCTCTTTGGAATTTCTTTGTTGGTGAAGTAGACCTTATAAAAAATGGATACAAAAGTCACGAGGGTGCTGAAATTCTTCTCCTTACCTCTAATGGATGCAACCCTCGTAACTCTTCTTTGTTGCCTTCTATTAAGTGGTAGATTATCAAGGACTGTACAAATGTTAACATTAGTATGTGTCGCAAAAAATATTATAAAATTTTCCAGAATTTAGGAACTACAAAATGAAGTGCAGCACGATGTGGAGGTTGCGACGTATACTCATGTAACATTGAGGGCTGTCCCCACTGTCGCGGCATCTTATGTGTTTTTTCTCACTCCGATTATTCTTGATGGATTTCCCATCCCTTTCCATAAATGTAGAAGTATTTTCCTTTCCAGTTCTTTACACTGGAAGTCCCCCAGTATACAAAACCTCATCATTGTTTCGAATGTAAAAATTATAATACCATGCAAACTTAACGAAGTTCTCCTTTGACCGGTAGAAGTGGGAGAACTCCATGGGAGTAATATCCCTGCTAAACTTATCCTTCCAAAGTATCAGCGAGGCAAGAATAGCCCTCTAACCATTTGGGTCGAATTGGACAGGTGCCAAGTTCACGACACTTAAGATTTTCCTGATGGGAACTGGCACATGTAGCCACAGCCCGTAGATGAGGCATGTAGAGGAAAACATACCCCATCATTGGGAACTGCAGAACATGGTTTTTGTTTCGCAATAGGAGTTAAACAAATAACTCCAGCAGGAAATTCAAAGGCTGGAGTCACTTGATTGACCCACTCTTCGGTCATGATGCATCAAATGTTTAAGGCTACAGGAGCTCTCTGAACTCTATCAGACGGGCCAACCGGCACATCTCTAGACTCAAAAGGCCCAACTGCTGTAACTTTCACTTCAACGGAATGATGGTTACTGGAGTTGATATCTTCCCCCATAGTCGCAGCTTCAGTAGTATTCCTTCAAGTTATGGAGTCCCCAAAATCAGAGTCAAGAATGGCATTATTGGGACAATCTTTAAGTATACAGGGTCCAATAGCCTTCAAATCCTTCACAGAAGGAATATTAGGAGGAGGAGTGCCGAAGTGAGTTTTTCAGAAGTCTGCTAGAAACTCTTGGGGGTCCCAACTCATAGGGATACAACAGGACCTGAAAAGCAGAAAGTCTCCGCTATTAGGTGACGCAAACACTATGGTCAGAAAAGCCATAAATAGAGGCCGCGGTGTATAATATATACATACAAATACAGAAAAATTACAAATTCAAACATGACTCTCAAAGGCTGTAGCCAATTACTCTAAGTTTCTGCTATAGCCTAAAGACTGTAGTCAGGAGGAATTACTACTACCAAGTGGACTTAGAATTACGGGAAATAAACGGGAGTTAATCAGCCTAGTCTAAAAGCCCCACCATAAGAATTAAGGCTGAAGCTAATCAGCTCAGAACCAAAGACTACAGCAAGGGGAATTATAATTATTACTGATACACAACCGCAACAATATAGCGCGAGTCTTACTACCAGCTGCGGCCAAACGCACAAACAGGTTTGTATTGAATCATGGACATGTTCTTGATGAGTTTTTTCATTTGAATTATCTATACCTATCGCTAAGGCATACATAATCCTTTTGCTCATGTATATGTTAAAATGGACCGTCGTTCTCGGGGATAAGAAAAGAAAGGGTCATGGCTCATGTGAATCGTATGAGCCGCCTACGTACCTCTGGAGGTTTTAAAAAATTTCATTTTTAAAAGTAAAAATATTTTTAGAGGATCATGCCCCCATGTAGTTCTGAGTAGAGGGACATGAATATTTTTTTTTTAATATTATAATGGTGATGAGAAGAGTCGTAGCGCATCGGAATTAAGGGTATAATTTCTTAAGATGGTCAAGGTTGACTGGACGTGCCATCTTTTCCCCATCAAGGTCGATGAGAATAGCGGCGCCGCCAGATAGGATCTTATTTACAATGTAGGGGAAACTTCAATTAGGCTTCAATTTCCCTGTGGGGTTCCATATAGGCTCTACTATTTCTTTAAGGGCTAAGTACCCTTCTCGGACACCACGATCCTTGACTCTCTTATTAAATGATCGCGCTATTTGGCGATGGTATCCTTGTATGTGATATAGAGCTTTCAGTCTCCTTTCGTCCAATAGGGATAGCTCATCAAGATGGCTTTGATGCCAGTCTTCCTCTCTGACTTTGCTTTCAAGCATAACATATAGTGAAGGGATTTCTATCTCCACGGGTAGGACTGCTTCCATGCTGTATACTAGAGAGTAAGAGGTAGCCCCAGTAGATGTCCGAACTAAAGTGCAGTATCCCTAGAGGGCATAAGGGATTTGATCGGTCCAATCTCATAAACTCTCGATCATCTTGTTGTTGATGACTTTGAGGTTTTTATTAGCGGCTTCGACTGCTCCGTTGGTTTGAGGTTGGTAGGGAAAATATTTGTGCCTCTGAATCCCATACTTGCCAACATCTTCTGTGACTTTTGCCTCAAAATGTAACTCATTGTCTGACAATAGCTCATGTAGGACCCCATATGGGTAGATGATATTTTTCTTAATGAACTTGGCCACCTTATTGGCATTCAGGACTGCATATGACTCAGCTTTAACCTATTTGGTGAAGTAGTCAATGGCAACTAGGATAAACTCATGCCCATTGGAGCCCTTAGGCATAACTTTCCCTATGATGTCGATCCCAATGTGGATAATGGCCAGGGAGAGGTCTTGTTGTACAATTCTCGCGGGGGCAAGTGCTAGAGGTTGGAAAACTACTGGCATTTAAGGCATCTTCGGACATAAGCAGTGCAATCCTGAACCATGGGAGTCCAATAGCAACTGTGTCAGATGATTTTCTTGGCGAGCATATGGCCATTCCTGTGAGGTTCTCATTCCCCGCTGTAGATTTTCTACATCATCTCTTCAATGTTAGCCCATGCGATGCAATGTAAATGGGTTCCATTGAAGTTTCTCTTGAACAATGCTTTATCGTAGACAATGTATTGGGTAGCCAGTATGCTTAGAGTTGCTCGGTCTTTTTTATTAGAATTTTGGGTTCAACTCCTACTACGAGAGTTATTTGTTCAACTCCTACTGCGGAACAAAAATCATGTTCTTTTTTAATGAAATTATTCGAAATGTAACAGCATCAGCCTATATCTTTTGTAGGATTTAATGGAGATATGAGAAGTACCTCTATGGATGTGAATATGACGTTTTGTATTTCTCCTGTCGAAACTTCTGTAGCTTGTTTTTTCTAAAACAGTGGATATAAAAGGATAAGAAGTGCATTCTTGATCGAATAAGTGTGATATGACCAATATGGTCCTTGTCACCGCGGAATGTTAAAGATAACTGTCTGCTGCCTTAGAACAGAGGATGCAGCCTAATACCTCTAGCATTGCACCCTCTTCACCCTTTATGACCACCTTTTGCAGCCACTAGTCGCTGCGTTATCCCGGACAGGCTGTGGCACCTCACCCCAAGCTGTGGCACCTCACCTTACACTTGACTTGTTGGTATGAGAACGATGTGTGCCCGATTTCTCCTATCATAAAAGTGTATGATTGATAAATATAAATTTGACATCATGTATTGTATTGCAGGTCCAACACCATATAGTAGATGTAATAATGAGACGATTTTGGTGTAGAAGATCTTCCTTGAGTTGTTGTCATTTAGCTCATTAAAGATTTTCAGACCCTTTATATCTACTGATTTTTGAATGCATGCCATAAATGATCAATCTGTTGTGTACGGTCATCGTGGAGATCATAAATTTCCTGCAACACGTTGTAATGATGTTGAGAATGATTGTATATGCAGTTATATTTTCTTAAAAATGAACTGGACATAGAGTTTTGTGACCTATCTATTATGTACATGCCTTGTGTAAAATTCATATTTTATTCTTGTAGTAGATCCAGGTGTAGTATAGAACCAAAGAAAGTTCAGTTTGGAATCTGGACGCAATTGCCAAATCACAAAAATGGTATGTTCGTCAACACACCGTGAACTATTCGCCCAAATCGACCTCAGTTAAATCAATATCTCTCCTCCTAGAACAATCAGATTGCAAAGAACGCATGTCTCTAACCTTCAGTCGATCGCCAATAGTCTTCGACTGATTAAATGCGACAGAGCAGACTTGACATGAAAATTTCTTTCTAGTTAATTTTATTTGGTAGATTCAATAACAATTGAAGCTACTTCTAACTATAGGCATCCTATGTGAGGGTATGAATTCAAAGTAGAAACAATAAATGAAATGAGTCCTATCTCAACTTAGAAGAAGCAAACCTAAAGAGCGTGGAAGCGAATGAATAGTGAAATTGAAAAAATTAAAACAAATATGTGAAATTATCGGATACTAAAATGTATTGAGAAAATATAGTCTGTAGTTAGGAAGAGAAAGAGTTGAGCAGATGAATCGTCTAAATCTAATATTCATGTGGAGGAGTTGAATCATCTAAGCACCCAGTTTTGTTGATTCATTGGCAAACGAAGTGACCGTGGGGTGAAATGAACATCACTAATAAATACTCTCTCGATTCCTCTTTTTCCCCTCCTCATTCACTGACCCATAGAAGAGAGAAAATCCGACGATGGCTTCCCCTCTAGACCAATACACGAGATTCACTTTTTTCTGACTTTCTCTAGACCCTTTATGCTGGTCTTATTATCCTCATTGAATGGAAGAGCTTTTAAGGTGTTAACGGTTTGTCATTTCTCTTTGAGTTCCATGTACATGAATTTTTTCTTTCGTTGACTCCACTGGCTCAACTTATTTCAACACTGCTTTAATTTATCCTCGATTGCCATAGAATTTACCCCCCCCCCCACACACACACAAAAAAAACATAATGTTTCTATTATATTTTCCCTCTTTGGACTACCATGCTTCATATCTAATAGGCTTGTGTCTCCTATTCATTATATTTGGCTCTTCATTCTACTCTCAGAACTGAACTGCAATAGGAATATGGTTTGAATCGTGTTTATTTATACGATACACAACAACATTTTAAGAACATCAAACTCCATTCTTGATTTTCAAACATTCTATCAAGTCTTTCCTCCACCCAATCCCCATTTTTCATCCCTCTGTACCATGTAAATTCATAGCCTTAAAACCGAGTTCAATTAGTTTACATATGTCAATCACCTATCTAAAATTGCGAACCTGTTAATTTGGTAGAATGGTTGTTCCTGTTTTTTCTGCGTTTGACATAATTTCATTGACACTCCCCCCACCTACCCCCACCCCCACATACACACATACCACGACTAAGAAACGACCTCGGACTATCGTGACTTAAATTACTCAACAATTTTTTATTCCTCCTTGCGTCGCTGAACCTCAAGTACCCCATAAAATCCTGTGATTCTCCATGACTGCCATTACAGAGAACATTTTTAATGCATATGTTTTGCTCGGACATTTATAAAACTCATTATTTTATCTTATTTCTAATTATCACCCATACAGATGTGTTAGGATAAATGTAAAACCAATGAGTACGTCATTATCGCTTAATTGATTCACACAAATTGTTTACTTAACTTTGTTACTTATGCATAGATTGTTGTAGGATTTATGCTCTACATAAAAAAATTAGAAATTGCCAGATTCATATTCATTTATTCAAAATCTCAAATGAAATATCTGAAATCAGCCACACATGCAACGCATGTGGGCACAACTAGTTAAAACAACTATGTGAAATTATCGGATACTAAAATGTATTGAGAAAATATAGTCCGTAGTTGGGAAGAGAAAGAGTTGAGCAGATGAATCGTCCAAATCTAATATTCGCGTGGAGCAGTTGAATCGTCTAAGCACCCAATTTTGTTGATTCATTGGCAAACGAAGTGACCGTGGGGTGAAATGAACATCACTAATAAATACTCTCTCGATTCCTCTGTTTCCCCTCCTCATTCACCGACCCATAGAAGAGATAAAATCCGACGATGGCTTCCCCTCTAGACCAATACACGAGATTCACTTTTTTCTGACTTTTTCTAGACCCTTTATGCTGGTCTTATTATCCTCATTGAATGGAAGAGCTTTTAAGGTGTTAACGGTTTGTCATTTCTCTTTGAGTTCCATGTACATGAATTTTCTCTTTCGTTGACTCCACTGGCTCAACTTATTTCAACACTGCTTTAATTTATCCTCAATTGTCCTAGAATTTACCCCCCCCCCCCACACACAAAAAAAAAACATAATGTTTCTATTATATTTTGACATTTTTCCTCTTTGGCCTACCATGCTTCATATCTAATGGGCTTGTGTCTCCTATTCATTATATTTGGCTCTTCATTCTACTCTCAGAACTGAACTGCAATAGGAATATGGTTTGAATCGTGTTTATTTATACGATACACAACAACATTCGAGAACATCAAACTCCATTCTTGATTTGCAAACATTCTATCAAGTCTTTCCTCCACCCAATCCCCATTTTTCATCCCTCTGTACCATGTAAATTCATAGCCTTAAAACCGAGTCCAATTAGTTTACATATGTCAATCACCTATCTAAAATTGCGAACTTGTCAATTTGGTAGAATGGTTGTTCCTGTTTTTTCTGCGTTTGACATAATTTCATTGACACTCCCCCCACCTACCCCCACCCCCACATACACACATACCACGACTAAGAAACGATCTCGGACTATCGTGACTTAAATTACTCAACAATTTTTTATTCCTCCTTGCGTCGCTGAACCTCGAGTACCCCATAAAATCCTGTGATTCTTCATGACTGCCATTACAGAGAACATTTTTAATACATATGTTTTGTTCGGACATTTATAAAACTCATTATTTTATCTTATTTCTAATTATCACCCATACAGATGTGTTAGCATAAATGTAAAACCAATGAGTACGTCATTATCGCTTAATTGTTTCACACAAATTGTTTACTTAACTTTGTTACTTATGCATAGATTGTTGTAGGACTTATGCTCTACATAAAAAAATTGGAAATTGCCAGATTCATATTCATTTATTCAAAACCTCAAATCAAATATCTGGAATCAACCACACGTGCAACGCACGTGGGCACAACTAGTTAAAACAAAGAGCACTGATATACTTACCGGACAAATTTACCGAATAATTACCGGATGCCCTTTTTTTTTCTTCCTTTCTTTGTGTTTGTTAAAGCTTTGTGAAAAAAACTGTTTCAAAAAATAAAAATTAATTTAATATCAATAAATAAAAAGTTATTTTTTTTACATTTTTAAACAGTTTTAAGAAATACAAAAAATGGTTTAAAAATTAGGGGTGCCGCTGGCGCGAACCTTTAAAAATAAGAAAATATTTGGTAAATGGATGTTTGAGGTACTAAATGAGTTAAAAATAATATAAAAAAATAATTTCTTATTAGAATAGGCAAATTGGTGCCGTTGGCGCGGACCTTAAAAATAAGAGAATATTAGGCAAATGGGTGTTTGAGACATTAAATGAGTTAAAAATAATATAAAAAAATAATTTCTTATTATATTAGTTTTTTAAGTCGAACTTTAAAAAAAAAAACTATTCTAATAAGAAATTAATTTTTAAGTCGAACTTTTAAACAAAAATTGGTTTAAAAATAAGGGGTGCCGTTGGCGCGAACCTTTAAAAATAAGAGAATATTGTGTAAATGGGTGATTGAGGACTAAATGAGTTAAAAATATTATAAAAAAAAAAAATACTAATTAAAAATAACAAAAAAAAAACTATTTTAAGAAAATAAAATAAAAAAACTGTTTTTTATATTAATAGGAAAACTATTTTTTAAATAAAAAAATGTTTTTTTTTTATATAAACAGTTGTTAAAATAAAAGAATAAGAAACTAAAGAAAAAAGGGGAGATCCGGTAATATTCGGTAAAAGCATCCGGTACATATCTCATTAAACAAAAAATAATTTAAAAAATAAGGGGTGCCGCTGGCGCGAACCTTTAAAACTAAGAGAATATTGGGTAAATATGTGTTTGAGGGACTAAATGAGTTAAAAATAATATAAAAAAAAACATACCGCGCCATATTCAACACACAGTTTGATTAGTGTCGTTAGCCCGGATCCACATCCAACAAATGATGTGAGTGTGCAAATGTGGGTCCACGCTAGCAATAGTAATCAATCTCGATATTATGTCAATAAACATAATTTTATTTATTTATGAAAGAAATATTTTTTAATTTAATTTTAATAAAAACTGTTTAGTTAATATAAAAAAAACTTTTTTTTTATATCAATAGGAAAACTGTTTTTTTTTATATATATAAAACTGTTTTTATTTCAATTGTTAAAAACAAAATAATAGAAACTTAAAACTGTTTTATATTTTTTAAATAAAAAACTGTTTTTTTTTTATATAAAGAGTTGTTAAAATAAAAGAATAAGAAACAAAAAAAAGAAAAGAAAAAGGGGAGATCCGGTTGGGAAGAGAAAGAGTTGAGCATGAATCGTCCAAATCGTCCAAATTCATGTGGAGCAGTTGAATCGTCTAAGCACCCAGTTTTGTTGATTCATTGGCAAACGAAGTGACCGTGGGCGTGGGGTGAAATGAACATCACTAATAAATACTCTCTCGATTCCTCTGTTTCCCCTCATTCACCGAGAAAATCCGACGATGGCTTCCCCTCTCCTCATCACCCTCTCTCTCCTATTCTCCACGACCCTGGCCGAGATCCGGGTGACCGAAATCAAATCCGACAACCGGCCCATTATCCCCTTGGACGAGTTCGGGTTCACCCACGACGGCCGCCTCGAACTCTCCGTCTCCAATTTCTCCCTCTCCAGCCCCTCCACCGATCTCGACCTCTCCAAAATCGGCTTCTTCCTCTGCACCCGCAACTCTTGGCTCCTACAAATCGAAGACGCCGAAATCATCTCCCGCATTCTCCAATCCCATTTCATCCAAAAAGTCTTCACTTTCCAATCCCTCAACTCCTCCTCCTTTTCCACTCATTACAACCAATCCGACGCAGACGATCAATACACTCTCGTTTTCGCCAATTGCCTCCAGTTAAAAATCTCCATGACCGTCAAATCCGCTATGTACAATCTCGACGCCAAAACCAACACCCGTGATTACTTATCCGCGGGTAAAACCATTCTCCCCACCCTTTATTTCCTATTCTCCCTCATTTATTTCATTTTAGCTGGCTCTTGGATTTATGTTTTGTACAAGAAACGGTTAACTGTTTATGAAATCCATTTCTTCATGCTCGCTGTTTTAATCTTAAAAGCATTGAACCTATTGTGTGAGGCCGAGGATAAATCGTATATTAAGCGAAAGGGTAGTGCGCACGGATGGGATGTTTTGTTTTACATATTTAGTTTCTTCAAGGGGATTACTTTGTTTACTTTGATTGCGTTGATTGGGACGGGCTGGTCATTTTTGAAGCCGTATTTGCAGGATAAGGAGAAGAAGATTTTGATGATTGTCATTCCGCTTCAGGTTGTGGCCAATATCGGGCAAGTTGTGATTGACGAGACGGGTCCGTACGGGCTGGAGGGGCCGATTTTTTTGTTGGTTGATTTTGTTTGTTGTTGCGCGGTTTTGTTCCCGATTTTGAGGTCCATTAAGAATTTGAGGGAAGCGGCGCAGACCGATGGGAATGGGAAAGGCGCTGCTAATTGGATGAAGTTTAATTTGATGAAGTTGAGGCTTTTTAAACAGTATTACATTGTGGTTATTTGCTACATTTATATCACTCGAGTGGTGGTTAATGCGTTGGAGACGATTACCTCGTACAAGTATCTTTGGACTAGTGTGGTGGCGGGGGAGTTTGCGACTCTTGCTTTCTATGTGTTTACGGGGTTGAGGTTCAAGCCTGAGGCACATAATCTTTACTTTGTTATTGATGATGAAGAGGAGGAGGCTGCAGCTGAAGACGAGTTCGAACTGTGATGTGATCTATTTTCTATGAATTCATGTTTACGTGGTCAAATTCATAAGTTTTAGGTAGAAGCCGCCAAACCTGTAATACGAGTTGTCTACTTCTTTTTTGACCTTTCTATCACTCTCTTTCCCATTTTTCTTGTGCATGCTGTTCTTGTTCCTAGTAGTATATCAAGCATTTTTATGTGAGTGAAGAATGGTTAATATTTTACATAAATTTCAGAGTAAAAAAAAAAGAATTGACCGTGAGGTTATCAAATTTGAAGAGTTAATCGCGAATAATTTCTCAATTGATTCCTCATTAAACCTACAACAAAATCCACATACTACAAAGTCACTTGTCTTTTCTTAAGAAAGAACTGGACAAAGAGTTTTCTGATCCATTTGTGTGTATACGGATAATTTATTTATTTATTTATTGTATTGAATTAAAAAAATAGTTGTTTATAAGCAGATATACATTTCACATGATTAAGAAGTCTGTTGGTTGTATTATTCCCCTGCTGTTTAACAGTTGAAAAAAGAAACCTATATCGCCCTTATGACGAGCCTATTATGATATTTGAAAACCGACATCTCTAAATTTTTTTAGTTATTTTATTAAATAGAAAAAATAGTTGTTTATAATCAGATATACATATGTGAGTAGAAGCTAATTAATTTGAATGAGTAAATCACACAATATTATGGTTATAAAGATAAACTTTTATTCTTCTATTCTTCTTATGTTGAATGATTACATTCAATCAGAGTTTAAATGACTTGCAAACAACCTCTTCCGCTCCTCCTTTATCCAAGCTTGGAACCAGCAATACAAAATGAACTTTTGCATTGGCGGAGTTAAAAAAGGTTCCCCATTCGAAACTAAGAGTTGTTATCTTTATTTTTGTTCTGTAAATAAAGGATACTTTTAATCAATGTTGAAGATGAAAACTTTTTAATCAATGTAAAATTGTGTTCTTCGATTATGTGTGAAAACGTAAAGTGGATTATTAATTTTAGAATTCTAAAAAAGGAAAGTATGAATCTTGATTTGAGAAGAAGTGAGTAAGTTATAAGTGAACACGAAAACCTGGTCTTCAATCTTCAATCTTCAATCTTCAATCTTCAATCTATCTTCTTCCTGTAAAGAATAACATATATATCCTTTGGTCGTCGTTCAATTACGTCTCAAAAAAGAAAGCTAAAAGGGTGTAAGTTAGAATAAAACACCAATTCATTTTATGTCATACCTGGTTTTGAATCTTCAATCTATAATCTTCCTGTAAGGATAAAAGTACGTATTCCTTTGGAGTTTATTTTTTTATTAACACTTCCCTTTGAAAATTGAAAATGCCGCGCCTTTTGGGCTGGATTCCTTCGTTTATGACCTTCCCTGCATAAAAAATCTGTTCCGGAACTGTAAAGAATAACTACTTGTGATTTCATGTTTGTATATCTTACTGTCCACTCTCCATGAGTGTAAAGCGTAGGGCATTTGTAAAAGATCGAATATTCCATCTATTCTTTTCTTAATAGACGTTGATCTAATATAATAAGTGAGATTATGATTGATAATAGCACCAACTGGATGAATTAATCAGATCCAAAAATAAAACGGATCAATCTGTGATGCAATAGTCTTAAATGACTGTAATGTAAATGCGTAAAGAGGCCTGAATCAGAGTTATTGACTAACAAAGAGCAGTGGATTTTTGTTAGAGATGAGTTTCTTTTAATGATCCTTTATTTGCGTTACGGTTCATGAATGTCATTTCTTGAACGATTACCCTCCATTATTCTATGGAAATTGAAATAGTAAGTTGTTAGATGGATTTTGATTGAATATAAGGAATTTTTATGTAGTTATATTAAATATAGTGTTTTATGGTTAAGTAAATGAAATTGGATATTTTGATTATCGGTAGTAATTTTTTTTAAATGCATGAATTGTATTTTCTAAGTCGAGTCCAAAGAATGTTGATTGCACAATAGAATAAAATACTAAGTTAAATGTAGTCTAAATTTTTCTAATTTAATTTTACTACGTAATTGATTATAAAAATTTTGGAAGAATAAATACTCACTCAATATCTAGACCTCTGTATTTTTTATTTTGAGAATTTGTGTGGAGGTCTATGTTATCATCGTACATACTTGATGATGAGGGCAATGTTCTCTTATGTCCCTGTTTAGTGTAGGGTATGAGTATAAAGTTTTATTCATAATTGCAAGCAAAATCTTTAGAAAATATATGTTATTTACCTGTGATTGAGACATTGTTAATGGATAATCAGTGTTGAATATATCTTCGTCGATGATTTTTGTCCCTATGTAGGAACGGGACCCATGCTTCAAATTGTAATTGTCAACCTTGATTTTGAAGTTGTATGTCTTGCCCACTATATTATTGATTAATGTGTGGGTATTTTGTTACTGTCTTGTTCCTATAATATTGATTTTTTGATTAGTTTTAGAAATATAAAATGAAATTATATGTTGTTTTATATATGTTATTACCCTTTCAAATGATGCGCGTAGCTGTGTCACAGGGATATGAAGGATATTCTCTGCTTCCTTATTAAAAACGCAAAAGTTGTTACACCCGTTGTGTCCTCGACTTTAAAACTCAAGCGATACATGCGTTAAAAAAATGTCCTCGACTTTATGGTTTGTTGTTTCTAATTGTTAGTATCTAGTACTTTTTACCTTGGTTTGGGGAATTTTGGTTCAATGTTGCAATGGTAGCACCAAAATGTTGTAGATAGTGGGTTACACTTTCTATTACACTCTGTGCATGATAAGTATAACCAACCATATAATTTCATTTTACATGAAAAAAATTATATCTAAAAAAATTATACCTGAGGCACATGCGGAGTTATACACCCTAGACCTATAGACGTGAACATGCTGACCATGTAAAGACAACATCGCTCCGAATTGGTATAGTCAGGCCATGACAGTGGATCATTACATTGTCGTCGGGACGAAGGAGATGTATATCGCCTAATTATTGAGGGCGATAGGGTCAAACAATACTTGATTATGACTGGATTCTATGGAGCATATCCAGTCATCCTTATCCAACTAGATCACCATCTGATCACACCATTGGTGCAGCGCTGAGCCAGGAGAAACACATTCCATATAGGCCTGTCAACGGGTCGGAGCCGGGTCGCTTTTAGGGATATCCAGATCCGTGTAATCGGGCCTTCATCGGATTCGGATCCGGGTCCGAGTCTTCATTGGGTCTACAATGTTGAATCCAGACACGGATCCTTTCAGGTCTTCGGGTTTGGGTCCGGATCTTGCCAAATATATACATTTATTTTATATTATCCCCCTTGTTTATTTTTTAATCTTAAATTAAAATATTTTGTAATGTATTATAGAATATTATTAGTATAAATAAAACATATATTATTTATATTTATTATATACATAAATATATATATTTATATATATATTACTTACATGTTATATTGATAAGATATATTTATAAATATATATAAATTTATAGTATATGTATATATATTTAAAAAATAATAATGTACAATTCGAATCGAGTCTTCGGATCCGGGCTTGTATAAATTCCAGACCCTACCCATTTAATAAATGGATCTTCAGGTCTCGGGTCCAAAAAAATATGCTCAGACCCTATTATACGAATCGGGTCCGGGTCAGGTCCGAGTCCAGACCCGACCCATTGACATGCCTTCCATATACTAGTGGGCTAGATGGCTATTACACTACAGAATGTAGAGGTTCTACTGGGGTTTCAGTATATGGAGAGCGTATAATTATGGTCGGACACTGATGATGGGACTAATGAGTGGCATGACATGCTCTCATAATTCTTGGTCGTTCACGTGATCCATTTGAGTTGAGAGACTGGTCACTTTTCCCACTTACCCGATGCTGCAATTGCTCAAATGGCTCAACAGCGCACCCATGCTATTATACTGATCATAATTGGTGGTTCGTTAATTTTGAACTAGTCATCCTCTCAAGTTAGGCTTATGTTTTTACCGCTTTGCGAGACTCAAAGGGCTCGGGATATGATGAGCTGGGCAGTGCAGTTCTTGCCCGCCTCTATAGGGATATGTGTTGTGTGTCCCACAAGTCGAGTAAGGACATTGTTATCCCATTGATTCTACTACGAATATGGGCTTGGATGAGACTTATACACATTTTCCATGAGCAACTATCGCCACGCATGTATCCTCTAGCATTTGGGCTGGATGCATTGCCAACGATACATACGCAAAAAGCTTCTTATCAAATGCCATTGATACCCGTTGTAGAGCAAAAGTCACTCTCAAAATTCCCTTGAGTACCTACAAAACTTGTCTAAAAATAACTCGTATTGTGGTAAGTACGGGTATCAATCCTACTTTCAAGGTGAAACAATTATTGTGAAAACGTGCAGTTCCAAATTTTTTTTATTAAAATATTTTTTTATTTTTTTATTTTTAAAAACAATTTCAAGGGAAAATTTAACTAACAAATGATAAAAATTATAAAATTTACTAAATAATGAAAAAAATGTGCAACCGAGTGTGAAATATGTGAGAACGTCAAGAGATGGATTACACTGCATTTTCAATTATTTTAATTTCTTAATTTATTAATTTTGAAATATTTCGAGATAATATTAAATCGATAATCTAACTCTCGTTAAAATTATAAATTTAATAAAATATTTTTCAAAAAATTAATTTAAGAATGTCACACAATGAAAAACTCCTATTTCCAGAAAACTACCCGCTAGGATCAATTTAAAGAAAACAATATCAATCCTCAAATTTCAATACCGAATTAATATTCAAATATCGGAAAAAAACCTATCTCTAGATTGATTCCTAAATTCAAACATTAATTCGTTCAATTAATTTACTAACTCTCGTTATATAAATTAATTAGTGACGGTTAAAATTAATTTACCTAGAACTATAAAATTAATGAAACCAATTAATTAAATTAAAATCATTCGCAGTGCATCCCACCCCTTGAACGGGGTATTTAGCCAAACATTCTCATGTTAGAATAAACAACATTCAATAAAATATCAAAAGATGACATAAAATTGAATAGAGAAATAGAATACAATACGCAAGTCTCCTTGTCGAATCGCGTTCATGAAATGCGTCTCAATCTTCTCACTAATCCAGCACTTGATTACACCAAAAAGAAAAAGTAAAAAAAACTAAAAATTTATTCTAAAACTAAACTAATTTTTTTTTGGAATTTTTTTATGACCCTAAATTGTACATAATATACACATTATTTTTTTCTCTCTACGTCTCTTTTTTTTCCTGATGAGAGTCTTCTCTTCTTATATGAGATGCTCTTTTCTTTTGATTGACCCACGATGCTTTTCTTGGATTGTTGGGTGAGAGATTTAAGGGATTTGAATGGGTTGAAGATGGCATGGGATAAGATCCCGATTTTGTTGGGATTTGAATGGGTTTAGTAAAGGGGCGAAATCGGGTTTGGCAGAGTTGGGTAGCACTGTCCGCAGGTTCGCGGGTTGGGCTGTGGTCGAATCAGACCATGACAAGTCCGATCGGGTTTTGGGGTTGGCGGCAATATGGGTTGGGCTCGAGGAAGTCACTGGCGGGTCTCGGTTTTGGGGGCCTCGCCGGATTGAGCAGAGGGTGAGGAGGTAGGGGTCGAGCTGGATTCAGGCCGTGGTATCACTGGCAAATCCGGCTGAGCGGGTTAGGCTGGATCAGGTTACAGGTTGGGATGAGAGTGTGAGGTGAGGGGTTCGATTGGAGCTAAGGTGGGGGTATGAGGGAGATGGGTTTTTTTGGTGAGAGGAGAGAGAATCGTGTTTGGTGGAAGGATGATGATGAATAGTAGACGGTGTGTGGTTGTGTGTTGTGGGGTGTATGGTAGGTTAGGTGTGTGTGTGAGTTTCAGTTTGTAAAAAAAAAATAGAAATAAAAACTAGATAAAATTAAAATCCTACTAAAAAAAATAAAAAATAAAAATAATAAATCTATTAAATTAAAAGGATTCTAAATATATATATATATATATATAATAAAACTATAAAAATATATATAAAAGACACAAAATAATAACACTCTATTAAAACTAAAAAATATAATCCTAATAAAATAAAATAAATAAAAAATATATAAAATGAAATCTAATAAAAAATAAATTCCTAAAAATTAATCCCAATAAAATAAAGTCAAGAATAAAAATTAAAAACTAAAAAAATCAAAATAAAGAAATAGAAAAATAGAAAATAAATCCTAGAAATTTCTAAATAAATCTAAAATAAATCCTAAAAATAAAAATGACTCAACTAAAAATCTAAAAAAATAATAAAGGTACAAACTCAACACACACAGGCTCGGGGAATGGTCTGGGCTCGGTGTAGGCTTAGGTTTGGGTTACGAGACTGTTTCGGAGCATCGGATCACATCGGGGCAAGCTCAGAATGGACTTCTCACTTCACGGTCTCTTTGGATTTCTTCGATGCACGCTTTTGACCGCTTTTGCATCGCAATTGACTGGATTTAGCATTATTTAACACTGCGACTGCGTATTGACCTGCAAAATAATAAAATACGAACATAAGGCCAATTTTAATTAAAATGAGCGACTAAAATGCATCTATTCGGGGTATAAAATAGACACTTTTGGGTGCTTATCACACCATCCCCAAACAGAACATTGATAGTCCTCGAGCAAAAATTAGAGAGAAATAGAGATAAGTGACCAAAAGTGTGCCACTTTCGCAGGCACTGGCGATTGCACTTAGCATGTGCAACAAACCGTTAAACTTGTAGGTTGCCCTACAGGACAAGTGGTGTCTCGTGAGGGTTTGCAGTAAATGTACCCACAAAATTCAAAAACTTATTTAATTGCGGTATATGATTTGATGATGAAACCCTAAACAACCCAATTTAAAAAGGACATCAAGGAACACCGTATTCAACTATCAAAATAAGATATGAATTTACTTAATAACAAAAGTGTAATCCTTCCTAAAACTCAGCGTGTGTAGTATGAAACAATCTTAAGTATCATTAGAGTAATTCCAAGATCGCCTTTATAGAATCAACGCTTTGACTTCAATTGTCACTAGATATCTCTCTCCGAATCAAACTCTCTGAGAATTGGGTAAGTGTATATCTCTAGTGTGTGAGGATGTGAGTAAATGTAAACAAGTTCAAACTGAATCACCTTATACTCTTGACTCACTTGAGTCTGTATTGTATAAGTGTTCATCTAGTTTGGAAATTGTGATAAAATTGTGTCTATCCTAGAAACCAAAGAACCCCAGAGTTTGGTTTGCTATTTCATTCATCTTGCTTGATTGATAAAGATAATTTTACCAACACTCACACATTAGAATTGCATTTATACTTTTCATATTGCATGTAATTGTGTGTATATATGTTGAGAGTGTTTAAATCCCTAAAATTATTTTTTTAAAATTTTCTTGGGAATTTTATAAACTTTTAAAATAAGGTTTTTATTAATTAAAATTTGTTTTTAAAAAGTTTTGGGGTCAATCTGCAATTATGTATTGGTGGTTATATTCGCTGGATGTTTGCTTGGGTAGAATCCGAAAGCGGCAGTGAATTCAGGGTGCATTTGTAACTATTTCTAGGCGCGCGTTTATTAACCTCTTTGTGCCCTACACCTGTTGCACTCTGATTAGTTGAATCTGTGTTTCTTCTAAGAGAGTAAAACATCGAATGTTAACATCCCTTGGATCATTTTTATCAATGATCTGCACGCACTCGTACATAATCCATGTGAACCTCTTTTGAGCCAATCAGGAGTATTATAATCACTGCCTCTGTTTAAACCATTGGATCAAAGTCAATCATACAAGACCAGAAGCTATCCCTTGATCTTGGTCTGTGTTCTCGAATCTTCTCAGCCTCCTATAAAAGGACCCCTACCCTCAGTCATCTGAGACTTTTGCCACTTTTTTCACTCGAGAGAAAAGAGAGAGAAGAGAGAGAAAAGAGAGGAGAGAAAGAGAAACAAGAGTTAGGAAACCCTAACCCTAATTCGTCCAAAACTATTTTCAAACCTCAACCTCTTTCAAAACCTGTATATACCAAACACAACCTTGAGTGTTTGAGAGATTTTGAGTGATTTGTTTGTTAGTTTTTTTGCTGTAACCTCTTCGTTCCCAGATCTTGGTATCAACTTAAACATATTTTTGGATCTGTGTTTCTTCTTTTATAGAAACCTTAGATCTAAAGCGTTTCATGTTATATTACACATAGATCTACATTTTTAGTTTCTCATCTTGAGAAAATATTTGTTGATTTGGTTATGTAAATGTTTTTAACTTCAAAATCAACAAAATACTTTTATGTTTCTAGTTCTCTTGAAACAAGACCTTTGACCTAGTTTGGAATCGCACTTGGTGATTTTCAATCTCAAAAATACTTTCAAAACCTGAGATAGATTAAGATCTTGATACGTCTTCTGAGCAAGATAGCCGTGGATTCTGGGATTATTATAAAGGTCAAATAAGGTTAAGTTTTGTGAGAAGAGAGAAATAGAAAATCACAGCATATAGTTCTTATATGTAATTTCTTAGGACTGGTTGTATGAAATAAGTGTGTGTATGCGTGCATGCATGTGTTAGAAAGCACCTCCACAAACACTATCACCCTACCACACTTAAAGTGTTGGTAATAAGATCTTAAGAACAAGAGTCAACGTAAAGAACTTGAACAAATTGGAAGTTAGCAAATTGGGAGAACAACATCAACAATCAGAACTGCAGAGAAGTTATAAGGACACCAGTGGGTACATTCCTAAACTTATATAGGTCTGAGTTGTATGCATGTTTGTTATATAGTTTCTAACTGTTAAAATCTGTTTTAGTGGAATTTTTTTGGTTTACTCCGTAGAGGGAGTCGTGGATGTTTCCTCAGTTGGGTGAGGTTTTACCACGTAAAAAATTCTTGTTCTTAATCTTTCTACATCTCCTCATCTAATTATTGGTTGTGCTGAGTCTAAAGTTTTTAAACTGATTTATTAAACCTGTTAACAAATCTTGAACTGGTCTCGTACATATTTTTTAAACACGTCTTGTGATTAATTAGTTTTGGTTTTAAAGAAAAGAGTTTCTTCAAAAAACTGTTCGGAGTTACTTAAATAGTTTAATTTATATTAAATGGCTTTAGTAACAGATTTTCAATTGGTATCAGAGCTTTGTAAACGTCTTTTAAAAAGATCATGTGTTTCTGAAATTATTTTCTAAAAATCAAACATGGACGAGAAAAATGAAAGATTTGGTAACTTGGCCAGACCTCCTATCTTTGATGGAACCATTTTTTCTTACTGGAAAGTAAGGATGATTTCTTTCATTCAAGGAACTTTGGGAGATGATGTCTGGGACATTGTTGAAAATGGAAACATTTTTCCTACTAAACCAGTCACTGAAGGAAGTAATGAGAGGGTTAAGAAAGTATTAAGTGAGTTCACACAAGAAGAGAAGCAAGTCTCTCGCAACAATAACAAAAGAAAGAATGCCATATTTATGTCCATAAATGAACATGAGTTCAAAAGAATCTCATCCTGTACCACTTCTAAGGAAGCTTGGGACACTTTGGTTACTTCTCATGAAGGTGCCACTATAGTTAAGGCTGCTAAAACACAAATGCTCATTCAACAGTATAACTCTTTAATTATGTCTGAATCTGAGTCATTTGATGACTTCTATATGAACTTGACAGATATTGTGACAAAACTGCATGCTAATGGGATAACTTATGACAGACATGAAATTATATCTAAAATTCTGAGATCATTACCACAGAAATTTGACAACAAAAGATATGCTATTGAGGAAATGTGTGACATAAATCTCACTCCTGAATTACTCAGTAGTAAATTAAGAACTGTGGAAATGGAATTAGAATTTAAGAAACAATTGACCCAGTCCCATAGGAAACATACTAGTTCCAATCTGAGCTTTTATTTCTAAGTTGATTAAACCTGAGTTTAACATTCCCAATGATGACTCTGATGAGGAATGCGATATAGAGAGTTTGGACAATCAGAATGTCTTAATGTCAAAACAGTTTAAGAAAATTATTAAGTTTAGAAACAACATGGCAAACAAACAAGGCAAGTCTAATTATCCAACTCATTCTAATCATAAACCTTATGAGAAAAGTCAAGACAAAAATCACAAGGACTCTCACACTAGACCTAACAGAGACCTTAAGAAGACTGAATGCTTTATATGTGGAAAACTAGGACACATTGCACAAGATTGTAGAGTTAACTTGAACACTCAAAATAAACACGCTAGAGCCAACATTTGCAAGACATGGGATGATTCAAACGACTCTGAAAATGGGGAACCTGAGTCATCTGATATTTTTTATCCTTGCATGTCTTTCTTTGCCAAGATTATCTATAATAATTATATGCCTGTGTTTGTTAGTGAGGATGAATCTAGTAATTTAACTTTTGTTGTTTTCAATCATGCTGTTACTAGTTTAGATGCTTTAATTACTGAGAACAGTGCTATTTCTACCTCGGGGTGTGTGAGTTAAAGGGAAAGCGCTAATGACGATGTCAATGGGTGTGTGAGTCCAAGAAATGAAGCCTTAGAGGTCACTTCACACACTACACTTAGTGACTCGGACAATGAAGATCTCCCAGATATTCACACACTTTATGCTAAAACTCTCAAGAAAAGTACTAGACTTGAAAAGGTTGTGAAAGATCTCACCAAGAAGTTAGAAGATCTAAGCATGATGGTCAAACTTAATGTTGAAGAGTATACTACCCAATGTCTAACTCATGAAAGTGAAATCAAAATGTTTGATCAAAAACTGATAAATTTGACTTAAACAAATGAAACTCTGGAGAAAAAATACAAAGGGACATTGTTAGAATTGGAACAAACTAAAGAAAAGACAGGAACCGTTTTCAAAAAATTTAAAAATTTGAAAATAACTCAAATTGTTTTGATGGATTTGTTGCTGAATCTAAAACCAATTCTGATGATCGAACTGGAATAGGGTTTTGCCCCAATTTGAAGACACAAACAAAATCTTTTGAACCTATCAAGTTTGTGTCAGGAGGTAAAAGACCTATTGAAACCTGCCCAGACTTTCATTATCTAAAAACTGAGTTTGACTCAAAACTTCAAAATTTTGACATTGGGGAATCAAGTTGCTCTAAACATAAAAGTTCACCAAAGGCTAAATATGTTTGCCCCTTCATTAGGAAGAGTGAATCTACATTCAAAACTGTTTTATCTAGGAATAGGGTTCAACCTCAAAATTCCTTAAAGCCAATGTTTAGAGATTTTCCTAAGGAGACTCCAACCTTGAGCAATCTTTATTGCTCCTACTGCGATATATACGGCCATTGTTTGGATGGTTGCTATGCTAGAAGACTAGTTAAACCTGTCTGTAATCCTCCTATTTATCAAAACTTTAACTATTCTAGGAGAAGCCACAACAATTATGTACTGCCTAGACAACCAGACAAAAACTCTAATTATAGGAAGAGAAAAACCAAACCTAAAAGAACATTCCCTAGAAGGATTCCTAAATACTTTCCTAAGCCAAATGCTCATGTGTTTCATCAAATTCAAAATCATGCGCAAAATATTTTTCAACAAAAATCGAATGCTCACAAATTTTATCAATTGAGAGCAAATAAAAGCAAAATGAAAATAAGAGAAATTTGGGTTAGAAAAGATGATCTATTACCCCAGATGAAGTGTAACATTTTTATTACTGCTTTAAAAGCTGAACACACATCGTCTGGTTGGTATTTAGACTCTGGATGTTCTAAACACATGACTGGGGATGATACAAAACTCTTGAACAAAACCAGCTTTGCTAGAGAAAAGTTATATTTGGTGATGGAGTATCATCTCAGATCATAGGTAAGGGAACTCTCCAAGAAGAAGGACTTCCTGTTCTTGAAAATGTTCTTCTAGTTAAAGGTCTAAAAGCTAATCTACTTAGTATCGCGTAATTTTGTGACTCAGATCATACTGTTACCTTTTCAAAGAACAATTGCAAAATTTTAAATGAAAAAGGTGAATGCATAATTACAGGATTCAGGACCCCTGACAATTGTTATACTGTCATGAATAATTTTGAAATCTGTAATGTTGCCAGAATGGATGACAATGAGATATGGCAAAACAGGATGGGTCACATAAATTACGATAATCCTAGTAGATTGACTTCTCAAGAAATAGTTTGAGGAGTTCCAAAAATCAAATCCATTTCTAATATTGTCTGTGGCTCCTGTCAGGAAGGAAAAATTGTTAAATCACCTCATAAGAAAGTCAAAGATATCCTTACCTCTAACCCCTTAGAGCTCATCCATATGGACCTAATGGGTCCCTCCCAAACTGTTAGTCTATGTGGACACAGTTACATTCTTGTTATGGTTGATGACTTCACTAGATTTACGCGGGTAGCCTTCTTAAAACAAAATTCTAACACTTTTCAAACTTTCTTAAAAATACTTCTTGGGATTGAAAATGAGAAGGACACTCAAGTAAATAGAATTCGTAGTGATAGAGGTGGAGAATTCAAAGACACTGGTATAATAGAGTACTGTGACTATAATGGTTACAAACACGAGTTTAGTGCTCCTAAGACTCCTCAACAAAATGGTATCATCGAGAGAAAGAATCGTACTCTTCAAGAGATGGCACGTGTTATGTTACATGCCAAGAATTTGTCTAAATATTTTTTGGTAGAATCTATTCGTACTGCGTGTCACATTATCAATAGGGTCTATCTTAGAAATAATTCCAAACAAACCCCTTACGAACTTTGGTATAAGAAAAAGCTCAATCTTAAGTACCTTAGAACCTTTGGTAGTACTTGTTATGTATGCAAAGATAGGGAACACTTGTCCAAATTTGAGATCCGGGGAGATAAAGCTATATTTTTAGATTACTCGCCTAACAGTAGAGCCTACCGTGTTTATAATCTTCGCACTAAAACCTTGATGGAATCCATAAATGTTATTATAAGTGACACTACTGTAGAGAGTAAGACTAGTGAATCAACTATTGTGGAAGAGCCTACAAATGTTTTAGAAAATGACTCTCCAGAAATAGATGACTCATTACCAATTGAGATACCTGGAGTACCTAACTGGGTTTTCAAAGACCATCCCATAAATAACGTTGTTGGTAATCCTAATGAGCCTGTGCGTACAAGATCTCAATTAAGAAATTATGCACATTATGCATGTTTTGTTTCCCTAGTGGAACCAAAGAATGTAAATGAGGCATTGAATGACTCTCACTGGATTTTTGCTATGCAAGAAGAACTTCTTCAATTTGTCATTCATGATGTTTGGTACCTTGTACTTAGGCCTAATCACAAAAAGGTTATTGGCACACGTTGGATGTTGAAAAATAAGTCTGATGAAAGTGGGATAATTATTTAAAACAAAGCTAGATTAGTTGCTCAAGGATATTCTCAAATTGAAGGAATAGATTTTAACGAAACATTTGCTCCTGTTACTCGTTTAGAATTTGTTCGCCTTCTCTTTGCCATAGCTTGCCACTTGCATTTTACACTCTACCAAATGGATGTCAAATCTGCATTCCTTAATGGAATATTAACTGAAGAGACCTATGTGGAACAACCAAAAGGGTTCATTGACCCTCAATATCCAAATCATGTATTTCGTCTTAAAAAGGCTTTGTATGGCCTTAAACAAGCGCCTAGAGCCTGGTATGAGCGTCTTTCCAGCTTCCTCTTAGATAAAGGTTTTAAAAGAGGTGGAAATGATCAAACCCTATTTGTCAAACATTTTGGCAAACACATCATTATTGCTCAAGTTTATGTTAACGATATTATCTTTGGATCAACTTCTCCATCAGAAGTAAAATCCTTCTCTGATATTATGCATAAAGAGTTTCAAATGTCTCTTATGGGGGAGTTGCAATTTTTCTTAGGTCTTCAAGTCAAACAAAATTCAGAAGGATTATTTGTCTCGTAATCTAAGTACTCTTTAGAGATAGTAAAAAAATTTGGCCTTGAGAGTGCTAAAGATGATAAAACTCCCATGAGTACTACGGTAAAACTATCCAAAGACGAAACTGGAAAACTTATAGATCCACTCTATAGCATAGTATGATAGGAACCTTGCTATACCTTATTGCCTCGCGTCCTGATATAATGTATGTTGTGTGTGTATGTGCTCATTATCAAAATAACCCTAAAGAGAGCCATCTATCTTCTGTTAAAAGAATCATTAAATATGTAAAAGGCACTCTGAACCTAGGACTTTGGTATACTAGTGATACACCAAGCACTATAATTGGATATACTGATGCTGACTGGGCTAGGTGTACTGATGATAGTAAAAGCACATCTGGAGCATGTTATTATATAGGTAATAATTTGGTAGGATGGAGTAGTAAGAAATAAAACTGCACATCACTCTCAACAGCTGAATCTGAATACATAGCCGCTGGAAGTTGTTGTGCTCAATTACTTTGGCTTAAACAAATGCTAAGTGATTATGGTATTCAAGAAAATCAGTTGCATCTCTATTGTGATAATCAAAGTGCGATCAATATCTCTAAAAATCTTGTTCAACACTCGTGAACAAAACTCATAAAAATAAGACATCACTTCATACGTGAATTGGTTGACAGCAAGGAATTAGAAATCAATTATCTTCCTACTGATTTTCAACTCGTGGATATGTTTACCAAACCTTTAGATTACAATCGTTTTATTTCTTTGCGTAAATCAATAGGTATGGTGTGTGTTGATTAATCTCTTTGAACTCTAATTTTTTTCCCTTTGTCTATTTGAGACAAAATGGGGGAGAAATTTGAGTCTAATGAATTGTTTTACATATGCTAAACAGCTTGATCTTAGTGATTCATTGCAGGATTCTGTACAGTTATTCTCAACAGTTGTAAAAGGGTATTCAATTGTAAATAGTTGAGTTATGTACTTTTGCTTTCTAGGAAATGGGTAGATATAATTTTTTAGGAATAGGTTTCCTTATTCTTGTTGCCCTACGAGTCCTAAATGACTCAAAGGAGATTTTGTTTCATATTTCCAAAGGGGGAGATTGAAGCACCTTATACTCTTGACTCACTTGAATCTGTATTGTATAAGTGTTCATCTAGTTTCGAAATTGTGACAAAATTGTGTCTATCCTAGAAACCAAAGAACCCCAGAGTTTGGTTTGCTATTTCATTCCTCCTGCTTGATTGATCTAGATAATTTTACCAACACTCACACATTAGAATTGCATTTATAATTTTCATATTGCATATAATTGTGTATATATATGTTGAGAGTGTTTAAATCCCTAAAATTGTTTTTTAAAAATTTTCTTGGGAATTTTATAAACTTTTAAAATAAGGTTTTTATTAATTAAAATTTGTTTTTAAAAAGTTTTGGGGTCAATCTGCAATTATATATTGGTGATTATATTGGTTGGATGTTTGCTTGGGTAGAATTCGAAAGCGGCAGTGAATTCAGGGTGCATTTGTAATTATTTCTAGACGCGCATTTTTTAACCTCTTTGTGACCTACGCCTGTTGCACTCTGATTAGTTGAATCTGTGTTTCTTCTAAGAGAGTAAAACATCAAATGTTAATAGCCCTTGGATCGTTTTTATCAATGATCTGCATGCGCTCGTACATAATCCATGTGAACCTCTTTTGAGCCAATCAGGAGTATTATAATCACCGCCTCTATTTAAACCATTGGATCAAAGTCAATCATACAAGACCAGATCCTAGCCCTTGATCTTGGTCTGTGTTCTCGAATCTTCTCAGCCTCCTATAAAAGGACCCCTACCCTCAGTCATCTGAGACTTTTGACGCTTTGTTCACTCGAGAGAAAAGAGAGATAAGAGAGAGAAAAGATAGGAGAGAGAGAGAAACCAGAGTTAAGAAACCCTAACCCTAATTCGTCCAAAACTATTTTCAAACCTCAACCTCTTTCAAAACCTGTATATACCAAACACAACCTTGAGTGTTTGAGAGATTTTGAGTGATTTGTTTGTTAGTTTTGTTGCTGTAACCTCTTCGTTCCCAGATCTTGGTATCAACTTAAACATATTCTTGGATCCGTGTTTCTTCTTTTATAGAAACTTTAGATCTAAAGAGTTTCATGTTATATTACACATAGATCTACATTTTTAGTTTCTCATCTTGAGAAAATATTTGTTGATTTGGTTCTGTAAATGTTTTTAACTTCAAAATCAACAAAATACTTTTATGTTTCTAATTCTCTTGAAACAAGACCTTTGACCTAGTTTGGAATCGCACTTGGTGATTTTCAATCTCAAAAATACTTTCAAAACCTGAGATTGATTAAGATCTTGATACGTCTTCTGAGCAAGATAGCCGTGGATTCTGGGATTATTGAAAAGGTCAAATAAGGTTAAGTTTTGTGAGAAGAGAGAAATAGAAAATCACAGCATATAGTTCTTATATGTAATTTATTAGGACTGGTTGTATGAAATAAGTGTGTGTGTGCGTGCATGCATGTGTTAGAAAGCACCTCCACAAACACTATCACCCTACCACACTAAAAGTGTTGGTAATAAGATCTCAAGAACAAGAGTCGACGTATAGAACTTGAACAAATTGGAAGTTAGCAAACTGGGAGAACAACATCAACAATCAGAACTGCAGAGAAGTTATAAGGACACCAGTGGGTACATTCCTAAACTTATATAGGTCTGAGTTGTATGCATGTTTGTTATATAGTTTGTAACTATTAAAAATTTTTTTAGTGGAATTTTTTTTGGTTTACTCCGTAGAGGGAGTCGTGGATGTTTCCTAAGTTGGGTGAGGTTTTAATACGTAAAAAATTCTTGTTCTTAATCTTTCTACATCTCCTCATCTAATTATTGCTTGTGCTGAGTTTAAAGTTTTTAAACTGATTTATTAAACCTGTTAACAAATCTTGAACAGATCTCGTACATATTTTTTTAAACACATCTTGTGATTAATTAGTTTTAGTTTTAAAGAAAAGAGTTTCTTCAAAAAACTGTTCAGAGTTACTTAAATAGTTTAATTTTATATTAAACAGCTTTAGTAACAGATTTTCACAAACATCTCACACACTTATAAGAAAGGACGGATACATGATAGAAATTTGATCTCATGAACGAATGCTTAACCACTCTGTCGAGAATGTCCAGATATTCACCATATAATCTTTTCGTTTTCCCGAACACATTACCACAGGTGAAAATGTGGTTTATGAATGGTATGAGGGGATAATGAAATGAAGAAGATGAATGATAGGGTTTTTGAGAAGAGTGCGACATACTTTGAATAAATATTGTCTTCATCATTTGAATTTATGATCGCTTGCTTTATTTGTCTTTTTTTCCTTTTTTTTCTTTTTCTTTTTTTTCTTATTTTCTATATTTATTTTTTTTTGCGATACATTTTTCTTTTCATAACAAAAATGAAGACAATTTACATTGAAAATTTCAAACACTCTTTCTCTCAAAAACGATGGCAATGATGGATGGTATTTAGGACATATGGATAAGGGTAATATGGAAAATGATAATGGGTGAATGATAATGTGATAGGGAAAATGGCAAGTGTATGGAAAATTCGGTTTAGTGCTCGGGATAAACTACAAGACTCATGTTTCTTACAACTCGAAAGTAATGTCATTCTCAGTGATTAAGCCAAATTTGAAAAATAATGAGATCATTCAACGACTAAATGTAGTTCCCAAAGAAAGTTGAGTCAACTTGTGACTCAGAGATACATAAAACCCTCAAAAAGGTGAAAATCTCAAATCTCACGGGTTTAAGTCGCCACTAGTGATCTTTTAAGGCTCTCTTGAGAATATAATTACTCTTTAACTTTTGATTGTAAACATGATAGTGCAAATTGCCAAGTTTAAGAATTCATAGTGCAAGTATGCTTTTCAGAGGTATTAATTAATTTAAAGTTAAAAGCATAACTTCGGGATCAAACACAGGTATTCCGAGATTTCTAAAAGAGGGATGATAGGCAAATCATATCATACAAATTTATTTTTAACTGCACAAAAAGTTTAAAATCACTTGTTTCTGAAAATTTTCAAAAGAGGTACAATTTTGATAAATTTTCCAGCCCCAAACAAAAGAGAGCATCGTCCTCGATGTTTAAAACCATTTATAAAAATGAAAAGCACAAGGGAGGAGAGAGATTACCATAGTGAACCGCTAATGAAAATGTACCGCATTGTGTAGAGATAAAACCTGAAGAACAGATGCGATACAAAAATATGTATAAGTCTATAAAGCAGGTGAAAACCATTGGGTGGTGTAAAATGCCACCCCCAAACAGGATAAGACTCATACTTAGAAACAATGAACAACGGGTTGCCACCCAGTAGCGCTAAGTTTAACGTCTTCAGCCAGACCGAACCGTTCTCACCCTAAAGATAATATCTATGAAAGTCCGGGGCAAGCAAAAAAATGGGGTGATGAGAATCACCCCCAAATAAGACTGAAGCGTCAGTCTTATTGGATAAAGGCTAAAAGAGGTCAATGCACTTGTATAGCAAAGTGCATCACTCGATGCAAAGTATCGGTGGACCGGGGGTGTGTGGGTAGGAGGGTACATGGACGAAGGGTAAGGGTGAACAGGCACCGGTCACGGGCCTTATTGAGCATAAATGTGAGGGCAACAAGGGCCTTGTAAGAATGGTGCTCTAATTGGTGAGGGAGGCGAAAGGGTTTGCCAATAAGGATGGGGCGGACCTCATATAAAGTGCACGACCATTCTATAAATGAACGATGATAATGGTCACGCCGTGACACACCAGAGAGAGGTAGATGGAAAATTTCAACACCACGAGGAAGTGGTGTGCAGAGAGTAACACGCTCGGCGTCACGGATGAGGAGAGTAGCATGAATACTCACATGAATTGTGGGGTCAATGAAAAGTGCACAAATAGGATCGTGGAGCACTAGGGTGGAGGGTGGGTGGAGGTGAGGACCTAAATGCTTAGATGTGAAAAGGGATCGTATAATAGCAAGGTCCAAATCAAGTGATGGGGTGGTAGGGACAGTGTGTGGGTCGGATGGGACAAGGGGTGGGGGAAGATGATCTAACTCACGAATAGGTGAAACACACTCCGTATAAGGTGCGGAGTGATCCTCAAGGGCACTCGCAGGAGGAAGTGTGCAAATAAACTAGGGAGGGATCAACTTAGCCACCATTACGTCACCATCTGAGGTGGTGAAAGGGTTTAACGAGGCTTTAAGATCCGATATAGATGAATCTACATCAATATTCGGCTCAAGGGGAGCCAAATATGATGGGGTAGGATCCATATCAAGAGAGGTAGAAACCATCTCGGATTCAAAATCAAGAAAATGGTGAGCACTTGTAACCGGAGCTAACCTAGAATGAAGTGGTTCCTCGAGAACATACACAGTGGGATCAATAGGTGTAGGCTCATGCATAAAGAAGCATTCTATGGAAGGGGAAAGGCAAACCTCTATGGTGGGTTCGATAAGGTAAGACGGTGTGGGATCAGTCGCACAGTCCATGGAAATGTTAACACTATTGCCAACTTGGGGCCCGGACCACGGAGTGGTCTCAATGTCGAGACTCTCAAGAAGATAGGGTTGGTCACACTCAAAATCCGTGGAACGAGACGACACATCATCATCCCACGCAGGGTCATTAATGGGTTGAATTGGGGTGGAATCCAGCTTGTTCGTACACTCAAATGCAGTGAACATGTGTTCAAGCCATTGAAGGGCTTCATTTTGAGATTGAAGAGTGTGCGCAAACTTGTGTAAGAGGCTCTCGAGAGCGGATGTGCAAGGTGGTGGGTGAGGTGGACATAACTCGCTAGAAACACTAGGATGTGGAGACTACTCATATGAAGTGTGGGGAATGGGGTCAAGTTGTTCATACACGGGAGAAGCATCTCCGTGAAAGACAAAGGGTTGATCAGCATGAGGAGCATAGAAAGTGGACTGATAGATATGAGGTGCACGAGGTGGCGATGACAACTGATGGAAACCGGAAGGATCCACAACATGGCGTTGAGATTCATACCTTCATGAATAGCTCGGGTACTCATACCCCTCGACATTAGATAGGGCGTGATAATACGTCGAGGGTAGGTCCAAAACAGTGTCATAGGGATACACATGTTCCAAGGTGGATTCAGATGGAGAGAATATAAATGGACACTCATGGGACAAGTGATTACTAAGAAAGCAGTGTGTGCACGACGAAGCATGTGATGGGTTAACACTCGTCACCGGAGGCGGTGGAAGATGAGATGTGTGCAGGGACGACATAGGAGTATCAACGGGGTGCGTTTGAGAGTTAAAGCCTGAATTAACGAATCAAGAGTCGATTCGGGTTTATCATCAAACAAGTTGTGAGAGAATATGAAATGGCCAAAGTATTCCGTAAAGGACGTTCTTCGGCCATGACAAGAGGAATATTTTTTTGGGTTTTAAATATTTTTCAAAAGAAAATAAAATCTTTTCGTGTTTTTTGAAAATAAGAAAAGGAAAATCTTTTTGGTATTTTAAATATGAAAAAAGGAAAAACTTTGTGGAATTTTTGAAAATATTTTTAAAAAGAAAGAAAAATAATTTTGGGATTTTTTTTTCGAAAAAGGGGAGAAAATGGACTCTTGATTTGAGCGAACTAACGAAACCCGACTATCGAAATAATGGAATTGGATGCATATAAGTCAAGAAAAATCCTAACGAGCACGTAGCCAATTATTATCTTCAAAATTAGTGAAACGGGTAGTCAAATTTTAATTAAGTCCGAGGGTGACAAAATGCACGGAATTTATCTTTGTGATCGCCTGTTGCAAAAATGTGCTCCTACGGGGCTAGTTAGTTGATTGATTTTAAATTTAATGACAGTTAGGGTAGCACACAATGGATAAGCGAGTGAGGCGAGTGATGAAATCCCTTCTCGTTTCAATGATCGGGTCCAGGTCTTAGGTAAATTAATTCATCAAACCAGTCAATTTAAGTACGATGCGGAAATTAAAAGCACATAGGAGCAATTAATCACACAAAAAATGAACTCGCTGGGGGGAGAATCGCGAGGGATAAAAAAAATTGTACCTCCAATGGTTTTTACACACGTGGGGTGAAGACCGAGCTGAGTCGACTGGGGGGATATCTCGCCTATCTCAGTCGTTCCCGAGAGTCCTACCGAACCAAAGTAGAGAGGCTTCAAATTTCCTCGCCTTGGACCACCTCTCTCTACCTTGTCTGGTTTTCCTTTTCGCTTTTTTTTTATATGAATAATTATTGCAAATAAATCGGTGTCAAAATGCACTCCAAATAAATATAAAGCTTCAATAATCCTATACAACCAGTCTAAGGAGGAAGGAGAAGAAATAATAATTACAAGTATAAAAAATAAAATTTTAAGTCTTCAATTGCTTCCAGGCCAAGAAAGCGGCAACGACGCCATTTGATAAGAAACTTTTGCACTACAACGATACATACGCAAAAAGCTTCTTATCATTATGCAACAAGGAGAGGGTAATGCAACAATTATAACACCATTCAACACGAGTGCAGTAGATCTATAAGTATCCAAACATGACTGGGAAAGGAGCTAACTACATGAAACAATATCATAGACTGTGAAGCTCGGACTCGGCACGTGATACGAGACACGGCACGTAATACATAATTTTTTCAAAAAGTAGGATACGACACGCTGAGATACGTATAATATTATTTATATTTATGTATATAATTATATGTAAAAATAATTTTAAATATGCTCTAACTTTTTAGTATTTAAGACAATATTTTGGATCAATTAATGTATAGTCCCCACCATAAATATATAGTTTGTTAAAAATACAGTTATTTTTAGTTTAACCCATTTAGTCCATCAAACACCCATTTACCCAATACTCTCTTATTTTTCAAAGTCGACGCTAGCAACACTCCCATCGGAGCTCCGACAACTCCGGTGACCCCCTACTGGAGCTCAGACAAGGGAGGGAGGTAAATGAGTTTGTGTGTGTCCTTATTTTTTTTTATGTGGTAAGGTACTTTTAGAACCCAAAGAGACTTTTATAATTCTTAGTCTGCAAAATTGTTACTTCCTATTATTCTGATTTTTTTTCTAATTTTATTACACGTATATAGGGAAAAAACATATTGAACCTGACTTTGACACCTATTGTACTAGAATAGTCAAGAGTAATGCAATGTCAATTGCAACCCCAGGTTATGGCCCGCCAAAAAAATGCTTCATATGTGTGGCGAAGCGTGTACAAGACTAAAGATATCCTCATCAAGGGTAGTAGGGGTACTAAATGGACGGTAGGCAACCTCCCTAATCACTTAAGTCCCAACTTTATTGATAACATTCTCGACACTCTTTTGCCTAGAGAGTTTGTTTGTGAAGACCGTTTTTGGGTTAGTAATACTAAAGATATTTTTTTCTCTGTCCTCTTCTTATAATAAGGTCTAGAGTTAATTACGCTTTTCACCCTTAAAGTTTGGGATAATTATCACTTTTCCCTTAATGTTGTTGTGGGTACCCTGAATTTAGCATTATAGGCCTGGACGAGTAGCCTCGCCTTAGGGGCCCAAAACCCAGGCCCATCACCTTTTGTATTGATCCGATTACTCCACGATCCCACGAAGAGAAGTTGGGGGGAAGCACGATCCCATGTAAGAAAGTTACAGGGGAGATGGCTAATAAGGAGGAACCCATCACCCCCACTAACCAACATATACATGTATAAATTAAACCCTAAGTCCGGGGAAAAGGACACCTTGTATTCTCTGTACTTATTCTTCATAAGATAGAGAAATAACACTGACTGAACCACCGTGGACGTAGGCACATCTTTGTTGAACCACGTATACCCGTTGTTGTGTGATTGGCATTTTATTTATCTTTTCTTGGTTGTTACCTCTTTCATATTTATTTGTGTTGCATAATAATTGTCACCACAATTGGCGCCGTCTGTGGGAAACGTTCATCTTTCCCTGAAAGGAGCCCACGCCAAGAAAAAATCTAAGATGTCTGGTCACAGCAGCAACGCTCCTCAAGCAGGAGATATTCAAGAGCCACCCGCTCCTCGCAGGATTAGGTCTGAAGTCCGACGTTCAAATCAAGGGGCTCGCTTAGAAAGGCCAGCCTCAGAAGAAAGTCAAGGACCAGCAAGGTCCACTCAGATATCCAGATTGATCGATGCATACGAAGCAAGGCTCCACGAGCAGAGGGAGTCTTCTCGCAGATATGAGGCTGAGAATGCTCGCTTGAAAAGAAGACTGGAAAAACTGGAGAAGGAACTACGTCCTGATACCATGAGACTCCCCTATCGCACTCCTAGCCCTCAGGTGAGCAAATCTCGCAGCCGAGGAAGGAGCCCTAGGCGGAAATATCAAGGGTTCGAAGGTGGCGACTCAGACGACGACCTCCGCGAACAACTGAGAAAAGCTCACCGCTATCAGAGCCTTGCTCGCAGCGACGACAACATACGGAACCTAGTCCACAGAGAAATGAACCAACATCCAGCTCACCGCGGCACCAGGTCGACCAGAGAACTCGCCAGGAGAGCCCTCAAGACCCAGATGAAATTGCCCTTCACGGGGGAAATTGAAGAAGAAGAAGAAGAAGCTCCCAAAAAGTTTGCTATTCCAAGGTTCAAGATTTACGACGGGAAGACTGATCCCATTGATCATGTCAGGCAGTACCGGCAGGCTATGACCCTCTGGAATCACCGAGATGCACTGATGTGCCGTATTTTTCCCTCGAGCCTTCATGACGTGGCCCAGAAATGGTTCGAGAAACTCCCTCACCGATCCATCAGAAATTTCAAATCCCTGGCCGAGCTCTTTACGGCCCGGTTCATCACTAGCAGTTCCCATCCCAAAAGGATGGATGCTCTATTAACAATGAAGAAAACGCCTCAGGAGACACTCCGAGACTACGCGAAGAGGTACTGGGAGTTATTCAACGAAGTCGAGGACTGCGCGGAAGAAGTGGCAGTGGCTTCATTCAAAATTGGGCTACCTAGATCTTCCCTCCTTTACTAGTCCTTGACAAAGAAGGAAGCTACGACCATTGATGACCTGATGGCCCGGATTGAGAAATACGCAAAAGTGGAAGATGTCACCCGCCTTAACGTAGGAGAAAAAGGTCGAGCCAAGCTCGCTACCAAGGGAAGTGAGAAAGTTGATAACCAGAAAAAAGGAGGAAAGAATGGGAGAAAGAATGGCTCCAAAAACGGAGGGAACCATGACGTTGCAAAGTCGTTCCAGGCTGTCAACACCGTCTTCAAAGAACCAATTTACAAAATTCTCGCGAAGATCAAGGATGAGCCGTTCATCAAATGGCCCCAGAAAATGGGAGGAGACCCCTAGAAAAGAAACAATGCACTGAGATGCACCTTCCACAAAGAGGGAGGGCATAAGACCGAGCACTGCAAGGCTCTTAAGTCCCACCTCGAGGAGTTGGCCCAATCCGGACATTTGAATGACTTTGTGGAAAAGAAGGTAGAGAGAGTGACTGTCCACAAGGAGGCAAAACCCGACAACGTATTGGAAGACGACGCCAGACACGAATTCGCAGTAATCCACGGAGTATCCGATGGGTAACTCAGCTCGAATGGAGGTAAAGAAGCTGACAGCGGTGATGCAAGCTTTTCAGATTGATCCAGCAAAATCACAGGTAGGAAAACGTCGGCGAGCAGAGGACATCAACTACAACAAGCATATTGTTTTCACGGATGAAGATCTTGTGGGAGTAAGGACCCCACATCACGATGCCTTAGTCATTACACTCAGGATAGCCAACTTTGATATCGACAGGCTACTCGTCGATCAAGGGAGCTCATCCGAAGTAATGTACATCGACATGTTCAGAAAATTGAAGTTGAACATCGCCGACCTAAAGGGAACCACTGTTCCTCTGGTCGGCTTCACTGGGAAGATGACCATGCCTCTGGGCAAGATAGTACTGCCAGTGCTCGCTGGAAATGTTTCAAAAATGATCGAATTCTTGGTGGTCAACATCTATTCACCGTATCAAGCCATCCTCGGCAGGGGATGGCTTCATGCAATGAAGGCAGTCTCCTCGACCTACCACCAGAAACTCAAATATGTCACCGAGCGGGGAGTGATGGAGATACATGGCGACCAGGCGATGGCGAGAAAGTGCTTCATAGCGGCCATCCGACCAAAGCCAGAGAAAAGAGCCGTTCAAACCAGCGAGAAAGTGGAGGAAGGTGCAATCCCTTCCAAATAGCAATTAAAATATGGAAGGCCCGGAGTGGAAGAGACCAGGCTCCTCCCCTCCGAGCGTGTCGCAGAGGACCTGGTAGAAGTGATTGCTAAAGAAGGCGACAACAGCAGAGTCTTCCTGATCGGGACCTCACTCACTGACCAAGAGCACAGGGATTTGTTAACCTTACTCAGAAGCAACATAGATGTTTTCGCTTGGGAACCCTATGAGCTTCCAGGAATCGATCCCAGTATGGTCTGCCATCGGTTGCACGTCAATCCCACATTCAAGACGATAGCACAGAAGGCACGACGAACTGCTCCTGAGAAGGCCAGAGCAATAGAAAAAGAAGTCGAAAAACTGCTGGATGCAGGGTCCATACGGGAAGTGCAATTCCCCAAATGGTTATCCAACCCAGTGGTAGTTCCAAAAAGCAACGAGAAGTGGAGAGTTTGCATAGACTTCACTGACCTCAACAAAGCCTGACCCAAGGATAACTTCCCTCTTCCAAAAATAGACCAACTAGTAGACGCCACCGCAGCTCACGAATGAATGAGTTTCCTGGACGCATACTCGGGATATCACCAGATTCCCCTGTATGCCCCAGATCAGAACAAAACGGCGTTTATCACAACGGTTGGTTTATACTGTTACAAGGTCATGCCTTTTGGGCTAAAAAATGCAGGGGCAACCTATCAGCGGCTAGTTACCAAAATGTTCAGAAATCAAATGGGAAACACAATGGAGGTCTACATCGATGACATGCTCGTCAAGAGCAAGGAGAAGGAAAATCACCTCTCGGACCTATCAAGTACCTTCGAAATCCTCAGGAAGTACCGAATGAAACTCAACGCGAGCAAGTGTTCCTTCGGTGTCCAGTCAGGAAAGTTTCTTGGGTATTTGGTCAGCAAGCGAGGCATAGAGGCTAATCCGGACCAGATTGATGCAATCAAAAGAGTGCAACCTCCTCGCACAGTCCGAGATGTGCAGAAACTCACTGGAATGCTCGCTGCTCTAAATCGTTTCATTTCTAAATCCTCCGAGAGATGCAAGCCCTTCTTCCAGCTCTTAAAAGGCAGCAACACAGTAGAATGGACCCCAGGTTGCACACGAGCGTTAGACGAGCTCAAGTCCTACCTAAGCTCCCCACCGCTGCTTGTCATACCACAGCAAATGGACTCTTTGTACCTCTACCTCTCTGTGTCCAGCCATACTGTCAGCTCAGCGCTAATGTGTGAAGTTACAGGAATCCAACATCCAGTCTATTACGCGAGCAAAACCTTAATGGACGCCGAGCAACGCTGCCTACCATTGGAAAAGCTCGCATTCGCCCTAGTGATGTCCTCGAGGAAACTGAAGCACTACTTCGAAGCTCATACGATCATCGTCCTTACATCACACCCCCTCAAGGCTATCCTAAGGAAGGGGGATTTATCGGGCAGACTGTCTAAATGGTCAGTCGAGCTCGGCCGATTTGACATCCAATTTCAACCAAGGACAGCTATCAAGGGTCAAATCCTTGCTGACTTCATAGCTGAATTCACAGGCGAAGATCGCATCGACCAACCTAAGCCAACAGAACAAAACAACCAGGCTACAGGGGGAAGCTGGAAACTATTCGTTGATGGAGCCTCCAACTCAAAGGGGGCAGGAGTAGGAATTGTTCTCATCACTCCAGAGAATACAGTCCTCGAGCAAGGAATCAGGCTAGGATTTGTAGCCTCCAACAACGAAGCAGAATACGAAGCCTTAATAGCAGGTCTCCAAAGGGCGCAAACTTTGGGAGCAAAGCATTTACAGGTATTTGGAGATTCGCAACTAGTTTCCAATCAGATAAGTGGAGACTATAACGCGAAGGATGAGAGGATGGCAGCCTACCTCTCCTTGGTAAAAAACTTAATGACGAACTTTAAAGACATCAACATCCAACAGTTTCCCAGGGGGCAAAACAGCCACGCTGACGCCTTAGCAGCCCTGAGCTCGGTAGTTGATTCCAGCCTTAAAAGGATCATCCCTATCGATTTCCTCAGCTGCCCGATCATCTACCCCAACTGCGAGCTGACCAAAGAGAAACCAATACTCCAATTGGAACCAACCCCCAGCTGGATGGATCCCTTGAGAGACTATTTGAAGAACGGAACGCTCCCAGAGGATAAAAGAACTGCTCACCAGATAAGAGTCAAAGCTGCTCGCTTTCACTTATCCACAGGAGGCGACTTGTATAAAAGATCTTTCTCCGGCCCCTACCTTAGATGCGTCCACCTAGGAAATGTCAAGGCAGTACTTCACGAGCTTCACGAAGGAATCTGTGGAAGTCACGTCGGAGGAAGGTCTCTAGCCTTCCGAGCAATGAAGGAAGATTACTGGTGGCCATATATGCAAAAGGACTCCTCAGTATATGTACGCAAATGCCTAAAATGCCAACTTCACGCTCCCATGGTCCACCAGCCCACCAGCGAATTAAAATCCCTTACGAGTCCCTGGCCCTTCGCCCAGTGGGGAATGGACATCGTGGGACCACTGCCCACCGCTGCCGGCAATCGCAAATACCTGTTGGTGGCAACTGATTACTTTACCAAGTGGATCGAGGCAGAACCACTGGCGAACATCCGAGATGCTGACATGATGAGGTTCATATGGAGAAATATAATCACCCGATTCGGAATCCCCAGAACCATCATCACTGACAATGGAACACAGTTCGAGAGTGGCCCTTTTCAGGACTTCTGCAACAAACACGGGATCAGGCACCACTTCAGCTCGGTGGCCTACCCTCAAAGCAACGGACAAGCTGAGGCTTCCAACAAGACAGTGATCGCTGGATTGAAGAAGCGGTTAGAGCGAGCAAAAGGTGCGTGGACAACCGAGCTACCACATGTCCTATGGGCGTACAGAACGACTCCTAGGCGAGCCATGGGGGAAACGCCATTCTCACTAGCATATGGTATAGAAGCGGTCATCCCACTAGAAGCAGGATTGCCTACAATGAGATCTGACCTTGTCGAGCAGGGTCAGAACGATTAGGCTTTGCTCGCTGAACTCGACTTGGCCGACGAGCGCAGGGAACTTGCCCTAGTAAAACTAGCGAGCTATCAGCAACAGCTCGCGAAGCACTACAGCAAAAGGGTCAATCCGAGGAAATTCGAAGTTGGGGACTATGTTCTAAGAAAGGTACTGGGCAACACAGTGAAGCCATCAGACGGTAAATTGGGCCCGAACTGGCAAGGACCTTATAAGATAATTAGAGACGACCTGCAAGGTGCTTATCATTTGAAAACGATGGAGGGAAGAGAGATACCACGAGCATGGAACGCAGCTAATCTCAAAAAATTCTATTTTTAGGAGTTCTATTGTTAGATTTTTTATTGTATTCATTATGTGAAAGGACAGTTCATTTCTTAATTCACCAATGAAAATCTCTCAGTTGATCACTCTCTAATTAGTAACAGTTATATCTTATTACACATCCTTTCCAAATTACAGGCATAATGGTCGACATAGAAAGGGAACACCCCTCCTCAGGTCATCGTCATGAAGCACGACAGACCTCTTAGCATTGCCCATGGCAATATATGAAGCCCTACAGAGTATTCTTAGGCATCAAACCTACTTTGGTTAAACAAAATCCTGACCGGATGAAGACATCCAACACCAGGTGTGTCCTCGCCAATTGCCCTACTTAGGCCTAAGGGAGTGTGACGACACGACCTAAAAGGTAAAGGGAGGGCACAATGGTATTCTTATACTGGACTGGGCGGACACTCACATGACAAAATAAAAAGGATTGTGAAGATGCAAAAATATAAAAGGATTGGATGAACACGTTTAGTCGGCAAAATTGCCCAAAACTCGAACTTCTCATTAATCTTTTATATTTACAAAAATGATAGTACATGTTTAGTCGGCGAAGCTCGCCCAAAGCATTTACAATAAATAAAAACAAAATTTCAAGAGGGTGGAAGCCTCCGAGCAAGATAATCAGTAACTTTAGCTCTCCTTCCATCATCAGGAGCAGGGGCGAGCTCCTCCACGACCTCATTTGCTTCCAATTCCAATAATCGCCGGAGAATAGCATCAATGGGTATCCATCGATCATCCCGCCTAAATGGGTTGGGCATCAGAGTAGAGGAGGACATCTCGTGTCGATACCACAGCATCGAGTTCCTCGGGACCTGCAGCTCTTTGAGGGCACTCAACCACCCCCTGATGAAGGATAACTCTTCAAACTCTGATAGTCTCGTCGGAGCTTCCAGCCAGCCTTGATCATATCCATCGGACCACACTTATCGAGGGCCGTTCTTGAACAAATGCTGGAGACGGGTGACGTCCCTCTGGAGCCCAGCAGCAGTCACATATGCTCGCCGAACATCGCCGTGCAGCTCCTCCATTTCCCTCTCACGCTGTTCCTCGACTTCCCTATTCCTACCCCTGGCATTCCTACCAGCACGCGGGAGGGGAGGCCGAGCAGCTCGCGACGAAGAAGAGCCTTGTAGGACTGCCAAAATGGTGCTCGGCGAATGCTCCTTGAGCTTCGAGACCTCCCGTCTCAGGTCTTCATTCTCCCGCTGCAGAAACTCCCCAACTTGGTTGATCTCGATGGCCTCCAGTAACTTCGCTCTCAGCTCGCTAACTTCTTCTTGCACTGAAGCACCGATCTCTTCGATTTCCTGAAGCCTGTCCTTCAACTTGGCCACCAGCTCGGACTGATCCTTATATTTCTGGTTCCTTGACTTAGCAAACCTGCAAAGCCTAGCAAAGGCCTGGAAAACTGCAGGGCTTGCATTAGGACCAAGAGTCCTACCTAGTTGGGAGGTAACAGGAATATAGTCATCCACATCAACCAACTACAAGTAAAAGAAAGAGAAAAGAAAGAGATCAGCATAAACAAAAATGAAGTCTTTTCATTGATAATGAGCGAGGTTACATCAGATCAAAAAAAAAAAATTACAAAGAAGCCAATCAATTAGCAACCTCGGATGGCCCAGAGGTGGATGGACCTTTGTCCTTATCAGCATCAGCAGGGGCATTACCCTCTGCAGGGGTGTCCACTGCCCTCTTGACCAAAGGAGCATCAGTAGAAGTCGCCTGAGAAACAAGATTGGTGCCTTCAGCAGTTGGGGCTGGGTCCTCATCCATGACTGGCTTTGGCTCTGGATCATGCTCGTCAAAGAGTGGGGATGCAACGTCCACCCCAGCAGCCACGAGGGCCTTGTTCCACCCTTTCTTAAAGTTAAGATGGTTGATATAGCCTATCTGAACCTCGGCGTCCTCATACGCAGCAGCCCAGCCAGAGTTGTACGAATCTTCCTTAAGAGTGGCTGCCTGGGCTTTCTCCGCCTCCAGTTGCTCGGCCAGATGCCTGTTCTTCTCTGCAAGGTCTAGCTTGCTCGAGCACACCAGGTCATACGCCTTCCTCAGCTCCCCAAGCTCCCTGACCGCATCATCTCTCTCGCGAGCAGATTTAACAAGAGCCAAATCAGATGAAGCTCGAGCTGCGTCAGCAGCCTTCAGATCGGCCTCCAGCTGAGACCCCCTGGCTACCAGGATAGATTTTTGCTGCTCCAGCTCACCATTCCTTCTAATCAGCTCATTGCGAGAGCGATAAAGCACAGCGAAGTCGGTCACAAACTGCAAAGAACAAGGAAGGGATCAAGAAGAAGAAACCATCAAAAATTGTTAAAAGAAATTGAGAATTAGAAGGGAACCTTACCAAGGCAAGCCTCTGGCTAGCTTGCAAGGCCAGTTGATCGGACCCCAACGCCCTCTCATGATCTGCAGGAAGGACTGCTCTCTCGAGCAGCGCAGGGGCAAGCTGAGGAGAGGTGGCCACCGAAGCCCCCTCAGGCAAGGCAGACACTGGGACCAGGGCTTGACCAGTTTTGGTCCTCAATTCCATCTTCCTCCTCTCCTCCTCTTTTTCTCTCTCCCTTCTCTTTCTCTCTTCCACCTTCTTCTTCTCTTCCACCTTCTTCATCTCCTCCTCCTTTTTCTTCTCTCTCTCTCTCTCGCCTGCTCCTCCTTTCTTTTCTTCTTCTCTTGCTCCTGAGAAGAAGGTCGAGAACTAGTAGCTATGGCCCCGGAGGCAGACTTCGATTTCTTGGACCTCTGTGCAAGAAGCACATCATCATCATCATCATCATCTCTGATCAAATTTTTCCTGGGAGGCATCTTTTCACCAGAACTGCTGGTAGTGCTCGACGAATATCGAGCCTCAGAATCTCCTTCAGAAGAACTGCTACTGTCAGCACTGACTGCACCCAAATTACTCACAACAACTGCAGGCTCGCTCTCCGAGCTGCTCTCTTCTTCGTCCAAATGGATGGGCTCAGCTGAAATCTCTTCGGAAGAATCAAAGTCTGGGACACTATCCACAGGTCGGGCTATGAAGCTGGAGCCTGTGTTCTTGTATTCAAGTAGAAAAGCAGCAGACCTAGGATGCTCGCCGTCACCTAAAGGTTCCCTGATGTTCCAAGCTTTCACCAGTTCCGAGATACGAACCTCGCTGAGAGCAGGCTCCAAGTTCTTTGTCTTCGCTGTGAAAGAAAAAGCAAGGAGAAGTTAGAAAAATCACAAGTCAGCAAAGGTTGAAACAATAATCTGACATCTACCTATATATTCTTCCCCATAAAAGGGAACACTGAACTTCTCAGACCTCGACCCTTCAAATTGGGTGGGAAATTGCCAATTCCTAGCAAGAAAACCTTCTTGCCAGTAGTCCTTATGGGAATCAGGTAAATTTACTACCAATACCCTATCAGGACTCCTAGCCTTAAGGTACAGAACACCTGAACTCGTTCGAAAAAAGGAGTAACAAAAGCAGACCTCGGCAAGCCCTAACCTTGTGCCATACAATTCATTTATCCTATGCACGCCGTTCACTATTTTCCATACGTTGGGCGAACATTGTGCAGGCACAATACTAAAATAGCCAAAGAAGTGCAGAAACAGATCATTAGGGGGAAAGGTAAGTCCCCCCTGGGAGAGCAACAGGACGTGAATCCAATGTGCATCCTCTATATCCCTAACGTTCCTAGGAGGCGAGGCACAACACTCAATCTCTACCCACTCAGGAATACTGTAGAATTTTCTAAACTCAGTTACGGACCTATTTCTAATCTTCGCCATTGGAAAAATATAAGAAAAACTACAAACCAAAGAGAAAATGCAAAGAGCATGAGAGACTTACAAGACAGAAGATCAGGTCAAATGGCGAAGAAGCAACGAAAGTAGAGATCAAAAACAGAAGGTACAAATCATAAGAGTTCTCAGAAGATAGAAGATTGCTGGAAAAGCTGAAGCGACGAAAAGAAATGTGCCTTATTCCAACAAGCCTTCAACTCTAATCATAGCGCACGGATAGCGAAGCGGGTGCCGCCGAAGCAACGTCACAGTTTTCGAAGAAATCAACCAAATAGCTGATCATTTAAATTCATTGGACCCATAGAAATGGCCCAATAAATTTAGGGGCAATTGTGGGTACCCTGAATTTAGCATTATAGGCCTGGATGAGTAGCCTCGCCTTAGGGGCCCAAAGCCCAGGCCCATCACCTTTTGTATTAATCCGATTACTCCACGATCCCACGAAGAGAAGTTGGGGGGAAGCGCGATCCCATGTAAGAAAGTTACAGGGGAGATGGCTAATAAGGAGGAACCCATTACCCCCACTAACCAACATATACATGTATAAATTAAACCCAAAGTCCAGGGAAAAGGACACCTTGTATTCTCTGTACTTATTCTTCAGAAGATAGAGAAATAACACTGACTGAACCACCGTGGACGTAGGCACATCTTTGCTGAACCACGTATACCCGTTGTTGTGTGATTGGCATTTTATTTATCTTTTCTTGGTTGTTACCTCTTTCATATTTAGTTGTGTTGCATAATAATTGTCACCACAGTTGTGATTGGCTCACATTGAACCTTAAAGTTTTGAAACTGTTTCAATGTCATCCAAAATTAACAGGCAGTTAAAAAATTGACGGAGGGACCGAAGTGCGACAAACTTAAGGACCAAAATTTTTAATTCTTGTTTTGGGTCATGTTTCAGGTCGACATAATACAACACAATTTTTTTACATGACACATGACATACGTCTTGTGTCATGTCGGCCCAAAACATGACCCGAAAAGACAAATTAACATTTTGGTTTTTGAAGTTTCTTTGCTCGTCGAACTTTGGTCCTTTCATCAAATTTTAATAGCTCTTTGATTTTGGACGGAATTGAAACAATTTCACCACTTTAGGATTTTATGTGAGAAAATTAAAATATCGGGGGCGAAGTGAAAATTACCCCAAACTTCTAGGGCTAAAAGTGTAATTACCTCTGAAAGATGTTTATAGACTTAAAATTCTTTATATTTGGAAACTTAAAATTTATTTCTAACATTTCCATGTTTGTAATATACTATTCGTTATTGATGAAATAGATATCTCTTTTTTTCACTTGTGGTCTAGGGTTGAATTAGGTCCAACATAAACATGGCAAGTGAATTTGTAGTAGACAACCATCGAAAAGAATGTGACATCAATCAAACAGAAAGAAAGTTAAGAAATGAAAATAAAAAATAAAAGAATTAATTTTTGATTTTAGATTGTCTAAAAATATAATAAAATAATATATTAACAGAAGAAAGAGACTAAGGTATTGGGAGAGAAAACTGGAGAAAGTATATACGACCGTCCATTTGTGACACTTACGATTCGAGTCAATGGATTTTTGGCCCTTTTTTTCAAGGAAAAGGGATTTTTGGCCCTTAATCAACCTCTATTTCATAAATAAAGTTAATTCCAACCACATTTTAGGTAGGGCCAATATACCTAGATCTTTAACCTCTATATTCCACCCAAACCCAATTTTGCTTTCCCCATGGCTCCACAAAAATACTCACTTATACAATCACTCTTTAAAAAACTAGACTCCTAATAAAATCCCACCACAAGTCCAGCTTCCTTATAACCACTCACCCCTGAAAACCCTCCCATCGCCACCTCAAAACTTATCCTTCTCCAACCGCCACAATCTTGTCCCACTAGACTCCCTTGGACGATATGGAGCTCAAACGAGAAGACAAGCTCTGGTTAAAAAAACCAATACAAGCAATTTACATATGAAGCTATTCTAACCGAGTCTCAAACCAAGTGGGAGGATTTTATGAACGTTGAGGTTTGTTTAAATGACGTGGAGAAGTTTATTGGGATTGGGAGGTTGGTTTTGTTGTTCCCTGAAATTGATGTTGATATAGGGAATGCTATGCGAGTGCGGTGATGAAAGGTATCGATCCAGTTCAGGAGGGGATGATTGGGACCAACCGTCTCTTTGGACAGTTTTATTGATAATGACAGCGGTCAAGGTTTGAGTTTTAAGTAAGGGTATTTTGATCGTTTAAAATTGGTTCATAGGATTCGTTTTAGCAAGTTGAGGTCCAATACGAGATAACAAATAATAAACAAATGATGAATGTACTAAATAGAGAGAAGGAGATGAATATAAGAAGGAATGTACTAGAATGTACGTGGTTCATCCTATGAGAGTTGCCTACATCCATGGGGTAGCTCGAGTAACTGAATCTCAGGTGACTGGAAGTCTGACAGTGATACAATGCACTCAAGTATCCCTTCTCTCAGTAGTTTTATAGCATAACAATGTCAATATTGAAAATTAAATCCTTTTTCAAATAGGGTTAGACCACTATTTATAGTGAGGATGTGTGAGAATAGAGAGAAAATGTGATTTACACATGTCATGCCCTTATAGGTTAAGTAGGGTCACATTTTTACAGAGATATCACCTCATGTGCTCACTGGTCATCACGTAGTCACTGGTTCTAACGCCGATATTAGAACTACCCTATGTCAGTTAGCTGAGTTGGATACGTGCATGTTCGTACATATGAGATTGTGATCAACCATATTGATATGGCTGAACTGATGTTCTGATCCAAAAAGATCCATTGGTTGAACCGAAGACAAGCCCTTAGTCTTGAACTTATGTTCTCTTTAGTCCATTAGATTCTCACAAATATGGTATAACATATATTATTGTCTATACATGTTGTTTGGGTCAATGCCTAATTACAATTATGATTTTTTTAACGATGTTAGACTTCTTTGGAAAAATTGGTGTTATATCAAAGGGATTATAAAAGTGGGGGTTAAGTCAAATAACGCATTAATATGTGGGGGTTAAGTAAAAAAATCCCAAAGGAAAATGAAAAAAAGGATGGTTTAACTCGAGCACAACTAATACGAAGAAGTCGTATGCTGATAAGAACATGACACGATCACTTAATTAAACATAAAAAGAAATTATAATCCGAATGAAAACACGATTAACACTACAAGACACAATAACATGACTAACGCGACTCACAATTTTGACACGACATAAATTCGTGTAAAAAAAGTTCCGACATGAACACGATGTAGCGGGTTAATTTCATGTTATTTCGTTTTGTGTTTTCATGTCGTATCTAAAATTGCCATAAATTATTGACTTTGAAGAACACAACCCTAGATTCCAAACACCATGTGAAGAAGACTCTACTTACCTTTGGATTCGCTCAGTTTCTAGGTCCTCGCCACTTCAATTTTGCATCCAGTAATCTATTCTAAAACCATTTTTTTAGATCTCAGAATATGGCAGTATACAAATATAGTTAGTTCTTTTATGTTTTTTTTACCAATTAGTCTCGTTTACTAACTATGTAGTTCAATAGGTCCTATGATTGTTTCTTGCTCTAACAAATCCCATGAAAAAAATTCTACGTAAGGTCCTATTTGTAACATATATTGAAAATTCACTACATTTATAAATGGGACCTATTGAGAAAAAAATACTTTAATAGAACCTATTAGGTAATTTCTTATGTAAATATGACTTATTTGTCAAGCTTCATTTTTTATTCGTATGAATTTATTGTAATTTAGTGTGGCAAAAAATGTAGTTTCAAACAAAATTGAAGATGTAATGCCTATTGGCAATGGTCACGAGGTTTTTAAATGGATACGCTAGCTACAAATATGATATTATTTGACGATGATGATGTTTTAAGTGGCTGTGTGTTTATGTATTGAGATACAGAATTGGAAAAAGTGCATAAAATAGAAAAGAGGGCAATAATTTTAGTATTAGTCTGCAATTACACTAGAATTGACCATTTTTTGAGTTTAAACCTCTCTCACACACGCGCGCATATAGAAATTTGGGTGGAGATTTGCTGAAACGAAACGACTAGTCTGCCTTTACCGTTTATATAATTGGCATATCTTATATCCTAAGTCATCATCTTCCTCACCACAAACCCCATATTTAACATTGGTGCTACCTTGTGTTTTAAACCTTGTAATAAAATTCATTTAGTTTTATAATGAAGATGGATGCAAAAGAATGTAAACAATATTTGAATATTGGTAAATTAAAAAAACATAGTTCAACATCATGATCATCGCATCTCGTTCCAACAGAAGAAATTCTACCCATCTTGAGACATTACATTCTTACTTACAACAATAATATTCACGCATACGATGGGGAGACACTGATTTTAGATGGGTGTAAGTTTGACTTCTGGGAAAGTTGATCAGGCCCAATGAACATCTATTTATTACGAAGAAAAAATGAATAACAAAGAATATTATTAATGGTGTCTCCTATGTGTACTCGATATTTTAAAAGGTTATGACAAACTCGAATAAATTCATTGTGGCAACGACAATAAAACGATGGTGGGACACAACACATACATTCCAGTGGCCCAACATGGAGATTTGATTCAATCCATTCAATTTTACAATTCTTACCGATGTGTGTGTGTGTGTGTGTGTGTTTTACAATTACAGAATATTCATTTTTATGATCCTTTTATTATCCATATTATTATATAGATATTATGGTTGGGTCCTGCATGAGACGCATAAAATGGGAATGGATCCCAAGATTTTTTTTGTTTTGTCATTAGTCCTGTAACTAAAATAAATAGCAGTTACTCATCTTATGATTTTGAATGTGGGCGGGAGTTACTCTTGCTTGTGATTGGTTGTATTTGTATCAATAGGACTAGCAACTAAAAATTAATATCCTTGAGATCAGTGAGTGATGACTTTTAACAACTGGGACTAAACCCCAACAGTCCCATTCTTATTTATTATTATATGTTACTTAAGGTTGCATTTAATATTTTTAAGCTTTCTTAATGGCTAAGGGAGGTCGTTGCCAAATTTGCCCGATGATATATACACTGTTACGATCAACACGCTACCCTATTAAATTTACTACTACGAGAATACCTTGTTCTTCCTTGAATGGTTGCATGAAAAATTTAGTGAAAACGGACAATTTAAGTGCAAACATGTTCCCTATCGTCGCACGTGCATTCTAAATGTACACGATGTGAAGTTTATGCTACCCAAATGAAAATTCAACTTTCAACTTAGGTTATTTTCATTATTTAGAAGGCATTGCCAGAGTTGGGGAGCAAGATTGGGTGTCTGTGATATGCGCCCGAATAATATGGTCTTTGGATAAAGCTAGTTGGCGGTCCATGACAAGCATGTAACGCATGTGGAAAGTAATTGTGGTAAATTTCTTTAGAAATATTTATTTATGACTGAATTACGTTTCAATATATAGATTTATATTTTAAAACCTATAGTATATTTAATTTTCCTTGCAGTACTTACACCAAGAGTGTATGACGATGACATGCCCAATCTTAATTGATTCATCTTTAAACCTGCGGTCGAGGATATATCGTTGGAGTTAGGGGAATAGAAGTCGAGCTAACGAAGTAAAACAATTGAATACATCGACTAGCCAACATCATATTGAGATGCGGTCCCCGGAGTCTATCATTTGGCATTATTATGAGCTGTCATGGTTCCATCATAACGATGTAATAAATTTTTCCCACTATCTATCTGGTCTACATATTGTTTTTTGGATCCTTTATTTAGGGGATTTTGGTACTTGGGTGATAGATGCTTCTGCTAGCTCACCGAAAATATATGTATATTAGACAATCCCACACCTAAAATATTCACAATAACTGATGAAGAGTCTCATGCTGCTTCTGCCACAAATTGGTCGTTTGCAAATGCTTACATCGACGTTGTACCACAATTAATGAATATTGTAAGGTAGTTGCATAGGTACCTTAATCCCGTCAATAATGAGATACATTAACACCGATCATAAAGGCTTAGTGTTGTTGCATTGTCCATGTTGTGTATCCCTAGGGCACCGACACATACCTACGAGCCATTTGAGTATAGCACATGATATATTTCTCAGGGGTCGAGTCAAATATATCCACCCAAGAAAAAGTGGACAATATAAATAGGCCTCCCCATTGGGGCTTCATATACATGCCTTGTATCGTTACCCTCTCATCCAACTAACGCTCCACCTACATATTAATTATCATAGTTACAATGGCACGAGGTGTAAACTAATGCATCAAACAGTATTCGTGGTCTGCGTGAGTTACGTCTGAAGGAGGTTCGAGAGCATGAGGATATTATTAAATTGCATGATGATAGGATATCCCAACAATAAATAAGCACGACCATTTTCAGTTATTATAAATTCCTTTACTACACCAACCACTTGTATTGAATTATAAATAGATTTTTATTACACTTTGCAAATTAAGATACAAGTTATTAAAATATGTGATCATAAACTTACCAACGAGATGTGTGTGATTGGCCTAGTGTTGTTAAAGAATGTTATAGTTTTATTAGAGAGAAGAGGGGAAGTAACCTCACACGTATTATTAAAAAAAATTGGAGGAAAAACTCTCTAATGGCCCTTATAAGATATAAAGAAAGATCAAATAAAAAATATGTTAGTTGGGATTTGTTAATCCCAATAAACCAACATGAATAAAGTTAGAAATATGGGGATTTATAATAATCCCCATTACAATAAGAAATAATGCTAAAAAGAAAATTTGGGACTTTATGAATATTCCCATTACATTGATTTTTTTCTAAGAGGCGGGAAACCAATATTATCTAATTTGAGAAGACCTTTTATGCTTGGAGGAAGATCATCAAAATGATGAAAGATCTTAAATTTCTTTTCATGGATGGCTAAGTTAGCAAAGCCATCAGCAACAAAATTATACTATCTCCAAATGTGATTAATCTTGAAGTTCCTTTTAATTAACAAATTTTGAATTTCTTGAAGAAGATGCCTTAGTTTCTAGGGAGGTTTCCAAATACCTTGTAACATATTCACTACAGACTTTGAATAAGATTCAATAAATAGTTAAAAAATTCTAATTTAACACAAAGAGAAAGACCTTTGAACAATGCAACGACCTCACAAATAGACTATCTTTAGAACTAGTGTAATTGGAGACAACTATTATAAAATCCACTCTACAGTTTCTAAAAAATCCACCAATACCACTTTATTTATTGTGACCTTTTGATGCCCCATCAATGTTGAGTTTAAGTCATCCTATATGAGGTTTTTTCCATTTAACAATAAACAGCCCCTTAGTTTTGTAACAAATATTCATCTTGAAAAGATTGACACTGTAAAGATCAAAATCTAATCATTTGTCATTAAACTAATATTATAACTGGATCGGTGAACAAGGGTAATTCTTTAGAAATTATATCTTTGCCCACCAAAGGACAATTATCAAGGTTCCTTTTGTTTCCATCTTTCCAAATTTCCCACAAAATGAAAAGAGGAATATTGCAAGAAGTAACCTTCAAGTAATATTTCTTAGGAAGAACTAACCACCATTATAAAAATATGGACTTACAAGAGATAAAATTGAGATAAATGTCAATCACATAACCAAAAAAAATCCAAACCTCGTGACCAATATTGATATGAAGAAATGTGTGACGAATAGTTTCTTCAAATTTGTTACAACGTATGCATATAGAAGTTAGCTTTACTCCATCTTTTTCGTAATTAAAGGTTTACGGGGATTGATTTTTGGATAAGCTTCCAACAAAAGAAGGGTATTGAGGCAAACTCTAAGAAAATCAAAGTGCTAATTGAATGAAGACCCCAAAGACTACAAAGGATGTGCAGAGACTAAATCGAAGGGTCGCGGCTCTAAACAGATTCGCCTCCTGGTCAACAGATAAGTGTTTGCCTTTCTTTATAATTTTGAGGAAATCTTTACATGGGATGAAGAATATGAGAGAGCATTTCAAGAGCTTAAATTTTATCTGTGATCCTCTATGCTCCTATTTCGGCCCATTCAGGGAGAAAAAATATTCTTGTATCTACAAGTGTTGGAGTCGGCAATAAGCGCAACTATCATCAGAGACGATGAAGGGGTTTTGAAACCTGTCTACTTCAACAGTAAGGCTCTTCAAGGGGACAAGGTTGGATATCCCAAGATGGAGAAACTATCATATGCACTAATCCATGCCTCTATAAATATGAAGTCTTATTTTTTATCCCATACCATTATAGTACTCTTTGACTCCCCTCTGAGACAAGTCATCCATAAGCTCGAGAAATTGGGTAGGCAGACGGCTTGGTCCATTGAGTTTGGATAATTTGATATAGTGTATTAGCCAAGGACTGTAATCAAGGGGTAGGCATTAGTTGAATTCGTAGTTGAGTTCATTTGGGAAGACATCGATGACAAAAAAGATGAAGTTCCAATGTTGCCTAAGAAGACAAATGTGGGTCCAGCCATAGCCGATGGTTCCATAAGTGACCCAACTAAAAAAGATGTTTTGTTCAGAAATAGTGTAACAGAGGAAGGTCCTTTCATAGCCAACAGTAAAATTTGGAGTTTATTTGTTAACAACTCCTCTTGTGAAAGTGGAAGTGGAGCGGGGCTTATACTATCGGCTCCACATGAGATTGACATTGAGTATGCATTGGGATTTAGTTTCAATGCCTCAAACAACAAGTTTGAGTATGAAGATTTGTTGGTTGGCCTTTCCTTGGCCAAAGTATTGAATGTCATCCATATAATTGTACACAGTGATTTGTAATTTTTGGTAAACCAAATTCTGGGTATCTATCGAGCTAAAGACGACACAATGGTCTGGTACCTAACAAGGGTGAAGAAGGTCCTGACTAGATTCAGAGATTTGAAGATATAGAGAGTACCACGACTTGATAATAGCCGAGCTGATGCACTATCAAGGTTAGCTTCTACTACGAGGACAGAGATTAGGAGAACAGTTTCAGTTGAGATCTTGCACAAACCAAGCATTGATAAAGATGGCGGTAAACTTGAGTTTTACTTGAATTTGAACCTTGGAGCATCGTGGAGGGACCCTCTTATCAAGTACATCGGGGATCGGGAGCACTCGAAGATAAAATTTGATAGGAATAAATTGCAATACTGGGCAACGAAATTCACTATTATAGGAGATGTACTATACAAGAAAGTCTTTATGCTCCCCCTGCTACGATGTATCCACCCCATTAAGGTGGAATATGTCCTAAAAGGCGTATATGAGGGATCATATTCAAGTCACATTGGGGGATGATCTTTGGAAAAGATAATAGTGATACATGGCTACTGTTGGACGACCCTATCCAAGGACGCGATCGACCACGTAAAAAAATTTGACAAGTGACATAAATACGCTTGCATCCCCCATCAGCCTCATTAACCCCTGTCGTCCATCACAGCCCCTTGGACATTTGTAGTATGGGTAATTGACTTAGTGGGACCTCTACCCAGGGATGCGTGTAACTACATATGCTTGATTGTGGAAATCGACTACTTTTTGAAATGGGTGGAGGTCGAAGCTAAAATATCTATAATGGAGAAGAATACCTTCAAATTTATTTGGAGGAACATAATTTGTAAAAATGATCTACCCCACACTCTGATATCAGACAATGGAAAATATTTTAAGAATAAACCCTTGGAGGCCTATTACAAAAGGGTTGACATCAAGTAGTTCTACTAAGCTCTAGGGTGACCCCAAGCAAATGGCTAAACTGAGGTCACTAACAGAACAATTATAAATGTGATCAAGAAAAAGTTAGAAGATGCCAAAGGACTATGGACAGAAGAAATGCATAACATCATGTGGGCTTACAGGACGACAGAAAGGATGTCTACAATGGAGACACCCTTTATAATGGCCTATGGATCCGAAGTTATAATAACAATTGATACCGGTCTTCCAATCCACAGAATTCAGACCTACAATTTGGAGATATACGATGAAGAAAAAATGTTGGACTTAGACTTAATAGATGAGAAAACGAAAAATGTTGATGTTAGACAAGTGACATATCAGCCAAGAACGACAATGTTTTATAATAGGGGTTCAAGGCAAAGCCGTTAGTTATGGGGGACCTAGTTTTGAAGAAGGTTTGGCATAAGCCAAATAAGCTTCACCCGAATTGGCATGGCCCATATAGGGTCACTAAAGAGGTCGTCCCAAGAACCTATCCGCTGGAGAACTTATAGGGAGAGCCTTTCTTTAACTCATAGAATGCAGAACACTTAAAAAAATATTATCAATATACGTGTATACTACTTATATTTCATCTTCTTTGTATTTCATCCTCTTTGTATTTGAAAGATCTCAAAGTAATGAATGAAAAAAGCACAAGTGTTTCCTCATATCTTTCTTGTACATTTGTCCAAATGATTCTAAACTAAATAACATCATTCATTTAGTGAATTTGTATGAACTCACTCCCAGTTATATGAGAGCCCATGTGAGACTCGTCTCGTCGATGGGCTCTCAATAACACCGAGAGGCGGGAATGTTGTGATAACATCACTAAGGTGGTGAAAAATACAAAAACCCTATTAAAATGTCATTTTATTATGGTTGTTTCAAATATCATTGACTTGGTGGCTTTAAATTTAGTCTCTCCCTCGGTGAAGATGGGAGTGTATGTAGAGGCAAAACTTTCCCATACACTTTCGAAAATGACGAGGGGACATAGGATTGACATCATTAATTTGGTGATCCCTAATTCAAAATCATTAAATTGGCTTTACCTATTGGCTGAAAACGAGAGTGGACTTTAAAATTAACACCATTAATTTGATGATCTACAATTAAAAACCATTAATTTAGTTATCCCTCTCGGTTGAAGACGAGAGTGAACTTGAGAACTAACACCATTAATTTGGTAGTGTCCAATTAAAAACCATTAATTTTGTTATCCCTCTCGGCTAAAGACGATAGTGGACTTGAGAATTAACGCCATTAACTTGGTGGTCTCCAATCAAAAATCATTAATTTGGTTATCCCTTTCGGCTGAAGACGAGACTGGACTTGAGATTTAGCACCATTAATTTTGTGGCCTCCAATTAAAAATCATTAATTTGGTTATCTCTCTTGGCTAAAGACGAGAATAGATTCAAGAAAATAATATCATTGATTTCTAAAAAAAATCATTTCTTGGTTAGTCCTATTAGTCGAACGAACATAGCCATTGTTATCATATAGATGCACAATAAAATAGACATGAGAGCATAAGGAGAAGAAAATGAGGACAAATAAGAGGTGACAGCGAGAAATTTTCCATTCAAGAGATTTTTTTATCCATCACATTACAAAAATAATATAGACGTGATGTTCAGATGATGATACACACTATCAAATATTGTTCAAATTAAACCATTAAATATTGTTAAAAAATTATACAAGTGTAAAGTGCAAGTTAGACAACAGACGGTCGCTCAAGAAGCATAGTAGAAAAGAAAACCAAAGGGTTTCCTCCAAAAGAACATCGTCCTAATTAGTGATGACCTTGTCTACAACGGGTTCAGCGTCAAACCATTCATTATTGCCAGCACCCTCAGTCATCTCAAGTTTGGCTTGCTCAGTGGTCTCATCCATGACCGTCTCAGTTGTCCCCGTAGGGACACCCAAACCAACTTTGACATTGGCTAGAGCAGTGCCGATCAAAGGGTCCGAAAGATCAAGGACCTCAAAGTCTTTGGGGGTTAATGTCCCAAACTCAGGGAGTTTAAGAATGACCTAGCAGCAAATCATCTGCGTTTCCTATTTTAGGTATTCAAATGCATAGCCTGCAAACTCATCGGAGGCCTTGAATTCTGCATGGCTTGAGCCTTTGCCTCATCCAAAGCGGCCTCGACCGCATCATCTATGTCGACTTGCCTCTTATCAACCAACCCTTTGAGGACATTACCATGCCTTTTATTTAGATTGTCCACTTCGTCCAAGTGCTCTGCAGGTCCACGCCACTGGCCTTATGGTGGTCGACATCCTTAGCAGGCAACTCGTCCCTCAAGTTTTTCTCCACCTTATCATCATCTTTTCCCTTTTGGATCAAGGAAATCTTCTTCTCAACCTACTCACCAAGATAAGTGAAGGTGAACAGAGACTGTAAAAACGACAAGGGAAATTGGTTAGTATGAGATAACACTTGCTAAACATAAACAACTAATGTTCCAAATGATTACATAAGTGGCCCTGTGAAGACTAACTCAATGAGACGAGAGGCATCCATTGCCTCTAGAAAATGTTTGTCAACATTGGGCATCATTGAAGTGGAAGAAGCCCGTGACTTCTTAGCATCACCAATCAGGGTCTCATCATTGAGTTTCAATATTCGAGACAAGCTCAAAGAGCAGCGTTGGACGATATTGGGATCACCTTATTTAATCCCCCTTAGTCGAGACCTCTTTTTTATTCTTGTTTTGCGAGCGGTGAACAGATGTGCAATCCACCACATCCTTCCTCTTTTTTGAAGCCTCGGGATTATTGAGGCCGCTTAGAGCTATTTTCTTAGTCGAGAAGAAAGGATTCGACTTCTTGCCAAACTTGTTCAGCATTGCTGAGATGTTTGGGGAAACCGTTTTACAGATAGCTTCTAGTATGTTATATGTCTAATCGGAAAAAAGATAGAAGTGATTAATATTAGAAGGGATCAATTAAACACAACACCACAGGTTATCGTTAAATATTTGCAAGTCCATCAATAAAGGCCAATTAAAGACGACACTATAATATAGAGGAAGGACTTACGCATTTCAGTGAGGGGATCAACACCCAGCCTCGTCTCGTCCAGGACTTAAGGGGACATAAAATTCTCAAATTCCACGAGCCCACCATCTTGACCTTGTACTCAGATCTAATCGACCTTATCCCGATCTTCTACGCTTAGGTCGGTGTCAAGTTAAGAAGACATTGATGCTTTCTGCCCATTTTTTGGGACCCATGTCTCTGAGGCGGAGCATGTGACATCAGAAGGGAACTCCCATGCACCAGAAATGAAAAAATATCTCGGCTTCTAGTGGTGGTTGGATGTTTAGTTGACAATGACGACCTTCTTGGTGGACTTCCTGGCTACAAGGTGGTAATAGCCAGATTGGGCCTTTGGTTCAAGAAATTGTATAATAGGCCTTGAACACACTAACTAGAAGGTCGTAACTGAAACAGAACTTCCAAAGAGATATAAACTCGACAAAAATTCTCCATGTGCTAGGATAAAGATGGGATGGATCCAGACCTAGACTATCAAGTATCGTCCGAACAGTAGGATGGACAGGAAGGCAGAAACTAACCTTAAACATTTGATCATAGATAGAAACTTCACTAGGTCGGTCGTCAAACGCCCTTTTGACCTTATCAGGGTCCCTCATATTGATATCGGATTTGATCCCATACAAGTTCCCCAATACAATAGGTCAACGTCTCTAACAGTGCTCTGGAACTTCTGAGCATAAGATGTATCTAGTGTTTTCTTAGCCTCGTCTTCAGAGCCGACGATCTCAACGACCATTACTCCACTGGAAAACCTACTCTGAAACTCCCCCTCGGTCATGGACGAGATAGGAACTTACGTTTGTAAAGGGGTTTGGGCAACAGTAACCCTCGACCCCTTAGGGACCGAAGTCTCAACATCCTGGTCATGGTCACCAAACCTGGAAGCACCAAAATCTTCTATACGAGAAAAGGGGACTCTCATAGCCTGCTCATAGGAGTCAGCCTCACCAAATACCTGTAAGTACAAATTTCACTTTGAGATGATCATCCACTCATGGAATCCACACTGATCTTAATGACTAGAGGACGGACGACAGCTAAGGGAATAAGAAAAATGGGGCGTGTGAGGTCAGACCTGGCTCTTCTTTTAGCCTCGGTCTCACACTTTTGTATTTGCCTAAGAATACGACCTTCAAGCTGTGGAAATTGGTCAATAAGTATGTATAAAGTCTTAAACATCCAAGTTATTTTACCTAAGTTGACCTAAAGAACAAAAAAAAGGAAATGAACCATTTTTCAATTAAGAACACATTAGAACACAAGAGTAAAGCTCACCGGAGAGGGTGACTGTGTAACACCCCTCAATTTTTGGAGACTGAGAAATTAAATTTTGGGAAAATAAAATTTCATTAAATTGGAGAATTTTAAAATTTGGGAAATGAGGTCCAAAAATAGAGAACATTTTAAAGTATTCCGGATGGTGATTTTGAGGGTACGATTAATCCCGGAAGGGTCGAGATAGTCAAAATGACTGTCATTGGGTTTTATTTCGGCTCCGAAATATTTTTAAGTCAGTTTGACTCGAATTGGTGTAAACGAGTCATTTAAATTGTGTATTAACATTTAAAACTGGGACTTATGTTTTATAGGCTTAAGAGGCTTACAGATGAAGCCTTCTCATTTAGAGAAAGAGAGAAAAGAGAAAGAAAAGAGAAGAGAAAAGAAAAGAGAAAGGAAGAAGAAAAGAAGAAGAGAGAGAGGAAGAAAAGCTTGGAGATTTCCGGCCCAATCGCGACATCGAGGACGATTCAACCTCTACAAATCTGAGGCAAGTGTTTAATCTTGTTAAATAGCTATTTGTGTATTTCATTTCATAATTTGTGGGTTAAAGAAATGGATTTTTGGGTATAAATATCAAAACCTAGATTTTTGGGTTTAATCTTGAAATCAATGTTTAAATATGGATTTAATGGAATAGAAATGGTTGGGATCAACTTTGGGTTGATTTAATGGCTTAAAATCTTGTTTTGATAAAGGTTTGGGGGTTAGAATGAAAATTTTAGGGTTTAAAATTCGTGGGTTCATTAAAGAAGAAGAACCCTTCAAAAATTGCAGGTCCGAATCGATTTACCCCCTTAAGCGAATCGATTCGGTTTAGGGAAATTGGCAGGCCTGCATTGACCGAATCGATTCGGACCCAAGCCGAACCGATTCGGCCTGTGGAAGAAGCCCAGGTCTTTGGACCCGAATCGATTTTCCTTGGAGACCGAATCGATTCGCTAGGCCGAATCGATTCAGAATAGGGCCGAATCGATTCCGAAACAGGGCATTTTGAGGTATTTTCTTCATAGTGATTCCAAACCCTTTTTGGTTGGGTTTATTGATTTGGGGGCCTTCTCTTATGATGTAAGAGACATGTTCTTGGAGACACATAAGGAGTTTCTCACATATTAGGATTTTGGGGACTCCTTAGGGTAATTTGGGAGAAATGTATCCATGTATGTATTGGAGTTGCATATGGAGATTGTGGGGAAACATCATTAAAGTTGGGAATACCAATTATAGACAAAAGTTATAAATATGATGTGAGGTTGAGAACTCTTAGAGAGTGAGGGTCTCATATCCTTATAAATGTTTAGACTAAGGAACAATCGATAACTCAATAGGAGTAAGGGTTCATAAGATTTATTGAACCATAGGTGAAATTGGGAACGATTTGGATCGTACTATCGACTAGAATAAGCGGTGGCATAAATTCTAGTTAGGATAGTCTACACGTAATTGTGGGGAAATAACCATTGAGATTCCAATACTTGAAACGAGGTTGGAATAATTTGAGGTTTTAGACTATTAAGTCATGTATGTGCCTATGGTTAAATAGTACTAAAGGTGATTATGTACTTTCGAATATGGATGAAATGTGTAGTGATGGGTTCCTACACAAAATTTTGGGTGATAACCCTAAGGTTGAATATATATATATATAAATACATGTGATTTTGGGAGACTATTCTTCATAGGAAAAATGATTGAATATGTTTCAAGTGAGGGATTGTATTCACTTATCGAGGTAAATTAAAGGAAATTGTGGTGACGGCTTGTATATTGAGGATTATGTATACTTATAGCCGGGTTTATATATCTTATACATATGAACGAGAATTAGTTTATATATATAGATATATGGATATGTGAATATGTATATATATATATATATATATATATCTGTATGCATATAAATATATGGATATATTTATGTTGTGGACATACATGGTATGGATATTTAAACCGTATATGATGGTTTAATATTTGATCATATGATGGGATCATATGGATGTATGTATATTGGGCATGTGAGTGATATATATACTTATGTGGTTAAGCATACCCCGCTCATGCTATCATTGGGAAGTTTCCGCGCAGAGGGTGAGCATCCTGGCATATAGAGCAGGGTGTGGATATTCCCCAGGTCATAGTCGTCCAGTGTGTTATTATACGATAGATATATTTTTGGGATGAGACGTGGTGGGTATGTTTCGTCTCATTTCCAGTTGGAGCTATGACCGCTTCCCGGGACGTCGTGTGTGTGAGTTATCACGAGGTGGGTGTCGTTGATCCCCACCAGGTGGTCCCCAGTTGCTACGTGAGCCGGGCACTGGGAAGATGATAGCATTGATGCAGTTTTATCGGCGATATATATAGCCGAGTGGATTATGTGCATGTCCATTGTACATCAGATATGATATGTACACTTGGTCATGGGTATGGATGATTGATATATGTATATATATGGTGAGAATAAAATGCCTATATATATATTTATATATCCTATAGATGAAAGGATATAGAAATCTTTGTGGAGTACATCTTGGATGATTATGGTGTACTAGATTGATGGGGGTTGATGTATCGCATTTAAGTAATATTTCGGTTACATCATCCCAAGGATATTATTGGAGATTTAGTAGTAGTGGTAGCATTATATTATATGTATGGCATTATGGATCACTATGATCGACATTGTCAAGGAGTAGTGTAACGGGGTGGTTCCTTGTTTGGATTTTGCTTTGCGAGACACCCCGCGCACGAAACGTAGTACATTGTTGAGAGTAGAGAGAAGTTCTGTCGATATTTATGTGTGGCATAATGGATCTCTAGGATCGACGTTGACAAGGAGTAGTGTAACGGGGTGATTCCTTGTTTGGATTTCGCTTTGTGAGACACCCCACGCACGAAACGCAGCGCAGCGTTGAAATTGGAGGGAAGTTGTGTCAATAATAATTATGCATGCTTATTAATTAGAAATTAAATCATATGTTTCAACCCAAATGCATATTGGGTAACTTATTAAATTTATAATTGGTTAAATGATAATCCTGAATCCATTAAGCCTAATAAGGCATATATGTTTGAAAATAAATAAATAAATAAATACTTAAGTTCGTTTAGAAAGAGTGGATTCTTGGGTTAAGTTAGGAAGGCAAATTCTCGTGGGTATATACTGGGCCTACGTTAAGTTAGGTTGTCCTAATAAATGGGGGTAATTTAACTAAAATTTGAGGACGTGAATAGGTGCGCGCCTTTAGATGAGATGTAAGTCGGGGTTCCATGAGAGTGCGATTCCACTTTAATTATGAAATAAGTGCACCGATATTTATTATGCACGGTTAACACACTTGCTAAATATTTTTCACAACTCGGGCTCTGACCCGTTTACTTTTCTCTCCTGCCTGTATATATATATATATATATTTCTACAGGTGTCCTACCACATGGATGCCGGATGACTTTCTATTCAGAGTCTTGGGAGCCGCGATAGGTGCGGACTGTTGCGGGATGTAGAATGTAGTCGCTTCCTCCTTTGGAAAATTCTAGGTAGGATTCATGTTGTATATCGGGTTTTTACCCAAGGGATAATTATATACATGTTTATATTTATTCCATTCCAGTTATTGTATTGGTTGTGACCCGACAGCTTATTCGGGTCTACTTTTTGTATTACATTCTGTTGTAGTTATTTATTTTGTTTTATTCTAGCATTTCATTTCTCATAGTTCTTTCATGCATTTTTCTTTCTTTTATTGGTAGTGTTAATTGGTTGTCTGTTGCACATTTTATTTAATTTTAACATCTCGCTTGTATGATACCGGGTAGTTAGATCTATATTATATTGTACCGACAGTTGATGTTGAGACTGGACCATCTGAAATTCCTGATTTAATGTAGTATAGGGCTGGCCACCTGTTATTATTTTAGGCGGGGTGTTACAGACTGGAGCAACTTTGGTGACTCTAACAGAGGGTAAGAAACACTAAGTTCACCGAAAAAAACCTAGACTATTAGACTCACCTTTAAACCACTCCTAAAATAACCCTAGAGGCACTCATCAAGGCTGCCAAAAAACCCAGAATTTTGCCAAAAAAATAAACAGCAGTTCAAACCACTAAAAAAACTAAAAATCTTACGGAAAGAAGGTGATGGGGTTACCTAGTTGAAGAAAATGTTGGAGGAACAAGGAAAAGACCCTAAATTTGGCTGGAGTAGCTCAAATGGAGGAGAGAGGAGGATATAAAGTTGGGTTTTTAGAGAGAGAGAAAGTTTAGGTGCGCGAAAAAATGAAGAAGAAAGAAAAAATGGTATTTCAAACAATTTAAATAGTAGTAGTCAATACACATAACTTCCAAGGGAGTAATCGTTAGGGCACATCTTCCCAAGCACGCCTGCATCTGCCACTCTTGGGTAACATGCTAAGCCAAAGGATGTATGCCAAGTGTCACTCCATAGCTCTTATTTAACATTCCACACCTTACAATGGAAGGACATCACATCCCTCAGTCAAGGACGTCTCATCAACTCCTATTCTGAGACATTTTACCCATCAGCCTCCTACACACATCGAAGGCTAAGGGCTAGGGGTGATTGATATACCCAAGTGTGACCTCGCCAAGGTCGACCTTACAGACCATCATGTCAGACAATCACGGGCCCCTATGCAACGACAATACAGCATATTTTCATCCTCGTTTGAGTCCTTTAGGCCGAGACCTATCAGTTGAACCATTAACCCCTCACAAGTCTCATCTCGGCCTGGGCCCCCAGACAGCCGAGACTATACTTCAATCTAGCTCATCAATTGCTCAACAGGACATTTGAGGTATCATCGTCAGCCTGGCAGAGACCTACTAGGACGACTTATATCTCTTGTGTGACATAGGTTTCCAGCATTACTAATCCCCGTGGACAGACGGTTATATTAATATCATAGAAGCACGTGAGGGGAATATTGCATCATCATTACATACTTGTGCCATGGACATGTGTCCACGCCCTAGTGGAAGATTCATCATACACGTGCTTTATACATGCTTGGGGGTACTGAAGAGTGCGAACTGTGTGATAATTGATTAAATTAAATTCGCAAGTTTCCAAGTAACCCTTATTTAATTATAGTCCCTAAACATGCATCTAAAGTGAAAGTGTCAATCCCATAAACAAATAAAGCAATCAACGCAGTAAATATGCTGAGACACAGATTTCAGGAAAAAAAAAACTTTCGGGTAAAACCTTTATTTCACTATGAATATATAAATCGCAACTTACAATTACATAGAGAAATCTGCAATGGATCAACGCACAGCTAACCCACAAAGACAAGCAGTCTTGAACTCAGCAAGAGAATACACGCAGCACCCTCCAAGGACTAGCAGCCCAAACAACAAAGGAAGAACCGCAGCTCTCCTCAATGACACGCAGCCATAACACTTTGTAGAGACTCCCTCAACAATGACACGCAGCCCTCGATTGCAAAGATCTCCCCACAAAGGTTGAACAATAGCAAAGCTTGTGTTCTAGGGTTACAAAAGATTCACAAAAATAATTGGGATTTTTGTGTGTGAATCAAAAAGATGTTTGGCACATCAAAAATCGAAGTCTTGTTGTGTTTGTACTCTTAGAAACGTTTTCTCAAAGAATTAAAAAATACACCACCGAAATAGTTATTTATATAGGAAATATGAGCTGGTGGATAAACATCACACGGAACTGATCGAGTTTATCCCAGGCGGATCGGTCCGGTATGGAGGCGGATCGGTCCGACCTCAGATCGGTTCGTTTTCCAAATAGGCCTCTTCGGTTTGCATTCGATTCGGTGTTCACTGGTGCAAAGCGGATCGATCCGGTTATAGGCGGATCGGTTCTTTTTCTAAACCAGGCGAATCGGTCCGGGGTGGACCAGTTCCTTTTTTAAAACAGGGGGACCGGTCCGGCTGTGCAGAAAATTTATTCCTTGAATTTTTTTGATATTCAAATCCGTTGATGACGATGCGATCTTGAATTTCTTCAACGGTGTAACGGCTTACGACATACAAATTATAATGGACAAAAATGTCCTTACAAACCTCCCCCTATGTCTATGCCGGTACATACATAAAAACAAACATCTGAATTATCAAATATCAAAATGCCTATACAAATCTACCCTTCCATGAACCCAAAAATGGAATGATACAAATGAATAAGACTTCACCGTTTGTTCTTCGAATCTTCAGGAATCTCAATGCTTTTCTCATTAGGGGTGTGCAGTTCAGAGATCATCAAAGAAGTACCTACACACATGAGACAAAGCAAAATACCAAGTGACGTATCGAGTTTGAAATAAGATAAAAACTCCCCCATAATATGATAATTCTTTCTCCCCCATAAAATGATAATTCTTTCTCCCCCTTTTTATGATGTCCCCAAATAGACAAATGAGAAGAATGAATCAAATAGGCAAAATCGGGGTGTCACGGTACACAAAACAGGGCATCAAACAATATGGTAAACGTGCACTTGCAAGGAGATGCTCAGAAACAAATGCACAAACTATTTTTGATTTTTTATTTTTTATACAAAAGTAAGATACATTTGAAAAAAATATGCTACAAAAATCACACCATGGATTTAGACTCAAACAACCAAGTCATGGAAATGGAATGAATGGGTGTGAACACATTCGATAGGTAAATGAACTCAATCAATCATATGTGCACGATGCATATGTGTACTCCTAACGAATGAACATCAAAAGTATCCTTAGGTGTAAAGATTGTTGAATTTAGATGGCATCGTCTTATGCAAATCAACAAATCAAAGTCAAAATAATTTCCACCCCAATAACGTCAAAAACTATTTAGCGCATTTGCAAGCATTTCAAGGACGTGCAAACCCGTTTTAAATTCTCCAACCAAACTCCCTCATGCATATTTTTTTTTAGAGGTGTATAAACTAAATTCTCAAACTTTGGAGAATTGGAGCAAAATCCTAAATGGCCCATAATTGGCATGAATTTCTTTTTATTGCCTTACAATTTTTTCGAGCTCTTTTAACCTCTTTGGACTTCGGATAATAAAATTACTCCATTTTTTAGGTCCTTTTTAACGGTGGCTTAGTATTCGCAAAGGAAAAATGAACCTTTCGCAGTCCTTCCCCGTTTTCAAACAAAGCACACAAACTCACAAAACGGTTCTTATATGCAAAATTTATCACGCTTGGTTTGTTTTAAGGACAGGATTGAAGTGAAAACACCCAACCAACATGTGATAAGACAAGCACAATAATCAAACAAATCCGTGTATGTGTGCAATAAAGGAAACATGAGTCAAACATGTAGGAAGTAACACTTAATTACATCTTAATGACTCCAAACATTATAAAGCACAAGGATGAATTGACTTATTGTCTCAAAACACTATCAAATAGTCACATGAAAATAATGGAATGATGTTATGACTCGATCATCCTAAGTGTTTTATCCATAAAAAGTGCAAACAAAATAAAAAAAAAAATTGGATTTTCAAATTTGACCAAAACAAATATGAATGGACACTCAAAAAAATAGAAAATCTTTTTGCATTTTTCAAAATTTTTCAAAAAAACAAAAATATGTCACAACGCTAGCAAACATAAATACCATGAAGCAAAATCTAGCGTATGACAAACATGCAAACACAATCATCTATATGATATGATAAGAGAAGAATCATGTGCAAGCAAACGAGAATCAACTTGTCTAAAATCTAGTGCCTCTAAACGCTTGGTTTGTTTTAAGGACAGGATTGAAGTGAAAACACCCAACCAACATGTGATAAGACAAGCACAATAATCAAACAAATCCGTGTATGTGTGCAATAAAGGAAACATGAGTCAAACATGTAGGAAGTAACACTTAATTACATCTTAATGACTCCAAACATTATAAAGCACAAGGATGAATTGACTTATTGTCTCAAAACACTATCAAATAGTCACATGAAAATAATGGAATGATGTTATGACTCGATCATCCTAAGTGTTTTATCCATAAAAAGTGCAAACAAAATAAAAAAAAAAAATTGGATTTTCAAATTTGACCAAAACAAATATGAATGGACACTCAAAAAAATAGAAAATCTTTTTGCATTTTTCAAAATTTTTCAAAAAAACAAAAATATGTCACAACGCTAGCAAACATAAATACCATGAAGCAAAATCTAGCGTATGACAAACATGCAAACACAATCATCTATATGATATGATAAGAGAAGAATCATGTGCAAGCAAACGAGAATCAACTTGTCTAAAATCTAGTGCCTCTAAAAGTGATTTCCTAACCCAAATAGATGTGAAACGACGTGCGGGGCTTTGGGAACCACAAGAACACTGGACATAAACTTCCTAGAACATTTTCCAATATCAAAAAAAAATCGCCTAAGGTGACCTTTCCTACCACAATATGAACATGTGTAAACGGGTGGAACGACACCTAAAGTGTGATTTTTTCTAACATCCTCGGAATTAGTTGACCCTCTAAAACAAATAATGATTTTGGCTTTAGCATTAGAAGCATGAGAACACGATGAGCCATTACCATCACTATCAAACCTACTTGAGTCTGTCAAATTATTTTTTAACTTCAAAATTTTTTACTCAAGCAAAGAATTAGACTCTTCCAATCTGAGGGATTTCTTTTTTAAATTATCAATTAAACTTAACAGTTTATCACGCTCCCCCTCAATTAAAGCAAACTTATCCCTAAGAGTCTTTTCACGTGCCATAAAATCATCGATTAATTTTTTATCCTCGACGGCACAAACGGGGACCCTAGAATTTTTTAAGTCCTCTAATTCCTTCTCTACAACAAGGACTCTCTCATCACTCTTCTTTTTGGCAATTTTCAAAGAATCAAAATCAATACACAATTTACCAAAGTGCTCACGACAAATATCACTTTGAGTTTGAAACGCTTGCAAATATTCAATCTTACTTTTAAAGAGAGAATTTTCTTTTTCCAAAAATTTAATTCTTTTGCAAAGTTTCAAATTCAAACTTTTTAAATTTTCAGCATGGTCGTGAACTTTTTCAAAAATAGGCTCCTCATTAAATGGGCGTTCCATTGAATAATTGTGATTTTTCACAAAACTGATTTTTTTTAAAAATCAATATCACACAATTTTTTGCGGAAAAAGGAATACACAATAAATTAGCGCAATCTGCTCTGATACCAATTTGAAGAGTGTGAACTGTGTGATAATTGATTAAATTAAATTCGCAAGTTTTCAAGTAACCCTTATTTAATTAGAGTCCCTAAACATGCATCTAAAGTGCAAGTGTCAATCCCATAAACAAATAAAGCAATCAACGCAGTAAATATGCTGAGACACAGATTTCAGGAAAAAAATCCCTTTCGGGTAAAACCTTTATTTCACTATGAATATATAAATCGCAACTTACAATTACATAGAGAAATCTGCAATGGATCAACATGCAGCCAACCCACAAAGACACGCAGTCTTGTACTCAGCAAGAGAATACACGCAGCACCCTCCAAGGACTCGCAGCCCAAACAACAAAGGAAGAACCGCAGCTCTCCTCAATGACACGCAGTCATAACACTTTGTAGAGACTCCCTCAGCAATGACACGCAACCCTCGGTTACAAAGATCTCCCCACAAAGGTTGAACAATAACAAAGCTTGTGTTCTAGGGTTCCAAAAGATTCACAAAAGTAATTGGAATTTTTGTGTGTGAATCAAAAAGATGTTTGGCACATAAAAAATCGAAGTCTTGTTGTGTTTGTACTCTTAGAAACGTTTTCTCAAAGACTTGAAAAATACACCACCGAAATAGTCATATATATAGGAAATATGAGCTGGTGGATAAACATCACACGAAACTGATCGAGTTTATCCCAGGCGGACCGGTCCGGTATGGAGGCGGATCGGTCCGACCTCGGATCGGTTCGTTTTCCAAATAGGCCTCTTCGGTTTGCATTCGATCCGGGGTTCACTGGTACAAAGCGGTCGGTCCGATTAGAGGCGGATCGGTCCGTGTGCAGATCGGTTCTTTTTTCTAAACCAGGCGGATCGGTCCGGGACGGACCGGTTCCTTTTTTAAAACAGGCGGACCGGTCCGGCTGTGCAGAAAATTTATTCCTTTAATTTCTTTGATATTCGGATCCGTTGATAACGATGCGATCTTGAATTTCTTCAACGTTGTAACGGCTTACGACATACAAATGATAATCAACAAAAATGTCCTTACAGGTACAATGCACACCCCAGCATTATATATACTCATCTTCTTCCCCAGTGGAAAGTATCCAGAAATTGTAAACCCTAGCCAAACTATGTCTAATTTACAATAAAGAGAGAGAGCTTGAGTGTTGTACAACTAAGGCCATTATAGCCTCTTTTACATAGTGAAAACCTCACATCCCTGCACAGTGGAGTAGGTTGAAAAGCTCACCACTTAAATACCGGAGTTCTTCCTCTTCTCCTCATCTCCTTATCTTATTTTTCTATATGTTCTGTGTTGTGTTTGAGCTTAAGTTGCATATACAAATTTAAATGGTGATTTCTTAGAATCATCATTTACGAAACACCAAAACAGATTTTTTATTAGAGTTTGATAAAAAAACAAAAAACAATTTTTTAATCTTAAAATGATATTTGGTTGTAAAAAAAACTCTCAACAACCATCAATTATTTTTTAAAGAAAAATATGCTCTTGTTTTTTTTGGTTGGTTGCTGGTTTTTTCAATTACATTTCATTTTAAGAAAGAAAAATAATTATCAAGAATCTTTATTGGTCAAGTTTTTTTTTCTTGCCATTACATTTTATTGTTAGTTTATAAGTAAATTATATCATTTATTAAAAAATAATTCTAGATCGACACATAATTTTCATGTGTTGGATGCGACACACTAACATAACACACACCAACAACACTAACTAGTGTCGCGGCCTACACATGAAAATGATGAGTCGGCATAAAAAAAGATCTTTTGTGTTTTCAATTAAATTTCATTTTATGAAAAATCGGTTATTAACATATTTAAAACATTTTTTTCTTGGTTAAAACTTTATATTTTGATAAAAAAAATTGTTTTTCCTAATGTTTGTCATTTTCATTAAAACTTTTTTTAGTAAGAACAATTTTTTACGTTAAATCTAGTTTTTAAAAAACAACATTTTTTTGGCCAAAGAAAACTGTTTTCGGCTAAAAAAAACTTTTGCTTTTTCAAAACTGTTTGTTTTATTATTAATTTTCTTTTCGATAAAAGATATTTTTTGTCAAAACATTTTTTCAATAAAACTGTTTCATTTTTTAGTAAGAAACTGATTTTTTTTGTGTTAGAACTTTATTTTTCAATTTGTTTTTTGCTAAGAATTGTGTTTTTTAAAAACTATTTTTCGTTAAAAAAAAAACTATATTATTTTTGTCATAATGGTTGTTTTATTGTTCAAAAAAATTTCGTTAAAAATTTTTTTTTTGGTTAAAAACTTTATTTAAAATTCTTTTTTTGTCACAATCTATTTTTTCCTCATTAGAAAATAATATATTAAGAGTTATAAGATTTACCATTAAAAATTTTGTCATGCCATGGAAATATTTGTTTACTTTTCAATCGAATTCTCACAAACTACCAAACCCTTAGTGTAAAATATGTTTTGATCTGTTTGTAAAAGTTAGAAATTTAATTTCTTTCTCCTCTCACATGTGGACAAAGCCACATAAGAGGGTCCATCTTGGGGTTCCGAATGAGGGTATACCTAATGCGTCTCGCATTGTATGAATTTACTTTGTGTGAAATTATAGTTTGGCTCAAATATAGTTCCTCAAAAATTGAGGATTTAGATTACTAAAATTTTTTGTTGATGTTTCATATTATATCAAATTATTGGCTTTGGATTAATACTAACTATTGTATAATATTAACAGTAAATATAACTCTTATAAATAATATAATATGATAATATTTTAGAAAATATTTTGAACATTTTGCCTCATAATGATTTTAAAATTTTGGATTAGTAATTCAAAAATTCAAGTATCGAATTCCATTCCCAAAAAAACTTGAAAACTTAAACAATATCGAAAAATTCAGAAATCCAAATTTTGGTTCCATGTTTGACTAATCATATTGAATATATAAAAATCTAGAAGTTTAAAATATATATTTATACACTTCGCACCTATGACCTTTCTTCTTAATTTCACTTTAGTAGTACCCATCATGTTAATTTTGTTAATATTTTCCCTGAACTTTTGTAAATCGAGGTAATGTACTACAATGTGAGGGGAATTGGCTAAATTATTCATGACGCGCTGAACATTGCAAATTGAAACAGTCTAGTCCCTTAATGAACTCATGTGAAAATCACATGACGAACAATTTTCCAATTTTTTACTACATTGCTTCTATAGATCTAGGCAAAATAATAACAAAATTAACAAGATAAGTACTGGAGTGAAATTGGGGGGAAATTTCAAGGATGCAAAGTAATATATATATATATATATATATATATATATATATATATATATATATATATATACACACACACACACACACACACTAAGGTATTCCCGTGCCTAAAGACACGATAATAATTTTTCAAAGTATCAATCGTTATCAAGTCATAAAATTTTTGTATTATAGTATTTTAAAGATCGGCCCAGGTGATGAAACCCAAATGCGGCTCTCGTGCAAGATTTTTTAAACAAATCATCTCAAAATGATCATTTTGGTATTTTAAAAAATTGGGTTAATATTTGACAAAATATTTGGGTAAAAATTGGGTTAAAAATCTATAGTATCAATCATGGTCAATTTTCCTGAAGGCACGACGAATACTTTCAAAGTATTTAATCAACTAATTTTTTTGTAAAATAGTTTAGATTTTAATTAAAGAATATAAAAATCATCAATTAAACATTATTTATAAAAATTCCCATATACATTATTTATGAATAACTTACCTCAGTACTACTTCATTATAGGAACTGCAATAGCAACAAACAACAAATGATCTATAAATACTGCAGATAAAATCTTAATACATGAACCTCACACGAAATTACTTTATTAGTATAATCAATGAATTCTTTAAATCCATAAAACATAAAGGTTAGTAGTAGTTTCTTTATAGCAATAGGACTTGAATACCATGATACGAGGACTTAAGCCTAAAGAAAAGTTAGTAAGACCGCCAAAAACTCCTTATCCATCATACTGAACGACCACATGGGTTCGGGTGGGGGCTCAACAATTGTGCTAAATCATATGAGTTTAACCCCGAAACATTAGAGTCTATCCAACACCCAAAAAATATTTAAAATGTATACCTCACCAAAATAAATAAACATAAAAAAACATTAATGCATATGATTTAGCACCAAGATCATGCCCCATGTGTCGACATGATATTGTTAGTTCTTGGTTCAATCCACGTCCCATGCTCACTACCATATACACCTACACATATTTACACAGAGAATAAATGAATAACCATTTTAATTTCAGTGCCGTACTTAAAATAGATAAACACATGCACATACTTAAACTGGTACCACAGTCCATAGGATAAAACACGTAAATGAAACAAAAAGCACTTACCATGATATAACGATTGGTACCATACTCCCCATTGACTACAAACCATAACTAAGATATAAGTAGAGAGACCTCAATCAACTTGAATTTAAAAGTCTATTCTTGTACTTCTAATACACAAAAATGCAGCAACATGTTAATTACAAAATCCATATAACCGCAGCAACATTTACTTGTGGGTCGGGAGCTGCTACAGGAGCAAGATCCACAATCTTCCAACTTAAAGAAATGTCCTACTTTTGAATATTCTCCAAAATAGATCCATATCTTTAAGGTAACAAACAAACTACACACTTAAGAATTACGCATACAACATGATATATGCACACAACTATACCTTAGGGGTTTGCTTCATTTTTAAGGTTCAAGACGGACTTACGCAGGCCCCCCATGTACAATTGTCACTCTCTCAAGAGGCGCAGGCCCCCGATGTACAATCACCCCTCTTTAAAGAGGCGTAGGCCCAAGCATCATTCTCTCATCGCGCTCACAATCAAGAGGAAAATGCAGTTCCCGAGAAAGTGGAAATGGGGGCCGAGTGTGACAGATAAGAGAGTACCTGCAAGGCTGTAAAACAAGCACACGTAATAGAAACTGTTAAGCTAGTCTCAACCTTTGTAGTAAAGACCAAACCAAACCAGACCAAATGAAAGTTAAAAAAAATTAAAGGTGTGGTGGAAAAGATATGATTTTATTCATCTCTAAAACCAAACCAAATGGATATATTTTCTTCCAATTTATGTACTCTTTTCCTAAAAAGTACTCATTTGCAAAAGCAAAAATCGAAACGCTAAGAAGATGTAATGATGCCACAATAACCGAGGGAAAATTAACTTGAGTTTTTATTAATCAAATTGATATTGCCTAAGGGTAGAATAACTATACTCGCCTCCAAACATCCCTCCATTTGATCTTCAAATCAATGTTTAGATGAGTCGTCCTAATCTCGTACTTGACATCTCACTGTCTTTTTTTTGTGTACAAAACCACTCATTGTTACCTGCAGAAAAGAAAATGGAAGAGACTGGACTTCGTTAAAAACCATAACATAACATTCCTGAACAGTTAACTAATTCATGCTTGGATCTCAAAAAGTCTTTGAAGAAAACATATATGAAAGATACCTTGCAGTTAACTATTTCATTCAATATCAATCATTAGGATTCCTCGTATATTAATCGCTAGTTTATTATATAAATATGCCGTAACATATATCGTATAGGATTCCTTACCTGGGTATATTTACAAACATCTCGCAACAACCACAAAAGCAACATATGCAAGTGTCACAATTAAATGTCAAAGAACTCACATGTAACTATAATCAATATTTTAACATGCAACTGACATTCATTTTAAACTCTTTAGACAAAAAAAGGACTAATATTTTCGGGTGGCTCTAACTATCAACGACTTTAAAAAGGTAGGAGCTGAGAAAAAAAACATAGAGAGATAGATATAAAGAAATAGGATATGGGATACAATTAAAGCGTTGATTTATTTTCCAATTTTGAAGCTAACGCCACCTAAATAACCAAATAACACCACATATTTTAGTATGTTTAACATCCACAAATACACTAAACGCCGTCTTAATAAAAATATCCTACATGTATAAATTAATTATGATATAATATTAAAATGGTCACATGGGAATTTAATCAAACACTTTCTGTTCAACTAATAAAATGTAAATGAAAAAAAAAGTGAATACCATCATACGTAAAACTCACATATTAAACAGGAGGATCAATAAATCTGCATATAACATATCATAGTTATAGAAACCAGTAGGCATAAAAAGTCATTAAACAACAACTGAAATTTTTCAGTAGAAAAGGAAACTGGACAGAATGCGACGACCCAAAAAGTCATTAGAGACAAACTCGACATATTTAAAAAAAAATTAATTATACCTTTAGAACGAATCAGTCCAGAGGAGTGCAACCTAACACCATAACTTCACCATCACGACCCTCTAGTGTTTCCTTTTTCTCCACAGTATTAAACAGCCTGCTCGTTTCTGTCATTGAATCTCTGCCCAAGGTCGACTTCTAGTGGCCTATGAAAGTTGAAAGGTGTTATGAAGATTGGGGGGAAAATCAAGGTTTCAACGCAATGATATGTGTAACTGATACATAAAATTCCAAATAATTCAGTAATGACAAAGCACCACCAACATAGATCTGACAATAAAGTTTGGCTTGTCTGATAAAAAATGGGCAATCCTACTCAAATATGATCTGACAATGATCATGACTGATAGAAAATAAAAACTAATAAAATAAAAGATTTAATTGCACCCACTCTTTTTTTCTGATCTAAAAATACAATTAAAAGTCGAGAACACATAATTATCATTAAAACAAAATGAAAAAAGAAAAAAAATTAAAATTTACCTCAAAATTGAGATTAGCTTCCTAGAAGATTAGCACCATTTCTCAAAAAGAGAAATCAAATGTATAACCTACAAAATAAAGAACAATTGGTCATGAGTACATGATAGGTGTATTAATTGTATAAATTGTACACGGTGCATGAACATTGAAACAATTTTTAACAATAGAAACTATTAATTTACAATATAGATAAATTAATTAAGTTTTATATGCCTTCATGCTTTTTTGTATAAACATCAAAAGTAAATGAGAAGTAGTACTGTACAAACCTTTCCGAGAGCATAGCAGATCCTTCCCCCACCACATCTGGCTCACAATATTCTTTCTCTATATGAGAAGTCGTTTCATAACTCTTCTTGCGAAACATGGACTTGAACACTCCTTTGCATGACTTCTTTGGTCGTGGGGGAGGAGGACTCGCCTTGCCTGGAGGTTGTATATCAATCACAATGCATGTTGTATCATCTTGAAGTCACGTGTACAGCTTTCTGTAAAGGATAGAAACAAATCGCGACAAATTAAAAAAACATAAAATATCTAAAGTAAATACAAATTAAAAACTCAAAAAACCACTTCAAGACCACCATACATATGATCCATTAAACCCTCAAGATGAGTTCAATACATCAAGAATATGTATTTTCCTATGTGTCGTAATAAATCAAGGACATGCGGAGTGCCATATGTTCTGCAAAACAAAAGAGTTCCATACAACAAGAATATGTATTTTCCTTTCCGAAAGCGTAGCAGATCTTTCCTCCACAAATTACGCCACCACATCTAGCTCACAATATTCTTTCCCTATGAGAAGTCATTTCACAACTCTTCTTGCGAAACATGGACTTTAACACTCCTTTACCTACCTTCTTTGGTGGTGGCGGAGGAGGACTCGCCTTATCTACAGGTTGTATATCAATCACAATGCACATTGTATCATCTCGAAGTCCTTTCACGTGTACAGCTTCCTATAAATGATACAAACAAATCCGAGTAAATTAAAACACCATAAACTATCAAAAGTAAATAAATAAATAAAAAAAACTCTGGAATCCACCGCACGACCACCATATATGTGATCCATTAGGCCCTCAAACACCTATGAAAAGGTCATTTCCACCAAACTCCTCAACACCCACACACAATACATTTATAATGCGGGCATTAAAGAAAGTGAAAGTTTCTTTAAAGGCAATTGGATAATAATCAGTGAACAACTTACAATATCACTTGCACAAAGTAGTGTAGCATTAAACCGATAAGAAGCTAATATCATACAATACAAAATTGAAATTTTAACTTCGAAATTCTATAATAAAGTTAAAGTAGCCTGACGTTGCACTAATAAGAAGTTTATTAAGATAAAGTGAGCTTAGAAAATGGAGAGAATCTAATGCATTCACTCTAACATTATCTTTTCTTTAGTAGAAGTACCTCAAACTCCGACATAAAGTGCATACACATTACATGAAAATAAAGGTTTAAAACATCCATAAGAGAGTATCACAACTCATTTAACATTTATCAAACGAAATTGTATCGGGGGAAAACATAGTTGCATACATATAAATAGTTTCTTTTTAACTTCGAAATTCTATAATAAAGTAGCCTGGAGTTACACTAATAAGAAGTTAATTAAAATAAAATGAGCTTAGCAAATGGAGAGAATCTAATGCATTAACTTTAACATTACCTCTTCTTTAGCAGAAGTACCTCAAACTCCGAAATAGAGTGCATAGTCAAGTACATATCATGAAAATAAAGGTTTAAAACATCCATAAGAGAGTATCACAACTCATTTAACATTTATCAAGCGAAATTGTATCGGGGAAAACATAGCTACAAACATATAAATAGTTTCTTACCAAAAGGGGAGAGATTCTCAAAAATAGTTATTTGATGTCTAGGATTTTGATAGGTCAACACCGCTGACACGAACTCATTTCCATAAATGATGTGAATCCCCACCAACAGTATTGACCAATTAGAATTCAATACTTTTTCTTTTGTTATAATACCATTCACTTTTGTTGTGCAAATGTGTAACGGTGCGACTTATGACTTTTGGGGATCCATTTGTTGAGAGGTTTATGAAATGAATAGTTGGGCCGGACAGTCTTGGGGATGGATTGGGTTTAGTCCCCAGTTCGATCCCTAGCACTGTCAAAATAATGCTTGGCCAGCTAAAGCTAGGAACCGCAAATGGGGATTAGTCGAGGTGCGGGGAAGCTGGTCGGGACACCTCATGGTTGTCACAAAAAAAAAAAAATAGTTGGGTTAAAGTAATGTACTCATTTAGTGGTGGGAGTTTGACTCTCATTAAGGTGGGGTCACCCTTTCTAATGTTCAAATTTATTATCTTTCTATCTTTCCTATGCCGATTTCCGTTGAAAAAAGACTTAGAAATTGTTTGAGGGATTCTTATTGAAGGTGAAATTTATAGGTGGGAGTTAAAAGGATTTATATCTCGGCCTATCCATCATATTCGATTAGGATGAAAACCTCTTTTTTATCAAGCCTTGCTGCTAGTGGCTTTTGAGATCCGCGTTTGGGTGTTTTGTTGTTGAGGCTATATTTGTCTACCCAAGTTTTGACGGCGAGCTCTTTCCTTTAGCACCGCGCCTAATATGGGTCAGATTGTGAAAAATAATTGCGAAACAGAGGTTTTTATTCGTCATCTATCTTTTGAGCCTATTTTTTTTCTAGTGGGTGAGCTTTTGGCCAAGTATATGATGTGTTGGTGTTTCTTTGACAAGACTAGACTGTTTAGAATCCTAAATTATAACAACTTCATGGTTGGGAGCTTGATGGAGTTTATGTCCTTTTGGGTGCCTTGGAGGAGGTTAGATTCATAATGTAGGTATAAAATCCCTAGAATCCTTTTATTCTTTTCTCATAATAACTTTCGCATATTATTTAATCTCAAATGATAATTGGAGGATGATCACTCCTGTGAAAGTGTTTTTTCGTTTCTACGGATGAAGGCCAAGTCTGCTCTATTGACAATCAGTAATTTACACACACACACATATTGGGTCATTTATCCTAATTGGTGTGTTATGTACTATAAACACAATGGTGATTTGAATCACTTGCTTGTTCATTGTAAAGTTGCTTCCTACATTTCGAGGAAAGAGAGATTTGTTCATGGTGGAGTTTTTGGCTCTGAAGGAGAATAACCATCGGACGCATATTTGGAGATGTGCATTGATGGCTTCATTTTGGCATATATCATATGGAACTCTGGAATCATTGACCACAAGAAGATAGAAAAATAAAACATATGGGAGAAGATCAAATTTTTTGCGACTCCTTGGGTGTCGATGTTCACAAGTTTTGGAGAGATTATGTTCCCTTTTTTCGCACTATCTTAGAACAATTTCATTTGATTTTTTGTATTTATTACATTGTCAAAGTGTGTGGAGTGTAGTTGTTAAATTTCTAGTTGCTTATGTTGTGTAGTCTTGTGCTTTCCTTTTGTTGTAATTGGTCCTCTAGTAATCTTCTAATGGACAGTCTCCACTCGTGTACCTGCTTTATCTTTTTAAGGATATTGTTGTTTCCACAAAGAGAGAGAGAGGGTTAAGGTCCTTGTAATAAGGATGATGAGTCTGTTGACAAGTGCTGTTGCATCGTGGGTTGTGAGATGGCAAGCAATTTTACTCTGCTCTCTTTGTTGTTGTTGATCTGCTGTGAACGAATTAAATATTGGCATTTTTGTCTTGTTGGAAAGGTTGTTTTATTGAGATAAAAGAATTAAATATTGGCATTCTTTTTACCCCCTTATTCTGGTTCAGTTTGATGGGGGATGGGAAGGTTGTCTTTCCCTCCCTTTTAGTACACATTTTGTTTCCATAGGTTTGCCTCCTTTTGGCATCTTATTGTTAATTTCCACTTATAAACAATATTTGTAATTTTTCAATAGAAATATGTTCTTCTGTTATAACAATTTTCTTATGTTGTAGGTTCATATTAACATAACCAATTATAAGTCTCAAAATAATTTTTTTCATTATCTAATTCTTTTATTCGTAATTGGTCCTTGTTAATTTGTATTTTCCTTATAGGGATGATGAGCATGTTGATCAGTGCAGATGCATCTTGACTTTGTGATATGGCAGACAGTTTGTTGTGTTCTCTTTGTTCTTGTCGAACTTTTGTGGGCGCGTTCGGTATTGGCACTTCTGTCTTATTGGAAAGGCTATCATATTAAGATACGTGTTTGGAAGGTCTATGATGTATCGCCTTTGCACCTTGTGTTGTGTGGACTATTTGGAGAGAAAGTAATAGGAGATTCTTTGATGGAAAGGAGTTTCCTACATTCAAGCTCTGCTCATCCCCCACCCCCAACATCCCTCACCTTCCTTCCCCGATTTTGGATTCTATTTTTGTGGTTTAGTAAGGATGACCCCCACGTTTTTTATTCTTTTGTTGTATTTCTTGGGGGACCTTGCAATATTAGAGCAGTTGTGGTTATTTCTGTCCCCGGCCTTGGTTCGTATGAAATTTACTTTACCTGGCTACTTCTGGTGTTCAGTTTTATGGTGATGGGAAGCTTATCCTCCCCTCCCCTTCAGTGTACATTCAGTGTTCTCAAACTCCCCACCTAGCTCCCTCTAATGGAAAAAAGGCAGGACTAGATTGGCCCCAATTAGTGTCTACGATTACTGCCTAGGCCTTCTCTTCCTATGTATATATGTATATGTTATGTGTGTGTGCGTGTATATTTTGTGTATGTATGCATGCCAATATATATAATGTATAACCACACATGCGCATTTATTATTATGTTGCATATGTATATGTAAATTAATATATTACATAGATACCAATTTATCATTGAGACTATTTTCTACTGAACATATATGTATATAATGTTTCATTAAGTTTTAACTTCAAATTAGCCACTTAAATTTAAAATATTGTTGTTTTATTTGATTTCTAGTAAAAACTGCTCTTTCTGGTGAAAAAAAAAACAAATAAATTTTTTTTAACGCCGCCCCTTTCGGCCGCCCGCTACGCCTAGCGCCTTTCAGAACATTGTTAACATTTTTTGTGTTTTTTTGCTCCATTAAGTGCCTTCTAATTAATTTCCACCTTTACATAATATTTGAATTAGTTACATAAATATTTTTTACTGTTGTAATAATCTTGTTAAATTGTAGCTTCGTATTAAGTGGCTAGATATAACATTTAAACTTAATTGTTTTCATTATATAAATGATTTATTTCCTAATTATTTATTTATTAAATATTTTCATATATGATAGGCTTGTTCTATTAGACTTTGATCATTAACAGATTTAGTTTGAATGGTTTGTTATCATCTTCTCCCGAGACACATCAGCTGAGTACACAAGGTTGCTGGGGTTTGGGGACACACCAGTTTGCAATCGTCCGCGTGGTATATGTGACCACTCTGGTTGCTTTTTCTTAATCAGTTTGCATAGAAGACAAACATCAATCATGTGACTGCGGTTATTACGGAATAAACATACATGATTCTTTAATGACCCAAAAGCAAAGTTGGATTTATACCTCTTGTCATGGGGAATCATGTCATGTCGCCATTTTCCAAGCATGGGTTTTGCGAACCATCGTGAACTGATTGTCAGATAATCAGGGCTTCGAGTGGGCATTATGGTGACAGAGTTTGCATCCTTCTCCAACTTGATATGGGAGAAATCACCAAAAATGAAGGGTTGCGGTGTAGTCTGTGGTACTCAATTTCTTGCACTTGCACAGGTCTCGGTCACGGTTCTTATTTTAAAAATCGGATCGTGCCGTGCCAAATATCAAACATCAAATTGTGTTTGTTTGTTTGTTATGTTATGCTGTGGTAGCAGGCAATCACTCAATAGGAGAAATTGTAGTGGAACATGGCAGAACCCTTTATCCAACAAGATTCATTGTGGCAACCCGGGATGGGGCATTAGTGGCTATTCGGGAGAGCCCCCCAACGGGTCAAGTTACTTGTTTTCTTCCCAGAAGCTATGTCAGCTTTGGCATTGTGAGGGCCTCTGAATTGATGGCAGATGGTTTGAGACATGTAGCATCGACACGCATGGTACTGGCACTTTGGTTAGCAACTTAGATGTTGCTGCTCACTTGGGGCATTATGGTTGGCCAATGAGGATGCCAGGGAGGAGTCTTCCACGGGCTGGTTACCCACTCGTCTTAATGGTGTAAAGCACTTGTTTACCTATCGCAAGTGATTTCCATAATCCTCAGTCACATTACATACACAAGCTTATGAAAAAGTTTACCAAAAGCGTACATTGCCCAAATACAGATTTGATGAAGAATGAGCACAACAGAAGACTCTAATTAATTGAAAAGAACATATTATTCATGATTGTTGATTTCTTTAAAGATAGAACTTAAGATTTTATATAAGAAATGCCTTGAGGAAAAAGATAAATCCATGGCCAAATGAATTACTACCTAAAAAATGAAAGATATGATTGTAAAGAAGTTATTTCAAAATTAATAAATAACCCACAATAAAAGATCCTCTCTCACACAAATCATGTCCTATACGGTTCCAACCATGTGTCCTAAATTCCCCAATAGTATACTTTCATTTGAAGTGGAATGAATTGGTTAGTCTTAGTATTGGCCAATCATTGTGTGTATAGTGGTGGAGGTGCAGGAATGTAGTGCAGGGGATTAAATAATATAGGCAAACGAGTCTAGTTATGAATGAATGGGGCAGTTACTTGTGCATAGACCTATGCTCATTTATAATTATTACATGTAGAACTTCTACATATTAGTAGTTCTCCCCTAACTGGCAGTGTGAGAGAGCTTGTGTTGAGAAATGTATATATATATTGTCTTTCCTTTTCTCAAAACAGCACGCAGCTAAAAATTTATGCAGTCAATTATTTATGCAAGTTATATACTGAGCTTCCTCTCTCTCTCTCTCTCTCTCTCTCTCTCTCTCTCTCTCTATAAAACTGTAACAGGTTTGACTGTAAATGATAAAGGTAAACAAGGTACTGAGAACCTCTGAGTCCCGGCATGATAAGGTAATTCCATATGTACTAACCTGTTACCATTTAAAGGTTTTGAAAGATGTCTACCAGAACAAGAAACGATCTAAAACATCAGAGAAGAAAGAATGGGAATATGCAACTTGCTCGGTTCATACGGAATGCCCTCTCAATGCTGTTTCACTCCTTTGTTCCTCTTACAACAAAGATTTTCACCCTTATATGTGTGCCACCAGCTACGGTTGAGTTACTTCTTGGACAGTTAGTTTACTTCTCTACACGTGTTTCACCACTTTTTCTGAGAAAGTCCACTCATGATCCTATTTTCCTATGTTATTTGTCTACTCATATTTAAATACAGACTCTGCTTCTTGGAGATAGTGGAGTTGATCAATTAGTTGACTTTAAAATGCAACAATGATGACTCTTGAGAACAAAGCCTTTCATTCGTTATAAATAAAGGTTGTCTAATTTGAAATTGTATGTACATCAGATTAACCCGATTTTAGATTTTCCAACCCTTATAATTACTCACTTACATTTTCAGGAAATACAAAAATTATCTTCTTATGTTTTTTGTACAGAAACATAATAGGAACTTGTTTGTCCCTGCTACATCTAAAGACCGTTTTCAAACATTCAATTTGCAATCAGAGCAATTGCTTCATTGTAAATTGATTACGGATTTGCGAATTTTCATTTGTATATCGAATTATCTTAGTGGGGCAAATACTGTATTTCGGAAAGTGACATCATGCCTTGAAGTTTTTTAGAAATGATTTGAAGTTCACCAAAGTTGTATTTAAGAAGTTTTACATAATTTTATTGAAGTTGATAGTTTTTTAAATAAAAAAGTTTAATTTTTACCTTTCTAGTCATTTTTCCAAATTCTAAATACAGTAGTATCAGAAATGGAAGATTCTTCCAAATCACTTCGATAAATAACATAAAATGTTGTCAAGTTGGACTGTTTTGATGGTGGTAATTTTTTGCAATGGCAGAAAAAGGTTCATTTTCTTTTAACCACATTAAAGATTGTGTACGTCTTATCACAAGAGAAACCAAATAAAAAAGAAGATGAAATCGTGGAACAGAGTAGGAAACGCAAAAAATGGGAGACCGTTGATTACTTCTGTCGTGGTTACATTCTCAATGCACTTGATGATAATTCTTTTTACTTGTACCAAAATGTTAGGACTGCAAATAGTTTATGGGACAAATTGGACACCAAATAACCAGTTCACAAATATGGTGGAGGAAAGAAAGGAGCAAAAACATGGCAATCATGGAAAGAATAACAAGCGGAAGAATTTTTCAAACAATTCTAAAGCAAACAAAAAGAAGAAATGCAATTGTTTTTACTGCAATAAACTAGGTCACTTCAAGAAAGATTGTAATACCCCGCCCTTGAAGTATATGTCTTGATAATAAATTAGGTGATTTATTCAAAGAAGTTTCTAGAAAAAATTGATGCACAAGTGAATGGGTTACTATTGCACATAAAATGACGCATTCCACGTGACGTCTTGGCATGCTTGTCGTGCATGGTGGCTCATAGGGATGCTCGATGCCCATTTTATGTTAATCTAATTAAATTGGTGATACATCAATATCAAGTTACATACGTAAGAATGTGAATTGGGAATCTAGCCAGCGCGCGACACGCTAAATTGAACCTTAACGCAATTAATTCACCGTAAGGGGAAATTATGGTCCAACCTAATATTTGTGGTTCTAAAATAGGGTTCTTGAGGGCCATAGGGTAAAAGAAAGACAAACCATAAGGGACCATTTACATTCCAACCATTAGATTTTTTAAGTCTCTCTCTCATTAGCTTGAGCTCCCATGGGGGAAAACCTTCTTCCCCATATTGTTCCTACCCATTCCTACCACTGCCATGCTCATTCTCCACCATTAAAGGCCACTCTCTAGCTCCCAAACACTTGTAGAAACCCTAGGGCATCTTGTTAGGTGAAGAAGATGATCTTCTTGGTATGTTTGCTGGGTGTTTGAAGGGGGCATTCTTGATCATGAAGAGGGTTTTCCATTAAGATGAGTGGTATCTTCTTAAGAGCACCATTGAAGCAAGCTAGAGGAAGATTTTGGTAACCCTTTGAGGCCATCTTTGGAGGTGGGGTTTACTCTTCCTACACCACCATTTTGGAGGCTTTAGAGGTAGAAGTACTAACCTTGGTTTATGTTTAAAGATGTGTATACTTTCAGCTAGTTTATTTACATATATTAGACTTAGTATATGTAGGATATATGTTAGTTTGCATCTATGGGTTAGCTAGTTGCATTCTATGTTTTTATGTGTGATGGGTTTCAAATTGATGATTTAAAATGGGTTTTGAAAATGAATAAATTTCATAATGAGTATCTTCAATATTTTGTGAAATAAAATGTGTTAGAATGATGTTTTAAAGATAAATAATGCGATTTTATGCAAATAAATGCATTTGGCTTGTTTAAGCCATTTTATGAGATTAAAACGTGATTTTCTACTGAATAATGAAGATAAAGGTAAAAAAGGAAAATTTCACATTAATGGGTTATTTAAAGTGGGTAAAAATCATGTAGAGAGTAAAATGGGTTGAATGTGTACATATGTGAAAAGTAAGGATTTTCCATCAGTTTCGGGTTAAAAGTTAATTATGGAAGTTAAAGGTTTCAAATGTGTAAATAGTAGCTAAGTGAGAGTTAAGATGCAAAGTCCCATAAATAAAGTGCATATTTCAAATGTTTAGAAAAATGGGGACGTTAATACATAAAAGTGTTGGGTTAATTTTTATATTGAACAAGTATTGTAACTGGCTAAAAGTCTTTAAGTGTTAAGTTGGAAACTTAATAACCATTTTTGGAAAATAATACTTGTTAGACTAAGTTGCATGTTTGGCAATAAAAGGGTAAATTGATAAATTTACTTAAAGTGTAACATTTTTATGAAATAAAAATGTGTAAGGAATGGGGTTACACCAAGATGGATGAAATTGGTATTAGTCCTTGAACGTAAATGATTTTGGTGAAAAATCAACAATTGAATGAGAAAGAAAAGGACTTGAAAGAAAGAACTAATATTCAATGTGTGACACGGATAAAGGGGGCAGTAAGAGTTTTGGCTTTAGACGATAAAAAGGTAAAAAATGGTAGAGTAATGTGGACATTTGTAAAATGTTGAAATACATAAAAGGAACTCGGATGACACCGGGATAATTAAGAAGGCCCCGGAGTCCTAGAGTGAAAGACCCAAAACCACCGGCCAAAACATATAGTGGTGTCGCCGACGGTGAGGAGCCTCTTAAAGCACGTTGTTTATTGGAAGATTTCGAGAAAAAAGATAAAGGAATAAGGAACATGTCAAGAAATGGGTTGAGTGGTAAAATATATTAAGACATCCCAACTTGAATGGATTAGTGAACGTTCTGGTAAAGGATAAAGTGAACAAGAAATGGGTAATTTATTAATGTCCATAAAGTAAAGGAAAGGAAATGTGTAGTGGTAAATGGGTGAGGTAAGCAACCTAAGAATGTGAAACCCATAATTAACACAAGGGTGTGTCGTGAAAGGTTTTCAAAGTTTAAATAAGTTTTTTCTAACACGGTGTTCATTTGTGTTGAAAGAGGTTAATTTCCATTGAAAATAGTAATGTGCATCGTTTTAAAAGGAAGGGAAATTTCGATAAAGAAATATTTTCGGTTAAACAAAGTGTAGCGGTTTCAATTATTTAACAGTTTGTGTTAAATAGAGGGATAAATGTTAGGTTAAGAAATAAGAAGTCTTTTATTAGATTGAGGTAAATTCAGCAGATTAAATAACATTTTTGAAAGTATCTATATATGTGCAAGGCAGTTACATGGGCACATAGGTATAACGTGTAAAGTTTTCTTTTTGCCATTCATTTCAATGAAGCATTTTGTATATTCCCATTCGGCACTGGCTGATACCCTCATCCTTATTGCCAAAGGTTTGGTGAGGGTTTGTATTTTGGGAACGATTTACAAGTAAGTATCCTATTTATTTTACGTTAGTAGCTCTGTATGCTTGGACTCCGGGGATGCTTCCCATGGGTCCCCGATGTAGTTTGAACTTGAGGTTAGAATCGCATGTAAAATATGTGAAACGTTAACTAAAATAAAGTTGGATTAACAACGTTGTATAGGGTGTTTCAACACACTTCACACCTAATGCTCGTGTCGGGCCGGGTTGACTACGAGTAACCCATAAATCTGAGTCAAGTCGTTACAAGTGGGATAAGAGATCTAGGTTTAAGGTTCCTTTTGGGTGTAACATATTAAAGTCCGTAATGGATTTTTTGGCATCGATTTTAGTATAGGTCGGTCACTCTATTTTGGCGACGATTTAGTTTGTGTCCTCAACAGTAAAGTAAAAGAGGTTAGCACGATAAGTAAGTTAGTGCCAAGTGGCACGAGATCAAGTTGATAATTATTAATCACTTCCGCGCCTCTGATTATATATGTTAGTAATTCACGGGTGTCCATGCAAGCCAATAGTGTTGACACCGTAGTTGTTAGTGTGAGGTGCTTATATTTCAATCCTTGATGACGTAGTATCTTTTGAGATGTTAATAGAGTGAGACGATGCCCATCGGGCAAGTGACATAAATTGCGTATAGTCAACGGTAGAGGTTGATGGTTAGGGTGTCGTGACTTAGCACTCATAATTGGTGATTAAAAAGTATATAGCCCTTAGGAACGTGCTTACGGGTAGTTAACGCTAATAATGTAATTAGAAAAATTCGATCCATGGGGTAATATTGTGATTGATGGTAGTTCGATAAGCATGTGAAGTTATGTGGTTCAATGCTTGAGAATATGTACACGTAGTTTTAAGTGATAGGATGCTATCCCTATGGGTTGGTGCCTTAGTGATAGTTGGCCAAAAATGTGTCACATGAATCGTGATTAGATTTACCGGCCAGTTATGGCAAGGGTGTCACTTGTGTAACAATGATGAGTTGTAGTAACAGGAGAGAGTGAACTCTACGTAACCTTATGATGTAGTTTAGGGAAAGAATGGTGCAGCACTTAATGAATAGGATCTTTATCGACGTCAATAGTACAAACCTAGAGTTGTACTGGTTATACACCATGTCATGGGCCACAGAGACAGCTTCTGGGGCACCACCGTGAGTCTCCCCTCATCTTATGTATGTAGGGGAAGCTACCTTAGCCAAGCTGAAGTCCCCTTGTTTGAAAGGCATGTTCCTAGTTATGCACAAGCAACTTCAGTGGTATGTTAGTCTTTATGCATCTTTTGCTAGATTAATTACATATATGCATATTCTGCAGTTTCTTCTAACACATCTGTAGATGTGGTCCCTTTACTTATGAGACCTATATTTGAACCCTCAAGTTAGTATTCCTCCAGCTTCTGGCCAGTGTCCCGAAGGAGACAACTCTGATATGTATAATGTCACATGTTCTTCTTTTCATCGACTCACATCATCTATGTATGAGTCTATTGACACCCTCTAGCTTTGCCATTTTGCAGGTTAGTATCACTCCTACTCCAGCTGCTGGGGGTCTCTTGCGGGTGTCTCAGTGGGGAGCTCTCATGTAAACACTTGGTCTACTTGAACCTTTGAGCTTACGTTTTCTGTGTAAATACTTGCTGACACTAACCTGTTTCGCTATTTTCACTATTTTCAAGTTAACTGTGGAACAATTAGGGGGAGTTACTGCAAGTGAGGTATTATACTGTCATACCTTAATCTCTTATTTACTCCCATTTTTTTTCTTACTTTAACTGTGCAAGTGGGCTCACTTTCACATTTTTGTTTCCTTATTTTCAAGTCAGTGAGGCAGCCGTCCCTAGCTTTGTGGGACCTATAGCGAGTGTTGTAATGCGCACTCCCCAGGTATTAAACTGTCATACCTGGGTTATTTCTGTCGCTTAAAGTTAGTTCATTTCTCTTTTTTTTTTCTTAGCAAAAGAAAATGCTAACACTTGCCTATTTTCTGTTAGGCTGGTGCTCAGGGTGGTGCTTCCTCGTTTTGGTGACATCATATCGACTCCCCTGGGCTATAGGGTAAGATTTTCATAATCTTTATTTCTATTTGAGCATAGGTATTCTACCACCTTCTACTTCTCTTTATAATTTATCTCTTTTTACTTTTCTTTCTGCAGGATCTGGTTGGTGAGCCCGTTGAGGCATCTGGTGAGACTGACCAAAGTTTTGAGGCCATAGGTGATGTTGGTTTCTGTAAGGACTCTTCTTTTCCACTTTCGAAGATTGAGTATCACAACACAGGCTATGAAGATATAGAGGTAGAGGATCCTGGAGCTTTCATGGGTGCGTTGTGGCGTTCTGAACTGCCATATAGGTTCCGCAGACAAGAACGAGAGGTGTTTGAGATGCTTCTGGAGCACCACCCTGAGACTTTTACTTCTCAGAGCATCCTCAACATTGATAGCCTTACAGTATTCAACCTGATGGCCCTGGGCATCCATCTTCATGATTTATTATCTACCTCTCCTGTTGCTAGTCTACCTCCTGTTGCTATGGGCATCCATCTTCATGATTTATTATCTACCTCTCCTGTTGCTATGACTACTTAGAGGGTTGCGCTATTCCTCCAGGCTCTTCACGATCTACAGCGTATCTATCACTTCTAGGATTGGCTCGACACTTCAATTAGTTATTTTCTTGGTGTCACCTTTAGGAAGAAGATGAAGCTTTATAGTTCCAGGCAAGCTAGGGTGCAGCAGCGTCAGGCTGAGGCAGCTCGAATTCAGACTCAGATTCAGTCCCTCCAGGACAAGCTGGCCAAGATAGAGGATGGTGATGCTGAGGATGAGCCCATATGGCTAAATTAGAGGAGGAGCTTGTTGAGGAGGCTGGTCCTTCTTACACGGCCCTACGCTCCCAACAGGATTTATTTTTTATGTTGTCTTATGGATAGATAGTCTTGTTATGTAGACTTCCTTTTGTACACTTTTCATATGTAAAGAACTTTGTCATTATTAATAAGAAAGTATTCTATTGGTTTCTATCATGTTGTTCATCTGCTTCAATCTGCGCCTGCTCTAATTTTTTGTGGCCACTTGATCTGTTTGAACTGCTCCATCTATTGGGGGTACTTGTGTATTATTTGAGCGTGCCCAACTATTTAGAGTTGCCCCCTCTAACTGTGAAGTACTTGCATATTTTTGAGCAAGTTAGGAGTTTTGGATCCTCCCCCTCTAACTGTGGGGTACTTGCATATTTCCGGAGCAAGTAAACATTTTTAGAGCGAGCCCCTTTAACTGTGGAGTACTTGCATATTTTGTGAGTAAGTTAACATTTTTAGATCTATCCCCTCTAAATGTGGGGTACTTGCATTTTATCTGAGCAAGTTAATATTTTTATAACAATCCCCTTTAACAGTAGGGTACTTGCATATTATCTGAGCAAGCTAGCATTTTTAGATCTGTCCCCTCTAACTGTGGGGTACTTACATATTATCTGAGCAAGTTAACATTTTTTTTTTAGAGATGCCCCCTATAACTCTGGAGGGGGGGTTATTATGCACATTCATTTCTTAGGGGATAACTGGGAGAAGAGTGTTAGCTCTTATCCTTCCCTCAAACTTTGAATGTGATTTATAAATAAAAAATGGCTATCTTCTTTAGAAATATTGGCCCTGGTCTGCGGGGCCTTAATTTCAAACAGTTTGTTAGGAACCCTTTATTAATCTAAAAAAAAAATAGAGCACGAGGGCAGAGGCCCCCCCTTTCTCCCCTATTTTTTTGTGAACTGGTTAAGTAAAACTTTTCTTTGAGAACGAAGATCAAAACTTGCTATCTGCACAATTTTGTTGTAACAAAAATATTAACTGGAGAGACTTTTCTCAATATACTTTTCTCTTGGGATGAATGTACCCCTCAAGTGTAATGAGAAAAGTTTTCTTTATCCTAGACCCTCTTCTAGTCTAGTAGAGAGTGTTTATAAAGAAAAATATTCCGATGGATCTACCTCGTGCAGTATGTAAACAGACAAAATAAGAATCATCATGCAATGATAAAAAAGAGTTGCTATTCATTTCTTTTCATTTTCTATACTGTTTACAAAGTTGTGTTGCTCTATCATTTTTACAAAAAAGAATAAACTTTTCTGGTGTTAGAGCAAGCCGCATAAATTCATTGACAGAAATGAATTCTCAACAAAACTAGGCATAGTACCTCTTCAGCCACTTGTAGTTGATGGATTAGAGCCAGTCACTCTTTGGATCTTAAATCTGACAATAACCCGACTTGCATATCCCTCTTACTACAAAAGGGCCTTCCCAATTAGGTTTGAACTTTGATATCGATATGCTGCGGAGGTGGTGAGTGGATGTTCGCTAGACCAATTATCCTACCTAGAACTCCTAGGCTTGCCTAAGTTTTCATAGGCTTTGGACAACTGTTGGGTGTATACTTTAAAGTTCTCTTTCGCCTTATCCCTGAAATTCCCAAGGGCCTATAGAAAGTATACACCGAACATCTATTGACTAAGTTTTCATTTTCATAGGCTCTAGACAGTTGTGGGTTGTTGGGTGTAGACTTTAAAATTCTCTTTCACCTTGTTCTGCTTTTATCTTTAGATCGAGGTCAGCTTTGTACGTGCATGTTGCTTGCCTTACTGGAAAAGCATTAGGAAGAAGATTTAATATGTGAGAGCTCACTTCTAGATCTATCTCCGGCATCTCCGTGTATTTCCAAACAAATACGTCAATGAACTCTTTGAGCAGGTCGATGAGCTCTTCTTTCTTCATCAGTTCAGACTCTTGAAAATTAGAATGGGTCTACTTTCACCCCCTTCTAATCCCAGGTTGATTTTCTCTAACTCTTGCAACTGCTCCCTAGGTCCATCTTGCATGCACTCTAGAGCCTCTTCTGGCCCTCAATATGTTCAATGATGTGGGATTTATTATAACAGAACACTCTGGTGTCGGGTCGACACTCTCATCCCTGAACATCGCCCTCGCAAACCGTTATAAACGGTATATGACTTTCCCATCGCGTAGGAAAACTTTCTTGCAAGTTCGAGGAGGTTTGTCTCCCTCCTCCACCTTCCTCTTGCCTTTTGCTATGTGGGGGATCACCTTCTCCCCCAAACTATTGTGGACAAAATTCTTTGGCTAGGCACCTCCTCCAACCACTTGCCTATCCTCTAGCTTTCTTGTCATACTCTTTCTTTCTTTGTCTAGTTCTGTGTAGAATGATGCATCCACCAGATGGGCCTCCTCAATAGAAAAAGTCTTTTGTGTTTGCTTTGATTACGACTCTGTTCCTCGGATGTTGGCTTTTGCACATTGGTGGTAGGTGGAGGGTTCTATGCCAAGGGTATGCATCTATACCGTTTTAATGAGCAACTGGTAGCTGGTGTTGGAGTTGATAGTGTGGAACTTGATGTGGGAAGTGAAATTTCCCAACTTAATACCCACGTTCACATATCCAAGGGATTGCATTCCGGCTCTGTCAAATCCTGAAATCACTAGTGGCACAGACACTATGTTCTCTTGATCAATCTTCGTCTCATACAACGCACTGATTGGCATAATATTAATACATGCTCCTCTATCCATTAATGCCATGGGGAAAGAAACTCCATCGATCATAGTTGTCACATACAATGGGCGGTTGTGGAAGTAAGGCACCGTCCTGTCTGCCTCAGAAAAGACCACATCGGAAGTGTATCTTTGATCAGCCTCCCAATTGGTCCCTGCAAATTTAGTGATGGGTCTCCACATTGTTGTACTACTTCTAAAACCTTTATTATTATGACTCCTCTGTTGTCATACTTTACTCCTATTTGGTCGAAGAACCGTTTGAACTTAGAACTCCTCGTTATAGCTTTACATTCATAAACTAAGTCCACTTCATATGTTTGGGCATTACAAGCATACTTTACCTCATATGCCCCCCCCACCCCCCACCCCTCATCTAGAGGGGAAGGATGACATCCAATTTTCCCTCTACGAGGTTCACTTGCTCAACTTCCTCACCTCCGCCCTCTTCTTGATCTAGGGTGAAGAACCACTCCTCGCGCTTTCTCTCTAGCTCGGTTCTCTGCTTGCTATTTAGCTATAGCCTTTATAGCCCTTCACATATTTTCTCCCCACCTTCCCACTCCATCAAATAGTGAGTTGCTTCTTCATCATACGCTACTACCATATTGGCAATGGCATAATGATGAGCTGGAAGTGGGTTCTCATTAACATCCATAGGGGGTATCTGTAGAGTACAACCGGCCACTTGCTCGCCAATGATCCTCCTTAAGTAGTAACAGTCTTTGGTGAAGCACCTTATACTCTTGACTTACTTGAGTCTACATTGTATAAGTGCTCATCTAGTTTGAAAATTGTGACAAAATTGAGTTCCATCCCCTAGATACCAAAGAACCTCAGATTATTCTCATGATGCCTCAATTGATTCATTTGAAGGTAAATTCTTAACCATCACACACACTAGAATTGCATACATATTATATATTGCATTATTTGCTTGTGTGAGTTGTGTGTGTTAATTCCCTTTTAAAAAAGTTTTTATTAATTTTGGGATCTTTTAAATGTTTTTTTAATAAATTAAAAGTTGGGTTTTAAAACATTTGGGGTCATTTTGTGATTAGTGGTTTTATCGTTTCTTACCTGAATGTTTGGTTGGGTAGAATCCGAAAGCGATTGAGACTTCAGGGTGTCTGTATCATTATTCTAAAACACGCGCGTTTGGTTGCAACTTAGCCTTACACCTGTCATTGTTACAACGGCCTGATTTGTGTTTGTCGATAGACTCAGAAACTGTTCGCAATCTCAGCCCTTGGATCTATTTAATCGAACAATGGACGAGAAATCTGAAAGATTTGGTAACTTGTCCAGACCTCCTCTCTTTGATGGAAATAACTTCCCTTACTGGAAAGTAAGGATGGTTGCTTTCATACAAGGAACCTTGGGAGATGATGTCTGGGACATTGTTGAAAATAGATATACTTATCCTACTAAACCAGCCACTGAAGGAAGCAATGAGAGGATTAAGAAAGTATTAAGTGAATTTACTCGAGAAGAGAAGCAAGCCTCCCTGAACAATAACGAAGGCAAGAATGCCATTTTTATGTCCATAAATGAACATGAGTTCAAAAGAATCTCATCATGTACCACTTCTAAGGAAGCTTGGGATACACTGGTTACTGCACATGAAGGTGACACTAGAGTTGAAACAAATGCTTATCGAGCAGTATAATTCTTTAATCATGTCAGACTCCGAATCTCTTGATGACTTTTACATGAATTTTTTTTTCCACAAAGCAAATATTCCATTAACACAAATAACGATCCCATCCTAAGCTACAGGATCATGAAATACAACAACATTCACAACGATGCCTAATCATCAGAAGGGACACAACAGACTATCACAGTAATCGCCTTGAAGTTTCGTCACCAGTAAGTAATTAGTAGAAATATAGGTTCCATGACTACCATTTTTGAAAATTTCTCAGGTAATGGCTGAAGAAACAAAAAATCAGAGAAATTAGAAAGAGGAAAAGTGCAAAAGACCTCCTTGCACCAACACCTCGCAAGGGACCAATGTAACTCGTACGAACTAACTGCGCGATCTCGGGACCCCCGGTTTGAGAATACGATGATACTTTGAAAATATGTAAACTTAGGCTTAAAAAATAGCATTAGAGGGAGAAACCCCGAAACAACCCCCGAACGGCTCCGTGAGAGGCACCAACACCTCGCACGGGACCAATGTAACTCGTACGAACTGACCATGCGAACATGGGAACCTTGGTTTGAGAATACGATGATAATTTGAAAATATCTAGACTTAGTCCAATTGTAAATTTGGATAATGGAACCAACTATGGAGTTGTCTTGAATGAAAGTTCAAGTTTAATAATCCGGAGAGAGTTTATCATTCCAAGTTTAACTGAGAATCAAAATCGACTAAGTGGAAGATCGAAATCGAATGATCTAGAATGGAATGATATTCAAAAATATTTTGATGTCCCTATAACTAAAGCTGCCAAAGAACTAAAGGTATGATTGTCTGTTTTGAAAAAAAGATGTTGGGAACTCAATATCCGTATGTGCCCTCACAAAAAAATTCGGAGTTTAAAATCCCTCATTGACAATGTTAAGGTATGCATATCCATACATTTAAAGAACTGTATTTATTAATTGGGATCATAGAAAAAATTAGAAGCGTACAAGTGAGTTCAAAAAATCATAAATGCATTAGCAAAATGATAATTCTTTTATGAAAGTAATTCGTAATAGCAAGCTAGTTAATAAATTTCACTTATTATTTGTCTATATATTAAGAGAATATTTACGAAAAAATTTAAGCAGTTCACTGAATATATGACTTTGAAAGCTCTTTTATTTTATTTAAATTTCATTTTTGATGGCCTTACTATGTATTTTCCCTTTTTAATTACAATATTAGGAAATAGATTTAATGAATAAGGTTAATATGTTGGAAAAGAACAAAAAGATGATGGAGAAACTGCCACAATTGAAAATGACTGAAAAAATAAAAAAGCTGAGGCAAGCTTGTTTCAAGGCCAACTACAAGCTCAAGCAATTTTCTTTTCTTATAGTTGACCTTGAAACAACCTTACCTCATCTTCTTTATTTTCTCAGTCATTTCCAATTATGACAGCTTCTCCATCATCTTCTTGTTCTCTTCTAGCATATTAACATCATTCATTAACCTTATTTCCTAATATTGCAATTAAAAAGAGAAAATAAATAGTCAAGCAATCAAAAATGAAATTTAAAGAAAAATAAAAGACCTTTCCAAAATCTATATTCAATTAACGGCTTAAATTTTTTCGTAAAATTTCTCTTAATATATAGACAAATAAGAAGTGAAATTTATTAAATAGCATGCCATTACGAATTACTTTCCCAAAAGAATATCATTTTGCTAATGCATTTATTATTTTTTTAACTCACTTGTACGCTTCTAATTTGTTCTATGATTTCAACTCTATTATTTTATGTATATAATAGATACATTTCTCTAAATGTATTACATTTCTCTAAATGTATGGACAATGCATACCTTAACATTGTCAATGAGTGATTTTAAAACTCCGAATCTTTCTGTGAGACCACCTTCGGATATTGAGTTTCAATCATCTTTTCTTCAAAACAGACAATTCTACATTTAGTTCTTTGGTTGCTTTAGTTATGGGGACATCAAAATATTTTTGAATGTCATCCCATTCCAGATCATTCGATTTCGATCTTCCACTTAGTCGGTTTTGATTAGTTAAACTTGGAACGATAACCTCTCTTCGGATCATTGAACTTGAACTTTCATTCAAGACAACTCCATAGTTGGTTCCATGATCCAAATTTACAATTGAACCTTCATTCGACAAAATCCCAAAGGTGGAACCATAATGAGGCGGACCATATGATAGGAAGCGGTGGGGATGTGAGGTAGAACCCCCAGTTCCGTAGAAGGCTCTGGGACTGGGAGCTGCAGGAGGCGGATGAATTCTTCGAATAGTTGCGAAATGCGCCTCATACGACGGGAGGGGCTGACACTTTGAGGTGCAAGGGGGAGGGGATGGATTGTTCACGATCAGAGGCTACTATAACATTTTGTGCAATAGGGGGGGGGGGGGGCATTAGTGAATGCTTCCCTTGGAAGAAAATATGGAGGGTCAAGGTGCCGATGAAGGTCCAATTCTTTGGGTGGCAGGCCATTTTGACAATCGAAGACCTGCAGAAGAGAAGACCGTTGATGGCGAGTCGATGCTTTTTATGCAAGGAGGATGAGGAGAAGACCAACCATCCTCTTCTGCATTGCAGGGTGACGAGAGGTTTGTGGGATGTGTTCCTTGCAATCTCTCGAACTGCGTGGGTTATGCTTGAGTCTGTGTGGGAGCTTCTAGAGGTTTTGTGTTCCCTTTGGGGGTGGTCGGGCGATAGAGATGTTTGGCGATTGGTCCCGCATTGTATTTATTGGACGATTTGGAAGGAGGGGAATGCGAGATGTTTCGAAAGTGTTGAGACTGCCCCTTTGAAGCTTCGTTATATGTTCTTGAGCACCCTTCTTAGCTGGCACAAAGAGAGGATTACAGTTACTACTCAGGATTTTCTTGTCTTTGTTGAGGAGCTATTCTTAGCTGTTTAGGTTTTGGTTTTACATGTTGTGTGGTTTGTTTTGTTTGGTTAGGGGTTGAGTGATGTTTACTTCTTATATGCGAGTTCGCTCCCTTTAGTGGTTGGTTTTAATACATTTACTTATCAAATCTAATTAATGAAATACACTATAAAAATATATTACATCATTTGACTTGAAATGTCCTTATCTACTCTAAATAATAACCCCACAACATCAAAATTCCCATTTTTTTAAGATCATAGTAGCATGTTAATCAGCAACATCCATATACAACTATTTCAAGTGAGTTTATTTTACAGTTTCATGTAATAGGATTGAACGACCATTAGAAATTAACAAACCGTTAGCTAAAAAGGTATAAGCTTTAAACAAAAAAGAATTAAATTATAGAGTTTAAAATGAAAAGCGAAGTATAAAATATTTATAAAACTATAATAGTGTTATAGATAAATAAAAATATTCTAATATAGAAAATTGAAAATGGGAGTACTATTTTCATAATTGAATTTAGCTGGCGATGTTTGGGAGAAAGGACAAAGACAGAATTTTAAGGGTCTAATTACGAATTGATGAGACCAAGAGATTGTAGGGGTAGAAGAATCTTATCTTCCAACTAGCTTTTTATAAAAGATTGTATGAAAAGAAATATGTGTAGTCTAATTGACCTGCTATTGCCACTAAATTTTTTATTATATTAACATTTTTATAGTAATTATGTCTACATTAATCTACCCTGAACGATATTTTTTAATTAATAACAACAATAATATATATGAACAACAATAGTTATGAGTACTTTCAACATATATAACAAAAATAATCATTGTTTATATATATGTACTTTACATAAGTTAAAATCCATTTTTGTATCGGATGTTTGATTCGATAAAAGAAAAATATTTACGAATCATCGCACTACATTCTTTGTGATCTTTGTGATTTTGTTAGAATATTAATGATAAACTTCTATTTTTTAATTTACACTCACTTATATAATTGGAGTAAACCAAGATAATATGTACCACAGTAATGCGATGCTGAATTGGGATCTCAAGCTATCAACGTCCATGAAAAGTTTCTCTTATCTCTCATGTGAAACATTTCCAAATTCACCTCATCAGAACATATATATATATATATATATATATATATATATATATATATAGAGAGAGAGAGAGAGAGAGAGACTCTTCAATGGCTTAGTATAGGAAAGAGAGATACAAAATGATATCAACTATTAGAAATTACAAGCGAAATTTTAGAAAATTCATATATCACTATCCCAAAAGTTTTAGCCTCTCCCGCGCGGGCTATTTACAGAAAAATTGAAAACTATATTGATTATTGCCAAAGACTCATTAACATAAGATTGAAGCTCGTAGGAAAGTTAAAATGTTGCACAGCAAAATCTAAAGAATTTTCCAAAAGTAATTATCATAAAGAAATAGCGAAGAAACTTTATTTTTAATATAAAATATTAAGGAAGTTTCTTTGAAATGTTCAACTGAAGTGATGTTGAAATCATTTACGTTTGGGGGATACAATTGTTTAGTAGAACATTTTATATTAAAGAATAAAGGATTGCTCTGAACTCCTATGATCAAAAATATTTATGAATCAGTCAACATGCACTCTTATATTATTAAAAACGAAATGAAATTTGACCTTTGACCTAACAAATTGGATAGAATTCTTCCGTTACCAAAGTGCTGCATATTACGTATTATTAAGAAAGGGTACAAACCAGGTACCATTGTATGTCTCATAGAAAATTATATACAACCACCATATCAACGCAATCATGTTCTTAACACCTAGCTTATGACTCGAATTTCATACAATGAAAACAAAGGAAAAATAAAAATATTATAACAGAAAAATTAAGAACAATAAAAGCCGCTACACATAGTAGTTAAAAATGTAAATAAAAGTAAAAGAGAGGGTTTGCAATGACAAACAAGTTGTGACGAATCCAACCCAACTTTCCAGTTAATCACAAAACTAATGGGTGGCCCCTCCACCTTACACAGAATACGAAGGCCATGGCAGTCCGAAGGGGGATAAATTGTCTATAAAGCGTGGATCTAAGAACAACAATGTGGCAGGGAAAATTCTAAAACATTGTCTCCAAACTTAATACCGACAATGAACATTATTTGAAATGCAAAAATGTTACAAAAAAAAAGAAGAACATTTCAATTAATGGTTTCAGTGCGTTGATCACTTTGGTAAAGCGGGAAGGTAACAAACCTGCTCATATTCCGCCTCGACAAGCCAAATGTATGAATTATCCAGTTTAATTTGAGGATGAACCCTCTCTGTTGGGATCCTCTTTGAAACTAGATATAAACTTTATTAAGTTTTATGATGGTTATTCTTTAAATGTTGTTAAAAAAAGGGCCCAATTCAAAATACCCAAAATGATGTGTTTAAACCCTCCAATGCCAAATATAGTTTTGCCAAATAAAATCAATAGCATAAACTTTGATTCTCCATAGTTCTTAAAATTCAAAATCTGAAATAGGAACATAAGAAGAAACCCAATCCAAAATAAAAGAATATCTAGTTATAAATAAAACAAATTATGTTTCACGCGTTATAATATGGGGGGAAAAGTGCTCTTTTAAAGAGAATTAAAATCAATATCATAAACTTTTATTCCCAATAACGCCAAAGATTGAAATTTAAATAAAATAACATAACAAAAACTAATCTAAAAAATTTATTAGAAATAGAAATCAATCTACTGAGATTGCATTTAATTGAACCAATAATATAGCCAACCCACTTGACAAACTTCAACAAACTAAAGATGAATCAATTTGTTAGATTTTAAAGTAAAAGCATATTGATGACAAAAACATATTAAAATAGAATTAATCTATAAACTACATTTAACTTGAGTAATAAAGATCTATAACTCCAACAATTTGAGATTTAAGCTTCATGCAATAAGGGTATAGAATTTTTTATGGAAGAAAAAACATACCACTTCAATTTTAATAAGTGGAAAATACCTCAAAAGAAGAACGTGGAGGAGTATAAGGGTTTGAATGTAGTTGACAAAATCAAAAGCCCAAACTAACAACCCCAACAATAAAATGAGATGAGGGTCCTCTATAGATGTGGGTTTTTAGAGATTGTTCACATGAACGAAATCAATAGTAAAAGACCCATATTCTTCGTAGTTTCATCAGCTATATTCGGACAGCTGTAGAGACATTGCTACAGGATGTGAGAGAAATAGAAAGTGAGAGACTGTTGAGGTACATGGTCATTTCGAAGGCATACAATTACAGAGAGGGAAAGGGAGATGGAGGGCGGAAAATGTGGACATCTCGCGATCCGTCGTTTGTGGTGGAAACCTTGAAAGAGAGAAAAATGTTGATAGGTTTTAGTACATGGAATGGCAGGGGTACTTGGGTTGAATATTTAATAAGGAGGTGACAATGTTGGAATTTTAACCAAAAACAAGGGTAAATCGTAAAAAGAGCAGTACCTCGTAAATTTTTAAGTAGTAGTGATAAGATGATAACTAAACTACACTTACTAACGCTACTGTATATATTATACAAATCATATGTTTGTACCTAAATCTCATTATCGGTATGACTTGTAAAGTGATACAAACTATGTTTGGAGAGAAGATTTAGGCTCTGTTTGTCAAGAAAGTTAAGCGGGAAAATGATTCCTGGTGAAAGTGAAGTGAAGTAAAGGAAAAGGAAAACTATTTTCTTCCGTGTGTTTGGTTAATAGGAGGAAAACTGCAGAAAAAATATAAATAAAAAAATAAAAAATTATATACATATACACATATATAATTATAATTTTATAATAAATATAAGTATTATATATTTCTTATTTCAATCACTACAATATATGATTTAAATTAATAAACATCCTTTAACACAAACATTAGTAAATATAAATAAAATATTATTAACATTTAATTAGTAAAAATATCAATATATAGCGTATTATTATGAATACATATTGGTAAATATTTTAGCACTAGTTGTAACAACAACAACAATAACAATAATAATAATAACAACAACACTAATAATAATAATAACTATGAAGCACGAATACTTCTCCGGAGGTGATGTACCCGTGTCGAACACTCCGGACACGCGTATGACCTCTCTCTCTCTTTATATATATATGTGTGTGTGTGTGTGTGTGTGTGTGTGTGTGTGTGTGTGGCCGTGTCATATCTTAGTTTTTTTAGATTAGTCGTGACAGCATGTCCGTGTCGGACACGACACCCATAACGGTGTCCGTGCTTTATAGAGTAATAATAATAATAATAACAATTATTATTATAATAATAATAACAAAAGTAAAAGTAAAAATAATAATAATAATAATAATAATAATAATAATAATTTATATGGTATTATAACAATTTTCCTTGAACTTTCATGCATAATCATGGGTCTTTGACAGGATGTGTTTTGTGGAAAAGCTTTTCGGAAAGTTTTAGGATCACTTTCCCACAACTTTCCTGCTAACCAAACGCAACAAAAAGTGAAGGAATGTTATTTTCCTTTATTTTTTCTTTCCTTTCCTGACAAACAAAAGCAGCCTTAAGGGCGAAAGAGAGGATAGGGAAGGAGAGAAGATTTAAGGGTTCCCAAACGATTACCAAAACAAAACAAAGAAGACCAAAAGGTTTTATAAGTGCAAGATCCCGCAGCTCTCCTTTTCCTCCAAGTAAAAGATCAAATTAAACTAAATAAATAAACACATAAAAGATTAAGCGTTGTCTATTAAATGTTCATGCGAGCTGAAAAAATTCGTAAGAATATTCATTTGTAGAGGTACGAGAAGGATAATCTCAAACTCATGTTTTTAGGCCATATTTTTCACCTTCATGTACACTCGTTTTCCCAAAATAAGGTTATGTCTCTGAAAATAAAGAATTAAGTAAAAGATTAATTAAAGTAAATAAATAACCACATAAAATATTAATCATTGTCTATTAAATTTTCATGCCAGCTAAAAAAAAGTTATAAAAAATTTGTAAGATTATTCATTCATACTACGAGAAGGATAATCTCAAACTCATGTTTTCATGCCATATTTTTCACTATCAAGCACACTCGTTCTCCCAAAATAAGGTTATGTCTTTAAAAATAAACACTTAAATTCATTGGTAGAGGTACGAGAAGGATAATCTCAAACTCATGTTTTCTGAGCATATTTTTCACTTTCAAGTACACTCATTTTCCAAAAATAAGGTTGCGTCCCTAAAAATAAAGGGTGCGGCTGTTGCCCTCCTTCAAAAACTGATGCCACTCCAATTCATAATCTAACTAGGTGTAAACCCGCGCGATGCGCGGGCTAGACGATTCTGATACTTTATTTGCATTTAAAGTGTTTGTAAATATCGTAGGTGTGTAAAGAAAGTACATATAGAACTCTTGCAATGAAATCCACAAGTTCCTCCAATTCTACCCAGGACCATTTGGTAGTAACCGTACAATCCACCTAAATATGTGACTACTTCATAATCCTAGACCACCTAATCTTTCTGCCATAATCCCCATAATTTAATTTGAACCCAATAGAAAATTAAATACAAATAAATAGAAGCATGACACACAAAGAGGTTATATTATATCTTACACACAATTTCCCTCTCATTTTATTTTGGCTTATTTTTTCATATGATTTAAATTTCCATAATTTACTTTAGTTAAAATTAAATTATATGACATGCACAAAGGTTATATTATATGGCGGGATGAAATAAAGCATTTGTTAAAATTCATGGAATAAAATGTTTAAATCTCCCCCACAAATTTGAATTTTATTCCAATTCCAAACAAAAAGAGATATTTCAAACTTTAAACCAACATGTTTAATATTGAATTAAAAAAAGATGAAACTTGTTGTATGTGAATCGAGTATAAAGGAAAGACCACTAAAATCTAATTATAAAAAACATTAATTACTATCTAAATCTAAATGTTGATTCCATTTAGATAGATAATAAATATGAGTTTTTTTTACCTTAATACATTATTATGTTTTAAATGTGAACATTTCGCAACTAAAAAGTAATGTTTTGTGAAATTTAGCGGAAACAAATGTTCTAAAGTATAATAAAGTGATTAATTTATATTAAAGTCTAATCCCAATAATTACTAATTTATATTAAACTCTAGTATCAATGTATTAAAGTAAAAATGTTACCTCTTTTTTTCACTCCAAACCCTCCCTTTTTTTCTTATATCCTTTATTTCCAAACTTGACACACATTTTTACATGTTGTCCTTAAGCATTGTGTAACGTACTTTTTACGCCTACTTGTCTGACTTAAATTTGAAGTCTTTGATTTTTTCATGCATCTTCTCGACATTTTTTTATTCGGGTTGGGAACTAAATTTATTAAATATTTTTGATAACAATAATACATATTACGAACAACTCTAAACGATCCCACGCCTATTCAATGTTTGACATACGCAATTTGAAAATTGACTTATATTTTCATATTTAAAACCGGAAAATACTAGAACGACCCTTGATTGGGACTCAAAATTAGGACTCACGCTGACATGGTGTGCTGTCATTCGTTGATCTCTTATGAATGTGGGTCCGCGTCAGCGCCACTAACCTATCGCGACACGTCATGTCAGTAGTCGCGATTTTGAGTCCCTAAGTCCCAATTTTGAGTCACAATAGAAACCATCTTTATAACCACGTATTTAAAATTGACTTCAAAATGGATACACACGGAAAGAGAGGGATGAATTTGAGATTTGTAATTTTTCTATGATATATTATCTAACATACAGGGCTCTATATAGTGAAATATTTATAGAAAAGCTCAATTTGAAAATACTTTCAAAATAGAAAAAATCGAATTCAACATAAAAACGACAGATTTCATCAAATCTACTACAATTTACAACAATATTTAAATAAAACATTATTTAAATTGAAGAAGAAATGAAAGATAATATACCAGATCAGCCATCTTGATGAGGCGTACAAGGCGCGACAATCGTTCTTGATATTAACATAGTGAAATCGTATGCGATCGGCCCAAGGAAGAGTAGGCGGTTCAAGAAAGATCCACCGCCAAAATCGTGTGAGGAGTCTTTCGACATAAGTTTCTCACGGAGATGAGCCAATGAAACATCCGGAGCCAATGTTTTATAGGCGGTGAAAATGGGTTTATGTTTTTTAAGGGAGGCAAATGGAAGGTCCCCCTGTGGCCCTACCGCCTCTGTACTGTATAGGCCAAAATGGGTTAATATTCTCTTATCATCTTTTATTCTCTTTTTTTATTCTTTTATATTCTCTTATCATCATTTTACCCCTATTAATATGCCAAGTGTTCTAGAAGTCCATCTCAGGACATTAGTTCACTTGTCATAGAAACTATTCGTTTACAGAATTTTTGGATACCTAAGTATATGTCTGTAAAAAATTTATAACGAAACCTAAAATGAGTCATGTAATGACTTCAACAACAATTACAAGGTGTCGTGAAATTGGGTGGACTTTTCACGACTCCCCTTATAGTGACACCAGACATGTGTCGTCAAAACCCTTCCAGACATATTTTAGGTGTCGTGAAAACCATTTTTTATTGTAGTTCGTTAATCTAACAAGTCTTTACAGCTTTGTATCATAACCCCTATACCCAAATACCTCACCCTTATGTTATAACCATTTAAAGCCATTAATAGGTTTATTCCATTTAGTAATTAAATAATGGGATAATAATACTGTTAGTGACTTCTCGTAAAATAAGACACTAAAATAAAAGCATGTTGATTTTATCAATGGTTTGAGTCATCACTCTTACCTGTCCCTAAACCTTGTGCATGGGGGGTCTTACAAAAGTCAAATACAAACAAAGACTCCCAATTATACACTTTTGTTGAGATAAGGTAGTTGTTGAGACAAATTTAACAAGGGTTTGTTATGAGAGAGTAAGGCATGAATTTTTAATATCTACTAGAGCAATCAACCTAACTTGTTCAACAATATTGTACAACAACCAACAATTATCCCGTACTAATTTTATTGTCTACATGATAAAACAAATATCAACAATAACAATATCTCAAGTAAGGATTCATATTGTGTTGTTGCAAAAAAACATATAATTGACTTACAAGGGTACGTTACATCATAAGGGGGTCATTTGTACATATCAGGTGTCCAAAGTCATAAAAATGAAGTCACGTAAGTTATTATAACATGAATAGGGTCCTCATAATAAATTTCATCAATTTGGGACATAACTATAGAAGTATTACCCATAAAGCAACCATACTAAGCATGCGTATATTTCAAAATTTATCAATTATAAATTAACTCTTTAACATCCATTTTCTAATCTCAAATTATTCATTTCCTAATCTCAAATAATCAATTTCTTCAAATGGGGTTCAACACATAAAATTTCATTCTCGTACTTCGGGGGCCAATCTTCAATTTTAATAACATACTAGGGTTCAACATTTATTTTCCACACATGAGAACATTAAAATTCACCTCATTACAACATTCGATCGGGAATACACAAAATATGGACTTGTGTATGATTTATTAATCGAAAAACATTAATTAGTTAATGTTGATATTGTGTAAATGAATATCAATGGATATATCTTGTTCATCAACTCATATGGTCGTGCTCACCCCTTCCTTAAGTGGTTGCTATTTGGGCGAACACAAATTGGTGGAAGGGCTTGCACATTTATGGACACATAGTAATTTAAAATTAATTTAATTAAAATGAACTAAAATTGGACTTTATATGTTCGACTGAGAGTTCTTATATGCAAGATAAGAACCTATTTATATGTTCGATTGAGGGTTCTTATATACCTTCATTTAAACTTATTTATATAGGTGAATTGAATTTTAAAGACTCTTTACCGAATTTCCCACAATACAAATAGCGGATATGAGAGAGTAATAGAGTCTCCGGATAATCGTGAAGGGCATTCATGAATTTGTTAAATATACAGATAGAAAGCTTAATAGTGACAAGATCCTGTGTCATGCACCCGTTGTATGACCGTTAAATTTATGTATTTGGAAGACATTGAGTTGCATTTGCTAAGGTGAGGTATGTCACAAGACTATAAGATATGTACATTACATAAGGAATATAATGCACCATATGTTCCAGAATAATTATCAATACCCGACCTCATAACGAAACCCAACCGGGTGAAAGTGGTGAATGATTCATCAGCACATCGTCCTTTGATCGACCTAATTGATCATGCTTATAGAGTCCACCATAATCAAAACCACCATGACATGGATTACGACCATGTGCATTGTGACCAGTCATATAAACAAATTGATGCTGAATTACCTGAATATCGGGAATATATATGGTTAAAAGTCGATGTGGCAAGAACTTTTTATAAAAATTACAACGAAGATCATTCAATATTGTATGGAATGATCCATTTTTATAATTTAAATATTCAGTTCGATTTGTCGGGCAATAGCATAACCTGAATTTTTAAGTGGGATAAAGACATTCTCTAAAAAATATAACACATTATGAGATAGTTATCCCACTGTTAAAAAGAGCTTGAAGGTTTGGATTTAAAGTACAAATCTATCCATGCATGCAACTATGCTGACATATTGTATCTCAATGAACACGAGTTGAAGGATGAGTGTCCTATATACAATGAGCCAATATTGTCAAAGGGGAGAAAAATGCAGAAAATAGAGTCGTCGATCCATTTTTGTCAAAACAGATAAAAGAATGTAGTCGCCCCCGAAAGAATGACATCAAAAGGCAAACTGATGCTTACAAAACCAAATGAATCGAAGGTCCGGGGACTAAGTTACATAATGGGAAGGTGTTAATTATTCATTCCACCCTTTCAATCTCTTATGGGCTATAATAATGTTCTCCTTTTTCTCCAAGATATGAATCATATGTATAATGTGTGCGATGTGAAAATGAGAGAGAAAAAAGGAATCATCCTAATCACATCACGGGGAGGACGGAGCGGAGTCATCCTAAGGATATACGAAAGAAAAGAGAATAGTGAGAAAATATGATGTTAGTGACCACCGAATCACGATTCACTATGAGAAAGTGAATGTGCATGTAGGATGGGAACAATAATACGGGGGCGTGTGCATACACGTAATACTATTAAATATGAGTGCGATGACAATTATTATTCAACACAAATAGATAAGAGAAGCGCAATCACCAAGCAGAATAAGGAAAGTACACAACAGGAGATGTACGTGGTTCAGCAAGAATGCCTACATCCACGATGGTGCAGTCAGTATTATTTCTATATACTTCGGGGAGCGATTACAGAGAATACAGTGCGTGTCTTATGCCCCAGACCTAGGGTTTATTATATACATATTATGTCTTCGGGGAGTTGGGGTGTTGGACTCCCCCACGTTTACCATCTTCTCCTGGAATATCTCTATTTGAGAACATGGGAGAAGACTAAGTTACTACTGAGTTAATGTTAACGTGCGAAGGGCTTGGACTTTGGGCCGTTTTAATTAGGCTACTCGTTCAGGCCTGTAATGCCAATTTCGGGTACCCACAATTGCCCCTAAATTTGTTGGGCTCAATAAATTTAAATGATTTGTCATAATGGCTTTGTTGCATATCACGTAACTCTTCCCAAAGTTTGAGAGCTAATTTAGGCGGCAGTCGCTTCGTGTCCTGTGCGCGATGATTAGTATCATTTAAAAGTCATTTAAAGCAGCGTTTCATAGTTGTCGTTTAAAGCTTCTCAGTGTTCTTAATAATTCTATCTTTCATTGCTCTTTTATTGTTTGTAGTTGATTGGTGTTGATGATTATATACCAGCCACTTCTCAATTGGGAAGAATGCTTGGTCCTGATGTAAGTTCTGAGGTTCGTCATACCTTTGTGAGGATTTGCAAATCATTGCGATTGAGGAACAAGCGTTTTATAGAGCAGGCTGAGCTCGTCGTTAAGCTAAAAGACAGGCTCCAAGAGATGGAAGAAGTTGGTGCCTCCGTCCAAGAAGAGGTGAATACTCTGAGAGCAAGGCTTCTAGATGCTTCTGAGATCGACTAGGTTGAAGAAATTCTTCAGCAAGAGAATGAGGCTTTGAGGAGGGAAGTCTGGCGACTCAGGGATCATGCGCCCAGCATTGCTCCTGCAGTATTACGAGGTTCCTCCTCATCGCGAGCTGGAGCTGGACCGAGCGATGTTCCTCCGACGCTGCGAGGCTCTACCCCGCCGACTGTTCCGCGAGCCAGTAAAAATGCAAGAAGTTCAGCTAGGGAAATGGAAGAGCTCCGAGGTGATGCTCAACGAGCATACATGATTGCTGCTGGGCTTCAAATGGACACCACTCGGTTGAGGCATTTGTTTAGGAGAGGACCTCGGCAAGTATGGGCCGATGGTTACGACCAAGGTTGGCTAGATGATCCGACGAGGCTAACAGATTTTGAAGAACTCACCTTTATCAGGGGATGGTTGAGTGCCCTGAAGGAGCTGCAAGTCCCAATGAACTCAATGCTCTGGTATCGCCATGAGATCTCTCATTCCACTCTAATGCCTAATCCATTTCGGAAAGATGATCAGTGGATCCCTATTGATGCCATCCCTCGGCAGCTATTGGAGTCGGATGCGAATGAAGTCGATGAGGAGCTAGTTCCCCATCCCGACGACGGTCGAAGAGCCCAAGTGGCTGATTATCTTGTTCAGAGGCCTCACCCTCATTAAGATTTTTCCAGTAGTAACTCTGTATATTTTGTAAAGAAGTAATGTAATGTTGATGTTTTGGGCGAGCTCGCCGACTAAACATGGGTTGTATTTGTTGTAAATGTGATGAAGTAATATAAAGTTTATGTTCTGGGTGAATTTTCTGACTCAACAAGTGTTTTATATTTTCCACATCTCTTAGATTTTGCTTAATAACATTGGGCCTCTCTTAGCCGACTAGATTAGTAAGTTTGTATTGTCAAGTAAGTGTCCCTCCAGTCCAGTACGCTTATAAGATACCATTTTCCCCCACTTTACCTTTTAGGTCGGGTCGTCACACTTCCTTAGGCCTAAGTGTGGCAATTGGCAAGGACACACCTGGTGTTGGATGCTTCATCCGATCAGGATTTTGTTAACCAAACATTGTTTGGCGCCTAAGGATCTCCTGTAGAGCTTCATATATTGCCAAGGCCAATGCTAAGAGATTTTTCGTGTTTCATAATGAAAACTTGAGGAGGGTGATTTCCCTACTCTAGTGTAATGATTAGTGTGCATGTCACTTGGAAAAGGTGTGTGAGTTATAAAGTTCAGATACTAGTTAACTGACACTTCGTAGAATGCAACTGCTAAACAACTTTTATTAATGATTAAGAAATGAGCTTCCAGCTTCATAAGTACAATGCAGAAGAAGAATCTAGAAATAGAATTTCTTAAGATTGGCAGCATTCCATGTTCGGGGTATTTCTCTGCCCTCCAGCGTTTCTCAGTGATAGGCTCCTCACATATCATCTTTTGTTATCTTGAATGGTCCTTCCCAGTTTGGCCCTAACTTGCTATCTGATAGTTTTACTATGCTGCCCAAGACTTTCCTTAGGACGCAGTCCCCAACTCGGAATGCCCTTGGATGGACCTTCTTGTTATAGTGCTTTGCGAGTTGTTGCTGATAGCTCGTTAGTTTCACCAAGGCAAGCTCTTGGCGTTCGTCAGCTAGGTCAAGCTCAACGAGCAATGCTGCATCATTCTGGCCTTAGTCGATAATGGTGGACCTCATAGTGGGTAATCCTGCTTCCAATAGAATGACTGCTTCCATTCCATATGTTAGTGAGAATGGGGTTTCCCCCGTGGCTCGACGTGGGGTGGTACGGTAGGCCCACAGAATATGCGGTAGTTCATTCACCCATGCGCCTTTGGCTCGTTCTAATCATTTCTTCAGCCCATCGATCATCGTTTTATTGGAAGCCTCGGCTTGACCATTACTCTGGGGATAGGCCACCGAGCTGAAATGATGTCTGATTCCGTGGTTATTACAGAAATTCTGAAAAGAGTCGCTCTCGAACTGCGTTCCATTATCAGTGATGATGGTCCTAAGGATCCCAAAACGGGTGATTATATTTTTCCATATGAATATTATCATATCCGCGTCTCGGATGTTCGCTAGTGGCTCTGCCTCTATCCATTTGGTGAAGTAGTCTATTGTGACCAACAGATACTTGCGATTGCCGACAGCGGTAGGAAGAGGTCCTACGATGTCCATTCCCCATTGGGCGAATGGCCATAGGCTGGAAAGTGATTTTAGGTTGCTGGCGGGTTGATGGACCATGGGAGCGTGAAGTTGGCATTTCTCGCATTTGCGAACATACATTGTAGAGTCTATTTGCATATATGGCCACTAATAGCCTTCCTTAATTGCTCGAAAAGCCAATGACCTTCCACCAATATGGCCTCCATAGATTCCCTCGTGGAGTTCATATAGGATTTGTTCGACATCCCTAAGGTGAACACATTGAAGGTAAGGATCGGAAAATGATCTCTTATATAGTTTGCCCTAAGGAGATAAGTGAAAGCGAGCAGCTTTGACTCTTATCTGGTGAGCGGTCTTTTTATCATCTGAAAGTGTGCCATCCTTCAAATAATCCCTTAGAGGATCCATCCAGCTGGGTGCTGACTCAATTTGGAGCACCTGCTCCATGTTTAACAGATCGTTGTTACAGTTAATGCTCGGATGAGCGAGGAAATCTATGGGGATCGTTCTTTTAAGTCAGAATCGATTGTCGAACTCAGAGCAGCCAGGGCATCAGCATGGCTATTCTGACCTCTGGGAAACTGCTGGACACTGACTTCTTCGAAGTTGGCCATTAGCCTTTTTGCCAAGGCGAGGTAAGCTGCCATTCTTTCATATTTCGCATTGTAGTCTCCATTTATCTGATTGGAGACTAATTGTGAATCGCCGAACACCTGTAACTGCTTTGCCCCCAGAGACTGTGCCTTCTGGAGGCCGATTATTAAAGCCTCATATTCTACTTCGTTGTTGGAAGCTTCAAATCCAAGCCTGATTCTTTGTTCGAGGATTATGTCCTCTGGAGTGACAAGCATAATGCCTACTCCTACCCCCTTTGAATTGAAGGCTCCATCAACAAACAACTTCCATACCCCCTCCGTTGCGTGATTCTTTCTTTGCTTCGCGGGTTGAAGTTGGTCGAGAGGCTGCTCGCTTATGAGTTCGGCTATGAAATCAGCGAGAATCTTCCCTTTGATTGCGTTCCTTGGTTAAAATTGGATATCAAATCTTCTGATCTCGATTGACCATTTAGACAATCTACCCGACAAATCCGCTTTCCTCAGGATTTCTTTAAGGGGGTATGACGTGAGGACGATGATGGTGTGAGCTTCAAAGTAGTGCTTCAACTTCCCCGAAGCCACTACAAGTGCAAAGGCGAGCTTCTCTAGTGGCAGGTACCTTTGCTCGGCCTCTAATAGGGTCTTTCTCGCATAATAAATGGGGTGCTGGATTCCTTCTCTTTCGTATATTAATGCAGAACTGACAGTGTGGTTGGAAACGGCGAGGTATAAGTACAATGAATCTGTCTCCTGGGGTATGACGAGCAGTGGTGCTGAGCTGAGGTAAACCTTGAGCTCGTCCAATGCCCGCGAGCAATCTCGATTCCATTTTACTATTTTATTTCCCTTTAGGAGCTGGAAGAAAGGCTTGCATTTCTCGGAGGACTTTGAGATAAAACGGTTCAAGGCAGCGAGCATACCGGTGAGCTTCTGTACGTCCTGAATTGTGCGAGGAGGTTATACCTTGTTTGCCGCATCGATCTGGTCTGGGTTAGCCTCGATGCCTCTCTTACTGACCAAGTACCCAAGAAATTTTCCTGACTGGACACCGAAAGAACACTTGCTTGCGTTAAGTTTCATTCGATACTTCCTGAGGATTTCGAAGGTTCTTGATAGGTCTGAGAGATAGTTTTCTTTCTTTCTGCTTTTGACGAGTAAATCATCGATGTAGACTTCCATGGTGTCTCCCATTTGGTCCTTGAACATCTTGATGACCAGCTGTTGGTAGGTTGCCCCTGTATTTTTTAGCCCGAAGGGCATGACCCTGTAACAGTATAATCCAACGGTGGTGATGAATGCTGTCTTGTCCTGGTCTAGGGCGTACAGGGGGATCTGATGATACCCTGAGTATGCATTCAGAAAACTCATTCTCTCGTGAGCTGCTGTGGCATCCACTAGTTGATCGATTTTCAGAAGAGGGAAACTGTCTTTAGGGCAGGCCCTGTTAAGGTCGGTGAAGTCGATGCAGACTCTCCATTTCCCATTGCTATTTGGAACTACTACTGGGTTGGATAACCATTTAGGGAATTGGACCTCCCGTATGGATCCTGCATCCAGCAGTTTTTTAATTTTTGTTTCCACGGATTTTGCCTTCTCGGGTGTAGTTCGCCGTGCCTTCTGCGTGATTGGTTTGAAGGTGGGGTCAACGTGCAGCTAATGACAAACCATACTAGGATCAATTCCAGGCAGCTCGTATGGTTCCCACGCGAATATGTCTATATTGCTTCTCAGCAGAATCGTCAACTCTTTCTTTTCCTGATCTGTGAGAGAAGCTCCAATCAAGAAGATCCTGCTATCGTCGCTATCTCCAGCTGTGACTTCCCCCAGGTCCTCGACGACCCGTTCAGAGGGGAGGAGCCTGGTCTCCTCCACTCTGGGCCTTCCATATTTTAACTGCTATTTCGAAGGTATCAGACCTTCTTGTTCTTCAACTTTCTTGCTGGACTTATCAGCCTTCTTCTCTGGTCTCGGGCGGATGGCTGCTATGAAGCACCTTCTTGCCATCGCTTGATCACCATGGATCTCCATTACTCCTCGCTCGATCACATATTTGATCTTCTGATGGTAGGTCGAGGAGACTGCTTTCATCGCGTGCAGCCATCTTCGGTCGAGGATAGCTTGGTATGTCGAGTCAATATTAACCACTAGAAACTCAATCATCTTGGAGACATTTCCTACCCTCACTGGCAGCATGATCTTTCCCAGAGGCATAGTTACTTTCCCAGCAAAGCCAATTAAAGGGACAGTGGCTTCCTTTAGGTCGGCGATGCTCAACTTCAGTTTTCTGAACAGTTCGAGGTACATTACCTAGGATGAGCTTCCTTGGTCGACGAGTAACTTGTTGACGTCATAGTTAGCTATCCTGATAGTAATGATCAAAGCATCAAGATGTGGGGTCCTTACTCCCACCAGATCCTCATCTGTGAATACGATGTGCTTACTGTAGTCGACGTCGTCTGCTCGCCGACGCTTTCCTGACTACATTTTTTCTCGATCGATCTGAAAAGCTTTCATCACCGTTGTAAGCTTTTTTACCTCCATTCGAACTGAATTTCCTTGAATCTGCTTCACGTCAGATGCCCATGAATTACTGCGAACTCATGGTCGGCATCGTCTTCGAGTACGTTGTCGAGCCTTGCTCTCTATGGGCAGCAACTTTCTTTGCCTTCTTTTCCACGAATTCATTCAGATGCCCGGACTGGGCCAGCTCTTTGAGGTGGGACTTAAGAGCCTTATAATGTTCAGTCTTATGTCCTCATTCTTTGTGCAAAGCGCATCTCAGCGCGTTATTTCTCTTTGAGGGATCTCCTCCCATCTTCCTGGGCCACTTAATAAATGGCTCGTCTTTAATTTTTATGAGAATTTTGTAAATTGGTTCTCTGAAGACAATTTTGAACGCCTGAAATGCTTTTGCCACATCGTTGTTGCCTCCGTTCTTGGAGCCATTCTTACCCCCATTCTTTCCTCCTTTCTTCTGGTTCTCAATTTTGTCATTACCTTTGGCAGCGAGCTTAGCTCGACCGTTTTCCCTTGTGCTGAGGCAGGTCACATCCTCCACCTTGGCATATTTCTCGATGCGAGCCATCAGGTCGTCGATGGTCATGGCCTCTTTCTTTGTCATGAACTGGTACAGAAGGGAAGAGCTGGGCAGCCCAATTTTGAAAGAGGCCACTGCCACTTGCTCCGAGCAATCCTCGACCTCATTGAATAACTCCCAGTACCTCTTCCTGTAGTCTCGGAGGGTCTCTTGAGGCATCTTTTTCATTGTTAGCAAAGCATCCATCCTTTTGGGATGGGAGCTACTAGTAATGAAGCGGGTCGTAAAGAGCTCGTCTAGGGACTTAAAGCTTCTGATGGACCTGTGGGGGAGCCTTTCGAACCATTTCTGCACCACGTCATGTTGGCTCGAGGGAAAAATTTGGCACATCAGTGCGTCTCGATGGTTCCAGAGGGTCATGGATTGCCTGTACTACCTGACGTGATCAATGGGATCAATTTTACCATCATAAATCTTGAACCTCTGAATAGAAAATTTCTTGGGGGCTTCCTCTTCTTCTATTTCCCTTGAGAAAGGCAATTTCATCTGAGGTTTGAGAGCTCGCCTAGCGAGTTCCCGGGTCGATCTGGTACCATGATGCGCAGGGTATTGGTCAATTTCCCTTCGGACCAGACTTCGTATGTCCTCGTTGCTGTGAGATGGGCTCCTGTAATTACGAGCTAGTCGCAGTTGCTCGAGTAGGTCATCCTCTGACTCGTTTCCCTCAACTTTCTGGGACCCGCGTCTTGGGCTCCTTCCTCGGCTGCGAAACTTGCTCGCCTGAGGGCTAGGAGTGAGGTACGGACGTCTCTTGGTACCACGATGGAGCTCTCTCTCCATTCTTTCTAACCTTCTTTTGAGGCGAGCATTCTTATCTTCGTGCTTGCAAGAAGACTCCCTCTGCTCTTAGAGCCTCGCCTCATATGCATCAATTAACCTAGATATTTGTGTGGACCTCGTTGGTCCTTGGCTTTCTTCTGAGGCTGACCTCTCTAGGCGAGCCCTCTGATCTGAACGACGAACTTCAAATCTGATCCTGCGAGGAGCAGGTTGTTCTTGAATATCTCCTGCCTGAGGAGCAACTACTGTGAGTAGACATTTCAAACCTCTTTGTTGGTGTGGGCTTTCTCTGGGAAGATAAATGCTTCCCACAGACGACGCCAATTATGGTGACAATTATCATTCAACACAAATAGATAAGAGAAGCGCAATCACCAAGCAGAATAAGGAAAGTAAAATGCCAATCACACAACATGAGATGTACGTGGTTCAGCAAGATTGCCTACGTCTACGGTGGTGCAGTCAGTATTATTTCTATATACTCCGGGGAGAGATTACATAAAATACAGTGCGTGTCTTATGCCCTAAACCTAGGGTTTATTATATACATATCTGTCTTCGGGGAGTGGGGGTTGTTGGACTCCCCCACGTTTACCATCTTCTCGTGGAATATCTCTATTTGAGAACATGGGAGAAGACTAAGTTACTATTGAGTTAATGTTAAGGTGCGAAGGGCTTGGACTTTGGGCCGTTTTAATTGGGCTACTCGTCCAGGCCTGTAATGCCAATTCCGGGTACCCACAATGAGATATAGACAAAGGTGTCATAATGAGTAAAATAGTACTCAAATCCCGATATAATGACTCTGGACGCCTACATAGCCAAAATAATCATCAAAGTCCATGTAGTTTGAAATATCACATGGGTGGGGCGTAAACCAAATTTAGGACTCCTTTTTAGTTATTTTAGAAAGAGGTGCTCACATGTAAAAGTGTTGAAGAAGTGGCGAAATCCTACTTAGAGGTTTATAGGTGACCCTTATTTTTTGTCTTTTTAGTTTTATGAAAATACATTATGTGAATACTAATATAAAAAATGGGTATTAGTTGATATGTGATAGTTGAGTAAGACTAGAAGATATCAATAAATGGAAGAAAAGTAAATAAAGAACACTAATTAAATTACTTAAGAAATAGTGAGAGTATACCTCCTAGAAGATTTTGCTACTGATTTTTAAATAGGAGTAAACTGATTTTATAGCGGTCGGATAATGGTGAATTAAGGGTGAGGTAGGTGACAAAAGGTGGTATGAATGCTAGGCAAGAAAAGTGAAAGGAATGTTGAAATCTTGGATTTTTTGGAGTGGCAACGCACTAATTTTGAGGCGGGGAATGTTTTAATTGTTGAAAAAAGGTTATTTGGAATGAAGTAATGACCTATTTATATGGTAAAATTTTGATTTCAAGATACTGTTGATTAGTATAGTCCCTAGCCAGCCTATCGTCGTACCCTTGGCTTGATGGCGAAGTAAAGTACACCCCTGCCTATAGGTAGCAGGTCTGGGATGCTTATAGGGAGTTTGAAAAGGAATTGTTCATAAAGACAAGCATAAAATGCAAATTATAAGTCCAAATCATGCATGGCCAAGACCGTTGGATAGGAGATTCAGAGAACTATGAAAATATATTAGGCCAATAGGGCTCGAAAGCACCCGATAGCCTTTAGCCAATGGTTCTCGAAGTAAAAATATAAGCACATGTTAAGCATAAGGCCATTCACGCATGGTATTGACCGTTGAAAAGGGGATTTAGATCCCTATGAGAGTTAAATGAGCTTCACTTGGGTTGGAGAGTTGGCCAAAGTCAAATGGGTCTCGAGACTGCTAGGTGGCCTCTAGATTAAGATTTAGAATAAAAAAAGAGTATAAGCGAAATATAAGGTCGATTCGCGAACGGTATGGATCATTAAAAAGGGGATTCAGAGCCTTATGAGAGTGTAATAAGGTTCACTTAGGTTGTATAGTTGACCAAAGTCCAACGGGGCTCATGAGCATCCAGTTGCCTCTATACCAGGGTTTGGGGTAAGACATAGGATCTTAGGGTGAAAGGTGGAGTGTTATGGACCTAAGGACGTATTTGGAGGGTAATAATATGGCGTGTCTAAAGTGGGACTTCTAAGTCCGTCGTTCAAAGAAAATCTCATGAATTTTTTCAAGACAACCTATTTATCAATAGTTTATACGATAAGTTATTCTCATCCGTAGTTACCTATACAGGATATTTTTGGACCATTTTGGGCTTTCTAATGTGTCTAACAAACAATTAGGTATTAAAATGTTATAAGTTTCAACCACACGCGAATTATATGTACACCGTTTGATGCATAACTCATGAATATTTTTAACATGACCTAAATACTCGTAATTCAAATGATTATGTTTTTGCCCTTCGTAGTCACCTGTACAAGATATTTTTGGATCATTTGGGGTATTTCCACTGCAACGAAATAATAATTGGTTAAGAAAATGTTATAATTTTTCATCACGTAAGACTTATAGGCATCTCGTTTGAAGCAAAACTGGTAAGATGAATTATTTCCCAGTAGTTCTAACTATCAGGTTCTTGTCGTCCATAGTCACATGTACAAGATATTTTTGGACCATTTTGGGACTTTCAGTGCATCTACTCAACAATTAGGTACAAAAATGTAATAATTTTTACTATGCAAGACTTCTGGGTATGTTGTTCGAAGTAAAATGCATGAAATGTTTTAAGACAACCTATTTCTCAATAGTTCAAACCATTAGATTATTCTCATCTGTAATCACTCGTACAAGTTATTTTGGACTGTTTTGGAGATTCCAATGCATCGAACATTTATTTAGGTATGAAAATGTTATAATTTTCCACAATTCATGACTTCTAGGTACGCCATCGAAAAAAAACTCATGAATTGGTTTGAAGACAATTTATTTCTTGGTAGTTCGAACTATTAGTTTTTTTCCCTATATAGTCAATCATACAAGATATTTTCCAACCATTTTGGGGCTTTCAATGCATCAAATCAATAATTAGGTAATAAAATGTTATAATTTTCCACCACTCCTGACTTTTTGGCACGCCGTTCAAAGCAAAATTGGTGAATATTTTATAGATGACCAATTTCTTGGTAGTTCAAATTATTAAGTTTTTATCATCCGTAGTCACACGTACAAGATTTTTTTGAACCATTTTGGTAATTTCAATGCATCAATTCACCAATTAGGTATAAAAATATTATAATTTTCCACCACGTGCGACTAATAGACGTCGTTCGAACCAAAACTCGTGAATTTTTTTAAAGACAAACTATTTCCCGATATTTTAAACTATTAGGTTCTTGTCATCTGTAATCACCCGTACAAGGTATTTTTCAAATCATTTTTCTGCATCAAATGCTTCAAGACAACAATTATGTACAAAAACTTTATAATTGTCCACCATGCGCGACTTCTAAATATGTCGTTCGGAAAAAAAACTCATGAATTTTTTGAAGACGATCTATTTCTCGAAAGTTCAAACTATTAAGTTCATATCATCCGTAGTCATCCGTATAAGATATTTTTGGACCATTTTAGGTCTTCCAATGTGTCAAATAAACTATTAGGTATAAAAATATTATAAATTTACACCATTCGTGACATCTAGTTACGTCGGTCGAAGTAAAACTCGTGAATGTTTTGAAGAGGACCCATTTCTTATTAGTTCAAACGATTAGGTTCTTTCCCTCTGTAGTCACCCGTACAAGATAGTTTCGGACTATTTGGGGAGTTAAAATGTATCAAGGAAGAAATTAGTTATAAAAATGTTATAATTTTCGAACATTCGTGACTTATAGGTTTGCCATTCGGAGGAAAACTCGTGAGTTTTGTAAGCCGATTTATTTCCTAAAAATCAAAATGATTAGGTTTTTTCCCTCCATAGTCACAGCTACAAGATATTTTCAGACCACTTTAAGGCTTCGAATGCATCAAACAAGCAATTAGATACAAAAATTTTATATTTTCCAAAACACGAGAGTTCTAAGTACGCTATTCAAAGAAAAATCGTGATTTTAAAAAAAAATGCCTATTTCCTGATAGCCGAAATGTTTAAATGTTGCCCTCCATAATCACCCGTACAAGATATTTTCAGACCATTTTAGGGCTTCCAATGCTTCGAGCCAATAATTAGGTACAAAAATGTTATAAATTTACCTCTACGGATGACTTTAAGGTATGCCTTTCGAAGTAAAATTTGTGAGTTTTTTGAAGACAACCTATTTCTCGAAATACAAGATGTTTTTCGGACTATTTTGGGGCTTCCAATGCATCGATCAAGTAATTAAGTATGAAAACGTTATAATTTTCCACTATTCATGACTTATAGGTATGTCGTCCAAAGCAAAATTCGTGAACTTTTTAAGGACGACCAATTTTCAGATAGTTTGAACGATTAGGTTTTTGTCTTTCGTAGTCACCCTTAGAAGATATTTTCGGATCATTTTGGTTATTTCGATTTGTAAAGATAATAATCAGATAAGAAAATACTCTAATTTTCCACCACGCGTGGCTTCTAGGCATTCCTTTCAAAGCAAAACTCGTGAATTATTTGAAGAGATTCAGTTTCTCTATAGTTCGAACTATTAGGTTCTTGTCGCCTGTAGTCACCTAACCAAGGTATTTTAGAATCATTTTGGGGCTTCTAATGCATCAAGCAAACAATTTGGTAAAATGTTACAATTTTCCTCCGGGTGTGACTTCTAGATATCCTGTTGGAAGCAAAACTCATGAATTTGTTTAAGACAACCTATTTTGCGTAGTCTAAACGATTAGGTTGTTGCCCTCCGTAGTCACTCGTACAAGATATTTTCGGCCCATTTTTTGGTTCCCAATGCATCAAGATGAAAATTAGATACAAAAATGTTATAATTATTCACCATGCACAACTTTTAGGCACGTCATTCGAAGTAAAACTCGTGAATTTTTTAAAGATGAGCTATTTCTCGGTAATTCGAACTATTAGGTTCTTTTAGTCCGTAGTCACCCGTATAAGATATTTTGGAACCATTTTGGGACATACAAAACGTTAAGCCAGCAATTAGATAATAAAACATTAAACTATTCCACCGCGCACAACTTCTAAGCACATCGTTCGAAGCAAAATTTTTTAATTGATTGAAGACGACCTATTTCTTAGTTGTTCGAACTGTTAAGTTCTTGTTATATGTAGTCACCCGTACAAGATATTTTTGGACCTTTTTTCTTCTTTCAATGCATTTATCGAGTAACTAGGTAAAAATATATCATAATTTTCCAACATGCGGGACTTCTAGGTGAATCGTTCAAAGCAAAACTTGTGGATTTTTTCAAGATGACCTATTTACATGTAGTTCAAATGATTAGGTTATTCTCGTTCGTGGTCACCCATACAAGATATTTTCGGACCCTTTCTAGGGTTCCAATGGATCAATCAAACAATTAGGTATGAAAATGTTATAATTTTCAACCATGCACGACTTTTAGATATGCATTTCAAGCAACACTTGTTAACGTTTTTAACACGACCTAAATACTAGTAGTTCGAATTATTAGGTTCTTACCCTCCGTAGTCACACATATAAGATATTTTTGGATCATTTAGGGGATTCCACCGCGTCAAGATAATAATTAGTTAAGAAAATGTTATACTTTTTTGAAGCAAAACTTGTGAATTTTTCAAAGATGACTTATTTCCTAATAATTAGAATTATTATTTTCTTATCATCTGTAGTCACCCGTACAAGATATTTGAGCCATTTTGGGACTTTCAGTGCATCTATCCAACAATTAGGTATGAAAATATTATAATTTTCAACTATACAGGACTTCTTGGTACGCCGTTCGAAGCAAAACTCGTGAATTTTTTCAAGACAACCTATTTCCTGTTAGTTCATACGATTAGGGTTTTCTCGTATATATTCACTCATATAAGATATTTTTTAATTATTTTGGGGTTTCAAAGCGTTGAGAAAATAATTAGGTAAAAATGTCATACGCCGTTCAAAGCAAAATTCGTGAATTTTTTGAAGACGACCTATTTTTCAGTAGTTTGAATAATTAGGCTTTTTCCCTCCGTATTCGTCCGTACAAGATATATCAGACAATTTTGGGGGTTTCGATGCATCAAGATAATAATTAGGTAAGAAAATATTATAATTTTCCACCATGTGCGACTTCTAGGCACGTCGTTCGATGTGAAGCTCGTGAATTTTTAAATATGGCCTATTTTTCACTGGTTCAAACTATTAGGTTCTTATCTTCCGTAGTCACCAGTACAAGATAATTTTGGACCTTTTTGGGACTTCCAGTGTGTCGAGCCAGTAATTAATATGATAATTTTCCACAGTGCATGTGTGGCCATCCCTCTTCCAGTCGGCACGCATGGGGGGGTCGCGCCCTTTCGAGATGCTTTGACCATCGTTAATTAGGATGGTGTCTATAGATAGAGTCGTCAGTCTATTTTGAACTAAATAGACAAAAGAAATATTGCCGCCTCGAGAGAATGAAATCAAAGGCATTGATGCTTGTGAAACCAATTAGTTCAAGGATTCGGGGACTAAGTAACAAAATGAGAAGGTGTTAGGAACCCATCCTTCCCTTCGGTCTCTTATGGGCATGTGTTGTTATTATCCTTAATAAGTGTGTGCATGTATATATAAATGGAGAATGAAATTTCTCGACTCACATCATGGATAAAGGCGTAGTGAGGTCATCCTCAGGAGTGTTCCCAAAATAATATTTAAAAATATAATGCCTGCATTTGTCGTGTCACTGATCACTTATAGAAGGATGATGGAGTAAATTAGACAAAACGCAAGCATGGATTATAAATATATGTTATGAAAATAATATATGAATAAAAATCGGAGAGAACTCAAATCTCAGATTTTACCTAAGACGCCTATGTAGCCTAAAAAGACATCAAAGTCCACATAGTTCTTAAGTAACACGGGGTGGGGTTTATCCTATAAATCCAATCGAGCAATTTTCTTATACGTGGATGTGTGGAAAAATATGTTTTAGTGTTGGTAAATGTAGTGAGAAATCCCCGCTTGGAATTTACAAGCAAGCCCTCTTTTTTCTTGTTTATTATTTTTTTTTTATAAAAAGTATAGTATATGCAATACTACTAATAAAAAGTTGGATATTAATAGGTGCGATCTAATAAAATGAAATGCTAAAATAAGAATTAAGTAACTAATCCGAAAATAAGAGAATTTAAAGAGAGGGTGAAAGGTTCGAACCTTCTTTTAAAGCTTTAAAGTTGATCTTGATTGTTGAAGGGCTGCTTTTGAAAGTGGATGAAGGTGGTAGGAGCAGAGATAAGGGAATTTGCCAAATTAGGTAAGGAAAGTATAGAAGTGGAATGTGTGGGAGAAATTTCAATATGGAAATCAAGCTGACTTTGAGAGAATGTTGTTGAGATCACTGAGAGGGATGTTTCTGAGGTTCCTTTTGAAATGAGCTCATGCTCTCCTTATATAGTGTCAACAGATGTCAACCGGCATTGTCCTTGACACGCCTATCGGCAGACGACCCTAGACACATTACCGATAGGTAGGAAAATGGGTTTGCCATTTGGCAATCTCATGCATATTTTTCGAAAAAACGGTCATAAAACGCAATCAATAAGTTCAAATTGTACACGGGGCTAACCATTGGAAAGGGTATTCATATGTATTTAAGAATACATAAACCACTCCAGGATTTTAGAATTTATTGTGTTCAAATGGGGCTCAAAAGCGCCCATCGGTCTTTTAAACAAGAGTAAAACGAATCGTTCGTCCGAACCGTAAGGCCAATTTGTGTCGGGATGAACAGTTAGAAAGGTTATGTAACGATCCGGATATGATTATGATAAACCAAGTTTAAATAATGCTTATCATAAGGTATGTGTATAATGTTTCATTATAATATATAATGTTAAGTTAGTGTGTTTAGTATACTCCTACCTTCATAACTTATGAAATATATAATTAATCACAAACACAAATTTGTGAAGTCTTGGGTAGGAATGTTCAAGTTCAGGACTAGTTTTGGACACTATGAAATGATAACTGGATTGAGGAGAAAACTATATAGTTGTAGATATATGAGTTAAGTTTGTAACACAACAAACGGTGTGTAAAACAAAGGTCCGAGGAAGGAGTTATCTGAAATTACGAACAGGGGGTAAAGTAGTCATTTAGCCTTAAATGACATTTTGTCTTATAAATGCCACATGTTATATTTTGATTGGACCAAGGGGGGTGCCCTTATGCCGACTTATAACCCTTGAATTAAGCTATTCCTTCAGCATATTTTAGCCATGGAAGATTTTTAACCTAAGGAAAGAGAATTTTGAAGTTTGGGAAGAAGGTGTGAGGAGAAATTGAAGAAAAATTCATAGAAAATTACGTAAAAGCCCCTAAGGTAATTCCATCCATAAATCTTGTTTATTTTTTTGTATTACTGATTTAAATGATAGAAATCATTAGTTGTTTACTTAAATTCCATGTCTTGATGTGTACTTATGGATAGATGCAAGTTTAAACAAACTTGAATGTGTAAACCCTTGAAATGGCTTCATTTAGAAACCTTGTGTATTCAAACTTCCATATCTTTTTGTATAGTTACTGGAATTGATTGATTACAGTTGGAGATTGAACTATACTCATATATGTATATCATATTCAAAAATAAAGTAAAAATATAAAGAAATGAATCTTGGGTAATGGTTTGAAGTTCGGGTATGAAATCTGCCCCCAAAGAGTAAATATGCATACCATATGTTTGATGTTTTGCTTGACATAGCAAATGAACTATGAAAATTATGAAATTTTAATCTTGTATTATTCAATATGTTTTCTGAAATTGGATGAAATATCATAGAAAGTTATAATGCATAAAAATTATGAAAATTCTTGGAAGATGACTGAACGAAAGAGGAGCTTATAGGGCGAATTTGCTATGTAGTAAAGAAATAGGCATATCTTGCTCTAGGAAACTTGGAATGATGTGTCGCCTTTTGGGTTGGAAACCTAATATAGTAACGATTGGATTACTAAGAATAATTAAAATAAATTTGGGCTATAATTTGAATATGTTATATATCATAACCTGAATTTAGATGGGACTTCATTTATGATGAATGACTTGAATAAGATCATATTATACTTGTAAATTGAGTTATGTTCAAGTTATTCTTTGAATTGTTAATATTCTTATGATGATATTAATATTGTAAGAATGATAGGAAGAGAAGAATAACAGACTAAATAAGCTCCAGATAAAGGAAACGGGAAAGCCTATTAAAATTCGGAGGTGAATGTACTCACTGGTAAGATGTATTTATACATGATTATGGATATTATATGTTTTATTTGTCGGGTTGAGTATAAATATGAGATGCTGTGCTTATTGAGATGATTATGTATATCATATGTTGTACTTTTCGAGTTGAATATAAATATGATATGTTGTACTTATCGAATTGATTATGAATATTATAGGTTGTACTTACCGAGTTGATTATAAATATGAGATGTGGTGCTTATTGAGATGATTATGGATATTATATGTTGTACTTGACGAGTTAAGTATAAATATGAGATGTTGTACTCATTGAGATGATTATGGACGTCATATGTTGTACTTACCGAGTTGATTATAAATATGAGATGTTGTACTTATCGAGTTGATTATAAATATGAGATGTGGTACTTATTGAGATGATTATGGATATTATATGTTGTACTTTCCGAGTTGAGTATAAATATTAGATGTTGTACTTATTGAGATGATTATGGATGTCATATGTTGTACTTGCCGAGTTTATTATAAATATGAGATGTTGTACTTATCGAGATGATTATGGATATTATATGTTGCACTTACCGATTTGATTATAAATATAAGATGTGGTACTTATTAAGATGACTGTGGATATTATATGATGTACTTACCGAGTTGAGTATAAATATGAGATGTTGTACTTAGTGAGATGATTATGGATGTCATATTTTGTACTTGTCAAGTTGATTATAAATATGAGATGTTGTACTTATCGAGATGATTATTGATATTATATGTTGTACTTACCGAGTTGATTATAAATATGAGATACGGTACTTATTGAGATGATTAGGGATATTATATGTTGTACTTACTGAGTTGATTATAATTATGATATGTTGTACTTGCTGAGAGGATTATGGATTTTATATGTTATATTTACCGAGTTGATTACAAATATGAGATGTTGTACTTACCAAGTTGAATATGGATATGAGATGTAGTACTTATTGAGTTGATTATGGTTAGGATATGTCGTTCTTACTGAGTTGATTATGGATATGATGTTCATGTAGTATAAGAGATGTTATGGCTTATCAACAGCCAAGAGATGTTATGACTTATCAATAGCCAAGTGATGTTATGGCTTATTAACAACCAAGAGATGTTATGGCTTATCAACAACCAAGAGATGTTATGGCTTATCAACTGCCAAGAGATGTTATGGCTTATCAACAGCCAAGAGATGTTGAGATGTTTTATATTGTTACATAGATACGACTTGTTGCATTTAATTTTATGCACTAGTGTAGTAGTAATGCATTCACTGAGCTATTTTGCTCACGATTCCTATGTTATATTTTTTTCAGGTAATGAAATGTCACTGCCAAATCTAGGAGGTCGGGTGGGGTTAATAAGGGATACATAAAACCATGATTTTGTTCAAATTAAAAAACGGTAATTTAATCCTACTTATCCTTTGAGCAAGTTTGAATAAGTACGATTACTTTAAAATTTTGATTTTTTTTTTAGTATTATGGCTTCATGCAGATAGTGAAAAAGGATATTTGTGTTTATTATTTGGTTAAGGCAATTATCGTTTGACTCACTTTGACTTTCAAGCGCAATTATAAGTAACTATATTGGGGTGTGTCAACTTTGGTATCAGAGCCAGGTTTTAGAAGTTCTGGGGGGAGGAGCGCCTAGATTTGGCAGTGGAAGTAGAAATTGTTTTGAGTCATAAGAAATTTTGCTTTATTGACTAACATTTGTTAGTTATAAATATATATTTTTGTATGGGATATGAAATGTAAGGGTATTGCATGAAAGGAAAGGAGATGTTAAGGTTTATTCGGGGATAACAGCGAATACAGGTATTTTTATATGAATTATTACGTTGTTTTATTTGTGGTATGGACAAACATGTCATTGAAGGAAAATTTTTAAAGACAAAATGTGGTATACGAAAATTATGAAGTATTGGAAGTAATCCCTTCTTATACTGGAATATGTAGACTTGAGTAGTGTCACTTATTAAGCCATGGTTTTGTGTGTGCCCATTTATGTGGGAGGGTGAGGTACGGGAACCCATATTCTGTCAAAAGATGAGATGGTAAATTATTTGAGCGTGAATAAAATGAAGATTCCCATGGTAAAAGTGAAGTGAGAATATTAATAGTTGTATATGTTTAGATTTAATATGTGAAATGGTCTGAAATTCAATTGCTAGTCAATATATCACAATTGATCCGAATATGGGTTCATACTGAATTATGATAAGTAGAAGGAAAGAGTAATAAGAGTTGAGAGGTACTTTTTTTAATAGTATGAGTATATGTAGTGAATATTATTTTTGGGATGTTTTGAAATGCTTATATGAATAACAGAGTTGAGACGGAGTGTTGAAGAGTTGGAAGTTTAAAAATATTGGAGAGCCCTTTTAAGAGTATGTGTTGTGTATGAGTATAGGAAAGATGCTAATCAGGTTTAAATATCGACAATTGGTTTGGGTGGATATTGAGTTGTATTTGTCATTGTACGTACGTGTTATCACTAAGAGTATGACATATAATGAATATGATTGACATTATACGAAATCATCAAGAAGTATATGTAAGGATAATATACTTTGTGAGATATCATAAGGGGATATATTAACGTATTTGTATAAGTTATTTGAAAGAAATACGACATATAATAGCTAGAGCAGTATTACGGGGTTGGTAAGTATGGTTAAAGTTTTAAGTGGTGATGGTACGTTTAACATCCTTATTTCCAAATGGGTAAGATTAGTGTATTACTGATATTGCATAAGAATATCATGTTAATAAACCTTGGGATAAGATTATGATTGTAAAGTTATTGTGTTGGATAAATGACTTGTTAAGGTCATTGTATGTTTAGTTAAATAACATTCAAATGATACTGAAAAGGGGAATATAATGAGAAGTTAGATTGAGTTCATAGTGCATGACTGCATAATATACATGAAGGTGAATATGAAATCTTGGTTAAGAATAAACATTGAATGAATGATTGTTCAGTTTTGATATATGAATAGTAGTGAGGATATATTTAAATTAAGAAATTGTAAGGATGGTATTTAACATACTCTTAAACTTCATAAACGATACAGAAAGTAGTTAAGGTCAAACACATCTATTTGGTGTTGGAGGGAATATGAAAATGTGATGTGTAATTAGCTAGTGTGAGAATATGATATTTATGATTTGAAATATTACACGATGATAAGGATAGACTATAGGAATGAAGGTAGAAAAGTAAAGAATGATATTAGGTTTGTTAAGAATATTCACTCATTGTGAATATACGACGATACAATGGATAATATAGTGTGTGTGAATGTTTGGCATACATACATAAAGGTATGAAGTAATATATGAGTTGGGTATTGGTTTTTATTAATAATAAATTATTAGACGATTATTCTTACGTGTAATGATAAAGAAACTGAAGTTATTATGAAAAAAAAATTATCGTACAACGTGGAACCGGTTGAAATTCTTAGTCGTAAGGAGAAAGTATTTGGGAATAAAGTTTGTTCCGTAGTTAAAGTTTTGTGTATGATCCATAAAATTAAATAAGCAAGTTGGTAAAGGGAAGATATAATGAGAAAAATAGTATCCCCAATTGTTTGATAAGTGAAATTTATCCTAAATTTCGGGGACGAAATTTTCTAAGGGGAGAGGTTGTGACGATCCGGATATGATTATGATAAACCAAGTTTAAATCATGCTTATCGTATGGGATGGGGATAATGTTTTATTAAAATATATAATGTTAATTTAGTGTGTTTAGTCTAATCCTACCTTCATAACTTATGAAATATTGAATTAATCACAAACACAAATGTGTGAAGTCTTCGGTAGGAATGTTCAAGTTCAGGACTAGTTTTGGCCACTATAATATGATAACTGACTTGAGGAGAAAACCATATACTTGTAGATATATGAGTTAAGTTTGTAACAAAATAAACGGTGTGTATAACAAAGGTCTGAGGAAGGAGTTATGCTGAAATTACAAACATGGGGTAAAGTAGTCATTTAGCCTTAAATGATATTTTGTCGTATAGATGACACATATTATATTTTGATTGGACCAAGGGGGCGTGCACTTATGCCGACTTATAACCCTTGAATTAAGCTATTCCTTCAGAATATTTCAGCCATGGAATAGTTTTAACCTAAGGAAAGAGAATTTTGAAGTTTAGGAAGAAGGTGTGAGGAGAAATTGAAAAAAATTTCATAGAAAATTACGTAAAGTCCCCTAAGGTAATTCCATCCATAAATATTGTTTATTTTTGTGAATTAATGATTTAAATGATATAAATCATCATTTGTTTACTTAAATTCCATGTCTTGATGCGTACTTACGGATAGATGCAAATTTAAACAAACTTGAATGTGTAAACCCTTGAAATGGCTTCATTTAGAAACCTTGTGTATTCAAACTTCCATATATTTTTGTATACTTATTGGAACTGATTGATTCCAATTGGATATTAAACTATACTCATATATGTATATCATATCCTAAACTAAAGTAAAAATATAAAGAAATGAATCTTGGGTGATGGTTTGAAGTTCATGTTTGAAATCTGCCCCAAAAGAGTAAATATGCATACCTTATGTTTGATGTTTTGATTTACATAGCAAATGAACTCTGAAAATTATGAAATTTTAATCTTTATATGTTCAATATGTTTTATGAAATTGGATGAAATGTCATAGAAAGTTATAATGTATAAAAATTATGAAAATTCTTGGAAGATGACTGAATGATAGAGGAGCCTATAGGTCGGATTTGCTATGTAGTAAAGAAATAAGCATATCTTGCTCTAGGAAACTTGGAATGATGTGTCATATTTTCGGTTGGAAACCTAATATAGTAAGGATTGGATCACCAAGAATAATTAAAAGAGGTTTGGGCTATAATTTGAATATGTTAGATATCATAACCTGAATCTTGATGGCACTTCATTTACGATGAATGACTTGAATATAATCATATTATACTTATAAATTGAGTTATGTTCAAGTTATTCTTTGAATTGTAAATATTCTTATGATGATATTAATATTCTAAGAATGATAGGAAGAGAAGAAGAACAGACTAAACAAGCTCCAGATAAAGGAAAAGGGATAGCCTATTAAAATTCCGAGGTGAGTGTACTCACTGGTAAGATGTATTTATGCATGATTATGGATATTATATGTTGTATTTGTCGGGTTGAGTATAAATATGAGATGTTGTGCTGATTGAGATGATTATGTATATCATATGTTGTACTTTACGAGTTGAATATAAATATGATATGTTGTACTTATCAAGATGGTTTTGGATATTATAGGTTGTACTTACCGAGTTGATTATAAATATGAGATGTGGTACTTATTGAGATAATTATGGATATTATATGTTGTACTTGTCGAGTTGAGTATAAATATGAGATATTTTACTCATTGAGATGATTATGGACGTCATATATTGTACTTGCCGAGTTGATTATAAATATGAGATGTTGTACTTATCGAGATGATTATGGATATTATATGTTGTACTTATCGAGTTGATTATAAATATGAGATGTGGTACTTATTGAGATGATTATGGATATTATATGTTGTACTTGCTGAGTTGAGTATAAATATTAGATGTTGTACTTATTAAGATGATTATGGATGTCATATGTTGTACTTGCCGAGTTTATTATAAATATGAGATGTTGTACTTATCGAGATGATTATGGATACTATATGTTGCACTTACCTAGTTGATTATAAATATGAGATGTGGTACTTATTGAGATGACTATGGATATTATATGTTGTATTTGCCGAGTTGAGTATAAATATGAGATGTTGTACTTAGTGAGATGATTATGGATGTCATATATTGTACTTGTCGAGTTAATTATAAATATGAGATGTTGTACTTATCGAGATGATTATGGATATTATATGTTGTACTTATCGAGTTGATAATAAATATGAGATGTGGTACTTATTGAGATGATTATGGATATTATATGTTGTACTTAGCGAGTTGATTATAATTATGATATGTTGTACTTGCTGAGATGATTATGGATTTTATATGTTATACTTACCAAGTTGATTATAAATATGAGATGTCGTACTTACCGAGTTGAATATGGATATGATATGTTGTACTTATTGAGTTGATTATAGTTAGGATATGTCGTACTTACTTAGTTGATTATGGATATGATGTTCATGTAGTATAAGAGATGTTATGGCTTATCAACAGGCAAGAGATGTTATGACTTATCAATAGCCAAGAGATGTTATGGCTTATCAACAGCCAAGAGATGTTATGGCTTATTAACAACCAAGAGATGTTATGGCTTATTAGCAACTAAGAGATGTTATGGCTTATTAACAACCAAGAGATGTTATGTATTATTAACAACCAAGAAATGTTATAGCTTATCAACAGCCAAAAGATGTTATGGCTTATCAACAGCCAAGAGATGTTATGGCTTATCAACAGCCAAGAGATGTTATGGCTTATTAACATCCAAGAGATATTGAGATGTTTTATATTGTTATATAGATACGACTTATTGCATTTAATTTTATGCAATAGTGTAGTAGTAATGCATTCACTGAGCTATTTTGCTCACGATTCATATGTTATGTTTTTTCTCAGGTAATGAAATATCACTGCCAAATCTAGGAGGTCGGTTGGGGTTAGCAAGGGATGCATAAAACCATGATTTTGGTAAAATTAGTAGGGGTAATTTAATCCTACTTATCCTTTGAGCAAGTTTGAATAAGTACAACTACTTTAAAATTTTGAATTTTTTTTTAGTGTTATGGCTTCATGCAGATACTGAAAAAGGATACTTGTGTTTATTATTTGGTTAAATCAATTATGCTTTGAATCACTTTGAATTTTAAATGCAATTATAAGTAACTGGGTTGGGTGTGTCAGGTTATACAGGGCCCTTTAATGTTCTCGAGATCTTTGTTCAGTGCGGAGAGATGACTAGGGTCAAATGGGGCCCGAAAGCGCCCGGTGACCCTTCGGAATAAAATAAATCGCTCGTCTGTACCGTAAGTCTGATTCACGCATGGATAATACTATTGGATTGGGAATTCAAAGAGCTTCGAGGATCCAAAGATCTTCACTCAAATTGGAGAGTTGGATAGAGCCAAATAGAGCCCGAGAGCACCCAATGGCCTCTAAATCAGTTTTTGGGGGAAAGTGGTTCGCTTATTCAAACCGTAAGGCCGATTCACGCATGGGATGTATCTTTATAAAAAGTATTTAGGGCCTTTTGAAGATACAATGAGCTTTATCACAGGTAAGAAAGTTAATCGACAGTCAAACGGGGCTCAGGAGATCCCGCTGGCCTCCAAATCAATACTCGAAGTATGGCTTAGGTTTTATGATGAAAGAGTAAGTGTTAGGTGTTAAGAATGCAAACATATGCAAGCAATCAAGTCTACACATGCTGAGTCATCTATTAAAAAAGAGTTAAAAGGAGCTACCAAGTCTTGTGGATGAATCCAATAAGTACGTTAACAACTACTGCCTCTAATTCGTAGTGGCCTAATATTTATCTTATGCAGCCTATTTTTAATAAGTCCAAGCGCATATCTCCATCAATTACTTATTTCTTAGTTTATTAGTTTAGTCTTTGTATATAAAAACAGTAGCATGCGCCGTCTTTTTCATCAATGAGAACAATTCCTTCTCTGTTCTGCATTCTTCATTTATTTATCAACTGTTTTATCCAGACCTTTAAATCTCCATAAGATTAAAAACTCTTCATGGTATCATAAAAGTAAAGATCTAGTGAGTAATCTCGATCCTGTTATTTCATTTCTCCGGCTGCGGTAGCCACCCTTTTTTGCTACCATCAATCGGATACACAACTTTAGCCTATTCATCTTACCCACCCCTCCATTCCACAAATAAATTGAGTCCCAAAAATATTCAGTGCATATATACAACATAGAAAGAGAGTTATGTGCAACTATTCAAGATTGATAAGGCTGCCCAGTTGTGTGAAGAATCGAAAATGTAATTGAGACTTCAGAGAATGTTCTTAAAATGAGAGAAAAGAAGCATGAGACTACAAATTCATATTTCGACAATGAGAAGAAAAGGCTGGCGAAGGAAGCAGGTAGGTTTTTGAGAAAAAAATGATTTGAAAATCATTTCGATACCCAATTAAGAGAACGTGTTTTAAAAGGAGTTGGACCAAACTCTAATTTGTCGAATTCGGCCCATTTGTGTTGAGTGATCTGACATAATATTGGATCAAAGTTTTTAAATATACTCTTGCCAATAAGAGTATACACTGTGTCCTTTTTATCTAAATAATACGTGGTTGTCTTTGTCAAAATTTTTGAAGAAACTAATATGGCTATTCACTTAACATTTTTGTTTTAAAAAATAAAAACTTTATTTTTAGGAACTTGACCTACGTTGAATATATGATCATTACTATGTTCATGTATTCCATAAATTGAATAGGCCTCTGAATCCATCGTGATCAAGCCTCCTTTAAAAAAAATCATAGAGCCTCTGAATCTATTGTGATAAAGCTCATTTTGGCCCAAGAGTCCCATTACAGGTGTCGGTCCAGCCAAAACACATAATTCAGCCTCTGAATCAATTTTGATCAAGCTAATTATGGTCTACGAGACCTTATATTTTCTCTTTTCCGAAGATGAATATGGCGCCTTTGCGTTTACCGCGACGAAAATGATATGAGTTATGTTTATTCTCAAAAATCATGGCGTCAGTAGTGATCTTTTCACTCGATTTGATAGCACTCATCATCAACTTCTCTAAAATTTCAAAATTTACTGTTTAAGCTTGGTGTTTGACTTCTACACACCCTTCGCTTGAGGGGGAATGTTAAGAATGCAAACATATGCAAGCAAGCAAGTCTACACATGCCGAGTCAGCTATTAAAAAAGGAGCTAAAAGGAGCAACCAAATCTTGTGGATGAATCCAATAAGTAAGCTAACAACTACTGCCTCCAATTCGTAGTGCCCCAACAGTTAGCTTATGAGACCTATTTTGAATAAGTCCAAGCGCATATCTTGGTATAACACCATCAATTACCTATTTCTTAGTTTATTAGTTTAGTGTGTGTATAAAAACAGTAGCATGCGTTTTTATCAATGAAAACAATTCCTTATTTGTTCTGTATTCTTCATTTATTTATCAACTATTTTATTCAGACCTTTAAATCTCCATAAGATTTAAAACTCTTCAGACCTAAGGAGATGCTTAGGGGACCCTAAAATATGGTGTATATAAATCCCCTCGACGGGTGTGCTTGGAACAAGTGAAGTCCATAGAATAGACACCACATTGACGTTGGGAGAGAGATACTGTTTAAAGTCAATCATGCGAACCAAAAGGATGAGAGTAACCGGTTCAAAGGGTCGAGGTTGGTTATAAGGACCTAACATTGTGCTGGGGATAATCGATTATGCGGATGAGGTCGATTCTGAGGACCTAAGATTGCGGGGACCGATTCTGCGGGTCGAGGTCGTTTCTGAGGACCTAAGATTACAGGGACCATAATTATGTAAACACGTGATTAACACAAGTGTTGAGGTTATATGCGCCCAAAGTTCATGAAGAGTCCAAGTCACAGGCCACGCATTCATCACTTGGAACGGGATATGTCTGAACTCTTAGGGATAGCTATTGACGAAGCTTATTGGGAAACTCCTCGATGAATGTAAACATCTTCCCTCATGAGGGGGCATGTGAGATTATATTATCGAAGAGTACTACAATTACAGTTGACCATTCTCCAAAGTAATAAAGTGCAAACCCTAAAGCCCGTGGACATAGTCTCTTTAACGAACCATGTATATATTATGTTGTGTGCGTGATTTCATTAATCTCGTTTATATTTAGTCTTATTTGGCTAGTGTGCGTTGGGCATTTTCACATGTATAAAATTACCACCTACAACGACCATGCTTGTATTACTTGGTTATATCTGTCATTTACGAATACATTATATATATATATATATATACAGACACACACACACACTCACACACATGTCTATGGCGGGTATAAATGGCGAGCCCCTGGTTCAATCGTACAAACTAAATTTGTGGACCTATAAGGCTATAACACCATGAAGTTGTTGATTCGTATCAAATATTGCATATTTTCGCCCGTTATCTTTATTCATTCTAGCAATCTTACGGTCCTTACTGCCTATATTTATGCTCATTAACCAGACAACCTTGGATTTGGAGATATACATGTTTTGCAAGGGTTAATTGTGATTTTGTAGGTATTGGAACTCTAAAAGTGAGGATCCGTTGCATTTCGGAGACGTTCCGTCGCCGGACGCTACTTCTAGGGCATTTTAGTCAATTCAAATTTCTTATCCGGCTCATGGAAATTCTACAGATGCGTAGTTCGTTGAGTTTTCGTTTGGAGTTCGAACGAAGAAGATATGCCCGTTTCCGTTGTTAGACTTTTCCCCCTCATCATGGACCAAGGATTACAGAAAACAGAGTACCGGTCGACCGTGTTCCTGTGACCGGTCAACCGCGGTTTGGTGTTTTACCGTGGGAAGGAGACAGTGGGATTTTGCCTGAAGGACCGGTCGACCGGTCCCCTGGACGCGGTCGACCGCGGATGCCAGATATTTTGGGATATTTTTTTTTCTTTTACTTTTCCTTTATTTTCTTTCCCACTTACTATTTAAACCAAATTTGGGTTTATAATTCAGATGTACTAGTTTAGAATAGATTTTAGAGAGTCGTAGGTTAGGGTTTGGGGGATTTGAGAGTTCTTCTTCTTCCTCTCTTGGATTGACACCCTTTAGGGTTTGTAATTGGTACTTTCATCTTCCCTCTCCATTTAATAAGTTGTATTTCATTATTTCTTGCTTTGTAGTGTAACTTACATGCTTTCTAATTTAGGTTTACATGCTTTGATTACTTGCTTTCTAGTGTAGATTTACCGCATTTCTTTATCGCGTTTATTTACCACGTTTTTACGATGCTTTCTAGTTAATTTAAATTAGGTTGTGCTTGAATTGAACTCACTTGAGTTGACGCCTTGCTTGGCTTTGGTGATGGTGTTTACGGTTTATTTCGGGTGCGTTGTCCTTGTTATTGCGCTTAGGAGATTTGACGGGGCATATCATGTATGTCCCGTGCTTACGACCTTTCATGCGCAATTTTTGGGATATTTGTTGACGCCAAAATCATATTAGGCTTTTATGAGAATTTAGGGGCGTGATAACCCTTGGTTCAATTAACTGTCGAAACGATACGCATTCTAAATGACTCGTCGACCCATGTATCCATTTTATATAAATTAACTCGGATGAGGGATATTCGACGCAACCTATAGTTTTACCGCTTTGTTAATCTAGTTTCAATACACTCTCCCGAATTAAACATTTCCCTTTATGCATCTTTTTCTTTTTAGTTTGTAATCATCTTTTACACTTTTATTTCAGAATATTAAATCTCATACATTCTAGCATCTCGTCTCAGTGGATATTTTCGATACCCGACACCCGTTGAGTGTAGTTGTAATTTAGGTTTTTGCATAGTTTAGGTGAGCCGAATTCAAAATGACCGGCGCGTAGGTGACTCTCGCACCGCGGCAAAACCCTGTCTATCAAATGGCGCCGTTGTCGGGGATGAGTTTGTTTTAGACTTTATTTGATTTAGTATTTCATAGTATTTTCTTTCTATTTGTATTATTTGCTAATATTTTGAAAGACTTTCACATTTGAGCACTGAGAAACGCTCGAATTTTTCCCGCGCGCACCTACTTTGTGGAATCCGCCACTTTGAGCCATTTTTGGGGTAAGCATGTCTTATTCCAATTCTTTCGGTAATCATTGTTATAATTCTCAAAATTATCGCAAACCTATGACTTTCGATCAATACTTAGAATCCCAAAGTATAACAAATTCAAATATGACTTTGGATGAGTATAACGAAAGTCAAAACTTAGGTTATTGGAATTTTGATGATGATGATGATGATGATGATTTTGGGCCTTTACCTCCTTATAATAGGAATTTTGAAAAGATTTCGAATAGTTTTCAAAATTCCTATAATAATGAGTTTCCGTTTAAGTCCGATGGTAATTTTCAAAGTTCCCATTTTTATGGATCCACACCTCAACCTATGACATTCGGTGAGGACTTGCGTATGTATGAAAATGAGAAAATTGAAAATCGTTATCGGGAAGAAAATCATTGTTGGGAACATGAGTTGGATTTATTATTTGAGTCCGAAGACGATTTTGCTTCCGACACTTTCGAAGTCGAGGAATGTTTTGAACCAAATGAGGTACTTGTGCCTACTTTGGAACAAACCATTCTAAACTTTGCCCATCTCGTAATAGATATTGAAAGTGAGGATGAAAATGACGTAATATCTATTTGCAATGAAATGATTTCTTCTTTGGCCCCTAAAGAAGAACATTTCATTGAAAATGATATTATTTCCTTTGAAACTCAATCTTCATATGATGATGATTCATCTCATGAGTCTGAATTTCTTTCATCCCCATTTTCATTCTCTATTACCACACCGTCATAAGTACCCGATGATTCGGTTTCAAACTTTAATGTTTTAAACCTTTTTGCCGATGAGGAGTACTTACTTGAGTCGCCCTCCACAATCGTATCTTTGCCTTCGTGTGCGCCACCTCCCATTCCAATTTCAAAGTCATTGGGAGGATATTCAGCTTTTCTTGATTGCCACATGTTTTTGTCACCCGTTCAATCCAAACCCCCCATCGTCCCTCCAAAAATTTTAATTGGCGATGGTTCCTTTCTTCTGCCTTACACATGCCTTCCGTTGTTCAAACGGAATTCATATTTTTCGGAAGGCATGCTTGTATGTGAGGGTACACCGTTTATCCTCCAAAGTCAAATCATTTTTACGGTGGACCCTCAGCTATTTAGACTTCTAGTGTACAGTTAGTGTGAAGCCTAAATAGTAGGTTGTATATAGTTAGCTTTTTATTCTTTCTTTCTTTATTTTTTCTTTCCTTTTTAATTTAGTCTAGTGTTATTAGTTAAATTTTTGTTATTTGTTTTTGCTATGCTCGGTACTAACTTTTTTTGTAGATTCTTTGGACTTGTTCTTATGGGGATCGCTCCAATTTTAGGTAATATCGCTATTTTCCTCTCTTTGACTTGGTTCTTAATTTACATTGAGGACAATGTCAAGTTTTAAGTTAGGGGGTGTGGGATATTCTATCCATTTCTTTAGTTAGTCCATGTTTTTGCTCACATATTAGTTACTTAGTATGCTTTTCTTAAAAAAATTGAAAATTTCAAAAAGATTCTCTTTCTTTTTTCTCCTTTTTTGGGCTTTTTGCCTTTGTTTTCGATGATAAATTTCAATAATTGCCCAATCCAATAGACAATCCAATGATGCATGTTATCGATTTTAGAAGTTGTTAGACTTTATTCTCGATTATTAATATTATGAATAACTTCATGAATTAAACTTTAATCCCATGAGCACATGCACTTTTATTGTTCTATTGATTTGGTTTAAGATTTTTATAACTCGGTAATCTTTTGTTGCATTGTATATACTTACACCGAGTAAGCTTTGTACCTTTCATCGTTTGTGAGTGTATACACTATTCTTTTCTCAGTGAAAACGTTGAATTCGTTGGTAATCTCACTATTCTTTCATTTGTTCGTTCATTAATTGAGTTCATACTTGAAATGTGTTTCTTGATCATGATTTTCATATATTGTTTTGATTCGAGAATTGCGTAAACTTTGTGAAATGGTCATAGGCCCTCTTTGTTATATCACCCATATTAGCCTTGACCTCACCCTTATATGTTTACCCTCGTTAACCCCTTTGAGCCTAAATATAGCCTTTCGTTTCATAACCCCAATCCCATAACCAACTCTAGATTGGAGTTTTAAACCATATATACACCTTCCACACCTTTGTTTGGAATGATACTTGGGGTTGAATGATGTTGGTTGCAATTTAGGCATATGAGAGTTTGATAAGTAAAGAAAAGAGATATGTGAAAAAAGTGAAGAAAAAGAGAAAGCAAAAAGCAAAAGAAAACAAAAGAGAAAAATGAGAAAAAGAAGAAAAGAAAAGAAAGATAAAGTTGTAAATGTTGTATAGTGTTCAATAAGCTTTGATTACTCTCCCCAATGATATATCTAATGCTCTTTTGGAACTTTTTTTTCCAATTTTGATATGGCCCACATCTTCCCATTATCTCGAGTTTTCATCCCGAACACTTTGAATCCATACATACATTCCTTCATTTTGCACCCTAGCCTAGCCTACATTACAACCCTATTAAAGTCCTATGTGATCTTAGGTGCATGTAATTCAAAAGTCATAATAGATTTGATAATCTGTGAAAATGCATTTTGCCTCTTTTAGTGGGCGGTATCTTTCATTGAGATTATAGTTTTTCATTTTATATATAGCGTTCTTCATTTGTGACATGTGTGCGGCCTAGTTTCCATTTACATTTACTCTTTATGCCCACATGTTCCGTGTGTTACCTCCCTGTTTCGAGTGAATTTGCTTGATGAGTGTAATGCCCGTGAGGATTGAATGTATGCTTACTTTAACGTTTATCCGGTTTATATAAGTTTTTCACAAAATCACACTTTGCATGTGCTCGCTCCCCTCCCACATTTTAAGGTTTCAATTCTATTAGGTGCATTCTATAATGTTAATGATTCGAACTTTTGTTTGAATCTGTTCAATTTGCTAATAATGCGTATGAAATCTTTTTCGCCATTGTTGGGCGTGTCGCATGTTGGTTTGGGCTTGTTTTGATGAAATCATGTGATGTTTGTGTGTACCATCCCTGAAAACCCTCACGAGATGACACTCGTCCACCAGGGTAACCTAGGGGTTTAACGGCTTATTGCATATGCTAAATGCAATCGTGCTCCCTACGAAAGTGGCATTTATATTTCGATGCATATATACCGCTATACTCACCCGTTGAGTGTAGTCATAATTTAGGTTTTTGTATAGTTCAGGTGAGCCAAATTCAAAATGACCGGCGCATAGGTGACTCTCGCGCCGCGGCACAACCCTGTCTATCAGTTGTACTTTAAAAAAACAACCCACAAAAAAATGTACCAATATTTTACTTTTCGAAACGTCACAAAAAAGTAAAACTTTAAAGCTAATTTATATATTTTTAACTATATGATGGGAGCAACCACGCCTTTTAATTGGAAAGAACCAAAAAACATACACATTCCACCTATTATATTTTAAGCTAATTAAAATTTAAATGGCAACACAGTACAATATGTTACATCAATAAAAACAATGGTTGAAATTAGAGCAAATTTAAATAGATTTATGGAAAGATTCTTTGCTCTCATGGCAATAACAATTTTTGGCAAAGAAATTCTAATAGGAACAAAATTAAAATAAAGAAAATTAGAAAATGAAAAGTTGCCAAACGTTCGCCGAGTTCATACATTCAACTGTTCTTTAAGTACACATTAAGATCCATATTTAATGACCAAAACTAGTATATCTTTTTAGGACTACAAATTTGTACTGTTAACCCTTTAACATAAACCACCCCTCGTATGCATTGTGACTAAAATATGTCGAGCATGAAAATAAAACCTATACTCTTAAAACTTTTACACGTGCAGTTCATTGGTCAACAAAATTTCCACCAGATAAAAAATAAAAAATAAAATTAAATATGGTGAAAATGGCAATAACTCCACAAACATAAAGTTAAGAAAGTTGAATTTCTAACATGTGTAATGTGATGAGATCATGGGATTAATAAAAAACAGATAATAATACCCATATGAGAATGTATAAATTCTCAAGATATCTAAAAGTCAATCACAAAGGCTTACAATAAAAGTCCTACCGTTAAAAAAAAATATTGGCTACAATTGAAATGGAAAGACCCCATACTTTGACGTAAACGATACAGAATTCAATATTTATTATAAATACTATTTACAAAGCCTGTCAATCTTCCAACACATGCATGATAATATGAGGTCAATAATAGCAATCGAAGACCATTTAATATAATCTCTTGATGAACTCGTAATAATAAAAAAAAAATTAGAAAGAGAAAGGCTTATTTGGGCACCAGTTTCCACTAATAGAATTTAATGGTTTCTCGGTAGATGCTCGATATAAATATATGTAATCCAAGGCACTATTCTTTACATAATCAAAACACACACGGTAGAGCAACATCAAAATATCAAACCTCATCCTCCGTGAATCACGAATAGTTGTAATCGAACGACACATATTAAGACTCAAACAAATAGTTCTTCAACAACTAAATTAAAATAAATAAATTAAATGACGCGGTTTATGTCGGCAATGGATTGTGTCTCCTTTCTCATGCCCAAATCTTCATACTTGTACCAATATATCAATGAAAAATCAAGATCTCAAATCATCCTGAAGGACCTGACTGGCGGCACCACTAAACACTACCACAATAAATCTGCTGCTAATAACAAACGATAATAAAAACATTTATCAATGATAGCTAAATTTTTTTTCAGCCAATAAAGGGAATAAAAAAATAATATAGATCTTGAAACCTAATGATTTGTTGATAAGAGAATGAATATGCATAGGTTTCAGATTTTGTGAAGATAGCCATTTCGTATTCTTTACACTACCTCTTATTCATAATTTTAGATTTTGTATATATGCTTATTCATAATTTCAAACCAACAAAAAATTGATTTAAATATGTGAAAAAATATTTTACCACGATCGAAAGTATTTTACCCCCAACCAAACAGACCCTTAATTGGAAAGTATTTTCACCTATCTGTAATTATAAAGTATGTTTGCATAGAATTTTAAATAAGTTCACATGCTAAAATTCAACCTACAGGTCTAATTTTAAAGAAAAAGTATTGGGTGGGTCAAAGCAAGGAGAGTTTGAAGAGAAGAAATCATCCAAGCTTGCCCAAGAAGATTTTATGCACTTGCTTTCTTTGTTTAACAAGGTATTAATTCATTTTTCTTAAGTTGAAGAGTGTCCCTTTTCTCCCTTCTTTTTTAGTCTACTTTTAATTTAATTTTGGAGATTCTATTTGTTTTTTGAGTTTACTTGTATTGGAATATTTTATTATCTTTTTTTGAAAGGGTTTATTATCTTTTGTTATTGTAATTTGTCATACACCTTATGGAGCAAGACTACAATGGCCTCCTACATAAATTATTAGGTTAATCACAAAGACTTTCCCTAAGTTTTATGATTATTACACATCTCTCCTTAATATTTCCATGCAGTGACCTTTCGTATGTTTTATTGTTTTCCCCAGTTGACGACATTTTTTAGCGATTTTACAATGGTAATGTATCTTAAAGGTTCAAGAATTTTCCTTATGCAATTTAACTGAAAAATAATATTTGAAAAATAGAAGAGGGGGACGTATCTTAAAGGTTGAAGAATCTTCCTTATGCAGTTTAACTTAAAAATAATATATATATATATATATATAAAAGGAAGAAGATGGGAATTGACTGTTACAGCAGCAATTAAAAGAAGATGGAAGATTAGGAGATCAAAGGTCTGACTGTAACATAAGGTTTCCCAATTACATTTTCATAAAAAAAAAAAGGTGTTTGATTGGCATGTATATTTTTTTAATGAGAATACTTCATTTTGCCCATTTTTACATGGTATTATTTGATTGCATACAAATATTTTTGGTATCAAACTTTTGGAATAAAAAATTCAAGAGAAAAATATCATTTATCATAACTAATCAACTATTAATTATTTAGTGAGACCCTCTTCATCTTTTATAGTAGACCAATGTAGATCAAAATATTTAGTGAGACCCTCTCATCTTTTAGAGTAGACCAAAATATCATTTATCATAAATAATTCACTATTAATTATTTTTCTCTTATTTTTAAAGGTCTACGCTAGCGACACCTCTCACCATCCCACCCTCCACTGTCAGAGCTTCGGTAGTTGAAAGTGGCGGTGGTGTGTGCCACTAGCGCAAACCGTTAAAAAAAAGTAAAGAGTAGAGCCATTGACACTCCTTCAAAATACTCTAGTGCCCCATCTTGTTATCAAATAGAAGAAAAAGACTACAATAACCTTATGATCATGTTAACTCTCTCCCTTACTTCACCTTACAGACACGGTATACAGAATCGTGTACATCACAATATCTATGCTGCCAAGACATCATGTGTTGATATAATATATTTTTTGTGTTAACTCATGGAAATATATCCATGATCTATTCATAAAACTGCGGTGCGAAAAAGATCGCTATATCACTGATGAAGAGTTTTCTATCTTAATACCCCCATAAAAAATGTAAAAATGCAGTTTGTCTTTAATCAAAAACATTAATAAAAAACTTTAATCAATCGAGCCACTAAACTATTATTGAATTACAACTACTTGACCCTTTTCGACAAACAACTGTTAAAACTCAACGACACACACACACACACACACACACACACACACACACACACACACATATATATATATATATATATATAGGAAGAGGTTCTCTAGTGAACCTTAAAATTGAACTTTTTAATAAACCTTAACAAAAAGAAGACCTAACAATCCATTAATTTTAATTCCTATGTTGTAATTGGTTCGTGACAACGACAACGAATATGTGTGTCGATCGATCCCCCATCCCCCAACCCCAACACCCCCATGGCAGCCTTGCTGCCATAAGACTGCCATGGTGATGCTGGTGATTAGGGTTGGGGGTGGGGAAGGGGGGCGAGGAGGGGCGGGGATCGATAGACAAGCGTGTTCGTTGTCGCTGGCGCGGATCAATTACAACATAGGAATTAAAATTAAGGGGTTGTTTGGTGTTTTTTATTAAGGTTCATTCAAAAGTTAGATTTTTAGGTTCACTAGAGAACCTCTCCATATATATATATATATATATATATATTGGTAAAGGATACTGTAGCGCAATGGGTCTATAGATGGATTTATTTTATTGAAATAGCAAATAATTTTTTTGACCTAATTGTTTTATGGATTCTAGACATTTCAGGGTACTGCTAAAACACATTCAACTCAAAATGAATTTTTTCGCTATTTTCAAAAATTGAGTAAAAAAACTATCAATTTTTATGTTAGTTTTTCTTACGTTTCTTTTACCCAATTTTTTGAAGTAGCCAAAAAAATCATTTTGAGCTGAATTATTTTCTAAGTGTGCCCTAAAATGCCTAGAAATCATAAAAAATAAAGTCAAAATATAGCGCGACATGATTTGATTTTTTTTACCTAATACCAACAAATTTCATTTATCTAACACGAACACGACCTTATTAAAATACGCATGACACGAGACACTTTTTTTTCTAAGACAAACACGAGCTAATTGAAACGCGAGATGTCGTAATTGTATTGCTTTTACCTAACCAGAAACATTAACCAATTCAAACACGACACAATCTTTTTTATTTTACCTAACACTAACATGACTCAATTAAAACACGACAAAACATTATTTTTTCACCCAACACGAGAGCAAAACATTTTGTTTGGATCATATTTATGTTAGGTTAAAAAAATATTTCGTGTTGTGTCGAGTTTTAATTGGGTCATTGTTGTATGTGAAAATTACTCTCATACGTGGACCAATGAAAAACAAACACTTGTCCTGCTATGTGGCCACTCAACTATCTTGGTCGGCTTCAGAGACACTTAGTCGGCTAGAATGTCGGCCAACACCAAGAACGTGAACCATAAAAAATGGCAAAGGTTACTTAGGTGGAATAACGACCATCACTGAATACCAAGAGTCTCATTTATTGTATACAGATGTAAGTGCCTGGAAATATAAATGCATTTCATCTCTTGGGTTCCTAACCAGTATAAATGCACATTCTCCCTTAGCTCAATGGACCAATCCAACCAAGCACAAGCACACCCCATACTAAGCTATTGTAATCACCTGAAATAATATCAACAGTGGACGTAGGCTCTTCTTATAGCTGGACCATTTTAAAAACCCTGTTTTTTTATGTGTTCACCTGACTTGTTTATCTCTATTTATCTGTGATTATAAATTTGTACCCATCCATTTTTAGACATCAATAATTTGGCATCGTCTGTGGTAACGACTATTGCCATCGTTCTCTACCTCTTTTATTTCTTTTGTTCATTTTGGAAGTTCTTTGAAGAATGACAATAGTTGCTAAGAACAACATTGCTACTGCAGGTAATAACCCAGATCCATCTGCTCCCCCTTGTATGGAAAATCTTAAGGGAGTTTTTCTCAACCTAGCTAAGGTACAGGAAGCCATGCAGGAGTCAGTTAGGCAATTGGCTCGCAAGTTACAAGACAAGTCCACCAATGAACCTTCTAGGAGGTACATGCCACCTTCGCCAACCAAGAAAGAGAGAAATCATCGCTCCAGGTCTTCTCGGGACATATCATACCATCTTAGAGCAACATCATCAATCCTATAAACGGATTACTACGATGGCTGATTTTTCTCCAACGAGCGGTAAAGCGGTCGAGTGTGTTGGAGTAGTTGAGTAGGGCATCTGCCATTGATCGTTTGGGTTCCCGAGCATCCATAGGCCATCACAAAGAACATGATCAACATCACGAGCATAGAGAGAGATCTATGAGGTCTAGGGATATCATGAGAGGCTCTGTGCATGTCGAGTAGACTTCTCAGGAAGAGAGATCAGCACATGTGTATGGTTAAAACACCAAAGATGCTTCAGCCAAGTCTAAAAAAGAGGAACATTCCTGGAAAGGATCTATGCAATGACTTGAAGATCAACTAGGAAAAATGGCAAAACCCAAGAATCCTTTGCAAAGAAGTTTTGTAAATTGATTACCTTTTATTTAGGCTATTGTGGACTACCCCACGCCTTCTAAATTCAAGCCACCGGTTGTGGGAAGACTAATCCAGTCCTCCATATTGAGTAATATCAAGCTACTGCTGGTATCTATTATATCCTCGACGAGATGCGTTGTAGGACTTTCTCTAGTTCCATCACAAGCCCAACCCAGACATGGTACAATAATCTTCGTAGGGGTAAATTTATAGTTTCCATCAGTTAGCCGAGCTATTTATTGATAACTTATGTTTTAGGGCTAAGCCAATCAAAAGTGTTACTCATCTCTTGATTGTGCTTCAAAAAATTGGAAAAAGTACTTGGGAGTACATTACACGCTTCAATAATGAGAAAATAGAGGTGGTAGATTACGAAGAGAAGACCACCATTGCAACACTAATAAGTGGATTACTCGAAAAGGATCTCTACTACGCTCTAGTAAAGAATCCTCCTAAAGATATGACAAATTTGATGGCATAGGGTGGGAAGATTATGAACGTCGAGGAAGCTATGTCTGTTAAAAAAACTCTAAGTGTGAAAATCGAAAGCTAGAAGACTTCGACCAATAAAGATAAAAAAGATAAGAAGATTGACAAAATGGAAAAGTATGACGAGTACACTTATCTCACCAAGGGTATCCGTCACATATTGGAGGAGTTCAGGTATATCAAAGATTTAAACTGGCCTAAAAAGCTAAAGTCACCTCCTAATAGGGGAGATAAATCCAAATATTATGATCTTCATAAAGATCATGGGCACACTATTGATAATTGCATTGCCCTAAATAATGAAATGGATAATCTTATTCGGCGGGGAAAATTAACTAAATTTATTGATCAAAATGATGGCCGAGACACCAGAAGAAGATTTGAGTCATTTGGCCGAGAAAGGGATGACACGAAAAAAGCACGCAATAACAGTTATTAGGATGATCCGGACCTGCTGAAGAAACCTGAGGAGCCTGAAGTGGAGGTAGGAATGATATCTTTTGGCTATTATTTTATTGCAGGAGAAAATGCTGGCGAAGGAGATGAGATTACCGAGAGAAAAGATTATTTGAAGGAAGCCAAAATTTACCCTACTATAAGATATATTGACATGTCCGAATATACAGCTGTTCAACCTTGGAAAGTCAACAAGGACAGATTAGTGATCGATTTCTCCAAGAATGATTTGAGCGGAGTACTTTATCCTCATGGTGATCCACTAGTAATCACTTGCAGAGTTTATCATAGTAGAGTAATAAGAATCCTAGTAGATAATGAGAGTGTTAAAGACGTCATTTTATACAACTATTTTCACGGCCTAGGGGAAGTAAGTTAGAACCTTATCACAGGCCTCTTATAAATTTCTCAAGAGAAAGAGTGTATCACTTAGGAATAATCACGATGGATGTATTGGTCGACACTTGGCCGGTAAGCAAAAAGGAAAGGATTTATTTCTTTAAACCAGACATAAATATCCCTTCAACTTACAACATAATTCTCGACAGAGTGGTAATGAAGCAGTTATAGGTAGTATCGTCTATTGTGCATCAACGCATGAAGTTTCCTACGAATTATGGAGTCGCTATAGAGAACAACAACCAAATAAAAGCGAGAAAATGCTATTACACCTCAGTTGACCAATAAGAAGTAAAAAATAACACTACTACCTATCATATCGACACTCTGGATCCTCGGGAAAAAGAAGATCTAGTGAAGTGATAGGCTATGGAGGCGATAGAGACTATTGTGCTTGATGATAAGAAGCCAAAAAGGACTACTCAAATTAGTTCAAGATTAACCCCTTTCCTCAAGTAGGAATTGATTACATTCCTAAAAAAATGAAGAATGTGTTCACCTGGAGACATGAGAAAATGCCAGGGATTAATCCTAATTTCATCTGCCACGAGCTTAACATTTACAAGGACTCGAAGACGATCAAGCAAAAATGAAAAGTTTTCAATCCCGAAAAGAATATGGCAATCTAGGAAGAAGTGGAATAATTACAGAGAGCCCAATTTATAGAAGATGTCAAGTATCCCAATTGGTTGGCTAATGTGGTGATGGTAAAAAAAGAACAATGACGAGTGGAACATGTGTGTAGAATTCCTCGACCTCAACAAAGCATGCCCAAATGATCATTTTCCTTTACCAAGAATTGATCAGTTAGTAGATGCAACTGCAGGCCATGAGTTGCTTAGTTTCATGGATGCTTACTCTGGGTATAATCATATTAAAAGGAAGCTATAAGACAAGGAGAGCACTTCATTTATCACCGACTGAGGAACATATTGCTACAACGTTATGACCCTTGGGATGAAAAATGACGGAGCAACATATCAAAGGTTGGTGAATAAAGTATTTAAAGAATAGATAGATAAAAATATAGAAGTGTATGTGGATGACATTCTCACTGAGAGCAAGGTTGCCACCGACCACATAAAAGACTCAGGTCAGACATTTAAATAGCTGGAAAAGCATTAAAAGATTCTTAACCCAACCAAGTGTATATTTGGGGTACATGAAAGAATGTTCTTAGGATATATTATGAATTAGAGGGGAATTGAAGCCAATCCTGACAAAATAAAGGCTTTAATGTCGATGTAGTCCACTACCAGAAAGAAGGACACACAAAAATTAACTAAAAGAATGGCAACTCTCAATCGTTTTGTGTTCCAAGCAATAGATAAATGTCTTCCATTCTTTAAGGTGCTTAAAAAGAGCTTTGAGTGGAATGACAAGTGCGAGAATACTTTTCTGGAGCTGTTGAAGTATTTGGGATCTCCACCACTCCTTTCCCGACCAGTTTTGGGACGAAAGTTGTATCTGTACTTGGTTGTTTCAAAGTCATCTATTAGCTCGATTTTGATTCGACTAGAGGGAGGAGTTCAAAAATCGGTGTAATACACCAGCAAAGCCTTCTAAGGAGCATAATTCAGGTATCTATGATTAGAGAAGCTGGCACATGCACTTATTGAAGCCTTTATAAGAATGAGACCATACTTGCAGGCCCACACTATTGTGGTATACATTAACTTACCTATTCGATAAGCTTTGCGCAAACCTAAAAAGCCAGGAAGGTTAATGTCTTGGTTAGTTGAACTTAGGGAATATGAGATTGTTTGTGAGCCAAGAACTGTATTAAAATGGCAAGCGATGGCAGACTTCATTGCAGAGTTCACATATGCAGAGGTGCCAAATTATCCAAGTTTTCCTGCTGAACATACTTCTTCGAAAGATAGCTCATCTCAAAAGCAAACTGAGATTACCTTCGACCAACTAAAATTATCGGCTACTCGGGAAAGAGCTCAATGATTGGCTTAACAAAGCAAGAAGATATTCAGTCATGAATTGCTATTAAAGGAAGACTTCAACAATGACATTCTAATCTGGAAATTATTTATAGAAGGATCTTCGTGTGCCACCGGCAGTGGAGCTGAACTTATTATCAACACTCTAAATGATTTAGATGTGTAATATGCTTTGTAATTTTAGTTTTAATCTTCCAACAATAAAGTCGAGTACGAGGAGTTTATTACAGGGTTAGAACTAGCTTCATTACTAAGTACCGAGAAGGTGATAGCGCTCAGTGATTCTAAACTCATTATCAATCATAGCTTCAGATATATAGAGTTAAATGAGAAACAATGGTAATATATTTGAATAAGACTATAGAGGTTATCTATTTTTATCCTGCAGTCAAGAAGGTCCAAATTCCAAGAGTGGAGAATTCTCGGGCAGATGCCCGATCTCGGCTAGCCTCAGCGACTCAGATGGAGCTCAGGCGAACCATTTCAGTAGAAATTATCAACCATAGAAGCAGTGATGTGGAAGGTGCCAGTATAATCGATGTAGAATTAGGTCCTTCTTCGATGAATCCGATCAATGATTACATTAAGAGAGTCTTATTACTAGTCGACCAAAGAGAAACTAGGAAGATGAGATACAAAGCAACTAGTTATGTTTTAGAAAAGATAATTCTATATAGAAAGGGGTATACTGTCTCTCAACTTCGTTGTGTTCATCCAACCGAAGTAAATTATTTGATTAAGGAAGTACATGAAGGCTCATGTGGATCTCATTCAGCTGGTCGATCACTAGTATAAGGAATTACCATGGAGGACTACTATCGGTCGATGATGAAGGCGTATTGTGTTTGTTTCGCCAGAACGTGTGATAAATGCCAAAAAATTACTATTATCCATTGAAGACCAGGGGCTACCCTAACTCCCATCACTTCTCCCTGGCCATTTTCTATTTGAAGAATAGACTTGATCGATCCATTATCGACCACCAAAGGAAGATTCAAGTATTTGGTTATAGCAATGGACTACTTCACCGAATGGGTGGAGGCTGAACCTTTGGTTGATATGCCTTATCAAAGGGTTTTCCAATTTATATGGGAATAGATCATATGCCGTTATGGGATGCCTTATGCTATCCTCACCGACCATAGTACCAAGTTTGATAATGATGGACTTGAGAAATATTGCATTCGATATGGAATTTAAAAGCTTCATTCAGCATCTGGACATCCATAGTGTAATGGTTAGACATAAATTACTAACAAGACTCTGCTTGACGGATTGAAAAAAATGTTAGATGATGATAAAGGAAATTGGATCAATGAACTGCACATCGTCCTTTGGGCTTATAAGAATGCACTAATAACGACAACAGGGGAGACTCCATACATGCTCGCTTTTGGTATCGGAGAAGTGTTACCAGTTGAAATAGGTCCGCCGACTCATATAATCCTGAATTTTGACTCCATTAAAAGTGATCTCATGATGCTACTAGATCTGGACATGGTAGAAGAAGTCAGAGAGGATGCTACAATTCGGATGACTGCTTATCAACAAAGAACTTCTAGGTTATATAACCGAAGGGTCAAGCCGACCAACTTAAAGAATGGAAATTTGGTACTTAAGAAGGTCATCCAGAAGAGCAACAAGTTGGAACCAAATTGACAGGGTCCATACCGTATCTCTGTAGTTATCTAACCAATAACATATAGCTTTGAAATGCTGGAGGGAGAAGAATTTAAGAATCCATGGAATGCGAATCACATTCGCAAATATTATCAATAATTTTGTTTTAATGTAGTCCATTATTTAATTTAATGAAGTTGAAATTTTCTACCAATTATTCTTACTTTTTATGTTTTTTGCCGAAATATGGTGATATGATGCCACTAGTACTTTTCTAATTCAAACTTTTTCAAATTAAAAAACGTTTAGTTTAATTTTTTTTTGTTTGGAAGTCTTTCTAATTCAAACTTTTCCAACTTTCGAAAATTTTAATTTTTTCCAACTTCGAATTAGTTTAGTTTGGAAGTCTTTCTAATCCAAAGTTTTCCAACTTCATAAAATTTCAAACTTTTCCAACTTTAAAAACGTTTAGTTTGGGAGTATTTATAACTTCACGTATGATTTCATCTTCGACAAATCAAGAACAAGAAGTCAGTAAAACTTAATGTATAAACACAAGAAGTTTTTTTCGGCTGGATTAAACACTGGAATAAATATACATTCCTAACACACTTGGTCGCTAATGATAACTAATGCAAAAACCTGGTTTAACAAAACTACTAACAGTTTTATGTAAGTGTATTAATAGAATCTAAGGCATTATGAATCAGGTTCAACATTGGACTAAGCACTTATCATTTAAGCAACATTACTTAGTCGGTAAGCTAATTAACTAATCCAAAGATAGATTACCTAATCGGCAAACTCATTAAAACTAATCCCAAGCTTAAGTAAGGACGAAAATGTATGACACACATGCATATTGAGAAATAAGTTTATTTTATCCCCATCACTTTGCGTTGAAATATAGAAAGCAAATGTAATACCCTGTATTTTTATGAGTTTTAATTTTGGGAATTTATTAAATTTAATTAGAGATATTAATTTAATATTAATCCGGAAAATCATTAAAATACTTACTAGCGTGATGAGAGTTAGTAATTATTGGAATTGTGTTGTAAATTACTTTATGGGTAAAGTAAGAGGTGTAATTGTATTTAGTAAAATTATCACGAGAATCTAATTTGATAATTTTTGATAATTTTGGAAATTTATCGGGACGCGCTTGTGTCATGTCGTGCTTAAATTCGAACAATTAAAAGTGAATAAATTATAAGTCACCCGTATGGTCATTTTGAGTGTGTCTGTCCGAAAGGGTCGAGATAGTCAAAATAATGCGCCCAGAGGTTTAGTTTGGGTCTCGGGGAATTTCTAGGCCTAATTAACACCCCGGGAGGGCGTTTCAGACATTTTACATTTTTGGGCATGAAAACCCACGAAATTTCTAAGAGTATATCAGATAATAGGAGTTGTCTTCTAGGGTTAGAACAACCAAGAACCTAAGATGTCCATTGGAAGGGAAGAGGAGAAGCTTTCCAAGGAGTTCAAGGCCAAGAACTCCACCGTTTGCATCGCCGTCGCTGCCAAACTTTGGATCGCGCCACGAGGATCGCAACCACACCAATCTTGCCACACCAAGCTTAGGTGGGAGTTGCAGGCCTCTTTCTTAGACGACCTCATTATCGATTCCACTTATAGTTTTATATTATCCAGTTGGGCATGTGTCGCCCTTTCCATTATGCAGTTGGTTTTATCAGAAATTGTGATTCATTTATTTCCAGTATTTATACTTTGGGATTGTTACTGTCAGGATGTTTTTCCTTGAAGTTTTAATGTTGGAGTTATTTAGTTGAATGCTTAAATTGCTTGGATTAAATTTTTAGTCCAGTTGTGGTGTGATTTTTATACCGTGGATTATAAAAGGATTTAAATATTTGTTTTAAATTAAATTTGGAAATTGATGTCTTAAAATGGTTTTTGTCACTTAGCTTAATTATTTAGGGTGTTTAATTTGAAAAGTTATTTTGCGACAGTGATGCTAAGAGTGAACCAACCATTCACCTTGGTTATAATTTAATAAAGGACTGATCACCCGGTATTTAATTAGGCGGGGTGTCACAGGTGGTATCAGAGTATCAGGTTCTAGTGTCCTTTAGGATCTATACGGCTTATTTTCGCTTTGAGCTAGCATTCTTGCTATAGAGCCCTATTTTTAGGATTGTTGTATTCTTGCTTTTACGATTACGTCTTCAGCTATTTGAGATTTGATAATAACTGTAGACTTACAAAATTTCATAACGTTTCAGATGCCTCCAAGCCGCGCACCCAAGGATAGGCGTTCCCAGGCCGAGCAGCCAGCAGCTCCGGCTCAGGGAACGATGAACGCCACAGAGGTAGCCACTATCGTTGCTCAGGCAGTGAATGCCACGTTGGCAGTAGTACAACAGGATCCACCCCAGTTTCAGGCAGTGGCGCCAGTACCGACACAGCTTTCTTCTGCATGGGAGCGAGTTAGGGATGCCTTCCAGAAAGTGCATCCCCCAGAGTTTGCGGGTAGTTCGGATATCATTATAGCTAGCCAATGGAAGAAAGATATCCAGTGGCATCTGCGCATGTACGAGTGCACGGACGTGCAAAAATAGTTGTTAGCTTCCTTCAAGCTGGTGGGAGCCGCTTTGCATTGGTGGGAATCCACCACCACATTGGAGGAGAGGGATATTATCACTATTCAATAATTTTGGGTGCGGTTTAACAACAAATACTTTCCATCTGCCGTGCAGACTGAGATGAGGCGGAAGTTAGTGAATTTGAAATAGGAGAATTCGACTGTTGCTGAGTACGAAGAGGAGTTCACAAGGCTTCTCACTATAGTGCCAGACAAGGCACCCACTGAGGGGAAGAAGATACTGTTATTTGTGGACGGGTTGGCTTGGAGGATTCGTTAACACCTCATAGGCAATCTGTCACTGAGTACCTACACAGACGTACTCAATGCTGCTTTGTTACACTGCCAGGATCACCGCTTCAATCTGCAGGGAAGCAAACGAACAGGAGAGTCCAGCCAGTAGGGCAGGACAAGGGGTAATGGTACTAGTGGAGCACCGACATCCCAAGGGGCAGACTCATCAATATGAAAAGAGTTCCCATCAGGGGGACCCTGCCAAGCGGTTCCGATCAGGTGACTCCAGGCAGGGAGTTGGGGGATTTAGGCAGGGCCAGTTTAATCAGTAGGGCCAGCAGGGCCAATATCGTCAGCCGCAGGGCCATCAGGGTCAATAGCATTTTCAGCAGGGCCAACAGGGCCAATGGCGGGGTGGTAACGGCCAACAGGGCCATAATCAGCAGGGACAAAGGGGAGGAAATTTCGGGGGCCGATGCTTCGGGTGTGGTAAAAATGGCCACAGGTGCCATGATTATCCAGAGGGAGATAGTGCCCCATAGCAGCAGGGTGCCCGTAATGAGCCACAGAGGCCACTTTTTCCAGCTGCCCTCCCAGCACTAGCTCAGGCACCAGCCCTACCAGCAGCTCCAGTGCAGCAGGGGCAGTTACAGTACGAACATGTCTATAACGTCCACCAGGAAGCAGCTCCACAAGCGCCACCCGCGATTGAGGGTACGTTTCCTATCCATGGTACTATGGGTCGGGTTTGATTTGATACTGGGGCGACACACTGTTTTATATTTACTCACTTTGCGAAGGCCTTAGGGTTATTAGCCACAGCAGAGAGCACTGTGACATGCGTAGACTCACCACTGGAAAATGGATCGTTAATTTTCTTTATATGATGGGGTGTGGGAGTATAGATTGGTAACTTAATCTTACCAGCAGACATGTTAGTCTTAGATATACATGAGCGCGACATTATCATTGGCATGGATTGGCTCGCAGCATACCGAGCCATGATAGATTATTTCGGTGGGAGTATTGTCTTTGCCATTCCGGGGCAGGAGATGTTTGTAGTGGCGATGCCTCGCCCAGAGGGAGGCTCTACCACTCATTTGTATTACATAGAGGAGGATACCTCTAAGGAGGTCATGATTCCCTCAGACTCGATCCCAGTTGTTCGTGAGTATTCTGATGTATTTCAGGAGATACCAGGCCTACCCCCCAGTCGAGAGATAGATTTTGTCATAGATTTCTTATCGGATACTCAATCGATAGCACGCGCTCCATACCGTATGGCTCCGGCGGAAATGCGAGAGTTACGAGATCAGATAGAGCAGCTGTTAGGTCAGGGCTTCATTCGTAGGAGTACCTCACCATGGGGCGCTCTAATTTTGTTTATAAAGAAGAGAGATGGCTCACTTAGGCTATGTGTGGACTACCGAGAGCTGAATAAGGTCACGATACGAAATAAATATCCGTTGCCTCGAATCGATGATATGTTCGACCAGCTGAGGGGAGCAACTTTCTTTTCGAAGATAAATTTGAGGTCAGGATACCATCAGCTACAGATTAGGGAGCAGGATGTTTCGAAGACTGCTTTCTTGATGAGATATGGGTACTATGAGTTCAGAGTGATGCCATTTGGACTCTCAAATGCTCCAGTCGTGGTCATGGACTTGATGAACCGAGTGTTCAGAGAGTTCTTAGATCAGTTTGCCATCATCTTCATAGACGACATCTTGATATATTCACATACAGAGGAAGAGCATGCTGAGCACTTCAGGTAGGTTCTTCAGACTCTACGAGAGCATCAGCTGTATGCTAAGTACGAGAAGTACGAATTCTGGTTACGGGAAGTGCAATTCTTGGGACATGTTGTTTCTGAAATGGGGATAGCGGTTGACCCGAGTAAAATGTCAGCAGTGAGGGAGTGGGGACAGCCCACGACACCGACATAAGTACGTAGTTTCTTAGGGTTAGCCGGGTACTACAGGAGATTCATTCAAGGGTTCTCCAAGATAGAGAGTCCATTGACAAACCTGACTCGCAAGGGATAGCGGGTCCGTTGACGAACCTGACTCACAAGGGGGTACCATATGTTTGGGACAATACTTATCAATTGGCTTTTGATGAACTGAAAGACAAGCTGATTTCGGCACCAGTCCTTGCTTTACCCAAGCCGGGCGTGGAGTATCTGGTTTACACCGATGCCTCCTTATGGGGACTCGGGGTAGTACTTTAGCAGGAAGAGAAGGCTATAGATTTTGCCTCCCGCAAGCTTAAGCCGCACGAGGGGAATTACCCCACTCATAACCTAGAGTTAGCATCGGTCGTCTTTGCTTTGAGGATATGGAGACACTATTTATTGGGGGAAAAATTTCGTTTGTTCAAAGACCATAAGTCACTGCAGTACCTGTTCACTCAGCGAGAGCTGAATATGCGTTAGCGCAGGTGGTTAGAGTTTGTGAAGGACTATCAGTTCGACATACAGTACCATCCGGGGAAGGCCAATGTGGTTACTGATGCGTTGAGCCGCAGACCTGTAGACGATGTAGCAAACGTCTAAAAAGCAAAGCAAAAAGAGTTGGGTCACCAGGATGTGGTAGCCCGTTTCTTCATATCTGTCATGACGGTGACACCCGAGATTGTTACAAGGGTAATACAGGCACAGACTTCAGACTCATTTTTCCAGGAGCAAATTGTACGACTTTTAACCGAGGGTACTGTGTCCTATTCAATTAGTTTCGATATAGGTTTAAGGTTTAATGGGAGATTGGTGGTCCCAGAAGCGGCAGACTTACGTCATGCAGTGATGACCCAGTCTCACGGGTCCCGATTTGCGGTGCATCCTGGGGGAGATAAGATGTACCAGGATATGAAACGGCAATACTGGTGGAGTGGGATGAAGAAGGACATTGTTGAGTTCATGTCCAAGTGTTCTACTTGCCAGATGGTAAAGGTGGACCACCAGAAATCGCCGGGGTTGCTTTAGCCGTTGGAAATACCCACGTGGAAGTGGGAAAGTATTTCCATGGATTTTATTTCTGGGTTGCCTACATCATAGCGGAGCCACGACTCCATCTGGGTGATTGTGGACCGTTTGACCAAGGTGGCTCATTTTCTGTCGGTACGGACAGACTATACCATGGGCCAATACGCTCAGTTGTTCATTGCTAAGATTGTTAGACTACACGGGGTGCCCTGGATATTGTGTCAGATAGAGACAAGATTTTCGTGTCGCATTTCTGGGAGAGTTTTCAGGAGGCCATGGGTACAGAGTTGAGGTTGAATTCAGCTTATCACCCACAGACAGATGGACAAACAGAGCGTACCAATCAAATGTTGGAGGATATGCTACGCATGTGTGTCCTTGATTTTGGGGGAGGTTGGGAGCCACATCTTCCACTAGTGGATTTTGCTTATAATAACTCTTATCAATTCACGATTGGCATGGCTTCGTTTGAGGCATTGTATGGTAGGCCTTGTCGTTCTCTCAATTGTTGGTTAAAGGTGGGGGACAACAAGTTTCTCAGACCAGAAGTGATTCAGGAAACCTCCGCTAGGATTGAGATTATCAGGAGTCGCATTCGGGTAGCCCAGGACAGGAAGAAAAGCTACGCCGATGCAAAACGGTTCTTCCAAGAACTTAATATAGGGGACCAAGTATTACTATGTGTATCTCCTATGAAAGGAGTGATGGGGTTTGGAAATAAAGGGAAACTGGCCCCGAGGTACGTGGGACCATTTCCCATTATCGAGAGGATTAGGCCGGTAGCATACAAATTGGGACTACCAGAGCATTTACACCGCATTCACGATGTATTCCACATCTCGTCGTTGAGACGATACCTTCAGGATGACATGACCCACACCCACATCGCGATTGAGGAGATTGACGTACAGCTTGATAGCTCTTACGAGGAGTGGCCAGTGGCTATTCTAGACCATAGCGAAAGGAGAATGAGGTCGAAAGTAGTCCCACTTGTACGGGTTCAGTGGGAGCATCATAACGTGGAGGAATCCACTTGGGAGCATGAGGCAGACATGCGTGAGAAGTACCCAGAGTTATTCTTACCAGGTACACCTTATTTTTTTCGAATTTCGGGACGAAATTTCGTTATTAGGGGGGAAGTATGTAATACCCCTTATTTTTATGAGTTTTAATTTTGGGGATTTATTAAATTTAATTAGAGATATTAATTTAATATTAATCCAGAAAATCATTTAAATACTTACTAGCGTGATAAGAGTTAGTAATTATTGGAATTGTGTTGTAAATTACTTTATGGGTAAAGTAAGAGGTGTAATTGTATTTAGTAAAATTATCACGAGAATCTAATTTGATAATTTTTGATAATTTTGAAAATTTATCGGGACGCGCTTGTATCGTGTCGGGATTAAATTCGAACTATTAAAAGTGAATAAATTATAAGTCACCCGTATGGTCATTTTGAGTGCGTCAATGTGTCCGGAAGGGATGAGATAGTTAAAATAATGTACCCGGGGGTTTAGTTTGGGTCTCGGAGAATTTCTAGGCCTAATTAACTCCCCGGGAGGGCGTTTTAGACATTTTACATTTTTGGGCATTAAAACCCACAAAAATTCTAAGAGTATATCAGATAATAGGAGTTGTCTTCTAGGGTTAGAACAACCAAAAACCTAAGATGGCCATTGGAAGGGAAGAGGAGAAGCTTTCTAAGGAGTTCAAGGCCAAGAACTCCACCGTTTGCATCGCCGTCGCTGCCAAACTTTGGATCGCGCCACAAGGATCGCAACCACACCAATCTTGTCCACTAATCTGAACCAATAATTCCCAGGCAAGTATCTATCTTGCTCTAATTCAGTTAATGCTTCAATGATGTTAGTCTAGGGCTGATTAGGACTAGTTTTCATGAAAGAAAGCATGTATGGGAGACTCTAATTTGCATGTTGTAGAGGTAAAGGACATATTCTGGAAATCAAATACACATGTAGAGGTTGAACCATGAAATTGCAATAAATTAGGAGTATGAAATCTGGGAAAATAATGGGAAGAAACTAAACAAAGAAAATATTAGGGTTCTTGATATTTTTATGGATTGTGCCCCTTTCAATTCGTTATACATGATGAAAATTTGTATGTCTTACGTAGAATACTACTTATTTGAGGATATAACACTTGTAATATAAATTGTTAAGAGTTAGGAAGTCAAATATATTGGTTTGGATGATTTTTGAAGAAGAAACCCGTAACTGGAAATTTTGCAGTTTCGTCATACCTGCTTGATCGATCGATCGAACCAGGAGCATCGATCGATCGAACCAGGAGCATCGATCGATCGACGCATCGATTGATCGAGCACCTTCCATCGATCGATCGACCCCTCCTGAAAAACTCAAATTCCCGTTTTTAAATAGGTTGTTCCAACTTAAATGAATAGAAATCCTTGGACATTATTGTAAGAACATTTTGGGATATAAAGAAGACCAGTAGGACTTTATTAAAATGGAACCTTTAATGTAAGAAGAGAATTACATTTAATGAAGGTGTTGTACCCCTAAAGAATAATGGGAACGTGTGTCTAAAAGATGAAATTCGTAAGAAGTTACGTCGCAATATAAAAGAGTACCTACTGAAATTACACTTAGGAATATTGGATTTCACAAGAGTTACGAAGTAAGTTGGGAATAATCCCAAATAAGAATAAGGGAGACAAACCGGATAACCTAGTAAGGTGCAATAAGAATAAATATCATAAGTATGGGTCGTGTGTGTACCTAAATTAGAAATGGAAATGGTAGAATACATATATGACTGTGTTTGTGCATATACTATATACGTGTAAAAATCATGCCCACGCTACTTGCTATCACTGAGGTTACTGCGCTGGGACAGTCTTATCTCGATGGGACCTTTATGGGGGATATTAACTTGTACCCTAAAACACAGAAATCCTTAGTACAGGCTATCGGATCGATAGTCCGACGGTCCTAAGAGACGTGAGGGTATGTGCTGACCTCTTAGTGACTTGGAACTATGCTTCGCCTCAATTTGTATGTGTTTTATGTTAATACAGTTCGAGAGTGATTTCGAAGTAGTATTTCCCTTAGTACGAGTGATACGGGGACTTGATAGCAAAGTATGCCAACACCATAAATATATGTGGGGTGTCGATTGTAAATATATATTATATATATATAAACTTGAAATTTGGGAATTATCTACTGTGACTAAAGGTAGGTAAGTAATGAATAATTATTTCAACTTCGATATAAGTGTTTGAAAAGTTTGAGGCAATACTGAGAAACTTTATAATCAAATGAGGCTTATGTGAGAACTTTGCTTTTTTTAAAAATTTATTTCCTTAACACTAGAAATTGTCGGCTCGAGATCTTGTGAGTAACTTAAGATAAGCTAAACTATTGGGATTAGTAGTGCGGTAGGTGTGCACATTATAAGAGAGGTGAGAATTTCTCAAGAGAGTGCCGCACACTAATATGATTGTTGCATTAGTCTGTAAGCATTTTAAATACTTGCTAAACTAAATTTTAAACTGTTTTACAACTGGGCTCTGACCCGTTTTCTATTTTCTCTTCTCTCTTGTATATATGTATATATTACAGGTGCCCAGCCACAGGGGAGTCTTGCATAGGATCTTTTGGAAGGAACGTGCTGCAGCTTAGGTGGGAGTTGCAGGCCTCTTTCTTAGACGACCTCATTATCGATTCCACTTATAGTTTTATATTATCCAGTTGGGCATGTGTCGCCCTTTCCATTATGCACTTGATTTTATCAGAAATTGTGATTCATTTATTTCCAGTATTTATACTTTGGGATTGTTACTGTCAGGATGTTTTTCCTTGAAGTTTTAATGTTGGAGTTATTTAGTTGAATGCTTAAATTGCTTGGATTAAATTTTGAGTCCAGTTGTGGTGTGATTTTTATACCGTGGATTATGAAAGGATTTAAATATTGTTTTAAATTAAATTTGGAAATTGATGTCTTAAAATGGTTTTTGTCACTTAGCTTAATTATTTAGGGTGTTTAATTTGAAAAGTTATTTTGCGACATTGATGCTAAGAGTGAACCAACCATTCACCTTGGTTATAATTTAATAAAGGACTGATCACCCGGTATTTAATTAGGCGGGGTGTCAGAGCAAACAAAAAGAAATACAATCATATCCTATAGGGTGTTTTCCTTCAACTTTGCTCATCTCAGCAGGAGTCTCATCAGGGGTGCTCGGTAAAGTTGTAGATCTAAAATCCCTCATTCTTGTACGATTTTTATTGCTCGTCCTATCCATCAAATATTGGGGGCGAACATATTCATCCTATCCTTCAAGTCCATAACCTCCAATATATTTTTTAACCAATCTTCGAGGAATGGCATCAGTTGGAATCCAATTAACATCAATTTTGAAAGATGGATCGGGATAATCCAACATTCCTTGATCATTCCAGTAAAATTTATTACCCCTGGGTACCTTCAATAGACCCAACAAGTTCAACCAACCCCATTTATACCCATTCGACCTAGCCTACTCCATGTGTTTGTCCAAATAAGTTAAGGCTTCATCATACCCATCCACCTGGACAACCATGGGTTGCTTGTGAAAGTGAAAGTTAGTCGATCCACTCTATTTTAAAGTTTTTTAATGGCCTTATCCTTCTCGTGTAGTAAAGCGGCTTGGTCGGCTAATGTCTTCTTAGTTCTTTTTTCATCTACTGTTAGTCAAGTAACCATGGCTTGCCTAGAAAACTAGTGAGATTTGGTTTTCTTCTTCTTCTTCAGGCTCTCCATCACTTTTAACAGGATAACATTATCCATTTCCAAGAAGGACACTCCTTCATTTGACCTAGTATTGGCTGACTTCTTCAGACTGTCAAAATCATTCCTCAAGGCATTATTTTCTTTCTCTAAGAGTGCAGTAACCTCCCGAGCATTTTCAATTTATTTATTTAACATTATCTCATTCTTATTCAAAGAATAAGTAATTTCTTGCACCTTCTTGTCAAACCCCCAAGCTTTGCTCAAGGCCTTGTATATAACTTCATAATCACAATGAAGCAACGCTAGAGAAAGTTTATGGTCTTCTTACAGTTGTTCAATCATTTTACAATAGGCAAGATTGTTAGCCGCTGCTCTATCCAGAAGACAGTAAAGATGGACATAAACATCTTTCACTTGGTCAAAAAAACCTGAGCAGAGCAACCCCACAAAATCTTCTTCAGTTAAAGGCACATGACCAGCCTTAAGAAGACTCTTGCATCGCCTCAATAGGTCGGATTCATCAGAAACTATAATATCTTTTCTAACATCAAATTGGAAATTTACAAGCATAAGTATATGAACCCGACCAAGGAAGACAAACAATATTGATCAAATAAGCAATCAACATCAAAGAAAAGTTGTGAGCCCTACTAAGGAAATAAACATCAAAGAAAAGTTAGAAAGACTGAACAAAACCATTTATTTCATTGATAAGTCAGTGGTTACATAGATGATTCCAATACAAAGGAACAAATGGAAAAATACACAAGAGAAAAATAAAAAAACTAGTTGAAAGGAGTTAAACCTTCTACTTGTTTTTGTCTTGGTCTCGGTCAGCAGGTGGAAGGTCAGTAGTATCTGTAAGCACACTGGAATATTCCCCATAACCCTCCTCCTCCTCAAAGTTCTTGTGGCTCTCCCTAGGTCGTTTTTCCTTCCCCTTACTCTGGGGAAGTCTCGGTGCTTGCGTGCACCGTTAGAGGGATAAAATAAGACGATATCGCGCCCTTTTCTAGGAGGAGATCTTCGGTCGTCATCAATGTGGGGTGATGTAAAGAGATAGAGCCGGCAGCCTATTTTGAGCAAAAAAGTAGTCGCCTCGAGAGAACGGCATCAAAATCATATCGATGCTTGCGAAACCAATGGTTCAAAGATTCGAGGGCTAAGTTACAGAATGAGAAGGTGTTAGGCACCCATTCCATACTTATGGTCTCTCATGGGAATGTGTTATTATTCTCCTTGAAAATCTCCGTGAAGTGTGTGCGCAAGTGTATATAAGTGGAGAATGGAATTCCTCAGCTCACGCCATGGAAAATAGCAGAGTGAGATCATCCATAGGAATGTTCCCAAAATAATAATAAAAAATAAAATGTGTGCGCTTATCGAGATATCGATCGTTATGGTGAAACGATGATATATGTTAGATAAAGTGAGAATAAAAATCACAAATACAATATATAGAAATAATATATGAATAAAAAATATGCAAGGATGACTCGAGTCTCGAGTTTTGACCCGAGAGTTTACGTAGCCTAAAAAGGCATCAAAGTCCATGTAGTTCGCATGCAATATAAGATTGGGGTTATCCCATAAATCCAACCGAAGATTTTATTTAGATATGTATGTTTAGCAAAAGGATATTTTGATTTGAGAAAATGTGATGAGGAATAACGTTTGGAATTTATGAGTAAAACCCTCTTTTTCTTATTTTTTTTTATAGAAAATATGTTATGTGCAATACTACTGATAAAAATTCAGATTATTAATATGTATGGAGTAAGAAGGATGAAGTATTAAAGTAAAGATTACATAACTTATGTGAAAATAAAGAAATTTAAAAGAGAGAGAATAAATTTAGACCTTCTTTGAAGACTTGAAGATTGGTCTTCATTGTTAAAGAGGATGACCTCGCAAGTGGTTGGAGGTTGTAAGAGGAGAGGAAAGGGAATTTTTCTAAAATGGGTGTGAAAGTGATGGAAATAAAAAATTGGGAGAGGTTTCAAATAAGGAAACTTTGCAGACTTTAGAAGAATGTTCCCGAAATCACTGAAGTTGATGATCCGTAGGTTCCTCTCAAAGTGATATCATGCTCTCCTTATATAGGGTCAATGGTGTGCCGATCGACATTGTCCTTAACCTGCCTATCGACAGGATTCTCCAGACACACTGCCGATATGCAGGGAAATGGGTTTGCCATGCGGTAATCTCATCCAAATTTCTCAAACAATGGTCGTAAAATGCAATCCCTAATCCCGAATCACACACGGGATATACTATTGGAAAGGGTATTCAGATCCATTTAATAATCCATTGGGAGGATCCCGAGATAAGGAGTTGAATTTATTCAAATGGGGATTGGAAGCTCCCCACGGTCTTTTAGAAATGATATTCTCAGAGGAAAATGGATCGTTCGTCCGAATCGTAAGGCCAATTTGTGAACGATGGACCGTTGGAAAAGGTATTCGGAGACCGTCTAAGAATCACTTAATCTTGTTCGGTTTAGAGAGTTGACCTAGGTCAAACGGGGACCAAAAATGCTTATTGACCCTTTAGAGTAAAATGTGTCATTCGTCAGTACCATAAGGCTAATTCACACACGGCGCGGATCATTGGAAAGGGGATTTTGAGCTTTTACTCAGGCGAGGAAGTTTATTGGGGTTAAAATAGGGTCCGAGATTGCTCGGTAGCTTCTAGATCGATTTTTGATAGTAAAATGGATTGTTTGTCTGAACCGTGAGTCTAAATCGTGCATAAGGCGGACCATTGAAAAGGGGTTTCAGAGCCCCTCGAAGATTCATTGATCTTTTGCTCTGAAAAGAAAGTTGATCGGAGTCAGACAGGGTTCAGGAGTAGGGGTGGGCACGGTCCGGTTCGGGTTTTGCGCATTTTTTGGACCGGACCGAATATTCGGTCCTCAATTTTTTTGGACCGATACCGGACCGATTAATTCGGTTAACCTACTAATTTGGTCCAGGCTTTTTTCGGTCCGGTCCGGTCCGGGGTAAAATTCGGTCCTGACACTATTTTATATATATGTACATTTTATGAATGTTTTTATCTATTTTTCTCACAAATATATATACAAAAAAATAATACTCAAAACTCCAAGTGATATTTACATGGGTTTTTTAACCCAAATAAAAAAATGTCTATACATATATAAAATATTCCAAATTAAATTCATAAGTTATATACATTAATTCAAAAACTATACATAAGAAACAAAATAACATTATTTTTATTATATATATATGGGAATCGGTCCGGTCCGGTCCAAATCGGTCTTTTAATATAGTGGACCACGGACCGGACCAGTTTAATCGATTTTTAGTTTTTGTGAGCCGATTTTTCGACCGGTTTTAAAATAGCCTTAATTTTCGGTTCGACCCGATTCGATCTAATCGATCCATTTGGGTCGGTCTTTTTTTTGTCCACCCCTATTCAGGAGTTCCCAATGGCCTCAAAATCAGTACTCAGAGTGTGACCTAGGGTTCCGTGGTGAATGGGGAAGTGCTAGGGACCTAAGGAGAGTCTTAGAAGGATCCTAGAAGGTGGTGTCTAAAGATCCCCTCGATGATGAGCTTTGGAAATAGTTAAAGCCATCAAATAGACACCACGTGGATGTTTGGGAAATAGGTCGATTCTACGGACCAAAGAGATGAGGATGACTGATTAAGAGGGGCCAAAGTCAATTCTGAGGACCCAACGTAATATTGGGGATTATTAATTTTACGTGTCGAGGTCGCTTCTGAGGACATAAAGTTATTGTTGGCCGATTCTGCGGGTTAAGGTCAATTCTAACAACCTAAGCGATGGAGACCGATTATGCGGTCGAGGTTAATTTTGAAGACCAAAAGTTGTGAGGATCGAGGTAAATTCTGAGGATAAAAAGTGATGAGGACCGATTCTGAGGACCGAGGTCAATTTAGAGGACCTGAAGTGATGACGACCGATTCTAAGGGTTGAGGTCAATTCTGATGACCTAAAGTGATGACGATCGATTCTGAAGGCCGAGTTTAATTCTGAGGATCTACAGTTGTGACGACCTACAATTGTGATAACCTACAATGGGTACTTTGAGCTATAATTTTTCATCCATTAATTTATGGTTTTACGCATGTGAGTATATCATGTTATACTCCTTGTGGAGGAGAACACAATATCACTTCGAACCTTCTCAAAATACGTGTGGGTCCCATATTAAATTGACCCTAAAGTTGATCAAAATCTAATTTTGTCAACTTAAATAAACCCATAAATTCTAACAATCCCCCACATGAATGAAAATAAGTTGTATCAACATAAACGACTATGTAGACATTGAGAGAGTTCTATAAACAAATTCTTGTGTCGAGAGAGATTGATTTTGGCCTTGAATTTTCCCTAGTGAGAGACTATCAGATTTACTTTTTGATCAGTCAACATGAGTCCTTGAACTATTAAGTGTTTTGTGTAAATCAAGTCAATAAACTTCACACAATAATTTTTTAAACAAAGTTGGTTATTTCGATTGTGTTTATTTTGGCCTTGAACAATTCCTGGTTTCATGAGTGCTTTAGGGAATTTCATCCTTTTGATTTTCTAATAGAAGCGACCCCCTTACACTCACATAGGTGACTTCCCAATAAGAGCATTCTACTATATCCCACTTGAATTTTCAAAGTACAAGAGTCATTAAAATCTAAGCTTATCCTTACTTCCTTTATAGGCACCACTATTTTATTATAGGAATGGGTATGAGTTTAAAACTCAACAGTGCTCTTTTTAAAGAGTAAGTTAAGATTTGGTTGTCCCTTTGAACCTAAATCTCAGGATCTCTGGTCAAATAGGCAGGGTTACCATCAAGACAACTCTTTATTCCATTCCCCTCGATAAATTACACACTTACTCTCTATTTAACCCATTAGTTAACAGATCCGCTATATTGTCCTTAGACTTAATATAATCAATGGAAATGATTCCATTAAAGAGAAGTTGTTTGACGATAATATGTCTTCAACGTATCTGTTGAGACTTGCTATTATACATATGACTCTATGCTTTCCTATTTATCGATTGACTATCACATTGTATGCAAATTGCAAGCACAGGTTTTGTCCACATTGAAATATCCTCTAAAACATTTCGAAGCCATTTGCTTCTTCTTTAGATTTATTAAAAACTATAAATTTAGATTCCATACTTGACCATATTGCAATGCAAGTCTATTTTGAGGATTTTCAAGACACCGCTGCACTACCAAGTGTAAATACGTAACCACTTATAGATTTAGAATACTTTAAGTCAAATATCCAATTAACATAATTGTATCCTTCAAGTACAAATGGATATCTAGTGTAGTGTAATCCATTATTAAGAGTGTATCTTAAATATCTAAGAACCCTTATTATGGCTTTCCAATGGTCTTCACCTGGATTACTTGTATACCGACTCAATTTATTGATTGAGTAAGAAATATCTGGACAGGTGCAATTGATGACATACATTAAACTGCCTATGATACAAGAATATTCTAATTAATATACCATTTCCAGTATTTTTATGTAAGTGAAGATTTGGGTCAATAACTGTTTTAGCGATGCTATCACTACCTTTATCGAACTTTTAGAGTGTCTTCTCGATATAATGAGATTGAGACAAGACAAGTCCTTTCGATGTTTTAGAAATTTTAATTCCTAATATAACATCGACAATACCCATACCTTTCATATTTAATTTACTGGATAAGATTTTCTTAATAGATTTGATGATATATTTAGTATTTCCAATAATAACATATTATATACATAGAGAGAAAAAACGACATAGCCACTTGAAGTGTTTTTAATGTATACACATTTATCACACTCATTTATTTGAAATCCATTTGACATCGTTACATTGTCAAATTTCTCATGCCAATGTTTAGGTTCTTGTTTTAATATGTAAAAGGATTTAACAAGTTTACACACTTTCTTTTATTTTTCTAGAACTTTAAACCCTCCTGGTTGTTCCATGTATATCTCTTCATTTAATTCTCCATTTAATAAGGCAGTTTTTACATCCATTTGATGTATCTCAAGATTATATAATGTTGCAATGGCTATTAACATTCGAATGGATGTTATTCTCGTAACCTGTAAGCAAGTGTCAAAGTAATCCAATTCTTCATTTTGTCAAACTTGCAAAGGCAGCACTTCAATTTGCAAGCCACGGATGAACCAACAATGCATAACTCTCCTTATGCATGGACATAAACGAGACACTCTTTTTTTATCTGTTTTCTAACAATAAATGATAGGGCATACCACTTATTTATTCTAAATAAGTGGCGGTTAAATTCGATTAATCCCAAGAATTGGAAGTTAATAAATCGGATTTAACTGAATAATTGACTATTCAAAAAAAGAATAAACAAAAACGGAATTACTTAATGGGCTAGAAAAATGAAAAGAAAAAAATAAAACAACAAAATGGACCCATAAATAAATAAATTACCTAATAAAATTTGGTCGAAAAAGTTTATACTTAGTCAAGACAAAGGCCAAGGCCCACGAGAACGAGCGAAGACGGACGGGCGACGACGGCGCGTGCGGGCTTGGAAGTCAACCCAAACCCATGTAAGTCTCCCCTACTTCAAAGAGCTGGGATACCCCAAGGGCACCAAGCCTTTAAGCCAAAAAGGGTTATATTATACTACACCTATTTTTCACATTCTTCCTATGTGGAACAAGGACTTTAGCCTTAACACTTCAACCAAGTTCTATGCTCAAAGTGGGTATTGTGAGCTACAATTTCTCGTTCATTAATTTATGATTTTACACATGTGAGTATATCACGTTATACTCCTTGCGGAGGAGAACGCATTACCACTTCAAACCGTTTCAAAATACGTGTGGGTCCCATATTAGATTGACCCTAAAGTTGACCAAAACATGATTTTGTCCACTTAAATAAACCCATAAATTCTTACAAGTGCCACTCTCACATGTCTTAAATGTATTGACTATTAAATTGTATCAATTATGAGCAACACAATAGTGAACCAATAGAATTAAAGACACCTATAATATCAAAATCACGTGTTGTATATATTGTTTTCCACGTCATTCGGGCATAATAAAAGTTTTCATCGATTATTACTGTAGAGGGTTTCACATTAGAAGTTGGATGAAAAATTCTATTCGGCCCGAGTTTTTGACCGAATTCCTAAATCAATTAGGTGGCACATCACTACATGACAAAAAAGGAAGCTTTGTGTTTTAATAGGTTGGTAGCTTGTTGGTAAGACAACTTTTATCCAACTTTTTTCATTCTCAATAGATCTCATTTCTCACATATGTCATCCCTCCTACAATACAAAATATTTTATTGGCTTTGGAAAGTTGCTAATTAAATTAAAAATTTCACAGGTCATATAATTTCTATTATTTTTTATAAAACAAATCAAAACATAAAAAAAAATCTGAAACAAAATTAATAAGTATACATAACTTGCTTTTTTACTTCTTCTTGTTGAAAAATAAACATAAAATAACAAAAAAATAATAAAAAATATATTTTGAGTTGATTTTTTTGTGGTAAGATGAAATATTTAAATACCCCACAAAAAATCAACTCAAAATATTTTTTTTTATTATGCTCCCCATTGGTGAGTCCACACACGTCACTGTGCTCTCTGCTATGGCTAACAACCCTAAGGCCTTCGCAAAATGCGTAGCTATAAAACAATGCGTCGCCCCGGTATCAAACAAAACCCGACCCATAGTACCATGGATAGGAAACATACCCTCAATCGCGGGTGGTGCCTGTGGAGCTGCTGCCTGGTGGACGTTGTAGACACGTCCGTACTGTAACTGCCCCTGCTGCACTGGAGCTGCTGGAATGGCTGGTAGGGCTGGCACCTGGGCTGGAGCTGGGAGGGCAGCTGGAAAAAGTGGTCTATGTGGCTCATTACGGGCACCCTGCTGCTGTGGGGCCCTATTACCCTCTGGGAAATCCTGGCGCTTATGGCCATGCTTGCCGCATACAAAACACCGGCCTCTGAAGTTACCTCCCCTCTGACCCTGCTAACCACGACCCTGCTGGCCGTTACCTCCCCGCCACTGGCCTTGTTGGCCCTGATTAGCACGCTATTGGCCCTGTTGATTAGGCTGGCCCTGCCGGCCCTGCCTATAACCCCCAAATCCCTTCCTGGAATCACCTGAACGGAATCGCTTAGCAGGGTCCCCCTGATGGGAACTCTGCTCGTGTTGACGAGTCTGTCCATGAGATGGTGCCCCACTAGCACTACTACCCCCGGTCCTGCCCTGCTGGCTGGAATCTCCTGCTCTCCTGCTTCCCTGCAGATGGAAGCGGTGATCCTGGAAATGTAGTAACGCAGTATTGAGTACATCAGTGAAAGTACTCAGAGATAGATTCCCTATAAGATGCTGACGGATCCTCCAAGCTAACCCGTCCACAAACAACATTATCTTCTTACTATCAGTAGGTGCCTCATCTGGCACTATTGTGAGAAGTCTCGTGAACTTCTCCTCATACTCAGCAACGGTAGAGTTCTCCTATTTCAAATTCAGTAATTTCCGCCTCATCTCAGTCTGCACGGCGGGTGGAAAGTACTTGCGGTCAAACCGCTCCCAAACGACTGAATATGGACCGTATCCCTCTCCTCCAAGGTGGTAGTGGACTCCCACCACTGCAAAGCGGCCCCCACCAGTTTAAAGGAAACCAATAACTGCCTTTGCATGTCGGTGCACTCATACATACGAAGATGCCGCTGGATGTCTTTCTTCCATTGGCTGACAGTGACGATATTTGAGCTACCAGAGAACTCAGGGGGATGCGCCTTCTAAAAAGCGTCCCTAACCCTCTCCCATGCAGATGGAAACTGTGCTGGTACTGGTGCCACTGCCTGAATCTGGGGTGGAGCCTGATGAACCACCGCTAGCGCGGCATTCACCGCCTGAGCAACAATGGAGGCTACTTCATTAGCATTCATAGTGCCTTATGCCGGAGCTGCTGGCTGCTCGGCCTGGGCACACCTATCCTTCGGTGCACGTCTCGGAGGCATCTGAAATGTGAAGAAGTTTATTAGTCTCCAGTCATTATCAAATCCCAAATGGCTGGAGACGTAAACATAAAAGCAGGAATACAAAAATCCTAAAAATAGGGCTCTATAGCAAAAACGTTAAGCTGAAAGCGAAAATAAGCCGTACAGATCCTATGGACACTAGAACCTGATGCTCTGATACCACCTGTGACACCCCGCCTAATTAAATACCGGGCGATCACTCATTTATTAAATTAAAATCAAGGTGAACAATTGGTTCATTCTTAGCATCACTGTCGTAAAAAAAAACTTTTCCAAATTTAACACCCTATTTAATTAAGCTAAGTGTCAAAACCATTTTTTTAACATTACTTTCCAAATTTTATTTTGAAAATAAAGATTTAATTATCTACAACGATTCAATATTTAAAGAATCACACCACAATAATCCTGGAACATATAATCCAATTAATTTAAACATTCAACAACTAAACCCCAGCATTTAAAACTTAAAGTAAAACATACATGTTGAATAAATCCCAAAGTAACAGTACTAGAAATAACTGAAATACAAATGTCCCAATAAAACAGATAAATAATGGAAAGGGAGACACATGCCCAATAAGGAGAATGATAGAAGTGGAATCAAGTAAATGAAATCGTCTAAGCAAGTGGCCTACAACTCCCACCTAAGCTGCAGCACGTTCCTTCCAAGGGATCCTAAACAAGACGCCCCTGTGGCTGGGCACCTGTAATATATACATATATATACAAGAGAGAAAGAGGAATAGAAACGGGTCAGAGCCCGATAGTGTATATGATTTAGAAATTCGTTTAGCAAGTATTTAAATTGATACAGGCCAATGCAACAATATATTAGTGCGACACTCTCTTGAGAAATTCTCGCCTCTCTTCTAATGTGCACTCCTATCTCACTAACCTTCCCAATGGTTTATCTCATCATATATCACACTATCCTTCCCCAAGGATTTAACTTATCTTAGGTGACTCTCAAAATTTAAGATTTAACAACATCATGGTTTAAAAAGGATAATTTCATTTAGTACAAAACGCCCATTTTAACTTTATTGATTCATAAAGTTTTTCAATATCATATTATACTTTTCAAAACAAGTATTTCCAATTTGAGTCATTATACATGTCTTACTTACCATTACACAGTAGGCAGTTTCCCATATTTCAGAAGTTCATATATATATTAAATACTCGTATAATATATATATTCTAACAGCACCCCACATAAAAATTATGGTGCGGGCATACTCTGCTATCAAATCCCCGTATCAATCGTACTAAAGGGAATACAAGTTCGGAATCACTCTCGAACTGTAGAAATACATACACAAACAATCTTGAGGCGAAGCATAGTTTCTAAGTCCAAGAGGTCAGTACATACCCTCACGTCTCTTAGGACCGTGACTACCGATTCGATAGCCTGTACCTAGGATTTCTATCTTCTAGGGTACGAGTCAATATCCCCCATAAGGCACACGAGATAAGATCGTCCCAGCGCGAAAACCTCAGGGATAGCAAGTAGCGCGGACATGATTTTCACAAGTATATAATATATGCATACACAATCATAAAAATATACCACTTTTATTATATCAATTTAGGTTTATCCCATAACCCACATTCACAACATTTATCCTTATTTTCCCATTATTATTTATCAAGTATAATGGTTCGTCTCTAACTTTAATTCGAAGGGTTTTTCCAACTTACTACGTAACCCTCATGGACTCTATTATTCCAAATGTACAATTCAGTAGATATCCATTTATGTTCCAACGTAACTTTCTCTTACGTGTCTCTCCCCTTTAATATATACTTACATTATCCCTTATGCAAAATATCCCAAAAATATAGATTTCGCCTTATATTAAAGGATTTTGAATTTTATTTTCAAAGATGAGAATTTCAAACGGTTTCGAAATCGGAATTAAAATGGAGTTTTAATTGAATTTTTATTATCTCTAAGAGTCCTCAAAACATAAAACTGTCTAGCAAAAAAAATATTAAAAAATATTGAACGGTCTGATCGAGCTGAATTTTTTTCTGTAGCTTCCTCTCGTCTTCAGCTAATTCTCTCTAAAATTTCATCCAATTCCAACGATCCGATCGTCCGGAATAAATTTTTTTTAGTGTTTGTATCTGATTAGAACTCTTTTCTTAATCAAACTCTTAATCCTTTACATGACAAAGGGTTTCCAGAATATCATATAAATCATCACTACATGAAAATTTCCCATCTCAAATTGGATTTTTCTTCCGTAAATCTCATCCTAATAACTCCTAAACTAATATGGATGATGCATCAACGAAATAAGCAAGATAAACACTTGCCTGAGATTTTCAGAAATCTGGTTTGGGGTTGAATTTGGTGTGGTTGCGTTCTCCGTCTCGCGATCTACGCGTTGGCGGTGGCGGCGGTGCAAACGGGTGAGTTTTGAGCCTTGGAATGCCTTGAGAGCTCTCTCCTCTCCTCTTCAATGGCTGTTCTAGTGTTTTGAGTTATCTAACCCTAGGACATAACCTAAACATCTGATATAACCCCTTTAATTTTCGTGGGTTTAATTACCTAAAAATACAAAATGACTAAAATGCCCTCCCGGGGTACTAATTAGGCCTAAAAACGCCCCGAGACCCAAATCAAACTCCCGGGTATACTTTTCTGACTATCTCGACCCTTCCGAACGCGTTGGCGCACTCAAAACGACCATACGAACAACTTATAAAATATTTACTTTTATTTATCAATATTTAGTCCCGACGCGACACGGGCGCGTCCCGACTCAAATTTCTAAAATTATCATTTTATTCACTCGTGACATTTAATATGGCCACTATTATATATTACTTTGCTCATTAGTAATATTCAACAAATTTTTCCATAATTACTAACTCTCATCACGTTAATAATTATAACATAATTAATTTCCGAATTTTTATTAAATAATTAATTCACATTAAATTTAATAAATCCCCAAATTAATATAGCATAAAAATACGGGGTATTACAAACCGGTCCGAACCTACATTTGTAGGATTTTATAAATGCGGTCTCAATGCGATCCAAAATTACAAAGGACCGAATAAATCGATCCGATCTCGATCTTGGGTCATAAAATATGGCCCTGTTTGGTTGTCCTAAAATTATAAATTGACCCATTTAAATATGAGCCCATTTATAAATGAGCCCATTATTTATGTTTGGTTTTATTAATGAAAAGATTCAACAATAGAATCAGTTTAGATATTTGTAAAATTACAAATGTGTTCATTTCACAAAAAATATGAAATTGTGTCATTTGAAATGGGATCATTTCAGCAGCCGTAAGATTTCTCATACTTTCCTCTTCTCTCTTGTCTGTATCTCCTCTCTATCTCAATCTTCCATTTATAATTTCAATTCAATCATCACAACAACATCAAATTATTCAGATAAAATTCTAGTACGATCTCATCTAAGAATTTGATTGTTAATGTAGTACGATAACAACAACAATCAGATCAAATTCTAGTACGATCACAACAACAATCAGATCTTATTAGATGCAATCTGATTAACATTCAAATTTGATCTTACTAGATGTATATGCTATTCAAATTTGACCTGATTAACAATAAAATATGATTTGATCTGATTAACATCAAATCTGATTTGATATGATTAACAATCAAATTGTATATGCCCTAGATTTTAGGGATTTTTTGTCTGAAGTTTATAAAATTGTATATGCCCTAGATTTTAGGTTTTTTATGTCTATTATTGTTCAACCTGATTAATAATCAAATTTGATTTGATCTGATTAACAATCAAATTGTATATGTCCTAGATTTTAGGGGTTTTTATGTCTGAAGTTTATAAAATTGTATATGCCCTATATTTTAGGTTTTTTTATGTCTATTATTATTCAACCTGATTAATAATCAAATCTGATTTGATCTAATAAACAATCTAATTGCATATGCCCTAGATTTTATGGTTTTTTATGTCTGAAGGTTATAAAATTGAATATGCCCAGATTTTAGGGGGTTTTATGTCTATTGTTGTTCAAATTAATCAAGTTTGATTTAGTTTGTTTCTTTTCTACTGATAAATTTGCAGATATCAAGTTTTATTTAGTTTCATTAATTGTCCCCTATTCAGATTCACATCAGAAATTATTAGAGGTAAAATTCTTTAATTTTAATGCATGTGTATCTTGTTGATTTGTTTAAAATTTGCCTTAATGGGATGATAATATGTGCATGTTTGATTGTAATTATTTTAATGTATGTTTTTTTCATCCTTTGATTAGTAGTTGTATGTGATCATTTGACTAGATTTACCATTCTTTCTTTCTTGTGTATATGATTTATCTTGGAGATTATATGAAATGAAAATCTCATTTTTTACGCAACACATTAATGCTAAACTGAATTTTTGCATTTTATTAAAAGGTAAATGGAAAATTCACAAGATACGACCGAAAATAGAACTAAGGCAGAGTGGGTACCATCATGTGATGCTTTCTTGGTTTAACTGTTTATTGAACATCATAATGGAGGAAAAATTAAAGTGGTTTTAAAATCGAGGTGTTTCGAAGTATTGCGCTAGAAGTTAATAAGAAATTCAATTTGAATTTAGATGTAGCTCAAATAAAAAATCGAGACACATTAGTTGTATGAAACCCCACTGATAATTGTCATATGTTAAAATTAGACTTCAACCCACTGATCACAGTAGTTGTATGAAACCCCTTAACAATATACATGAAAGGTATGTTGTATGAAACCCCTTAACTATGATGGTAGTTGACACTTTTTCGAGACACAATGGGGTGAGCTGTTCACTGAAGTTTTAACTCTGTACAGAATTCAAATTCACCTAACATCTTTCAAACTTGTAAGATCTTTCAAAACATGGCTTCTCCAAACATGTGTAAGAATTAAATTGTGTTTTATTTTGGAATCAGAGTGATCCTAACATCTTTCAAAACTTGGGTTAAATGCTCCCAGAAGTAATATGGACCTCATCAGTTTCATGCAGGTAATGGTAAAGGTCTTCTCATTCATCATGTTGGGACCACTATTTGAATAGGGATACCCAATTGACTACTGTTTGAATAGGGAAAATAAGTTCATATTCCTACTTGTTTTTTATGTACACTGCCCTGAACATACCATAGTTATCATCTACACATGTTTATATGTTTCTTTGAATTACTTAATTTCTAGCGATGGTAGAATCTGATGAAGAGTATCAAGAAATAGATGACATGTCCGCTGAGTAGAATTCGAAAAAAACATGTCGTAACTCCGCTCTTAGTGGTGCAGCATATGTTGATGAAATACTTAAGTGAAATAAAACGTGTTGTCGTGAGGTTTGCCGAATGGATTTGCTCATTTTTCAAAAGATTTGTAATATTGTGAGAGAGCAAGGTATTATGAATGACACGTCACGTGTTAACATAGAAGAACAATTGACTATGCTTCTTTTCACCGTTGGTCATAATGCTGGGAGTCGACTAGTTGAAGAATGTTTTCAACATTCAGGTGAAACCGTAAGTAGGTATTTTCATAAGGTATTACATTACCTCACCCAAATCTCAAGTGATTTCATCCAAGGTCCTTCAAAGAACACACCAATGGAGATTTTAACCGATCCTAGATTTTATCTATATTTTAAGGTACTTCATATTTAAATTCATGACTTTGTTTATATGTCTTAAAATTCAAACTTTATTGACTTGAATGTATTTTTCAAAGGACTATATTAGAGCGATTGATGGGACACACGTCTCTATTATTATTGGGGCGGATGAACAATTTTTATTTCGAGACCGATGGGGAAACTTATCCCAGAGTGTTATGGCAACATGTTCTTTTGATTTGAGATTTACTCATGCTTTATCAAGCTGGGAGGGATCTGCAACAGATGGTCGATTTTGCTTGCGGCACGAGAAAAAGATTTCATTTTTCCTGAAGGTATTATTCCTTTTAGTTTAAATATATTTAAGATTATAGTTTTATAAATGGAGATTACTTTACGCACAGTTCAATGTTACTTTCTTATATGTTTTATTTATGTTAACAAGTAAATTTTACCTCGTGGATGCCGGTTACACAAATTTGCCAAATTTTGTTGCAACATTTAGAGGTGTTAGATATCATCTAAAAGAATATGATTCTGGACTTCGGGCTCTTAAAAATGCAAAGGAGTTGTTCAACCATCGACATTCATCTTTACGAAATGCATTTGAGAGAATATTTGGGGTTCTTAAGCCACAATTTCCTTTTTTAAGAATGCCACATTCATATCCATTTACTTCTCAAGCCAAAATAATAATAGCATTGTGTGTTTTGCATAATCACATATGCATCGAATGTGGAGGTGAAGATTGGGTTTATGATGAGTATGATCGTTTAATCAACGATATGGGCATTGAGGAACAATCCGAGATTCTTTCACGAAGACTGACGCAAAGAAACAATTCCATGAGCGGACAACTTCGAGAAGGAAAAGTATTGCGAGATAAAATAGCGATGGATATGTGGCATGATTATCTCAACTAATTAAGGAGGAGGGGACGTGTTGTGTGATATGTCTATGTTGCATTAGTTGTGACAGATATCAGTGACTATATTTCATTATTATTTTATGGATTGTATGATATTTTTGATGAACACTAGTCATATGCTTTATGTCATTACTCGAGGACTATATTTCGTTGTTATTTTGTGGATTATATGACATTTTGGATGAACTTCTAGTCATATGCTTTATGTCTTTCAATAATTTTTGCAATTTAAATAAATATTTCCTTTTCCAGTTATTTTGCAACTTTTGAAAAATTTGCAAATTCACTGTGGTTCAATAATTTGTGCAACCAAACCCTTAGAATTGGTCAATTCATAATTATTGTGTTTCAATTTTCATTTACCAAACAACACTTAAATTGGATTTAAACTCATTTACAATTCACTCATTCACAATGAACCAATTTACATAATCAAATAATTTGCGCAACCAAACAGGGCCTATGGGTTTGGATTGGATCGGACCGGACCGATATTATTAAATATTTATATATTGTTTATATACCCACACAAACACACGCGCGCACACTTAGCTCTCTCTACACCAAGCCTAACATAAAACATAACATCTTTTCTTCTCTCTATACCGCCGACATCTCCTCTCTCTCACCACCACGAACCCTAAAACCCATTCTTCATATCCTCTCCTCTCTCTCACCGGTGGACAACTCACGATCTAAATCCCAATCACTGCCTAAAATCCCCAACCCGATTGCCTACACGACAACCTGTGTAAGTTTAGTCGATGCCTATTATTAAAATCAACATTTTTTACTAGTTATTGTTTGTTTATTTGTTTGTGATATTCTTATATATTTAGGCTAGGATAAATTAAATTCACCCTTCATCTCTCTCTACATAAAAATTCTCCTCCTGCTCCGGCTCCGACTCCGACAGTAAACTCTCCTCCAACGGCCTTGGGTACATTTTCTCCCTAGAACATTGACGACCCACTCAAGTACGAACCCCATATAAGCCACTAGAGCTGCTATTATTTGCTTCATTTTCTCTATCTGATTTCAATACATGTTGCGGTTTTCAATTATCTGTCTGATTTCAATATATATTGGGGTTTTTAATTCTTGTTTCACTATACGTGCATTTCAAAAATTTGACCATGCTGTGGATATTTTTTTCCCATGCATATAATCCATAAACAACAATGTTGGAGTTGGAGTTATCCTTTACAAATTTGTTTTTTCTTACTTTTCAACGGTCCCAAATAAGATAATGTGATGGAGTTGTGCTTTACAACTCTGTTTTGTGCCTACTTATGCTTCATTTTCTCTATATATTTGAGTTATTTTTTCTTATGCAGTTTTTGCCTACTTATTTAGAGAACATGTCAGATTTAGTGAAGTTAAATTATTTGCTTCAGAACGTATCAATTTTTGCTTTTTTTTTTAAAGAAAAATGTTGTCTTAAAAAAAATTGTGCTCTTTTTAAATAAAAAATTTGCTCTTTTATTTGGGTATGGACCGATAAAGATCAACTCCGAACACGAACTGCTTAAAAATAGAATAGGAACGAGATCGATTATTTCGGTCCGGTCTTGGTCCATAATTTTCTAGAACTGTTTGATGCGGTCCGGTCTAAAAAATACCTCAAAATCGGACTAGACTGGACAACCAACACCCCTAGATATAGGACAACAAACATTTTGTTTCCATTTTTAGCCCCTATTTTCAAATTATCGATTAACGTGGCATGCTGCGATTGGTTGACGCTTTATGCATATGAGTCCACACCAATGGCTTTATTAAAAAACAGGAACTAAAATTTTATCTAAAATGTTTGTTGTCCTATTTTCAGAATACATATTACAATAGGTCCTAAATTTATAAATCCCCTTTTACAAAAAAAATTGGCATGGGCATTGGCTCCCGCACCTGAGCTTTTCTCGTATGCCACGTTTTTGGGTTCAGTTAGAGGAAACCTTATGTGTATGCTAAAAATGTAAATATGAGGTACATGGATATGTTATGGGTACCGTAAAAAGTCATATTTACAATTCGGTAGGCAAAAAAATAGCAAATATAGAATTACACTAGTTGGTTCTTTGTGGGTCCCTCCCTTAAGCGATAAATCATGTTCCGCATAACATTTATATATATATATATATATATATATATATATTTACGTAAAGTGGAACATCATGTTCCGCCTAAGATTTTAATAATTTATTTAGCTTTTGACACCACAATTTTTTCCTGCCAACTTTTAATAATTCGAGCTGACAATAATTGTATAATTATTTAATTTTTGGACTAATAAAAAATGGCTAACTTTTAATTATTTTGACTTACAAAATATGGCTATATTTTTTTTATTTGTTAGATTAATGGCTAAATATTGGCGATGAGATTTTTTTTTGCCTAAGGTCCACTCCAAAGTAGAGGTAAACCAAACCAAACCCTAGGTAAGAGATGGTGGGAGGGAAGATCTGGAAGGAGAAGGGGGGAGGGCACTAAGGAGGTATTCAGTTCCACAAATCCAAAGGGTAGTACATCCCGAAGAACCATCTTTTAATTGACTCCCCTATCACTATGAATGTAGACGCATTCCTTCATGAGGGGGCATGTGAGATTGTATCCTCGAACAATACTACAACCTCAGTTGACCATTCTCTAAAGTAATAAAAAGCAAATCCTAAACCTCGTGGATGTAGGCACCTTGCTGTAACAATCTGTCCTTTTGGAGACAATTAAATTCCATAATTAAGTATAATTTCGAATTTGGAGAATTTCTTGAAATAGTAATTTTTGGGATTTTTGAGGATTTCATAATTTTTTAAGGGTGTTATAAATTATTTTGGTACTATAAAGGTCAAATTAATTTAATTATATGTCGCCGTGGAGTATAGCGACAAAAGAGGTAAGATTTTGAGTAGAAGACCGCACTTAATTATTTTGGGTTAGAATAGTGATTTGCGGTCAAGTACCTCGGATGAAAATTTCGACTACGCCATGAGTCTCGGAATGTCCGAGATAGTCGAAAAAGAGTGTCCGATTGTCAAAATTGAGTTCCGGGTAATTTTGGAGTTAAATAGGCTCGTAATTGGGTAAACGAGTCGTTTTTGGGTTTTAAAGGGGTTAAACCCTTTTATCCTTATAAAAGGAGGGAGAGGGGGAGAAAAGAGAAGATAAAGAAGAAAGAAGAGAGGGAAGAGAGAGAGAGGAGGAGGAAGAAAAGAGGAAAAAGGGGGAGATTCCGGCCAGCCTCCGCAGGATTCGGCTCGAGGACGTCGGATTTTATCCACGAGGCAAGTGTTTACTTGCTTTATTTATTTTTAAGCATAAATATCTCATATCGTTGTTGGTATAACAAACCCTAATGATTTTGGGTTGGGTATTCGTGGATAAAACAGGTTTTTGGGAGTTAAAAGGAATAAACCCCTAAAATTTGATAATTGGAGAAATTTAGAAATTAACCAAAAATATTGGGTGATTCCGAGTTCTAGGATGTTTAGGAGCCGTATTATAGGTGTATTTGTTGTTGGTAGAAGTTGTAGGCCGTTTGGTGAGGAGATGGAAGCTTGGGGAAAGCTTCCATGGCCGAAACAACTTCTCGGAGAAGAAGCTGCCCGACTTGATCGATCGATCGATCATGGGGACTCGATCGATCGAGCCATCGATCGATCGACGGCCATGGGTCGATCGATCGACCCCTGCTGAAAGTTGATAATTTTTCTGGGATGATTTGGATGGGATAGATTCCATTTCATCTTGCTTTGAGGTTAATTAGGTGATAACCTAGGGGACCTTTTAGGACTTTATGGTCCATAAATTAAGACAATTTAGGAGGGTAAAGTAAGGGTTTTAAGTATATAACCCTAAATCTATATTTTCGAGGAACAATAGAATATTTGTATAAATTCATGGATTAGGGTTCCTAAATTATATTGGGGACTTCTATATGATTAATTGGACTAGGAGTAGTTTTGGGGTTTAAGGAAGTGAAATCCTTAACCCACTGAATTTAAGGTTGATCGGGTGAGATAAATCCCGAGGATATTTCTAGTAGGCATATGGGCCTGTATAATTATGCTTATAGAAAGCATAATTATATCGAATACTGTTAAGTGTATCCTAGGAGATAATTAGGATAATTTGGGAATATAGGTATTTGTTGATTTCACTTAGAGTGAAGGGTATCATTAGAGATATCCAATAAATCCTTAGATAGGATTGAGATATATAGTGATTATTAAAGTAAGAAATACTTTGGGTTTAGTATCATGCTTATATGAATGCATGATTATGATTCCTGGAGGAAATCTTTGGGATTATTGATCATCGCTAGATGCTATAGGCCACTATGGCCGTTTATATATATTCTAGGAAGAATATATAGGATATGTATATACTGTGAGATTTAGGTATATATATGTGTTATGATGGAAATGATTTTGAAAATATAAAAATGCATATTTTCAAAATGGAAAATAAATGATTTTCATAATTGATAAAATATGGATTACACACCTCTCTAAATCGCTATCATAAGGGAAGTTGCGTACGTATGGTGAAGCCCCCTGGATAATGAATGCAGGGTGGATATAGTCCTATAAGCCATGTGAGCGTTTGTTGATATATATTTTCTGCGCTGGTTAGGAGATTCCGGGTGTGGTCTTGACTATCCCGCAGGCACATGGCCGCTTCCCGACGGCTTGCGATGTAGGATCCCAGGTTGTCTTGATGATAGGCCCTGGAAGATGATAGCCATTTAGGGGCGCGCACAGTGGGGAAACCCGGACGGGCGGTCTTAGAACGCGTTATATTAAAGCAATTCATGATAATGGATTGGCTTTAATTACATTTCCTGGATATAGGAAGGGAAATGGTTTATATGTTTAGCTTAGGTAACACTCCCGGATGGAAGAAGGGATGTGGAAGCATATGATATGGTAAAAGCATTTTTATGATAATAAAAATGGCTTTTAATTACATTTCCTGAGTATAAAAAGGGAAATGGGATAATTGAAAAAGGAAAAGCATTTTTATATTAATAAAATTGGCTTTTAAAAAGATATATGATTTGGTATAGCAATTCATGCTAATGAATTGGCTTTTAAATACATTTCCTGGATATGAGAAGGGAAATGGAAAGTTTTGAAATAAAAATGATAAATAATTTGTGTATCGAATACACCTCAGTCCGGGAGGTAGATCCGGATGTGTATTATAAGATATAATTGATATTATGTAAACCTCAGTCCGGGAGATATTATCTGGACGTATATTGTAAATGCACGCACACACACACACACACACACACACATATATATATATATATATATATATATATATATATATATATATATATATATATATATATATTTATATTTATACATTTGTGTGTGCTACGGGCCTAATGGATCTCTACCATTAACCCTGCCAAGTAGTAGTGTATCGGGGGGGTTCCTTGTTTGGATTTCGCTTTGCGAGACACCCCACGCACGAACTTAGTGCAGTGTTGAGAATGGAGGGAAGTTTAGCCCTTCGCACTTGGACTATCTAGGGTAGATAGTGGATAGGTTATTAGACTAGTTAGGCGGGGTAGCTTGACTAGGAAGTGTTGTTAGGATGCGTTAGGTGTGCACTACTAGAGGAGAGGTGAGGGGTATCTCATGGGAGTGCGATACCAATTTAAATATGAGATAAAACTATTTTTCTAAAAATAAAGCATTTATGCACTTGCAAAATATTTTCAAAATTCGGGCTCTGACCCGTTTATCTACTCTCCTTTCTTTCTATATATTATATATATATAGGTGTCCAGACACAGGGACGCCTGGATGGAAATTCTTTCGAGTCACACGTCTGCTGCAACAACTGTGGATGCTTGAGGGTTCTCGGTAGACGCTTCTTTCCTTGTACTCTAGATAGGAGGTATTGTACAAACATTCGGGCCAATGGTCCAACTGATTTTATTTATTCTTTGCACGATATTCGATATGGTTGTATTATTTGAACCGAGTGTTCAGTTATTTTAATTTATTTCATTTTCATTTCAGTTTTATTTACGCACTAAATTGTGGATGTTTTATTTTAATCGTTAAAAAGAGTAGTTAAGTTAAAGTTTTTAACGCTTGCTGTTGATGTAAAAAATTAGATCGCTCTAATTATTCAATCACAGATAAATAAAACGAGACAAAGATTTTTAAAGTGGTTCAGCCTTATAAGAATGGCCTACGTCCACGGTTATGTTATTGCTGAGTGTTTGGGAATTCTCGATTACAAGTTCTATCAAGAAATTCCGGTCCCTTTGAATGAGGGTGATACAAGGTATTTATAGCCCTTAGGCTGTACATGAAAGGGTTGATACATTAAATGATATACATATGAAATGGTAATACATTTAATGTAGCGTGTACGTCAAGATGATAAACATTCAATGAATAATTGAACTGTTGATTATCTGGCAGTTTATGCTACGGCCGAGATGCAGCTCGGACCGCCTTAGTTCCTCGGAGCGCTAGAGTACCTCGGAGTGCTGAAGCTCCTCGGTGTATCCTCGTTGCTCGGAGAGAACATGAGTTGGTCGGGGAAATGAACTTCATCATTGCTATTATGCCTAGTAGATTGACACGTGTCTTCATATCGCTCGTCCATATCAGCATATTAATTTTGGTATCAACAGAAGCCCCCAATGTTTCATATTTCGAACTTTGAGGAGTATGGAACATTCTTTCTCGGTATAAGGCAATATTAAATGACTTTCCTGGGTTCTAGGAGCCTTTTCTTCATATTTGAATTTCTTTCAAATTCACAGAATCCGCCTTTTTCGAATTTTTATGAGTGCTTCGATCTTCGTGCATTTTTGTCCTTTTAGCCGCCAGTGGCGTATTAGTTTCTTTTGTGAAATCATTTCCTTCGCAGCTTCCCAAGGTAAAGTATTTAAACTTCTTAGGTAACCATACCGTCGTCTACCTTTTCCAATTTTCTGCATTCAAGCTTTCAGTTCTCTCTCTCTCCCTTGTGCGTTCATCTTGTCCTTCGCTAGTTGTTAGCCCTTCCTTTTTCCTGTAAGATTCTCTTCTTTTCTTCTGTATTTCTTTTATTCAGTATGGTTTATATTGTGGAGTCTGTTGAGAAATTTCGTTTCGATTTTTCCATTCCTTCCTGGGTAACTCTGGAGGTTCTTTCTGAGCCTTTAGATTATTTTCGATTGGCTGAGGGACATTGGTTCCCCAGTTTATTCATTGCTGAATGTGGATTTTCTTTTCCGCCAAACCCCTTATGCTTAGAGTTCTGTCAGTGCTTTGACGTTGTTCCTGCAAAAATAGCCCCCAATTCATGGAGAATAATTAATGGGGTGTATAAATTAAATCTAACTCATGGAACTCGTATAGGGATTCCTGAGATTATGTATTGCTATAGATGGGCTATTTTAGATAATGTTTACTACTTACAAACTAGGTTTTTAAATAGGGCTCTTGTAGTTAAACTCCCTGATGCAAATAGAGATTATTTTGAACATGGGGTGGTGATTAAAAATTGGCAATATGCCTCTTTGGTTGGAGATGCAGTATACCAGGGTCCTAAATGCCCCCCATATGGCAATGGGATAGGTTTATTCTCATTTTCCTTTACTTATGAAATTATGCTTTTATCATGTTTGACAAAATGTATGACTGATATCTCATTATGTATTTATTTGCAGTTGATAGCAAAAGAAAAACTCCAAAAGAATCAGAGGTTAATATTAAGCATCTGAAATTTATCTGGGGCTTGCATAAGAACGTTGCAGACGAGCACATCAGGTCTGCATCATATTTGCTGCAGTATAGGAGCTATACGACTTCTTATACTGCTCGTCCTGTTGAGCCATCTTCAACTCCAGAGGATTCTTCTTCAGATTCTCACATCCCGTTAAGTCAAAGAATGGGCAGGAAAAGAGCTCCCCCTGCTCTATTTGATGACACTATTTCTGCTGCTGAAGCCAAGAAAAGCAAAGTTGATATCCCAGAAGGGACTAAGAAGGTGGATGTTGCACCTTCCAAAGCTGCCGAGAAGCCCCCAGTGGCTCTGAGCAAGAAGGTTGCTCCTATGGAGATGACTGCTATCTCTCCGACCAAGAGCTCTTCCTTGGTTGAAATTGCTGAAGTTCCTTTGAGGAGATTGAGGAAATCGTCCTCAGTCAATGTGGCTGAAACTGCCAATCTGACTGAAACCATCTCTTCTCTACCAGCTGGTGGTGTTGGTGTTGCAACCATCATTCCTCCGAGCTCTGCCATGAGCTCGGTAAAAACTTGGATCATACCCGAGGTCCAAGGAATTGATGAAAAGATTTCTAGGGATATGCTGACATCCTTAGCTACTCGTCACCTTGCTTCATTAAATTTCTCACACTCTGAATTTCCTTTCTTTCTTTGAATACTTGTATTTTTGTACTGACCTGTTACTTTTTCCTTTGTTTAGCTGGTGAATTATTTTAACAACATCGTGAAGAAAGACGAAGCAATTAAAGCTTCCAGCTCCTCGTCGGGGGTAGAGGATGCTCTGCTGGGTTTGACCCAATCCTTGAAGGATTCTCGTCAGCAGTATAGTGAGGACAAAGCTGTCTGGGAGAAGAAGTTGTCTATAGTTGAGGCCGAGAAGGTGAAGATGGCTGAGATCTCCAAGAGTTTGGAGGATAAGATGAAAAGTTTAGAGGCCGAGCATCAGAAATATGACGACAAGCTCAAGAACTTTGGAGATCTTGATGATAAGCTGAAAAAGGCAGAGGAAGAGTTGTCCGCCCTGCGAAATATCAAGGGCTAAAAGGAAGAATTGGATGTGAAGCTCTCCTCGGAGAAACTGAAAAGAAAGCTCGCAGTTAAAAAATCCTTCAGCGCTGGCTGGGATAAAGGATGGGGCAAGGGGATTGCTGCGATGACATCCCAAGTTCAATACGGGAAGTTGAAATACTTTCGAGATGGCTGGGTAGCTGCCCTGCAGGAATTGAAGATCAAGGATGACTCTGGGCTATTCCAGCTACACCTCCCTGGTCCTCCCCCACCAATTATGGAAGAAGAAGAAGATGAGCCTATCTCTGATGAATCTTCCATGGCCATCGGTGATCAAGTCCCTGCATCTCTATCTTCTGCCAACGAGGACATTTCTTCCATGCCTCCTCCTCCTGAGAAAATTTCAACTCATGCTGATAAAGTTGCTGTTACCACCGAGCAACCAAGCTCCTCGTCCCAGCCTCCCGAGAAAGTCTTGGGAGACAAGGAAAAGGTGTGAAGTTGTTCGGTATCATTTCTATCTTTCATTATTTGTAATCAAACAATGTAATCCTTTTGTGATCTAATAAAATACATCTTTGTTCATCTCTGTTGTTGATGATTTGTTTTTGTTGATTGTTGTCTTCTTCTCATCCTTAGTTTGTGGCTAGAATGGAACTGATATCTGCACATGATACAAAGCTGGTCATACAAATTTGAGTGTATCAGAAATTGCTGACATCCTTGGCCATGATGCCTCAGAACAAGCAATTGAGGCTTATCGGTACTTGAAGGATTTACTCGACCGAGCTGTGGCCAACAGTGTGGCCTACTATGAATTGATCGAGGAACTTCATTGTACCTTAGAAGATCTACAACATCAACACAATGAATCAACTGCTTTGCTGCACAAGGAATATGAAAATAGATATCAACAGCTTTCTTCTGAAACAGGCCATAAAAAGATCCTTGTTGGATACGATGTTAGGGAAAGAACTCTAAAAGGTGAAGTTGAGGCCTGCAGGCAGATTGCTGAGTTGCTGGAACAAGAGAACAATAATTTGCAGAAAAAGCTGGCACAATATGAATCTGCAGTGTCATCTTCCACTGCTTTAGTACAAGTTACCGATGAAGGTTTCTCGTTCTTAGAGGTTGAGAATGCCAAATTAAGGCAAGAGTTGGATGCTCTGAGAAGATCTGGTATTTCCACTACTGCTCGGGGACGAGGAAGAGGGTCTCGTGGGCGAGGAAGAGCCTATTGTCGAGGAGCAAAATTCTCCACCTGCTGGTCGGAGTCGATCAAGAGTTCTCAGCCGTAATGTTGAAGAATCTCGTACTCTGTCAACATTGGAAACTCAAGCATACCAATTGAACGCCAAAGATCGGGCTTTATCCGAAATGTCCAAGAGAAATCTATCTTTGGAAGATCAACTTACTGCAACGAAGTCTGCTTTGAATGATAAAGATGTTTTTGCCAGGAACCTTCACGAACAATTGGATAGATTAACCTTCCAATTCCATAAACAGCCCAGGGAATTTTGGATGGCAGGATATAATGAAGCCCTTGTTCATTTAGATGCTCGTATTGAACATGCCAATAATGAAGGTTATAAGCAGGGGTGGTTGAACGCCTTGGGTGTACTAAAATTGGAGCAAGGGCATTTTTTATGGGATTATCATGCTCCAGGGTTACTAGACTTGCCTGTGCCACCTTTCAAATTGGACATGGAATGGATCCCAGCTCGTTCCATTCCTCGAAGTTTAATTTCAAAATATCTTGGTGACTATAGTCTTCATTCTCAGATTGAATTATCTCGTCCCGAGCATCTCTTGGATACACCTTCTGTGATGAACGTCAGAATGCTCAGAGATGTTAATTTCATTAATTCTCCTCTTTGCTTGGAAGACCCTCCTGCCGGCGAGGAACCTGTTTCAAAAGCTAAAGGAAAGAAACCAATAGAATAGGTTTTTCAATGTAATAATTAGCACATATATGTAGCTTGTAATATATTTTGACATTAATGAAAGAATTTCATTTTTTGTTTGCAAATCTTTATTGCTATTGTTCTGCGTTAAACACTAAGTATGTATCTGTTAAAAAGATAACAATTTTGTGCTATTCATTGACCAACTTAGTAATAAATATGAGAAATGTTGCTCAATAAAGTAATGAGTATAAAGATGTTTAAAACTTTGCCAACCAACCAAGGTTGTTAAATTGTGCTCGTCGACCAATTATAGTTAGTGATAGCTTATCCCCGACTAACCATACTTGGTAAATTTTTGTCTTTTTTATAAAATGTGTTCGACCAACTAAGGTCGATAAATTCTTCCTGACGACCAACTACAGTTAGTGGGTTTTTATCCCCGACCAACCATACTTGGTTCAGTTTGGAATATTTTGTTCTTCGAAGAACATTTGTAATAATCTTACCTCCCGACCAACATAAATTGGAATGTGAGAGCATATTTTCAAATAATATTGTTCTTCCCTCAACCGTAGTTGATTATTGAACTATCAGGTTCTTTCGAACTATCTTGTCCACTAGTTATCTTACCAACCTTAGTTGATCACGCTAGTGTACACCTCCTAACCAAAGGAGTATATTTTTTGGTTCTTTCGAACTATCTGTCCACTAGTTATCTTACCAACCTTAGTTGGTCACGCTAGTGTACGCCTCCTAACCAAAGGAGTATATTTTTTGGTTCTTTCGAACTATTTGTCCACTAGTTATCTTACCAACCTTAGTTGGTCACGCTAGTGTACGCCTCCTAACCAAAGGAGTATATTTTTTGGTTCTTTCGAACTATTTGTCCACTAGTTATCTTACCAACCTTAGTTGGTCACGCTAGTGTACGCCTCCTAACCAAAGGAGTATATTTTTTGGTTCTTTCGAACTATCTGTCCACTAGTTATCTTACCAACCTTAGTTGGTCACGCTAGTGTACGCCTCCTAACCAAAGGAGTATATTTTTTGGTCTCGCCCTTTTACCAACCGGAGTTGGTCGTGGGTTTGAACTATCGTCTTCTTTTTGCTGTCGAGCAGCGTAGTGTACAACACTAGTATTCCCCGAAAAACTTTCAAACAAAGGAGAGGAAAATGGTGAAAACATCATCGTTTTATTCATATTGATGGAACCGTTGTACATTTTACATCATTGATAATACTTGCGAAGGTGTTCAGCATTCCAAGCATTCTTGAATTCTTCTCCTTCTAGAGTTGCTATTCGGTAAGTTCCTGGTCGAACAACTTCTGTAACTCGGTAAGGCCCATGCCAGTTTGCCTCCAATTTATTGTGTTTCTGAATTACCTTCTTTAGCACATAATCTCCTTCCTTTAAATCGCATTTCCTCACCCTTTTGTTGTAGAAAAGAGCTGTTCGTTGTTGATAAGCAGCATTCCTAATGGCTGCCTCTTCTCTGACCTCCTCGAGCATATCCAATCCAGTCTTCTCATCAAGTCACTGACAGGAGAATTGAAATTCAGTACTCTATGCGTTGGAAGACCCAACTCGGCAGGTATTACAGCCTCACTTCCAAATGCCAGCATATATGGTGATTCTCCAGTTGCTGCTCGGGGAGTTGTTCGGTAAGCCCACAATACTGATTGTAGCTCGTTAATCCAGTTATCTTTAGCTTCACTTAGCCTTTTCTTCAAACCATTTAGCAGTGTTCTATTCGTCACTTCAGTCTGTCCATTGCTTTGAGGATGGCCTGGTGCTGAATGAACCTTCAAAATGTTCGACTGATGACAATAGGCAGCAAATTCCTCGTTATCAAATTGGGTTCCATGGTCTGTGATGAAGGCATGAGGGAGACCATATCGACAGATGATATTCTTCCAAACGAATTGGTATACCTTCTCGTATGTCATATCAATAAGCGGCTCAGCTTCTACCCACTTAGTAAAATAGTCCACTGCAACGACGAGGTACTTGAATCTTCCTCGGGTGATCGGCAGTGGTCCAACCAAATCAATTCCCCACATGAAAAATGGCTAAGGGGAAGTTATTGGTGTCAACAATGCTTGTGGAGTTCGTCGGATAGAGGAAAAACGTTGGCGCTTGTCACATTTCTTAGCATAGGCTATACAATCAGTCCTCATCGTCGGCCAATAGTATCCTTGAGTCATTACCCTTTGTAAAAGTGTTCGACCTGCTACATGAGCTCCACAAGACCCTTCATGGATTTCTTCAATCAATTCTTTCACCTCGGAGGGATGTACACATCTCTGCAAACCTACCATAATTCCTCGTCTATATAAAATACCATTAGTTAATACATACCGAGCAGCTTTATACTTTAATTTTTTGGCAGCGAGCTTATCCTCTGGCAATTCTCCCTCTTCAATATATACTTTGATGGGATCCAACCAAGATGGTCCTAAATCAAGGGTAATAACATTCATCGTCAGGTTTTCATCTATGCTCCGACTTTCCAGTACTTCAATTGGTATCATTCTTCGCAGCTCGGTACGAGTAGCTGATGCTAGTCGGGCCAGTGCGTCTGCTTGTACATTCTCCATCCTCGGTATTCTCACCAATTGAATGGCATCAAATTCTGTCAGTAACTCCATCACCTTTGCATGATACTTCGCCATTAAGCCTCCTTTAACTGCATATGTTCCTATCATCTGATTTACAATTAATTGAGAATCACTGAATATAATTACTTGCCGTGCTTCCATAACTTTTGCTAAGTTTAAACCTGCTATCATGGCCTCATACTCAGCCTCATTATTGGAGGCTTTTAATTGGAATCGTAAAGCATATTCCATGTCAATCTCGTCTGGGGTGTTCAAAACAATTCCTGCCCCGCAACCTGCTGTGCAAGATGAGCCATCTACATATAATCTCCATATGGGCAACCCGTCTTCAAATTCCTTATCTGACAGGGTTCCTCGGTGAAATATTTGTTGCTTCTTTTCATCCTCCCCTGACACTTTTCGCTCCTCGTCGACCATCTCTTCTTGCTCTTTTACCAACCGGAGCTGGTCTGAGCTCGAAGTTGATGATCTGTCTTCATCCATAAGCCCTTTTACCAATCGGAGTTGGTCTGTATTTATGTCTGTTGATCCTGTAACATCCACAGGTTGGTCAGCGAGCACCTTTTGCTCCTCGGGGGTATCAAGGTATGTAAACTCTGCTATAAAATTTGCTACAGCTTGCCCTTTTAATGATGATCTGGGTTCATACAGAATATCATATTCACCGAGTTCTATTGCCCAGTACATCAGTCTTCCTGATTTTTCTGGCTTGTGAAGGGCTTGTCTTAATGGCATGTCGGTATATACGACGATGGTATGGGCCTGGAAATATGGCCTCATTCTTCTACTTGCTTCAATTAATGCCAATGCCAATTTTTCTAGCTTTGGGTATCTGATTTCTGCACCTCGAAAAGCCTTACTTGTGTAATAGATGGGTTTCTGAACTCCATTCTCCAATCTAATCAATGCTGAGCTAACTGCATTCTCTGATACCGCCAGATACAGGTACAACTTCTCTCCTGTTATTGGCCTGGACAACAATGGAGGTGCTCCCAAATATTTCTTCAAGTCTTGAAAGGCCTTTTCACATTCCTCAGTCCATTCAAAAGTTTTTCGAAGTGTTTTGAAGAATGGAAGGCATTTATCAGTTGCTCGGGACACAAATCTATTGAGCGCCGCAACTCGTTCTGTAAGACTCTGTACTTCTTTCTTCGTCGTTGGGGATCGCAGCACTAAAAGAGCTTTGATCTTTTCTGGATTTGCCTCAATTCCTCGTTGGTTGACGATGTATCCGAGGAACATTCCTTCTCGTACTCCAAAGGTGCACTTCGTCGGGTTGAGCTTCATTTGGTATTTATCTAGTTGATCAAAGGTCTGACCTAAGTCAACTAGATGATCAGCAACTTTCTTGCTCTTTGTTAGCACATCGTCGACATAGACTTCCTTGTTGCAACTGATTTGTTCGGCAAAAACCTTGTTCATCAGCCGCTGATATGTTGCACCTGCATTTTTTAAACCAAAAGGCATGACATTATAACAATAAGTTCCCCTTGGGGTAATAAAAGAAGTACTTTCCCTGTCTTCAGGTTTCATTTTGATCTGGTTGTAGCCAGAATATGCATCCATGAAGCTGAGCAGCTCATGTCCCGAAGTAGCATCCACTAGCTGGTCTATTCTGGGCAATGGAAAATGATCTTTCGGGCATGCTTTGTTGAGATCAGTGAAATCAACACACATTCTCCATTTATTATTCTTCTTCTTTACCATCACCACATTTGCTAACCAGTCTGGATATTTCACATCTTCAATGAATTGGGCTTTCTGGAGCTTCTCGACCTCCTCTTATATGGCCTGATTCTTCTCGGGACTAAACACTCTTCTTCTCTGCTTCACAGGCTTGATCTCCTTATTCACATTGAGTTCATGACATAAGAAGTTTGGATCTATTCCTGGCATGTCTTCGTGACTCCATGCAAAAGTATTCTTCCTATTTCTCAAGAAAGTTATCAACTCATGTTTTATTGAAGCATCCAACGATGAACCTATCTGGGTTACTCGTTCAGGGTGCTCCTCGTCCAGAATAACTTTTTCTGTAGATTCTACCACCTGTCCTTTTACAAGTTGGGATTCATCCCTGGGATCAAGAGTTTCAATTTCTGTACCTTCCTCCACCTGGTAGGTAGTAGTCTTTTTCCTTGATTCCTCAAGCTCCTCTTGCTCGGCAGATGAATAATAGCATTATCGAGCTATTTTTTGATCACCTTTCACAACTCCTACTCCGAAGTTTGTTGGGAATTTTAAGCATTGATGCATTGTAGATGGAACTGCTTCGAACTTCTTCAAACCAACTCTTCCCATGATGATGTTGTAGGCTGACTGCACATTCTTGTCCATCACAAAGAAGCGTATTCTTTCTGTTCGACAAGCATGCCAAGTTCCAATGAATATGTCCAACTTGATCGTCCCAAGTGGAAAAACTTTCTCTCCAGCAAAACCCAGAAGGGGTCTGTGATAAGGTTCCAATTGAGATAATTTCAAATTCAAGCTATCAAAGCATGAATAGTACATGATGTCTGCCGAACTACCATTGTCCACCAACACCCTTGAAATCACCACATCTTTCATCCTCATTTTGATCACCAAAGGATCGCCGTGAGGGTAAAGAACACCTGCCAAATCATTTTTTGAAAAACCAATAACTAGCTTCTCTTTATTTACCTTCCTCGGACGATCATCCTCGGTAAGATTTATTCGTTGAATATATGAGCAGGCTTGAGCCTCTCCGAGATAAGCCTTTCTTTCTGCAGTAAGGTCTCCTCCTCCAGCATCTCCTCCTGTAATAACATTACAATCAAATGACCCAAAACGTATGGAAAATACCTCTCGTTCAGGCTGCCTTGGCTTCTTTGGAAGATCGGGGTCTTCATCCGGATCATCTTCATGATCTCTTTTCTTTTTCTCCTCCGTCCGACGAGGAGATCTGGAACGATCTCTAGTTCTATCATCATTCTTCCTTTCACCTCTGCGATCTACATACTTTGACAACTTTCCTCTTCGGATGAGTGTTTCAATCTCGTTCTGAAGGGCTATGCAATTTTTGGTCGTATGGCCATGATCTTTATGGAATTCGCAATATTTGGCCCTATTCCTCAGGTCAGGATTGGTCCTCAGTTTATCTGGCCACTTGATTTCTTCGTTATTCTTGATTTCTTCCAAAACATGATTAATACCCATCTTCAATGGAGTATAATTATCGTATTTCTTCAGGACTTCCCATGACGTCCTATTATTCTTGGAGTGCTTGTCACCACCATTACCTTTTTGCTCTTTCTTCTTAGATTTGTCAACCTCCACCTTGGTTTCTTTATCCATATTCTTCTTCGCAGCCATAGCCTCCTCGGCATTCATGATTTTGGCCGCTTTTGCCATCAACTCCGACATAGTTTTAGGTGGATCTTTGGCCAAAGTATAGTATAACTTTTTAGGCAGCAATCCACTCACCAAAGCAGTGATCGCTGTCTTTTCTTCGTAATCTATGACTTCCAACTTCTCGTTATTGAAACGAGTTATGTAATCTCTAGTACTCTCACCTGATTTTTGTCTAACACTTAACAAGTGCGCTACTCGCTTTACCGGCTTTGCTCCAAAACAGAAATTGCCAATGAATAACTCGGCTAACTGAATAAAAGTCGAAATCTTACCCCGAGGAAGATTGTTGTACCATATCTGTGCAGATCCGGTAAGAGTTCCCGCGAATGCTCTACACCTCATCTCGTCGGGGACAGCATATATGTCGGCAGCAGCTTGGTATTGTTCTATATGAAGAACAGGATCTGTCTTTCCATCATACTTAGGGGTCACTACAGGTGCTTTGAATTTCGATGGTGTAGGAAAATTCACAATGGCGTGCACAAAAGGTGTCCCTTGAACAAAAGTTCTCTGTAAGGGATTCCTTTCTTTAGCCATTTCTCCAAGTCTATCCTCCAATCGCTGAATGGAACCTTTCCATGCTTTATTTCCTTCCTCGGGCCGCTTAGTCCGAGCAATTGATTGTTCTGACGTAGCTTCCTGAGATCTATCTCGACGAGTAGCTGGTCGTGATTGTGCTGATCCTTCTCTCAAACCTGATGGTGGTCGAAAGCTTCTCGATGGGGCTCTAGGTGGACTCATATTTCTCCTTGGTCCTAACCGACTAAAAGGAGACACCCTGCTTAATCTTTCCAGGGCGCTGGTTCTCTCTAGAGAGAGAGTGATATGTTGATCTGTATCCGTAGCCCGTATCGATGAAGTTCACCCAGGTTGATAAGAAAAATCATTAGATTCTTCATTACGATATGACCCAGTACGCCTGGATCGCGATTGCCCATGATCACTTCTTTGCCTTGAATGGGTAGGTGCACCACCGTGAAGAGTTTGAATGAGTTGCCTCATTGTTTCTTGCATGGCGGTTTGTCCTTCAGCCAGATTCGTCATAATTCCAGCCAGATCTGGAGGTGCAGATGGATTTGGAGGATTTCCAGCATTTCCAGCATTTCGATTACTGGATTCTGGATTATCTGCCATTGATGATAAATGATTTTTGGTGAAAAACGATAGCAACAGTCGTTTCCCACAGACGGCGCCAATCTGTTGATGTAAAAAATTAGATCGCTCTAATTATTCAATCACATATAAATAAAATGAGACAAAGATTTTTAAAGTGGTTCAGCCTTATAAGAATGGCCTACGTCCACTGTTATGTTATTGCTGAGTGTTTGGGAATTCTCGATTACAAGTTCTATCAAGAAATTCCGGTCCCTTTGAATGAGGGTGATACAAGGTATTTATAGCCCTTAGGCTGTACATGAAAGGGTTGATACATTAAATGATATACATATGAAATGGTAATACATTTAATGTAGCGTGTACGTCAAGATGATAAACATTCAATGAATAATTGAACTGTTGATTATCTGGCAGTTTATGCTACGGCCGAGATGCAGCTCGGACCGCCTTAGTTCCTCGGAGCGCTAGAGTACCTCGGAGCGCTAGAGTACCTCGGAGTGCTGAAGCTCCTCGGTGTATTCTCGTTGCTCGGAGAGAACATCAGTTGGTCGGGGAAATGAACTTCATCATTGCTATTATGCCTAGTAGGTTGACACGTGTCTTCATATCGCTCGTCCATATCAGCATATTAATTTTGGTATCAACACTCGCCTAATAGGATATTAGTAATTAAATGGATTTTCGACAGTGATGCTAAGAATGATCCATATGTAACTCCTGTTATAATTTAATATAGGAGCGATCGCCCGGTATCCCATTGGGCGGGTTATTACAGATGGTATCAGAGCATCAGGTTCTAGTGTCCTTAGGAATCTGTGCGGACGTAATACACTTTCAGCGTTGCTCTCGATTTGTTATAGAGCCCCAGGATTAGGATTGTTGATTTCTCTATGAGATTTCGTTCTCCTACCATGTTAGAAGATTTTAGTAATCCTTTGCGTGCTCGTTCTAGGATCGTGTGTGCCGATCGAAGAAGGACGACCAAGGAGGGCCTCGGGGAGTAAATCAGTTGGCAAGGCTTAGCTGGGGAAGCTGGTAGAAGATGGGGACGAGGACCTAAGTAGAGGCCACTCTCCTTGTGGCAATTTATTAAGGATTATTGCAACGACTACTAAAGTATAGTAGTTATGAGCAACCAAGTACTACTGTGGTAGAAAGTGGTACTCAAATTGAATTACCTCGTGGAGATAAGGGTTCCAAAGGGATCTTACGGATAGTTTTAACCGTGAGTTCCCATGATTCTGCAAGAAGGAAAAGAATTCCGTTTCGTAATTATTCACATAAGGGTCGGCCAAAGACCGACAGTGAATAAAGAACATTATGGAGAAGTGAACCGTTTACCGAGGTGAGGAAGGTACAATGGATAATGAGTCCATTCCAGGAAGGATAGGCTCACTAGAGAAGTGTTATTAACACTTACGGAGAATGTGGGTGTGTTCAGGTGCCCCTGAGGGGACATCCACATGGGGAGATTTAATGAGGGAGGATTGTTGGAACCGGTGGTGGAATTTCCTTTAAACGAAGGAGTTAAGAGAATTAGTAAGGTGATTGTAAGGAGAGAGGTTATAGAGTCAGATTGTGTTGACAACTCCATGATGGTCAGGAATTCCAGTGATGGAAATGGTGTTGCGGAGTGAGGAACCACACGGTTAGTCCTTTCCCGATAGGAATAAAGGACAAGGTTAGGGTGCCCAGATGGGGCCTAGAGTTCAGAAATTTTGGTAAGAGGTGTGGCTAGAGGAATTTGTGGTGTTTCATTAGCCCTAGACTCGTGTGTGTACTTGGAGCTTTGTGGTGGTATCGATAACATTATATCATGCATACCTATGTGTTGTCCGCAATAGCGGAGTTTTATTTTTCCTTCATTCGCCAGAGAGGCGGGTGATGATATTTTGGATATATATATATTTGGTTTATGATACTCGTCTTATATGTTATACGAGTATGGTAAGGTTATGGTATATTGGAGCGATAGCAGGATAATGATGGCAAGTTTATCGTGTCCAAAGTTCCTGGAGGGAACAGATTGTGGTTGCGGTGTCTCACCCGGAGAAGTTGAGTACACCTTTGTTATGATGGATTGATGGAACCTCGATGAGCAGAGGCTTCATTTTTTTATGTGAGTGTGTGGCAACCTTATAGATAAAATTTAAGGCCCACAGGATCATTGTTGAGCTGTAAGATTTAGCTCAGTACTAGTTTGCGCAAGGACTTAGATATAGTGCGAGCGCTGGGTGGTGTGACTCTTAGTTAGAGATAAGAGTTCAGACAACCTTTCGTTGATAAGGGATAGGATTATCCCGGTTGCATATCTGAAATAACGGGACTCCGTGACCAACGAAGTCAAGTGTTAATGTGTGGAGGGGTTCCTTGTTTGGATTTCACTTTACGAGACACTCCACACATGACTCTTAACGGCGCCGGGAATGGAGAGCTGTTATGGGATGCAAGGATGTGGGTTAGTCTTATCGTGTGGATGAACCACTATAGACTATGAGCCCTGTGATTGTGGTACGCTTATGGAAATATTGTGCTATGGAAAAGCACTAAAGTGGTCCTCTCGCCACAAGTAGTTGGGTGGAGTAGGACTTAGAGAAATTGATTTGAGAATGATAGCCAGACCTTTATAAGAAGGCAAATTTAGAGAAAATCTGTGATCGGTGTGATGTAAGTGGTGTTCCTACAGAGAGTAGGCACTTTGATTAGTTAGGTTTCCTTTCGTATGGGCGGAAGGATAAGATAGTAGGAATGCGTTTGTAGGTTAGTTTAGTAAGATTTAGGACGTCCCGCTGGTGTGCCTTAGGTCGTTATATCTCGATAACCGACAACGCGAGGGAGTAGTGTAACGGGAGGGTTCCTTGTCTGAATTTCGCTTTGGCGAGACGTCCCACGCATGAAACTAAGCAAATGTCGGGAGTTGAGAGAGGCCTTGGGCACTAGGGATATAATTAGGATACTCGTTTTGCTTAAGTAGGGTAACACATAGATCGTAGCATTTTTAGGATGTAGGTTCGCTAGAGTTAGCGGCGCCGAGGTTAGGAGTTTGGACTTTCCCGTATCGGGAAGACCCATAGATGAGTATTACACTGAGGAAAGGAGACCCCTATTGGGAGAGAGTGTAACGTGTCGAACGTTCGCTATGGTTGTGCAGATTTGCACAAGTTAGAGAGGTACATGGGCACCTTGGTAAGATAGTTTTATGTACCGCCCGAAATAGGATGGGCGTAGTATATAAGGTTGAAATTCATGCCAAGAGGCATTTTAGAGGATGGGTATTAAGTGACGTATTAGAGTCACTTTATGATCGCGGTAGCCGCGTAGTACTTGGTTGGGAACCGTTGGGTTAGTGTCGTTCCCCTTGAGGTTTATGATTTGTAGTGATTCTAGATATATCTGAATTTCGAGGACGAAATTCCATTGTAAGGGGGGGAGTATGTAACAACATGTCCTTTTGGAGACAATTAAATTCCATATTTAAGTATAATTTGGAATTTGGAGAATTTCTTGAAATAGTAATTTTTGGGATTTTCGAGGATTTAATAATTTTTGAAGGGTGTTATAAATTATTTTGGGACTATATAGGTCGAAGTAATTTAATTATATGTCGCCGTGGAGTATAGCGACAAAAGAGGTAAGATTTTGAGTAGAAGACCGCACTTAATTATTTTGGGTTAGAATAGTGATTTGCGGTCAAGTACCTCGGATGAAAATTTCGACTGCGCCATGAGTTTTGGAATGTCCGAGATAGTCGGAAAAGAGTGTCCGATTGTCGAAATTGAGTTCCGGGTAATTTTGGAGTTAAATAGGCTCGTAATTGGGTAAACGAGTCATTTTTGGGTTTTAAAGGGGTTAAACCCTTTTCTCCTTATAAAAGGAGGGAGAGGGGGAGAAAAGAGAAGAGAAAGAAGAAAGAAGAGAGGGAAGAGAGAGAGAGGAGGAAGAAAAGAGGAAAAAAGGGGGAGATTCCGGCCAGCCTCCGTGGGATTCGGCTCGAGGACGTCGAATTTTATCCACGAGGCAAGTGTTTACTTGCTTTATTTATTTTTAAGCATAAATATCTCATATCATTGTTGGTATAACAAACCCTAATGATTTTGGGTTGGGTATTCGTGGATAAAACGGGTTTTTGGGAGTTAAAACGAATAAACCCCTAAAATTTGATAATTGGAGAAATTTAGAAATTAACCAAAAATATTGGGTGATTCCGAGTTCTAGGATGTTTAAGACCCGTATTATAGGTGTATTTGTTGTTGGTAGAAGTTTTAGGCCATTTTGTGAGGAGATGGAAGTTTGGGGAAAGCTTCCATGGCCGAAACAGCTTCTCGGAGAAGAAGCTGCCCGACTTGATCGATCGATCGATCATGGGGACTCGATCGATCGAGCCATCAATCGATCGACGGCCATCGGTCGATCGATCGACCCCTGCTGAAAGTTGATAATTTTTCTGGGATGATTTGGATGGGATAGATTCCATTTCATCTTGCTTTGAGGGTAATTAGGTGATAACCTAGGGGACCTTTTAGGACTTTATGGTCCATAAATTAAGACAATTTAGGAGGGTAAAGTAAGGGTTTTAAGTATATAACCCTAAATCTATATTTTTGAGGAAAATAGAATATTTGTAGAAATTGATGGATTAGGGTTCCTAAATTATATTGGGGACTTCTAAATGATTAATTGGACTAGGAGTAGTTTTGGGGTTTAAGGAAATGAAATCCTTAACCCACTGAATTTAAGGTTGATCGGGTGAGATAAATCCCGAGGATATTTCTAGTAGGCATATGGGCCTGTATAATTATGCTTATAGAAAGCATAATTATATCGAATACTGTTAAGTGTATCCTAGGAGATAATTAGGATAATTTGGGAATATAGGTATTTGTTGATTTCACTTAGAGTGAAGGGTATCATTAGAGATATCCAATAAATCCTTAGATAGGATTGAGATATATAGTGATTATTAAAGTAAGAAATACTTTGGGTTTAGTATCATGCTTATATGAATTCATGATTATGAGCAACCAAGTACTACTGTGGTAGAAAGTGGTACTCAAATTGAATTACCTCGTGGAGATAAGGGTTCCAAAGGGATCTTACGGATAGTTTCAACCGTGAGTTCCCATGATTCTGTAAGAAGGAAAAGAATTCCGTTTCATAATTATTCACATAAGGGTCGGCCAAAGACCGACAGTGAATAAAGAACATTATGGAGAAGTGAACCGTTTACCGAGGTGAGGAACGTACAATGGATAATGAGTCCATTCCAGGAAGGATAGGCTCACTAGAGAAGTGTTGTTAACACTTACGGAGAATGTGGGTGTGTTCAGGTGCCCCTGAGGGGACATCCACATGGGGAGATTTAATGAGGGAGGATTGTTGGAACCGGTGGTGGAATTTCCTTTAAACGAAGGAGTTAAGAGAATTAGTAAGGTGATTGTAAGGAGAGAGGTTATAGAGTCAGATTGTGTTGACAACTCCATGATGGTCAGGAATTCCAGTGATGGAAATGGTGTTGCGGAGTGCGGAGCCACACGGTTAGTCCTTTCCCGATAGGAATAAAGGACAAGGTTAGGGTGCCCAGATGGGGCCTAGAGTTCAGAAATTTTGGTAAGAGGTGTGGCTAGAGGAAGTTGTGGTGTTTCATTAGCCCTAGACTCGTGTGTGTACTTGGAGCTTTGTGGTGGTATCGATAACATTATATCATGCATGCCTATGTGTTGTCCACAATAGCGGAGTTTTATTTTTCCTTCATTCGCCATAGAGGCGGGTGATGATATTTTGGATATATATATATTTGGTTTATGATACTCGTCTTATATGTTATACGAGTATGGTAAGGTTATGGTATATTGGAGCGATAGCAGGCTAATGATGGCAAGTCTATCGTGTCCAAAGTTCCTGGAGGGAACAGATTGTGGTTGCGGTGTCTCACCTGGATACAGGTTGAGTACACCTTTGTTATGATGGATTGATGGAACCTCGATGAGAAGAGGCTTCATTTTTTTATGTGAGTGTGTGGCAACCTTATAGATAAAATTTAAGGCCCACAGGATCATTGTTGAGCTGTAAGATTTAGCTCAGTACTGGTTTGCGCAAGGACTTAGATATAGTGCGAGCGCTGGGTGGTGTGACTCTTAGTTAGAGATAAGAGTTCAGAAAACCTTTCGTTGATAAGGGATAGGATTATACCGGTTGCATATCTGAAATAACGGGACTCCGTGACCAACGAAGTCAAGTGTTAATGTGTGGAGGGGTTCCTTGTTTGGATTTCACTTTGCGAGACACTCCACACATGACTCTTAACGGCGCCGGGCATGGAGAGCTGTTATGGGATGCAAGGATGTGGGTTAGTCTTATCGTGTGGATGAACCACTATAGACTATGAGCCCTGTGATTGTGGTACGCTTATGGAAATATTGTGCTATGGAAAAGCACTAAAGTGGTCCTCTCGCCACAAGTAGTTGGGTGGAGTAGGACTTAGAGAAATTGATTTGAGAATGATAGCCAGGCCTTTATAAGAAGGCAAATTTAGAGAAAATCTGTGATCGGTGTGATGTAAGTGGTGTTCCTTCTGAGAGTAGGCACTTTGATTAGTTAGGTTTCCTTTCGTATGGGCGGAAGGATAAGATAGTAGGAATGCGTTTGTAGGTTAGTTTAGTAAGATTTAGGACGTCCCGCTGGTGTGCCTTAGGTCGTTATATCTCGATAACCGACAACGCGAGGGAGTAGTGTAACGGGAGGGTTCCTTGTCTGAATTTCGCTTTAGCGAGACGTCCCACGCATGAAACTAAGCAAATGTCGGGAGTTGAGAGAGGCCTTGGGAACTAGGGATATAATTAGGATACTCGTTTCGCTTAAGTAGGGTAACGTATAGATCGTAGCATTTTTAGGATGTAGGTTCGCTAGAGTTAGCGGCGCCGAGGTTAGGAGTTTGGACTTTCCCGTGTCGGAAAGACCCATAGATGAGTATTACACCGAGGAAAGGAGACCCCTATTGGGAGAGAGTGTAACGTGTCGAACGTTCGCTATGGTTGTGCAGATGTGCACAAGTTAGAGAGGTACATGGGCACCTTGGTAAGATAGTTTTATGTACCGCCCGAAATAGGATGGGCGTAGTATATAAGGTTGAAATTCATGCCAAGAGGCATTTTAGAGGATGGGTATTAAGTGACGTATTAGAGTCACTTTATGATCGCGGTAGCCGCGTAGTACTTGGTTGGGAACCGTTGGGTTAGTGTCGTTCCCCTTGAGGTTTAGGATTTGTAGTGATTCTAGATATATCTGAATTTCGAGGACGAAATTCCGTTGTAAGGGGGGGAGTATGTAACAACATGTCCTTTTGGAGACAATTAAATTCCATAATTAAGTATAATTTGGAATTTGGAGAATTTCTTGAAATAGTAATTTTTGGGATTTTCGAGGATTTAATAATTTTTGAAGGGTGTTATAAATTATTTTGGGACTATATAGGTCGAAGTAATTTAATTATATGTCGCCGTGGAGTATAGCGACAAAAGAGGTAAGATTTTGAGTAGAAGACCGCACTTAATTATTTTGGGTTAGAATAGTGATTTGCGGTCAAGTACCTCGGATGAAAATTTCGACTCCGCCATGAGTTTTGGAATGTCCGAGATAGTCGGAAAAGAGTGTCCGATTGTCGAAATTGAGTTCCGGGTAATTTTGGAGTTAAATAGGCTCGTAATTGGGTAAACGAGTCGTTTTTGGGTTTTAAAGGGGTTAAACCCTTTTATCCTTATAAAAGGAGGGAGAGGGGGAGAAAAGAGAAGAGAAAGAAGAAAGAAGAGAGGGAAGAGAGAGAGAGGAGGAAGAAAAGAGGAAAAAGGGGGAGATTCCGGGCAACCTCCGCGGGATTCGGCTCGAGGACGTCGAATTTTATCCATGAGGCAAGTGTTTACTTGCTTTATTTATTTTTAAGCATAAATATCTCATATCATTGTTGGTATAACAAACCCTAATGATTTTGGGTTAGGTATTCGTGGATAAAACGGGTTTTTGGGAGTTAAAACGAATAAACCCCTAAAATTTGATAATTGGAGAAATTTAGAAATTAACCAAAAATATTGGGTGATTCCGAGTTCTAGGATGTTTAGGACCCGTATTATAGGTGTATTTGTTGTTGGTAGAAGTTGTAGGCAATTTGGTGAGGAGATGGAAGCTTGGGGAAAGCTTCCATGGCCGAAATAGCTTCTCGGAGAAGAAGCTGCCCGACTTGATCGATCGATCGATCATGGGGACTCGATCGATCGAGCCATCGATCGATCGACGGCCATGGGTCGATCGATCGACCCCTGCTGAAAGTTGATAATTTTTCTGGGATGATTTGGATGGGATAGATTCCATTTCATCTTGCTTTGAGGTTAATTAGGTGATAACCTAGGGGACCTTTTAGGACTTTATGGTCCATAAATTAAGACAATTTAGGAGGGTAAAGTAAGGGATTTAAGTATATAACCCTAAATCTATATTTTTGAGGAAAATAGAATATTTTTAGAAATTGATGGATTAGGGTTCCTAAATTATATTGGGGACTTCTAAATGATTAATTGGACTAGGAGTAGTTTTGGGGTTTAAGGAAATGAAATCCTTAACCCACTGAATTTAAGGTTGATCGGGTGAGATAAATCCCGAGGATATTTCTAGTAGGCATATGGGCCTGTATAATTATGCTTATAGAAAGCATAATTATATCGAATACTGTTAAGTGTATCCTAGGAGATAATTAGGATAATTTGGGAATATAGGTATTTGTTGATTTCACTTAGAGTGAAGGGTATCATTAGAGATATCCAATAAATCCTTAGATAGGATTGAGATATATAGTGATTATTAAAGTAAGAAATACTTTGGGTTTAGTATCATGCTTATATGAATGCATGATTATGATTCCTGAAGGAAATCTTTGGGATTATTGATCATCGCTAGATGCTATAGGCCACTATGGCCGTTTATATATATTCTAGGAAGAATATAGAGGATATGTATATACTGTGAGATTTAGGAATATATATGTGTTATGATGGAAATGATTTTGAAAATATAAAAATGCATATTTTCAAAATGGAAAATAAATGATTTTCATAATTGATAAAATATGGATTACACACCTCTCTAAATCGCTATCATAAGGGAAGTTGCGTACGTATGGTGAAGCCCCCTGGATAATGAATGCAGGGTGGATATAGTCCTATAGGCCATGTGAGCGTTTGTTGATATATATTTTTTGCGCTGGTTAGGAGATTCCGGGTGTGGTCTTGACTATCCCGCAGGCACATGGCCGCTTCCCGACGGCTTGCGATGTAGGATCCCTGGTTGACTTGATGATAGGCCCTGGAAGATGATAGCCATTTAGGGGCGCGCACAGTGGGGAAACCCGGACGGGCGGTCTTAGAACGCGTTATATTAAAGCAATTCATGATAATGGATTGGCTTTAATTACATTTCCTGGATATAGGAAGGGAAATGGTTTATATGTTTAGCTTAGGTAACACTCCCGGATGGAAGAAGGGATGTGGAAGCATATGATATGGTAAAAGCATTTTTATGATAATAAAAATTGTTTTTAATTACATTTCCTGAGTATAAAAAGGGAAATGGGATAATTGAAAAAGGAAAAGCATTTTTTTATTAATAAAATTGTCTTTTAAAAAGATATATGATTTGGTATAGCAATTCATGCTAATGAATTGGCTTTTAAATACATTTCCTGGATATGAGAAGGGAAATGGAAAGTTTTGAAATAAAAATGATAAATACTTTGTGTATCGAATACACCTCAGTCCGGGAGGTAGATCCGGATGTGTATTATAAGATATAATTGATATTATGTAAACCTCAGTCCGGGAGATATTATCTGGACGTATATTGTAAATGCACACACACACACATATATATATATATATATATTTATACATTTGTGTGTGCTACGGGCCTAATGGATCTCTACCATTAACCCTTCCAAGTAGTAGTGTATCGGGGGGGTTCCTTTTTTGGATTTCGCTTTGCGAGACACCCCACGCACGAACTTAGTGCAGTGTTGAGAATGGAGGGAAGTTTTGCCCTTCGCACTTGGACTATCTAGGGTAGATAGTGGATAGGTTATTAGACTAGTTAGGCGGGGTAGCTTGACTAGGAAGTGTTGTTAGGATGCGTTAGGTGTGCACTACTAGAGGAGAGGTGAGGGGTATCTCATGGGAGTGCGATACCAATTTAAATATGAGATAAAACTATTTTTCTAAAAATAAAGCATTTATGCACTTGCAAAATATTTTCAAAATTCGGGCTCTGACCCGTTTATCTACTCTCCTTTCTTTCTATATATTATATATATATATAGGTGTCCAGACACAGGGACGCCTGGATGGAAATTCTTTCGAGTCACACGTCTGCTGCAACAACTGTGGATGCTTGAGGGTTCTCGGTAGACGCTTCTTTCCTTGTACTCTAGATAGGAGGTATTGTATAAACATTCGGGCCAATGGTCCAACTGATTTTATTTATTTTTTGCACGATATTCGATATGGTTGTATTATTTGAACCGAGTGTTCAGTTATTTTAATTTATTTCATTTTCATTTCAGTTTTATTTACGCACTAAATTGTGGATGTTTTATTTTATTCGTTAAAAAGAATAGTTAAGTTAAAGTTTTTAACGCTCGCCTAATAGGATATTAGTAATTAAATGGATTTTCGACAGTGATGCTAAGAATGATCCATATGTAACTCCTGTTATAATTTGATATAGGAGCGATCGCCCGGTATCCCATTAGGCGGGTTGTTACAGATGGTATCAGAGCATCAGGTTCTAGTGTCCTTAGGAATCTGTGCGGACGTAATACGCTTTCAGCGTTGCTCTCGATTTGTTATAGAGCCCCAGGATTAGGATTGTTGATTTCTCTGTGAGATTTCGTTCTCCTACCATGTTAGAAGATTTTAGTAATCCTTTGCGTGCTTGTTCTAGGATCGTGTGTGCCGATCGAAGAAGGACGACCAAGGAGGGCCTCGGGGAGGACATCAGTTGGCAAGGCTTAGCTGGGGAAGCTGGTAGAAGATGGGGACGAGGACCTTAGTAGAGGCCACTCTCCTTGAGGCAAATTATTAAGGATTATTGCAACGACTACTAAAGTATAGTAGTTATGAGCAACCAAGTACTACTGTGGTAGAAAGTGGTACTCAAATTGAATTACCCCGTGGAGATAAGGGTTCCAAAGGGATCTTACGGATAGTTTTAACCGTGAGTTCCCATGATTCTGCAAGAAGGAAAAGAATTCCGTTTCGTAATTATTCACATAAGGGTCGGCCAAAGACCGACAGTGAATAAAGAACATTATGGAGAAGTGAACCGTTTACCGAGGTGAGGAAGGTACAATGGATAATGAGTCCATTCCAGGAAGGATAGGCTCACTAGAGAAGTGTTGTTAACACTTACGGAGAATGTGGGTGTGTTCAGGTGCCCCTGAGGGGACATACACAGGGGGAGATTTAATGAGGGAGGATTGTTGGAACCGGTGGTGGAATTTCCTTTAAACGAAGGAGTTAAGAGAATTAGTAAGGTGATTGTAAGGAGAGAGGTTATAGAGTCAGATTGTGTTGAAAACTCCATGATGGTCAGGAATTCCAGTGATGGAAATGGTGTTGCGGAGTGCGGAGCCACACGGTTAGTCCTTTCCCGATAGGAATAAAGGACAAGGTTAGGGTGCCCAGATGGGGCCTAGAGTTCAGAAATTTTGGTAAGAGGTGTGGCTAGAGGAAGTTGTGGTGTTTCATTAGCCCTAGACTCGTGTGTGTACTTGGAGCTTTGTGGTGGTATCGATAACATTATATCATGCATGCCTATGTGTTGTCCGCAATAGCGGAGTTTTATTTTTCCTTCATTCGCCATAGAGGCGGGTGATGATATTTTGGATATATATATATTTGGTTTATGATACTCGTCTTATATATTATACGAGTATGGTAAGGTTATGGTATATTGGAGCGATAGCAGGCTAATGATGGCAAGTCTATCGTGTCCAAAGTTCCTGGAGGGAACAGATTGTGGTTGCGGTGTCTCACCTGGAGACAGGTTGAGTACACCTTTGTTATGATGGATTGATGGAACCTCGATGAGCAGAGGCTTCATTTTTTTATGTGAGTGTGTGGCAACCTTATAGATAAAATTTAAGGCCCACAGGATCATTATTGAGCTGTAAGATTTAGCTCAGTACTAGTTTGCGCAAGGACTTAGATATAGTGCGAGCGCTGGGTGGTGTGACTCTTAGTTAGAGATAGGAGTTCAGACAACCTTTCGTTGATAAGGGATAGGATTATCCCGGTTGCATATCTGAAATAACGGGACTCCGTGACCAACGAAGTCAAGTGTTAATGTGTGGAGGGGTTCCTTGTTTGGATTTCACTTTGCGAGACACTCCACACATGACTCTTAACGGTGCCGGGCATTGAGAGCTGTTATGGGATGCAAGGATGTGGGTTAGTCTTATCGTGTGGATGAACCACTATAGACTATGAGCCCTGTGATTGTGGTACGCTTATGGAAATATTGTGCTATGGAAAAGCACTAAAGTGGTCCTCTCGCCACAAGTAGTTGGGTGGAGTAGGACTTAGAAAAATTGATTTGAGAATGATAGCCAGGCCTTTATAAGAAGGCAAATTTAGAGAAAATCTGTGATCGGTGTGATGTAAGTGGTTTTCCTACAGAGAGTAGGCACTTTGATTAGTTAGGTTTCCTTTCGTATGGGCGGAAGGATAAGATAGTAGGAATGCGTTTGTAGGTTAGTTTAGTAAGATTTAGGACGTCCCGCTGGTGTGCCTTAGGTCGTTATATCTCGATAACCGACAACGCGAGGGAGTAGTGTAACGGGAGGGTTCCTTGTCTGAATTTCGCTTTGGCGAGACGTCCCACGCATGAAACTAAGCAAATGTCGGGAGTTGAGAGAGGCCTTGGGCACTAGGGATATAATTAGGATACTCGTTTCGCTTATGTAGGGTAACGCATAGATCGTAGCATTTTTAGGATGTAGGTTCGCTAGAGTTAGCGGCGCCGAGGTTAGGAGTTTGGACTTTCCCGGGTCGAGAAGACCCATAGATGAGTATTACACCGAGGAAAGGAGACCCTTATTGGGAGAGAGTGTAACGTGTCGAACGTTCGCTATGGTTGTGCAGATGTGCACAAGTTAGAGAGGTGCATGGGCACCTTGGTAAGATAGTTTTATGTACCGCCCGAAATAGGATGGGCGTAGTATATAAGGTTGAAATTCATGCCAAGAGGCATTTTAGAGGATGGGTATTTAGTGACGTATTTGAGTCACTTTATGATCGCGGTAGCCGCGTAGTACTTGGTTGGGAACCGTTGGGTTAGTGTCGTTCCCCTTGAGGTTTAGGATTTGTAGTGATTCTAGATATATCTGAATTTCGAGGACGAAATTCCGTTGTAAGGGGGGGAGTATGTAACAACATGTCCTTTTGGCGACAATTAAATTCCATAATTAAGTATAATTTGGAATTTGGAGAATTTCTTGAAATAGTAATTTTTGGGATTTTCGAGGATTTAATAATTTTTGAAGGGTGTTATAAATTATTTTGGGACTATATAGGTCGAAGTAATTTAATTATATGTCGTCGTGGAGTATAGCGACAAAAGAGGTAAGATTTTGAGTAGAAGACCGCACTTAATTATTTTGGGTTAGAATAGTGATTTGCGGTCAAGTACCTCGGATGAAAATTTCGACTGCGCCATGAGTTTTGGAATGTCCGAGATAGTCGGAAAAGAGTGTCCGATTGTCGAAATTGAGTTCCGGGTAATTTTGGAGTTAAATAGGCTCGTAATTGGGTAAACGAGTCGTTTTTGGGTTTTAAAGGGGTTAAACCCTTTTCTCCTTATAAAAGGAGGGAGAGGGGGAGAAAAGAGAAGAGAAAGAAGAAAGAAGAGAGGGAAGAGAGAGAGAGGAGGAAGAAAAGAGGAAAAAGGGGGAGATTCCGGCCAGCCTCCGCGGGATTCGGCTCGAGGACGTCGGATTTTATCCACGAGGCAAGTGTTTACTTGCTTTATTTATTTTTAAGCATAAATATCTCATATAATTGTTGGTATAACAAACCCTAATGATTTTGGGTTGGGTATTCGTGGATAAAACGGGTTTTTGGGAGTTAAAACGAATAAACCCCGAAAATTTGATAATTGGAGAAATTTAGAAATTAACCAAAAATATTGGGTGATTCCGAGTTCTAGGATGTTTAGGACCCGCATTATAGGTGTATTTGTTGTTGGTAGAAGTTGTAGGCCATTTGGTGAGGAGATGGAAGTTTGGGGAAAGCTTCCATGGCCGAAACAGCTTCTCGGAGAAGAAGCTGCCCGACTTAATCGATCGATCGATCACGAGGACTCGATCGATCGAGCCATCGATCGATCGACGGCCATGGGTCGATCGATCGACCCCTGCTAAAAGCTGATAATTTTTCTGGGATGATTTGGATGGGATAGATTCCATTGAATCTTGCTTTGAGGTTAATTAGGTGATAACCTAGGGGACCTTTTAGGACTTTATGGTCCATAAATTAAGACAATTTAGGAGGGTAAAGTAAGGGTTTTAAGTATATAACCCTAAATCTATATTTTCTAGGAAAATAGAATATTTGTAGAAATTCATGGATTAGGGTTCCTAAATTATATTGGGGACTTCTAAATGATTAATTGGACTAGGAGTAGTTTTGGGGTTTAAGGAAATGAAATCCTTAACCCACTGAATTTAAGGTTGATCGGGTGAGATAAATCCCGAGGATATTTCTAGTAGGCATATGGGCCTGTATAATTATGCTTATAGAAAGCATAATTATATCGAATACTGTTAAGTGTATCCTAGGAGATAATTAGGATAATTTGGGAATATATGTATTTGTTGATTTCACTTAGAGTGAAGGGTATCATTAGAGATATCCAATAAATCCTTAGATATGATTGAGATATATAGTGATTATTAAAGTAAGAAATACTTTGGGTTTAGTATCATGCTTATATGAATGCATGATTATGATTCCTGGAGGAAATCTTTGGGATTATTGATCATCGCTAGATGCTATAGGCCACTATGGCCGTTTATATATATTCTAGGAAGAATATATAGGATATGTATATACTGTGAGATTTAGGTATATATATGTGTTATGATGGAAATGATTTTGAAAATATAAAAATGCATATTTTCAAAATGGAAAATAAATGATTTTCATAATTGATAAAATATGGATTACACACCTCTCTAAATCTCTATCATAAGGGAAGTTGCGTACGTATGGTGAAGCCCCCTGGCTAATGAATGCAGGGTGGATATAGTCCTATAGGCCATGCGAGGGTTTGTTGATATATATTTTCTGCGCTGGTTAGGAGATTCCGGGTGTGGTCTTGACTATCCCGCAGGCACATGGCCGCTTCCCGACGGCTTGCGATGTAGGATCCCAGGTTATCTTGATGATAGGCCCTGGAAGATGATAGCCATTTAGGGGCGCGCACAGTGGGGAAACCCGGACGGGCGGTCTTAGAACGCGTTATATTAAAGCAATTCATGATAATGGATTGGCTTTAATTACATTTCCTGGATATAGGAAGGGAAATGGTTTATATGTTTAGCTTAGGTAACACTCCCGGATGGAAGAAGGGATGTGGAAGCATATGATATGGTAAAAGCATTTTTATGATAATAAAAATTGTTTTTAATTACATTTCCTGAGTATAAAAAGGGAAATGGGATAATTGAAAAAGGAAAAGCATTTTTATATTAATAAAATTGGCTTTTAAAAAGATATATGATTTGGTATAGCAATTCATGCTAATGAATTGGCTTTTAAATACATTTCCTGGATATGAGAAGGGAAATGGAAAGTTTTGAAATAAAAATGATAAATACTTTGTGTATCGAATACACCTCAGTCCGGGAGGTAGATCCGGATGTGTATTATAAGATATAATTGATATTATGTAAACCTCAGTTCGGGAGATATTATCTGGACGTATATTGTAAATGCACACATATATATATATATATATATATATATACATACATTTGTGTGTGCTACGGGCCTAATGGATCTCTACCATTAACCCTGCCAAGTAGTAGTGTATCGGGGGGTTCCTTGTTTGGATTTCGCTTTGCGAGACACCCCACGCACGAACTTAGTGCAGTGTTGAGAATGGAGGGAAGTTTAGCCCTTCGCACTTGGACTATCTAGGGTAGATAGTGGATAGGTTATTAGACTAGTTAGGCGGGGTAGCTTGACTAGGAAGTGTTGCTAGGATGCGTTAGGTGTGCACTACTAGAGGAGAGGTGAGGGGTATCTCATGGGAGTGCGATACCAATTTAAATATGAGATAAAACTATTTTTCTAAAAATAAAGCATTTATGCACTTGCAAAATATTTTCAAAGTTCGGGCTCTGACCCGTTTATCTACTCTCCTTTCTTTCTATATATTATATATATAGGTGTCCAGACTCAGGGACGCCTGGATGGAAATTCTTTCGAGTCACACGTCTGCTGCAGCAGCTGTGGATGCTTGCGGGTTCTCGGTAGACGCTTCTTTCCTTGTACTCTAGATAGGAGGTATTGTACAAACATTCGGGCCAATGGTCCAACTGATTTTATTTATTCTTTGCACGATATTCGATATGGTTGTATTATTTGAACCGAGTGTTCAGTTATTTTAGTTTATTTCATTTTCATTTCAGTTTTATTTACGCACTAAATTGTGGATGTTTTATTTTAATCGTTAAAAAGAGTAGTTAAGTTAAAGTTTTTAACGCTCGCCTAATAGGATATTAGTAATTAAATGGATTTTTGACAGTGATGCTAAGAATGATCCATATGTAACTCCTGTTATAATTTGATATAGGAGCGATCGCCCGGTATCCCATTAGGCGGGTTGTTACACTTGCCGAACCACGTATATCTTGTGTTGTGTGCGTAATTTCATTACTCCCTTTAATATTTATTCTTACTTGGCTAGTGTGCATTGGACATTTTCACCTGTAGGAAATTACCACCACCTACAACGACCATGCTTGTATTGCTTCATTATAGCTGTTATTTACGAGTACATTACACACACACACACACACACACACACACACATATATATATATATATATATATATATATATACGTCTATGTCGGGAATGAATGGTGAGCCCATGGTTCAATCGTACCAGCTAAATTTGTGGACCTATAAGGCTATAACACCACGAAGTTGTACTTAAAAAAAATATAACCCAGAAATAATGTACTAATATTTTCATTTGCAAAACGGTGCAAAAAAAGTAAAATTCAAAGCTAAGTTTCTATCTTTTTAACTATATGACAGGAGCAACTACGTATTTTAATTGTAAAGGACCAACAAACATACACATTCCACCTATTATCTTTTTAAGCTAATAAAAATTAAAATGGCAACATAGTATAATATGTTACACCAATAAAATCAATGGATGGAAATAGTGCAATTTTAAAATAGATTTATTGAAAGAATCTTTGCTCTCATGGCAGTGACAATTTTTGGGGAAGAAATTCTAATAAGAACATAATTAAAATAAAGAAAGTCAAAAAATGAAAAAATTGTCCCAACATTCATCGAGTTCATTGAATATTCATTAAGTACACATTAAGATCCATATTTAATGACCAAACCTAGTATATCTTTTTAGGACTACAAATGTATATTGTAAACCCTTTAAACTAAATCACCCCACGTATACATTGTGACTAAAATATGCCGAGCATTAAACTAAAACGTATACTCTTAAAACTTGTACACATGCAGTTCATTGATCAACAAAAATGCCACCAAATAAAAAAAAATTAAACATGGTGAAAATGGAAATAACTCCACAAATATAAAGCTGAGAGAGTTAAATTTCTGACGTGTAATGTGATGAGATCCTGGGATTAATAAAAAATAAATAATAATACCTATATGAAAATGCATAAATGCTTAAGATATCTAAAAGCCCATCACAAAACTAAAAAGGGATATGTGGCTTACAATAAAAGTCCAATCGTTAAAAAAATATTTGCTACGATTGAAATGGAAAGATCCCATAAATTGAAGTAAACGATAAAGAATTCAATATTTATTATAAAAACTAATTACAAAACATGCCAATCTTCCAACACATGCATGATAATCTGAGCACAAAAATACCAATCGAAGACCATTTGATCTAATCTCTTGATGAAATCGTAACAATAAAAGAAAATTAGAAAGAGAAAGGCTTATTTTGGCACCAGTTTCCACTAATAGAATTTAATGGATCCTAGGTATATGCTTGATATAAATGTATGTAATGCAAAGCACATTGATGCAAAGCAATACTTTATACCTAAACAACGTACACGTGGTAAAGTAACGTTAAGATATCAAACCTCATTCTCCGTGAAGCAAGGATAGTTGTAATCGAACGACACAGATTAAGACCCAAACAAATAGTACTTCAACAGTTAAATTAAAAAAAAATAAAAAAAAATCAAATGACATGACATGGTTTATATTGGCAATGGATCGCGTCTCCTTGATCATGCCAAAATATTTAGACTTGTACGAATAAAGCAATGAAAAATCAAGATCTCAAATCATCCTGAAGGACTTGAGTGGGGTTACCACCAAACACTACCACATAAAATCTGCCACAAATAGCAAACGATAACAAAAACATTGTCTTCGGTATCAATGATAGCTAAATTCATTTTCAGCCAGTAGAAGGAATAAAAAATAATATAGATCTCGAAATATACTTATCCTATTGAAGAATTTCTGATGTGCATAAGGATTTCTCATCATTTTTAGTCCTTTTATTCCAATTTTAGTATTTCTTTTATTTTTAGCATTCATTGTATTTTTCCTTTTATTTTGTATTTATAGGAAGGAAGGTTATTTGGATTTAAGGGCACAATTATAATTAGGTACTTAGCTTAGTGGCTAAGAAAGCTTACCCATTTAAATACCTCTTTTGTAGACTCATTTGAGTCATTCCTTGATTTTGAGAGATTGTGAATAGAGAGAGAATATCTTTTCTCGCTCCGATTTGGCGTTATTTACGTCAATTGGTATCAGAGCCAAGTCGCTCCACCAGTTGTTGTTGTTGTTGTAAAACAAAAACACGTAGACAACGTTACGGTGGGTTCAAGAAAGTATGAACTCCTCCGATGCAAACCCTTTCAACCAAATTTTGGAGGCCATCAACCGATTGACGGCCTGAGTAGATACGATGGACATCCGTAGTTCTTCGCCGATAACCACCACGGACCTCCCCCCACAACCTCATTAACATCTCAAAATCCTAACCCTAATTCTCCAAGATCCACCCATTCTACACCTCTCCCACAAAGAAACCTTAATCTTGAAAACCCTAATCCCATAAACATCCAATCACCACCACTGAAGAGGTTGTCCCACCACCACAACCCGCTGGCCCATCCACCCCAAAAAATCCCCAACCCACCCAGTCCGCCCCAAAACCCCAAAAAAAATTATCAGCCACCCCTAACAATCTTTTCACCCACCTACATCAACCCATGGCCCGATCGGCCCCCAAACCTTCTCCGAACAGACCAAAAATCCCCCTTCGACAGTCAGAATCTTATAGCCATCCTTCAGATACTGCCTTCGGAGCTAGACGACCACTGACCTTATTCCGACTGCCCGTCTGCCACAACCAACAGTCCTCGGCCCCTCTGATGGGTCGGGACAAGGGTTTCGGCACAACCACAGCCCTACTGAGGGTTGTTTACCATCTCCTAACACCACAACGGCATTTTCGAAAAGTTCTATTCCTTTATGTATTCAACCGACACCACCCATCATCGGAACATACTCTTCCACCATAGTCGAGATGATTCGTGACATCCGGCACGCAAAAAAATTGACTCCACCTCTTATACATACAAATTCCACCAACCCCATGCATTTTCACCCAAATCTTAAATCCCAAACCCTAGAATTTCTACCCTTCCACATTCACTCTAATTTCACCCAGCACGATTCACCCCCATCCTATATCCCTCCACCTCAACCACCCCCAACATATCCACACACCACCTTTTACCCTCTCCCCATCTCCCCCCACCCCGAATTCTTGTCCCCTCCAACTCACCACCTCCGCAACCACCCCATTACCCCCTTCAACCCCCACTAATTACCCTTTTTCCCTATCTCCATTTACCCTCGCCATCACCCCCCAAAACATCTTGAAAACTCCCACATACCATCCATACCCCCCGCTCCATCTTAACCCACGCACCCTCACCCGCCCCATTCCACTTTTTCCGCGCATCCGCCCCCACCTATTTTACATACCACTCCCCTACCCGACCATTGCCTTCATGTACCACATCAGCCACCCCCATGAGATATTCATTCCTTTCACTCTGCGCCAGTTGATTACCGTGAGTGGGTACAAAAGTGGATTACCCTACCTCCTTATGATGATCCTCCTTCACCCTGCCCCCATTCTGCTCTAGAGTTTGAGTCACCCCCTCCTACTGAGTGGTGCACTGATGTTTCCCCTTTGACTCTTTGGGCTCCAAGATTAACCCTATGTCCCCTTCTCTGAGCGTCATTGCTTTTTTCTACCAGAGAGGGCATCAGATGAATCAGTGCCCTTATCGTCAGCCACTGGTTCCAGCACCACCTCCTTCCCCACCCTGAGAGACTCTTCCCCCTCACATCACTCCTCCTGCTGACCCAGTTCCCCCACCAGCTCTTGACCCTCCTCATCCACTGCCTCGGAGGTACCCACAATGCACCTTACATACTGAACCTCCGCTAGGCAATGATGATATTGATGAGGATGCCCTGATCCTTCAGAGTGGTGATGCCATCACACAGTTGGCACTTCAGTTACATCTTACAGAGTATGCAGGGTGATATCAGAGTGGATGTCCCGATGCTTGACGGCCACCTACATCCCGATGCCGTTGTTGATTGGCTTTCCGACATGGAGCGGATTTTTGAGTATAAACAACTCAAAGGTCTTCGATGTGTTCTCTTAGCGGTGACCAAGTTTCAGGGCTATGCTAGTGTCTGGTGGAATGACTTGGAGCAGCGACATGCCATTGAGGTCCTTCCCCCTATACGGTCTGGACCGAGCTCCGTGCGCAGTTGATGTCTTCTTTTATCACCGCCACTTATGAGCGAGACTTATTTTTATGAGTTCATTCCCTTCGCCAAGACACTACCGTTTTGGACCACACTGAGAGGTTTAAGCTTTTATGTACTCGAGCCCACCTCGACGAGAGTGAGGAGCAACACATTAGCCATTATATTCACGATCTTTATGGCTACATTTAGCGGGATCTTGCTTTACGTGAGGTCACCTCCTTGGCCAAGGCGGTTGAGTACGCCACTAAGGTTGAGTCTTTCCACCAGACTGCTCCTCCACCGCGTAGTCGCTCCGTAACTGCCCCTCCAGAACCAGTGATCTCTGCACCTACTAGGACTCCCTTCACTGCTGCTACTCCTACTACCATGCTTCCTCCTCCTGCACCAGCTCTTTCGATCACCTTCAAATTCGACAACTGCGGTGCGATGGGCCATCGAGCTTCAGATTGTTTCGTCCCTCGTTGTCGATCTCTCTTAACTTCTGGGAACCCTGAGTACATTGAGGAGGCTCCGGAGATCCCACCTCATCCAACTCCCATTATGATCCTCGATGGTGACACGGAAGGCCTTCCCCTCTGAGTTTGAGGACAAACTCTTTTCAAGGGGTGTAGAGTGATGTGCATTAGGATTTCTCGTCATTTTTAGTCATTTTATTACAATTTTAGTATTTCTTTTATTTTTAGCATTCATTATATTTTTTCTTTTATTTTGTATTTAAAGGGAGGAAGGTTCTTTGGCTTTAAGGGCACAATTGTAATTAGGTACTTAGCTTAGTGGTCAAGCAACCTTCCCCATTTAAATACAAAATAAAAGGAAAAATACAATGAATGCTAAAAATAAAAGAAATACTAAAATTGGAATAAAAGGACTAAAAATGACGAGAAATTCCTATGCATATTACAAAAACATATTACATTTGGCGTTATTTATGTCACTTTCACAAACGTATTACATAAATTACGAGAATGAAAAAAGTAACTACGAAAGAAAACTGAGTTTTGCACTGTAAAGTGGAACATTTTGCACTGTAAAGAGGAACATAGCTTCACTTTATATGGTTTATTTGTATATATGACAACCACATGATTGGTTAATGAGAGAATGGATTTACATAGGTTTCAGATTTTGTGAAGGTATCCATGTCGTATTCTTTACAGTACCACTATTTGCACTGCATTGCATTTGTTCTTCTTTTTAACTCGACCAAGTGGAGAAATCTATGGTGAAAAATTAAATAATACCAACTTACCCCCCCCCCCCCCCACACACACAAAAAAGCGCCTCCAAGAACTGAAATCCAAGTTAACACTGTCCCCCAAATGGAAGAAACAATCCTCCTTAATAATAAACTTTCCCTTTTCTTCTGTAGTGAAGACCAAATATTCATTGATTTAGGATTTTGAGCTAACATATTTAGAGTGCTAGTACTTATGGCTGGTGGAATGCTTTAATGAACAAGATCAAGCAACTATTTAGAAAAACGTGCCGATAATGTGAAATCACAGGCATGGTTTGAATAAGAAACTCCCAAGCATCTCCAACGCCTAGTTCTTTCATATTAAAAACTCCCAACACTTAAGCTCAACCAATAATTTTTATTTATTTATAGATGATTTGTGCTTGTTCATTACAGGGAATGAAAGCTCAAAAAAAGTCAAACCAGTACTATTAGAAGTCCTAGCATTGTTTAAAATTATATTTTATGAATAAAGTTCATAAACAATAAATGATTAAGATGAGAAAGTAACTGGGAAGAGTATATTGAATTGGGAAAAAGTATGTAGATAGTGTTGTAGGAGGGTGGTTCTCGTTGGTTGTGTTAGGAAGTTACTCCTCAAGAGCCGAAAGGTAACCCATTTTTTAGAAGTGTAATTAGAGATCAATAGAGAGACAGAATAAAATATAGACAAACATCACACATGACTCAAGCAATTTGCTTACTTCCATGGTGGTGTTTGGCTGTTCTTATATCAAAAATGTTAATAACCAATAATGTTACAAGAGAAGGTGACTCTTCACTTTGATATTTAAAAATATGAAATTCATAGAGGTGGTGTTTATTTATATGAAGTGTATTGATTTTCTAAATATAGAACCCTTTCTCTCTTGCTTGCTTATGTTTTTGTTCTCTTCTTTCTATGTTGTGTGGAGATGACCTTATATAGGAGTCTTGAAGTGGGTCACAACTAATGGATAAGGCTACAGATCTTATCTCTACTTTATTGCCCCACATATAAAACTTGGCTTGTACACACTTTGAGGAGGACCCATGGTTTCCCCAAAGTAATATCTCGATGCCTCTAATATTAGAAAACCCCATCGGGACACCAAAAACACCATCTTTGGATCTTTTAGAAACACCCTCTCGGTTTGAACTCTAAAAACCTTCAAACAACTTCTTTATCCTCGTTGGATTCTCATCCTTACTATGACATTTATCCTAACTATTTTTATGTCCCTACATTTTTCCCCTCGGACGCATGCATCTCGCAGTAGTGGGTGTGCGCGTTCGAAATCAATTCTTTTGAATTATGAATTTGACCATCTTTTAGGATATTTTCAATTGAGTCCATTAATTTTCCTTGCACACAAGAAGTAATATTATTCGTTATTTCACGGTGGTAATAATCAATATATATAAAGGAAAGTTATGATGTTATGTTTTTACCCCCTCTAAATAATTGGGGTATTTTTGGAATTTTCACATCATGAGATTTTCTTTTTCTACCCCAAATTTGATTATTTGTCCCCGGAATTTCCCCACGCATATTATGATTGGGGTTATGAATTTGCCCGTTCAACGAGATTTTCGATTGTTATGAATTTCGAATTCTTTTTGAAATTTTCTCTAAAAATACCATATCAATTTTCAGGGGGTATTTCTGCCAATACTAGTGTTGTTTCAGAAAATTTTGTCCCCTAAGAATAAAATATTTAAACAAGAATATATTTCGAATCACTCAAGTGCTGCGGGACTCTGCAAGTATCTTGGGTCTGCACTTCTCATAAGTTGATCCTTTGTTCAATATGGATACATAATCCTGTGTATTCGATGTCCCCAGTTCACATCGTTATCGAAGCGTTACTGGAATTGGTTTCTTTGGAGCTTATTTGGCCCCATATATATGATATGAGTTGGGCCCACAAAGAAATAATATAGGGAGTATCGCATATGTATGCAGATGTTGGTGCAGAAAAGTCACTTATGATGCATATGATGTGTTGGATCAGGAAATAGGAAAGAGTAGTTGTATTTTAAATCATTTGCAGAGGTGATACGGATGTATATTATATTTTTTTAAGCACAGGGGATTATTAGTATTATTACTTCTATTTGATTATTTTCCAAGAATAGGGTAATTGGTAATAATTTTTTAGGACTGGGGATTGAAATTGATTTCTTTAGAAAAAAGGGTGGATCAATTTTTTTAGGAAGAAAGAGGGGATCGGTATGATTCTCCTTTTTTGACCAAGGGGGATCAGTATGATTTTTCCTTTTCAGAGCAAGGGGGATTGGTAATTTTTTCTTCAAAAAAGGGGATCGGTATTTATTTTCCTCGAAACAGGAGACCGGTAATATTTTTCAGAGTAAGGGGATCGGTAATATTTTTCAGAGTAAGGGAATCGGTATTTTTTTCTTTTGAAAAGTGGAATTTAGGTGATTGCTATTTAAAAGGTGTGGGAAATCGATATTAAAAGGGGGGAGTCGGTGATTTTTAAAAAGAAAGGGTTCGATGACTTGCTTAGAAAATTGAGAGGATCAAGTATAAAAAATGGTTTGATGTGGTTTGATACCTGCTGTTGGTGGTGTTGACTATAATTATTGAAATTCGTTTCTTTTGTTGGTGACCAATGTACGATGTTGACCTGATGGGGTTTAGAGTCGTTTAATCGAAATGGGGTTTTGTTCGAAAGGTTCGGTCACTTTGTTTGTTTTGGAACCAGAGATTTATTTGTCCATTTATACTGGGATATAAACTACGAAGTTGTTCTTGATATTTTCTATAGAAGCTATGTATAAACGGGCGATGTATGTCACATGAATTGCAGATTTAATAATGTGAACCTTTTACTATAAATGTTGGATACTTGAGTGAGACGGTGTTGAGAGCTCTGGGACTTTCTGAAAAGGCTAAAGGCTGGAATGCAGAGTCTTGAGTACTATTCTGATTTTTATTTGCAATCCTTTTAATTTGAGACAACTTCATACCTACTTTTATGAGATAACTAGCGGATGCCCGTGAATGAAGTCACAGTTGGAATTTTTTAGAATAAACTTTATGCTTACTACATGTATGGTGAAACTCAGTTGCTGAAAAGAATTCAAAACACATAATTTAAGCATTGGAAGAAACTCCCAACCAAATCTATATTACATAATTTAGAATGCTAAAAAAAACTACACTCAAACTCAAAACCATGTCAAAACATAACTATATGAAATAGATTTGTACTACTTAAATCCAAATTCATCCTAAAATACAAAAATCGAAAAACAAATTTCATTCTAAAAGTGTCGAGCAAAAAAAAGATATTCAAACCAACAATGGAAGATCTATACACCCTAAAAAATTAAAAGAAATGATACACATGAAGGAGGGGAGCACCTTTTGTCTATGCACAAAAAAATGCCAAATAAGGTCCACTCTGGAGGAGGAAACTAAAGATTAGTATTATTAAACACAGTGAAAATAACTACACCATTTTAATTAAGCATTGGAAGAGAATTCCAACCAAATCTATACTCCAAATAGTCGAGTGTCTGCTTTCATTGCACAGAAGAATAAGATAAATGTGAATCTTAAAATTATTTTATAAGTTACATGTAACTCTCATAAACCCCCAATTTCATGACCAACAAAAGCCCCCAATTTCAACCACCCAATTTTGGTTAACTTCCAACCGATTTTGAGTTAAACATATTTGTAAACTAAAAAAAAACAGTTACATCTCCAACAATACAAAACCAACTAGATAAACAAATGAACTATTCATTAGATATCCTGAATCTTGAAATAAAAATATGATCACCAAAATTTAGAAAAGTATTTAAATTGGGGATCTGAAAACTGAAATCCACCACACAACTCCAATCTCACTTTTTTAATCTGTTTAAATGCCCTAATCAGAAACACCTGAATATCCATCCAAACAACAACCTAACACTCCCAAGATTAAAAATCTGAAATCAAAACCAATTTTAAACTAATACTTCCCCGTAATGGCATGCCTATCTTTTGAGGCTAAATTTCTTACGAAAATTAATAAAAAATTAATTCCAACATAATATTAAAGAACAAAATAACGCATAGATAAAACAAAAGCATGGTCATTGATAACATATTTCAGATTCAAGGAGACAGATGCAAAAAAAATAAATATATATTTATATAGTTATAGTTGAATAAAAAGTATGATCAGAGGGAAGAGAATACCATTTGGTTTTAACTTTCAGAACATAAAAACAGTGTTTCATTTTTTAAAATTGAGTTAATCTATAGATGCATAGTCTTCCATTTGGTGCGATGAGGTAATGCTATAAAGAATTAGCAAATACTTTCAAAACCAAAGTATATGAGTTGCACCTCGAGTCAAGGTCTGCTTTCCACTCCTTTTGTTCACATAGTGATTTTACCCCAGTGTTGTATCAAATAACATGTAAAAGTGAGAACTTCATTTGACAATCCTAGTGGTATGATCATGATTTCCAAACAAATTCTAATAAAAAAATTCATACCAAAATATTTTTATTTTCAAAGCTCTATAGTGGAGTGCGATTATATTTTTTTAAAAATTAAAAATGTCCTAATAAAATTGTATTAAGTCAGATGCATATAAGCACAAAGAATTTCTCATTATACTATCATACATTTTTGTTCCAAATTTCATAACACAAAATTGGAAAATGAAAGAAAAAATTGCTTAGATATTGATCAAGTGATATGAATTTGAGACCGTCTCTTCTAGTGTTCAAAGTAAAGTTAATAGAGAAGATATGACTCCTAAGAGAAAAAAATGTGGGGAACATACCATATAACCATGGAAAAAGTAATAAAAAGCTACTACAACTCTTTGAACATTCATATTCACTCCGAAGCCACATCAAAAGAAGTTCAAACAGACTCCTAGTAGAAATTTCAATCGTAATAAAATACAAATAGGAGGCGTTACATTCAATACAAAAATGAATGTGACAATTGGCCTTTATCTAAATGAATTTATTACGTCATTAATAACAAGTGATCATAAAAACAGTTGAAAAAATGAGTTTATTACATTATTAATAACAATTCAACATACCCACAACATACTTTCTAAGATTGCAAGGAATCACAACACTTTTCACAACTACATTTGATCATTATTTTAGTTTTTGACAATGGAATGCTACTAATATATATAAATCAAAAGATAATTCATTTGTCTATCAATTTACTCAAAAAATACCTAAAGGAAGTTGTTAAATATGGTGAAATAACCTTTTACACCCGTGTAACTACCAAGCACGGTGAAAGATTGCAATTGTTCTCCTTGATATAAACATAGTTTGAATCATGACTTCTGCAATTAAATAAAGAGTAATATGAAATATTAGAAAAATAGTAAAAGTAAAAAAACAACTCTTGAATTATGTAGTGGACTTTTTTTCTGATTTAAATTACTAGAATCGGAGAAGCCTTGGATTGAAAAGTTATGATTTGCAAAAAATAAATAAATGAAATTCTTTGTTCACAACACTTATTAGCACACATTATACAACAATCTTAAGAAACACAATAAAAACTCGTGCAACACTCACCTACAGAGCACAATGCACATTACAAACAAAAATTTGCAAATAAAGTGAAAGTTATCCACATAGGGAGTATTTGTAATGGGACTCTTGTATAACCCATGTAACTCCTATACCTATGTCAGGAAACTCATAACAGACTCTGTATACTATCAGGTGTATCCTAGGTTTAAAATCCATGTTAAAACAATAATTTCATCCTGAACCCTTTAGCGAGATAATCTGCTATCCCCATTACCCTGTCTCTTTTCTGTCCCCAATCAATTTTTGCCACGCGTGTTGATTTGCACAGTTAGCAGACAACCCAACAAAATATTATCCAATAAATGAGTGTTGACTATGCAAATCAAAACAAGTGGCGAAAATTGAATGGGGGACATGGAAGGGGACAGGGTAATGGGGACTGATGATACGAGAAATCGTCCACTAGTCATTCTCGTACCAGCAAGTCAAGTGTAAAATATGTAATAAGAAGATAAAGCATGTAAATAGATATAAAATACAAGATATAGAGTGGTTCGGCTATAAAAATAAGCCTACGTCCACTTTGGTGCCACACTCTCATTATATGCGTTTATAGTATATGTTTACAATGTCGTAATAGGCGTACAAATTAGGTGAGAGAAGAGAATACATGTTTGTGATGATTCCGGGAGTGCCAGAGAGGTGGATGCGATGCCAGAGAGTAGCCCCCAAGATGGATCGAGTGGCTGGAGAGCGTCGTGATCTCTGATCTATGTATTGGCACTAGATATAAACCTGAACCCCTATCTCGAGGTGTGGACCTCTATTTATAGAAGGTGTAGATGTTTTATTGTTATTGTGGATGAAAGGGGTTGTGACCAGTTAATATGATTAGACTGGGGCCGCACCTTGTGTATGAGAGGCTGCGGTAGTAGACCAATGAGGCATATAAAAGGTAAGTCCGTAGCCTGTAAGTGATAGGCAGTGGTGGCAAGGATTCGGCACATGCCCATTGTACTATTTCCGCGGCAGAGTGCTATATTTGTCATATTAGGGACAACATATTATATCCCAACCCTTTTAGAAAAATCTACTACTTTAAACAAAATGGAAACATAATAGATACTGAAGAAGGACCACGCTAACTCTTATATTAAATTACTATAGCTCTGAAGATAATAGATCATTATTAAAACAACCCTCGAAAATAGCACATGATATTGGAGAAATGTAAATCTCAAAATCTATCTAAAATTTCATCATATAATTACAAATATGTACCTGGAACACTGGAGTATTGACAAATCCCCTCACCAAACATCCAAAAATCCTTGTGATGTCTAAACACAAATACCCAAAATCTGCAAATAAGTTATAAAACCACAAAACCAAATCATATGAGAAATCTCCATAACTTAAAACCTTTAGAATAGATATACAAAAAAATGAACTTGCACGTATATTGCAAGGAAACCATATACCCCAAACCTAATCTGTTGGACCCAACATTTATTCAAAAACCATATACCCAAAACAAATGTAGTTAGATCTGCAAAATTAAAAAAATGTAACAAATTAGAACTAAATGCACAAATCAGAACTCTACAAACCCGATTTTGAGAAAATATATACCTTGAATAACGGTGAGAGTAAGAAAGAGAGAGAGATGAAAAAAATAGAGAATATATCTGTAAAAATAAAGAAATGGTTAGAAAAAATTACGTCATAATATATAAATGTAAATAGAAATAAAATCCAAAATTTTAAAAAAATGGTTAAATCTGTAGTATGTGAACAAAAAATACTTGTTAGATCTGGATCTGGAAAATTAAAGAAAGTACCTCAGAAAATGAACCGAATCACCAAATATGAAACAAAAACTCTTAAAGAGAGAGTGTACCATGTTGTCAATAACGATGGTACGCGATGTTCGATTGAGTTGAAAGAATGAAGAGTAGATAGAGACGGATGTCTTTTTTCACAATAGAGAGATGATGTAAGGTTAAAGGGATGTCAAAAAAGTAAAAGCCAAGTTACATGAAAAAATTATTTAAGCGGCATAAATGGGTTTTCGAATTAAAGAGAAAGGAGCGTGTGAAATTGGTTTGGGCGGGATTATCAATTTTGGGTTGTGAATCCCAACCCTTGATTATTACATTAGAGATGTGGCCAAATCTCAGCTGCTATTGTGCTTTTATTTTGGATTTCAAAAATTTCCCTACTTTATTATATAGATATCTGAATATGATATAGGAAAAATAATTAAATATCTTGAATCTGACAGATGTCCTCCTATTAAGTGAATAAAGTGACAAGACGCTTGTAATAACCACACATACTTATAAGGTCAAAGGTAAAGTGTCATTTCAAAATACAAAAATGATGTAAAATAAATAAAATAAGAGAAACACCTATAACATAAATCTACTATCGATGCTCCAATATAATATATTATCAGTTTGGGGGTAAATAAAAAAAGAAGTACATGCTTTTGCAGCTACACTGTTTAGATGTGTAAGAACCAGTACAAGAGTTAGAATTAATAATACTAAGATATTTTAACTAAACTAATTGAATAAAATAAAAAGGGTCATGGAAAATTAATGCTCAGAACGAGTGCCCGAAATGAAGGGATCATGGTATAAATTACAAAAATAGACATTGAGAGAATATGATGTGGGCACATATGGTAGGAATAAGCTGTAAAACACAAACTGAATCACATTTATTTTTTAGAATGCTAAACAGATGAATCTGCATTATTTTCTAGCATATGAGTAGTTCACTTAGAATTACAAAATGAACATAAATTAGTCAATAGAAGAGAGATATTAGCGATAATGGAATCAATCTATTTATTTAGAAGATTAATGGAGAGGTATAGGGAGAAAAAGAACGATCTTCATATGATTTTTATAGATTTGGAGAAGGCGTATGATAGGATACCCAGAGATATAATATGGTGGGTTCTACATAAAAAATGAATGACTCGTAGATATATTGATGTGATAAAGGATATATATGATGGGGCCATGACTATAATAAGATCACCAGTCGGAGAAAGTTATGAATTTTCAATTACTGTAGGTGTACAACAAGATTCAGTATTTTAGTTCTTATCTCTTTGCTCTTGTTATGGATGAGTTGACTGGACAAATACAAGATGAGATGTCGTGGTGTATGTTATTTGCAGATGATATTATTTTAGTGGATGAGACTAAGATGGGGATTAATGCTAGGTTGGAATTATGGAGAGAAACTCTAGAAACAATAGGATTTAAAATAAGGAGGACTAACATATAATATGTGGAGTGCAATTTTAATATTAATAGGAGGACAAATGGATCATTTTCATTATTTAGGCTTGATTATTCAGAAAGATGGAGATATTAGTGATGATGTTAATCATAGGATTAGAGCAAGTTGGGTCAAGTGGAGAAGTGCTAACGACGTATTGTGTGATAAGCGTATACAATTGAAGTTAAAAGGGAATTTTTAGAGGACGAATATCACACTTGCTATGTTATATGGGACAAAATGTGCAAAAAATAAAGTGGTGGAGATGCTAATGCTAAGATGGATTTGTGGTAAAACTCGAAAGGATAAAATTAGAAATGAACAAATTCGTGAAACGATAAAAGTAGCTTCTTGTGACACCCCGCCCAATTAAATATCGGGTGATCAGTCCTTTATAAAATTCATAATAGAATGTTCGGTTGGTTCATTCTTAGCATCACTGTCGAAAACTTAAATCCAATTAATTACCTAACATTTAATTAAGATAGTGTCAAAATATTTTCCAATTAAACTTGAAACCAATATTAATTCATTTAATTTCTGAACATAGGATTACAAACCATACACAAGAGATGAATACTGACTGAAACAAATACTGAATAATTAAGACTGGATAAAACTTTCCAGGTCAAAGTCACAAACCAAACCATAATAAATACTTAATCCAACTGAAAAGAACTACAAGGGAAACTGAGTACAACCCCGCTATGAGAATGGGAGACACATGCCCGATCTGAAATATCTGAACTAGGAACTGAATGAAAAGAGAGAAGCGTCTAATCTCAATGACCCGCAACTTCCACAACAGCTGCAGCTCGGCAAACCAACCAAATATCCAAAATCGGTGTCCCTGTGGCTGGGCACCTCTACTAATACATATATATATATATATATATATATATATATATAGCAAAATAGAAAAGAGATGCAAGAATCGGGTTAGAGCTCGATGTGTAAAAATATTTATTTTAGCAAGTATTTAAAATTTGCAATAAAGCAAATATCAAGTGCATGTTAGTTCAAACTCTCACCCGAGTTTCTCACCTCTCAACTAATGTGCACGCCTAACGTACATCAAATCTAACCTAGTTATGCCGTTAACTAACTAGTCTGTCTACCTTCCTATTCTCACATTATAATATGGGAGTTTACTCATGACATTCTAATATATCCTGCGTGTATCTCACTTTTTTTATTATCCAGATTAATGTATAACATTCACGATAGGAAAATTCTCATTATTAAATCCCGTTCCAAATGTTCCAATAATTTACTTTCATACTTTACCAAAAAGTTCGTTATAAACTCACGTATATTATGCTCAGCACAAATATACAAATAGGGCACCCCTAGGCTAAGCTGCGGTGCACATATACTCTGCTATCAAATCCCGATACGTCACGTACATGAGGACTACGTGTTTTGAATCTCTCAGGAACCGTTACAATAAGCAAAATCTCACATATTGAAGGCGAACATAGTTCACATACCCATGGGCCACGCACATACCTACGCTCCCATGGTCAGCTGACTTATTAACTCATAAATAAGCCATTCACAGTCCTATGTCCTTAAGGTACCGATCTAAATCCCCCTAGGCACACAAAGATTAGATGGCCCTGTTTCGAAAGTCGACCTCCTGTGATAGCCAATATGGTAGGTATGTCATACACATAATATATCAAATATAGGTATACACACATCCCATCAAATCAAACGGTATACACGCAACCAAATGTCATATTCCATACTTAGTATTATTATCACTAAATACTATTGAAAGCGAGAGCTTTTCTTAAACAATGCTCTGATACCACTTGTTGAAAACGTGAGGACCCCCAATTTTTGAAATCTTTACTACAAAAAGTAATTTCTATTTCCTTTTAAAGATATGTGGAAGCGAGATGGTTCAACTTAAACAAATTTTAATTTCTTTCCAAATTAAATTTAAACCAAGTGAAATATGATGAAACACACACACAATTTTAATTACACTTAAACACAATTAATTTAATTCAAGTCCTAGAAATTTGCCTAAGTCATATTTTCAATATTACCAAATTAGGACAAACCAATTTTAACAATTTAAGTGACGACTTGAATTAAATTAACATAAACATTACCCAAATCATTTTATCACCAAATTAAACAAGTAGTGATATAAACTTTTTCCTTTTGAAATTTTTCTCTCAAACTCTCTCTTAGAGATGGAATAGTATGAAAAAGTTGGTTTTCCAAAGTTGGTTCCCGTACTTAATTATTCAGTAAAAGATAGTGGGGTAAGGGAGTGGGAAACTTGGAAAAACTGTGTTCGAACAACAATATCGAACGAAGTTTCAGAATGTTCAAATTTCGATTTTTAGCCGAGAAACTTTGTTTTAATGAAACTTTCTGAAAATAAACAACAGTTTAAAATAAACTTACACCCATATAAATATTGTTTCAAGATCCTATATATATATATATATGCATTCATACCTGGGAGCAATGGAACCATGTTGATGACGTAGAAACGAGGTACAATAAACTCGACATTTTAATGAAAGGATGGTCAAGAACTCTATCCGATGACTCAAACGTTTTTTTTTCGGAATTGAGCCAAAACTACATTAAGACTCAATCGGAGAATTGTGTCCTTACAAATCTCCCCCTTTGGATATTCTGGGACAAAAATCAACAAAAATCCTAAAGGGCTGTCAATATCTACTAGACTTAAAAACATCCCACCCAATACTTGACTCAAGACCCAAGGATCAATATCTTTTCCGGTTATGAAAGTTGCCACTTAGAAGAGTTCCTGAACACTTAAGCAAACTATCAAATGCATAAGGAATGTCAAAATATTAAATGCAATTAAAATAAATACTCCCCCTAAATTAATTCTCCCCTTTATAAAAAAAATGATCTACTTAGAAAGACGTCTCCCCCTAAGATAAATCTCCCTAAACTGAGATAAGATTATAATAGGATTAGATACCATTTCCTCCCTATCATTATCCCCCTTTTTTGTTCAGGAATAGACAAAGGATAAAACTAATTTAAACATGATGCATAAGGTGATAAGAACATGATAGCATATAGGCAACAAAAGCATAACTACTCCAACAAATAATAAACAATACCAACTAAGATGCAAGAAAATGATACCAATATGATACATAAAGTATTAAGCATGTGATATCAACAAAGAATGCAACAAGTTAGATACCAATTATGAATTAAAGCACATATGGACTAGAAAGCAAGGCAAAGATAGAAAAATATCATATATATACATAGACTAAGTATACTAATAATGCTCATGCACATATATATATATATATAAACACACAAATGACACAAAATAAAATAAGCTTTTCACACTCGTATGGCAAAAATGTGTCCTATGGAAACGAAAGTGTTGGGGTGTGAACTAGTAACAAATAAATTTAGACCCAATCACTTAAAATATGTTCACGGAGTTCTCATTTGATTTCAAACTTCATCACATTTGAATATAACCTCATGTGACAATATAAATTGAACTTAATGAACAAAAAATACACAATGCATACAAGCCTAGCATGTTGATGATTCTACAAACCAAAAGAGTCATGACAATAAAAGCTCAACTAGGATAAACGGACATTATGCAAACCGTTGATATACCATCCAATCTCCCTCAATAAGCATATATATTTTTGAATGAATATATCAATTAAACATAGGCCTTGGCAATTATTTTTCTTTTTAATGCCATATTTTTCTTTTTAGGCCTTTGGACCACGTATTTCTTTTAGGTCCATAACAAATGGTGGCTTACTATTCGCAAAGGATAATAATTCCTTTCGTAGCCCTTCCTCGTGCACATTTACATATAATATTTTTATTTCTCACAAATCTCACGGACAATGAATTTTGACATGCACTAGTCCTCCTAGGTCACAAATATGTAGATGACAAGATTGGTAGGAGAACACCTCACAAAGCTCAAATATAACATGTGACAATTAAATTTTAAAAGAGCTCGTGCATGTGTGAATAGAGGCATATAAAAATAGAATCCATTTAAATCAACACAAAATCCAACTACTCCATGTAAGCATGGTAAAGAACATAATAAGGATTGACAATCTAAACCAAAAGTTCTAGCGACTTGAGAGCAAAAAAGATGGGATTCAAACACAAGTATATGCCACATAGAGTGTGTCAAACTAAAATACACACACAAAAAAATCTTTTTGAGTTTTTGCCAATTTTTAACCAAAAATAAAAATATGTACTCAAAAGACAAACAAAATCATTTGTATTGTTCATTAATCTTAAATTACTAAAAGGTAAAACAAAAATGATAAAAAAAAAATCTTTTTGTATTTGTCATTTAATGCAAACAAAAATGAAAGAAGTATAATACAAAAGATAAACAAAAATCATAATTCTAGCATGTGATTAAGCATGGAAAATAGACTAGAAAATGATTAAACAAGCATACAATTAACATGAAAATATATTATGAATTATAAAAGCTAAAGTATGCAAACAAAACTAACACATTCAACCTTTATTGCAAGGAAGGAAGCATGTAAAAGTAAATGAGAATCAACAAATCTAATATCTAACGCGTCAAAAAATGATTTTCTAACCCATATAGATGTATATTTAAAAGGATGGGATTGGGGAACTAATGAAATGCTAGACATAGACTTCCTAGGACTTCTTTTGAGATCAAGACAAAATGACCTAAGGTGACCTTTCCTACCATAATGAAAGCATGTGAAAACACGAGGAATGATACCAAAGGTGTGACCTTTTCTAAAGTCCTTGGATAAAGTTGACCCTCTAAAACAAACGATGGTTTTAGCTTTAGCAACGAAAATATTTGAACTATATGAGCTAGAACCATTGCAACTACTACTCGAGTCTTGTAAGTTATTTTTCATTTTTGAAATTTTGGACTCAAGTAATAAATTAGACTCCTCAATTTTACAGGACTCCTTCTTTAAATTTTCTATTACACCTAGAAGGTTATCACGCTCCCCCTCAATGTGAGCAAACTTGTCCCTAAGAGTCTTTTCTAGACAATCACTCTCTTTCTTGGACTTTTCTGAAATATTAAAATTGTAATTTATGCCCATGAGCTTTTCACGAAAAATATCTTTTTGAGATAGAGAGGTTTGCAAAAATTCAACTTTAGCTTTAAAACAAGAATTTTCATTTTCAAGAAATGTAATTCTTTTTGCAAATCTCACATTTAATTCTCTTAAATTTTCATTACACTTATTAAGCCCATTAAATTCCCCTCGAATAGAAAAAACTTCATTATCATTAGAAATGGACAAATTATCATCAAGACGTCCCATAGAGATATAAAAAACAAAATGAGAGTGAGTAAAAAATGAACCACCTAAAAATACAAGGAGCACAAAAATTATAAAAGTAAAAAAATGGATCTTTGACGCGATAAATTAGCGCTCTGGCTCTGATACCAATTTGAAAGTGAGAGCTTTTCTCAAACAATGCTCTGATACCACTTGTTGAAAACGTGAGGACCCCCAATTTTTGAAATCTTTACTCTAAAAAGTAATTTCAATTTCCTTTTAAAGATATGCGGAAGCGAGATGGTTTAACTTAAACAAATTTTAATTTCTTTTCAAATTAAAATTAAACCAAGTGAAATATGATGAAACACACACACGATTTTAATTACACTTAAATACAATTAATTTAACTCAAGTCCTAGAAATTTGCCTAAGTCATATTTTCAATATTACCAAATTAGGCCAAACCAATTTTAACAATTTAAGTGACAACTTGAATTAAATTAACATAAACATTACCCAAATTATTTTAGCACCAAATTAAACAAGTAGTGATATAAACCAAATTTTATCTTGAATTACCTAAGCATGTATGTAATGTGAATAATGAGAAAGATAAAATAAACAATAAATCACTACGCCGCGATGTACGAGGAAAAACCCACACGGGAAAAAAACTTGGACGACCCTAGCCTTAAGTCCACTAAGTATGGTATTTTACAAGTACAAGTAAGATGACATACAACACTCGACTCGACTCACTTCAAGCCCCGACGCCTCTTCTTGTATCGACCTCCGCTTAGTTGACAATCCTGGAATCCACCGGAACCTTGGAATCCACCAATGAGGAACTAGGAAGCAACCGTCAACCACACATAATGCCTTTCACCATGTGAGAATGCCGCAACCAAAAACACGAACTTCTTCTTTATGGGATGTAGAAGGAAACCCAAACGAACTCTTTAATAGGTAGAATAAACCGGTGCCAAAACTCCAAGCAATGTATATATATATATATATATATATATATATATATATATATATATATATATATATATATATATATAAGAAACTTGGAATAAACAATATGGGTGAAACAAAGGTGTTTAAAGGATTTTTCTTACAAAAATTAAACACTCAAACAATGAACTTTTTCCTTTTAAATTTTTTCTCTCAAACTCACTCTTAGAGATGGAATAGTATGAAAAAGTTGGTTTTCCAAAGTTGGTTCCCGCACTTAATTATTCAGCAAAACGATAGTGGGGTAAAGGAGTGGGAAACTTGGAAAAAATGTCAAAAACTGCCATTTTAATTTCCCGTCGGAAATCTCGTTCGAACGACACTTCTAACGAAGTTTCAATGGCCAATGGGGAAATCTCGTTGGCAAACTCGTTCGAACGACATTATCGTTCGAACGACAAACTCGTTCGAACGACAATATCGAACGAAGTTCCAAAATGTTCAAATTTCGATTTTTAGCCCAGAAACTTTGTTTTAAAGTTTTAATAAAACTTTTTGAAAATAAACAACAGATTAAAATAAACTTACACCCATATAAATATTATTCCAAGCTCCTATATATATTAAAATGCGTCCATACCTTAGGAGCAATGGAACCATGTTGATGACGTGGAAACGAGGCACAATAAACTCGGCCTTTTGATGAAGCTTTAAACTTGGCCGCTACGTCTTCAACTTTAAAATGTCATAGGCTTGAAGGATGGTTAAGAACTCTATCCTATGAATCAAACTTTTTTGTCTGGAATTGAGCCAAAACTACATTAAGACTAAATCGTAGAATTGTGTCCTTACAACTATCAACGTATTTTTAAATTACGATATTCCCCCTCTCGTAATATATATAAGGATAATATGTCATCCAAAAATCCTTAATACATAATCATAAGAAGTCCCAAATGTAACCACTAATTTTTATTCTTATAATTTCCATATCGTTAAAATTATTATTGTAAGTATTTATTACTTAATAATCTCGACGCATTTACAATTATGATTATCTCTCTCTCGTAATCTTCAAGGTAAACTCATCCTCCCTAATGTTTGAATCATTACACTAAAATAACTCCAAATATTTCTGCACTATTCTGGGTTCACCGGACACTGGTTTTCCTAACTCAAATTGACTGTTTACTCAAATAGGGGCAAAATAGAAAATTCTCTAAAAATTAGAAATCTCGCTCGAACCAGAATGGATCTCGCTCGAACGACTACGCGCGACAACCAATCTCGCTCGAACGACTTCGACCGACATCTCGCGACCTGGGCTATTTCGTCTTCAACCTTAGACAACCTCATTTTTCACCATTTTTCAACCCTAAAACCTCGAAATTATCATCCCAAACTCCAATCAATCAGTCCCAAATCAAATCCTAACATTTGTAAATGAATTCTAACAACCTAGAATCATTAAATCATTACAAATCGTTAATGAAATATGAAATCCCCAATTTAATTACACAAACCCTAGTTCTTCCAATTTTCATTCAAGAACATATAATTCCCAGATTCGTTCATCACATAAAGTCATCAAAACGTAATTTCAAATCTACATACATGAAGGGTTCAACCTAATTTAATCTCAAATTAAAATCATGTTTATCCAATCTCCAATTTTCATCAATATTATGAACAATATGTTGGTGTTTCATCCCTACACTAACATGAACATGGTTATTGCTAAAGAAAATCAAGTAATAAACACTTGCCTCGATTTTGAAGGTCTGATCCGTTGATGTTGTTGGTATGGATGCGCTCCTCACGTTTTGATATACACGATGGTGGTGGTGGTTGTGCAAGGTGGTGTAAATTGACTCTCCTCCTTTGGAATTTGCTCTCCCTCACCCACTGTGGCTCTCTCTTGATTTTGGTATATCCTAACCCTAATTGTACCCAATTAGCTGATATAATATTTCTCCAATTTTCGTCCATATGATTTCTCTAAAAATCCAAATTACAAAACTACCCCTATCGGGTGTCGGCTTGGCCTAAAAATATCCCGGAGTCCAAATAAAATACCCGGGTAGAGTTTTCTGACTATCTCGACTCCTCCGGACTCAACGGTGCACTCGAAATGATCATACACGTTACTTAAAATAATTTACCTTTATATTCCACTTAATTAGTCTTGACATGACTCACACGCGCGTCCCTGACTTAGTATACCAAAATGTCGTATTTCTCTCTCACGATAAGTTATATAAAATCGTCATTCCATATTACTTATTCTCACAGTAATGTTAATAATTATTAACTTCTCGTCACGCTAGTAAAGATTCAAATTTAATCTAAATTAATAATTAATGCTCACATTTTAATTTAGTTAATCCCATAATAATAATAAATCACATAATTATTTAGATCTTCGAAAATATGGGGTATTACATACTTCCCCCCTAATAACGGAATTTCATCGCGAAATTCAGAGAATAAGGTATTTCTGGTAAGGAAAACTCCGGGTATTTACCTAACAACTCATGTAATCTACGCAGTACCGCCCATATAGTACATTACCGGATACACTTAATAATGAATACCTCACTGATGTTATAATTTACTCTCCAAGCCTTACCATTTAAGTTTCACCACTTAATTTTTTTTTTTGATAATTACTAACTAGCCTCCTACTACTCGCACTAGTAGATTATCAGTATTTAGATATATACGAATTTGTCTTACTACTATGTTTCATCATTAATTTATTCTTGTTTGTACGGTATATACTTTATACACAATATATACTATAAATATTAACACATTTTCGCCATACTGCCTCCGCAATGGACTGTGGAATCCAAGCATGTACGCTACCAGCTCAAACTTAACAATAATAGGAAAAGATCCCACATCACTTGGTACCAATTCCCTCATCCCAACATGCAATAATGCAACTCCCAATCATTTCCATCATGGTTAACGGGCCCTAAATTTCCTCTGGACCTACTAGATTATTGTCCTCCCCTCTATCCAATAAGCACAAGGATGGCAAGGATTGATATATAACGCCTCAAATGGAATCCTATTGATAATGAGCTGAGGGGAGTAGTCTTACACTAACTCCACCAGTGGAAGATATTACACTAAACCTTACCATAACTGGAAATACAACATTCCTCGTAATGTGTAACTAGAACTCGCAGTCTGCCCATTCGCTTACGAGTGTGTTAGGCCGGATGCGTTCGCATCTTGATATTCATGGCCTCCTGAAAACTCTTTCCAATAATCGAGTCATAACTCTCTTGACTCTATCGGACAAAAACTATAATTGTACTCCATATGACCTTACTATCCCAGGAATAATGGTTGAGGTTTACTGTTACACGTTATGATTTGTCCAAACTTGGCATAACGTGAGCTACTTTAATTACCCGACCCACTTTTACCCACATAGGGTCGTGATCCCATTGCGAAGTAATTAACTCTGTAATGGTTCAGGGATTCACTCTCCCATTACTACCGAGGAATTCCTAATGCTGAAGGAACTCAATTATTTCCTGATGGTCCACTTCCAATTGGAGCTCAGTAATGTCTTGCTTTGCTTATGCCATCACTACTACGACTTTATATCATTATGCATTTTACCTTTCTTATAACCACATCCATATCTATGGCTCAGGCGATAGTTTCATCACTGCATGTCGCAAGTCCTTCCCCCTCTCTCTAAGCTTCAGATTCTCATGAACACATGCTTTCTCCATTTTCTATCAAGTAAGTTTCAACTTCCCCGAGTTAAAATTTATCGGATTCTTCCTATACTATCCTTGTGGCAAATCTGGGAATTAATGGTCCTAACTGCCCTAACCCATCAAACAGCTAAGTTCTGAACTCACACTCTTCTCCATTCAGTTACCTCTCGCAATACGCATTGTGCCACAATTCTCAATTATGGAAAATATTATAATTCAACTATCTAGGGTGCCCATACACCCTATGTTTTGTGCATTGCAGCACCACCGTACTAGATGTTTTATATAAATAACAAATTATTCCCCACATACTTGGCATGCCTATATGGTAAGGTCCTACTCAGTCACCCTACCTTTTCCACCTAATCATATCTTAAGTTGTCCCACCGGTCTGCTCGTAGTGTCAACGATTGGTAACATTATCACATATTAATCTTATATGGCTCTATAGGCCTTGGTTTGTAATATAACTATTAATTCACAGTTATAACTACGAATATTGCAATCACTACGATATTAAATCCATGTACTAAAGGCAAACTTCTCCCAACTTCCAACGTTGGCTAAGTTTCATGCATGGGATATCTCGCAAAGAGAAATCCAAACAAGGAACCCCCTCGATACACTACTACCTAACACAGATGGTCATCGTGATCTGTTAAGTCCTTACTTCATAACATATAACCCTGAATTCCCATCTATGAACATAAAAGTCTACTCGTCTACTTTCATATCACTAAAGACGACATATAATGCGGCGCTCTCCTGATCACAAGTTATTAGCGCTATATAATTAAGGAGCTATATCTCTCCTCTCTATAATAAGTCAATATACCCTGAATCACATCAGTAGAACATCCATGGTCACCGGGATCAACATAGTAAGACAAAATACTCACTAAAGTCTACAATACAATACAACACATATGCTGGCTCATCCGTCTTTCGGGTGATGCCTCACTAAAACCATATATTTAAAATTTAAATTTTTTTGTACGATAGTCTTATCACACAATTTACTACCGTTCAAACCCTCGGTAACCAGTAATCGTACAATATAATCACAATATGCTCTACTATCATAACGCTCAAAGGAGCACGAATCGTTACATAATACCATATACAAATTTCTCTTAGTGTCCACACTTGCTCCTCCCTGCAGGTGGCACGAAAATCTCGTTACCAAATGGTAGTCATTTACATAATAAAGCTGTTGTCGCCAGCGTACCCACTAAACCGAATGCACACTCAAATTCTTAGTGTTAACTATTCGCATATGTTGTGACACACCCACGTCACTTGAACTCATCATTTATTCACAAGGATGAAACAAAGCTCCATCAGTCTACCCTGATCGTAGGGTTCCCGTACGCACGTTTTGTGACCCATAATTATCTATATTCGTTATACCTTTCGGATTTCATTCGTTAGATTTTTCCCTTCCTATGTGGTGGGTAATTTATTTTGTTTTACGACTCACCCGCCCGACATCGATACATTGGCCCCATATCTCTAGGCCTCAATTATGGCCTTCCCTTGATTTCCTGGGCCCCATCAACCCTGAAATACGGTATGCTATAGTTACTGAGGACTACGTTGGTCCTGACTAGACCCACTACTCTCGGGTTATTAGTTCTTGGGCCCAATTCTCTTGAATCGATTCCTACATTGGACCTTTTACTTCTCCAACTGGTATGCCTTATAGGCACGATTATATTACTCCCGATACTATCAATTTCACTTCTCAAGTGATCACATTCAATACTAGTAACCCTTAGCTCTACATACAGGGTAATTTCCCTTTCACTGGTCCTCCTGGCCTTGTTGGGATGTCCTTCTCTCGAACCTGGCAGTCTTAACTCCCTGTTATTATTTTCGTTGTTCCTTGCGCTCTACAGGGCATATAGAACACATGGTCGACTCGCTGGTCTTGACTGAATCCATCACCATTTCGTTAAGATTTAATCATATCCTTTAAATAGGTTTGCCCCACTGGGTATACGTTCTGGTGATATTCTACTAACACTATTGAATTGAAACTTACCCTTCGACTAGGTATCAAAACTCTACTGGCTAACTTTCTTCTGGGGCGTTGACATATTCTAATAAACATATACTTTGACGGCATTGACACTAGTCACCTTAGTCGCACCTCCCATTCACACTAGGGCATTCCACGCATGAGTCCATTTCAACTTACGAACCCTTTTTATCTTCTGTGACTCCTACTTCGGTTACGAAGTTTGCTTACCAAGTTAACTCATCCTTTACGATCGGTCCTTACCCGACCAACTGGTGGAAGATTAAACGGTCAACCTACACCCAATATCTCGATTTGATTTTCTATTGTTACTCTTTACCGTTTCTCTGAGCTAGAAAAATTTCTTCTGAATTTAAATTTTTTAGTGTTACTGCACTCTACTTTACACTATTGCCTTTGGATTAGCTCCCTCCATTGGCCCATCACACTTAGATATTACTGTTGGTGACTTCTATCGCGATCACCGTTCCCCGAATGCAATACAACTTTCAATTATTTTCCTCCTCCTACAGTCCCGCTAACGGTCTTCGCTCGTCATCCCATATTGTTCAGAGTACGAAGACCAATCACTCTCGCATATGAATTGGATTCACTAAAATAAATCGTAGGAGAGCGTAAATTGCGTACGCAGTGGAATAAAACAATCCTAAAATAAGGCTCTACATCAAAGAACGCTAACCTGAAATGTAATAAGCCGTACATATCATAAAGGACACTAGAACCCGATGCTCTGATACCACCTGTGACACCCCGTCTAATTAAATATCGGGTGATCAGTCCTTTATAAAATTTATAACAGAATGTTCGGTTGGTTCATTCTTAGTATCACTGTCGAAAACATAAATCCAATTAATTACCTAACATTTAATTAAGCTAGTGTCAAAACATTTTCCAAATAAACTTGAAACCAATATTAATTCATTTAATTTCTGAACATAGGATTACAAACTATACACAAAAGATGAATACTGACTGAAATAAATACAGAATAATTAAGACTGGATAAAAGCTTTCAGTTCAAAGTCATAAACCAAACCATAATAAATACTCAATCCGACTGAAAAGAAGTACAAGGGAAACTGAGTACAACCCTACTAATGAGAATGGGAGACACATGGATGAACTGAAATATCTGAACTAGGAACTGAATGAAATGAGAGAAGCATCTAATCTCAATGACCCGCAACTTCCACAACAGATGCAGCTCGACAAACCAGCCAAGTATCCAGAACTGGTGTCCCTGTGGCTGGGCACCTGTACTAATACATATATATATATATAGCAAAAGAGAAAAGAGACGCAAGAATCGGGTCAGATCCCGATGTGTAAAAATATTTATTTTAGCAAGTATTTAAAATTTTCAATAAAGCAAATATCAAGTGCTTGTTAGTTCGAACTCTCACCTGAGGTTCTCACCTCTCTACTAATGTGCACACCTAACGTACATCTAATCCAACCTAGTTATGCCGTTAACTAACTAGTCTGTCTATCTTCCTATTCTCACATTATAATATGGGAGCTTACTCATGACATTCTAATATATCCTGCGTGTATCTCACTTTTTTTATTAACCAGATTAATGTATAACATTCACGATAGGAAAATTCTCATTATTAAATCCTGTTCAAAATGTCCCAATAATTTACTTACATACTTTACCAAAGAGTTCATTATAAACGCACGTATATTATTCTCAGCACAAATATACAAATAGGGCACCCCTAGGCTAAGCTACGATGCACACATACTCTACTATCAAATCCCGATACGTTACGTACATGAGGACTACGTGTTCCGAATCTCTCAGGAACCGTTACAATAAGAAAAATCACACATATTGGAGGCGAACATAGTTCACATACCCATGAGTCACGGACATACCTACGCTCCCATGGTCAGCTGACTTATTAACTCATAAATAAGCCATTCACAGTCCTATGCCCTTAAGGTACCAATGTAAATCCCCCCCGTAGGCACACAAAGATTAGATGGCCCTGTTCCGAAAGCTGACCTCCTGTGATAGCCAGTATGGTAGGTATGTCATACACATAATATATCAAATATAGGTATACACACAACCCGTCAAATCAAACGATATACACACAACCAAATGTCATATTCCATACGTAGTATTATTATCACTAAATACTATCAACGTATTTTTAAATTACGATATTCCCCCTCTCGTAATATATATATGGATAACATGTCATCCAAAAATCCTTAATACATAATCATAAGAAGTCCGAAATGTAACCACTAATTTTTATTTTTATAATTTCCATATCGTTAGAATTAATATCGTAGGTATTTATTACTTAATACTCTCGACGCATTTACAATTACGATTATCTCTCTCTCCTAATCTTCAAGGTAAACTTATCCTCCCTAATGTTTGAATCATTACACTGAAATAACTCCAAATAATTCTGCACTATTCTCGATTCATCGGACACTGGTTTTCCTCACTCAAATTGACTGTTTACTCAAAAAGGGGCAAAATAGGAAATTCTCTAAAAATTAGAAATCTCGCTCGAACCATAATGGATCTCCCTCGAACGACTTCCATATCTCGCTCGAACGACTTCCACGTGTCGCTCGAACGACTACGCACGATAACCAATGTCACTCGAATGACTTCGAGCGACATCTCGTGACCTGGGTTGTTTCATCTTCAACCTTAGAAAGCCTCGGTTTTCACCATTTTTCAACCCTAAAACCTCTAAATATCATCCCAAACTCCAATCAATCAGTCCCAAATAGAATCCTAACATTTGTAAATGAATTCTAACAACCTAGAATCATTAAATCATTACAAATCGTTAATGAAATATGAAATCCCCAATTTAATTACACAAACCCTAGTTCTTCCAATTTTCATTCAAAAACATATAATTCCCAAATTCGTTCATCACATAAAGTCATCAAAACGTGGTTTCAAATCTACATACACGAAGGGTTCAACCTACTTTAATCTCAAATTAAAATCATGTTTATCCAATCTCCAATTTTCATCAATATTATGAACAATATATTGGTGTTTCATCCCTACACTAACATGAACATGGTTATTGCTAAAGAAAAGCAAGTAATAAACACTTGCCTCGATTTCGAAGGTCTGATCCATTGGTGTTGTTGGTATGGATGCGCTCCTCGCGTTCCGATCAACACGATGGTGGTGGTGGTTGTGCAAGGTGGTGTAAATTGACTCTACTCCTTTGGAATTTGCTCTCCGTTACCCACTGTGATCTTCCTTACTTTGATATTTTTGCATGCCTAACATATCTTACCGAATATCATCTCCCCTCACTTTCAAACTATTATCACATCGGCCCTTGTTCAGGTGCGCTATTATAATGGTCAGGGGGAATTCGCCATGAGATTAGTGGCTCAGCTCAGTGACACTTTATACTGCCGCCTCTCTATTAACACCCAACTCTTGGCTCGTATTTCACATTTGCTCAAAGTGGAAAGAAATAACTTTCACCCCCTCCAAACGTCGATTCCTCTGTTGTTAGAATTGAGCCAAGAAAGCATTTCCCTCCAGTCAATTTTAAAGAATGGGATGGTTTAGTTCGAAATTATTTTAATAGAAAGAACAAAACCTAAAGTTCCATTTTTAGGCAAAAGAGTGTGCTTTCAGTCCTAGAGAAAAACTATAAAACCTTGCAAGCGTTACAACTTTTAGAGAAGGGGTTGTCAGAAGAAATAGAGATGGTTGCTGATGTAAATACGTTGGGGTATGATGGTGAGGACCCGAGTATGGATATTGACGCCGATGATGAGGAGATGGAGATGGAATATGGGGGTGAAAAATGGTCTGATTTTAAAGAAAACATTGTGGTGTGTTGAAGCAAGGAGAGTTTGAAGAGAAGAGATCATCCAAGCTTGCCCAAGCAGATTTTATGCACTTTGTTTCTCTGTTTAAGAAGGCAGGAATTCATTTTTCTTGAGTTGAGGAGTGTCCCCTTTCTCCCTTCTTTTTTGAGTCTACTTTTATTTTAATTTTGGAGATTTAGATATCTATTTGTTTGTTGAGTTTACCTGTATTGGAATATTTTATTGTCATTTTTTGAAAGGGTTTATTATCTTTTGTTATTATGTAATTCATCATGCACCTTAGGGAGCAAGACTGCAATAGCCTCCTACATAAATTATTAGGTTAATCACAAGGACTTACCCTAAGTTATATGATTATCACACATCTCTCCTTAATATTTCTATGCAGTGACCTTTCGTATGTTTGATTTTTTCCCCAATTAGACGACATTTCGTAGCAATTTTACAATTCCTTTGAATGGTAATGTATCTTAAAGGTTCAGGAATTTTCCTTATTCAATTTAATTGAAAAATAATGCTTGAAAATAGAAGAGGGAATGTGTCTTAAAGGTTGAAGAATATTCCTTATGCATTTTAACTGAAAAATAATATTTATATAAAAGAAAAATAAGGATGAAGAGGGGAGTTGACTGTTACAACGTCAATTAAAAGAAGATGGAAGATTGGGAGATAAAAGGTCTGACTGAAACATAAGGTTTCCACATTACATTTCATAAAAAAGGAGGTGTGATTGATTGGCATGTACATTTTTTTAAAATGAGAATAATTCCTTTTGCCCATTTTTTACTTGTTGTTATTTGATTGCAAATATATTTTTGGTATCAAACTTTTGAAATAGAAATTCAAGAGCAAAATATCATTTATCATAACTAATCCATTATTAATTATTTAGTGAGACCTCTTTATCTTTTAGAGTAGACAAAAATATCATTTAGAGTAGACCAAAATATTTAGTGAGACTCCTTTCATCTTTTAGAATAGATCAAAATATCATTTATCATAACTAATCCACTATTAATGATTTTTCTCTTATTTTTGAAAGTCTGCGCTAGCGACACTTCTCACCACCTCCACCCTCCAGTGTCGGAGCTCCGACAGTTGGGAGTGGTGGTGGTGGGTATCGCTAGCGCGCACCTTTAAAAATAAAATAAATAATTAATGGGTAGAGCTATTGGCACTCCTTCAAAATACTCTAGAGCTCCATCTTGTTATCAAATAGAAGAAAAAGAATTCAATTTATAAATTTAAATAACTCTTAACATCGCATTATCTAGTATGTACCTGAAGAACATTAAGATACGACAGTAGAACTTTCCCCAAAAGTAACAAGGTTAAGCCACTAAGAATATTACTGAAGAGTTGCGCGCGCGTTCAAATTAAGAAATTATATAATTAAACTCAGTTTTACCCAATTAAACCCTAAACATGCATCTAGGTGTGATTGAAGAAGATGTAAAACATGCAATAACATTCAAACACACATATGAGAAAAAATCCCCCAAAGGGGATTTTTATTTTATTTTTACTATAGTATTGTAAGGAACGGTTACACGGATTACAACAAAAATATAGTGACACAGAAATACCCGCGGGTGTCGGTTCTGTAGTCGGCGACTGGAACTATCCCTTTCCAGTAGGGCAAGAATGAAGAAGAAGGACGGTATTTTCCACAAGGGTTGAACAAACACAAGGTTGTGTTCTTGGGTTACAAACTGATTCACAAAGGTATGAAAAATTGTGTGAATCAAAACATGAGTCTTAGGACTCAAAAAGGTGAAGGCTTAGAGTATTTAGGACTCTTAAAATCGTCTATGAAAGTCTTGGAAAACAACTCCCCGAAGTTGGTTTAAATAAGAGAACTTGGGCCGAAAAAATCTCAAGACGATCTATTTGATTTTATCTCAGGCGGATCGGTCGGGCTTGGAGGCGGATCGGTCCGACCTCGGACCGGTTCATTTTTAAAAGTGGCTTCATCAGTTTGCATTTGATCTGGGGTATACTGGTTCTGATGCACAGCAGATCAGTCCGGTATAAAGGCGGACCGGTCCGAAGGCGGATCGGTTCATTTTTAAAAGGGACGGACCGGTCCGATTTACCAGAAATCTGATTCCAAGATGAAGATGCTTTGATATTCAGATCCATTGATGTTGATGCGATCTTGAATTTCTTCCACGGTGTAACGTCTTACGACATACAAATAGATAATGAACAAAAATGTCCTTACAAATCTCCCCCTATGTCTATGCCGGTACATAGATAAAAATCCTAATTATCAACTAACAAATTTGCCTATACAAATCTACCCTTCCATGAACCCAAAACTAAAAAGGTACAAATGAATAAGTCTTCATCGTTTGCTCTTCAAGTCTTCAAAAATAATCACAACTTTTCTCATCAGGGTGTGCAATCAATTGATCTTTTAATCTTCGTACCTACACACATGAGATAAGCAAAATACCAAGTGACGTATCGAGTTTGAAATGAGATAAACATATATACCAATTTAACTCAAATACTCCCCCATAATCGGATAATTCTTTCTCCCCATTTTTATGATGTCCCCAAATAGACAAATGAGAAGAATAACTAAAAAAAGCAAGGCCGGGGTCTCACAACTTCAATTTTTGAATTTTTAAAATTTTTTCAAAAAATATACAATAAAGAATCACACCATGAAAGAACACAAAAATAACCAAGTCGATGAGAGCGTAAAAGTAGTGGTGTGATCAAATTTGATAGGAAAATAAATGCATACAAACAGGACATATGTGCACGATGAATATCGGATACTCCTAACGAATGAACTCAAAATCTTCCTTTGGTGTAAAAAGTTGGAAATATTAGACATTGACTCAATCAAATCAACAAATCAAAGCTCAAAGTGATTTCCACCCCAATAACGTCCCAAACTATTTCATGCTTTTTCAGGACTTTCAAGGAAGTGCAAACCCGTTTATATTCTCCAACCAAACTCCCTCAGATTTATATTTTGAATAGAGGTGATCTAAATTCTCAAACTTTGGAGAATTGATGGTGAAACCTAATGGCCCATATTTGGCATATATTGCTTTTTTATTGCCTTTAATGTTTTCGGGCTCTTTTATCCTCTTTGGACCCCGGATAATAAAATTCCTCAATTTTTTAGGTCCTTTGCACTGGTGGCTTAAAATCGCAAAGGCTAAATGAACCTTTTGCATCCCTTCCCCCTTTTCAAATAAACACACAGTCTCACCAAAATGGTTGTTACATGCATTCCAATCTTGTCAAGTTTTATCGCATATTGTTAGTTGTATAGACATAATTGAGATTGAAACACTCAAGCCAATATGTGATAGACAAATACAATAATCAAATATAGCCGTGCATGTGTGCAATAAAGGATATAGGAGTCAAATATGTAGAAAGATATCATTAATCACATCTCAAAGACTCCAAATAATGTAAAGCACATGGCTGAAATGATGTAGCGTCTCAAATCTCTATCAAACAGTCACATGGATAAATGGAATAAAATTGTGACTTGGCTATCTTCAATGCTCATCCATAAAAGGTGCAAATAAATTACAAAAATCTTTTTGTGTTTTTCTAAATTTTTTTATAAAACGAAAATATTTTTGGATTTTTCAAAAGAATAAATAAATAGCTATACAACAAAGCAATAGTACATATAAAATAAACTAGAAATAGGAAGCATATGATATGAACATGAAAAAGCATCTTATCCTAGACACAGACCAACCCCTCAGTCAACAATGCAAATCCCCAAAGACTTCCTAAGACTCTCAAAACTAAGGGAATCTAAAGGTTTCATAAAAATATCAGCTAACTGACGGTCGGTGGGGACGAAACTCATGGATACGACTTTCTCCTCAACTAACTGACGTATAAAGTTCTCGCGTATCGTGATGTGCTTTGTGCGCGAATGTTGAACTGGATTGCGGGATATGTGGATCACACTCGTGTTATCATAGGAAATAGTTATGATGTCTTGTGAAATCCCATAATCCTCCAACATTTGCTTCATCCACAAGAGTTGCGTGCAACAACTCCCGGCGGAGATGTACTCAGCCTTCGCGGTGGACAAAGAGATGTAGTTTTGCTTCTCGCTCAACCAGGAGACAAGAGAAGAACCAAAATAGAAACACCCATCAGAGGTGCTCCTACAACCATCTACATCCCTGGCCCAATCGACATCCAAATAGGCGGACAGACGGTCATCGGTATCAAAGGAATGCCAAATACCATACGAGAGAGTACCATTCACGTATTTAATAATACGTTTTAGAGCAAGTAAATGTGACTCTTTCAGGGACGCCTGATATCGCGCACAGACTCCAACACTAAAGGCTATGTCAGGACGACTAACAGTAAAGTAGATAAGACTACCTATCATACTCCGATACAAGGTTTGCTCTACGTCCTTTCCTAAAGTATCCTTACTAAGCTTGGTAGTGGTACTCATAGGTGTACGTGCATGCTTAGCGGAGTCTAACCCAAATTTCTTCACTAGGTCTCTAGCATACTTAGATTGGGAGATGAACATCCCATCCTCTAGCTGACGAACTTGGAGACCAAGGAAGAAAGTAAGCTCACCAACCATGCTCATCTCAAACTCACTTTTCATCTCCTCCTCAAAGTGGTGAGCATGTTGGGAGCATGTGAATCCAAAGACTATGTCGTCCACATAGACCTGGGCAACCAAAATATCACCGTCGTCTCTCCTGACGAATAATGTCATATCAACTCCCCCTCTCTTGAACCCACGGGCTAAGAGATAGGAAGTAAGCCTTTCGTACTAAGCACGAGGTGCTTGCTTCAAACCATACAAGGCTTTCCTCAGATAATAGACGTGCTCCGGGTGCTTAGGGTCTTCAAACCCTTTTGGTTGTTCCACGTAAACTTCCTCCTGTAGAATGCCATTTAGAAAGGCACTCTTGACATCCATCTAATATAACTTAAAGCGCAGATGACATGCGATGGCGAGTAGTAGGTGGACGAACTCAAGGCTCGCAATAGGAGAAAATGTCTCCCCAAAGTCTACACCTTTTATCTATGTGTAGCCTTGAGCGACCAACCTAGCCTTGTTTCTGATTATGGTACCATTTTCATCCATTTTATTCTTAAAAATTCATCTGGTACCTATCACATTAGTCTCACTAGGTCGGGGGACAAGTTCCCAGACATTATTCTTTTTAAACTGAAGCAACTCATCCTGTATAGCAGATATCCAGTGTTCATCCGTGAGTGCTTCTTTATGATTCTTGGGCTCGACTTTGGACGTGTAGCAAAAATGGCTAACAATGTTCTCGAGCTGAGCACGAGTCTTGACCCCAAGAGTGGGATCGCCTACAATGGAAGCTGGGTCATGACTCTTGCGAACCCAAGAAGGTGTGTCCCCTAACACAAGAGTAGGGTCCACAGAGTGTGGGCGAGGGACAAGTAAATCACTGCCAGAAAAGTCCTCATCCTCACACTTAAGGTTAGGATCAATAATCGTCGGAGGTTCGTCATCTTGTACGGTGACGTTTATTGACTCCATAACCTTAGAGCTCTTCAGATTAAAAACTCGGTATGCTCTACTATTCGATGAATCCCTTGCAATATTCCCTCGTCGCTTTGGGAGTCAAACTTTCCTAATTGCTCTCTATACCTTAGGATGTAGCATTTACTCCCCAAAACACGGAAATATGCAAGGTTGGGTTTCTTGCCAATCCACAATTCAAAAGGCGTCTTAAGTGTGTGTGGACACAGGTAAACCCTATTCACCGTGTGGCATGCAGTAGACACTGCCTCTGCCCAAAATCTCCTAGACACGCTATGACCTAGAAGCATAGATCTAGCCATTTCTTGGATCGTCTTATTCTTTCTCTCAGCAATCCCATTTTGCTGAGGAATCTTCACATAAAAAAACTCATGTTTGATCCCAAGGCTATCACAGTAAAAATCTACCTTTGCTTCCTTAAATTATGTGCCGTTGTCACTACGGATCCTATTAATAGTGACTCTATGTTGATTTTGTAGGACACGACACTTGGACGTTAAAAACTCTACAACATCGAATTTCTCCCTTAGAAAACCTACAATCAAGTATCTGGAGAAATCATCCACCATTACAAGGATGTACCTCTTACCACCCATACTCTCAGTACGAGTAGGACCCATAAGATCCATGTGAATAAGCACAAGTACACGAGAGGTGGTAATGGAATGCAACTTCCTATGGGGGCTACGAATTTGTTTTCCAACCTGACAGGGTAAACAAACCGTCAAAGTTGGCTTTCCAAGTGATGGTAAGCCACGTACTAGGTCCCTTTTAGCTAAACGAGTTAGATCTCTAACGTTCACGTGACCTAGACATTGGTGCCACAGATCCATAGGAGTGATCGTGGCACTGTTGCAGACAAGTGAGGATGTGGGCTCAGTCCCATAGCAATTATCCTTTGTCCTCACCCCTCGCACTAAAAGTTTACCGGCTTGATTATAGACTTTACACGCATCCCGATCAAACTTTACGGCAAAGTCAGCATCGCATAGCTGGGTAATGCTGAGAAGGTTTGCTTTCAAACCTTTGACGTACAAAACATTCTCTAGCATAGGAAATCCTGGTAACTCTACAGTACTACGTCCTACAATGCTAGACTTGCTCCCATCTCCAAAGGTCAGTCTGCCATCCTGATAATCCTCAAGAGACATAAAAAATGAGGCATCACCTGTCATATGTCTGGAGCACCCACTATCAAAATACCACTGTGAGGTATTATGTGCTTTGAGAGCGATATGAACAACAAAGGCCTTTTTAACTTTCTTAGGTACCCAATAAGTGGTGACCTTTTGTTTACCTTTGTTGTTGTTGGTTTTAGCCGGAATGTGAGAATCATTCACTGACGGCAAAGACATCCGTCAGAATTCCTCCATCAAACTCTGTGATGTGGCAGCTAAAAACTCAACTCGCTCTCTTACACTGGTAAAATCATCAGTATGATGCAGTGAAGCAGTAGTACATCGTGTCCGACCCATACTATAGCAAAACTCCCTAAGGTGGCCTTTTCTTTTGCAATATGTACAAAAGAACATAGTCAAAGGCGGACCTTGGTTTGCTTTTCTTGGTCAAACTCCCCTTCGAGGTTTTTGACGATGGCCAAAATGAGTCGTAGTAAACTCAGGAAATGGTCCAGGTGCAATTTGGGATGTGGAGGCACCATCATAATCTATTCCTTGCCTATCACCAAAACCTAAAGCGGGGCCGAGGATCATATTTTCCATCTTTCCAGATCTGTCCTCGATTTGAACCTTGACTTCCCGTGCTCTCTCAAGATCAAGAGTAAGCTGGGATACAAGGGCTTCAAGTTTCTTCCGAGTCTCCACGGAGGAATGTAGCTCACTCATAAGACTAGCCACTTGTTTAGTCAAGTCCCTTCTCTTTTTCTCAAAATAACTCTCTCTTTCTCTAAATAAACTCTCTTTCTCAACACAGGCAGACTCACTCTCTCTTAAAGTAGTGCAGGTGAAGGACTCTCTCCCTCTCTTTCTCGCTTTTCTTAAGTCTTCCTCTAAAGTGGTGATCCTAAGAACTAACGCTTTGTTACGCTTTTTAGTTTTAAAAGACCCAGAATACGCTCTCACTTGCATCATCCTCCCCCTCACTCACATCGGTCTCACTGTCGAGGTGTCCCTGTGAAGCAGCATCCTCATCATCGTGAGGAGAACTAGAAGTACTCACATGACTAGCCATGAATGCGGTGAAGTTACACTCATGCGGTGATTCATCTCTTGAATCCACCGACTCGACCTCACTATCGTCACTAAGGGTAGCATTTAGGACAACTTTGCCATTTTCTCTGTTCAGCCTAGTAGCACACTCAAAATCTCTATGACCCCTACCGTCGCACTCAAAGCATCTCTCACTTTCCTTCTTAGGAGGATCTTTAAAAACTTTTTCATTTTTCTTTTCAAACTTATTTTTCTCAAACTTCTTTTTATCTTTAAAATTTCCATTTTTCTTGAATTTGAGAATTCTTTTGAAATTTTTAGCAAATAGGGCCAAATCATCTAAGTCAAAATCACACTCAGAATCTGACGTATCTGTCTCTCTTTTTCTAGATGACTCTCTATTTCTTGCCGAATCCTCACTCTTTCTCTCCTGGGCATTAAGTATAATTTCCTTATCTTTAGACTTGACAGATTTAGGAAACATATCAATTTCATACATTTGCAAGTCTCCTACAAGTTCTTCCAATTTAAGCGTATTTAAATTACCCATAGAATTTAACACAGTGACTTTGGGGATAAAATGCTTAGGCAGTGATACAAGAATCTTTTTAATAACTCTAGCATTAGGAATGTGTTCACCATGATTAAAGCTAGTGTTAACAATATTAGATAGTCTAGCATAAAATTCATCAAAACATTCAGATTAAAGCATGGTGATTGTTTCAAATTGAGTTGTTAAATTTTGCCATTTAGACTCTTTCACAGCATTAGTACCTTCATGGGTAAGTTGCAAAACATCCCATGACTCTTTTGACGTGGTGCACGACGCGTTTGAACTCATCAGGGGTGACAGACCTAGAAATGGCACTTAAACCCTTAGAATTAAAAGATGACCATTTAAACTCTTCTTTTGTCCAAGTAGTGACAGGTTTTAAATTGGTCACGTTTTCAAGAGTGACGGAGGGAGGTGTCCACCCCCTTTCAACCAAAATCCAAAAACGTTTATCAATGACTTTTAATGCAGATCGCATGCGAGCTTTCCAGTATGCATAGTTTTCCCCGACAAAAACTGGCATTTTATTATATAACTTCTCCATTATGAACACACTCATTTTCAAATACGCGATAAATTAGCGTAACCTGCTCTGATACCAATTTGAAGAGTTGCGTGCGCGTTTAAATTAAGAAATTATATAATTAAACTCAGTTTTACCCAATTAAATCCTAAACATCCATCTAGGTGTGATTGAAGAAGATGTAAAACATGCAAGAACATTCAAACAGACATATGAGGAAAAATCCCCCAAAGGGGTAAATTTTTTTATTTTTACTATAATATTGTAAGGAACGGTTACACGAATTACAGTAAAAATACAGTGACACGAAAATACCCACGGGGGTCGGTTCTGTAGTCGGTGGCTGGAACTATCCCTTTCCACTAAGGCAACAATGAAGAAGAAGGACAGTCTTCTCCACAAGGGTTGAACAAACATAAGGTTGTGTTCTTGGGTTACAAACTGATTCACAAAGGTATGAAAAATTGTGTGAATCAAAACACGAGTCTTGGGACTCAAAAAGGTGAAGACTTAGAGTATTTAGGACTCTTAAAATCGTCAATGAAAGTCTTGGAAAACAACTCCCCGAAGTTGGTTTAAATAAGAGAACCTGGGCCGAAAAAATCTCAACACGATCTGTTTGATTTTATCTCAAACGGATCGGTCCGGCTTGGAGGTGGATCGGTCCAACCTCGGACCGGATCATTTTTAAAAGTTGCTTCATCGGTTTGCATTCGATCCGAGGTATACTGGTTCTGATGCACAGCGGATCGGTCCGGTATAGAGGCGGATCGGTCCGAAGGCGGATCGGTTCATTTTTAAAAGGGGCGGACCGATCCGGTTTACCAGAAATATGATTCCAAGTTGAAGATGCTTTGATATTCGGATTCGTTGATATTGATGCGATCTTGAATTTCTTCAATGGTGTAACGGATTACGACATACAAATAGATTATGAACAAAAATATCCTTACAATTACTATACAGAAAACTATACAGTCCCAACCTATCCAAACAGGATTTCGAGAGATCTCATTCCAGGGTAATGACTCTTGAATAGGTCTAAGGGCTATTAAATGTGTAAGGACACAAATTTTCAATTGAGTCTTAATGTAGTTTTGGCTCAATTTCGGACAAAAATATTTGTGTCATAGGATAGTATTGAGTGAGTATCCTCCAAGCCTATGACATGCAAGAGTTGAATACGTAGCGGCCAAGACTTACAAAGCTTCATCATTGCCAAGTTTCAAGTGCCATGTTTCTACGTCATCAACATCATATTCCATTGTCTCCAGAAGGTATGAAAAAATTTCTCTCTATATATAGGGAGACTTGAAATAATTTTTTAAGGGGTGTAATTTTATTTAAAATGAATTTTATTTTCAGAAAGTTATTTTAGAACTTTTAAATAAAAAGTTTTGGGGCTTAAAAATGAATTTTGAACTTTCTGGGATTTCGTTCGAATGAGTTTGTCGTTCGAACGAGGTTTGCCAACGACTTGTCACTAGAACTTCGTTAGAAAGTTCGTTCGAACGAAATGTCATTCGAACGAAAATGTCGTTCGAACGAGATTTCGACGGGAACAATTTTTGGCATTTTTTTTGGCATTTTTCCACTACTTTGTCCCCACTAATCTTTGACAGTTTAAATCAATTTCGGGACTAGATTTTTTAAATAAACTTTTTCAAATTCCTCCATCTCCTAGAGAGAGGTTTTAGAGAGTTTCAATTCCAAATGAAAAGGTTCAAGTTTTGAGTGTTTGTCTTTTGAGAAAAATCCTTAAACACTTTGTTTACACCCAATTGTTTAGTTTATCCAAGTTTCTTAATATATATACTTTGCTTGGAGTTTTGGCACCGATTTTATCTCTATTATTGGAAGAGTGTTTGGATTTGCTTCTACATCCCACAAAGAAGAAGATCATTGTTTTGGCTGTGGCATTCTCGTATGGTGAAAGGCACCGTGTGTGGTTGGTGGGTTCCTAAAAGTCCGATCGGTGGATTTCGAGACCGCGGTGGACCTCTGTGGTTATTCACTAGGTAGAGGTGTGTAAAAGAAGGAGTGTCGGGACTTGTATGGAGTTAAGTCTAGTGTGGCATATACTTGTGTTTGATTCCCTTCTTTTTCGCTTCCATGTGGGTAGAACTTTTGGTTAAGATTGTCAATCCTTAAAATGTTCTTTACCATGCTTACATAGAGTAGTTGGATTTTGTGTTGCTATAATGGATTCTATTTTTATATGCCTCAATTCACACATGCACGAACTCACTTGAAATTTTAACTTCATATGTATACTTGAGCTTTGTGAGGTGTTCTCCTGCCAATCTAGTCATCTACATATTATATGATCTAGGAGGACTAGTGCATGTTAAAATTCGTTGCATGTGAGATTTGTGTGAGATATAAAAAATGATGTATATAAATGTGCACGGGGAAGGGCTCCGAAAGGAAATATCATCCTTTGCGAGTAAGCCACTGTTTGGAATGGACCTAAAAGAAATACGTTTTCCAAAGGCCTAAAAGAATAATAGATTTAAAAGAAAATATTTGTCGAGGCCTATTTTGTTTTGTTGATTTACTCATTCAAAAGATTAATATAATATGATTAATTTGAGGAAGTTTTGGATGATATATCAACGGTTTGCACAATGTCCATTTATCCTAGTTGTACTTTCAATGTCATGACTCTATTGGTTTGCAGAATCATCAAAAGTCTAGGCGCATTATGTATGTTTATTCATTGAGTTCAATTTATATTGTCACATGAGGTTATATTCAAATGTGATGAAGTTTGCAATCAATTGAGAACTCTGTGAACATGTTTTAAATGTTTGGGTCTAAATTTAATTACTACTAGTTCACACCCCAACACTTCCATTTCCATACGACAACATTTTTTCCATACGAGTGTGAAAAGCTTATTTTATTTTGTGTCATGTGTGGTGTTTATACCTAGTATATGTGCGTGTGCGTTAATGATATTTATTATGTTCTCATATACGAGGTATTCTATTTGTCTTTGTCTTGCTTTCTAGTCCATCTATGCTTCTACTTCATAATTGGTATCTATCTTGGTGCATATTTTGTTGATATCACATGCTTAATATCGTATGTATCACATTGGTATCATTTTTTTTGCATCATCGTTGGTATCCTTTATTATTTGTATGGATTAGTTATGATTTTGTTGTCTATATGCTTTCATGATCTTTACACTGTATGCACTTTAGTTTTATTAATTCTATCACCTTTGTCTATTCCGGAACAAAAAGGGGGAGAATGATAAGGGGAGAAATGGTATCTAATCCTATTGTAATCGTATCTTAGTTTGGGAGATTTAACTTAGGGGGAGAGCGCTATCTTCATAGGTTGATCATAGTTGATAAAGGGAGAATTAATTTAGGGGGCGTCTTTACTTTAATTGCATTTTATATTTAGATATTCCCTATGCGATGTTTTTGAGTCTAGTGAGCTTGATGGCCCTTTAGGAGTTTGTTTTGGTTTTTGTACCGGAATAGACAAAGGGAGGGATTTGTAAGGACACAAATTTTCAATTGAGTCTTAACGTAGTATTAGATCAATTTTGGAAAAAAACATTTGTGTCGTAGGATAGTATTGAGTGAGTAGCCTCCAAGACTATGACATGCAAGAGTTGAAGACGTAGCGGCCAAGACTTATAAAGCTTCATCATTGCCGAGTTTCAAGTGCCATGTTTCTTAGTTTGGGAGATTTAACTTAGGGGGAGAGCGCTATCTTCATAGGTTGATCATAGTTGATAAAGGGAGAATTAATTTAGGGGGCGTCTTTACTTTAATTGCATTTTATATTTAGATATTCCCTATGCGATGTTTTTGAGTCTAGTGAGCTTGATGGCCCTTTAGGAGTTTGTTTTGGTTTTTGTACCGGAATAGACAAAGGGAGGGATTTGTAAGGACACAAATTTTCAATTGAGTCTTAACGTAGTATTAGATCAATTTTGGAAAAAAACATTTGTGTCGTAGGATAGTATTGAGTGAGTAGCCTCCAAGACTATGACATGCAAGAGTTGAAGACGTAGCGGCCAAGACTTATAAAGCTTCATCATTGTCGAGTTTCAAGTGCCATGTTTCTACGTCATCAACATCATATTTCATTATCTCCAAAAGGTATGAATGCATTTCTATATATATATATATATAGGGAGACTTGAAATAATTGTTTAAAGGGTGTAATTTTATTTAAATGAATTTTACTTTCAGAAAGTTATTTTAGAACTTTTAAATAAAAAGTTTTTGGGCTTAAAAATGAATTTTGAACTTTCTGGGATTTCGTTCGAAATTGTCGTTCGAACGAGTTTGTCATTCGAACAAGAATTTCGTTCGAACGAGGTTTGCTAATGACTTGCCACTGGAACTTCGTTAGAAAGTTCGTTCGAACGAAATGTCGTTCGAATGAGATTTCGGGGGAATAGTTTTTGGCATTTTTTTGGCATTTTCCCACTACTTTGTCCCCACTAACTTTTGACAGTTTAAATCAATTTCGGGACCAGATTTTTTATATAAACTTTTTCATATTCCTCCATCTCCTAGAGAGAGATTTTAGAGAGTTTCATTCCAAATGAAAAGGTTCTAGTTTTGAGTGTTTGTCTTTAAAGAAAAATCCTTTAACACTTTGTTTACACCTAATTGTTTAGTTTATCCAAGTTCCTTAATATATATACTTTACTTGGAGTTTTGGCACCGGTTTTATCTCTATTGTAAGGACATTTTTCTCATGTCCAACATGTTACATTTATGTATGTCGTACGCCGCTACATTTGGCACGTCACCTCACGATATCACATGACGGCCTCTATCTAAATTTCGAGAATCAAGCATTCAACATCTCCATTAATGTGTCCCAAATATGCCTCAACGACTTCACGTTCCGTGATTTTAGGGACTTAATGCAAGTGGTACGCAAGAGAAATCAAAACAGTGAAAAAAGGCACGATAGGAGAGTTCAAGGGCATTTTTGTAATTTCACATCCATAGTTCGGAGGTATGGTCAACTGGAAAGTTGAAGATCTCGCCGTAAGGAAGTTATTGGAAGAAACGGAACCTCAATCCGAGCTACGGTGAAGGAGTTATGACCTTTTGAAGATGGAGAAAATTCCTTAAAGAATGTTATTTTTTTTAATCCCCAAACCAGAGAGGTACCCCAAACCGCATGGGGAACCGGTTCGGGGTACACCAGAACCGGTTCGGGGTACACGCACAGAATCAGTCCCAGTTTTTTAAAACTCTTTTGGTTTCCTTATAAAAGCCAACTTCGGGGGAGCTGTTTTGCAAGACTTTGATAGACGAATTTGAGAGTCCTAATACCTCAAGTCTTCATATTTTTTGAGTCCCAAGACTCATGTTTTGATTCACACATCCTTTCCAAATATTTGTGAATCCTTTTGCAACCCAAGAACACAACTTTGGTTTGTTCAACCCTTGTGGAGAAGCCGTCTTTCTTCTTCATTGCTGCCCTCCTGGAAAGGGAAAATTCCAGCCGACAAACTTGTGGAGAAGGCGTTTCTCTTCTTCATTGCAGCCCTCCTGGAAAGGGATATTTCCAGCCGCCGACTACAGAATCCGACACCTGAGGGTAATTCTTAGTCACTTGTATTTTCATTGTAATCCAAAATTGTACTGTTACAATATTATAATGAAAATAAATGGTTTTGCCCCTTTGGGGGATTTTTCCTCACAAGCATGTGTTTGATTTTTCCTGAAATTGTTTGTTTTATCCTGAATGCTATATTTTATTTGATAAATCATCTAGATGCATGTTTTAGGGTTTAACTAAAATTTGGGATTAATTAAAATTGGATTTTATTTGAGAAGTCGCAATATTTTCGCTGTAGCGATTCTACAAATTGGTATCAAAGCGGGTTACGCTAATTTACTGCGTGGTCCTGATTTTTTGAGGATTTACTTTCTGATACAATTTGTCTACTCACGTTTTCAAATTGGTATCAGATCCTGTTGCACTAAGTTATTGTGTTTTGATCCTGATTTTGCACAAAAATGGCTTTTGATGGTTTTGATGATCTTCGATGTCAAATTTTTGAAAAAATTAATTGGAAAATTCACACGAACTCTTGTTTTAAATCTTCTGTTGAAAACGAATCTGAGAGGTGTCCTTGTTGTGAGGGTGTTGGTCACATGTTACATGAGTGTACCACAAATTTAAAGAAGAAATTGAATAAACCGATTTCTCATGTTTCTACCCTTAGTGATTGTGATTCGGAAGAAGAAGTTTTTTATGCTTCTAGGCGAGAGTTTCCCATCCAAGTGATTAGTGATGATAGTGAAGGTGATGGGAGTGTGGATGAAAGTGAGGAGGAAAGTGTAGATGAGCGTGACTTGCAAACTGCTTTCAATGAACTTTATGCTGAAACTTTGAAAACAAAGAAAGAAAATTTGAAATTGAAAGCTCAATTGAAAAAGTGTGCCATAAAAAATAATGATTTTTTAGTTGAAGAACTTAGGGCACATGAGAAAATTTTGAAAGAGAATCTTGAGTACGTCGAGGGTGAGAGAGATAGTCTTAGAGGGTTGATGGAGACTATGAAAAAGGAGCTTTTAGAGTTTGAGGATTCTAAACGAGTACTTGAATCTAGGATAGGTGATCTTGAGGTGAAATTGAAAGATTCAAGTAAAGTGAAATTTGATTTGGAGTCTAGGTCTGAAAAACATGATAAGATTTTAGGCACAGTCGAGATAAAAAAGGATAGGGGTGGAATTGGTTTTGAAAAATATGTTGCACCCATTCCCACATGTGTGAGAGAGCCTCCTAGGATTGTTAAGAAAGAGGCACCTAAGTTTTTTAAGAAAGCACCCCATAGGAACATCGTGAGAGAACCTCCTAGGATCATTAGGAGAGACCCACCTAGGCAAATTCGGAGAGAGCAACCGATAAATTTGAGGAGAGGGCCACCTTTAGGTAACACAAACCGCCCGATTTACTCTTGCACACATTGCGGTAGGCAAGGTCACCTTAGGCACTTTTGTTATAAGCTTTTAAATGGACCTAGTAAGGTTAATGAAAGAATAAATTCGATTCCCAAAACCCCCACACTCCGTTACACATCAATTTGGGTTAGAAAATCGGATTTAGAGGCTTATGGTTTATTTGTCCACGATTCCCGTTTGCTTGCACGTAATTCACCCCATGTGAAATCTTTTGGTTGATTGTGATTGCATGTTTGTCATACACTAGTTGTGGTTTCATGATATATTTTTACTAGTGTGATGACTTTTACTTTTTGTATAATTTTTGTTTTTGATAAATTTTTTTTTGAAAAATATAAAAAGATTTTTTTTGATAAAATTTTTAGAAAAATCCAAAAAGATTTTTGTTTTTTTGTTTGCACCGTTTATGGATGCGCACTTAGGATGACCGAGTCACAACATTATTCCATTATTTTCATGTGACTATTTGATAGTGTTTTGAGACAATAGGTCAATTCATCTGTGTGCTTTATAATGTTTGGAGTCATTAATATGTAATTAAGTGTTACTTCCTACATGTTTGACTCATATTTCCTTTATTACACACATGCACGAATTTGTTTGATTATTGTGCTTGTCTTATCACATGTTGGTCGGGTGTTTTCACTTCAATCCTGTCTTTAAAACGAACCAAGCGCAATAATTTTTATAAGGAAATTGTGCATATAAGAACCATTTTGTGAGTTTGTGTGCTTTGTTTGAAAACGGGGAAGGACTGCGAAAGGTTCATTTTGCCTTTGCGAATACTAAGCCACCGTTAAATTGGACCTAAAAAATGAAGGAATATTATTATCCGGGGTCCAAAGAGGTTTAAAAGAGCCCGAAAAATATTTAAAGGCAATAAAAAGACATTCATGCCAAATTATGAGCCATTTAGGATTTTGCACCAATTCTCCAAAGTTTGAGAATTTAGATTACCTCTAAAAGAAAATATATATGAGGGAGTTTGGTTGGAGAATTTAAACCGGGTTTGCACGTCCTTGAAATACTTGAAAATGCGCTACATAGTTTTGGACGTTATTGGTGTGGAAATCATTTTGACTTTGATTTGTTGATTTGCATAAGACGATGTCATCTAAATTCAACAATCTTTTCACCTAAGGATACTTTTGATGTTCATTCGTTAGGAGTACACATATGCATCGTGCACATATGATTGATTGAGTTGATTTACCTATCGAATGTGTTCACACCCATTCATTCCATTTCCATGACTTGGTTGTTTGAGTCTAAATCCATGGTGTGATTTTTTTGTCATATTTTTTTCAAATGGTATCAATTTTTGGTAAAGATTTTTTTGAGTATCTCTTTGCAAGAACGCGTTTTCCATCTGATTGATGCTTTGTTTTGAATACCGTGAAACCCCGATTTTGCTTGTTTGATTCATTCTTCTTATTTGTCTATTTGGGGACATCATAAAAAGGGGGAGAAAGAATTATCTTATTTTGGGGGAGTTTGAATTTTGGGGGAGTTTTTGAGATTTAACTTATGCTTTTTGTATAAATTAGTATCTATGTTTATCTCATTTCAAACTCGATATGTCACTTGGTATTTTTTTTCTTTATCTCATGTGTGTAGGTACTACATTGATGATCACTGAATTGCACACCCCGATGAGAAAAGATTTGAGATTTTGAAGATTGAAGATTTGAAGTTTTAAAGATTTGAAGAACAAACGATGAAGACTTATTCATTTGTATCTTTCCTGTTTTGGGTTCATGGAAGGGTAGATTTGTATAGGCAATTTTGTTATTTGATAATTCGGATTTTTTATGTATGTACCGGCATAGACATAGGGGGATATTTGTAAGGACATTTTTCTCATGTCCAACATGTTACATTTATGTATGTCGTACGCCGTTATATTTGGCACGTCACCTCACGATCTCACATGACGGCCTCTATCCGAATTTCGAGAATCAAGCATTCAACATCTCCATTAATGTGTCCCACATCTGCCTCAACGACTTCACGTTCCATGATTTTAGGGACTTAATGCAAGTGGTACGCAAGAGAAGTCAAAACAGTGAAAAAAGGCACGATAGGAGAGTTCAAGGGCATTTTTGTAATTTCACATCCATAGTTCGGAGGTATGGTCAACTGGAAAGTTGAAGAGCTCGCCGTAGCTAAGATACTGGAAGAAACGTCACCTCAATCTGAGCTACGGTGAAGGAGTTATGACCTTTTGAAGATGGAGAAAATTCCTTAAAGAATGTTGTTTTTTTTTAATCCCCAAACCAGAGAGGTACCCCAAACCGCATGGGGAACCGGTTCGGGGGGGAAGCGGTTCGGGGTACACCAGAACCGGTTCGGGGTACACGCACAGAAACAGTCCCAGTTTTTTAAAACTCTTTTGGTTTCCTTATAAAAGCCAACATCGGGGGAGCTGTTTTGCAAGACTTTGATAGACGAATTTGAGAGTCCTAATACCTCAAGTCTTCATATTTTTTGAGTCCCAAGACTCATGTTTTGATTCACACATCCTTGCCAAATATTTGTGAATCCTTTTGCAACCCAAGAACATAACTTTGGTTTGTTCAACCCTTGTGGAGAAGCCGTCTTTCTTCTTCATTGCTGCCCTCCTGGAAAGGGAAAATTCCAGCCGACAAACTTGTGGAGAAGCCGTTTCTCTTCTTCATTGCAGCCCTCCTGGAAAGGGATATTTCCAGCCGCCGACTACAGGATCCGACACCTGAGGGTAATTCTTAGTCACTTGTATTTTCATTGTAATCCGAAATTGTACTGTTACAATATTATAATGAAAATAAATGGTTTTGCCCCTTTGGGGGATTTTTCCTCACAAGCATGTGTTTGATTTTTCCTGAAATTGTTTGTTTTATCCTGCATGCTATATTTTATTTGATGAATCATCTAGATGCATGTTTTAGGGTTTAACTAAAATTTGGGATTAATTAAAATTGGATTTTATTTGAGAAGTCGCAATATTTCCGCTGTAGCGATTCTACATCTATCATTGGAAGAGTGTTTGGGTTTGCTTCTACATCCCACAAAGAAGAAGTTCATTGTTTTGGTGGCGGCATTCTCATACGGTGAAAGGCACCGTGTGTGGTTGATGGGTTCCTAAAAGTTCGATCGGTGGATTTTGAGACCGCGGTGGACCTCCGTGGTTATTCGCTAGGCAGAGGTGTGTATAAGAAGGAGTGTCGGGGCTTGGACGGAGTCAAGTCGAGTGTTGTAAGTCTTACTGTCTTGTACTTGTTATACCGTACTTAGTAGATTTGAGGCTAGGGCCGTCCGAGGTTTTTTCCCATTGTGGGTTTTTCCTCGTACATCGCGGCGTAGTGGCTTGTCTTTTTATTTTATCTTTTGCAAAATCACATTAGATACATGTTTAGGTAAAAAGATAAAATTGGGATATTTAATTTGGTGCATGTTTAATATTTGGGTAAAGTTAATTTAATTCAAGTCATTAATTTTATTGAATAAAATTTGGTTTGTCCTAATTTGTAAAATTGAATATTTATTGTTAGGCAAATTTCTAGTACTTGGGTTGAGGTAATATGTTAAAGTGAAAAATGTATTTGTTGATTAATTTAATTTCACTTTGAGTTAAGTTTAATTTTATTTTGAAAGTAATTAAAATTTGGTTTTTGAAAAATTTGTTGAGCCATCTTTATTCCGCATCTTTAAAAGGAAATTGAAATTTCTTTTTTATAAGATTAAAAAATTAGGGATTTTCATTTCCATCAGAACGCGTCTGCAACAATTCAAGGAATGCCTAGGGCCAACATACTCAATGGCCATCTAAGTGTTCAAATCTACCGGTCAACAACAATTCAAGAATCCAGAATCACGATGCAAATAATAACGCTATATATTAGAAATTCAACGTATATGGTTTTAGATTTCAATATACCTCATTGGGTATAAATAAAAAACAAATGTGTAAAAATTACACAACATTATACCCAATTTCAGATTTACACAACACTATACCCAATTTCTGTTTTATACCCAATTTAATTTTTAATTTCACATTTATACAACAATATGCACAATTTCAAATTTATACCGAATTTCAAATTCTCATTTACACAACAAAAGGGGTCTAATTTCAGGTTTGTGTCTAATTTTTGTAAACACCAAATTAATCACACACATAAAATCATACACACACATGCACACACACGCACACACACACACACACACACACACACACACACACACACACACATATATATATATATATATATATATATATATATATATATATTTATTTATACACACACACATACACACAAAGGGGAGAGAGAGAGAGAAGAGGGAAATGAAACGGGGGAAAAAAAGCGCGTAGGGTTTTTAGTCAAGACTTTTGTCACGAATGTGTCAAGGTCTTTAATCGTGATCAGTCCATGACAAAACCTTGCCACAGATTTATCACGGTCAATAACCGTGACAAGGGTGGCTGAGTCAAGGGTGGAATTTTTGCTTTTTTGGTGTAGTGTACGCCATTTAATGTTCTTCTTTTTAACCATTACTACATTAGCCTACCAGTCTGGGTATTTGACATATTCTATTAAATGGGCCTTCTGTAATTTATCCACTTCTTCTTGGATAGTCACATTCTTTTCGGGACTATACACCCGTCGTTTTTGCTTGATCGTCTGGGCATCTATGATGATGTTTAGTCCGTGATATATAAAGTTTGGATCAATTATTGGAATGTCTTCATGGCTCGAGGCAAACACACTTTTTCGCTCTGTAAGGAACGCAATCAGTTCTTAATTGATGGATGGTGCTAAGGTTGAGGAGATTTAAGTTGTCCCATTTAGTTTTTCATCATCTAGTATGATTGTTTATATGGCTTCCACAACTTGTCCTTTGGCCAGATCAACTTCCTCCCGAGGATCCAAAGTATTAATATGGTAAATGGTGGTGGTTTTCTTCAACTCATCTTGGTCGACTGAGGTATAGTAGCAACCTCTAACCTCCACCTGATTGCATTTTACTATGTTGATGCCATAGTGAATAGGGAATTTCAAGCACTGATGAACTGTGGATGATGCCGCTTCAAATTTTTTAAGCCTGCCCTGTTGAGGATAATATTGTAGACTGATCAAACCTTCTTGTCTAGGATGAAGAAACCAATCTCGGTTCTTCTAGCTGGCTAAGTGCTGATTAAAACTTCCAATTTGATAGTTCCCAAACGTTTGCAAGCTAAAATCGATCTTAAAACCCGTGGTCCAATTGCGGGTAGGAACCAATCACCGTTTACAACCCGAGTAGCTTAAATAGAGCTACTAAAAATTACAAAATATTTAAACAATATGTGAGGAAAGATAAACTCGCAAATGATACAAGTTTTGATACGAGTTTATCTTTCAATGAGACTTCCAAAAGGATATGATATAAGCTCTAGTCTTCTCTTGAATAATAGTAGAATATAATTCTTGTGCTCTTGATTCTCTCTTAAAAGATAGGAAAAATATAATTTGTGTTGCTATCACAAAATGTGTGATATGCCCCAAATGTGAGACATCAACCTCGGCTGAGGACATGGCCGACGTTGGAAGGGCCATGGGTCAATGACCAACAACCTCGATCATGGCAAGGTCGGCCATGGACGAGGTTACTACCAACCTCATCAAGAGAAGTCCCCACGACAGGTGGAATAGTTATTCATTAGATAATTCAGGGACTCGCAGCCTCGGCTAGGAGTTGGTCGGGGTTACAGAAGCTTAACCTCTATCAAGGCCAACTTTAGCAGGGAATCAACCAATGTTTCTCACATGTTCCAGCTTACCCTTCACTTACCTCACCTCGGCTTCACATAAGTCGAGACCATTTTGTCCCATCTCGGATTGAATAAACAGCTAGACCTTACCAACCTCGGACTCTTCTAGGCCGAGGTTGAAACCAAGCTCAGATGGCCGAGCTCTTATTGGCATATATGTGGATAAGGACACGTGGATACAAATCAGTTATAACAAATCATTCCCCCCATGTGGGGGGAATATTTCATCATCATTCTCTACATGTGACAGGGACAGCTGTGTTCATTGCATTGGCTAGATCAACACACACATGCTCATTGCATGCATAGGGGGTATACTACACCTCCCAGCTACTATATATACTTGTCTTCTCCTTCTTAAAGGGGATCCCAAATTAACAACCCTAGCTGAAACTCTGTCCAAGTATACAGTAGAGAGAGAAAGCTTGAGAGATTGTATCTATGGCCATTAGATCCCTCATACAGTTATATTAATCACACACTCGCACAGTGGACGTAGGCCTGATTGGCTGAACCACTTAAATAATTGTGTTCATCCTCATCTCCTCACCTCAATCTCTTATATTTACTATATACCCTTATACTGCCATTGTTAACACTGAATTGAGCTCGTAAACACCTTGAAGGGTGGTGTTATTTTCAGCATCATCATTTTGGCGCCGTCTGTGGGAACTTGGAAGTTATCTCTTCCTCATATGTTGCTTGGCCTCACCGAAGACTCTGGTGGTGAACCAGGCATCCCCCCTAGCGCGGAGCTGTTTCACCATTGAAATAGGTCCTGTAAGGTATTAAGCTCATTTACTACACTAACTCTTTTGTACTAACACATGGCACCGGAACTACCACCACCTCTTCCACCGCCTATAGCGGGGGACCTAGCTCCAGCCAGGCACCACCCCAATCAGAAATGGTGGAAGTGGCCACAGTCTTGAGGTCTTTGACTGAAACACAACAAGAAAGCTCAGCCAGAATATGATGAGGCCACCTGGAGTCTCACCGAAAATGATAACTCCGGCGGCGGTTCAGCCTCATTCTAATGCCAGGGGACCACCCCAGGCACCGCGAAAAGACCAACCTGCACCCCAACGGAGGAGGGACATTGCTGACCCTAGGCGCTTGTGCTTGGGGAGGCAAGGAAACCCTTGCCCTGAGGACAGGTATGATGATCTAGAGGCGGAAGATGTCCCAGAAGATTGTTGGGAGCCGTATGAGGTTTCGAATAACACAGTTCGTCCTATCCAACGGAGCCAGGGTTGTGAAGGCAAAAGAGGTGGAGAGGCCCAGCAACGAGGATCATCTTTTGATCGACTGATTAGAGGGTCAGCCTTTGAAAGGCTCGGCCTCGTAAATGACCTAAGACAGAGGTTGTCAAGGCCGAGAAGTGCAGCTGGCTCACAAAGGGAAGAGAGACAACATCGGCCTCATCAAGGACGAGAAAGAGACCAAGAAGAGGTCAACAATAGACGTTGTGTCGTGGATGGGGAACCCTCAGTACACCCCTTGGAGGTGGATGGGGATAACCTCGGCCAGGCCGACGTTACAAGACCATAGAATGACTCCATCCAACGCCTTGAGAACAAGATAGGATACCTCATCAAAAGTCAGGATCCATTACAAAGAGGATTCTCAAAAGGCTCTCCATTCGTGGCTAAGATAGTAAGCTTACCCACCCCAGCCAAGTTTAATCCCCCCACAGTCACTCCCAAGTATGATGGTAGCACCAATCCAGTACATCATATTGAGATATACCAGTCAGCAGCGGACATTTACTCAATACTAGATGAGATGAAGTGCTGTGCCTTCTCCGGAACCTTGACAGGAGCAGCACACATATGGTTTACATCTCTTCCGAAGAATTTGATTGAGAACTTTAAGGGCTTGGATGAACGGTTCATTCACAACTTTTGCTTTGGGGTAAGACCTCAAAAGAAGACCACACATCTGATGTATGTCAAGCAGGGCAAGCACGAGAGCCTAAGAGACTACATCACCAGGTTCAACAAAGAAAAACTTGAGGTTGAAGATTACGAAGAGAATATTGCCATGACCACCCTTATAGGAAATCTTCAGAAGGGAAAGTTGTTGTGGAAACTTGCGAAAGACCCTCTAAAATCCATGGCGGAGCTATTGGTAACTGCGGGGAAGGTCATGAATGTTGAAGAGGCCATGGCCGCCAAATACGAGGACAAAAATGGCGGTAGTGGCGAAAAGTTCCAGAGAAAGAAGGATGGAAAGAAGAGGCCATCTGAGGACAAGTTTGCACGTTATACACCTCTTACAGTAAGTTGCGAACATATCCTCAATGAGATCAAGAATAACCGATCCCTGAGATGGCCAAAGAAGCTGAAGGCTCCTCCACATAAGAGGAACCAAAGCTTGTGGTGCGAATTCCACCAAGACCATGGCCATATAACGGACAAGTGCTTCGCCTTGAAGGATGAGATCGAGAAGATGTTAAAATCTGGAAAGTTGAGGAAGTATGTTGATGGGAAGGCTCCCAAAGGCGGAAGAGATGACCCTAAAAAGAAGAGAAACGACAGTTGTCGTGATAATATCCTAGTAAGAAGAGATGGTGAATCAGACGGAGACGACGAACACGATCCAGACCTCCCGCTAAAAGATGACAACGCCCCAGTGAAGAGGGTTGGTATGATTTCCTTTGGCATTAGCACCATATGCGGAGGACTTATGGGAGGTGGTAATGAGGTTGCTGACAGAAAAGCTCATGTGGTCGAGGCCAAATTAGTGACCAAACTTGAAGTGGTAAACCTAACGTCTTCCGATACTTCACAGAAGAGAAAGAAGGTAGACATGGACACTCTCGTAATTGGTTTCTCCCGATTAGACTTCAAAGGCATCCTAACCCCACTTGATGACCCTTTGGTGATCATGACAAGGGTTCATGGATGTGAGGTGCAGAGAATTATTGTAGACGGAGTAAGTTCGGCAGATGTGATGTTCTGGCCTTGCTTCAAAAGCCTAGGCCTTAGCATATCTAGGCTGATACCCTATCATCATCCGTTAATGGGGTTCAGCGGGGAAAAGGTACATCCACTGGGCATGTATGAGATGGACGTATGAATGCGTGATGAGTGGACTAAGAGGTTAACTCGGAAGATCAATTTTTTTGTCATGGACGAAAATGTCTTCTCGGCCTATAACCTCATCATAGGAAGAGTAGCCCTTAAGGAGTTTGAAGCCGTGCCATCGACGATCCACCAAATGCTAAAATTCTCAACCCCTACGGGGTAGGTGAAGTGCAGGGTAACCAGACCATAGCACGAGAATATTACTTCAACTCGACTGAAGAGAGGGAGGCCCATAAGAGAGCTACTACTACTTATAACATCGATACACTTGACCCTAAAGTTGAAACGAAGTTGAAGAAAGGAGAGGCTGCGAAAGAGGTAGAATCCATTGTCCTCAATGAGGACGAACCGGAAAAAACCGTCCAGGTCGGCAAATCCTTGAAGGAAGAAATCAAAGAGGAGCTGATAAACTTCCTGAGGAAGAGGCAGAGTGTCTTCGCTTGGAGTCACGCACACATGCTTGGCATCAACCCCTAGGTCATATGCCATAAACTCAACATGTCTAAGGATGCAAAGCCAGTCAAGAAAAGATGAAGAGTCTACTCTAGGGAGAAGTACGACGTCATCCGAGAAGAGGTTAGAAAGTTAGAAGAGGCTGAATTCATCAGAGAAGTGGTATATCCGGAATGGCTATCAAACGCAGTCATTGTGCCCAAAGCCAATGAAAAGTGGAGAATGTGTGTAGATTTTTCTGACGAGAACAAGTCTTGCCCAAAAAATAGTTACCCCTTACCCAGGAACGATCAGATAACAGATGCAACTTCAGGACATGAGCTCATGAGCTTCATGGATGCGTATTCAGGCTATAACTAAATCTTCAAGGATGTCGAAGGCTCAGAGAAGACAACCTTCATTACTGATAAAGGGACGTATTGCTACACGGTGATGCCCTTCGGATTAAAAAATGCAGGGGCAACATACCAATGCCTCGTGAATAAGATGTTCGAAGACCAAATAGGTAAGACTATGGAGGTGTATGTAGACGATATGTTGACGAAGAGCTTAAAGGCCTGCACCCATGTGGCAGACCTAAAAAAGACCTTCAATACCATGGACCTGTACAAGATGAAACTCAATCGGGCAAAGTGTGTCTTCGGGGTAGGAGCTGGGAAGTTCCTTGGATTCATCGTAAATCAAAGATGAATAGAGGCGAACCTTGAGTAAATCAAGGCTTTGCTCGACATGAAGACACCTCGGAGTATCAAGGACGTTCAAAGGCTCACTGGAAGAGTGGCTGCGCTCAACAGATTTATTTCCAGGGCAATCGATAAGTGTCTTCCGTTCTTTAAGGTGCTCAGAGAGGCCTTCAAGTGGGACAAAGGGTATGATGAGGCCTTTGATCAACTCAAGTCATACCTTGGACTCCCTTACTCTTATCTCGGCCCATAGCAGGAGAGAAATTATACGTCTATCTAGCAGTCTCTGAATCGGCTATAAGTGCGGCCATTGTACGGGAAGACGCTGGGATTCAGAGACCAGTATACTTCAACAGTAAGTCCCTTCAGGGATCTGAGCAGAATTATCCTTGCATGGAAAAGTTAGCCTATGCCCTGATACATGCTTTTAGGAAGATGAAGCCCTACTTTCAGGCCCATTCCATGGTCATTCTCACCTACTCCCCGTTAAGACAGGTCTTCCATAAACCCGAGAAGTCGGGTAAACTGATGACCTGGGCCATTGAATTTGGGGAATATGACCTTGCCTATCAGCCTAGGATGGCCATCAAAGGGGAGGCACTGGCAGATTTTGTTACAGAGTTTACATGGGAAGATGTCGAGGGTGATAATGGCACAGAGGCCATAAAAGTATCAAACAACGATGTCTTTCGATAGCTGGAAGAGGTTATGCCCAAAAAATTCAGAAATGGGGTAGCCGAGAATGAGGAAGACTGGTACCTCTTTAGGCAGGGAATTATGTTAGAAGAGGGTTTCTCATCAGATAAAGACATATGGAACCTCTTCGTCGATGGGCCCTCCTATGAAAGTGGGAGCGGTGCGGGCCTGATACGTTCAAGCCCGGATGGCACCAACATCGAATATGACCTAAGGTTTAACTTCAAGGCATCGAACAACGAGTCAGAATACGAGCTTCATCTTCCTATGATAGCAGGCCAAGGATACGAGCTTCATCTTCATCTTCATCTTCCTATGATAGCAGGCCAAGGATACGAGTCAGAATACGAGCTTCATCTTCATCTTCATCTTCCTATCGAATATGATAGCAGGCCTCTCCTTGACAAGGATCGTAGGTGTAAGACGACTCTTCCTTTACAGTGACTCAAGGTTTGTTGTTAATCAAATATTGAGGGTTTATGAGGCCAAGGATGAAAGGATGGCCAAGTACTTGAAGAGGGTGAGGACAATACTCGAAGGCCTCGAAGAGGTAAAGATGAAGAGGGTACCTCGGCAAAATAACAGCCACGCAGATGCCTTAGCAAGGTTGGCTTAAGCCACGAAGACAGATGTTCGTAGGACAGTCCCCGTCGAGATCTTGCTCAGAGCAACCATCGAAGAGGTTAGTAATCTTTGTCTCAATTTGGACCTAGGGGACTCATGGATGGATCCCCTTATCAGATACATCAAAGAGGGGGTACTAACGGAGTCAAAGTTAGAAAGGAGGAAATTGAGGTACAGGGCAACAAAGTTCTCAATAGTGGGAGATGTCCTATATAGGAAGGGATTCCTATTACCTCTGCTCATATGGGTCCATCCAATCGAGGTCCCCCACGTCTTATGGGAGGTACACGAGGGTTATTGCTCCAGTCACATAGGAGGAAGACCTTTGGCGAAGAGGATTGTCACGCAAGGGTATTGGTGGCTGGCCCTGGCCAAAGATGCTGCAACTTATGTAAAGAGGTGTGATAAATGTTAAAGATTCTCCACGATCCCCCATCAACCTCATCAGCCTATGACGCCTATCAGTTCCCCTTGGCCATTCGCAATGTGGGGGATTGACTTAGTAGGTCCCCTACCGAGGGCTGCAAATAATTACAGATTTTTTATAGTTGCCATTGATTACTTCTCTAAATGGGTGGAGGCAGAGCCGATGATCATGATTATTGAGCGAAAGACCTTCCAATTCATTTGGAAGAACATCATATGCAGACACGGCCTCCCAAACACCCTCATTTAGGAAAATGGAACACAGTTCAAGAACTCTTCCCTGGAAAAATACTGCAAAAGAGTTGGGATAAAGCAATTTTTCTCTTCTCCTGGCCGACCTCAAGCAAACGGTCCGATCGAAGTCACAAATAGAACGATCCTTGACAGGATCAAGAAGAGGTTGGAGGAGGCTAAGGGAAGATGGACTGAAGAGGTTTATGCTATTCTTTGGGCCTATAGGACGACAATTAGAGCACCTACGGGGGAGACCCCGTTTATGTTATCACATGGCTCAGAGGCCATCATACCGACAGAGGTTGGACTCCCCACTCATAGGGTGCAAACTTATGACCCTGAGAAGAATGGTGAGGAGAGAAAGCTCGACCTAGACTTGATCGAGGAGAGAAGGGAAGACGCAAAAATCAGGTAAGCAGCTTACCAACAAAGAGCAGCAAAATTCTACAATCAAAGGGTAAAATCAAGGCCCATAGCTGTAGGTGACCTGGTGCTGAAGAAGACGTTACAGAAGGCAAACAAGCTCACCCAAATTGGCATGGCCCTTACAAATTAATTGAGGAGGTTGTTCCAGTAACCTACAGGCTAGAGAACCTTGAAAGGGAACCTTTTAACAATCCTTGGAATGCTGCTCATCTAAAAAAGTATTACATATGATGTTGCTAGAGCTTTCATATAAATGTATCATCTTATGAAGAGATCATTAATGAGAAGATCAAATTCCTGTGTCAATTCTTGGTTCATTATGCTCGATGGGAAATTTATGGGGATAACATCTAAGTTGATGACCTCAGACCTTATAACATCATTATTTGGTGACAAGGTCTGAGGTCAGACATCATACTTGGATGACCTCAGACCCTTAACATCATTAATTTGGTGAAATTATTTATGGGGATAACATCTTAGTGATGACCTCAGACCCTAACATCATCATTTGGTGACAAGGTCTGAGGTCAGACATCATACTTGGATGACCTCAGACCCTTAACATCATTAATTTGGTGAAATTACTTATGGGGATAACATCTTAGGTGATGACCTCAGACCCTTAACATCATTAATTTGGTGAAATTACTTATGGGGATAACATCTTAGGTGATGACCTCAGACCCTTAACATCATTAATGTGGTGAAATTGTTTATGGTGATAACATCTTAGTGATGACCTCAGACCCTAACATCATCATTTGGTGACAAGATCTGAGGTCAGACATCATACTTGGATGACCTCAGACCCTTAACATCATTAATTTGGTGAAATTGTTTATGGGGATAACATCTTAGTGATGACCTCAGACCCTAACATCATTATTTGGTGACAAGGTCTGAGGTCATACATCATACTTGGATGACCTCAGACCCTTAACATCATTAATTTTGTGAAATTGTTTATGGGGATAACATCTTAGTGATGACCTCAGACCCTAACATCATCATTTGGTGACAAGGTCTGAGGTCAGACATCATACTTGGATGACCTCAGACCTTTAACATTATTAATTTGGTGAAATTATTTATGGGGATAACATCTTAGTGATGACCTCAGACCCTAACATCATCATTTGGTGACAAGGTCTAAGGTCAGACATCATACTTGGATGACCTCAGACCCTTAACATCATTAATTTGGTGAGCTTATTTATGGGGATAACATCTTAGTGATGACCTCAGGCCCTAACATCATCATTTGGTGACAAGGTCTGAGGTGAGACATCATACTTAGATGACCTCAGACCCTTAACATCATTAATTTGGTGAAATTACGTATGGGGATAACATCTTAGATGATGACCTCAGACCCTTAACATTATTAATTTGGTAATATTGTTTATGGGGATAACATCTTAGTGATGACCTCAGACCCTAACATTATCATTTGGTGATAAGGTCTGAGGTCAGACACCATACTTGGATGACCTCAGACCCTTAACATCATTAATTTGGTGAAATTACTTATGGGGATAACATCTTAGGTGATGACCTCAGACCCTTAACATCATTAATGTGGTGAAATTGTTTATGGGGATAACATCTTAGTGATGACCTCAGACCCTAACATCATCATTTGGTGACAAGGTCTGAGGTCAGACATCATACTTGGATGACCTCAGACCCTTAACATCATTAATTTGGTGAAATTATTTATGGGGATAACATCTTAGTGATGACCTCAGACCCTAACATCATTATTTGGTGACAGGGTCTGAGGTCAGACATCATACTTGGATGACCTCAGACCCTTAACATCATTAATTTGGTGAAATTATTTATGGGGATAACCTCTTGGGTGATGACCTCAGACCCTAACATCATCGTTTGGTGACAAGGTCTGGGGTAATACATCATACTTGGATGACCTCAGACCCTTAACATCTTTAATTTGGTGACATTACTTATGGATATAACATCTTAGTGATGACCTCAGGCCTTAACATCATTATTTGGTGACAAGGTCTGAGGTCAGACATCATACTTGGATGACCTCAGACCCTTAACATCATTAATTTGGTGAAATTATTTATGGGGATAACATCTTAGTGATGACCTCAGGCCCTAACATCATCATTTGGTGACATGGTCTGAGGTAAGACTATTTATTTAGTTTAAACAGACATCATTACAACAAGACTTCAGAGCTGAACATCGCGTGGCAAAGAAGCATTCAACAAATTAACAAATGAAGAAATAAAAACCCTCCTCAAAGGTTATCATTCAATTGTAAAATGCAAAAATGTAAGCTGACGATGTTCTTCAGAGGTTACAACTAATTAGGGGTTACAAAAAAGTAAAAAAGCTTCACAAAAATAGCCTAAGGATTTGAAGGTCGAGTGCTGGCATCCTCGGCCTGATTCCCCTGAAGGACGTTGGTAACCTCAGCCCCATCATCTCTGGGGTTGGCTCCTTCAGTCTCTATAACATCCTGTGGCCCAGTCTCTGCTGGGGAAGTATTTTCCTCTTCGACCTCCTGAAGGGCTTTGGCAAATTGGGGGTTAGCAAAACCCAGACCCACGAAGTCAGAGGCTTTCAAGCTACCCGACTCCTTCTCCTTAGCCATAATACCTCTCTATAGGTACTCAAAGGCGAAGCTGATGAATTCATCGGAGAATTTGTATTCAGCCAGAATCCTCTTAGAGGCATCCTCAAGGGTTGCCTTCATCGCAACGTCAATTTTCTGCTGGAGAACGTCGTCCTTGGCCTTCAAGGCAATAGTGTGGTCCTTTTTAAGCTTTGAGATCTCTTTCTCCAACCCTTTAACCTTCTTATCAGACTCCTCAGAGACAGACTTCAGACGGTCTACCTCTGCATTCAGAGAGCTTTACACCTTTTCAGCCTCTTGGCCTTTCTGGATGAGGGGCAACTTCTTCAGAGTCCAGTTGACAAGATGATGCATAGCAGCGAGGCCCTACAAATCATGTGGTCGTGTATATAAGTTGAAATTCAAAACAGAGGTTACACTTGAGCTAAACTGAAATTCGAAGTTATACTTGAATAGACCTGTGAAGGCCAAACTCAACCAACAAAGGAGTGTCCATAGATCGACAAAAGCGTTTGTCAGCATCGGTCATAGCAGAGCTGATGGCATCCAACACCTGCAAACTGTGGACTATGATGCTATCATTAATTTTCAGTTGCTCTATACGAGCAACCAATGTATCCTCAGAGGAGATGGGGATGGCACGATCTCCCCCTTTCTTCTTCTACCTCTGATCCTCAGGGGCAGGGGTAGCAAGCTTCCTCTTCTTAGTGGCCTCAGCCCTTGAGGCAGATGGAGGGGGAGGAGGAGCAGTCAGACCTGCCTTTTTGACAAGCCTCGTTAAACTTGGTGCTGCCATTTCCCATAGCTTGTCAGATAGTCCCTTCGGACGCTTTGCAAAATAGAAAGGTCTGAGTTAGAGAATCAGATACACATATATTCAGAGGTATAACTTGTTGAAATAAGAAACTTACCGAGTACTGTAAGAGGACTTCCCCCTAAACCAGCCTCAGAGAGGAAGGAGGGGGTCATCAGGTGTTCAAATATTACGAGCAGACCATGCGCCCCCTGATCCTGAAGGTCTTTAACTTTCTGAAGATTTTGCTGGCTTAGACCAGGGTCGGCCTTAGCAGCCATTATGACCTTTCCCCATCTTATAGGCATCCTCAGCTCTAGTGAGGAAAAGGGGGCACATGGGCCAAATTCCCATGGCCTTGAGGCAAAGAAATAGCGTGGCTTCCAGTTATGGTTAGAGGTTTGAGTTATCTGAAGCATCTTCTTTTCAGGTTTTTGAGCTACAAAATGATAATAGATCAGATGGTTTCTAGCAGATAAAGGGACATAGCATCATGTAAGACTTGGACAGGAAGGTCTGAGTGATGAACAACCCTCTATAAGACAATAGCTCTAATTATCACCCTCCAAGCATTGGGTGACAACTGGAAAGGGGCCAAGTTGATATAGGTCAATATAGACCTGATGATTGGATGGATGGGTAGACGAAACCCTAACTTAAACATCTGCTCGTACAAGCAGATCTCAGTCTCCTGAGCTTTATGGAGGGGCTTATGGAATATAAGTATCTGAAGCAAAGAAGGTCGACCTCACTAACTGTACTCTCAATCTCGGCCACCTCAGAGATGTCAACATCGCACTCAGCATCATCATCATCATCATCTAACTCAACGTCGGCCTGAGCAGACGATGGGGCACCACTTGGAAACCTCTAAGCGAACTCAACCCTTATGACAACCGACAAGGGTATGGCTTCAAGGATTGGCGGAACCGCTACACTCGGCCCAATAATTTCAACCTCAGAGGAAGAGGTTGATGTGCTTGAACTTTTGTGGGTCGAGGCTCGACTGGAAACCTCCGCTTGATCAGGGGCCTGATCTTGCCAAGTTGAGAAATTCATAGCCTCTTGAAAAAAGTCCACATACATAGGGTCTGAGGAGGATGACTCAGACTCAGACATTGGCGAGGGTTCAGCAAGGACCTCTACTTGGTTAGCTGGTTCGAATGGTTCAGGATATACGACCTTCAGAGGTGGTGGAAAGATAGGTCTGAGGGGGAATTCCTCTGACCTACGAGCTTCCTCCTGCGCTCTCTCTATTTGCCTAATTTTCTCTAAAGTCTTCTCTCTGAGAGAGTGGAACTCCTCTAAGAGTTGGTAAAGGGGTCTGAGCATAAGAGGCAGACCCTACACTTACAACTCGCCTAAACAACAAACAAAGACTGGCAAATGGAATGATGCAATTAAGGATCAAACTATCAAATTTTGAGCAATATCCACGAAGAACACACAAGAACAGTTCGACAGAAAAATGAAGATCTCATCAGAAATCTCTTAAAGCTCACCGAAAAAAACAAAAGCAATACCAAGGTAGAAAAATGAAAGAAGAAGGGATGGCAAGAGGTACCTGAGGGAGAGAGAAGAGAAGCAGGGGAAGGAGCACCAAAACGCACTTTGAAACTAAGAAGTTCTTCTAGAGAGAGAAAGTTGCAGAAGTTACTCGAGGCTGGAAAAGGAGAGAAATGAGGAAGAAAGAGAAGATTGGGTGTTTAAACCTTAAGTATAGGAGCACACATCCCAAGGCCCATCATTGCCTTGGGAGCCCAAAAGACAACCATCATCAAACCTGTCAGGCATGCTACCTGCTCCAATGGTTGACACTTGTCAAGATGATATTTGACACCTGAATAAATCCAACCTAGAATTGATACACCCTTTAGATACCTGACCATACCGGTAACTAAGGGCTAGGGGGTAATTGATATGCCCCAAATGCACCACCTCGGCTCTGAGACATCAAGCTCGACTGAGGACATGGCTGACATTGGAAGGGCTATGGGTCAATGACCAACAACCTCGGTCATGGCAAGGTCGGCCATGGCCGAGGTTACTACCAACCTCATCAAGAGAAGTCCCCACGACACGTGGAATAGTTATTCATTAGATCATTTAGGGACTGTCATCCTCGGCTAGGAGTTGGCCGGGGTTACAGAAGCTTAACCTCTATCAAGGACAACTTCAGTAGGGAATCAGCCGATGTTTCTCACATGTTCCAGCTTAACCTCGTCCCAGGCTGACCTTTTGCCTTCACTTACCTCACCTCGGCTTCACATAAGCCGAGACCATTTTGTCCCATCTCGGATTGAATAAACAGCTAGACCTTACCAACCTCGAACTCTTCCAGGCCGAGGTTGTAACCAAGCTCAGATGGCCGAGCTCTTATTGGCATATATGTGGATAAGGACACGTGGATACAAATCAGTTATAACAAATCATTCCCCCCACGTGGGGGGAATATTTCATCATCATTCTCTACATGTGACAGGGACAGCTGTCTTCATCGCATTGGCTAGATCAACACACACATGCTCATTGCATGCATAGGGGGTATACTACACCTCCCAGCTACTATATATACTTGTCTTCTCCTTCTTAAAAGGGATCCAAAATTAACAACCCTAGCTGAAACTCTGTCCAAGTATACAGTAGAGAGAGAAAGCTTGAGAGATTATATCTATGGCCATTAGAGCCCTCATACAGTGATATTAATCACACACTCGCACAGTGGACGTAGGCCTGATTGGCTGAACCACTTACATAATTGTGTTCATCCTCATCTCCTCACCTCAATCTATTATATTTACTATATACCCTTATACTGCCATTGTTAACACTGAATTGAGCTCGTAAACACCTTGAAGGGTGGTGCTATTTTCAGCATCATCAATGTGTAGAGTTGAATATCTATTTTTATTTCTCTCTTTAATGATGTAGCCGAATAATAAATTCAGATGCTCTTTAATAATTTATCTAGTCTCACCTAGTCTTCAGTGAAGCACTTGAATGCTTTAATAGCATTTGAGTGGAGACTAAAAAATATAGTCATTAGACACATCTCTTGAGATCATTAAATGGTCCAGATTTTTTTTGATAGAAAAGATGGCTGATAATGATCTTCAAATCTTATTTTGTATTCTCAAGAAAATGTAGGTGTTGAGAGATGACAATAATACCTAAAAATAGAGGTAAAAAAGTACCTCCTTTAGACATCCCAAAATTGCTTCTGCAAAAAGATTTAGTCTAAGAAAAGAGAGAAACAATATCCAATGTATATTAGTTGTTTAAAGTGAAATGGTTGAATATAAGTTGTGCCTATATATACAAAATATATAAAAAGAGAAAACTGTTCGAGATTTAATGTGTGTGCTAAAGGGAAGTCTCAATTAATATTATATCTAACACAATTCAAGGTAACTATATAGATTTGCGGCTCTTAAGATTTTAAAAAGCATTATATGTACTCACTAAATCCACAAGACAAAAAATTTAGAGTACAAATGGGACAAAGCAAATGACATGGCGCGGGATTTAAAAATTTTTACTGCCAAAGGTGTGCGAGACTAGCATGATGATATAGATCGTTCGGTTAAAGAAAATAAAAAAATAACATTATGAATAAAGGGGTTTTGTCCAATAATAAGTCTAGGCCGATTCATGATTCTCATGTGCCATTGTCGCGACAGCGACGTGACATGTAGTGATTGGTTATTACCCTATGGATGTGGGTCCGTGCCAATGGAACTAACTAATGGTGACATGCCACGTTAGTGTGCTATGCACGACACATGAAAATCATATGTCGGCATGGAACGACTCTTTCTTCCAACTGACTAACGACCAACAAAACACTGCCCCAAGACTAGGGGTGGCAAATTGTCACACGGCTGGATAACACGACACAACCCACACGACTTTGTAGCGAGTTTGGGTGAAGCATTAACAAATACGGGTGCTTAATGGGGGGACCCGCTAAACTAGACAACTTAACGAATGGGGCTTGGGTTTAGCAATTTAGTATAAATACACGATACGACTTGTTAAGGCACGACACGAATCCGATAAGACACGATACGATTCACACGAAAAACTTAGCATGTCGAATTTGGATAGAGATAATTTTGACACGAAATCGATTAGACCCGAGAGAAAACTGACATGACAAGACTCTTTGTCATCCCTATCCAAGGAAGGTTTCTTGGTAAGCGGGCTCGAGTCAGATTAGTTCTCATGGGGAACTAAAACTACCCAAAAAGTCGGGAGGAACTGAATGGTCAAAAGAATAGATAATAGCGTGCGGTCCAAGGTTTATAAAATAAAATAATATAAAATATATAAACAAACCAACATTGTGGTACTCACTGTTTTGTGTGCGGAGGAAATGCCCAAGTCAACGAAGAGGAGATCAAAAGGAAAAATGATTATGGGGAATCCAAAGCAATTGTCCGAGATGCCAAATCATCTGGAGGAGTGGGTGATTCAAAATCCATTAACCCTAATACATAATGACTAGCATGTAGGCCACGCGACGCGTGGCCGAAAATCAAACTCAATTCTTTAGAACCCAATCATTTGCGTTCGTAGGTTAACATTAGTTTATAATTAAAATAAAAGTTTCAAATTACAAACCCAAAGAAAATAACGCAAGCAATTATGCAATAACAACTCATTACTAAAAATATAAACATAATGCAAATACCTAAAAACAATATATCTAATCCACTAAAAGAGATAAGCATATTGCAAATACCTCAATAACATCAAGGAAAAAATGTCGAATGTCGAAATCCTCCACCACAAATTGCAAATCCCTATAACCAAATAAATAATAACAAATAAACATTAAAAGCAATAAAATAGAGTAAATCGAATCTTAATATTTCATTACTAAAAAGAGCATCCAATTTAGGGTTATAATTTGGGAAAATACATTAACACCTAACAAAATATTTAGATACCCACATATACAAATTAGTTATAGTTAGTATAATATTTTTGGATACCTACATATAATATTTTTTTAATAGGAAATAAGAAATCTAAAGAATTGAAATTAAAAAGAAATTAGAAGCAAAAACGCAATGGAATGGTTTTGAAAAAAAATAAGATAAACAAAGAACAACTGAGAGCCATTTTACCTGTCAAAGTCAAAATGCAATGTTTTTCAACCAAATAAAAATTATAGCCATAAAATCGATTTTGTAAAGGAGTGAGTGAGAGAGTTATACCTGTGGTGCTAATTCATAATTTGAATGGTTTAGAGTTAGCAAGAGAACAAATATAAGACGAAATCTTATTTAGAGACCGAAATCAACCTGCAAAATATCATAAGGGAGTGGGAGTGAAACAAATTGGATAGAGGCATAAAACCCTATCGAGAAAAATTATACAAATAAAGTGTAGCTACAAAAAATGTAAAAAAATTGTTATAACCATATAAAACCCCAAATTGAAACCCTAGAATTGAAATCCCTAGAATATAGATTAAAATATATTAAAACCATACATTTAATAATGGAAAACTAAAAATGGGGTATCAAATGTGGAGACGTGAAAATGGAGTATCAACTCCGATTTGAGACTTAATGATATTTAATATATTTGTCACGTGTAAGCCTTACACGAATGGGGACTACAATTTTTATATAATTATTATATATATTATATCAGATATTAAATAACGCGGGTGGTAGCAAGGTTACATGGCCAAAACTATCCGTAGTACATAATCGGATATTCCATCACACGATGTCGTCTTACCAGCTTTGTCTCGGTTCTACTTCCACAACCCTGATCTCAACGGCAGCCCTTTACCCTGCTATAACAGTACAAGCCTCGGTGCAATTTAAGACATAAATAAACATAATAAGGTATATATATATATATATATATATTGAAAAATCTTGTGAAAGATAGGTGTTTGTAGGGTTTAAGAGATACAGAGGTCGGATGAGAAGGTGGTTGCTTGCCGTGATCATGCTGGGTGGACCCACTAAAGGTATCAACTTTTTGCCCACCCATTTCATTTTTTCAAATGTTGTTTGTTTCCTTAATACTTCAAATTTTGTAGGTACCAGATTTCGGCCTCTTTCCTTCAATACTCCCAAGCCTCTATTTCCTCTTGTTGTGGAGAACATAAAGGGAGTGGTTGGGCATTGTTTACTTTTTCACTTGTTTCACTCCGTCCCTCCCTCCATTTACATCCAAAATATCAGCAGTAAAAGAGACAACTGTAGTTAGTGGTAGTCTACCACACAACACAGAGAAGCTGGTAAAAAAGATTCATTTTCCTTCCTGTTCTTAAACATGTTCTCCTCCACCTCATGTCCCTTCATTTTCATTTTCTCCCTCCTATCTCTACAAATTTCCACACAACCGCATATATATGTTTTCAACAACACGATTCTAAAACAATTTCCTCAATTGGCGTCTTCTTTCTCAAACCTACACAAATTTTGAATCTTTCTTATTTTCTATATTTGTACTTCAAAACACACATAGATCTTTATCCGGTAGAGGCAGATGGTTCATATATTAAACGGTAGAGGAAGAGGAAGAGGAAGAGGGAGAGGAAGAGTTTGCATATTAGATTTAATTGTAGGTCTTGGAGAACTAAAAACTGGGTCAATTGTGGAGACGTGAAAATGGTGTATCTACCCAAACTTAATGATATTTAATATCTGTCACGTGTCCGCCTCACATGATTTGGGTCAATAATTTTATATAATTATATAGAATTGTGAGTTAAATATGTAGACAAACAAAGATCATTGATTCCTTGTTTACGAGGAAACAAGTTAAATATGTAGACAAATATACATTATGTATCTATTATATACCTCTAATACGATAGTATTAGAGGTTTAATAGCATTTAATGAACTTTAATTAAAGCCTTCTTCAACCGTTCAACTCTTTACCCCTTTCTCTATTCCTATCGTTTTACTCTCTAGATTCTCTTCCACTACCCATGACTTTTACCCTTCCCAATATATATATCACAACATAGACTGTTTTAGGTTACATCTTTCTTGTGGTTGTTGCTCTCATCATGACAAACTGGGCTCTCCCTAAGCACCGTCGTCTAAAGAAGCTATTTGATGAGAAGGACGGAAGACCCATGTATCCACGACAATGGGTGATACTAACTGTTGATACCAAATTTAGTTTGCTGATGTGGACTAATCTCTTGAAGACACGTGTCAACCTACGTGGCAAATACAAATACTTTTAACGAACAGTATACTGTCACCGAGCTACTCAGGCTCTCCGAGCTACTCAGAACGCTCTGAGCAACTTAAGCATATCGAGCAACTTAAGCGGTCTGAGCCACTTAGCGTGCAGAGCATCCAAATCAAGAGAATCAAAAGGCGACTACGCATTAAATGCTCATTATTATCGTACAGATGTATATGTCTACTAGATAACAACGCATTATCTTTTCATATGTACAACCTCAAGGCTATAAATATATTATAACCTCCTCATAAGAAGGGGACTTCTGGATCTCTTGGTAAACCTATCATCGAGATTCAGGGAAAACAATCAGCAATACAAAATAGTGGACATAGGCCATTTTCATAAGGCTGAACCACTTAAAAAATCCATTGTCTTACTTATTTATTCCATTTTTTTATCTGTGATTGATTAATTAGATAGAATCTAGTTTTTTACATCAACAGATTGGCGTCGTCTGCGGGAATCGACTGTACTTAGCATTTTTCACCAAACAACTCATCACCTATGGCTGAGATTCCGGAATCCAGTGAGCGAAACACTGGGCTCCCTCCAAACCCCTCTAATCCACCAAATATTCAAGATCTGACTGGCATAATGGCTAATTTAGCCCAAGGGCAAACGACCTTGCAAGAAACCATGCGTCAACTTTTACAAACTGTTCGAGATGGAGTGTCGGCTCAATCGGGACAATGAAATGCTCAGAGAAATACCCATCTTCCATCTTCAAGAACTAAACGAATGCTATTCCCAGAAGTTTCTCAATATAGACGTACTGACTCATATCGTACTGAGAGATCTAATGATCCTTTATATCAACCTGGATGGACCTCATCGGTATGGGCTACAGACTCTCAATGGAATGTCACTCTAACGCCAAAAAGGACTAACACTCTAGAAAGGTTGAGTAGGGTCTCCCATTTTGATCGATTGGGCCCTAGGAGGAATAGGAGTCCTCCTAGGATTGCAACGAGGAACTCTCAACGACCATCCGACCTAAGGGAAGGCTCTGCCCAATCACGCCCAATAGCCCGTAATAAAAGGTACCAAGAGGAAAACTCAACGCGATCAGTCACTCGAATAAACAGGCCCGAGGTAGGAAATGAAGTATGGAAAGGCTCTATTCGAAGGTTGGAAGACCGGTTAGGGGAAATGGCTAAGGCCAAAAATCCTCTACAAAGAACTTTTGTCCAAGGAACACCGTTTGTGCAGGCAATTATGGATTTTCCCACACCATCAAAATTCAAAGCTCCTATGGTGACACCTAAATATGATGGAAAAACTGATCTTGTCCTCCATATTGAACAGTACCAAGCTGCTGCCGATATCTATGCGATTCCAGATGAGATGAGATGTAGGGCATTTTCAGGAACTCTCACTGGATCAGCTCAGATATGGTATAACAACCTTCCTCGGGGGAAGATTGTGACTTTCCTTCAACTGGCAGAGCTTTTCATAGGGAATTTCTGTTTTGGAGTGAAACCAGTTAAACGAGTAGCACACTTACTGAGTGTTAGATAGAAGACAGATGAAAGCACCAGGGACTATATTACTCGTTTCAATAACAAGAAACTTAAGGTAATTGATTACGAGGAGAAGACAACAATTACTGCTCTAATGAGCAAATTATTACCAGACAAGTTGTACTATACTTTGGCCAAAGATCCGCCTAGGACTATGGCAGAACTGATGGCAAAGGCAGCCAAAATTATGAACGCTGAGGAAGCCATGGCTGCGAAGAAGAGTACAGACACTAAGGAAACCAAGGTTGAGGCTGGTAAAACAGAGAAAAAGGATCAGAAGAATAATGGTGGCAACAGGCAGTCGAAAGGTGAGCAAGCACTGGAGTAGATGAGGAAGTATAGAAATTATACTCCTTTGAAGGTAGATATAAATCACATTCTGAAAGAGATCAAGAACATCGAGGAGCTAACCTGGCCAGAGAAAATGAAGGTAGATCCTGACAAAAGGGACAAGTCTAAATATTACGAGTTCCATAAAGACCATGGCCATACGACCAAACGTTGCATAGCTCTCCAGAATGAATTGAAGCACTCATCAGATGAGGAAAACTAACTAAATATGTTGATCGCCAAAATGGTGGAAAAACCAGCAACAGAGGAAGGCAAAGATCTAAATCTCCTCGTCGAGCAAAAGAAGATAAGCAGAGATATCACGAAAATGATCCAGAAGATGACCTCGATCTCCCCAAAAAACCAAGACAGCCAGAACACGAGGTATTTTTAATCCATTTTGGGTCATTTGAAGGTAATGTCATTACAGGTGGAGATGCAGGAGGTGAAGATCTTACTGCAGAGAGAAAATCTTACCTTAATGTGGCCCAAGCTTGCTCTTACATACAACGAATAAATTTAGCTGAAGATGATCTCCCAAGGAAGGTGAATAGGGACAAACTGGTCATCGATTTCTCTAAAAATGACCTGGCAGGTGTACTATATCCTCATGATGACCCATTGGTGATCAAGATGAGAATAAAGGAAGTGGTGATTTCACAGGTACTGGTGGACAATGGTAGCTCTGCAGACATCATGTTCTACCCATGCTTTGATAGTTTGAATTTGAAGTTAGCCCAGTTGGAGCCATATCATAGGCCCCTCCTCGGTTTTACTGGCGAAAAGTTTTTTCCACTTGGGATGATCAAGTTGGATATGCTTATTGGTACATGGCCTGCTTTCCGAACATAAAGAGTACGCCTCTTCGTAATGGATAAAAATGTTCAATCAACTTACAACATCATCATTGGAAGGGTAGGTCTAAAGAAGTTCGAGGCAGTACCATCTACTGTACATCAATATTTAAAATTCCCAACCAACATTAGAGTGGGAGTTGTGAAAGGTGACCATAAAGTAGCTCGGGAATTCTACTATTCATCCGCCGAACAGGAGGAACGAGAGGAATGCAGGAAGACGACTACTACATATCTAGTGGATGAAACAGAAAATGCAGAGATTGAAACATTAGACCCTAGAGACGAGTCTCATCTCGTGAAGGGACAGGTCATGGAAGCTACCGAAAGTATCATTCTGGACGATGAACACCCAGAACGAACAACCCAAATTGGTGTGTCGTTGGATGTATCGATAAAACAAGAATTGATAGCATTTCTAAGGCGCTGTAAATGGACTTTTGCATGGAGTCATGAAGACATTCCAGGGATAGACTTTAATTTCCCGTGCCACGAGCTCAACGTGAACAAGGAAGTCAAGCCAGTGAAGCAGCAAAAAAGGGTGTTCAGCCCTAAAAAGAATCAAGCTATACAGGAAGAAGTAGAGAAACTAGAGAAAGCTTTTTTTATTAAGGATATCAAGTATCCTGATTGGATAGAAAATGTGGTGATGGTAAAGAAGAAAAACAATAAGTGGAGGATGTGTGTGGACTTCACCGATCTTAATAAAGCCTGCCCAAAGGATCATTTTCCTCTGCCCCGAATCGATCAGCTGGTGGATGCTACCTCGGGGAATGAATTATTGAGTTTCATGGATGCTTACTCTAGTTACAACCAGATTAAAGTGAAACCTGAGGATAGGGAAAGTACCCCTTTTATCACCCCAAGAGGGACTTATTGCTACAATGTTATGCTTTTTGGACTTAAAAATGCAGGTACAACATATCAGCGGCTGATGAATAAGGTGTTTGTAGAGTAAATTAGTCATAACATGGAGGTTTATATCGATGATATGCTGACAAAAATCAAGAAAGTTGTTGATCATTTAGTTGACCTAGGTCAGACTTTTGATCAACTAGAGAAATATCAAATGAAGTTGAATCCCACCAAATGCATATTTGGAGTACGAGAAGGTATGTTTCTCGGATATATTATTAATCAACGAGGTATCGAGGCAAAACCTAAAAAGATCAAGGCCCTATTGGAGTTACGATCTCCAACTATGAAGAAGGAGGTGCAAAGTCTCACAGGGCGAGTTGCTTCACTTAACAGATTTGTGTCACGAGCAACAGATAGATGCCTCCCATTCTTCAAAACACTTCGAAAAACTTTTGAGTGGAATGATGAATGTGAGGAGGCCTTTCAAGAGTTGAAGAAATATCTGGGGACACCTCCATTGTTATCTGACCAGTTATGGGAGAAAGACTATACTTGTATCTGGCAGTTTCAGAGAACGCAGTTAGGTCGGCGTTGATAAGAGTGGAGTATGAAGTGCAGAAACCAGTTTATTACACCAGCAAGGCCTTTCGAGGAGCAGAGATCAGATATCCAAGATTGGAAAAGTTGGCACTAGCACTGATCGAAGCATGCAGAAGGATGAGGCCATACTTCCAAGCCCATACTATAGTGGTGTATACTAATATGCCATTAAGATAAGCTTTGCATAAACCGGAGAAATCAGGAAGATTGATGTACTGGGCAGTAAAACTTGGTGAATATGATATAGTTTATGAGCCTAGGTCGTCACTTAAGGGGCAGGCAGTAGCGGATTTTATCGCAGAGTTTACTCACTCTGATACATCTGAAGAGAAGGAATTTAATAATACAGACCAACCCGTGGATGTTACGGGATCATCGAAGATAACACCCGACCAACTTCCATCTGTGGATAAGTAAGAGAAAATAATCAACGAGCAGCGAGAAATGTCGGGGGAAGACAAAAGAAAGTATCAAATATTCCACCGAGGAACTCTGTCTGACCAAGAGTTTGACAATGAAGTACCTGTATGGAATCTATATGTGGATGGCTCTTCGTGTGCCACAGGAAGTGGAATAGGAATTGTGTTAAACAGTTCTAATGAAATTGATATAGAGTATGCTCTAGGTTTTCAATTTAAAGCTTCCAATAATGAAGCTGAGTATGAGGCTATGATTGTGGGTCTAAGTATGGCCAAAACTATGAAGGCGGAACAGGTCGTAGTATTCAGTGATTCATAACTAATTATAAATTAAATTCTTGGCTTATATGTAGCGATGGGAGAAATAATGGTCAAGTATCATTCAAAAGATATGGATATTATCTCAACTTTTATCGCAGTTCAGTTGATCAGAATACCAAGATTGGAGAATGCAAGAGCCGACGCCTTAGCTCGGCTGACATCAGCAACATGCATCGAGCTACGAAGAAAAATCCCAATAGAAATCCTAGTAGATCGGAGCATGGACAAAGACTTGATGATGAACTTCATTGCCCTCGACTTGGGACCATCCTAGATGGATCCCATCAGGGCCTATATCGAAGAGGGGACTGTGCCACCTGATAAACTCACAGCCAAGAAACTGAAGATTAAAGCTGCTCGTTACGTGTTAACAGTGGTATCTTGTATAGAAGAGGAGTTATAGCAGGACTACAAAGATGTGTCCATCCTTTTGAAGTTAAAGATTTGATTAAAGAGGTTCACGAAGGGTCCTGCGGAGCCCATGTAGCAGGTCGGATGCTTTTGTAGAGGATAACAACACAGGGGTATTACTGGCCAACGATGAGAGCTGATTACGCAGATTATGCTAAGAAGTGCGATAAGTGCCAACGTTTATCTTCCTTTCGAAGAACTCCCCAAGCGTTGTTAACACCCATTACATCCCCTTGGCCATTCGCCATGTGGGGGATAGACTTGGTCGGGCCACTTCCAACGACCAAAGGAAGATCCAAATACCTCGTGGTTGCTATGGATTATTTTACCAAATGGGTGGAAGCAGAACCTCTCATTGATATGACATACGACAAGGTCTATAAATTTATTTAGAAGAGTATTATTTGTAGATATGGTATCCCACATGCATTCATTATTGACCATGGAACCCAATTTGACAACGAGGAATTCGCTACATATTGTCATCAATCTATTGTACAGAAAATCCACTCCGCACCAGGCAAATCCCCAGAGCAATGGGAAAACTGAAGTGACGAACATAACCCTAATGAATGGTTTGAAAAAACGGCTTGATGATACAAAGGGAAATTGGATCAACGAGCTACACTCTGTGTTGTGGGCTTATCGCACTACACCCCGAACAGCAACTGGGGAGTCTCCATACATGTTGACATTTGGGAGTGAGGCTATCATACCTGCTGAATTGGGTCTACCCACACATAGGGTGCTTAATTCCAATTATCCTGTAAGCGACTTGATGAGACGATTAGACTTGGATATGCTCGAAGAAGTTAGGGAAGAAGCAACAGTCAGGAATATAGCATACCAACAACGAATAACCTTGTTCTACAATAAAAGAGTGAGGAAGTGCGATTTGAAAGAGGGGGATTATGTGCTGAAGAAAGTGATCCAAAAGCATAACGAACTGGAGCCCAACTGGCATGGACCTTACAGAGTAACTGAAGTTGTTCGTCCTGGGACATACAGAATTGAAACTTTGGAGAGGGAAGAATTCAAGAAAGCATGGAATGCAGAGCATCTGCGCAAGTACTATCAGTAATTAAAATCAATATGTAACACATTTCTTTCAATATGAATAAAGTGATGTTTCGCACATATTTCCTTCTTTGTTGAATTTTTCGGAATATTAGTGCTACACACTACACAAACACAAATTCAGAGCTGCAAATCGCCAACTTCGGTTGCTCGGTAATTCAGTAACCACCAACTCCGATTGGTCGGTAATTCAATAACCACCAACTCCGATTGGTCGGCAATTCAATAGCCACTAACTCCGATTGGTCGATAATTCAATAACCACCAACTTCGGTTGGTTGGTACCAAACTAGGCAAGAAGATGGATGACCTCCCGGGGCATCTACTGTCTAGGCAATAAGGTAATCCTGATGAGATTACTACAACTAAGCAAGAACATGGGATGAAAATCATTCCATTGCTTAGGCCCAAAGAGTGATAATTCACTATAATCAGACAACAAATGGGATAAGTTCCATTACAGATATATGTATATATATATTCACCAAAGAATAAAAAAACATTCTACAAAATATTTCCAAGAAAATGAAATCGTAAAAGAAACTAAATATTTTTTTATTAAAACAAAGCAGATTACATGCGATATGAAATTTGATTCATTACAAATGTCCTATTATATGGGTTTCTTTCCCTCTACTTTTGAAACAGGTTCCACCCCAGCTGGAGGATCATTTAATGCATAAGGAAAATTTAAAAAGTTCATATCTCACAGCATTCTGACATTACTTATGGATGGTCGATCAAGCAAGTGCTCTCGACGAGATATCTCAAAGTTGGAATGAAGGCTATAATCACCAAGATACTTAGAGATCAAAATCCGAGGAATGGCACGGGCTGGAATCCAACTAAGGTCAAGTTTGTAGGGAGGCACAGGTAAATCAAGAACTCCAGATTCATAATAATCCCATACGAAATTACCTTGCTCCAGTTTCAGAACACATAAAGCATTCAACCACCCCTGCTTATATCCTTCGTTGTTCGACTACTGCAAATGAGCATCAAGATGATAAAAAGCTTCATTATACCCAGCCATCCAAAATTCCCTGGGCTGCTTTTGAAATTGATAAGTCAATCTCTCAAGTTGTTCGTGGAGCATTTTCACCAGAATTTCTTTACTTTCCAGAGCAGAACTCTGATTAGAGAGTTGGTCGGTGAAACTCAGAATCTTCTTAGACATTTCTGCTAAAGCCTGATTCTTCGCCATCAATTGAACGACTTGATTCTCTAAGGCCAATTGAGTTCTCGTTTCATCAACAGTAACCTGACCAACCCTTGCTCGTCTATGAGAAGAAGATCTTACTCTGCCACGAGCAGGTGTGGAAGGTCCAGTTCGTTTTAAAGTCTCTAACTTATCCTGTAAGTTAGCATTTTTTATTTCTAAAAATGAGAAACCATCATCATTAATTGGGACCAAGCCTCCTGAAGAAGAGGAGGCAGCAGTAGATTTGAGCTATTTTATTTCCTCCTGTAAAGGGATGTTCTCTTGCTCTAGAAGCTTGGCAATGTGTCTATGCTCTTCAATTTCAAGCTTTAACACACTTTCCTTTTTCTCATGAGCTGAAATGTACTTGTCATATCCCTTGTCAGCACTTAATTATTGGTACTTTTTCTCATAACCTTGATGCAAAAGTGTAGTGGATTCTTTATGCTACTGTTGAAGTTCCTCGATCATTCCTTGAAGGTCTTCAATCATTTCGTAATAAGCCACATTATTGGCTACAGCACGATCAAGTAGGAACTTCAAGTACTGGTAAGCATCAATTGCTCGTTCAGAGGCATCTGATCCGAGGATGTCAATTATTTGGGCCTCAGTAAAGTCTGCATGACCAGCTTTGAAATAGTCATTGCATTTCTTCATCAACTTTGTATCATGAACTGATAATAGTTCCATCCTGGCAATAAACTAGCAAAAACAAAATCAACAATGATGTGAACAGAGTAAGTAAGAGAGAAATTCCAGACGAATAATAAAAGTTCAATTTTTATTCATCATGATAAAGGAAAACACAGATTAGGGTTACATCCAAGAAAACAAAGAAACAAAAGACCCGAACAACTTTACACCTTCTCCTTATTTCCTACGACTTCTTCAGATGGTTTGGATGATGGGGTTGGTTGGTAGGAGAGCAATGGCAGTTGCTCGGTAGATGTGCAAGACTGTTGGACTTGCTCGATGGGTTGAACAATAGCAATAATAGGGACCTGCTCTCCTGTCATCATATAAGACTCATTTGAAGAAGCTTTATCTTCTTCTTCTCCAGGAGAGGGAGGAGGGACATGAGTATGCTCCTGGAATAACTCAGAATTTTCAGTAACCTTCAATTTCTTCAAAGCTAGTACCCATCCATCCCTAAAATATTTAACACTGGCATACTCCATTTGAGAAGACATAACAGCCAGGCCCTTATTCCAACCCTTGTCCTAACTAACACTAAAAGATTTTTTAACAGCAACTTTCCTTTTTTCTCTCTCCAAGGAAGTCCTTTCCCTAAGGAGCTATTTGACAGGCTTCAGTTTTTCTTTTACCTCTGTCTTATGTCGCTCAACATCTTGAAGCTTAGCAATATTTTCCTCAGCAGATTTAAGCTTGACCTCAAGCTCCTCTTTACGTTGTTCAGCATCCTTTAATTTCTTCTCCAACTCTTTGGAGGTAGTCATAACTTGATTTCAATTTAGTTCAATAGACTTGAATTGCTTATCCCAATTATTTTTGTCTTCCTCGTACGTCTGACGAGATTCCTTCAAAGATCGAGTTAATCCAGTAAAAGCTTCTTCTATTCCATCCGAAGAGGTGGAGGCCCTGATGGCTTCATCTTTCTTCTAAATACTATTAAAACACGTCACGAGCTAAAAGAAGAAAGAATTTTAATTCAATATATGAATATAGTACTAAAAAATAAAGGACTCACGCTGACGATACTTACTGAAGTAATGTGTTGAGCAGCCAAAGTAGTAATTCTCTCATGAGAAAAGGTATCTTCAATGCCTTGAAATTCTGGGACAGTCCAAGATCTGATCAAGCCCGTGGCAGAACTCGGAGAAATAAGAGCTGGAACATTACCTTTAACATTTGAAGGTTGAGAGATAGGGTCAACAGGTCTCTCAGAAGAACTTCTTTTCAATCTCCTCAGAGGAGCAGGAGCACTTTCAATTAAAGGTGTTATCTCTATTTGTGAAATGACAACAGTTTCATTCGAAAGTGTTGTCTTTTAGAGGAACATGGGGCTTCTTGCCAGTTTCCTTAGCAGCAAAAGAAGGGGGTATATCTATATTCTTTGTCCCCTCATTTGGGACATCTTGTTTGATCTTATTTGCCTCTTCAGTGGAAAAGGTAGACTTATCAATAAATACGGGAGCTTTCCTCTTCTTCATCAGATCAGTAATAGGAATGCTTAAGTCAGAAGAGGATCCTTCCACACTAGTTTCATAAGTTGGTATCTGATCATGATCAACCACCACAGGATGAGCAATGAAAGATGAAGTGGAGCTTCTGTATCTCAACAAATAAGAGGCAGCTCTAATGTGCTCCCCAGCAACTGATTGATGCAAGCCCGAGATAAGTTTCAAATGTTTTATGTTAACATCAGTCTCTTTTGGAGGCTTCCTTTTACTGTCAACTGTAACAAACAAAATTAATGTCAGTGATGCATTTCATCGAATACAAAGAAAATAAGATTTCAAAAATTAAAACAACCTATCCCATTGCTATAAAGCGGACACATGGGACCTTGTTACACATCATTTCCATTTAATGGAGGGTGTTGCCAATTTTTCATCACAACCCCATGATCAAAATAATCCATATTGGCATCGGGAAGATTGACAACTAAAGCTCTATTCGAAAACCTAGTTTTTAAATAGAAAGTAGTGTCACTGTTAACCCATCTATAACAATACATAATTTATGGAATTCCCAAACGAGTTCCATGAAGTTGATTCAACCTATATACGCTATTAACTGCCCTCCATGTATTTGGAGCTACTCTTGCAGGAATAATATCAAAATATTGGCAAAACTCCAAACACAAGGGATCTGGCGGGAAAGAAAAGCCACACTCAGCTACAAAAAGAGTTGGGAACCAGTGTCCCTCTGCCAAAGAAAATAAATCAGAAGACTCGCGAAGGGATTAAAAAATTAGACTGAAATTTATCCAATGATTCAACAAGATAAACCATGATGAATAAAGTAAATAAAGAAGAAGGAAGAAAATCTTACAGAAGAACAAGAGATCGGTTGAAACCAGATGGATGGAAAGAGCGAAGGCACAAGATAGAGAGAAAATGAAAAGTTCAGAGATACAAATTTGAAAAGTAGAAGACGATGGGATTTCTGTCGCACTTAAATGCTTTACCTCGGGAATAGATAAAAACAATGATTACAAGGGAAGATGTTTGCATTTTCGGTGGCTAAAAGAAGAAAAAAGGCACAAGTATCGAAGTGATCGTGAAAATTCAAAATATTTATGAAGCTTGATATTATGCGCTCAAAAAGGAATTATATACAATGAAAATCTTCCCAAAATCCATGAAGACCAGTAATCTAAGAAGTTTTCAAGCAAAATGTTCCACACTCTTCTTCAACCACAGCTGTGAAACATTGGGGGCTTCTGTTGATACCAAATTTAATCTGCTAACGTGGACTAATCACCCCTACATGGCAAATACAAATACTTTCAACGAACAGCATACTGTCATCGAGCTACTCAGAACGCTCCGAGAAACTTAAGCATACCGAGCAACTTAAGCGACCCGAGCCACTTAGCATGCAGAGCATCCAAATTAAGAGAATCAAAAGGCAACTACGCATTATATGCGCATTAATATCGTACAGATGTATATGTCTACTAGATAACAGCGCATTATCTTTTCATATGTACAGCCTCAAGGCTATAAATACATTGTAACCTCCTCATAAGAAGGGGACTTCTGGATCTCTTGGTAAACCTATCATTGAGAGTCAGGGAAAACAGTCAGCAATACAAAATAGTGGACGTAGGCCATTTTCATAAGGCGGAACCACTTTAAAAATCCATTGTCTTACTTATTTATTCCATTTTTTATCTGTGGTTGATTAATTAGATAGAATCTAGTTTTTTACATCAACACTAACAGTAAGAGAAAATAGCTTTTGTATATTTACCATGTGGTAATTTAGCGGTCAACATCTAAATCTAACATTTCAACATTCAAAAAGGCTTTAGAGCCATCCCACCAGCCAGTGCAAATATTTTATGATTTAGTATAGCGCTACCTAAGCTATCCTTTTTCTTACTCAATGAAGGTCGCCATTGTGGCCATCCCCGATCCTCGCCTGCGCGGGCGAGCGTGCGAAGGGAAAGGATCCTAAGGGTTTAGCGCATCCCTCTCGGGAGCGCTTCGGCCGACATCATTTGAGATGAGGTGTAAAAATGTAGAGAGATTCAGAGTCGCCAGTCTATTTTACTCAAAATAGAAAAAAGAAGAAAGGAAAGCCATCCCGAAGGATGGCATCCAAAGACATACTGGTGCATGCGAAACCAAAATGATTCGAGAAGGTTTCGGAGGCTAAGTTACGAAATGGGAAGGTGTTAGGCACTCATTCCGCCCTTTCGATCTCTCATGGATATTTGCTATTTTCCTTTATATTTCCCCCGTGATATGTGTGCATGTGTATATATATCGGGGAGATAGGAATCCTCGAATTGTATCATGGAAGAGATAAAGCGAGTCATCCGTAGGAAGGTGTAAAAATAATAATAATAGAAAATAAGATTTATGCGATTATCCCTACGTTGATTGTTATAATGGAACGATAACGCATGTGGAGTAATACATCACTAAGGGCAAGTATATAGAATATAAGAAGATTAGATTTAGAGAAAATCAAAAAATAAGAGAAAAGTGAGAAAATGACTCGAGTCTCGGGTTTTACCCCGAGACGCCTACGTAGCCTATAAAGGCATCAAAGTTGACGTAGTTCGCATACAAAACGAGGGGTGGGGTTTATCCCATAAATCTAAATGGGGGATCTCTTATTTGTGAGTGTGTGTGATTGTAGAAAAAGTTTTTTAGTGGAGAGAAAAGTGTGAGAAAAGTGTGAGAATCCCTATTTGGAATTTGTGAGCAAACCCTCTTTTCTTGTTTTTTTTGGGTTTTTATTTATATGAAAATAAGAGATGTGCAATAACACTAAATAAAAAGTATATTAGGATGTGCAAGATGAGATAATAAAAGTTCTAAGTAAGAAAACAAGTTATTGATAATTTAAGAGGATTTAAGAGAGAGTTTGAGAAAGTTGGACCTTCTTGAAGATCTTGAGCTTGATCTTGAATGTTGGAGAGCAGCCCTTGCACTTGGATGATGATGGAGAGTAGATAATTCACCAAGTTTGATGAAAAGGATGATGAAAATTGGAAGTAAAAAAGGGATTTGGAGGTTGAAATCATGCTACCTTCGAGAGAGGTTTCTGGGATTCGTTGAGAGTAAATTTTATTAGATATAGGCTCCCCTTGCAAATGGGCTGAAGGCCTCCTTTCATAGGCCCAGGTCACTGCCGATCGGCATAGACCTGGTCCTGCCTATCAGCACCTGCCGATAGTCAGGGTCTGGAACCTGCCGTTTGGTAGTGTGTTTTAGGCCTTTTTGAGAAATTTACTGTCGAGGGAAAACCGTTGGTCAGAATCATCCACGGGGTAGATCATTGGAAAGGTAATTCAGAGACCTTCGAAAGTCCTTTGGATCGATCCTGGGTTGAAGAATTGACTTTAGGTCAAATATGGCTCGAAAGCGTTTGTCGATCCATCGGACGGGGAATCGTTCAGACGCAAACGGATCGTTCATTCGCATGGTAAGTCCTAAACGCGCACAGGGCGAACCATTGGAAAGGTTATTCAGTACCCTTCAAAGATTCATTCAGTCTCAGTCAAGATAAAGAGTTTGACTTTTTGGTCAAATTAAGTCGGGGAGTGCCCGATGGCTTCTAGGTCAGTACTCGAGACATGACCTGGGTTTGTAGTGATGAAGGAGAGGTACTAGGGACCTAAGGAGAGTTGGGGGTAACAGAATGGGGTGTCTACAGATCCCCTCGATGGGTAAGTTTAGAACAAATGATAACCGTCAAATAGACACCACAAGATGATTTTGAGGGATACGACCAATTCAGAGGGTCGAGGCCGATTTTGAGAACCTAAGGAGTGTGTTGGGAATGGAATGATGATCAAAGGTTTTGGTCGATTCTGAGGACCTGAAGTGGTGTTGGGGGATGACCAATTATGCGGGTCAAAGCCGAATCTGTGGGCATAGGGTGAAGATCTAATAACTGAGGTTAATTCTGACCTAAGAGTGGTGACGATCGAGGATCGGGGTCAATTCTGACCCAACTCAGGTGATGATCCAAGTTCGAGGTCAATTCTGACCTAAGAGTGGTGACGACAGAGGATCGGGGTCAATTCTGACCTAAGAGTGGTGACGACTGAGGACCGGGTCAATTCTGACCCAACTCAGGTGACGATCCAAGACCGAGGTCAATTCTAACCTAAGAGTGGTGACGATAGAGGACCGGGGTCAATTCTGACCCAACTCAGGTGACGATCGAGGACCGAGGTCAATTCTGACCCAACTCAGGTGAAGATCCAAGATCGAGGTCAATTCTGACCTAAGAGTGGTGACGACCGAGGATCGGGATCAATTCTTACCCAACTCAGGTGACGATCTAAGGCCGAGGTCAATTCTGACCTAAGAGTGGTGACGATCGAGGACCGGGGTCAATTCTAACCCAAATCAGGTGACAATCCAAGATCGAGGTCAATTCTGACCTAAGAGTGGTGACGATCGAGGATCGGGGTCAATTCTGACCCAATTCAGGTGACCATCCAAGATCAAGATCAATTTTGACCTAAGAGTGGTGACGACCGAGGACCGGGGTCAATTTTGATTCAACTCAGGTGACGATCCAAGACCGAGGTAAATTCTGACCTAAGAGTGGTGACGACCGACGACCGGGGTCAATTCTGACCCAACTCAGGTGATGATCCAAGACTGAGGTCAATTTTGACCTAAGAGTGGCGACGACCGAGGACCGGGGTCAATTTTAACCCAACTCAGGTGACGATCTAAGATCGAGGTCAATTCTGACCTAAGAGTGGTGACGACCGAGGATCGGGGTCAATTTTAACCCAACTCAGGTGACAATCCAAGACCGAGGTCAATTCAGACCTAAGAGTGGTAACGACCGAGGATCGGGGTCAATTTTGACCCAACGTAGGTGACGGTCCAAGATTAAGGTCAATTCTGACCTAAGAGTGGTGACGATCGAGGACCGGGGTCAATTCTGGCCCAACTCAGGTGACAATCCAAGACTGAGGTCAATTCTGACCTAAGAGTGGTGACGACCGAGGACTGAGGTCATTTCTGACCTAACTCAGGTGACGATTCAAGACCGAGGTCAATTCTGACCTAAAGAGTGGATGAAGATTAGATTTTGATTCTGCTGGAGAAAGTGCCTTTTGATTTGAGCTGGGGAGCTGATATCTGGGGAAGCTTTTCTTTCTTTAGGAGACCTCGCGGGGGGGGGGGGGGGGACAACCTATTTTGGTGCTGTAAAGACTCCGCTGGGGAAGTGATCAGGCGATCCTTAGAGATCCTCCGGTGCTTTATCGGGAGGAGTTTCACTTGGTTTTTGAGGATTCTGCTGGGAAAGAGGGGTTCCGCTCGAGGTAATGCGAAATTTTCTTGGTGAAAATGTTCTAAATCCCTACTGGGAGTTTTAGGAATTTTCAGAGGATTTTTTAGTCTTTTTGGTATTTTTTGGGAATTTCTGTACGGAATTTAAGGGGGGTGACGGTCGGCATGGTATGAGGGGTGCCATTCGGCAGTGGCATAGACTTTTGGGCTACCTCGGGAAGGTAAGGAGTTAGTTCCGATCGGTATGGTGGGGGGGAGTGCCGATCGGCATGGATCTTGGCCTCCTATATAAAGGGGGCGAATCCCTTCATTTTTTTCACATCTTCTTTTCCTTCTCTCTTTCTGCGATTTCTCTGCAAATCGTTCTAGCATTCCGATCTTCAAGAAATGGCCATTTTTGTGAGCACTGCAGTCCATCGGGAGTGGTTGATCGTTGATAATTTGGCGAATGTGGAGTGAAGGGCCAGGGCGCCTCTTGCTTTGGGCAGTGAGAACTCCGTTGATGCATTTGAGCCTGTTGTGGATGAGCGGATCTTGCTATGGGAGCCATCGCGTCATCGCTCTTCGAGAGTGAGTCCCGACGGTTATGTAAGTAACCTGACCTTTGGCATTCTTTTCTTTTTGGTGATTTTTCTTTCTTTCTTGACCTATGATGAGATTTTATCTTTTTTTCCAGTCTGATATTTCCTTGAAGAACATGTGCGCTCGCGGGACGACGGGGATCAGGGATGTGTGGGAGCATCTCCCACCTGTGGAGCGTTGGGTGGTATCATCAACGGGTTTTAGGAGGTTGGCATCTGTATTGGATCAGATGCCTCGCTCGACAGCGGTCCTGTGCGCTTTGGGAGAGATGTTGTGGGATACTACCCACACCTTCCATTTTGTCTTCGCGGAGATAACTGTGACTCCCATAGACGTGCAGCAGCTGTTGGGGCTGGATTGTGATGGAGAGCAAATAGAGGTGGATCACTCTTTATGGGTGAGACTGGAGGCAGTGCGTGCGGCACTTGGTGATGTAGGGAGGATAGTTTTCGGGGATTCTATCCGGCTATCTCTGCTGAAGGATGTTCTGCTGAGCAGGGTGATTAATGTGGAGGACGGACTGTAAGTGAGGCAGATGGCCCGGTTATTCCTTTTGCTGGTGTTGGGAGGTTTCATGGTGGCGTCGAGCGGCGACGTCGTCCATTTATGGTTTTTGCCGTACTTGAGGATGTTTTCGAACATCCCTTTCTATGATTGGGAGAGTCTGACTTTGGCCACCCTTTACTCTTCTCTGGATGCATTCAGCCGGTGCTGCCGGTAGACCTTTACTGGGGCCACGTACCTTCTTGAGGTATTCTTTGGTTTGCACATTTCCTTTCATGCATCCGCATTTTCCTTTCATGCATTCACATTTTCCTTATGCGTCTCTTTTTTTGTTTTGTGAATTCAGACGTGGTTCTATGAGGTGATTGGGTGCAATACCCCGCTGATCGCTCTGAAGGACAACTCTATTGGGGACCTCTGCCGATTGTATCGATGGCGTAAGGCCAATCGGTAGTCGAAGGGATCTCTCTCTCTAGAGGCGGCGCGTCAGGTTTTGAATGACCTGACCAGTGGTAGGGTAAGATTCTTTCCATTTTCAGTCTTGATTTTTTTTTACACCTTCTGATCTTGTATTGATTTATGCCTTCTTGGGTATTTTCAGGTGACCTTTTATCCCTGGGGGACGGCCATTTAGGATGCGGGGGCGAATGGGGTGAATGCGCGGATGAGGCGTTTGCTGGCGCATGAGTTCGGCCATTCCTAGTACCTCGGGGAGCGGGTGGTTCGTCAGATTACTGAGGACGAGGTGGTGGTGCCACCTGCACAGCATCCTACGTCTATGAGGTGGGAGCGACTGCTGTCGGAGGATGAGAGGATCATGACGATGATCGACGAGTCCTACTTGTTGTACACCGATACGACTGCACCGTATGACTATATCGACTTTGTGATGAGCTAGTTGATGGCGCCCAGCATATATGATGCCCTGTTTTCCCTCCTACGGGTTCGAGTCGAGCGGTGGGATCTTCCCATAGTGGCGGTGGTCCTACGGCATCTGCTGCGGCAGCGACTTCAGAGGTTCCTTTTGTGCGGTTGCATACCCCCTCTTACAAAATCGACGGGCTGATGGAGGGATGATGCCTATGTTGCACCATCCTCATGCGATGGATTCAGAGGAGTTGGGTTTGACAAAGGAGGTCCTCCGACCTGCGTTATACATTTCTGTTCCTCTCTTTCTTTCTTTTCTATTTTGGTCATCTCTGTTTTGATACTGATTTCGCGTTTTCTTGCAGCAAGTTCGGGTGTCGACCACTTGGCTAAGGGACATCGGAGAGTGGATATCTTCGGCGACTGCCCATATTCGGGACGCGATCCCTGTTCCTTCTTACTTGGTGCCTTCTTCTTCATCTGGAGAGGACTCTGGCTCGGGTAGTGGTGGTGCATCGTCTCGCCGTAGGGGAAAGAGATCATGTCGCGGGGGTGGAAGCTCTTTGTGAGAGAGAGAGAGAGAGAGAGAGAGAGAGAGAGAGAGAGAGAGAGAGAGAGAGAGAGAAAATGTGGGTTTGGGCTGAGTCCCGTTGTTTTTGCTTTTTTTTATTTCCTGTAAAAATGATGAACACTGAAAACAGATAGATGCAATGCAATGGAGTTTTTTATTATCTCTTATTAATGATGAATGAATGCATGCACATGCGCTTTTTACTTTGCTGCTGAGACCGTAAAAAGGAGTATTTTTTGAATTTTTTAAGGAAAGTTTTTTTTTAATTAAAAGGGGAAATTATATAAGGAGGAAAAGGGATTTTTTAAATTCTATTGAGAATATCAATTTATTTATTTTTTTGAGTTTTCTGTTTTGACAAAAGAGGAAAAAAGGGAAATTTCTAAAAATGGGGGGTTGCCGATCGGCAAGCACCCTGTCCTGCCTATCGGCAGTTTAGTCCAGTCCCATCAATTCAAAGCTTTGATTGGTACCCTTTTCAGCCTTTGGTACCTTGTGGGGTAGGATTCCCTCCGATTTCTGTAGGGATTATGTCTCTTATGAGGCTTTTTAAGTATAAAAAGGGGTAAGGGTGGAGTGTTTCCATCACACCTTTGCATTTTCACCTACTTGCCCATTATTTCTTAGCCTTGCAAGATGGCTCTCCCTGGTAGCATTGAGTTTGCTAATTACCTCGAAGCCTTGGAAGCAATGTGCTCGTATAATGTCGAATATGATGCTTTTAACATGTGTCGAGTTTCCCTGTGGTGGAATCGGCCTCTTTAGTGGAACGTGCTGATGGCGGCGGTACAATTCTGGTACCCCGAAGACCACGTATTCCGCTTTGGGTTGGATGAAGTTTGTCCTACCTACGAGGAATTTTCTGCCATGCTGGGTGTAAATCCTAGTGTTGTTGCGTCTTTGCCCAAATTTTTAAGCTCTCCCAGGGATTTATTGGTCGGGCTTCTTCGTGTTTAACCTTCGGCATCCAGATCATTGGTTGTTGGAGGAATGATCTCCCTCTCGACGGTGCAGCAGTCTGTGCATTTACGGGAAGTAGGTGATGATGGTATGCTGGAGCCGTTGTTCTGGGTCTAGTTTTAAAATTATTGGTGGTTACTGGAGAACTGCAGACTGACCCGCAACTTGCAGCCATTACTTCATGGATGTCTTATCGTCCCAATCCTGCTGCAGTGATATTGGCGGAGACCCTGAATGGACTGGATGCCTGGAGAGAAGGTCATTCTGACTTTTTGAGGGGTAGCCCTGTGATGCTGTTCATGTGGTTGTCTGAAAGATTCTGCTTGGCAACTCCTCCAGAATATCCCTTGTCGGTCGTACCCAACTTCTTTTCACGCTACTTCATCAGTGTTAGTCTGTATGTTGAGAACTGGGAGCATTGGCTTGTGGAGCATGGGGCTTGTGGTATGTATTGGTCAGTGCCTTGGTAGGGACAATTGCAGCCTGTTCTGGAGCTAGGAGATTATTCATATGTGCAGCTGGTTGGTCTCAGGCAGACCTCCTTTTATTTCCTTTGGTGGCTTCTGCGCCAATTTGGCTAGGCCCAGGTCGTGCCACCTCGGATCTTAAATTTCTTTTCGGTAGAAGTTTTGACTGAGCGCCTACGTCTGTTTCTTGGATCTCTGTGGGAAAATCGACGTCCGTCGATCCGTCCCTCCCAGTCTGTCAGGAAAGTTTGGCATGTCCCCAAAGATTATATGAAGTGGTTGTGGAGGAAAATAGTCAGCAAGATGCTGGCAGTGGAGACTGGACAAAGATTGTTGGTTTTATCCAACACCATGGAAGGGGGTGTTGTGGTCTTTTCGAATATGGTTCAGGCTTATCGGTCCATGGAGTGTTTACGGCACTCTATTCAGGAAGGGGAAACTTGGGGACCTCAGGATGTAGATGATGAGGGTGCAGGCTTCTCTGGTAGCTGTGGGTAGGACTCTTGGAGAGTTTATTTGTGTAATAGATGCGGGGATTTTATTTGGCTTTTTATGGTAGTAGGGGGAAGGGAGTTATCCGTTCCTTTTCTTATGTAATCCGTGCTGTAATTTCTTATTAATGAAATAAAAAAGTTTCTTATCATCCAGCTGTGCCTTTCGATGAGTTTTGTATTTTGAATTACCTATACTGATCGCTAAGGAATACATAATCCTTTTGTTCAAGTATTCTTTAGAATGAACCGCCGTTCTCGGAGGTAAGAAAAGAATGGTATTTTATGAAAAAGAAAGGTCTGCACTCATGTGAGGTGTATGAGCTACCTACGTACCTCTGGGGTTTTTGAAAAAGTTTTTTTTTATCTGTTTGAAAATTGTTTTGCAGGGGATCAGGCCCACGTAGTTCTGGGCAGAGGGAAATGAAAAGTTTTTTTTTTGAATGGGGATGAGAAGAGTCGTAGCGTGCTAAGATTTCGGACTAGGGGTAGAATTTCTTGAGACGGTCCAAGTTGACTGGATGAGCCATCTCTTCCCCATCTAGGTCAGTGAACATGGCGGCACCGCCGGATAAGATTTTTTTCACAATGTAGGGGCCGCTCCAATTGGTCTTGAATTTCCCTCTGGGGTCCCAGATGGGTTCTATTATCTCTTTGAGGGTTAAATCCCCCTCCCAGACACTGCGGTCCTTAACTCTTTTGTTGAATGATCGTGCTATTCGGCGATGGTACCCCTGTATGTGGTAAAGAGATTTTAATCTTCTTTCATTTAGGAGGGATATCTCATCAAGACGGCTTTGGCACCAGTCTTCTTTGCTAACTTTATTTTCGAGCATGACGCGTAGCGAGGGTATTTCCAGCTCCACAAGTAGGACTGCTTCCATGCCGTAGACTAGGGAGTAAGGGGTATCCCCAGTAGAGGTTCCAATTGAGGTTAAATATCCCCAGAGGGCGAACGGGATCCGGTCGGCCCAATCCTTACAACTTTCGGTCATCTTGCTGATGATAGCTTTAAGGTTTTTGTTGGCGGCTTCAACTGCACCATTGGTTTGAGGTCGGTAGGGAGAAGATTTGTGTCTCTGAATCCCGTACTCGTTGATTACTTCTGTGACTTTTGCTTTGAAATGCAACCCGTTATTTAACACTAGCTCATGTGGGACCCCATATCGGCAGATAATATTCTTCTTAAGGAATTTGGCCACTTTCTTGGCGTTCAATACTGTGTATGACTCAGCTTTGACCCATTTGGTGAAGTAATCAATGGCGACTAGGATGAATTCATGTTCGTTTGAAGCCTTTAGTGTAACCTTCCCTATGATGTCGACACCCCAAGTGGAGAACGGCCAGGGAGAGGTTATGTTGTATAATTCTCATGAAGGTAGGTGTTGAAGATTGGAGAATTGTTGGCATTTGAGGCATCTCCGGACATAGGTGGTGCAGTCTTGGGCCATGGTGGTCCAATAGTAGCCCTGTCGGATGATCTTCTTAGCAAGCATGTGACCATTCATATGGGGCCCTTATTCCTCGCTGTGGATCTTCTGCATTATCTTCTCAATCTCAGCTCCTGCGATACAGTGTAGACGAGTTCCATCGATGATGTATTGGGCAACCAGTCTTTGAAGAGTCATTCGATCTCTCTTGTTGGAACCCTCAGGATACCTACCACGTTTGAGGAGGCACCAGATATTATAGTACCAGCAATCGACTAGTTCAGGATCTTCGATGGAGGCAAGCTCAATATGGTAGCAATGGTTCAGTTTGTCTTACTTTTGAACTAGGAAGGGGGTCATTGTTAATCCCTCGGGCATGTCGACCATAGAGGCCAAGGTGGCGAGAGCATCGGCTAGGTTATTCTTTGCTCGAGATAGGTAATGGAAGGTGATATCCCGAAATCGGGAGGCTAATTCTTCTAAGTGGGTATGGAAGGGTTGGAGCTTTTTGTCCTTGACTTTCCACTTTCTGAGAACTTGACCGATGATAAGGGCAGAATCCCCGTAGACATCAAGGTATTGAATACCTTTCTTGAGAGCAACTTTGAGGCCTATTGTGCATGCCTCGTATTCCGTCATGTTGTTGGTGCAAGGGAAATCCAATTTAATGGTGATGGGAGTGTGGGAGTCATCTGGGGTGATCAGAAGTATCCCAACGCCATATCCCTTTTTGTTGGTAGCGCCATCAAAGAACATTTTTCCATCGAAGGTGGTCTTGAGCGGTGCATAGAATATTTTCATCTGCGAATTTGGAGATCCGGACATCTGCTTCTTCTACGGGGTAATCGGCGAGGTAGTCAGAGATGGATCTTCCTTTAACAGCTTTCTGTGTGACGTACATGATATCGAACTCGGTTAGGAGCATCAGCCATCGGGCCATTCGACTGGATAAGTTGGGTTTCTCAAGCAGGTATTTGATGGGGTCCATTCGAGATACAAGTTTGATGGGGAAGGGGAGCATGTAGTGTCGTTGTGGCCATCCCCGATCCTCGTCCTGCGGGCGGACGCGTGGAGGAAAGGAACCTTCTAGTCCCGCGCGTCCCTCTCGGGAGCGCTTCGGCCGGCGTCATTTTTGGTGTAAAAATGTAGAGAGATTCAGAGTCGCCAGTCTATATTACTCAAAACAGACAAAAGAAAAAGGGGAAGCCACCCCGAAGGATGGCATCCAAAGATATACTGGTGCGTGCGAAACCAAGATGATTCGAGAAGGGTTCGGAGGCTTAGTTACGGAATGGGAAGGTGTTAGGCACCCATTCCGCCCTTTCGGTCTCTCATGAATATTTTCTATTTTCCTTTTGTTTCCCCCTGTGATATGTGTGCATGTGTATATATATAAAATGGAGGTAGGAATCCTCGACTTATATCATGGGAAAGATAAAGCGAGTCGTCCGTAGGAAGATATAATAATAGTATTAGAAAAATAAGATTTACCCGATTACCCCTACGTTGACCGTTATAATGGAACGATAATGCATCTCGAGCAATACGTTATTAAGGGCAAGTATATAGAATATAAGGAAAATGGATTTAGAGAAAGTAAAAAATGAGAGAAAAGGTGAGAAAAAGGACTCGAGTCTCGGGTTTTACCCAGAGACGCCTACGTAGACTATAAAGGCATCAAAGTCCACGTAGTTCGCATACAAAATGAGGGGTGGGGTTTATCCCATAAATCCAAATGGGGAATCTCTTATTCGTAAGTGTGTGTGTGTGTGTGTAGAAAAAGTGTTTTGATTATGAGAAAAGTGTGAAAAAAGTGTGAGAATACCTACTTGAAATTTATGAGCAAACCCTCTTTTTCTTATTTTTTGGGTTTTATGAAAATAAAAGATGTACAATAATACTAAATAAAAAGTATATTAGGATGTGTGAGATGAGATGATAAAAGTGCTAAATAAGAAAACAAGTTGTTGAGAATTTAAGAGAATTTAAGAGAGAGTTTCAGAAAGTTGGACCTTCTTGAAGATCTTGAACTTGATCTTGAATGTTGGAGAGCAACCCTTGCACTTGGATGATGATGGGGAGTGGCTAATTCACCAAATTTGATGAAAAGGATGATGAAAAATGAAAGTAAAAAAGGGATTTGGAAGTTGAAATCACGCTGCCTTCGAGAGAGGTTTCTGGGATTCGTTCAGACAGATTTTTATCAGATCTGGGCCCCCTTTGCAAATGAGGTGAAGGCATCCTTTTATAGGACCATGTGAGTGCCGATCGGCATAGACCTGTTCCTGCCTATCGGCAGGTGCCGATAGGCAGGGTCTGGAACCTGTCATTTGGCAGTGCGCTTCAGGCTTTTTTGGAAAATCGGCTGCCGAGGGAAAATCATTGGTCAGAATCATGCACGGGGTATACCGTTGGAAAGGTAATTCAGAGACCTTTGAAAGTCCTTTGGACCGCTCCTAGGTTCGTGAGATGACTTTGGGTCAAATATGGATAGGAAGTATTTGTTAGTCCATTGGACGGGGAATTGCTCGGACGCACACGGATCGTTCGTCCGCATGGTAACTCTGAATCTCACACGGGGTGGACTGTTGGAAATCTTAGGAGATGTATTTCTACATTCCAAAGAGTTTGACTCGGTTTGGGGAGTTGACTTTGGTCAACCGGTCCCGAGAAGCGTTCGATGACCTCCCGGAGTCAAACGGATCGCTCGTCCGCATAGAAAGTTAGAATCGCGCACGGGATGGACCGTTGGAAAGCGTATTCAGTGCCCTTCGAAGATTCATTCAGCCTCTGTCGAGCTAAAGAGTTTACATAGGTGAAACAGAGCCCGGGAGCGCCCGGTGGCCTCTGGGTTAAGTTTCGAACGCAAACGGATCATTCGTCCGCATGGTAGGTCGGAATCGTGCACGAGTCGGTCCATTGGAAAGGGTATTTAGTTCCCTTTGAAGATTCATTCAGCCTCAGTTGAGCTGAAGAGTTGATATAGGTCAAACAGAGTCCGGGAGCGCCCGGTGGCCTCTGGGTCAAGTTTTGGACGCAAATGGATTGTTCGTCCACATGGTAAGTCGGAATCGCGCACAGGGCGGTCCGTTGGAAAGGGTATTCAGTGCCCTTTGAAGATTCATTCAGTCTCGATCGAGCTAAAAAGTTTGACTTTTGGGTCAAACTGAGCTGGGGAGTGCTCGATGGTTTCTAGGTCAGTACTCGGGACATGACCTAGGTTTTTAGTGATGAAGGGAGGTACTAGGGACCTAAGGAGAGTTAGGGGTAATAGAATGGGGTGTCTACAGAGCCCCTCTATGGGTGAGTTTGGAACAACTGATAACCGTCGAATAGACATCACATGATGCCTTTGAGGGAGTATGATCGATTCAGAGAGTCGAGGCCGATTCTGCGGACCTAAGGAGTGTGCTGGGGATGAATGACGATCGAAAGTTTGGGTCAAAGCCAAATCTGCGGGCTTAGGTGATGCGGGTGACCAATTATGCAGGTCAAGGCCAATTTTGCAATCTTAGGGTAAAGATTTAATACCCGAGGTCAATTCTGACCTAAGAGTGGTGACGATCGAGGACCGAGGTCAATTCTGACCTAACTTAGGTGACGATCCAAGACCGGGGCCAATTCTGACCTAAGAGTGGTGACGATCGAGGACCGAGGTCAATTTTGACCTAACTCGGGTGAGGATCCAAGATCGGGGATAATTCTGACCCAAGAGTGGTGACGACTGAGGACCGAGGTCAATTCTGACCTAACTCAGGTGACAATCCAAGATCGGGGCCAATTATGACCCATGAGTGGTGACAACCGAGGAGCGAAATCAATTCTGACCTAACTCAGGTGACGATCCAAGACCGGGGCCAATTCTGACCCAAGAGTAGTGACGACCGAGGACCGAGGTCAATTCTGACCTAACTCAGGTGACGATCCAAGACCAGGGCCAATTCTGACCCAAGAGTGGTGACGACCTAGGACCGAGGTCAATTCTGACCTAACTCAGGTGACGATCCAAGATCGGGGCCAATTCTGACCCAAGAGTGGAGACAACCGAGGACCGAGGTCAATTCTGACCTAACTCAGGTGACGATCCAAGACCGGGGCCAATTCTGACCCAAGAGTGGTGATGATCGAGGATCGAGGTCAATTTTGGCCTAACTCAGGTGACTATCCAAGACCGGGGCCAATTCTAACCCAAGAGTGGTGACGACCGAGGACCGAGGTCAATTCTGACCTAACTCAGGTGACGATCCAAGACCGGGGCCAATTCTGACCCAAGAGTGGATAAAGATTGGATTTTGATTTTACTGGAGAAAGATCTTTGTGATTTTGATCTGAGCTGGGGAGCTGATAGCTGGGGAAGCTTTTAGGAGACCTCGCAGGGGAAATAACCTATTTTGGGTGCTGTAAGAGAATTCCGCTGGGAAAGTGATCAGGTGATCCTTAGGGATCCTCCGGAGCTTTATCGGGAGGAGTTTTCACTTGGTTTTTGAGGATTTCGCTGGGGAAGAGGGGTTCCGCTTGAGGGAACGTGAAGTTTTCTTGGTAAAAAGGCTTTAAATCCTTCCTGGGATTTTTGGGAATTTTTCGGGGATTTTTTTAGGCTTTCTGGTATTTTTTGGGAATTTCTGTACGAAATTTAAAGGGGGTGCCAGTCGGCATAGTATGAAGGGTGCCAATCGGCAGTGGCACAAACTTTTAGGCTGCCTCGGGAAGGCAAGGGGTCAGTACCGATCGGTATGGAAGGGGGAGATGCCGATCGGCATGGTGCTTGGCATCCTATATAAAAGGGGCGAATCCACTCATTTTTTCACAGCTTCTTTTGCCTTCTCTCTCTCTGCGATTCTTCTGCAAATCGTTCTATCATTCTGATCTTCAAGAAATGGCCACTTTCTTGAGCACTGTAGTCCACCGGGAGTGGTTGATCGTTGATGACTGGGCGAATGTGGAGTGGAGGGCTAAGGCGCCTCTTGCTTTGGGGAGTGAGAACTCCTTTGATGTGTTTGAGCCTGTGGTGGATGAACGGACCTTGCTGCGGGAGTCATCGCGTCATCGCTCTTCGAGAGTGATCCCTGGCGGTTATGTAAGTAACCCGACCTTTGGCATTCCTCTCTTTCTGGTGATTTTTCTTTCTTGACTTTTGATGAGACTTTTCTTTTTTCCAGTCTGATATTTATTTGAAGAACATGCATACCCGTGGGACAACGGGGCTCAAGGATGTCTGGGAGCATCTCCCACCAGTGGTGCGCTGGGTGGTCTCATCAGCGAGTTTTGGGTGGTTGGCATCGGTGCTGGATGAGATGCCTCATTCGACAGCGGTCTTGTGCACTTTGGGAGAGAGGTGGTGGGACACTACCCACTCCTTTTATTTCAGCTTCGAGGAGATGACTGTGACTCCTATAGACGTGCAGCATCTGCTGGGGCTGGATTGTGATGGAGAGCAGGTAGAGGTGGATCGCTCTTTACGGGTGAGACCGGAGGCAGTGCGTGCGGCACTTGGTGATGTAGGAAGGATAGTCTCTAGGGATTCTATCTGGTTGTCCCTGCTGAAGGATGCTCTGCTGAGCAGGGTGATTGATGTGGAGGAAGGGCTGCAAGTGAGGCAGATGGCCCGGTTATTCATTCTGCTGGTATTGGGAGGTTTTATGGTGGCGTCGAGCGGCGACGTCATCCATTTATGGTTTCTGTCGTACTTGAGGATGTTTTCGAACATCCAATTTTATGATTGGGGGAGCCTGACCTTGGAGACCCTTTATTTTTCTCTGGATGCATTCAGTCAGTGCTGCCGGTAGACCTTTACTGGGGCCACGTACCTTCTTGAGGTATTCTTCAGTTTGTGCATTTCTTTTCATGCATTCGCATAATCCTTTCATGCATTCGCATTTTCCTTATGCGTCTCTTTTTGCTTGTGAATTCAGACGTGGTTCTATGAGGTGACTGGGTGCAATACCACGCTAATTGCTTTGAAGGATGACACTATTTGGGACTTCTGTTGATTATATCGATGGCGTAAGGCCCATCGACAGTCGAAGGGATCTTTTTCCCTGAAGGCGGTGCATCAAGTCTTGAATGACCTGACCAGTGGTAGGGTAAGACTCTTTCCATTTCAATCTTGGTTTTTGCTCCTTCTGATCTTGTATTGATTTATGCTCTCTCAGAGATTTTTAGGTGACCTTTTACCCGTAGGGGACAGCCATTCAGGATGCGGGGGCGACCGGGGTGAATGCACGGATGAGGCATTTACTGGCGCATGAGTTCGGCCATTCCTGGTACCTTGGGGAGAGGGTGGTTCGTCAGATTGCTGAGGAGGAGGTGGTGGTGCCACCTGCGTAGCCTCCTACGTCTGTGAGGCAAGAGTGACTGATGTTGGAGGATGAGAGGATTGCAGCGATGATCGACGAGTCCTACTTGCTATACACCGATATGGCTGCGCCGTATGACTATATGGATTTTGTGACGAGCTGGTTGATGGCGCCCAACATATATGATGCGCTGCCTTTCCCTCCGGCGGGTTAGAGTCAGGTGGTGGGATCTTCCCACAACGGTGGTGGTCCGTCGGCATCTGCGGCGGCGGCGACTTCAGAGGTGACTTTTGTACGGCTGCATACCCCTTCATACAACATTCGACGGGCTGATGGAGGGATGGTGCCTATGTTGCACCATCCTCATGCGATGGATCCGGAGGAGTTGGGTTTAACAGAGGAGGTCCTTCGACCTATGGTATACTTTTATGTTCCTCTCTTTCTTTTTTTCTATTTTGGTCATTTCCGCTTTGATACTGATTTCACCTTTTCTTTCAGCAAGTCCAGGTGTCGACCAATTGGCTCAGGGATATTAGAGACTGGATATCTTCGGCGACTACCCATATTCGGGATGCGGTTCCCATTCCTTCTTGCTTGGTGACGTCTGCTTCGTCCGGAGAGGACTCGGGCTTGGGTAGTGCTGGCGCATCGTCTCGTCGTATGGGGAAGAGAGCACGTCGCAGGGGTGGAAGCTCTTGAGAGAGAGAGAGAGAGAAAGAATGTGGGTTCGGGCTGAGTCCCATTGTTTTTTCTTTTTCTTTTTATTTCCTGCAAAGATGATGTAACATAGAAAATAGATATATGCAATGCAATGGAGTTTTTTTTGTTATCTTTTATTAATGATGAATGAATGCATGCACATGCGCTTTTTGCTTTGCTGCTGAGACCAAAAAATTTTTTTGAAGGAAAGTTTTTTATTAAAATGGGGAATTTAAAGGGATTTTGAAATTCTGTTTATTTTTATTGAGTTTTCTGATTTTACAAAAGAGGAAAAAAGGGAAATGTCTAAAAATGGGAGGTTGCCGATCGGCAAGCACCCTGACCTGCCTATCGGCAGTTCAGTCCAGTCCCATCAATTTAAAGCTTTGAATGGTACCCTCTTCAGCCTTTGGTACCTTGTGGGGTAGGATTCCCTCCGATTTTTGCAGGGATTATGTCCCTTGTGAGGATTTTCAAGTATAAAAAGGGGTAAGGGTGGAGTGTTTTCATCACACCTTTGAATTATTACCTACTTGACCACCATCTCTTAGCCTTGCAAGATGGATCTCCATGGTAGCATTGAGTTTTCCAACTACCTGGAAGCCTTGGAAGCTATGTGCTCTTATAATGTCGATTATGATGCTTTCAACATGCGTCGAGTCTCCTTGTGGCGCAATCGACCTATTGAGTGGAATATGCTGATGGCGGTGGTACAATTCTGGTACCCCGAAGACCATGTATTTCCCTTTGGGTTGGAAGAAGTTTGTCCTACCTACGAGGAATTTTCTACCATACTGGGTGTAAATCCCAGGGTCGCTTCGTCTTTGCCTGAATTTTCCTGTTCTCCTAAGGATTTGTTGGTCGGGATTCTTCACATTTTGCCTTCGGCATCTAGATCATTGGTTGCTGGAGGAATGATCTCCCTCCCGGCGGTGCTGCGGTCCGCGTATTTGCGGGAAGTAGGTGATGTTGGCTATGCTGGAGCCGTTGTTCTGGGTCTGGTTTCAAAATTATTGCTGGTGACTGGGGAATTGAAGGTGGACCCATAACTTGTAGCCATTACTTCATGGATGTCATACCGTCGCAATCCCGCGGCGATGAAATCGGCGGAGAATCTGAATAGTCTGGATGCCTGGAGAGAAGGCCGTTCTGACTTTTTGAGGGGTAGCCCTGTGATGCTGTTCATGTGGTTGTCTGAAAGATTCCGTTTGTCGACTCCTCAATAATATCCCTTGTCGGTCGTACCCAACTTCTTTTTGCGCTACTTCATCCGCGTTGGCCTGTATGTTGAGAACTGGGAGAATTTGCTTGTGGAGCATGGGGCTTATGGTCTGTATTGGTCAGTGCCTTGGTGGGGACAGTTGCAGCCTATTCTGGAGCTAGGAGAGTATTCATATGTGCGACTGGTTGGTCTCAGACAGACATCTTTTTATTTCCCTTGGCGGATTTTGCGCCAATTCGACTGGGCGCAGGTCGTGCCCCTCGGACCTCAAACTTCTTTCCGATAGAATATTTGACTGAGCGCCTGCGTCTGTTGCTTGGGTCCCTGTGGGAAAACCGGCGTCCGTCGACCCGTCCCTCTCAGTCTGTCGGGAAGGTTTGCCATGTCCCTAAAGATTATATGATGTGGTTATGAAGGAAAGTAGTCAGCATGATGTTGGCAGTGGAGACTGGACAAAGATGGTTTATTTTGTATGACTCCATGGAAAAGGGTGTTGTGGTTTTTTCAAAGATGGTTAAGGCTCATCAATCCATGGAATGTTTATGGCACTCTATTCAGGCAGGGGAAACATGGGGTCCTCAGGAAGTAGATGATGAGGGTGCAGGCTCTTCTGGTAGCTGTGGGTAGGACTTGTGGGGAGTTTATTTGTGTGATAGGTGTGGGTAGGACTTCTGCAGGCTCTTCCATTCCTTTTTCTTATGAAAACCGTACTGTAATTTCCTATTAATGAAATAAATAAGTTTCTGATCATCTAGTTGTGCCTTTCAATGAATTTTGTATTTTTAATTATCTATATTGATCGCTAAGTCATACATAATCCTTTTGTTCAAATAATTTTAGAATGAATCGCCGTTCTCGGAGGTAAGAAAAAAATAGTATTTTGTGAAAAAGAAAGGGGCCGCACTCATGTGAGGTGCATGAGTTGCCTACGTACCTCTGGGTTTTTTTTGAAAATGTTTTAAAATAGTTTTTGTAGAGGATCAGGCCCACGTAGTTCTGGGTAAAGGGAAATGAAGTGTTTTTTTTTAAGAATAGAAGGGGGATGAGAAGAGTCGTAGCGCGCCGAGATTTCGGACTAGGGGTAGAATTTCTTGAGATGGTCCAGATTGACTGTACGAGCCATATTTTCCCTATCTAGGGCAGTGAGCATGGCGGCACCGTCGGATAAGATTTTCTTCACAATGTAGGGGCCGCTCCAATTGAGCTTGAATTTCCCTCTGGGGTCCCCGATGGGTTCTATTATCTCCTTGAGGGCTAAATCCCCCTCCCGGACTCCGCGATTGTTGACTTTTTTATTGAATAATCGCGCTATTCGGCGATGGTACCCCTGTATGTGGTAAAGAGCTTTTAATCTTCTTTCATCTAGGAGGGTTAGCTCATCAAGACGGCTTTGGCACCAGTCTTCTTCATAACCATGCTTTCGAGCAAGGCGCGTAGTGAGGGTATTTCCCGCTCCACAGGTAGGACTGCTTCGATGTCGTAGACCAGGGAGTAAGGGGTAGCCCCGGTAGAGGTTAGGATTGAGGTTCGATATCCCCAGAGGGCGTATGAGATCCGGTCAGCCCAATCCCTATAACTTTCGGTCATCTTGCTGGTGATGGCTTTAAGGTTTTTGTTGGTGGCTTCAACTGCACCATTGGTCTGAGGTCGGTAGGGAGAAGATTTGTGTCTCTAAATCCCATACTCGTTGACTACTTCTGTGACTTCTGCTTCGAAATGCAACCCGTTATCTGATACCAGCTCGTGCGGGACCCCATATCGACAGATGATATTTTTCTTGAGGAATTTGGCCACTTTCCTGGCATTCAATATTGCGTATGACTCAGCCTCGACCCATTAGGTGAAGTAATCGATGGCAACCAGGATGGACTCATGTCCATTTGAAGCCTTTGGTGTAACCTTCCCTATGATGTCGACACCCCAGGGGGAGAACGGCCAGGGAGAGTTCATGTTGTATAATTCTCACGGAGGCAAATGTTGAAGATTGGAGAATTATTGGCATTTGAGGCACCTCCGGACATAGGCGGTGCAATCCTGGATCATGGTGGTCCAGTAGTAGCCCTGTCGGATGATCTTCTTGGCGAGCATGTGACCATTCATGTGGGGTCCGCATTCCTCGCTGTGGATTTTCTACATTATTTTCTCAATCTCAGCCCCGGCGATGCAGTGTAGATGAGTTCCATCGAAATTCCTCTTGAGTAGAGCTTTATGACAGATGATGTACTGGGCAGCCAGTCTTCGGAGGGTCATTCGATCTTTCTTGTTGGAACCCTCGGGATACCTACCATGTTTGAGGAGGCACCAGATATCATAGTATCAGTAATTGGCTAGTTCGGGATCTTCAGTGGAGACAAGCTCAATATAGTAGCAATGGGTCGGTCTGTCTTGCTTTTGAACTAGGAAGGGGGTCATTGTTATTCCTTCGGGTATGTCGACCGTGGAGGCTAAGGTGGCGAGGGCATCGGCTAGGTTATTCTTTGCTCGGGGTAGGTAATGGAAGGCAATATCTCGAAAGTGGGAGGCTAACTCTTCTAATTTGGCATAAAAGGGTTGAAGCTTTTCGTCCTTGACATTCCACTTTTTGAGCACTTGACCGATGATAAGGGCAGAATCCCCGTAGACATCAAGGTATTGAATACCTTTCTTGAGATCAACCTTGAGGCCCACTGTGCATGCCTCGTATTCCGTCATGTTGTTGGTGCAAGGGAAACCCAATTTAATGGCGATGGGAGTGTGGGAGTCATCTGGGGCAATTAGAAGTATCCCAATGCCATATCCCTTTTATTGGCAGCGCCGTCAAAGAACATTTTCCATCGAAGGCGGTCTTGAGTGGTGCATAAGATATTTTCATCTAGGAATTCGAAGATCTAGACATTTGCTTCGTCTATGGGGGAATCGGTGAGGTAGTCAGAGATGTCTCTTCCTTTAATGGTTTTCTGTGTGACCTACACAATATCGAACTCGGTTAGGAGCATCAGCCATTGGGCCATTCGACTGGATAAGGCGGGTTTCTCAAGTAGGTATTTGATGGAATTCATTCAGGATACAAGTTTGATTGGGAAGGCGAGCATGTAGTGTCGTAACTTTTGGGTGACCCAGACAAGTGCGACACATGCCATTTCTAAAGCAGTGTAGTTGACCTCGTACCCAGCCAATTTGCGACTGGCGTAATAGATGACTCTTTCTTTGCGGGAGTCCTCGAGGTATTGGGCTAGCAAAACCTCGACTGCAGTGTCGGTTATGGTTAGGTATAGGAGCAAAGTGATACCAAACTGTGGTGGAATGAGCACTGGAGGTTGGGTTAGGTATTGTTTGATTTGGTCAAAAGACTCTTGACAGGCCTCACTCCAAACCTTGGTTGAATCTTTTCGAAGGAGCTTGAAGATCGGTTCACGGATGGAGGTTAGCTAGCTGATGAACCGGCTGATATATGGTAATTTCCAAATAAACCCTCGAATTTGTTTCTCTGTTTGGGGTGGTGGAATCTCAAGTATGGCTTTCAGCTTTGCAGAATCTGCTTCTATCCCCTTTTCACTGACCATGAATCCCAAGAGTTTTCCCTTTATAACGCTAAAGACACACTTCTGTGGATTAAGTCGCATCTGATACCGTCGCAGTCGTTTGAAGAACTTTCGAAGAGCAGGAACATGACCTTCTCTAGTTTTGGACTTGATAATCATATCATCCATATAAACCTCAACCTCCCTATGGATCAGATCGTGCAGGATGGTTGTGGCAGCCCTTTGGTAGGTAGCCCCAGCATTCTTGAGACCAAAATGCATAACGGTGTAGCAAAAGGTTCCCCATGGGGTGATGAATGCGGTTTTTTCTTGGTGGTCGGGGTGCATCTTGATTTGGTTGTATTCGGCAAACCCGTCGACAAAAGACTTGAGAGCATGACTGGTTGTGTTGTCCATGATCATGTTGATATTGGGTAGTGAATAATCATCCTTCGTAGAAGCTTTGTTTAAATCTCGGTAGTCTACACACATTCGAACCTTCCCTCCTGATTTTGGCACAGGTATAATGTTGGCTAGCCATGTGGGATATTCGATCACCCAAATGAAACCCACGTTTAACTGTTTGACCACCTCTTCTTTGACCTTGAGCGACCATTCGGTGTGGAGTTTTCTCAATTTTTGTTTAACCGGCTTGTAATCTAGGACAGTGGGGATCTCGTGTTGAGCTATTTCAGGATCAATGTCGATCATATCATCATAGGACCAAGCGAAGACATCTACGAACTCCTTCAGCAATTCTTCGAGTTGTGTGCGCTTATGCTCGTCAAGGGTGGCCCCTATCCTAATCTCACGTAGTTGGCTATTAGAGCCGAGATTAATAACAACAGTCTCTTCTTCATTAACTTGAACGCGGTTATGTTGTTTATTATTAACCTTATTTAGATCAGTTAAGAATTGTTCATTTGCAAAATCATCATCATCAAAAGTTTGATTAGAATTCAAGCAGTTAATGTAAGGCACAGCAAGATACTCAAAATCTTCATTTATTTCATTGATAGGAAAAACAGCATTGAGAACCTCATCAAAAGAGGTCTCGATTACATTTGAGCAAGGATAGACAATAGAAGAAGAAATAGGACAAACATTGGGGTCAGGGGAGATTTCACGAGGTAGAACTGGCGCAGCATGCCAGTTGAGGAGAGAAGTATCAGCAACTTTAATCACACGGAATGGGTCCATTGATGTAGTGCTTGAATGAACCATGCAGAGTGCCAGCCCCAGTATCTGTAAGTAGAAGGAATCTTTGAAATCAACTTCCTCAATCTCTTTGGCATCTTTTATGAGCGGTTGTACTTGGTGTGGGAAACTTTTGGCCCATGGGTAGCTGTCTTGGAAAAAGATCTCCATTCCCGGCCTTATCTTCTTGTCTGTGTGGTCATACCAGGGTTCTAGAAAATCGCAAAATGGGAAGTCCTCGCCTTCTTTGATGAATTGTCCATTTAAGGAGTCTCCTGAGATAGTTCGGATGCAGTCTGATCTTCTCTTTGGTCGAGACTGGCGGATCATTCTGAGCTCTTGTTCTGATGGTTGATACCTCAAGCCATAAGGAGGGAAAGCTTTCTTCAGTTCGATGGGCTCAAGTATCCCCTGCTGCCTTTGCCCTAGCCCCAATCCGGGCATGAAGTCCATATTTCTGAACATTTGAATCACATTGACATTGCCATGAGGGTTATATTCTGGACAAACCCTTTCTTTAAAACCATCCTCTGCCGGGAGTAGGAGTGGCTCGACTCGAAATCCTGATAGGAGCATACCATTTGACCCGTGCTGTATCTCAAGAATTGGACTGCTGGTGCTTGCACCCCCGATATTTTTATCGTCGCCCAAAATGGTGATGACTCGCCCTTCGGTGAAGAACTTCAATTTCTGATGGAGTGAGGAAGACACACCCTTGATATTGTGGAGCCAGGGTCGTCCGAGCAACAGGTTGAAATAAGCTGGGATGTCTATGACTTGGAATTCAATGACAGGGTTTATAGGGCCAACCCCTATTGCAAGTTTTATAGACCCCATCACCTCACGACGGGTATTATCGTAGGCACATACAGCGACGGAGGTTGGAGCGAGGTCGCTTTCTTTCAAGCCTAAAGACTTGAAGGTTCTTAGAGGGCAAACATTCAAGGCGGATCCATTATCGATAAGGGAGAGTGGCACGACCTTTCCCATAACTTCGACGGAGATATTGAGTGCATGATTGTGATTCGGCCCAATTCTGGGGATTTTTTCTTCAGAAAATGATAGCATTCGGGTAGAGGTCAAGGATCCGACCAAATTCACCGTTTCTTCTGGTGTGGTAGAGGAGGGAACCATGAGTCTAGTCAGTAATTTGATTAAAGCATTTATGTGTAGCTGGGAAGACATGAAAAGACCCCATAAAGTGATGTTAACTTGAGTTTTCTTCAGTTGATTGAGGATTTTGCTCTCCTCGATTGTCATCTCTGGCATAGGAAGGTTTTCAATGCGCTTCCCTTTGTCATTTGCTGGTAGTGAGCTTGGAACATGGTAATGTCTCCCTAATCTGGTCATGTGATTTACTGAAGAAGGAAAGAACATAAATCCCGTTTCCTCGTCAATCTCAGGTTGTGCTGCCACCCTATTTATTTCTTCGAGGAGTTCTTCAAATGATATCATCCCACATATGTCGGTTACTGGGCCAGCTCTTCCTGAAGCTTATTCTTCACTCGAATCTTCAAATTCTTCCCCCCATTCGGTGGCAACAATTATGTCTTTCCATGTAAATTCGATGCATTCCACAACTTTAACAGCTTATTCATACAAGTTCTCCCATTCTGTGGGGATATCTGTGATTGAAGGGAACAAATGCCCTTGTAGTTTCAAAGTGTCAAATAACTTGGTGATACTGCAAATGCTGTTGGTTTGCCCGAATAATTCTTCCATAGTCTGGACAACATCATCTAGGCTGACTTCGTTCGGTTGGTACCATCCACTTATCTAAATCTCGGGCCCATTTTCGTGCCTCCAAGAACAGTGTGCCGAACTTCTGGCAATCGATGACCATCTGTGAGGGAAATTTCAGCCCGAACTCAAGGAGTTGGTTTAACACCTCTCACAATTCCATACTTCCATTTTCAGAACGGGTACGGACAGCGATGCATGCTCTGGTAAGGAGTGACAGTGCCTGATCAGTGAGGCTAGTAGGGTGTAGGAGGAAATATGGGCAAATTTGAAGAGGTTTAGGAGAGTATATGGGTGTGATTTGAGTTGAGGGATTGAAATCTAGGTTTTCTTCTAAGAAGATGGCATTGGTGTGATTCGGAAGTGTGTGAGTAGTGTTTGTCTTAGGATTGGTTGGTGGGGCGATGGTACCCTGGTCAATGAGATCTTGGATTACGTTCTGGAGGTGAAAGCATTGGTCGGTGGTATGGTCAGCAGTTTGGTGGAAGGCGCAATGAGCATCGGTCTTGAAGTTTCTTGGGAGTAGATTTGGCAATGGACGTGGATCCAAGGGTTTGATGAGGTTTCGTCCTAACAGGGCTTGGTAAACTTTGGAGAGGGGAGCATGGAACTCAGTGTATTCCCTTCGGATGGGGGCAGGGCGACTTTCTGGTGCCCATGATGTGGTTGGTTGAGAGATATTGTTGATAGTTGAAACGGTTGCACTGGCAGTCTTGTTATACTTTCTCGGGGAAAAATGTCTAGACACCTTCTTTGGTTTAACCTCTGTTTTAACGAGGCTTTCCTCGATTACCACTCCAGCCTCTTGGAGAGCTCGGAAGTGGGGATAGTATTGTCCTCCCATTGTTGCACGGACATGGGGCAAGAAGTTCTTCTTCACTATGTTGACTTGTTCTTCTTCAGATGGCCGATTAGTCATGGTAGCTTCTTGCTCTCTCCATCGAGTTATGAAGTTACTGACTGATTCTCCTGGATTCTGTTTGAGCAGCTCTAAATCACTACGGGTGACCTCAAGCTCTTCGTTGTATTTGTATTATGACATGAATTCTCGAGCTACATCCTCCCAGTTACGGATTTTGGATTCCTCAAGAGATAAAAACCATTAGAGGGAACTATCCTTCAAAGTTTGCTGAAACAATTGGGCCATCACTTCTTCAGAAACCCCTAGTAGAGTCATGGAACGATGATAACTGCGAAGATGAACAATTGGGGGTCCACTCCCTCCGAACTTCTCGATATTTGGCATCTTGAACTTCTCGGGTAACCTCGCTTTAGGATAAGGAGACATGTGGGTGTAGTCCATGTAATTCCCAGAGATCCTGACTTGGTCAAACTTCTTGGTGAGCATATTAAGATCCTCTTTGACTTTATTTAACTCCCCCTCCTTTGGATCAATGGCCACAGGCAGGTTAGCCATAGGCTGGGAAATATTTGGCATTGGAAGTTGGGCAGGCGGTGGCCCATTAGCAGGAGGGGCACGTGGAGTGTGATGATATTCTTCCGGAACCCAGATAGGCTTGGGTGGACCCATAGCATGAGGGAATAGGGCCTCGAGCTCTTTAGGAACAGGAACTTGGTTTCGTTGCATCTCTCGGACCTCGAATTGGAGGTTGTCAATCTTGGACACGAGCTGATCTAGGACTGTTGTCAGATCCGGTTGTATGACTGGTGCTTGATCTGTATTCTCCATGGAAGATGGATGGATTCTGGACTCGGAAAAATTAGTAGAGGAACGGATGAAACTCCGGGGTGATTTGACTGAAGATCGAAGCCAATAGGGAGCCAGGCCAGGGGCTCGTGATCAACCTGAGAAGGCGTAGAATGAGATTTATTTTTGAAAAAAAAAGGAAGAACTATTTTTGGATTTTTGATAAAGAAGGGAGAAATGTTTTTGGATTTTTGATAAAGAAGGGATAAATATTTTTGGATTTTTTGATAAAGAAGGGAGAAATGTTTTTGGAGACGGAACTCAACATGGTTATTATGTTTTCACTTGTATTTAATTCTCCTAAATGCAATGCCGGATAGGACACGAGCTTGGAAAAGTGGGGGTTTTAATATATGCAAAGCTACGGTTTGGACTTGTAACCAGGCTCACGGCCAGGGTCCCATTTTAAAAATGCGCAAAAATTGGGCGGCAGGCCGACTCGGAATTTCGGCAGAGTTTCGGGTTGAAACCGACAATCTAAAGTGCGTGTCCTAGGTTTGACACCTATATGAGAGTATGCAGTTGGTTGGGTGAATCGACATGGGTTCCCCCCTTTGGCGTGACTTCCATGATATACGTCTTACTCTTGCGGGCAATCAGTACGTGTGGACAAGCCATTTGATATACCTGAGTGTACGTGAATTGCCTCACCATATACCTCGTGTGAACGGTACATGTGAGAGCGAATTCGATATACTCGACGTACGTGAACGAGTTCCTTTCAATATACCTCCCGTCATAACTTCGGTCAAGCAGTACGATGCGGGGGAACCGTTCGATATACGTCAAAGGTACTTGGCCAATGGAAGGTGAGAGTCATATCGCTTAGGCTAACTACGACCTGCTGGACCAGCGCCCATCACGAAGTAACCCTCCAGTTACTGGGTAAAATTTGGTCAATATCAATGCTCTTTCGTGATGTCGTGTGAATCATGCATGATTCTCTTATTAGTATCTAAGGATGAGAATGTCTTTTCTTGATTATGCCAAACATGGAGTAAAGTATGAGTACCCCCAAAGTTACACCAAGTATGGATGGGTGATGCGTGCAACATGGGGATATACATGTGATCCTAGGTGCACGTGGTGTGAAGTGTAAATGGAGAATTTTCTACAAGTGTGTGGACATAATCATAAGCATGGGATACATATGAGAAAGGGGAACATGCAGATATAGGGGGAAACATAAGCAAATATAGCATTCATGTAAAAGAGTCAAGCCCACAAAAAAACACATATTCCCCAGTGGTGTTGCCACTGTGGCCATCCCCGGTCCTCACCGTGCAGGCGGGCGCGTGGAGGAAAGGATCCTTCGAGTCCCGCGCGTCCCTCTCAGGAAGACTTCGACCGGCGTCGTTTGTGGTGTAAAAATGTAGAGAGATTCAGAGTCGCGAGTCTATTTTACTTTAAAAAAACAAAAGAAAAAGGGGAAGCCACCCCGAAGGATGATATCCAAAGACATATTGGTGCGTGCAAAATCAAGATGATTCGAGAAGGGTTCGGAGGCTTAGTTATGAAATGGAAAGGTGTTAGGAACCCATTCTGCCCTTTCGGTCTCTCATGAATATTTGCTATTTTTCTTTTATTTCCCCCCGTGATATGTGTGCATGTGTATATATATAGAATGGAGGTAGGAATCCTCGACTTGTATCATGGGAAAGATAAAGCGAGTCGTCCGTAGGAAGATATAAGAATAGAATTAGAAAAATAAGATTTACCCGATTACCCCTACGTTGACCGTTATAATGGAACGATAACGGATATGGAGCAATACGTTATTAAGGGAAAGTATATAGAATATAAGGAAAATGGATTTAGAGAAGATAGAAAAAGTGAGAAAAAGGACTCGAGTCTCGGGGTAAAACCCCGAGACGCCTAGGTAGCCTATAAAGGCATCAAAGTCCACGTAGTTCGCATACAAAATGAGGGGTGGGGTTTATCCCATAAATCCAAATGGGGAATCTCTTATTTGTAAGTGTGTGTGTGTGTGTGTAGAAAAAGTGTTTTGATTGTGAGAAAAGTGTGGAAAAAGTGTGAGAATCCCTACTTGGAATTTATGAGCAAACCCTCTTTTTCTTGTTTTTTGGGTTTTATGAAAATAAAAGATGTACAATAATACTAAATAAAAAGTATATTAGGATGTGTGAGATGAGATGATAAAATTGCTAAATAAGAAAACAAGTTATTGGGAATTTAAGAGAATTTAAGAGAGAGTTTGAGAAAGTTGGACCTTCTTGAAGATCTTGAACTTGATCTTGAATGTTGGAGAGCAGCCCTTGCACTTGGATGATGATGGAGAGTGGATAATTCACCAAATTTGATGAAAAGGATGATGAAAAGTGAAAGTAAAAAAGGGATTTGGAAGTTGAAATCACGCTGCCTTCGAGAGAGGTTTCTGGGATTCGTTCAGAGTGATTTTTATCAGATCTGGACTCCCTTTGCAAATGAGGTGAAGGCCTCCTTTTATAGGCCCAGGTGAGTTTCGATCGGCATAGACTTGTTCCTGCCTATCGGCAGGTGCCGATAGGCAGGGTCTGGAACCTGCCATTTGGCAGTGCGCTTCAGGCTTTTTTAGAAAATTGGCTGCCGAGGGAAAACCGTTGGTCAAAATTGCGCACGGGTTATACCATTGTAAAGGTAATTCAGAGACCTTTGAAACTAATTTAGACCGCTCCCGAGTTCAGGAGTTGACTTTGGGTCAAATATGGCTCAGAAGCATTTGTCGGTCCATTAGATGGGGAATTGCTCGGACGCAAACGGATCGTTCGTTCGCATGGTAAGTTCGAATCGCGCATGGGGTGGACCATTGAAAAGGTTAGGAGATGTATTTTGACATTCCAAAGAGTTAGACCCGATTTGGGGAGTTGAAATTGGTCAATCGGGCCCGAGAAGCGTTCGATGACCTCCCGGAGTCAAACGGATCGTTCGTTCGCATGGAAAGTCAAAATTGCACACGGGATGGACCGTTGGAAAGGATATTCAGTGCTCTTCAAAGATTCATTCATCCTCGGTCGAGATGAAGAGTTGACATAGGTCAAACATATCCCGGGAGCGCCCTGTGGCCTCTAGGTCAAGTTTCGGACGTAAACGGATCGTTCATCCGCATGGTAAGTCGGAACCACGCATGGGGCAATTCGTTGGAAATGGTATTCAGTACCCTTTGAAGATTCATTCAGCCTCAGTTGAGCTGAAGATTTAACATAGGTCAAACAGAGCCGTGGAGCTCCCGGTGGTCTCTGGGTTAAGTTTCGAACGCAAACGGATCGTTCGTCCGCATGGTAAGTCAGAATCGCGCACGGGGCAGTCTGTTAGAAAGGGTATTCAGTGTCCTTTGAAGATTCATTCAGCCTCGGTCGAGCTAAAGAGTTTAACTTTAGGGTCAAACTGAGCCGAGGAGTTTCCGATGGTTTCTAGGTCAGTACTCGGGACATGACCTAGGTTTGTAGTGATGGAGGGAGGTACTAGGGACCTAAGGAGAGTTAGGGGGTAACAAAATGGGGTGTATACAGCCGCAACTTTTGGGTGACCCAGACAAGTGCGACATATGCCTTTTCCAAAGCAGTGTAGTTGACCTCGTACCCAGCCAATTTACAACTGGCGTAATAGATGGCTCTTTCTTTACGGGAGTCTTCAAGGTATTGGGCTAGCAAAGCCCTAACTGCAGTGTCAGTTATGGTTAGGTATAGGAGCAAAGGGAGACCAGGCTGTGGTGGCATGAGCACTGGCGGTTGGGTCAGATATTATTTGATTCGATCAAAAGCTTCTTGGCAGGCCTCATTTCAAACCATGGTTGAATCCTTTCGGAGGAGCTTAAAGATCAGTTCACAGATAGAGGTTAGCTCGCTGATAATCATATCATCCACATAAACGTCGACTTCTTTGTGAATCAGATCGTGCAGGATGGTTGTGGCAACCCTTTGGTAGGTAGTACCAGCATTCTTGAGACCAAATGGCATAATGGTGTAGAAAAAGGTTCCCCATGGGGTGATGAATGCAGTTTTTTCTTGGTGGTCGGGGTGCATCTTAATTTGGTTGTATCCAACAAACCTGTCGATGAATGACTTGAGAGCATGATTGGCTGTGTTATCCATGATCATGTCGATATTAGGTAGCGGATAATCATCCTTCGTAGAAGCTTTGTTTAAATCTTGATAGTATACACACATTCGAACCTTCCCCCTGATATCGGCACAGGTACTATGTTGGCTAGCCATGTGGGATATTCGATCACCCAAATGAAGCCAACATTCAACTGTTTGACCACCACTTCTTTGACCTTGAGCGACCATTTGGTGCGGAGTTTTCTCAATTTTTGTTTAACCGGCTTGTAATCTGGGAGAGTGGGGATCTCGTGTTGAGCTATTTCAGGATCAATGCCGGGCATATCATCATAGGACCAAGCGAAGACATCTACGAACTCCTTCAGTAATTTTTCGAGTTGTGTGCCCTCATGCTCGTCAAGGGTGGCCCCTATCCTAATCTCGCACAGTTGGCTACTAGATCGAGATTAATAACAACAGTCTCTTCTTCATTAACTTGAACGCGGTTATGTTGTTTATTATTAACCTTAATTAGATCAGTTAAGAATTGTTCATTTGCAAAATCATCATCATCAAAAGTTTGATTAGAATTCAAGCAGTTAATGTAAGGCACCGCAAGATACTCAAAATCTTCATTTATTTCATTGATAGGAAAAACAGCATTGAGAACCTCATCAAAAGAGGTCTCGATTACATTTGAGCAAGGATAGACAACAGAAGAAGAAATAGGATAAACATTGGGGTCAGGGGAGATTTCACGAGGTAGAACTGGCGCAGCATGCCAGTTGAGGAGAGAAGTATCAACAACTTTAAGCACACGGAATGGGTCCATTGATGTAGTTATTGAATGAACCATGCAGAGTGCCAGCCCCAGTATCTGTAAGTAGAAAGAATCTTCGAAATCACCTTCCTCAATCTCTTCGACATCTTTTATGAGCGGTTGTACTTGGTGTGGGAAACTTTTGGCCCATGGGTAGCTGTCTTGGAAAAAGATCTCCATTCCCGGCCTTATCTTCTTGTCTGTGTGGTCATACCAGGGTTCTGGAAAACCGCAAAAGGGGAAGTCCTCGCCTTTTTTGATGAATTGTCCATTTAAGGAGTCTCGTGAGATAGTTCGGATGCAGTCTGATCTTCTCTTTGGTCGAGACTGGCGGATCATTCTGAGCTCTCGTTCTGATGGTTGATACCTCAAGCCACAAGGAGGTAAAGCTTTCTTCAGTTCGATGGGTTCAAGTACCCCCTGTTGCCTTTGCCCTAGTCCCAATCCGGGCATGAAGTGCATATTTCTGAACATTTGAATCACATTGACATTACCATGAGGGTTATATTCTGGATAAACCCCTTCTTTAAAACCAACCTCTGTCGGGAGTAGGAGTGGCTCGACTCGAAATCCTGATAGGAGCATACCATTTGACCCGTGCTGTATCTCAAGAATTGGACTGCTGGTGCTTGCACCCTCGACATTTTTGTCGTCGCCCAAAATGGTGATGACTCGCCCGTCGGCGAAGAACTTTAATTTCTGATGGAGTGAGGAAGACACACCCTTGATATTGTGGAGCCAGGTTCGTCCGAGCAACAGGTTGAAATAAGCTGGGATGTCTATGACTTGGAATTCAACGACAGGATTTATAGGGTCAACCCCTATTGCAAGTTTTATAGACCCCATCACCTCACGACGGGTATTATCGTAGGCACGTACAGCGACGGAGGTTGGAGTGATGTCGCTTTCTTTCAGGCCTAAACACTTAAAGGTTCTTAGAGGGAAAACATTCAAGGCGGATCCATTATCGACAAGGGAGAGTGGCACGGCCTTCCCCATAACTTTGACGGGGATATTGTGTGCATGATTGTGATTTGGCCCAATTCTGGGGATTTATTCTTCAGAAAATGATAGCATTCGGGTAGAGGTCAAGGATCCGACCAGATTTATCGCTTCTTCTGGTGAGGTAGAGGGAGGAACTGTGGGTCCAGTTAGCAACTTGATTAAAGCATTTTTGTGTAGCTGGGAAGACATGAAAAGTCCTGATAGAGTGATGTTAGATTGAGTTTTCTTCAATTGATCGAGGATCTTGCTCTCCTCGATGGTCATCTCTGGCATAGGAAGGTTTTCAACGCGCTTCCCTTTGTCATTTGCTGGTAATGATCTTGGAACCTGGTAATGTCTCCCTGATCTGGTCATGTGATTTACTGAAGAAGGAAAGAACATGAATCCCATTTCCTCGTCAATCTCAGGTTGTTCTGCAACCTTATTTATTTCTCCGAGGAGTTCTTTAAATGATATCATCCCACATATGTCAGTTACTCTTCCTGAAGCTTATTCTTCACTCGAATCTTCGAATTCTTCCCCCCATCCGATGGCAACAATTCTTTCTTTCCATGTAAATTCGATGTATTCCACAACTTCAACGACTTTTTCATACAGGTCCTCCCATTTTGTGGGGATATGTGTGATCGAAGGTACTAAGCGCCCTTGTAGATTCAAAGTGTCAAGTAACCCAGTGATAGTACAAATGTTGTTGGTTTTCCCGAATAATTCTTCCATAGTCAGGACAACATCATCTAGACTGACTTCGTCGGTTGGTACCACCCACCTGTCTGAATCTCGGGCCCACTTTCGTGCTTCCAAAAACAGTGTGCTGAACCTTTGGCAATCGATGACCATCTGTGAGGGCAATTTCAGCCCGAAGTTTGGGAGTTGGTTTAACACCTCTGACAATTCCATATTTCCATTTTCAGAACGGGTACGGACAGCGATGCATGCTCTGGTAAGGAGTGACAGTGCCTGATCAGCGAGGCTAGTAGGGTGTAAGCGGAAATATGGGAAAATTTGAAGAGGTTTAAGAGAGTATATGGGTGTGATTTGAGTTGAGGGATCAAAATCTGGGTTTTCTTCTAAGAAGATGGCATTGGTGTGATTCGAAAGTGTGAGAGTAATGTTTGGCTTAAGATTGGCTGGTGGGGCGATGGTATCCCGGTCAATGAGATCTTGGATTACGTTCTGGAGGTGAAAGCATTGATCGGTGGTATGGTCGGCAGTTTGGTGGAAGGCGCAATGAGCATCAGTCTTGAAGTTTCTTGGGAGTGGATTTGGCAATGGACGTGGATCCAAGGGTAACAGGTCTTGGTAAACTTTGGAGAGGGGAGCGTGGAGCTCAGTGTATTCCCTTCGTATGGGGGCAAGGCGGCTTTCTGGTGCCCATAATGTGGTTGGTTGAGAGATATTGTTGATGGTTGAGACTGTAGCACTAGAAGGCTTGTCATACTTTCTAGGGGTGAACTGTCCGGACACCTTCCTCGGTTCGACCTCTGTTTTAATAAGGCTTTCCTAGATTTCTACTCCAGACTCTCTGAGAGCTCGGAAGTGGGTATAGTATTATCCTCCCATCGTCGCTCGGACATGTGGCAAGAATTTCTTCTTCACTATGTTGACCTGTTCTTCTTCTGATGGTCGATTGGTCATGGCAGTTGCCTGCTCCCTCCACTGGGTTATGAAGTTACTGACTGATTCTCATGGATTCTGGTTGAGTAGATCTAAATCACGATGGGTTACCTCAAGCTCTTCGTTGTATTTATATTGCGACATGAATTGTCGGGCTACATCCTCCCAGCTACCGATTCTGGATTCCTTAAGAGACAAAAACCATCGGAGGGCACTATCCTTCAAAGTTTGCTGAAATAATTGGGCCATCACTTCTTTAAAAGCCCCTAGTAGAGTCATGGAACGATGATAACTGCGAAGATGAACAATCGGGGGTCCACTCTCTCTGAACTTCTCGATATTTAGTATCTTAAACTTCTCGGGTAACCTCGCTTTAGGTTAAAGCGACATGTGGGTGTAGTCCATGTAATTCCTAGAGCTTTTGACTTGGTCAAACTTCTTGGTGATCATCTTGAGATCCTCTTTGACTTTATTTAACTCCTCCTCTTTTGGATTAGCAACCATAGGCAGGTTAGCTAATGGTTGGGCAATGTTTGGCATCGGAAGATGGGCAGGCGGTGGCCCATTGACAGGAGGGGCACGCGGAGCATGCTGATATTCTTCGGGAACCCATATAGGCTCGGGTGGACCCATAGCACGAGGGAATAGAGCCTCGGGCTCTTGAGGAATCGAAACCTGGTTTTGTTGCATCTCTCGGACCTCGGTTTGGAGGTTGTCAATCTTGGACACGAGCTGAGCTAGGACTGTCGTCAGATTCGGTTGTATGACTGGTGGTTGATCTGTATTCTCCATAGAAAGTGAATGGATTTCGGACTCGGAAGAAGTTGTAGAGGAACGGACGAAACTCTGGGGTGATTTGACTGAAGATCGAAGCCAATAGGGAGCCAGGCCAAGGGCTTGCAATCGACCTGAGATGGCATAGGATGAGATTTATTTTTGAGAAAAAGGGAAGAAACTATTTTTGGATTTTTGATAAAGAAGGGAGAAATGTTTTTGAATTTTTGATAAAGAAGGGAGAAATGTTTTTGGAGACGGAACTCATCGTGATTATTATGATTCTTATGTTCTCACTTGTATTTAATTCTTCTAAATGCAATGACGGACGGGACCCGAGCCTGGAAAAGTGGGTTTTTAATATATGCAAAGCTACGGTTTGGACTTGTAACAAGGCTCGTGGGAAGGGTCCCATTTTAAAAAATACGCAAAAATTAGGTGGTAGGACGACCCAGAATTTAGATAGAGTTTTGGGTTGAAACCGATAATCTAAAGTGCGTGTCCTAGGTTTGACACCTATATGCGGGTATGCAGTTGGTTGGGTGAATTGGCATGGATTCTCCCCTTTGGCGTGACTTCCACGATATAAGTCTTGCTCTTGCGGGAAATCGGTACGTGTGGACAAGCCATTTGATATACCTGAGTGTACGTGAATTACTTCACTATATACCTCGTGGGGACGGTACGTGTGAGAGAAAATTCGATATACTCGGCGTACGAGAACGAATTCCCTGTGATATACCTCCCGTTATGACTTCGGTCAAGCGGTACGATGCGGAGGAATCGTTCGATATACATCGAAGGTACTTAGCCAATGGAAGGTGAGAGTCATATTGCTTAGGCTAACTGCGACCTGCCAGACCAGCGCCCATCACGAAGTGACCCTCCACTTAATGGTTAAAATTTGGTCAATAACAATGCTCTTTGGTGATGTCGTGTGAATCATGCATGATTCTCTTTTTAGTATCTTATGATGAGAATGCCTTTCTTGATTATGCCAAACAGGGAGTAAAGTACAAGTACTAAAGGTACACCAAGTATGGATGGGTGATGCGTGCAACATGCCGATATATGTGATCCTAGGTGCACGTAGTGCGAAGTGTACATGGAGAATTTTCTACAAGTGTGTGAACATAAGTATAAGCATGGGATACACATGGAAAAAAGGGGGAACATGCAGATATAGGGGGGATATAAACAAATATTGCATCCATGAAAATAGAGTCAAGCCCTCAAAATATATAAAATATCCACAACGGAGTCGCCACTGTGGCCATCCCCGATCCTCGCCTGCACGGGCGGGCACGCAAAGGGAAAGGAGCCTTCGAGTCCCGCACATCGCTCTCGGGAGCGCTTCGATCGGCGTCATTTGAGATGAGGTGTAAAAATGTAGGGAGATTCAGAGTTGCCAGTCTATTTTACATAAAATAGACAAAAGAAGAAGGGGAAGTCATCCCAAAGGATGGCATCCAAAGACATACTGGTGCATGCGAAACCAAAATAATCCGAGAAGGGTTCAGAGGCTAAGTTACGAAATGGGAAGGTGTTAGGCACCCATTCCGCCCTTTCGGTCTCTCATGGATATTTGCTATTTTCCTTTATATTTCCCCCATGATATGTGTGCATGTGTATATATATGGTGGAGATAGGAATCCTCGACTTGTATCATGAAAGAGATAAAGTGAGTCATCCGTAGGAAGGTATAAAAATAATATTAGAAAATAAGATTTACGCGATTATCCCTACGTTGATCGTTATAATGGAACGATAACGCATGTGGAGTAATACGCCACTAAGGTAAATTATATAGAATATAAGAAGATTAGATTTAGAGAAAATAGGAAAATAAGAGAAAAAGTGAGAAAATGACTCGAGTCTCGGGTTTTACCCCAAGACGTCTATGTAGCCTATAAAGACATCAAAGTCCACGTAGTTCGCATACAAAACGAGGGGTGGGGTTTATCCCATAAATCCAAATGGGGGATCTCTTATTTGTGAGTGTGTGCGCGTGTAGAAAAAGTGTTTTAGTGGAGAGAAAAGTATGAGAAAAGTGTGAGAATCCCTATTTGGAATTTGTGAGCAAACCCTCTTTTTCTTATTCTTTTGGGTTTTTATTTATATGAAAATAAAAGATGTGCAATAATACTAAATAAAAAGTATATTAGGATGTGCAAGATGAGATAATAAAAGTTCTAAGTAAGAAAACAAGTTATTGAGAATTTAAGAGGATTTAAGAGAGATTTTGAGAAAGTTGGACCTTCTTGAAGATCTTGAGCTTGATCTTGAATGCTGGAGAGTAGCTCTTGCACTTGGATGATGATAGAGAGTGGCTAATTCACCAAGTTTGATGAAAAGGATGATGAAAAGTGGAAGTAAAAAAGGGATCTGGAGGTTTAAATCACACTGCCTTCGAGAGAGGTTTCTGGGATTCGTTGAGAGTGAATTTTATCAGATCTGGGTTCCCCATGTAAATGAGGTGAAGGCCTCCTTTTATAGGCCCAGGTCACTGCCTATCGACATAGATATGGTCCTGCCTATCGTCACCTGTCGACAGGCAGGGTTTGGAACCTGCCATTTGGCAGTGTGTTTCAGGCCTTTTAAAGAAATCGGCTGTCGAAGGCAAACCATTGGTCAGAATCGTGCACAGGGTAGACCATTGGAAAGGTAATTCAGAGACCTTTGAAAGTCCTTTGGACCGTTCCCGAGTTTAGTAGTTGACTTTGGGTCAAATATGGCTCGGAAGCGTTTATCGGTCCATTGGACGGGGAATCGTTCGGACGCAAACGGATCGTTCGTCCGCATGGTAAGTCCAAAATGCGCACGGGGCGGACGGTTGGATAGTTTATTCAGTGCCCTTCAAATATTCATTCAGTCTCAATCGAGATAAAGAGTTTGACTTTTTGGTCAAACTGAGTCGGGGAGTGCCCGATGTCTTCTAGGTCAGTACTCGGGACATGACCTGGGTTTGTAGTGATGAAGGGGAGGTACTAGGTAACTAAGGAGAGTTGGGGGTAACGGAATGGGGTGTCTACAGCCATGTCCACTGATTATTAGCTGAATTATATGATTCAATTGTGTCGTACCATGAAGAACCATCTCCACCACAAAATACATAAAGCTCACTACCCAAATTCGCAATAGAGCCATAAAAACGAACAGAGTTCATTGGCTTAAGATATTATGAATTAAAGCACAAGAGCATTGCCAAGTCATTAAGGAAACAGTTTTAGATAGATTGAGCAATAGTTTAGTCTATACTTAGAATGAAATGGGCATGGCAAGATTTTTGTAAGCAGTCATTGGGAATCGAAAGGATGAGTACTTTTATTATTATAGATGATAGGTCAATATACATTGCTGTTGTATTTAATTTGAAAAAAATACAGATACTGTTTACATATATTAAGTTGTCCTTTATAATTTTTTTATTTTTTTTGTTACATACACTAATCTACATTTTAATATTATATTACATACACTAGCTGAATGGCATTTGAAATGTTGGATGTCGATCTAATTACGCTCAACCCACCAAGGATTGAAAGTAACAATACTAATTTTAAAATAAATAAATAAAATAAAATAAAAAAAAAATAATTTATACATATCAACATTAACTGTCATTAATTTGCAATGGCAAAAGAATAGAAATCAAGGATTGAGGAAATAAAAGGACATTTGGGATGTTGAAGACGTTTTCTCATTTGAATAATCATTACGATATAATTATTTCATTTTTTATGCGACTAAAATTATATGCATTAATTAATTTTTATATATTTTTTTATATACACGTATGAAACAATAGAATTAGAGTTTAATGAGGTTCATTTATTATTAAATTATAATATATATATTTTTTAAATATTAACTCTACAAAAAATCTTTTCTTTTCCATTCCAACTATCTATATTTTACGTTTCTCTTTCCCTTGGTATTCCCTTCCATCCTATCCCTTCATTTCCCCCCAAAATTAAATTTTTCTTTCTATTAAAATTCTCCATAACTCCTCCAATCTCCACCATTATTTACTCTTCCATCATTTCATCTCTTTGTTACTGTTCTTGTATTTTTTATGTATATAAATAGTTGTTGCATCTACTGGCTCCACACATTCATTTCTTATGTTCAAAACACAGTAGATCAATCCGAGTAGAGCACGTTAGAAGGCTGGGTGGTAAAGTGGCCCCCAAACTGGATGACTTCATCTGATATGTCTTTGTTAGATCTGCTGTTGTGATATCTCAAGCCGGCATGTATTGATTGGTGTTTGCCTTGGATTTGCGATTTGTCGGGTTTAACTCTTGACCGTAGTGTTTTTTATCGTTTATTTGTTTTGTTATAGATATGTTTGCTGATTTTGTGTATGGAAGTTGGTTTTAATTTTTGGGTAGCCGATTTGGTATTTTCAAACACTTTGATACTTCTAGAACATAAAAAGTTAAAGAAATTAATATAAAAAGTTGAAGCAAGCCTCATGATGGCGAATAAAACACGAACATGGTGTTGAGTGATTTAAATAATGAAACATGGACTAGAGTTTCAATGTTTAGACACCGTATCTATTTGGAAAATGCTATTAATAATTTTTTCCCCTAATTTTTGGACTATCAAATTTCTTTCCCTTATTTTCTCTCTTACCATCTCCTTTTTTAACACACTAATAATTTATAGTTTTTGTTGTTCTTTTATATAGCCCGGTATTTTGTGTATAAAAATGCAGTGTAAAAAAATAGTTTGATCACAATTTTAGACACTGTTACCTTAAAATTCAGTTTGCCATTCTAATTAATGAACTATTTTTTTTAATATGTGTATTAAATGTGTATTGACAATATCTAACCTAATTATATTTTTTGTTATTCGGGTTCTACAACAAATGAGAGAAAATAAATTTTTTGCCATTTTCACTCTATGGCCTACTTAGAGAGTAAGAACAATGTTAATATCAAAAGTCTAATCATTTATTGGAAAAAAATCATGCAACTTCAGTTTGTTATGGTGATGGATTCCAAATTTTATAATTGTGTCGTTTTCTTCTAAGCAATCCAATTTTAGTTGGTACCAATTTGGTTGATGTATTCAATATATTTTTATGTTCATTTTCTTTGTATTATCTTAGCAAATACAAGTTTTTTGGGTTCTTATTTAATTTTGTCAAGTTTATATCACATTAACCCCTATTGATGGTGAAAATTGACAGAAAGTATTTAATTTTTTCAACTCCTCTTTTAGAGGTTATGTAGAAATTTCTCATACATTTGTTATTGTATTGTTATTGTGTTCTTAATTTAAAATGTCATTTACTACTAAATAACAATGCACGTGTTGTACGGATTACATATATGGACTTTTATAGTTTAAAGTTTATAATTTACCAACCCCAGCAAATATCTTATTAGGCAATGTTATTTTTACAGTTAATTCTTTATTTGAATATTATAATTTTTTTTGTTATTTTTTTAACAAATATTATAGTACGTTTGCGCATGGCGCATCGCGCGAGTTACATGCTAGTGTTTATTATACTGGCAGGGCAAAACCACTTACTACATAATATATAATGATTTGTGAGTGAAATAAAATAGTATCATCTCATCTCCAAGTTTAGTTTTTGTTATATTTAAATATCAGGTACAAAAGTTTGGAAAGGAGATTCTTGGAGGGATGGGATAATTTCTTTATATTTGTTAACCACATCAAGATGCTGACACCTCACGTCCAAGTCCCTTTGGATCAGCAATTGCATATTTGAAAAAGTATGTCCAAGATAATGAGGAAGACTTCAAAAGCTTAGAGGCTTGGCATGAACACTGCAAAAAAGAGTGCCCTTTTGTAGACGACATCACCGGCTCTTCAAGCGATGGCGACAACCGCATGGGCCGCTCAGGTACGGGCGATAAGTGTATGTGAAACTTTAAATAAAAATAGCGAACAAAATATATTTCACCGCAGTGGAACATATATTATAACCCTTAATGATATAGTTTTTGGTTATTTGATATTGGGTACCCATTAATTTTTTGATATTGATTTTGGCCCCAACATTTGCATTTCTTGGGATTTGACCTCCAAAATGACTTTTAGAGAATGAAAAAGTGTCGCCAAAAAATTAATGAACTATTTTTTTTTACTTTTTTTCGTCCCTAAAAGTCATTTGGGGGGTCAAATCCCAAGAAGTGCAAATCTTGCTGCCCAAAGTCAATATCAAAGAATGAATAAGGGACAACCCCCAAATAACCCATTATTTTCCCCATTTTACTTTGGGGTTTTGTGGGCATAAAGTGTGTGTGGGTGGTAGTGGTGGGGTGTGTGTGGGGTGGGGTGAATTATAAGGCAGTGTTATGTTTGTGTGTGATTTTATTTTATATACTCACCATTTTACTTTTGGGCCTTTAGGTATGAGTGACAAATGCACGGTTCCTTTATGCGATAGTAAGCACCAACGCAAGAGTAAGGGAAAGGGCAGGGCTTGATTCTTGTTTGGTCTAATACATAAGTATTTCATTCATAGATTTTTCTTAGGAACATATAATCGACTCGTAGTGGTAGGTGCACTGTTCTTTTTTTCTACTTTACCGTACGAACATATTGTGCATATTTTGTTGACATTGTCAAAGAAAGTTTAAAATTGTGTTTTATGCCCATAGGAAGTAAATAACCCTCAAAGTATATAGTTTGTTCCCTTAATATGTAAATAAACAAGGGTGAAAGAAGAAATGAACTACATTATTATTTCATTAATTACATACATATAGCACACCCATTAGTTCTGCCATATCATAAAAGGGACGAAGATTAGGCAAACAAGAAGCAATTGTCCAAAAAATGTGTGTAGGGTAGATGTTGATGTTAATATGCGAACAAAATATATTTCATCGTGGTGGAAAATATTTTATAACCCTTATTGAGTTATTTTTTGGATATTTGATATCTGGTACCCATTAATTTTTTGATATTGATTTTGTCCCCAACATTTGCATTTCTTGGGGGTTGACCTCCAAAATGACTTTTAGAGACTGAAAAAGTAACGAAAAAAATTTTACCACTACTTTTTTCGTCACTTTTTCTAGCTCTAAAATTCATTTGGGAGGTCACATCCTAAGAAGCTCAAATCATGCGGGCCAGTACCCGAATAACCTATTATTTTCCCCCTTTTACCTCGAATTTTTTTGGGTATCATAAAATGCGTGTGTTTTGGTGTTGGTGGTGTGTGGGTGGGGGTCAATTATGAAGTACCTTATATTATATACTCACCATTTTACTTTTGGACTTTTAGGTACGTGTGACAAGTGTATGGTCCCTTTGCGTAGGAGCAAGCGCCAATGCAAGGGAAAGGACAAGGCTTGATCGTGTCTAGTCTAATATACAAGTATTTCATTTTGCAGTTTTTTCTTATGAACATATAATCGGCATGTAGTATTGGGTGTACAATTTTTTCTAATTTAGCATATGAACATATTGTGCATATTTTGTTGCCATGGTAAAAAAAAGTTTAAAATGGTGTTTTACGCCCATATATAGTAACTGAAAATAATCCTCAAATGCTATATTTTATTCACTTGATAAATAAACAAGGGTGAAGGAAGAAATATACTACATTATTATTTCATTACATAAAGGACTGGGCAAATAAGAAACAAATGTGCAGAAAATGTGTGTGGGGTAGATATTGATTTATAATATCGATATGTGGTAGAAGTCAACAGGATAAAATTATAAACGAACTTAGTCGTGAAATAGTAGAAATTGATAACTATATAGTAGATAAATTGAGAGAAAATTGTCTTAGATGGTTTAGACATGTCAAACATAGATCAATCCGTGCCCCCCCTCCCCCTAGGTAAGGAAGAGTGGTATAGTTGATATTGGAAAAAGTTATTTGTACCTACCAATTGTACCAAAAATTTACCAAAAGTTCTTTAGATGCGTTGTACCATAATATGGGCCTCATCATGGCACAATTTTTAGGATTTAAACATGTAGTTGGGATTTAGTAGTTGCACACTTCTTGATATGATTGTAAATATGAATTTGTCAATCATCAGTGTTGGCTTCTATCAATTATGTTTTATCTGAGCCAGAAAGTTCTAATTTGGTAAATTGATCACTATCTTTCACTTAACCCACTATTCCAACGTTGTATAGACCTGGTTGTCCTACGTTTTGACCCCAAATCCCGCATTAGAGATGTGATGTTGGTAATATGAGTAGAAGTTGCATCCAATAATTAGAGAAAATCCTAATTTTCGTGAGAGAAATTTATGTCTTTTTTTTAGAGAATATTATTTTTGTACTTTTAAATTTATCTAATAATGTTTATATTGACTACATGTGAGAGACCCTCTGCCCGAGTTGTCTCTTTTGCAGTCTAATTATTTATGTAGTATTGTCGACAAAATCTCTGACGTGTCTTATTATGAGAAATCTTAGAATGTGTTGATAGCATGATATGCATTTCAAGTGTGAAATATGGATGTCAATGATTGCATATTCTGTGACTGTTTTCTAGATAAGAGTAGGCGTAAATATATTTATTGGTATGTTAGTATTAAAAGCAGGTCAGCTCATAAAGACTTTTTCCTCTTCCCTGGAGGAGTTAAAACAAAATTATGTGGATATTAATGTGAGTCAGATTATATGTGCGAGTCATTAGGGTTTTGAGAATCTTTTGTTAAGTTATATGTTCTGGTTATGTTGGATTGTTTTTTCCCGAATTAGTCTTCTGTATGCCAATTTTTTTTCAATTGGTTTCATTACTTATTTTATTATAAAGCTGCGAACTCCATATCTCACACCCACGGGCCTTCTTTTATGCACCCAGTAATTTGATGCCACTATGCCATTATGCATGGATGAGTCTGCATGAGTAACATAGGAGCAATTGGAGGAGTGGGTTACTCTGTAGATGGTCTCTCCGCCCTCAGATTGATGCTTTGTGGTGAAGATTTTCTTTTGGACTAATAATTTTAGGATGCGTATGAGACAATTGATATCTGGGGATTGAGAGTCAATAGCCGAGGCAATTTGAGATATGGTAATAGGGTGTCCGTATGGGTTTATGATATCGGTTATGTGCAGTTCCGCAACATGTCATTGAGTTAGCAAAGTTGAACGTCTACTGCCATATCTCTACTTGCCCTTGTGACATTCCATTGATTTAGAAATTGTCATAGCTGAATATAATGTTGCTTTAATGCAAAGCAAATTTGTAATTTCTATAGAGAAGTGGTGACTAACATTCGAAGAGTGGAGAATCATGATTCATAGGCCAAAAAATTAACTGTTCTTCCCCATTGGTGAGAAAGAAAAATCAATGATGACACAAAGTCATTAGTGAGAAACAATAATATAGCCTGATGCTTTTAGTTCTTAAAGAAATATGATAAATTGGTCAGAAGAACAAAATTAATGAATAAAGTTAAAAAAATGCTCAAAGGTGAGATGAACTCTTAATTCTAAAAGAAATATAATAAATTGATCAGAAGAGAAAAATTAAAGAGTAAAGTTCAAAAAGTTCTCGACGGTGGGTTGGACTGTTATTAAGTTGTACACATATCTATCTATATTTATAATGAAAACTCGGAGAACTTAAAAAAAATAATATACAAAGTTAATTTTCAAATAAAACTATGGATAAAGTTGGCACTAGAAGTTAGAATAAACAATGTTGAGTTTGGTTAATTCCATGTCATAGCACATTCATGTCATGTCATCTTCACTATTGTCTTTCTTATGCCCAAGGATCCCTATTGGGAAATCATCACGTTTAGAGAGGGATGGGATGGGACTGAGCAAGGATTGCTCTTGTAATGAGAGGATTTCTAAAAAAGAGAAATGATAATGAAGAGGGAAAGAGATGGGTAGGACTGGAAGATAAGTTTCAAGAGTATTCAAAATAGAAAACGAAAGTTTTTTTTTCGGTACAGCAGATAAGAGACTTGAAAGGTTGAGGGAGTTAAAAGACCGAACAAATGTAGGGGAGATTTAATCAAGCCTCTTGGCCCAGTGGTATAAGGCTGCCACTGAGACAGTCTTGGGTGTGGATTGAGTTTAGTCCCCAGTTCGATCCCCGGTACTGTCAAAATAATGCTTGGCCAGCGAAAGCCACAAACTGCAAATGGGGATTAGTCGAGGTGCGCATAAGCTGGCCCGGACACCTCATGATATGCTACCAAAAAAAATGTAGAGAAGATTTGAGGACACATGGTAAGTGGAATTGCATTAGAGAGAGGGGCAGGTGATTTGAGTGAGATCTAATGTATAATCGGATTTATGCCTAAATTAAGCAAATGATTTATTGGGATATAAATGGAGGACATCATTTTTTATATATACAAAATCATTGGCTAAATAAGTTAAACCCAATAAATCGTAAATCGCAAGAGACGATTTCCCTCGTCGACATGCGCAGCTCAACCGCAATAATAAGCTGCCATACCTCACAGCTTAGGTTATCAGATCCATCGCATACAACCACCACCACCGAAGGTCCAACTCACCTTCGGATTGCGAACCCAACAGTGGCCTTCTCTGGCACACTGCCCAAATTCTCCACCATTCGACACCCTACCTAATAGCTTCTTCACCACATCTTGGCAATACCCAAAATTACTACAAGCTCTATCGTTGAACGATGGCTAATCCCATATTTTAGTAACATCATCACACATCTAAATACCACATATCTTTACATAACATCATATTCAACCAGTGCCCCAACACAAACATCTACGTTCTTTCACAAAAGAAAATAAGGGAAATGAAAGTTACTTGGATTTGGCAGGGAAGAAGGAACTTCTTGGTTATTCCATGTGGAGAATAGTGCCTAGGGATTTGTGCCACAATTTATGAGGCCTAATTTAAATTAGGGTTTAATAAAAATTAATTATATGGCAGTTTTAAATAAATAAAATATTAATAAACACTTTTATAATTGTTCCCTTAAAAACACAGCGAATTAAAAGAAGCTTTAAAATTGTGAAAGCATTAGGGAGCATTTGACTAGAATTGAGTCCATGGGAGAAACCGATTGAGGCCAATAAAATTGGCCTTTGTAGCTTGAAACCGTCAAACCATATGACGGTTTCAAAAGGGGAGAGAAAATCGTTAGCGCAAGTGACGATTTTTCTTTGGTACCTCAAAACCACACGCAAAAGTTGTGGGCATCGACTGAAAACGTCATTTGAGCTGAAGGTTTCATTGTGAACACGAGAGCCTACCTCAATAACCTCTCCTCCTCATCTCCTACACCATGGCCTTTTCTCCTCGCCTATTGCAGTGCATCATTTCTTCTGCATTTCGTCATTTGGTTCTCTTCTTCTCCTCATAAGCTTCAACTTCTTAATCAATTATATAATAAGAAGTTATATGTCTATTTAAGATTGGTACAAATACTTGTATTTAAGCTTTTGTAAAGATATGTAAATTTTCAATAATAAATTGTGTATGTCAGTAGAAATTTGGTGTGACATATATACTACCGTGTTGTAATTTTTTTTGAATATGTGTAGTACATCCCTAATAGTAATATGTAGAATTTTATTTAATATGCAAATAATACATGGATTCTTTTATAGTTATTGTAGTGCCTATGTAGTTTGAAGTTGTACTTATCCGATTTGTAATGTTCGGTGCTAATTATATATTTTGTTGATTAGGCTATATTATTTTTGATATATACATAACCGTAATAGCAGGCTCCTCTAACCATAGTAATTACTCTTAGAATTTTCGTGGTAATTCGCTACTTAACCTAAATGCAATGCCCACTGAAGTGCAAAGTAATATAGCTTTAGGAAAAACTTCAGTGAAAATAATAGCCTTGGGATACAAAATTTGACAACCACGCGTTTGAAAATTACTCAAACCAAAAATGCTCTATCTCGAGTTCTGGAACTCATTTTCAGACTGAGTAGGTTGGATGTTCACCTCTAGGAGATGTCCAATTTTAGATCTCAATTATGATACTCTTGAAGAGTTAGAACCAGAACACATGGACAATATACCTGACAATAGTGCACTAGCTGTAAGTGAATCCTGACCTCGTGGAATGACTATATCATCGCATGGCCGTGGACCACAATATACTTCATACTTAGTTCGAGTGGTTAACATCTACATCTATCGCCGTGCTTTGTCCTCAGTTCAGATATTTTCATGAAGAATGCTCTGAATTTTTTTATGACAGTACATTGTATAATCATATCCCAATAGTGAAGAGTTATACACTCGGTTGACTTTCCAAACAAAAGATGCTCCAAGAAGCTATTCGGTTCTATAACATTAAATCCAATCATTTGGTCACCTTTGGAGAGTCAAAACAGACAGTCTAGTAATTGACTGGTGCTCAAAAGGGAAGGGTTGTGCTTGGATGCTGCGAGAACATAAACGTATAGCAGAAGGGGGCTATACAGGAGATTGCTAAGTATGCAGGTCCACATTAATGCATTTGAAAATCTCTCACTCAAGACCACGAATTACTTACCTCAAATATTGTTTCTTTAATTAGTCTTCCTATATTGAAGGTTGATCATAGTACATCAGTGCAATCGATTCAAGGTACCGTATCATTAAAGATAAATTAAGAGTATTAGACATCATTCAATCGCAATAATACTCGATGACTCGGTAGAGTCATATCATCTACGACCAAAATTAATTTGTTCTTTAGAGAAGTTCAATCCCAGCATAGTTGTTTAGTGGGTAAAATACCGCGTGAGTTGATGGGAGGAAAATGTTGCTACATTCCATAGGATGTACTAAACTTTTAAACAATCAACTGGTTGTTTCCAACATTGTCCCCTTGTGATATTCATAAATGGCACTCACCCTATATGGTAAATACAAGGGAAAATTGTTGATAGCCTTGTCCGTCGATGCGAATAATCAAAATTTCCCCATTACATTTGCATTTGTTGAAGAAGAAACGGTGAGTAGCTGGGGTTCTTTCTTAAACTGTTGCACACTTAATGTATCGGTTCACGTTGTGGACTATGTTTGATATTTGATAGACATCCAACTATACTTAGGGCTGCCAAGGAACAACCTTCGTGGGAACAACCTTACAAATTCCATCGTTTTTATCTTAATCATTTGAGAAGAAATTGAACAGAGAAATTTAGATATAAAGAGATTGACACGACTTTTATGGTGGGTGGGAATCGCAAACCAAATTTGGAGTTGGACATTCTATTATAAAAAATTAAAGAGACATGGTTGAGAAGAATATTCCTTGATCAATCGACGCGTGCACACGATGGCGGAAAACATTTTGGGATGATGCCAACAAACTTATGTGAAGTGTTCAATGGTGTTATTAAAGGAAGCCCGTAACTTTCCTATATCTATGTGCGTTTGTGTAATTTATTATCATCCTGTACACCTCTTCCACCAACAATGCTAATTTTTCACATGGAGCGTAAGACAGGGGAGTCCTTTCACTAAATTTGCAACCAACTTTCTGCAGACTGTGTACAGGAGGGAGGGGACTCATCTTGTGGCGGATTAGGATTTGCGATTGATCGTCGCCGAAGTGACTACTCAAAAGGATAGAAGACATGGCTTACATCTCACTGAGGGAAGCAACTCATGTGACAAGTGAGAGGCATTTCAGATACCATGCTCCCATGGTGCGGATTTTTGTAAGAGACTTAACCTTTCTCCAGTCACTTATATTAGTGAATTATACATATGTGGCACTGTGTTTAGACGTGGAACTCACAATTCCAATTGCTTCTAGATGAACAGTATTGGGACATACCCATTGAACCCACCCTCTGCCCAAACTTTAGTTTGAAAAGGAAGCAGATTAGTTGATGATCCACCCACATTCATAACGAGATGGACATTAGAGATGGTTGTGCTAAAAACTATAGGATTGCTAAAGAGCGTGGATACACACGTGGGAAATTTCCCTCCAATGCCCGTCTTATTAAATTAAGGTAGTTTAGTTCAGAACGTGTGATAGGATATACTTCCCTATGTTTACACTTGGTTTGTCTTTAGTTTGTGTTTACATTTTGATTATGTGTTTTCTAATTATCCAGTTTGAAATTAATATACTTCTACACGTTGATAATAAGTTTACCATCAGCTTGTGTTTACAATTTGTTTATATTTTTAAACTATCCAGTTTAAAATTAATAAAACTGTACAATTCTATTACTAGACGACACATGCGGAGTTATACACCCTAGACCTATAGACGTGAACATGCTGACCATGTAAAGACAACATCGCTCTTAATTGGTATAGTCAGGCCATGACAGTGGATCATTACATTGTCGTCGGGACGAAGGAGATGTATATCGCCTAATTATTGAGGGCGATAGGGTCAAACAATACTTGATTATGAATGGATTCTATGGAGCATATCCGGTCATCCTTATCCAACTAGATCACCATCTGATCACACCACTGGTGGAGCGCTGAGCCAGGAGAAACACATTCCATATAGGCCTGTCAACAGGTCAAAGCCGGGTCGATTTTAGGGATATCCAGATCCGTGTAATCGGGCCTTCATCGGGTTCGGATCCGGGTCCGGGTCTTCATCGGGTCTACAATGTTGAATCCAGACCTGGATCCTTTCGGGTCTTCGGGTTTGGGTCCGGATCTTGCCAAATATATACATTTATTTTATATTATCCCCCTTTTTATTTTTTAATCTTAAATTAAAATATTTTGTAATGTATTATAGAATATTATTAGTATAAATAAAACATATATTATTTATATTTATTATATACATAAATATATATATAAATATATATTTATATATATTACTTACATGTTATATTGATAAGATATATTTATAAATATATATAAATTTATAGTATATGTATATATATTTAAAAAAATAATAATGTACAATTCGAATCGAGTCTTCGGGTTCGGGCTTGTATAAATTCCAAACCCTACCCATTTAATAAATGGGTCTTCAGGTCTCGGGTCCAAAAAAATATGCTCAGACCCTATTATACGAATCGGGTCCGGGTCAGGTCCGGGTCCAGACCCAACCCATTGACAGGCCTTCCATATACTAGTGGGCTAGATGGCTATTACACTACATAATGTAGAGGTTCTACTAGGGTTTCAGTATATGGGGAGCGTATAATTATGGTCGGACACTGATGATGGGACTAATGAGTGGCATGACATGCTCTCATAATTCTTGGTCGTTCACATGATCCATTTGAGTTGAGAGACTGGTCACTTTTCCCACTTACCCGATGCTGCAATTGCTCAAATGGCTCAACAGCGCACCCATGCTATTATACTGATCATAATTGGTGGTTCGTTAATTTCGAACTAGTCATCCTCTCAAGTTAGGCTTATGTTTTTACCGCTTTGCGAGACTCAAAGGGCTCGGGATAGGATGAGTTGGGCAGTGCAGTTCTTGCCCGCCTCTATAGGGATGTGTTGTGTGTCCCACAAGTCGAGTAAGGACATTGTTATCCCATTGATTCTACTACGAATATGTGCTTGGATGCGACTTATACACATTTTCCATGAGCAATTATCGCCACACCTGTATCCTCTAGCATTTGGGCTGGATGCATTGCCAAAAGCTTCTTATCAAATGCCATTGATACCCGTTATAGTGCAAAAGTCACTCTCAAAATTCCCATGAGTACCTACAAAACTTGTCTAAAAATAACTCGTATTGTGGTAAGTACGGGTATCAATCCTACTTTCAAGGTGAAACAATTATTGTGAAAATGTGCAGTTCCAAAAAAAATTTATTAAAATATTTTTTTATTTTTAAAAACAATTTCAAGGGAAAATTTAACTAACAAATGATAAAAATTATAAAATTTACTAAATAATGAAAAAATGTGCAACCGAGTGTGAAATATGTGAGAACGTCAAGAGATGGATTACACTGCATTTTCAATTATTTTAATTTCTTAATTTATTAATTTTGATATATTTCGAGATAATATTAAATCGATAATCTAACTCTCGTTAAAATTATAAATTTAATAAAATATTTTTCAAAAAATTAATTTAAGAATGTCACACAATGAAAAATTTGGACTACCCTATTTTCAGAAAACTACCCGCTAGGATCAATTTAAAGAAAACAATATCAATGCTCAAATTTCAGTACCGAATTAATATTCAAATATCGAAAAAAAACCTATCTCTAGATCGATTCCTAAATTCAAACATTAATTCGTTCAATTAATTTACTAACTCTCGTTATATAAATTAATTGGTGACAGTTAAAATTAATTTACCTAGAAATATAAAATTAATGAAACCAATTAATTAAATTAACATCATTCCCAGTGCGTCCCACCCCTTGAACGGGGACCCCGTTTAGCCAAACATTCTCATGTTAGAATAAACAACATTCAATAAAATATCAAAAGATGACATAAAAATGAATAGAGAAATAGAATACAATACGCATGTCTCCTTGTCTAATCGCGTTCATGAAATGCGTCTCAATCTTCTCACTAATCCAGCACTTGATTACACCAAAAAGAAAAAGAAAAAAAACTAAAAATTTATTCTAAAACTAAACTAATTTTTTTTGGAATTTTTTTATGACCCTAAATTGTACATAATATACACATTATTTTTTTCTCTCTACATCTCTTTTTTTTCCTGATGAGAGTCTTCTCTTCTTATATGAGATGCTCTTTTCTTTTGATTGACCCACGATGCTTTTCTTGGATTGTTGGGTGAGAGATTTAACGGATTTGAATGGGTTGAAGATGGCATGGGATAAGATCCCAATTTTGTTGGGATTTGAATGGGTTTAGTAAAGGGGCGAAATCGGGTTTGGCAGAGTTGGGTAGCACTGTCCGCAGGTTCGCGGGTTGGGTTGTGGTCGAATCGGACCATGACAAGTCCGATCGGGTTTTGAGGTTGGAGGCAATCTGGGTTAGGCTCGAGGAAGTCGCTGGCGGGTCTCGGTTTTAGGGGCCTCGCCGGTTTGGGCAGAGGGTGAGGAGGTAGGGGTCGCGCCGGATTTAGGCCGTGGTATCGCCGGCAAATCTGGCTGAGCGGGTTAGGCTGGATCGGGTTACAGGTTGGGACGAGAGTGTGAGGTGAGGGGTTCGGTTGGAGCTAAGGTGGGGGTATGAGGGAGATGGGTTTTTTTGGTGAGAGGAGAGAGAATCGTGTTTGGTGGGAGGATAATGATGAATAGTAGATGGGGTGTGGTTGTGTGTTGTGGGGTGTATGATAGGTTAGGTGTGTGTGTGAGTTTTAGTTTGTAAAAAAAATAGAAATAAAAACTAGATAAAATTAAAATCCTACTAAAAAAAATAAAAAATAAAAACAATAAATCTATTAAATTAAAAGGATTCTAAAAAAAAAAAAATATATATATATATATATATATATATATATAAAATGAAATCTAACAAAAAATAAATTCCTAAAAATTAATCCTAATAAAATAAAGTCAAGATTAAAAACTAAAAACTAAAAAAAATCAAAATAAAGAAATAGAAAAATAGAAATAAATCCTAGAAATTTCTAAATAAATCTAAAATATATCCCAAAAATAAAAATGACTCAACTAAAAATCTAAAAAAATAATAAAGGTACAAACTCAACACACACGGGCTCGGGGAATGGTTTGGGCTCGGTGTAGGCTTAGGTTTGGGTTACGGGACTGTTTTGGAGCAACGGATGCTCAGAATGAACTTCTCACTTCACGGTCTCTTTGGATTTCTTCGATGCACGCTTTTGACCGCTTTTGCGTCGCAATTGACTCGATTTGGCATTATTTAACACTGCGACTGCGTATTGACCTGCAAAATAATAAAATATGAACATAAGGCCAATTTTAATTAAAACGAGCAACTAAAATGCATCTATTCAGAGTATAAAATAGACACTTTTGGGTGCTTATCACACCACCCCCAAACCGAACATTGATAGTCCTCGAGGAAAAATTAGAGAGAAATAGAGATAAGTGACCAAAAGTGTGCCACTTTCGCAGGCACTGGCGATTGCACTTAGCATGTGCAACAAACCGTTAAACCTGTAGGTTGCCCTACAGGACAAGTGATGTCTCGTGAGGGTTTGCAGTAAATGTACCCACAAAATTCAAAAACTTATTTAATTGCAGTATATGATTTGATGATGAAACCCTATACAACCCAATTTAAAAACGACATCAAGGAACACCGTATTCAACTATCAAAATAAGATATGAATTTACTTAATACCAAAAATGTAATCCTTCCTAAAACTCAGCGTGTGTATTGTGAACCAATCTTAAATATCACTAGAGTAATTCCAAGATCGCCTTTATAGAATCAACGCTTTGACTTCAATTCTCACTAAATATATCTCTCTGAATCAAACTCTCTGAGAATTGGGTAAGTGTATATCTCTAGTGTGTGAGGATGTGAGTAAATGGAAATAAGTTCAAACTGACGCACCTTATACTCTTGACTCACTTGAGTCTGTATTGTATAAGTGTTCATCTAGTTTGGAAATTGTGACAAAATTGTGTCTATCCTAGAAACCAAAGAACCCCAGAGTTTGGTTTCCTATTTCATTCCTCTTGCTTGATTGATCTAGATAATTTTACCAACACTCACACATTAGAATTGCATTTATACTTTTCACATTGCATATAATTGTGTGTGTATATATTGAGAGTGTTTAAATCCCTAAAATTGTTTTTTTTAAATTTTCTTGAGAATTTTATAAACTTTTAAAATAAGGTTTTTATTAATTAAAATTTATTTTTAAAAAGTTTTGGAGTCAATATGCAATTATGTATTGGTGGCTATATTGGTTGGATGTTTGCTTGGGTAGAATCCGAAAGCGGCAGTGAATTCAGGGTGCATTTGTAATTATTTCTAGACGCGCGTTTATTAACCTCTTTGTGCCCTACACCTGTTGCACTCTGATTAGTTGAATCTGTGTTTCTTCTAAGAGAGTAAAACATCGAATGTTAACAGCCCTTGGATCGTTTTTATCAATGATCTGCATGCGCTCGTACATAATCCATGTGAACCTCTTTTGAGCCAATCAGGAGTATTATAATCACTGCCTTTGTTTAAACCATTGGATCAAAGTCAATCATACAAGACCAGAAGCTAGCCCTTGATCTTGGTCTGTGTTCTCGAATCTTCTCAGCCTCCTAAAAAAGGACCCCTACCCTCAATCATCTGAGACTTTTGCCACTTTGTTCACTCGAGAGAAAAGAGAGAGAAGAGAGAGAAAAGAGAGGAGAGAGAGAGAAACCAGAGTTAGGAAACCCTAACCCTAATTTGTCCAAAACTATTTTCAAACCTCAACCTCTTTAAAAACCTGTATATACCAAACACAACCTTGAGTGTTTGAGAGATTTTGAGTGATTTGTTTGTTAGTTTTGTTGTTGTAACCTCTTCGTTCCCAGATCTTGGTATCAACTTAAACATATTTTTGGATCTGTGTTTCTTCTTTTATAGAAACCTTAGATCTAAAATGTTTCATGTTATATTACACATAGATCTACATTTTTAGTTTCTCATCTTGAGAAAATATTTGTTAATTTGGTTCTGTAAATGTTTTTAACTTCAAAATCAACAAAATACTTTTATGTTTCTAGTTCTCTTGAAACAAGACCTTTGACCTAGTTTGGAATCGCACTTGGTGATTTTCAATCTCAAAAATATTTTCAAAACCTGAGATTGATTAAGATCTTGATACGTCTTCTGAGCAAGATAGCTCTGGATTCTGGGATTATTATAAAGGTCAAATAAGGTTCAGTTTTGTGAGAAGAGAGAAATAGAAAATCACAGCATATAGTTCTTATATGTAATTTGTTAGGACTGGTTGTATGAAATAAGTGTGTGTGTGTGCGTCGATGCATGTGTTAGAAAGCACCTCCACAAACACTATCACCCGACCACACTAAAAGTGTTGGTAATAAGATCTCAAGAACAAGAGTCAACGTAAAGAACTTGAACAAATTGGAAGTTAGCAAATTGGGAGACAAACATCAACAATCAGAACTGCAGAGAAGTTATAAGGACACTAGTGGGTACATTCCTAAATTTATATAGGTCTGAGTTGTATGCATGTTTGTTATATAGTTTGTAACTGTTAAAATTTGTTTTAGTGGAATTTTTTTTGGTTTACTCCGTAGAGGGAGTTGTGGATGTTTCCTCAGTTGGGTGATGTTTTACCACGTAAAAAATTCTTGTTCTTAATCTTTCTACATCTCCTCATCTAATTCTTGGTTGTGCTGAGTCTAAAGTTTTTAAACTGATTTATTAAACCTATTAACAAATCTTGAACAAGTCTCGTACATATTTTTTAAACACATCTTGTGATTAATTAGTTTTGGTTTTAAAGAAAAGAGTTTCTTCAAAAAACTGTTCGGAGTTACTTAAATAGTTTAATTTTATATTAAACGGCTTTAGTAACAGATTTTCAATTGGTATCAGAGCTTTGTAAACGTCTTTTAAAAAGATCATGTGTTTCTGAAATTGTTTTCAAAAAATCAAACATGGATGAGAAAAATGAAAGATTTGGTAACTTGACCAGACCTCCTATCTTTGATGGAACCAATTTTACTTACTGGAAAGTAAGGATGATTGCTTTCATTCAAGGAACTTTGGGAGATGATATCTGGGACATTGTTGAAAATGGATACATTTTTCCTACTAAACCAACCACTGAAGGAAGTAATGAGAGGGTTAAGAAAGTATTAAATGAGTTCACACAGGAAGAGAAGCAAGTCTCTCGCAACAATAACAAAGGAAAGAATGCCATATTTATGTCCATAAATGAACATGAGTTCAAAAGAATCTCATCCTGTACCACTTCTAAGGAAGCTTGGGACACTTTGGTTACTTCTCATGAAGGTGACACTAGAGTTAAGGCTGCTAAAACACAAATGCTCATTCAACAGTATAACTCTTTAATTATGTCTGAATCTGAGTCATTTGATGACTTCTATATGAACTTAACTGATATTGTGACAAAACTGCATGCTAATGGGATAACTTATGACAGACATGAAATTGTATCTAAAATTCTGAGATCATTACCACAGAAATTTGACAAGAAAAGATATGTTATTGAGGAAATGTGTGACATAAATCTCACTCCTGAATTACTCAGTAGTAAATTAAGAACTGTGGAAATGGAATTAGAATTTAAGAAACAATTGACCCAGTCCCATAAGAAACAGACTAGTTCCAATCTGAGCTTTTCTTCTAAGTTGATTAAACCTGAGTTTAACATTCCCAATGATGACTCCGATGAGGAATGCGATATAGAGAGTTTGGACAATCAGATTGCCTTAATGTCAAAACAGTTTAAGAAAATTATTAAGTTTAGAAACAACATGGCAAACAAACAAGACAAGTCCAATTATCCAACTCATTCTAATCATAAACCTTATGAGAAAAGTCAAGACAAACATCACAAGGACTCTCACATTAGACCTAACAGATACCTTAAGAAGAATGAATGCTTTAGATGTGGAAAACTAGGACACATTGCACAAGATTGTAGAGTTAACTTGAACACTCAAAAATAAACACGCTAGAGCCAACATTTGCAAGACATGGGATGATTCAAGCGACTCTGAAAATGAGGAACCTGGGTCATCTGATGTTTTTGATCCTTGCATGTCTTTCTTTGCCAAGATTATCTATAATAATGATATGCTTGTGTTTGTTGGTGAGGATGAATCTAGTAATTCAACTTCTGTTGTTTCGAATCATGCTGTTACTAGTTTAGATGCTTTAATTACTGAGAACAGTGATATTTCTACCTCGGGGTGTGTGAGTTAAAGGGAAAGCGATAATGACGATGTCAATGGGTGTGTGAGTCCAAGAAATGAAGCCTTAGGGGTCACTTCACACACTACACTTAGTGACTCGGACAATGAAGATCTCCCAGATATTCACACACTTTATGCTAAAACTCTCAAGAAAAGCACTAGACTTGAAAAGGTTGTGAAAGATCTCACCAAGAAGTTAGAAGATCTAAGCCTGATGGTCAAACTTAATGCTGAAGAGTATACTACCCAATGTCTAACTCATGAAAGTGAAATCAAAATGTTTGATCAGAAACTGAGAAATTTTACTGAAACAAATGAAACTCTGGAGAAAAAATACAAAGGGACATTGTTAGAATTGGAACAAACTAAAGAAAAGACAGGAACAGTTTTCAAAAATTTTACAAAATTTGAAAATAACTCAAACTGTTTTGATGCATTTGTTGCTGAATCTAAAACCAATTCTGATGATCGAACTGGAATAGGGTTTTGCCCCAATTTGAAGACACAAACAAAATCTTTTGAACCTATCAAGTTTGTGTCAGGAGGTAAAAGACCTATTGAAACCTGCCCCGACTTTCATTATCTAAAAACTGAGTTTGACTCAAAACTTCAAAATTTTGACATTGGGGAATCAAGTTGCTCTAAACATGAAAGTTCACTAAAGGCTAAATATGTTTGCCCCTTCATTAGGAAGAGTGAATCTATATTCAAAACTGTTTTATCTAGGAATAGGGTTCAACCTCAAAATTCCTTAAAGCCAAAGTTTAGAGATTTTCCTAAGGAGACTCCTACCTTGAGCAATCTTTATTTCTCCTACTGCAATATATACGGCCATTGTTTTGATGGTTGCTATGCTAGAAGACTAGTTAAACCTGTCTGTAATCCTCCTATTTATCCAAACTTTAACTATTCTAGGAGAAGCCACAACAATTATGTACTGCCTAGACAACAAGACAAAACTCTAATTATAGGAAGAGAAAATCCAAACCTAAAAGAACATTCCCTAAAAGGATTCCTAAACACTTTCCTAAGCCAAATGCTCATGTGTTTCATCAAATTCAAAATCATGCGCAAAATATTTTTCAATAAAAATCGAATGCTCGCAAATTTTATCAATTGAGAGAAAATAAAAGCAAAATGAAAATAAGAGAAATTTGGGTTAGAAAAGATGATCTATTACCCCAGATGAAGTGTAAAATTTTTATTACTGCTTTAAAAGCTGAACACTCATCGTCTGGTTGGTATTTAGACTCTGGATGTTCTAAACACATGACTGGGGATGATACAAAACTCTTGAACAAAACCAGCTTTGCTAGAGGAAAAGTTATATTTGGTGATGGAGTATCATCTCAGATCATAGGTAAAGGAACTCTCCAAGAAGAAGGACATCCTGTTCTTGAAAATGTTCTTATAGTTAAAGGTCTAAAAGCCAATCTACTTAGTATCTCGCAATTTTGTGACTCAGATCATACTGTTACCTTTTCAAAGAACAATTGCAAAATTTTAAATGAAAAAGGTGAATGCATAATTACAGGATTCAGGACCCCTGACAATTGTTATACTGTCATGAATAATTCTGAAATCTGTAAGGTTGCCAGAATGGATGACAATGAGATATGGCATAACAGGATGGGTCATATAAATTACGATAATCCTAGTAGATTGACTTCTCAAGAAATAGTTAGAGGAGTTCCAAAAATCAAATCCATTTCTAATATTGTCTGTGGCTCCTGTCAGGAAGGAAAAATTGTTAAAGCACCTCATAAGAAAATCAAAGATATCCTTACCTCTAACCCCTTAGAGCTCATCCATATGGACCTAATGGGTCCCTCCCAAACTGTTAGTCTATGTGGACACAGTTACATTCTTGTTATGGTTGATGACTTCGCTAGATTTACGTGGGTAGCCTTCTTAAAACAAAATTCTAACACTTTTCAAACTTTCTTAAAAATACTTCTTGGGATTGAAAATGAGAAGGACACTCAAGTAAATAGAATTCGTAGTGATAGAGGTGGAGAATTCAAAGACACTGGTATAATAGAGTACTATGACTATAATGGTTACAAACACGAGTTTAGTGCTCCTAATACTCCTCAACAAAATGGTATCGTCGAGAGAAAGAATCGTACTCTTCAAGAGATGGCACGTGTTATGTTACATGCCAAGAATTTGTCTAAATATTTTTTGGTAGAATCTATTCGTACTGCGTGTCACATTATCAATAGGGTCTATCTTAGAAAGAATTCCAAACAAACCCCTTACGAAATTTGGTATAAGAAAAAGCTCAATCTTAAGTACCTTAGAACCTTTGGTAGTACTTATTATGTATGCAAAGATAGGGAACACTTGTCCAAATTTGAGAGCCGGGGAGATAAAGCAATATTTCTAGGTTACTCACCTAACAGTAGAGCCTACCGTGTTTATAATCTTCGCACTAAAACCTTGATGGAATCCATAAATGTTATTGTAAGTGACACTACTGTAGAGAGTAAGACTAGTGAATCAACTATTTTGGAAGAGCCTACAAATGTTTTAGAAAATGACTCTCCAAAAATAGATGACTCATTACCAATTGAGATACCTGAAGTACCTAACTGGGTTTCTAAAGACCATCCCATAAATAACGTTTTTGGTAATCCTACTGAGCCTGTGCATACAAGATCTCAATTAAGAAATTATGCACATTATGCATGTTTTGTTTCCCTAGTGGAACCAAAGAATGTAAATGAGGCATTGAATGACTCTCACTGGATTTCTTCTATGCAAGAAGAACTTCTTCAATTTGTCATTCATGATGTTTGGTACCTTGTACCTAGGCCTAATCACAAAAAGGTTATTGGCACACGTTGGATTTTGAAAAATAAGTCTGATGAAAGTGGGATAATTATTTGAAACAAAGCTAGATTAGTTGCTCAAGGATATTCTCAAATTGAAGGAATAGATTTTAACGAAACATTTGCTCCTGTTACTCGTTTAGAATCTGTTCGCCTTCTCTTTGCCATAGCTTGCCACTTGCATTTTACACTCTACCAAATGGATGTCAAATTTTCATTCCTTAATGGAATATTGACTGAAGAGACCTATGTGGAACAACCAAAAGGTTTCATTGGCCCTCAATATCCAAATCATGTATTTCGTCTTAAAAAGGCTTTGTATGGCCTTAAACAAGTGCCTAGAGCCTGGTATGAGCGTCTTTCCAGCTTCCTCTCAGATAAAGGTTTTAAAAGAGGTGGAAATGATCAAACCCTATTTGTCAAACATTTTGGCAAACAAATCATTATTGCTCAAGTTTATGTTGACGATATTATCTTTGGATCAACTTCTCCCTCAGAAGTAAAATCCTTCTCTGAGATTATGCATAAAGAGTTTCAAATGTCTCTTATGGGGGAGTTGAAATTTTTCTTAGGTCTTCAAGTCAAATAAAATTCAGAAGGATTATTTGTCTTGTAATCTAAATACGCTTTAGAGGTAGTAAAAAAAATTGGCCTTGAGAGTGCTAAAGATGTTAAAACTCCCATGACTACTACGGTAAAACTATCCAAAGACGAAACTGGAAAACCTATAGATCCAACTCTATATCGTAGTATGATAGGAACCTTGCTATACCTTACTGCCTCGCGTCCTGATATAATGTATGTTGTGTGTGTATGTGATCGTTATCAAAATAACCCTAAAGAGAGCCATCTATCTTCTGTTAAAATAATCATTAAATATGTAAAAGGCACTATGAACCTAGGACTTTGGTATACTAGTGATACACCAAGCACTATAATTGGATATACTGATGCTGACTGGGCTGGGTGTACTGATGATAGTAAAAGCACATCAGGAGCATGTTATTATATAGGTAACAATTTGGTAGGATGGAGTAGTAAGAAAAAAAACTGCACATCACTCTCAACAGCTGAATCTGAATACATAGCCGCTAGAAGTTACTGTGCTCAATTACTTTAGCTTAAACAAATGCTAAGTGATTATGGTATTCAAGAAAATCAGTTGCATCTCTATTGTTATAATCAAAGTGCGATCAATATTTCTAAAAATCTTGTTCAACACTCGCGAACATACGTGAATTGGTTGACACTAAGGAATTAGAAATCAATTATCTTCCTACTGATTTTCAACTCGCAGATATGTTTACCAAACCTTTAGATTACAATCATTTTATTTCTTTGCGTAAATCAATAGGTATGGTGTGTGCTGATTTATCTCTTTGATCTCTAAATTTTTTCCCTTTGTCTATTTGAGACAAAATGGGGGAGAAATTTGAGTATAATGAATCGTTTTACATATGCTAAACAGCTTGATCTTAGTGATTCATTGCAGGATTCTGTACAGTTATTCTCAACAGTTGTAATAGGGTATTCAATTATAAATAGTTGAGTTATATACTTTTGCTTTCTAGGAAATGGGTAGATAGAATTTTTTAGGAATAGGTTTCCTTATTCTTATTACCCTACGAGTCCTAAATCACTCAAAGGAGATTTTGTTTCATATTTCCAAAGGGGGAGATTGAAGCACCTTATACTCTTGATGCACTTGAGTCTGTATTGTATAAGTGTTCATCTAGTTTCAAAATTGTGACAAAATTGTGTCTATCCTAGAAACCAAAGAACCCCAGATTTTGGTTTGCTATTACATTCCTCATGCTTGATTGATCTAGATAATTTTACCAACACTCACACATTAGAATTGCATTTATACTTTTCATATTGCATATAATTGTCTATATATATGTTGAGAGTGTTTAAATCCCTAAAATTATTTTTTAAAAATTTTCTTGGAAATTTTATAAACTTTTAAAATAAGGTTTTTATTAATTAAAATTTGTTTTTAAAAAGTTTTGGAGTCAATATGCAATTATGTATTGGTGGTTATATTGGTTGGATGTTTGCTTGGGTAGAATCCGAAAGCAGCAGTGAATTCAGGGTGCATTTGTAATTATTTCTAGACGCGCGTTTATTAACCTCTTTATTCCCTACACCTGTTGCACTCTGATTAGTTGAATCTGTGTTTCTTCTAAGAGAGTAAAACATCGAATGTTAACAGCCCTTGGATCATTTTTATCAATGATCTGCATGCGCTCGTACATAATCCATGTGAACCTCTTTTGATCCAATCAGGAGTATTATAATCACCGCCTCTGTTCAAAACCATTGGATCAAAGTCAATCATACAAGACCAGATCCTAGCCCTTGATCTTGGTTTGTGTTCTCGAATCTTCTCAGCCTCCTATAAAAGTACCCCTACCCTCAGTCACCTGAGACTTTTGCCACTTTGTTCACTCGAGAGAAAAGAGAGATAAGAGAGAGAAAAGAGAGGAGAGAGAGAGAAACCAGAGTTAGGGAACCCTAACCCTAATTCGTCCAAAACTATTTTCAAACCTCAAGCTCTTTCAAAACATGTATATACCAAACACAACCTTGAGTGTTTGAGAGATTTTGAGTGATTTGTTTGTTAGTTTTGTTGCTGTAACCTCTTCGTTCCCAGATCTTGGTATCTACTTAAACATATTTTTGGATCTGTGTTTATTCTTTTATAGAAACCTTAGATCTAAAACGTTTCATGTTATATTACACATAAATCTACATTTTTAGTTTCTCATCTTGAGAAAATATTTGTTGATTTGGTTCTGTAAATGTTTTTAACTTCAAAATCAACAAAATAATTTTCTGTTTCTAATTCTCTTGAAACAAGACCTTTGACCTAGTTTGGAATCGAACTTGGTGATTTTCAATCTCAAAAATACTTTCAAAACCTGAGATTGATTAAGATCTTGATACGTCTTCTGAGCAAGATAGCCGTGGATTCTGGGATTATTGTAAAGGTCAAATAAGGTTAAGTTTTATGAGAAGAGAGAAATAGAAAATCACAGCATATAGTTCTTATATGTAATTTGTTAGGACTAGTTGTATGAAATAAGTGTGTGTGTGTGTGCGTGCATGCATGTGTTAAAAAGCACCTCCACAAACACTATCACCCTACCACACTAAAAGTGTTGGTAATAAGATCTCAAGAACAAGAGTCAACGTAAAGAACTTGAACAAATTGGAAGTTAGCAAACTGGGAGAACAACATCAACAATCAGAATTGCAGAGAAGTTATAAGCACACCAGTGGGTACATTCCTAAACGTATATAGGTCTGAGTTGTATGCATGTTTGTTATATAGTTTGTAATTGTTAAAATTTGTTTTAGTGGAATTTTTTTTTGTTTACTCCGTAGAGGGAGTCGTGGATGTTTCCTCAGTTGGGTGAGGTTTTACCACGTAAAAAATTCTTGTTCTTAATCTTTCTACATCTCCTCATCTAATTCTTGGTTGTGCTGAGTTTAAAGTTTTTAAACTGATTTATTAAACCTGTTAACAAATCTTGAACAGATCTCGTACATATTTTTTAAACACATCTTGTGATTAATTAGTTTTGGTTTTAAAGAAAAGGGTTTCTTCAAAAAACTGTTCGGAGTTACTTAAATAGTTTAATTTTATATTAAACGACTTTAGTAACAGATTTTCAGAAACGTCTCACACACTTATAAGAAAGGACGGATACATGAAAGAAATTTGATCTCATGAACGAATGCTTAACCACTCTGTCGAGATATTCACTATATAATCTTTTCGTTTTCCCGAACACATTACCACAGGTGAAAATGTGGTTTATGAATGGTATGAAGGGATAATGAAATGAAGAAGATGAATGATAGGGTTTTTGAGAAGAGTGCGACATACTTTGAATAAATATTGTCTTCATCATTTTAATTTATGATCGCATGCTTTATTTGTCTTTTTTTCTTTTTTTTTTCTTTTTCTTTTTTTTCTTATTTTCTATATTTTTTTTTTGCGATACATTTTTCTTTTCATAACAAAAATGAAGACAATTTACATTGAAAATTTCAAACACTCTTTCTCTAAAAAACGATGGCAATGATGGATGGTATTTGGGACATATGGATAAGGGTAATATGAAAAATGATAATGGGTGAATGATAATGTGATAGGGAAAATGGCAAGTGTATGGAAAATTCGGTTAAGTGCTCGGGATAAACTACAAGACACATGTTTCTTACAACTCGAAAGTAATGTCATTCTCAGTGATTAAGCCAAATTTGAAAAATAATGAGATCATTCAACGACTAAATGTAGTACCCAAAGAAAGTTGCGTCAACTTGTGACTCGGAGATACATAAAAACCCTCAAAAAGGTGAAAATCTAAAATCTCACGGGTTTAAGTCGCCACTAGTGATCTTTTAAGGCTCTCTTGAGAATATAATTACTCTTTAACTTTTGATTGTAAACGTTATAGTGCAAATTGTCGAGTTTAAGAATTCATAGTGCAAGTATGCTTTTCAGAGGTATTAATTAATTTAAAGTTAAAAGCATAACTTCAGGATCAAACATAGGTATTCCGAGATTTCTAAAAGAGGGATGATAGGCAAATCATATCATAAAAATTTATTTTTAACTGCACAAAAAGTTTAAAATCACTTGTTTCTGAAAATTTTCAAAAGAGGTAGAATTTTGATAAATTTCCCACCCCCAAACAAAAGAGAGCATCGTCCTCGATGTTTAAAACCATATATAAAAATGAAAAGCACAAGGGAGGAGAGAGATTACCATAGTGAACCGCTAATGAAAATGTACCGCATTGTGTAGAGATAAAACCTGAAGAACAGATGCGATACAAAAATATGTATAAGTCTACAAAGCAGGTGAAACCCATTGGGTGGTGTAAAACGCCACCCCCAAACAGGATAAGACTCATACTTAGAAACAATGAACAACGGGTTACCACCCGATAGCGCTAAGTTTAACATCTTCATCCAGACCGAACCGTTCTCACACTAAAGATAATATCTATGAAAGTCCGGGGCAAGAAGAAAAAAGGGTGATGAGAATCACCCTCAAATAAGACTGAAGCGTCAGTCTTATTGGATAAAGGCTAAAAGAGGTCAATGCACTTGTATAGCAAAGTGAATCACTCGATGCAAAGCATCGGTGGACCAGGGGTGGGTGGGTAAGAGGGTACATGGACGAAGGGTAAGGGTGAACAGGCACCGATCACGGGCCTTATTGAGCATAAATATGAGGGCAACAAGGGCCCTGTAAGAATGGTGCTCTAATTGGTGAGGGAGGCGAAAGGGTTTGCCAATAAGGATGGGGCAGACCTCATATAAAGTGCACGACCATTCTATAAATGAACGATGATAATGGTCACGTCGTGACACACCAGAGAGAGGTAGATGGAAAATTTCAACACCACGAGGAAGTGGTGTGCACAGAGTAACACGCTCGGTGTCACGAATGAGGAGAGTAGCATGAATACTCACATGAATTGTGGGGTCAATGAAAAGTTTACAAATAGGATCGTGGAGCACTAGGGTGGAGGGTGGGTGGAGGTGAGGACCTAAATGCTTAGATGTGAAAAGGGATCGTATAATAGTAAGGTCCAAATCAAGTGGCGGGGTGGTAGGGACAGTGTGTGGGTCGGGTGGGACAAAGGGTGGGGGAAGATGATCTAACTCACGAATAGGTGAAACACACTCCGTATAAGGCACGGAGTGATCCTCAAGGGCACTCGCAGGAGGAAGTGTGGAAATAAACAAGGGAGGTATCAACTTAGACACCATTACGTCACCATCCGAGGTGCTGAAAGTGTCTAACGAGGCTTTAAGATCCGATATAGATGAATCTACATCAATATTCGGCTCAAGGGGAGCCAAATATGATGGGATAGGATCCATATCAAGAGAGGTAGAAACCATCTCGGATTCAAAATCAAGAAAATGGTGAGCACTCGTAACCGGAGCTAACCTAGAATGAAGTGGTTCCTCGGGAACATACACAGTGGGATCAATAGGTTTAGGCTCAGGCATAAAGAAGCATTCTATGGAAGGGGAAAGGCAAACCTCTATGGTGGGTGTGATAAGGTAAGACGGTGTGGAATCAGTCGCAGAGTCCATGGAAATGTTAACACTATTTCCAACTTGGGTCCCGGACCACGGAGTGGTCTCAATGTCGAGACTCTCAAGAAGATAGGGTTGGTCACACTCAAAATCCGTGGTACGAAATGACACATCATCATCCCACGCGGGGTCAATAATGGGTTGACTTGGGGTGGAATCCGTCTTGTTCGACAATCAAATGCAGTAAACCTGTGTTCTAGCCATTGAAGGGCTTCATTTTGAGATTGAAGAGTGTGCGCAAACTTGTGTAAGAAGCTCTCGAGAGCGGATGTGCAAGGTGGTGGGTGAGGTGGACATAACTCACTAGAAACACCAGGATGTGGAGACTACTCATATGAAGTGTGGGGAATGGGGTCAAGTTGTTCATACATGGGAGAAGCATCTCCGTGAAAGACAAATGGGTGATCAGCATGAGGAGTATTGAAAGTGGACTGATAGATACGAGGTGCACGAGGTGGCGATGACAACTGATGGAAACCGGAAGGATCCACAACATGGCGTTGGGATTCATACCTCCATGAATAGCTCGGGTACTCATACCCCTCGACATTAGATACGGCGTAATAATATGTCGAGGGTAGGTCCAAAACAGTGTCATAGGGATACACATGTTCCAAGGTGAATTCAGATGGAGAGAATATAAATGGACACTCATGGGACAAGTGATTACTAAGAAAGCAGTGTGTTCATGGCGAAGCATGTGATGGGTTGACACTCGTCACCAGAGGCGGTGGAAGATAAGATGTGTGCAGGGATGACATAGGAGTATCAACGATGTGCGTTTGAGAGTTAAAGCCCTGAATTATCGAATCAAGGGTCGATTCGGGCTTATCATCAAACAAGCTGCGAGAGAATCTGAAATGGCCAAAGTATTCCGTAAAGGACGTTCTTCGGCCATGACAAGAGGAATATTTTTTGGGGTTTTAAATATTTTTCAAAAGAAAAGAAAATCTTTTTGGTATTTTAAATATGAAAAAAAGAAAAACTTTTTGGGATTTTTGAAAATATTTTTAAAAAGAAAGGAAAATAATTTTGGGATTTTTTTTTCGAAAAAAGGGAGAAAATGGACTCTTAATTTGAGTGAACTAACGAAACCCGACTATCGAAATAATGTAATTGGACGCTCACAAGTCAAGAAAAATCCTAACGAGCACGTAGCCAATTATTATCTTCAAAATTAGTGAAACGGGTAGTCAAATTTTAATTAAGTCCGAGGGAGACAAAATGCACGAAATTTATCTTTGTGATCGCCTGTTGCAAAAATGTGCTCCTACGGGGCTAGTTAGTTGATTGATTTAAAATTTAATGACAGCTAGGGTAGCACACAATGGATAAGCGAGTGAGGCGGGTGATGAAATCCCTTCTCGTTTCAATGATCGGGTCCAGGTCTTAGGTAAATTAATTCATCAAACCAGTCAATTTAAGTGCGATGCAGAAATTAAAAGCACATAGGAAAAATTAATCACACAAAAAATGAACTCGCTGGCCGGAGAATCGCGAGGGATAAAAAGAATTGTAACTCCCATGGTTTTTACACACGTGGGGTGAAGACCGAGCTGAGTCGACCGGGGGGAGATCTCGCCTATCTCAGTCGTCCCCGAGAGTCCTACCGACCCAAAGTAGAGAGGCTTCAAATTTCCTCGCCTTGGACAACCTCTCTCTACCTTGTCCGGTTTCCCTTTTCGCTTTTTTTTATATGAATAATTATTGCAAATAAATCGGTGTCAAAATGCATCCCAAATAAATATAAAGCTTCAATAATCCTATACAACCAGTCTAAGGAGGAAGGAGAAGAAATAATAATTACAAGTAAAAAAAATAAAATTTTAAGTCTTCAATTGCTTCCAGGCCAAGAAAGCGGCAACGGAGCCATTTGATAAGAAGCTTTTGCACTACAACGATACATACGCAGAAAGCTTCTTATCATTATGCAACAAGGAGAGGGTAATGCAACAATTATAACACCATTCAACACGAGTGCAGTAGATCTACAGGTATCCAAACATGAATGGGAAAGGAGCTACCTACAAGAAACAATATCATAGACTGTGAAGCTCGGACCCGGCACGTGATACGAGACACGACACGTGATACATAATTTTTTCAAAAAGTAGGATACGACACGTTGAGATACGTATAATATTATTTATATTTATGTATATAATTATATGTAAAAATAATTTTAAATATGCTCTAACTTTTTAGTATTTAAGATAATATTTTGGATCAATAAATGTATAGTCCCCACCATAAATATATAGTTTGTAAAAAATACAGTTATTTTTAGTTTAACCCATTTAGTCCATCAAACACCCATTTACCCAATACTCTCTTATTTTTCAAAGTCGACGCTAGCAACACTCCCATCGGAGCTCCGACAACTCCGGTGACCCCCTACTGGAGCTCAGACAAGGGGGGTAGGTAAATGAGTTTGTGTGTGTCCTTATTTTTTTTTATGTGGTAAGGTACTTTTAGAACCCAAAGAGACTTTTATAATTCTTAGTCTGCAAAATTGTTACTTCCTATTATTCTGATTTTTTTTTTCTAATTTTATTACACGTATATAGGGAAAAAACATATTGAACCTGACTTTGACACCTATTGTACTAGAATAGTCAAGAGTAATGCAATGTCAATTGCAACCCTAGGTTATGGCCCGCCAAAAAAATGCTTCATATGTGTGGCGAAGCGTGTACAAGACTAAAGATATCCTCATCAAGGGTAGTAGGGGTACTAAATGGACGGTAGGCAACCTCCCTAATCACTTAAGTCCCAACTTTATTGATAACATTCTCGACACTCCTTTGCCTAAAGAGTTAGTTTGTGAAGACCTTTTTTGGGTTAGTAATACTAAAGATGTTTTTTTCTCTGTCCTCTTCTTATAATAAGGTCTAGAGTTAATTACGCTTTTCACCCTTGAAGTTTGGGATAATTATCACTTTTCCCTTAATGTTGTGATTGGCTCACATCGAACCTTAAAGTTTTGAAACTGTTTCAATGTCATCCAAAATCAACAGGCAGTTAAAAAATTGACGGAGGGACCGAAGTGCGACAAACTTATCTACCAAAATTTTTAAATCTTGTTTTGGGTCATGTTTCAGGTCGACATAATAGAACACAATTTTTTTACATGTCACATGACATACGTCTTGTGTCATGTCGGCCCAAAACATGACCCGAAAAGACAAATTAACATTTTGGTTTTTGAAGTTTCTTTGCTTGTCGAACATTGGTCCTTTCATCAAATTTTAATAGCTCTTTGATTTTGGACGGCATTGAAACAATTTCACCACTTTAGGATTTTATGTGAGAAAATTAAAACATCGGGGGCGAAGTGAAAATTACCCCAAACTTTTAGGGCTAAAAGTGTAATTACCTCTGAAAGATGTTTATAGACTTAAAATTCTTTATATTTGGAAACTTAAAATTTATTTCTAACATTTCCATGTTTGTAATATACTATTCGTTATTGATGAAATAGATATCTTTTTTTTTCACTTGTGGTCTAGGGTTGAATTAGGTCCAACATAAACATGGCAGGTGAATTTGTAGTAGACAACCATCGAAAAGAATGTGACATCAATCAAACAGAAAGAAAGTTAAGAAATCAAAATAAAAAATAAAAGAATTAATTGTTGATTTTAGATTGTCTAAAAATATAATAAAATAATATATTAACAGAAGAAAGAGACTAAGGTATTGGGAGAGAAAACTGGAGAAAGTACATACGACCATCCATTTGTGACACTTACGATTCGAGTCAATGGATTTTTGGCCCTTTTTTTCAAGGAAAAGGGATTTTTGGCCCTTAATCAACCTCTATTTCATAAATAAAGTTAATTCCAACCACATTTTAGGTAGGAACAATATACCTAGATCTTTAACCTCTATATTCTCACCCAAACCCAATTTTTCTTTCCCCATGGCTCCACAAAAATACTCACTCATACAATCACTCTTTAAAAAACCCGACTCCCAATAAAATCCCACCACAAGTCCAGCTTCCTTATAACCACTCACACCTGAAATCCCTCCCATCGCCACCTCAAAACTTATCCTTCTCCAACCACCACAATCTTGTCCCATTAGACTCCCTTGGACGATATGGATCTCAAACGAGAAGACAAGCTCTGGTTAAAAAAACCAATACAAGCAATTTACACATGAAGCTGTTCTAACCGAGTCTCAAACCAAGTGGGAGGATTTTATAAACGTTGAGGTTTGTTTAAATGACGTGGAGAAGTTTATTGGGATTGGGAGGTTGGTTTTGTTGCTCCCTGAAATTGATGTTGATATAGGGAATGCTATGCGAGTGAGGTGATGAAAGGTATCGATCCAGTTCAGGAGGGGATGATTAGGACCAACCGTCTCTTTGGAACGTTTTATTGATAATGACAGCGGTCAAGGTTTGAGTTTTAAGTAAGGGTATTTTTATCGTTTAAAATTGGTTCATAGGATTCTTTTTAGCAAGTTGAGGTCCAATAAGAAAGTTGAGGTCCAATACCAGATAATAAATAATAAACAAATGATGAATGTACTAAATAGAGAGAAGGAGATGAATATAAGAAGGAATGCACTAGAATGTACGTGGTTCATCCTATGAGAGTTGCCTACATCCATGGGGTAGCTCAAGTAACTAAATCTCAGGTGACTGGAAGTCTGGCAGTGATACAATGCACTCAAGTATCTCTTCTCTCAGTAGTTTTATAGCATAACAATGTCAATATTGAAAATTAAATTCTTTTTTAAATAGGGTTAGACCACTATTTATAGTGAGGATGTGTGAGAATAGAGAGAAAATGTGCTTTACACATGTCATGCCCTTATAGGTTAAGTAGGGTCACATTTTTACAGAGATATCACCTCATGTGCTCACTGGTCATCACGTAGTCACTGGTTCTAACGCCGATATTAGAACTACCCTATGTCAGTTAGCTGAGTTGGATACGTGCATGTTCGTACATATGAGATTGTGATAACCCATATTGATATGGCTGAACTGATGTTCTAAGCCAAAAAGATCCATTGGTTGAGCCGAAGACGAGCCCTTAGTCTTGAACTTATGTTCTCTTTAGTCCATTAGATTCTCACAAATATGGTATAACATATATTATTGTCTAATCATGTTGTTTGGGTCAATGCCTAATTACAATTATGATTTTTTTAACGATGTTAGACTTCTTTGGAAAAACTGGTGTTATATCAAAGGGATTATAAAAGTGGGGGTTAAGTCAAATAACACATTAATATGTGGGGGTTAAGTAAAAAAATCTCGAAGGGAAATGAAAAAAAGGATGGTTTAACTCGAGCACAACTAATACGAAGAAGTCGTATGCTGACAAGAACGTGACACGATCACTTAATTAAACATAAAAAGAAATTATAATCCGAATGAAAACACGATTAACACTACAAGACACAATAACATGACTAACGCGACTCACAATTTTGACACGATATAACTTCGTGTAAAAAAAGTTCTGACATGAACACGATGTAGCGGGTTAATTTCATGTTATTTCGTTTAGTGTTTTCATGTCGTATCTCAAATTGCCATTAATTATTGACTTTGAAGAACGCAACCCTAGATTCCAAGCACCATGTGAAGAAGACTCTACTTACCTTTGGATTCGCTCAGTTTCTAGGTCCTCGCCACTTCAATTCTGCATCCAGTAATCTATTCTAAAACCATTTTTTTAGATCTCAGAATATGGCAGTATACAAATATAGTTAGTTCTTTTATGTTTTTTTTACCAATTAGTCTCATTTACTAACTATGTAGTTCAATAGGTCCTATAATTGTTTCTTGATCTAACAAATCCCATGAAAAAAGTTCTACATAAGGTCCTATTTGTAACATATATTGAAAATTCACTACATTTATAAATGGGACCTATTGAGAAAAAAAATACTTTAATAGAACCTATTAGGTAATTTCTTATGTAAATATGACTTATTTGTCAAGCTTCAATTTATATTCATATGAATTTATTGTAATTTAGTGTGGCAAAAAATGTAGTTTCAAACAAAATTGAAGATGTAATGCCTATTGGCAATGGTCACGAGGTTTTTAAATGGAGACGCTAGCTACAACTATGATATTCTTTGACGATGATGATGTTTTGAGTGGCTGTGTGTTTATGTGTTGAGATACAGAATTGGAAAAAGTGCATAAAATAGAAAAGAGGGCAATGATTTTAGTATTAGTCTGCAATTATTCTAGAATTGACCATTTTTTTAGTTTAAACCTCTCTCACACACGCGCGCATATAGAAATTTGGGTGGAGATTTGATGAAACGAAACGACTAGTCTGCCTTTACCGTTTATATAATTGGCATATCTTATTTCCCAAGTCATCATCTTCCTCACCACAAACCCCATATTTAACATTGGGGCTACCTTGTATTTTAAACCTTGTAATAAAATTCATTTAGTTTTATAATGAAGATGGATGCAAAAGAATGTAAACAATATTTGAATATTGGTAAATTAAAAAAACATAGTTCAACATCATGATCATCGCATCTCGTTCCAACAGAAGAAATTCTACCCATCTTGAGACATTACATTCTTACTTACAACAATAATATTCACGCATACGATGGGGAGACACTGATTTTAGATGGGTGTAAGTTTGAGTTCTGGGAAAGTTGATCAGGCCCAATGAACATCTATTTATTACGAAGAAAAAATGAATAACAAAGAATATTATTGATGGTGTCTCCTATGTGTACTCGATATTTTAAAAGGTTATGAAAAACTCGAATAAATTCATTGTGGCAACGACAATAGAACGCTGGTGGGACACAACACATACATTCCAGTGGCCCAACATGGAGATTTGATTCAATCCATTCAATTTTACAATTCTTACCGATATGTGTCTATAAAATTAGACACACACACACACACACACACACACATATATATATATATATATATGTGTGTGTGTGTGTGTGTGTGTGTGTGTGTGTGTGTGTGTGTGTGTTTTTTACAATTACAGAATATTCATTTTTATGATCCTTTTATTATCCATATTATTATATAGATATTATGGTTGGGTCCTGCATGAGATGCATAAAATGGGAATGGATCCCAAGATTTTTTTTGTTTTGTCATTAGTCCTGTAACTAAAATAAATAGCAGTTACTCATCTTATGATTTTGAATGTGGGCGGGAGTTACTCTTGCTTGTGATTGGTTGTATTTGTATCAATAGGACTAGCAACAAAAAATTAATATCCTTGAGATCAGTGAGTGATGACTTTTAACAACTCGGACTAAACCCCAACAGTCCCATTGTTATTTATTATTATATGTTATTTAAGGTTGCATTTAATATTTTTAAGCTTTCTTAATGGCTAAGGGAGGCCGTTGCCAAATTTTCCCGATGATATATACACTATTACGATCAACACGCTACCCTATTAAATTTACTACTGCGAGAATACCTTGTTCTTCCTTGAATGGTTGCATGAAAAATTTAGTGAAAACGAACAATTTACGTGCAAACATACTCCCTATCGTCGCACGTGCATTCTAAATGTACACGATGTGAAGTTTATGCTACCCAAATGAAAATTCAACTTTCAACTTAGGTTATTTTCATTATTTAGAAGGCATTGCCAGAGTTGGGGAGCAAGATTGGGTGTCTGTGATATGCGCCCGAATACTATGGTCTTTGGATAAAGCTAGTTGGCGGTCCATGACAAGCATGTAACACATGTGGAAAGTCATTGTGGTAAATTTCTTTAGAAATATCTATTTATGGGTGAATTATGTTTCAATATATAGATTTATATTTTAAAACCTAAAGTATATTTAATTTTCCTTGCAGTACTTACACCAAGAGTGTATGACGACGACATGCCCAATCTTAATTGATTCATCTTTAAACCTGCGGTCGAGGATATATCGTTGGAGTTAGGGGAATAGAAGTCGAGCTAACGAAGTAAAACAATTTAATACATCGACTAGCCAACATCATATTGAGATGCGGTCCCCGGAGTCTATCATTTGGCATTATTATGAGCTGTCATGGTTCCATCATAACGATGTAATCAATTTTTCCCACTATCTATCTGGTCTACATATTGTTTTTTGGATCCTTTATTTAGGGAATTTTGGTACTTGGGTGATAGATGCTTCTGCTAGCTCACCGAAAATATATGTATATTAGACAATCCCACACCTAAAATATTTGCAATAACTGATGAAGAGTCTCATGCTGCTTCTGCCACAAATTGGTTGTTTGCAAATGCTTACATCGACGTTGTACCACAATTAATGAATATTGTAAGGTAGTTGCATAGGTACCTTAATCCCGTCAATAATGAGATACATTAACACCGATCATAAAGGCTTGGTGTTGTTGCATTGTCCATGTTGTGTATCCCTAGGGCACCGACACATACCTACGAGCCATCTGAGTATAGCACATGATATTTTTCTCAGGGGTCAAGTCAAATATATCCACCCAAACAAAAGTAGACAATATAAATATGCCTCCCCATTGGGGCTTCATATACATGCCTCGTATCGTGACCCTCCCATTCAACTAACGCTCCACCTACATATTAATTATCATAGTTACAATGGCACGAGGTGTACACTAATGCATCAAACAGTATTCGTGGTCTGCGTGAGTTACGTCTGAAGGAGGTTCGAGAGCATGAGGATATTATTAAATTGCATGATGATAGGATATCCCAACAATAAAGAAGCACGACCATTTTCAGTTATTATAAATTCCTTTACTACACCAACCACTTGTATTGAATTATAAATAGATTTTTATTACACCTTGCAAATTAAGATACAAGTTATTAAAATATGTGATCATAAACTTACCAACGAGATGTGTGTGATTGGCCTAGTGTTGTTAAAGAATGTTATAGTTTTATTAGAGAGAAGAGGGGAAGTAACCTCACACGTATTATTAAAAAAAATTGGAGGAAAAACTCTCTAGTGGCCCTTATAAGATATAAAGAAAGATCAATTAAAAAATATGTTAGTTGGGATTTGTTGAGCCCAATAAACCAACATGAATAAAGTTAGAAATATGGGGATTTATAATAATCCCCATTACAATAAGAAATAATGCTAAAAATAAAATTTGGGACTTTATGAATATTCCCATTACAGTGATTTTTTTCTAAGAGGCGAGAAACCAATATTATCTAATTTTAGAAGACCTTTTATGCTTGGAAGAAGATCATCAAAATGATGAAAGATCTCAAATTTCTTTTCATGGATGGCTAAGTTAGCAAAGCCATCAGCAACAAAATTATACTATCTCCAAATGTGATTAATCTTGAAGTTCCTTTTAATTAACAAATTTTGAATTTCTTGAAGAAGATGCCTTAGTTTCTAGGGAGGTTTCCAAATACCTTGTAACATATTCACTACAAACTTTGAATAAGATTCAATAAATAGTTAAAAAATTCTAATTTAACACAAAGAGAAAGACCTTTGAATAATGCAACGACCTCACAAATAGACTATCTTTAGAACTAGTGTAATTGGAGACAACTATTATAAAATCCACTCTACAGTTTCTAAAAAATCCACCAATACCACTTTATCTATTGTGACCTTTTGATGCCCCATCAATGTTGAGTTTAAGTCATCCTATTTGAGGTTTTTTCCATTTAACAATAAACAGCCCCTTAGTTTTGTAACAAATATTCATCTTGAAAAGATTGACACTGTAAAGATCAAAATCTAATCATTTGTCATTAAACTAATATTATAACTGGATCGGTGAACAAGGGTAATTCTTTAGAAATTATATCTTTGCCCACCAAAGGACAAATATCAAGGTTCCTTTTGTTTCCATCTTTCCAAATTTCCCACAAAATGAAAAGAGGAATATTGCAAGAAGTAACCTTCAAGTAATATTTCTTAGGAAGAACTAATAACCATTATAAAAATATGGACTTACAAGAGATAAAATTGAGATAAATGTCAAGAACATAACCAAAAAAAATCCAAACCTCATGACCAATATTGATATGAAGAAATGTGTGACTACTAGTTTCTTCAAATTTGTTACAACGTATGCATATAGAAGTTAGCTTTACTCCATCTTTTTTGTAATTAAAGGTCTACGGGGATTGATTTTTGGATAAGCTTCCAACAAAAGAAGGGTATTGAGGCAAACTCTAAGAAAATCAAAGTGTTAATTGAATGAAGACCCCAAAGACTACAAAGGATGTGCAGAGACTAAATCGAAGGGTCACGGCTCTAAACAGATTCGCCTCCTGGTCAACAGATAAGTGTTTGCCTTTCTTTATAATTTTGAGGAAATCTTTTACATGGGATGAAGAATATGAGAGAACATTTCAAGAGCATAAATTTTATCTGTGATCCTCTATGCTCCTATTTCGGCCCATTCAGAGAGAAAAATTATTCTTGTATCTACAAGTGTTGGAGTCGGCAATAAGCGCAGCTATCGTCACGATGAAGGGGTTTAGAAACATGTCTACTTCAACAGTAAGGCTCTTCAAGGGGACAAGGTTGGATATCCCAAGATGGAGAAACTGTCATATGCACTAATCCATGCCTCTATAAATATGAAGTCTTATTTTTTATCCCATACCATTATAGTACTCTTTGACTCCCCTCTGAGATAAGTCATCCATAAGCTCGAGAAATTGGGTAGGCAGACGGCTTGGTGCATTGAGTTTGGATAATTTGATATAGTGTATTAGCCAAGGACTGTAATCAAGGGGTAGGCATTAGTTGAATTCGTAGTTGAGTTCACTTGGGAAGAGGTCGATGATAAAAAAGATGAAGTTGCAATGTTGCCTAAGAAGACAAATGTGGGTCGAGCCATAGCCGATGGTTCCATAGGTGACCCAACTAAAAAAGATTTTTTGTTCAGAAATAGTGTAACAGAGGAAGGTCCTTTCATAGCCAACAGTAAAATTTGGAGTTTATTTGTTAACAACTCCTCTTGTGAAAGTGGAAGTGGAGCGGGGCTCATACCATCGGCTCCACATGAGATCGACATTGAGTATGCATTGGGATTTAGTTTCAAGTCCTCAAACAACAAGTTTGAGTATGAAGATTTGTTGGTTGGCCTTTCCTTGGCAAAAAGTATTGAATGTCGGCCATATAATTGTACACAGTGATTTGCAATTTTTGGTAAACCAAATTCTGGGTATCTATCGAGCTAAAGACGACACAATGGTCTAGTACCTAACAAGGGTGAAGAAGGTCTTGACTAGATTCAGAGATTTGAAGATATATAGAGAACCACGACTTTATAATAGTCGAGCTGATGCACTATTAACGTTAGCTTCTACTACGAGGACAGAGATTAGGAGAACAGTTTCACTTGAGATCTTGCACAAACCAAGCATTGATGAAGACGAAGGTAAACTTGAGTTTTACTTGAATTTGAACCTTGGAGCATCGTGGAGGGACCCTCTTATCAAGTACATCGGGGATCAGGAGCACTCGGAGATAAAATTCAATAGGAATAAATTGCAATACTGGGCAACGAAATTCACTATTATAGGAGATGTACTATACAAGAAAGTCTTTATGCTCCCCTGCTACGATGTATCCACCCCATTAAGGTGGAATATGTCCTAAAAGGTGTATATGAGGGATCATATTCAAGTCACATTGGGGGATGGTCTTTGGCAAAGAGAATAGTGATGCATGGCTACTGGTGGACGACCCTAGCCAAGGACGCGACCGACCACGTAAAAAAATTTGACAAGTGACATAAATACGCTTGCATCCCCCATCAGCCTCATTAACCCCTGTCATCCATCACATCCCCTTGGACATTTGTAGTATGGGGAATTGACTTAGTGGGACCTCTACCCAGGGATGCGTGTAACTACATATGCTTGATTCTGGCAATCGACTACTTTTTGAAATGGGTGGAGGTCGAAGCTAAAATATCTATAATGGAGAAGAATACCTTCAAATTTATTTGGAGGAACATAATTTGTAAATATGGTATACCCACACTCTGATATCAGACAATGGAAAAGATTTTAAGAATAAACCCTTGGAGGCCTATTACAAAAGGGTCGACATCAAGCAGTTCTACTAAGCTCCAGGGTGACCCCAAGAAAATGACTAAACTGAGGTCACTAACAGAACAATTATAAATGTGATCAAGAAAAAGTTAGAAGATGCCAAAGGACTATGGACAGAAGAAATGCATAACGTCCTGTGGGCTTACAGGACGACAGAAAGGATGTCTACAGTGGAGACACCCTTTATGATGGCCTATGGATTCGAAGTTATAATAACAATTGATACCAGCCTTCCAATCCACAGATTTCAGACCTACAATTTGGAGATATACGATGAAGAAAAAATGTTGGACTTAGACTTAATAGATGAGAGAACGAAAAATGTTGACGTTAGACAAGTGGCATATCAGCCAAGAACGATAATGTTTTATAGTAGGGGGTCAAGGCAAGGCCGTTAGTTATGGGGGACCAAGTTTTGAAGAAGGTTTGGCTGAAGCCAAATAAGCTTCACCCGAATTGGCATGGCCCATATAGGGTCACTAAAGAGGTCATCCCAAGAACCTATCCGCTGGAGAACTTAGAGGGAGAGCCTTTCTCTAACTCATAGAATGCAGACCACTTAAAAAAATATTATCAATATACGTGTATACTATTTATATTTCATCCTCTTTGTATTTGAAAGATGTCAAAGTAATGAATGAAAAAAGCACAAGTGTTTCCTCATATCTTTCTTGTACATTTGTCCAAATGATTCTAAACTAAATAACATCATTCATTTAGTGAATTTGTATGAACTCACTCCCAGTTATATGAGAGCCCATGTGAGACTCGTCTCATCGATGGGCTCTCAATAACACTGAGAGGCGGGAATGTTGTGATAACATCACTAAGGTGGTGAAAAATACAAAAACCCTATTAAAATGTCATTTTATTATGGTTGTTTCAAACATCATTGACTTAGTGGCTTTAAATTTAGTCTCTCCCTCGATGAAGATGGGAGTGTATGTAGAAACAAAACTTTCCCATACACTTTCGAAAATGACGAGGGGACATAGGATTGACATCATTAATTTGGTGATCCCTAATTCAAAATCATTAAATTGGTTTTACCTATCGGCTGAAGACGAGAGTGGACTTTAAAATTAACACCATTAATTTGATGATCTACAATTAAAAACCATTAATTTGGTTATCCCTCTCGGTTGAAGACGAGAGTGGACTTGAGAACTAACACCATTAATTTGGTAGTGTCCAATTAAAAATCATTAATTTTGTTATCCCTCTCGGCTAAAGACGATAGTGGACTTGAGAATTAACACCATTAACTTGGTTGTCTCCAATCAAAAATCATTAATTTGGTTATCCCTTTCGGTTGAAGACGAGACTGGACTTGAGATTTAGCACCATTAATTTTGTGGCCTCCAATTAAAAATCATTAATTTGGTTATCTCTCTTGGCTAAAGACGAGAATAGATTCAAGAAAATAACATCATTGATTTCTAACAAAAATCATTTTTTGGTTAGTCCTATTAATCGAACGAAGATAGACATTGTTATCATATAGATGCACAATAAAATAGACATGAGAAGAAAATGAGGACAAATAAGAGGTGACAGCGAGAAATTTTCCATTCAAGAGATTTTTTTATCCATCACATTACAAAAATAATATAGACGTGATGTTCAGATGATGATACACACTATCAAATATTGTTCAAATTAAACCATCAACTATTGTTAAAAAATTATACAAGTGTAAAGGGCAAGTTAGACAACAGACGGTCGCTCAAGAAGCATAGTAGAAAAGAAAACCAAAGGGTTTCCTCCAAAAGAACATCGTTCTAATTAGTGATGACCTTGTCTACATTGGGTTCAGTGTCAAACCATTCGTTATTGCCAGCACCCTCAGTCATCTCAAGTCTGGCTTGCTCAGTGGTCTCATCCATGACCGTCTCAGTTGTCCCCGTAGGGACACCCAAACCAACTTTGACATTGGCTAAAGCAGTGCCGATCAAAGGGTCCGAAAGATCAAGGCCCTCAAAGTCTTTGGGGGTTAATGTCCCAAACTCAGGGAGTTTAAGAATGACCCAGCAGCAAATCATTTGCGTTTCCTATTTGAGGTATTCAAATGCATAGCTTGCAAACTCATCGGAGGCCTTAAATTCTGACATGGCTTGAGCCTTTTCCTCATCTAAAGCGGCCTCGATCGTATCATCTATGTCGACTTGCCTCTTATCAACCAACCCTTTGAGGACATTACCATGCCTTTTATTTAGATTGTTCACTTCATCCAAGTGCCCTGCAGGTCCGCGCCACTGGCCTTCTGGTGGTCGACATCCTTAGCAGGCAACTCGTCCCTCAAGTTTTTCTCCACCTTATCATCATCTTTTCCCTGTTGGATCAAGGGAAACTTCTTCTCAACCTACTCACCAAGATAAGTGAAGGTGAGCAGAGACTGTAAAAACGACAAGGGAAATTGGTTAGTATGAGATAACACTTGCTAAACATAAACAACTAATGTTCCAAATGATTACATAAGTGGCCCTGTGAAGACCAACTCAATGAGACGAGAGGCATCCATTGCCTCTAGAAGATGTTTGTCAACATTGGGCATCATTGAAGTGGAAGAAACCCGTGACTTTTTAGCATCACCAATCAGGGTCTCATCGTCGAGTTTCAATATTTGAGACAAGCTCAAAGAGCAGCGTTGGATGATATTGGGATCACCTTATTAAATCCCCCTTAGTTGAGACCTCTTTTTTATTCTTCTTTTGCGAGCGGTGAACAGATGTGTAATCCACCACATCCTTCCTCTTTTTTGAAGCCTCGGGATTATTGAGGCCGCTTAGAGTTATTTTCTTGGTCGAGAAGAAAGATTTCGACTTCTTGCCAAACTTGTTCAGCATTGCTGAGATGTTAGGGGAAACCGTTTTACAGATAGCTTCTAGTATGTTATATGTCTAATCGACAAAAAGATAGAAGTGATTAATATTAGCAGGGATCAATTAAACACAACACCACATATCATCATTAAATATTTGCAAGTCCATCAGTGAAGGACAATTAAAGACGACACTATAATTTAGAGGAAGGACTTACGCATTTCAGTGAGGGGATCAACACCCATCCTCGTCTCATCCAGGACTTAAGGGGACATAAAATTCTCAAATTCCACGAGCCCACCATCTTGCCCTTGTACTCAGATCTGATCAACCCTATCCCGATCTTCTACGCTTAGGTTGGTGTCAAGTTAAGAAGACATTGATGCTTTTTGCTCATTTTTTGGGACCCGTGGCTCTGAGGCGGAGCATGTGACATCAGAAGGGAACTCCCATGCACCAGAAATGAAAAAATATCTCGGCTTTTAGTGGTGGTTGGATGTTAGGTTGACAATGACGACCTTCTTGGTGCACTTCCTGTCTACAAGGTGGTAACAGCCAGATTGGGCCTTTGGTACAAGAAATTGAATAATAGGCCTTGAACACACTAACTGGAAGGTCGTAACTGAAACAAAACTTCCAAAGAGCTATAAACTCGATAAAAATTCTCCATGCGCTAGGATAAAGGTGGGCTGGAGCCAGACCTAGACTATCAAGTATCGTCCGAACAGTTGGATGGACACGAATGCAGAAACTAACCTTAAACATTTGATCATAGATAGAAACTTCACTAGGTCGGTCGTCAAACGCCCTTTCGGCCTGATCAGGGACCCTCATATTGATATAGGATTTGATCCCATACAAGTTCCCCAATACAATAGGTCAACCTATCTAACAGTGCTCTGGAACTTCTGAGCATAAGATGTATATAGTGTTTTCTTAGCCTCGTCTTTAGAGCCAACGATCTCAACGACCATTAATCCACTGGGAAACCTACTCCGAAACTCCCCCTCGGTCATGGACGAGAAAGGAACTTACGTTTGCAAAGGGGGTTGGGCAACAGTAACCCTCGGCCCCTCAGGGACCGCAGTCTCAACATCCTGGTCATGGTCACCAAACCTGGAAGCACCGAAATCTGCTATACGAGAAAAGAGGACTCTCATAGCCTGCTCATAGGAGTCAGCCTCACCAAATACCTGTAAGTAGAGATTTGACTTTGAGATGATCATCCACTCATGGAATCCACACTGATCTTAATGAGCAGAGTACGGACGACAGCTAAGGGAACAAGAAAAATGGGGCGTGTGAGGTCAGACCTGGCTCTTTTCTTAGCCTCGGCCTCACACTTTTGTATTTGCCTAAGAATACGACCTTCAAGCGGTGGAAATTCGTTAATAAGTATGCATAAAGTCTTAAACATCCAAGTTATTTTGCCAAAGTTGACCTAAAGATCAAAAAAAGGAAATGAACCATTTTTCAATTAAGAACACATTAGAACACAAGAGTAAAGCTCACCGGAGAGGGTGACTGTGTAACACCCCACCGTAGGCTTAAGAGGCTTACGGATGAAGCCTTCTCATTTAGAGAAAGAGAGAAAAGAGAAAGAAGAGAGAAGAGAAAAGAGAAAGGAAGAAGAAAAGAAGAGAGAGAGGAAGAAAAGCTTGGAGATTTTCGGGCCAATCGCGACATCGAGGACGATCCAACCTCTACAAATCTGAGGCAAGTGTTTAATCTTTCTAAATAACTATTTGTGTATTTCATTTCATAATTTGTAGGTTAAAGAAATGGATTTTTGGGTATAAATATCAAAACCTAGATTTTTGGGTTTAATCTTGAAATCAATGTTTAAATATGGATTTAATGGAATAGAAATGGTTGGGATCAACTTTGGGTTGATTTAATGGCTTAGAATCTTGTTGTGATAAAGGTTTGGGGGTTAGAATGAAAATTTTAGGGTTTAAAATTCGTGGGTTCATTAAAGAAGAAGAACCCTTCAAAAATTGCAGGTCCGAATCGATTCGCCTCCTTAAGCGAATCGATTCGGTTTAGGGAAATTGGCAGGTCTGCATTGACCGAATTGATTCGGACCCAAGCCGAATCGATTCGGCCTGTGACAGAAGCCCAGGTCTTTGGACCCGAATCGATTCGCCTTGGAGACCGAATCGATTCGCTAGGCCGAATCGATTCGGAATAGGGCTGAATCGATTCGGAAACAGGGCATTTTGAGGTATTTTCTCCATAGTGATTCCAAACCCTTTTTGGTTGGGTTTATTGATTTGGGGGCCTTCTCTTATGATGTAAGAGATATGTTCTTGGATACACATAAGGAGTTTCTCACATATTAGGATTTTGGGGACTCCTTAGGGTAATTTGGGATAAATGTATCCATGTATGTATTGGAGTTGCATATGGAGATTGTGGGGAAACCTCATTGAGGTTGGGAATACCAATTATAGATAAAAGTTATAAATATGATGTGAGGTTGAGAACTCTTAGAGAGTGAAGGGTCTCATATCCTTAGAAATGTTTAGACTAAGGAACAATCGATAACTCAATAGGAGTAAGGGTTCATAAGATTTATTGAACCATAGGTGAAATTGGGAACGATTTGGATCGTACTATCGACCAGAATAAGCTGTGGCATAAATTCTAGTTGGATAGTCTACACGTAATTGTGGGGAAATAACCATTGAGATTCCAATACTTGAAATAAGGTTGGAATAATTTGAGGTTTTAGACTATTAAGTCATGTATGTGCCTATGGTTAAATAGTACTAAAGGTGATTATGTACTTTCGAATATGGATGAAATGTGTAGCGATGGGTTCCTACACAAAATTTTGGGTGATAACCCTAAGGTTGAATATATATGTATATATAAATACATATGATTTTGGGAGACTATTATTCATAGGAAAAATGATTGAATATGTTTCAAGTGAGGGATTGTATTCACTTATCGAGGTAAATTAAAGGAAATTGTGGTGACGGCTTGTATATTGAGGATTATGTATACTTATAGCCGGGTTTGTATATCTTATACATATGAACGAGAATTAGTTTATAAATATAGATATATGGATATGTGAATATGTGTATATATATATCTGTATGCATATAAATATATGGATATATTTATGTTGTGGACATACATGGTATGGATATTTAAACCGTATATGATGGTTTAATATTTGATCGTATGATGAGATCATATGGATGTATGTATATTGCGCATGTGAAAGATATATATACTTATATGGTTAAGCATACCCCGCGCATGCTATCATTGGGAAGTTTACGCGCAGAGGGTGAGCATCCTAGCATATAGAGCAGGGTGTGAATATTCCCCAGGTCATAGTCGTACCGTGTGTTATTATACAATAGATATATTTTTGGGATGAGACGTGGTGGGTATGTTTCGTCTCATTACCAGTCGGAGCTATGACCGCTTCCCGGGACATCGTGTGTGTGAGTTATCACGAGGTCGGTGTCGTTGATCCCCACCAGGTGGTCCCCAGTTTCTACGTGAGTCGGGCACTGGGAAGATGATAGCATTGATGCAGTTTTATCGGCAATATATATAGCCGGGTGGATTATGTGCATGTCCATTGTACATCAGATATGATATGTACACTTGGTCATGGGTATGGATGATTGGTATATGTATATATATGGTGAGAATAAAATGCCTATATATATATATATATATATTTATATATCCTATAGATGAAAGGATATAGAAATCTTTGTGGAGTACATCTTGGATGATTATGGTGTACTAGATTGATGGGGGTTGATGTATCGCATTTAAGGAATATTTCGGTTACATCATCCCAAGGATATTATTGGAGATTTAGTAGTAGTGGTAGCATTATATTATATGTATGGCATTATGGATCACTATGATCGACATTGTCAAGGAGTAGTGTAACGGGGTGGTTCCTTGTTTGGATTTCGCTTTGCGAGACACCCCGCGCACGAAACGTAGTACATTGTTGAGAGTAGAGAGAAGTTATGTCGATATTTATGTATGGCATAATGGATCTCCAGGATCGACGTTGACAAGGAGCAGTGTAACGGGGTGGTTCCTTGTTTGGATTTCGCTTTGCGAGACACCCCACGCATGAAACGCAGCGCAGCGTTGAAATTGGAGGGAAGTTGTGTCAATAATAATTATGCATGCTTATTAATTAGAAATTAAATCATATGTTTCAACCCAAATGCATATTGGGTAACTTATCAAATTTATAATTGGTTAAATGATAATCCAGAATCCATTAAGCCTAATAAGGCATATATGTTTGAAAATAAATAAATAAATAAATAAATAAATACTTAAGTTCGTTTAGAAAGAGTGGATTCTTGGGTTAAGTTAGGAAGGCAAACTCTCGTGGGTATATACTGGGCCTACGTTAAGTTAGGTTGTCCTAATAAATGGGGGTAATTTAACTAAAATTTGAGGACGTGAATAGGTGCGCGCCTTTAGATGAGAGGTAAGTTGGGGTTCCACGAAAGTGCGATTCCACTTTAATTATGAAAAAAAGTGCACCGGTATTTATTATGCACGGTTAACACACTTGCTAAATATTTTTCACAACTCGGGCTCTGACCCGTTTACTTTTCTCTCTTGCCTGTATATATATATATATATTACTACAGGTGTCCTACCGCATGGATGCCGGATGACCTTCTATTCAGAGTCTTGGGAGCCGTGATAGGTGCGGACTGTTGCGGGATGTAGAATGTAGTCGCTTCCTCCTTTAAAAAATTCTAGGTAGGATTCCTGTTGTATATCGGGTTTGTACCCAAGGGATAATTATATACATGTTTATATTTATTCCATTCCAGTTATTGTATTGGCTGTGACCCGACAGCTTATTCGGGTCTACTCTTTGTATTACATTCTGTTGTAGTTATTTATTTCGTTTTATTCTAGCATTTCATTTCTCATAGTTCTTTCATGCATCTTTCTTTCTTTTATTGGTAGTGTTAGTTGGTTGTCTGTTGCACATTTTATTTAATTTTAACATCTCGCTTGTATGATAACGGGTAGTTAGATCTATATTATATTGTACCGACAGTTGATGTTGAGACTGGACCATCTGAAATTCCTAATTTAATGTAGTATAGGGCTGGCCACCCGTTATTATTTTAGGCGGGGTGTTACAGACTGGAGCAACTTTGGTGACTCTAATAGAGGGTCAGAAACACTAAGTTCACCGGAAAAAACCTAGACTATTAGACTCACCTTTAAACCACTCCTAAAATAACCCTAGAGGCACTCATCAAGGCTGCCAAAAAACCCAGAATTTTGCCGAAAAAATAAACAGCAGTTCAAACCACTAAAAAACCTAAAAAACTTACGAAAAAGAAGGTGATGGGGTTACCTAGTTGAAGAAAATGTTGGAGGAACAAGGAAAATACCCTAAATTTGGCTGGAGTAGCTCGAATGGAGGAGAGAGGAGGATAAAAAGTTGGGTTTTCTAGAGAGAGAGAAAGTTTAGGTGCGCGAAAAAATGAAGAAGAAAGAAAAAATGGTGTTTTCAAACAATTTAAATAGTAGTAGTCAATACACTTAACTTCCAAGGGAGTAATCGTTAGGGCACATCTTCCCAATCAAGCCTGCATCTGCCACTCTTGGGTAACATGCTAAGCTAAAGGATGTCTGCCAAGTGTCACTCCATAGCTCTTATTCAACATTTCACACCTTACAATGGAAGGGCATCACATCCCTCAGTCAAGGACATCTCATCAACTCCTATTCTGAGACATTTTACCCATCAATCTCCTACACACATCGAAGGCTAAGGGCTAGGGGTGATTGATATACCCAAGTGTGACCTCGCCAAGGTCGACCTTACAGACCATCATGTCAGACAATCACGGTCCCCTATGCAACGACCATACACCATATTTCCATCCTCGTCTGAGTCCTTTAGGCCGAGACCTATCAGTTGGACCATTAGCCCCTCGCAAGTCTCATCTCGGCCTGGGCCCCCAGATAGCCGAGACTATACTTCAATCTAGCTCGTCAGTTGCTCAACAGGACATTGAGGTATCATCGTCGGCCTGGCAGAGACCTACTAGGACGACTTATATCTCTTGTGTGACATAGGTTTCCAGCATTACTAATCCCCGTGGACAGACAGTTATAATAATATCATAGAAGCACGTGAGGGGAATATTGCATCATCATTACATACTTGTGCCATGGACATGTGTCCACACCCTAGTGGAAGATTCATCATACACGTGCTTTGTACATGCTTGGGGGTACTGAAGAGTGCAAACTGTGTGATAATTGATTAAATTAAATTTGCAAGTTTCCAAGTAACCCTTATTTAATTAGAGTCGCTAAACATGCATCTAAAGTGCAAGTGTCAATCCCATAAACAAATAAAGCAATCAACGCAGTAAATATGCTGAAACACAGATTTCAGGAAAAAAAACCTTTCGGGTAAAACCTTTATTTCACTATGAATATATAAATCGCAACTTACAATTACATAGAGAAATCTGTAATGGATCAACGCGCAGCCAACCCACAAAGACACGCAGTCTTGAACTCAGCAAGAGAATACACGCAGCACCCTCCAAGGACTCGCAACCCAAACAACAAAGGAAGAACCCGGCTCTCCTCAATGACACGCAGCCATAACACTTTGTAGAGACTCCCTCAGCAATGACACGCAACCCTCGGTTACAAAGATCTCCCCACAAAGGTTGAACAATAGCAAAGCTTGTGTTCTAGGGTTCCAAAAGATTCACAAAAGTAATTGGGATTTTTGTGTGTGAATCAAAAAGATGTTTGGCACATCAAAAATCGAAGTCTTGTTGTGTTTGTACTCTTAGAAACGTTTTCTCAAAGACTTGAAAAATACACCACCGAAATAGTTATATATATAGGAAATATGAGTTGGTGGATAAACATCACACGGAACTGATCGAGTTTATCCCAGGAGGACCGGTCCGGTATGGAGGCGGATCAGTCCGACCTCGGATCGGTTCGTTTTCCAAATAGGCCTCTTCGGTTTGCATTCGATCTGGGGTTCACTGGTGCAAAGCGATCGGTCTGGTTAGAGGCGGATCGGTCCGTGTGCAAATCGGTTCTTTTTCTAAACCAGGCGGATCGGTCCGGGACGGACCGGTTCCTTTTTTAAAACAGGCAGACCGGTCCGGATGTGCAGAAAATTTATTCCTTGAATTTCTTTGATATTCGGATCCGTTGATAACGATGCGATCTTGAATTTCTTCAACGATGTAACGGCTTACGACATACAAATGATAATGGATAAAAATGTCCTTACAGGTACAATGCACACCCCAGCATTATATATACTCATCTTCTTCCCCAATGAAAAGTATCCAGAAATTGTAAACCCTAGCCAAACTATGTCTAATTTACAATAAAGAGAGAGAGCTTGAGTGTTGTACAACTAAGGCCATTATAGCCTCTTTTACATAGTGAAAACCTCACATCCCTGCACAGTGGAATAAGTTGAAAAGCTCACCACTTAAATACCGGAGTTCTTCCTCTTCTCCTCATCTCCTTATCTTATTTTTCTATATGTTCTGTGAGATTAAGTTGCATATACAAATTTAAATGGTGATTTCTTGTAATCATCATTTACGAAACACCAAAACAATTTTTTTATTAGAGTTTGATTAAAAAACAAAAAATAATTTTTTAATCTTAAAATGATATCTGATTGTAAAAAAAACTCTCAACAACCATCAATTATTTTTTAAAGAAAAATATGCTCTTGTTTTTTTTGGTTGGTTGCTGGTTTTTTCAATTACATTTCATTTTAAGAAAGAAAAATAATTATCAAGAATCTTTATTGGTCAAGTTTTTTTTTTCTTGCCATTACATTTTGTTGTTAGTTTATAAGTAAAGTATATCATTTATTAAAAAATAATTCTAGACCGACACGTAATTTTCATGTGTTGGTTGCGACACACTAACATAACATGTCGTGATTGATTATTGTCTTATAGAAGTGGGTCCGCGCCAACAACACTAACTAGTGTTGCGGCCTACACATGAAAATGATGAGTCGGCATAAAAAAAGATCTTTTGTGTTTTCAATTAAATTTCATTTTATGAAAAATCGGTTATTAACATATTTAAAACATTTTTTTCTTGGTTAAAACTTTATATTTTGATTAAAAAAATTGTTTTTCCTAATGTTTGTCATTTTCATTAAAACTTTTTTTTAGTAAGAACAATTTTTTACGTTAAATCTAGTTTTTAAAAAACAACATTTTTTTGGCCAAAGAAAACTGTTTTCGGCTAAAAAAAACTTTTGCTTTTTCAAAACTGTTTGTTTTATTATTAATTTTCTTTTCGATAAAAGATATTTTTTGTCAACATTTTTTCAATAAAACTGTTTCATTTTTTAGTAAGAAACTGATTTTTTTTGTGTTAGACCTTTATTTTTCAATTTGTTTTTTGCTAAGAATTGTGTCTTTTAAAAACTATTTTTCGTTAAAAAAAAAACTATATTATTTTTGTCATAATGGTTGTTTTATTGTTCAAAAAAGTTTCGTTAAAATTTTTTTTTTTTGGTTAAAAACTTTATTTAAAATTCTATTTTTGTCACAATCTATTTTTCCCTCATTAGAAAATAATATATTAAGAGTTATAAGATTTACCATTAAAAATTTTGTCATGCCATGGAAATATTTGTTTACTTTTCAATCGAATTCTCACAAACTACCAAACCCTTAGTGTAAAATATGTTTTGATCTGTCTGTAAAAGTTAGAAATTTAATTTCTTTTTCCTCTCATATGTGGACAAAGCCACATAAGAGGGTCCATCTTGGGGTTCCGAATGAGGGTATACCTAATGCGTCTCGCATTGTATGAATTTACTGTGTGAAATTATAGTTTGGCTCAAATATAGTTCCTCAAAAATTGAGGATTTAGATTGCTAAAATTTTTTGTTGATGTTTCATATTATATCAAATTATTGGCTTTGGATTAATACTAACTATTGTATAATGTTAACAGTAAATATAACTCTTATAAATAATATAATATGATAATATTTTAGAAAATATTTTGAACATTTTGCCTCATAATGATTTTAAAAATTTAGATTAGTAATTCAAAAATTCTTAAGTATCGAATTCCATTCCAAAAAAAACTTGAAAACTTAAACAATATCGAAAAATTCAGAAATCCAAATTTTGGTTCCATGTTTGACTAATCATATTGAATATATAAAAATCTAGAAGTTTAAAATATATATTTATACACTTTGCACCTATGACCTTTCTTCGTAATTTCACTTTAGTAGTACCCATCATGTTAATTTTGTTAATATTTGCCCTGAACTTTTGTAAATCGAGGTAATGTACTACAATGTGAGGGGAATTGGCTAAATTATTCATGACGCGCTGAACATTGCAAATTGAAACAGTCTAGTCCCTTAATGAACTCATGTGAAAATCACATGATGAACAATTTTCCAATTTTTCACTACATTGCTTCTATAGATCTAGGCAAAATAATAACAAAATTAACAAGATAAGTACTGGAGTGAAATTGGAGGGAAATTTCAAGGATGCAAAGTAATATATATATATATATATATACACACACACACACACACACTAGGGTATGTCCGTGCCTGAAGACACGATAATAATTTTTCAAAGTATCAATCGTTATCAAGTCATAAAATTTTTGTATTATAGTATTTTAAAGATAGGCCCAGGTGAGGGAACCCAAATGCGGGACTCTCGTGCAAGATTTTTTAAACAAATCATCTCAAAATGATCATTTTGGTATTTTAAAAAATTGGGTTAATATTTGACAAAATATTTGGGTAAAAATTGGGTTAAAAATCTATAGTATCAATCATGGTCAATTTCCCTGAAGGCACGACGAATACTTTCAAAGTATTTAATCAACTAATTTTTTTGTAAAATAGTTTCGATTTTAATTAAAGAATATAAAAATCATCAATTAAACATTATTTATAAAAATTCCCATATACATTATTTATGAATAATTAACCTCAGTACTACTTCATTATAGGAACTGCAATAGCAACAAACAACAAATGATCTATAAATACTGCAGATAAAATCTTAATAGATGAACCTCACACGAAATTACTTTATTAGTATAATCAATGAATTGTTTAAATCCATAAAACATAAAGGTTAGTAGTAGTTTCTTTATAGCAATAGGACTTGAATACCATGATACGAGGACTTAAGCCTAAAGAAAAGTTAGTAAGACCGCCAAAAACTCCTTATCCATCATACTGAACGACCACATGGGTTCAGGTGGGGGCTCAACAATTGTTCTAAATCATATGAGTTTAACCCCGAAACATTAGAGTCTATCCCACACCCAAAAAATATTTAAAATGTATACCTCACCAAAATAAATAAACATAAAAAAACATTAATGCATATGATTTAGCACCAAGATCATGCCCCATGTGTCGACATGATATTGTTAGTTCTTGGTTCAATCCACGTCCCATGCTCACTACCATATGCACCTACACATATTTACACAGAGAATAAATGAATAACCATTTTAATTTCAGTGCCGTACTTAAAATAGATAAACACATGCACATACTTAAACTGGTACCACACTCCATAGGATAAAACACGTAAATGAAACAAAAAGCACTTACCATGATATAACGATTGGTACCATACTCCCCATTGACAACAAACCATAACTAAGATATAAGTAGAGAGCCCTCAATCAACTTGAATTTAAAAGTCTATTCTTGTACTTCTAATACACAAAACTGCAGCAACATGTTAATTACAAAATCCATATAACCGCAGCAACATTTACTTGTGGGTCGGGAGCTGCTACAGGAGCAGGATCCACAATCTTCCAACTTGAAGAAATGTCCTACTTTTGAATATTCTCCAAAATAGATCCATATCTTTAAGGTAACAAACAAACTACACAGTTAAGAATTACGCATACAACATGATATATGCACACAACTATACCTTATGGGTTGCTTCATTTTTAAGGTTCAAGAGGGACTTACGCAGGCCCCCAATGTACAATTGTCACTCTCTCAAGAGGCGCAGGCCCCCGATGTACAATCACCCCTCTTTAAAGAGGCGTAGGCCCAAGCATCATTCTCTCATTGCGCTCACAATCAAGAGGAAAATGCAGTTCCCGAGAAAAAGGAAATGGGGGTCGAGTGTGACAGATAAGAGAGTACCTGCAAGGCTGTAAAACAAGCACACGTAATAGAAACTGTTAAGCTAGTCTCAACCTTTGTAGTAAAGACCAAACCAAACCAGACCAAATGAAAGTTAAAAAAAATTAAAGGTGTGGTGGAAAAGATATGATTTTATTCATCTCTAAAACCAAACCAAATGGATATATTTTCTTCCAATTTATGATACTCTTTTCCTAAAAAGTACTCATTTGCAAAAGCAAAAATCGAAACGCTAAGAAGATGTAATGATGCCACAATAACCGAGGGAAAATTAACTTGAGTTTTTATTAATCAAATTGATATTGCCTTGAAGGGTAGAATAACTATACTCGCCTTCAAACTTCCCTCCATTTGATCTTCAAATCAATGTTTAGATGAGTCGTCCTAATCTCAAACTTGACATCTCACTGTCTTTTTTTTGTGTACAAAACCACTCATTGTTACCTGCAGAAAAGAAAATGGAAGAGACTGGACTTCGTTAAAAACCATAACATAACATAACATTCCTGAACAGTTAACTAATTCATGCTTGGATCTCAAAAAGTCTTTGAAGAAAACATATATGAAAGATTAGCAGTTAACTATTTCATTCAATATCAATCATTAGGATTCCTCGTATATTAATCGCTAGTTTATTATATAAATATGCCGTAACATATATCGTATAGGATTCCTTACCTGGGTATATTTACAAACATCTCGCAACAACCACAAAAGCAACATATGCAAGTGTCACAATTAAATGTCAAAGAACTCACATGTAACTATAATCAATATTTTAACATGCAACTGACATTCATTTTAAACTCTTTAGACAAAAAAAGGACTAATATTTTCGGGTGGCTCTAACTATCAACGACTTTAAAAAGGTAGGAGCTGAGAAAAAAAAACATAGAGAGATAGATATAAAGAAATAGGATATGGGATACAATTAAAGCGTTGATTTATTTTCCAATTTTGAAGCTAACGCCACCTAAATAACCAAATAACACCACATATTTTAGTATGTTTAACATCCACAAATACACTAAACGCCGTCTTAATAAAAATATCCTACATGTATAAATTAATTATGATATAATATTAAAATGGTCACATGGGAATTTAATCAAACACTTTCTGTTCAACTAATAAAATGTAAATGAAAAAAAAAAGTGAATACCATCATACGTAAAACTCACATATTAAACAGGAGGATCAATAAATCTGCATATAACATATCATAGTTATAGAAACCAGTAGGCATAAAAAGTCATTAAACAACAACTGAAATTTTTCAGTAGAAAAGGAAACTGGACAGAATGCGACGACCCAAAAAGTCATTAGAGACAAACTCGACATATTTAAAAAAAAATTAATTATACCTTTAGAACGAATCAGTCCAGAGGAGTGCAACCTAACACCATAACTTCACCATCACGACCCTCTAGTGTTTCCTTTTTCTCCACAGTATTAAACAGCCTGCTCGTTTCTGTCATTGAATCTCTGCCCAAGGTCGACTTCTAGTGGCCTATGAAAGTTGAAAGGTGTTATGAAGATTGGAGGGAAAATCAAGGTTTCAACGCAATGATATTTGTAACTGATAAATAAAATTCCATATAATTCAGTAATGACAAAGCACCACCAACATAGATCTGACAATAAAGTTTGGCTTGTCTAATAAAAAATGGGCAATCCTACTCAAATATGATCTGACAATGATCATGACTGATAGAAAATAAAAACTAATAAAATAAAAGATTTAATTGCACCCACTCTTTTTTTCTGATCTAAAAATACAATTAAAGGTCGAGAACGCATAATTATCATTAAAACAAAATGAAAAAAGAAAAAAAATTAAAATTTACCTCAAAATTGAGATTAGCTTCCTAGAAGATTAGCACCATTTCTCAAAAAGAGAAATCAAATGTATAACCTACAAAATAAAGAACAATTGGTCATGAGTACATGATAGGTGTATTAATTGTATAAATTGTACACGGTGCATGAACATTGAAACAATTTTTAACAATAGAAACTATTAATTAACAATATAGATAAATTAATTAAGTTTTATATGCCTTTATGCTTTTTTGTATAAACATCAAAAGTAAATGAGAAGTAGTACTGTACAAACCTTTCCGAGAGCATAGCAGATCCTTCCCCCACCACATCTGGCTCACAATATTCTTTCTCTATATGAGAAGTCGTTTCATAACTCTTCTTGCGAAACATGGACTTGAACATTCCTTTGCATGACTTCTTTGGTCGTGGGGGAGGAGGACTCGCCTTGTCTGGAGGTTGTATATCAATCACAATGCATGTTGTATCATCTTGAAGTCACGTGTACAGCTTCCTGTAAAGGATAGAAACAAATCGCGACAAATTAAAAAAACATAAAATATCTAAAGTAAATACAAATTAAAAACTCAAAAAACCACTTCAAGACCACCATACATATGATCCATTAAACCCTCAAGATGAGTTCAATACATCAAGAATATGTATTTTCCTATGTGTCGTAATAAATCAAGGACATGCGGAGTGCCATATGTTCTGCAAAGCAAAAGAGTTCCATACAACAAGAATATGTATTTTCCTTTCCGAAAGCGTAGCAGATCTTTCCTCCACAAATTACGCCACCACATCTAGCTCACAATATTCTTTCCCTATGAGAAGTCATTTCACAACTCTTCTTGCGAAACATGGACTTTAACACTCCTTTACCTACCTTCTTTGGTGGTGGCGGAGGAGGACTCGCCTTATCTACAGGTTGTATATCAATCACAATGCACGTTGTATCATCTCGAAGTCCTTTCACGTGTACAGCTTCCTATAAATGATACAAACAAATCCGAGTAAATTAAAACACCATAACTATCAAAAGTAAATAAATAAATAAATAAAACTCTGGAATCCACCGCACGACCACCATATATGTGATCCATTAGGCCCTCAAACACCTATGAAAAGGTCATTTCCATCAAACTCCTCAACACCCACCCACAATACATTTATAATGCGGGCATTAAAGAAAGTGAAAGTTTCTTTAAAGGCAATTGGATAATAATCAATGAACAACTTACAATATCACTTGCACAAAGTAGTGTAGCATTAAACCGATAAGAAGCTAATATCATACAATACAAAATTGAAATTTTAACTTCGAAATTCTATAATAAAGTTAAAGTAGCCTGACGTTGCACTAATAAGAAGTTTATTAAGATAAAGTGAGCTTAGAAAATGGAGAGAATCTAATGCATTCACTCTAACATTATCTTTTCTTTAGTAGAAGTACCTCAAACTCCGACATAAAGTGCATACACATTACATTAAAAAAAAGGTTTAAAACATCCATAAGAGAGTATCACAACTCATTTAACATTTATCAAACGAAATTGTATCGGGGGAAAACATAGTGCATACATATAAATAGTTTCTTTTTAACTTCGAAATTCTATAATAAAGTAGCCTGGAGTTCCACTAATAAGAAGTTAATTAAAATAAAATGAGCTTAGCAAATGGAGAGAATCTAATGCATTAACTTTAACATTACCTCTTCTTTAGCAGAAGTACCTCAAACTCCGAAATAGAGTGCATAGTCAAGTACATATCATGAAAATAAAGGTTTAAAACATCCATAAGAGAGTATCACAACTCATTTAACATTTATCAAGCGAAATTGTATCGGGGAAAACATAGCTACAAACATATAAATAGTTTCTTACCAAAAGGGGAGAGATTCTCAAAAATAGTTATTTGATGTCTTGGATTTTAATTGGTCAACACCGCTGACACGAACTCATTTCCATAAATGATGTGAATCCCCACCAACAGTATTGACCAATTAGAATTCAATACTTTTTCCTTTGTTATAATACCATTCGCTTTTGTTGTGCAAAGGTGTAACGGTGCGACTTACAACTTTTGGGGATCCATTTGTTGAGAGGTTTGAGAAATGAATAGTTGGGCCGGACAGTCTTGGGGATGGATTGGGTTTAGTCCCCAGTTCGATCCCTAGCACTGTCAAAATAATGTTTGGCCAGCTAAAGCTACGAACCGCAAATGGGGATTAGTCGAGGTGCGCAGAAGCTGGTCGGGACACCTCATGGTTGTCACAAAAAAAAAAATAGTTGGGTGAAACTAATGTACTCATTTAGTGGTGGGAGTTTGACTCTCATTAAGGTGGGTGACCAAATTTATTATCTTTCTATCTTTCCTATGCCGATTTCCGTTGAAAAAAGACTTAGAAATTGTTTGAGGGATTCTTATTGAAGGTGAAATTTATAGGTGGGAGTTGAAAGGATTTATATCTCGGCCTATGCATCATATTCGATTAGGATGAAAACCTCTTTTTTATAACGCCTTGCTGCTAGTGGCTTTTGAGATCCGCGTTTGGGTGTTTTGTTGTTGAGGCTATATTTGTCTACCCAAGTTTTGACGGCGAGCTCTTTCCTTTAGCACCGCGTCTAATATGGGTCAGATTGTGAAAAATAATTGCGAAACAGAGGTTTTTATTCGTCATCTATCTTTTGAGCCTTTTTTTTTCTAGTGGGTGAGCTTTTGGCCAAGTATATGATGTGTTGGTGTTTCTTTGACAAGACTAGACTGTTTAGAATCCTAAATTATAACAACTTCATGGTTGGGAGCTTGATGGAGTTTATGTCCTTTTGGGTGCCTTGGAGCAGGTTAGATTCATAATGAAGGTATAACTTTTATTCTTTTCTCATAATAACTTTCCCATATTATTTAATCTCAAATGGTAATTGGAGGATGATCACTCCTGTGAAAGTGTTTTTCGTTTCTACGGATGAAGGCCAAGTCTGCTATATTGACAATCAGTAATTTGCGCGCACACACATATTGGGTTATTTATCCTAATTGGTGTGTTATGTACTATAAACACAATGGTGATTTGAATCACTTGCTTGTTCATTGTAAAGTTGCTTCCAACATTTCGAGGAAAGAGAGATTTGTTCATGGTGGAGTTTTTGGCTCTGAAGGAGAAATCGGACGCATATTTGGAGATGTGCATTGATGGCTTCATTTTGGCATATATCATATGGAACTCTGGAATCATTGACCACAAGAAGATAGAAAAATAAAACATACGGGAGAAGATTAAATTTTTTGCGACTCCTTGGGTGTCGATGTTCACAAGTTTTGGAGAGATTATGTTCCCTTTTTTCGCACTATCTTAGAACAATTTCATTTGATTTTTTGTATTTATTACATTGTCAAAGTGTGTGGAGTGTAGTTGTTTAATTTCTAGTTGCTTATGTTGTGTAGTCTTGTGCTTTCCTTTTGTTGTAATTGGTCCTCTTGTAATCTTCTAATGGACAGTCTCCACTCGTGTACCTGCTTTATCTTTTTAAGGATATTGTTGTTTCCACAAAGAGAGAGAGAGGGTTAAGGTCCTTGTAATAAGGATGATGAGTCTGTTGACAAGTGCTGTTGCATCGTGGGTTGTGAGATGGCAAGCAGTTTTACTCTGCTCTCTTTGTTGTTGTTGATCTGCTGTCAACGAATTAAATATTGGCATTTTTGTCTTGTTGGAAAGGTTGTTTTATTGAGATAAATCCATTTAAAGATTCTTGTACCTTACAGTACTCCACTCTACCAACTGAGCTAATGTAGAAAGGTTGTTTTTATTAGGAGGTTGTTTGGAAATACTAGGATGTAGCCTCTTTTTGCCTTGTGTTATGTGGATTGCAGACTATTTGAATAGAAATGAGTATGTTTCCTTCTTGGATGGAGAGGAGCTTCTGTCAAGTGAGGATTTCCCTAGGTTTGTAATTGCTTTGTTGATTTTCTTGGGGATCTTGCTGTATGGAAGCACTTGTAGATTTATATGCCCCGTCATGATTCTTATAATGATTCTTTTTATCCCCTTATTCTGGTTCAGTTTGATGGGGGATGGGAAGGTTGTCTTTCCCTCCCTTTTAGTATACATTTTGTTTCCATCGGTTTGCCTCCTTTTGGCATCTTATTGTTAATTTCCACTTATAAACAATATTTGTAATTTTTCAATAGAAATATGTTCTTCTGTTATAACAATTTTCTTATGTTGTAGGTTCATATTAACATAACCAATTATAAGTCTCAAAATAATTTTTTTCATTATCTAATTCTTTTATTCGTAATTGGTCCTTGTTAATTTGTATTTTCCTTATAAGAAGGATGATGAGCATGTTGATCAGTGCTGATGCATCTTGACTTTGTGATATGGCAGACAGTTTGTTGTGTTCTCTTTGTTCTTGTCGAACTTTTGTGGGCGCGTTCGGTATTGGCACTTCTGTCTTATTGGAAAGGCTATCATATTAAGATACGTGTTTGGAAGGTCTATGATGTATCGCCTTTGCACCTTGTGTTGTGTGGACTATTTGGAGAGAAAGTAATAGGAGAATCTTTGATGGAAAGGAGTTTCCCACATTCAAGCTCTGCTCATCCCCCACCCCCAACACCCCTCACCTTCCTTCCCCGATTTTGGATTCTATTTTTGTGGTTTAGTAAGGATGACCCCCACGTTTTTTATTCTTTTGTTGTATTTCTTGGGGGACCTTGCAATATTAGAGCAGTTGTGGTTTTTTCTGTCCCCGGCCTTGGTTCGTATGAAATTTACTTTACCTGGCTACTTCTGGTGTTCAGTTTTATGGTGATGGGAAGCTTATCCTCCCCTCCCCCTTCAGTGTACATTCAGTGTTCTCAAACTCCCCACCTAGCTCCCTCTAATGGAAAAAAGGCAGGACTAGATTGGCCCCAATTAGTGTCTACGATTACTGCCTAGGCCTTCTCTTCCTATGTATATATGTACATGTTATGTGTGTGTGCGTGTATATTATGTGTGTGTATGTATGCATGCCAATATATATAATGTATAACCACACATGCGCATTTATTATTATGTTGCATATGTATATGTAAATTAATATATTACATAGATACCAATTTATCATTGAGACTATTTTCTACTGAACATATATGTATATAATGTTTCATTAAGTTTTAACTTCAAATTAGCCACTTAAATTTAAAATATTTTTGTTTTATTTGATTTCTAGTAAAAGCTGCTCTTTCTGGTGAAAAAAAAAAACAAATAAATTTTTTTTAACGCCGCCCCTTTCGGCCGCCCGCTACGCCTAGCGCCTTTCAGAACATTGTTAACATTTTTTGTGTTTTTTTGCTCCATTAAGTGCCTTCTAATTAATTTCCACCTTTACATAATATTTGAATTAGTTACATAAATATTTTTTACTGTTGTAATAATCTTGTTAAATTGTAGCTTAAGTGGATAGATATAACATTTAAACTTAATTGTTTTCATTATATAAATGATTTATTTCCTAATTATTTATTTATTAAATATTTTCATATATGATAGGCTTGTTCTATTAGACTTTGATCATTAACAGATTTAGTTTGAATGGTTTGTTATCATCTTCTCCCGAGACACGTCAGCTGAGTACACAAGGTTGCTGGGGTTTGGGGACACACCAGTTTGCGATCGTCCGCGTGGTATATGTGGCCACTCTGGTTGCTTTTTCTTAATCAGTTTGCATAGAAGACAAACATCAATCATGTGACTGCGGTTATTACGGAATAAACATACATGATTCTTTAATGACCCAAAAGCAAAGTTGGATTTATACCTCTTGTCATGGGGAATCATGTCATGTCGCCATTTTCCAAGCACGGGTTTTGCGAACCATCGTGAACTGATTGTCAGATAATCAGGGCTTCGAGTGGGCATTATGGTGACAGAGTTTGCATCCTTCTCCAACTTGATATGGGAGAAATCACCAAAAATGAAGGGTTGCGGTGTAGTCTGTGGTACTCAATTTCTTGCACTTGCACAGGTCTCGGTCACGGTTCTTATTTTAAAAATCGGATCGTGCCGTGCCAAGGTGACATATCAAACATCAAATTGTGTTTGTTTGTTATGTTATGCTGTGGTAGCAGACAATCACTCAATAGGAGAAATTGTAGTGGCTATTCGGGAGAGCCCTTTATCCAACAAGATTCATTGTGGCAACCGGGGATGGGGCATTAGTGGCTATTCGGGAGAGCCCCCCAACGGGTCAAGTTACTTGTTTTCTTCCCAGAAGCTATGTCAGCTTTGGCATTGTGAGGGCCTCTGAATTGATGGCAGATGGTTTGAGACATGTAGCATCGACAAGCATGGTACTGGCACTTTGGTTAGCAACTTAGATGTTGCTGCTCACTTGGGGCATTATGGTTGGCCAATGAGGATGCCAGGGAGGAGTCTTCCACGGGCTGGTTACCCACTCGTCATAATGGTGTAAAGCACTTGTTTACCTATCGCAAGTGATTTCCATAATCCTCAGTCACATTACATACACAAGCTTATGAAAAAGTTTACCAAAAGCGTACATTGCCCAAATACAGATTTGATGAAGAATGAGCACAACAGATGACTCTAATTAATTGAAAAGAACATATTTATTCATGATTGTTGATTTCTTTAAAGATAGAACTTAAGATTTTATATAAGAAATGCCTTGAGGAAAAAGATAAATCCATGGCCAAATGAATTACTACCTAAAAAATGAAAGATATGATTGTAAAGAAGTTATTTCAAAATTAATAAATAACCCACAATAAAAGATCCTCTCTCACACAAATCATGTCCTATAAGGTTCCAACCATGTGTCCTAAATTCCCCAATAGTATACTTTCATTTGAAGTGGAATGAATTGTTTAGTACTTGTATTGGCCAATCATTGTGTGTATAGTGGTGGAGGTGCAGGAATATAGTGCAGGGGATTAAATAATATAGGCAAACGAGTCTAGTTATGAATGAATGGGGGAGTTACTTATGCATAGACCTATGCTCATTTATAATTATTACATGTAGAACTTCTACATATTAGTAGTTCTCCCCTAACTGGCAGTGTGAGAGAGCTTGTGTTGAGAAATGTATATATATTTTGTCTTTCCTTTTCTAAAAACAGCACGCCGCTAAAAATTTATGCAGTCAATTATTTATGCAAGTTATATACTGAGCTTCCTCTCTCTCTCTCTCTCTCTCTCTCTCTCTATATATATATATATATATATATATATAACTGTAACAGGTTTGACTGTAAATGATAAAGGTAACAAGGTACTGCGAACCTCTGAGTCCCGGCATCATAAGGTAATTCCATATGTACTAACCTGTTACCATTTAAAGGTTTTGAAAGATGTCTACCAGAACAAGAAACGATCTAAAACATCAGAGAAGAAAGAATGGGAATATGCAACTTGCTCGGTTCATATGGAATGCCCTCTCAATGCTGTTCCCCTCCTTTGTTCCTCTTACAACAAAGATTTTCACCCTTATATGTGTGCCACCAGCTATGGTTGAGTTACTTCTTGGACAGTTAGTTTACTTCTCTACACGTGTTTCACCACTTTTTTCTGAGAAAGTCCACTCATGATCCTATTTTCCTATGTTATTTGTCTACTCATATTCAAATACAGACTCTGCTTCTTGGAGATAGTGGAGTTGATCAATTAGTTGACTTTATGAAGGTGATTTATCTATTAGTTATCTCATAAATGTTTGGAAGTCACTTGTTTTAAAATTTTATTACATTTTTCAAGGCATAGGTTTGAGTTTATTTTTGCCATCCATGTAATTAACATATGCGTGTACATCAACAGAAATTGCATACTAGATCTTGGGTTTCAGTGATTGTGACCTTACTTAATTTCTAATTTTAGTAACAAGTGAAACAATATTGAAGTTTTCCAAAGCGTTTTGGAACCTGCAAGTGTTTTAAATTGAATACGGGTTTTGGGAATGTCAACCAGGGAGGAAATGAAATCTATGAATCCAAACTATAATAAATTCAAGTGCCCAAAGATAAAGCCTAATACATGGCATCAAGGTATATCCAACTAATATCTTGCTCATGTAATGATATGGACAGAAGGACCTATGGTGGGGGTGAGGGATAGATATTAGGAATGCTTCTACCTCCGTCCCAAATTATAAGTGTTGCTATTTGAAAGTGACGGTTGTTAAGGATTCACTCAACCAATGGCCAAGATTAAGACTCGATTCACTGTTTACGTTCATAAAATGAAGGATAATATAGATTTGGGTCGAACCAAAATGGAAAGCTGTTTGGGACGGACTAGTTGTTTTTAGGGTTATGTGGGTTTTGGCTCCTATGATTTTTTCCTATTGAATATATCACCCATAACTTTCAGTTCTTGGCTTTTAGCACCCGAAAAAATCCATCATAAATTTATAAAAAACTTTTTTCTATGTCCAAAATACCCTTATATTTTATAGCTAATTGTTGCAATTATCTAAATATAAACTCAATGTCCATTGATATATATACATATATACTTGAATGTTTATACATATACAGGGTCTTTCTCTCCATTATCACCCTCTTTGTTCATCAATCAATATTAGATACTAGAAAATAGCAAGAACACCCAGGAATAATGTAGATACTGATAACAAGGATCGAAAAGACCTACTTAAAACACATGGCAAGATCACGTGGGATGACTTCCATGTTGTTATACCTCTAATTGTTCTAGAGCTCCATTTCAGATATCGGAGACATGTTTCAAAAAATTAAAACTAATTACCATTCTATGAGAACCATAAAAAAAGAATTATTTATCCGGGAAAAAAACTAAATGAAAAGGAGGAAAATAATAACAAGAATAAACAATGACAAGGGACATGACTTAACGGTAAAAATGGCACTAAGCTATTGTATATATACTCGTAAGTTCTGAGTGCATTCAACAGACATGCTATGAGCTCTATAAATACTCAATTAGAAACTGAATATTCAGAGCCTCACATTTTACGAGTTAGTAAAGTGATGGATCAACATAGATGTTAATCACATAATATAGTAGAAACAAACTAATAAAAAACAGGTCCCTCGAGTCACTCATTGGTCTGCTTATTTTTAATTCTTCTTCCAAACATTGAGCATTCAAAGAAATCTGAAATAAATCAGAAAATTGATCAGGGCGGGTTCAGGTTCAGACCATGCTTCCAAACTTAACAAAAACATTCCATCGTAATCTGTTCGAATTATGTCCATCTAATATTACAACCTAATTCCGGGATCAATACTCCTCTACATTTACGTAGCAAGATCAACAAAATGCATTTACAGCACCATTTATTTCATTATAACTTGGGAGATATATAGTGACATTGTAATCAAATTTCTAAGCAGAGTTATACTTTCCAAAATTCCATAAATGATAAATCTCTAATATGACGTTATAAATTTTTAAAAGAGGTGAGTAAAAACTTGTCACATATTGGAAGTGTGTGGAGGAAAGTGGGAAACAATGCCAATATAAAAGGGAGATAGTCCCACATAGAAAAAAGATGAATAAAGTGTACACTTAATAAGTAGAAATGAAAGATGAAGAGTTAGTTCATCAAGCATTTAAGAGGGCTATTCAAGAGAGATCCAATACGGTGTGAAACACAGAACGCAAGCGCGCACGCTGGGGGCAGTGGGTTGTAGAGGTGCTAGAGGCGCGTTTTGCACTTCGCATGCCACGCGTTTGCAGTGGTAGAGGGTTGGCGAAATTTGTCCAGGTCGGATCGCGGTATTTAAGGGGCGGTCACTTTTTAGTCCATGTAAAATCGGTTCAGTTTAACTGCATCGATTCAGAAATGGCTTCTGGCTATTAGTACTTACCAGTCATACCATTTCGAAATTAAGACTGTTAAATGCAACAATCATGACTCTTGAGAACAAAGCCTTTCATTCGTTATAAATAAAGGTTGTCTAATTTGAAATTGTATGTACATCAGATTAACCCAGTTTTAGATTTTCCAACCCTTATAATTACTCACTTACATTTTCAGGAAATACAAAAATTATCTTCTTATGTTTTTTGTACAGAATCATAATAGGAACTTGTTTGTCCCTGCTACATCCGTTTTCAAACATTCAATTTGCAATCAGAGCAATTGCTTCATTGTAAATTGATTACGGATTTGCGAATTTTCATTTGTATATCGAATTATCTTAGTGGGGCAAATACTGTATTTCGGAAAGTGACATCATGCCTTGAAGTTTTTTAGAAATGATTTGAAGTTCACCAAAGTTGTATTTAAGAAGTTTTACATAATTTTATTGAAGTTGATAGTTTTTTAAATAAAAAAGTTTAATTTTTACCTTTCTAGTCATTTTTCCAAATTCTAAATACAGTAGTATCAGAAATGGAAGATTCTTCCAAATCACTTCGATAAATAACATAAAATGTTGTCAAGTTGGACTGTTTTGATGGTGGTAATTTTTTGCAATGGCAGAAAAATGTTCATTTTCTTTTAACCACATTAAAGATTGTGTACGTCTTATCACAAGAGAAACCAAATAAAAAAGAAGATGAAATCGTGGAACAGAGTAGGAAACGCAAAAAATGGGAGACCGTTGATTACTTCTGTCGTGGTTACATTCTCAATGCACTTGATGATAATTCTTTTTACTTGTACCAAAATGTTAGGACTGCAAATGGTTTATGGGACAAATTGGACACCAAATTGGACACCAAATAACCAGTTCACAAATATGGTGGAGGAAAGAAAGGAGCAAAAACATGGCAATCATGGAAAGAATAACAAGCGGAAGAATTTTTCAAACAATTCTAAAGCAAACAAAAAGAAGAAATGCAATTGTTTTTACTGCAATAAACTAGGTCACTTCAAGAAAGATTGTAATACCCCGCCCTTGAAGTATATGTCTTGATAATAAATTGGGTGATTTATTCAAAGAAGTTTCTAGAAAAAATTGATGCACAAGTGAATGGGTTACTATTGCACATAAAATGACGCATTCCACGTGACGTCTTGGCATGCTTGCCGTGCATGGTGGCTCATAGGGATGCTCGATGCCCATTTTATGGTAATCTAATTAAATTGGTGATACATCAATATCAAGTTACATACGTAAGAATGTGAATTGGGAATCTAGCCAGCGCGCGACACGCTAAATTGAACCTTAACGCAATTAATTCACCGTAAGGGGAAATTATGGTCCAACCTAATATTTGTGGTTCTAAAATTGGGTTCTTGAGGGCCATAGGGTAAAAGAAAGACAAACCATAAGGGACCATTTACATTCCAACCATTAGATTTTTTAAGTCTCTCTCTCATTAGTTTGGGCTCCCATGGGGGAAAACCTTCTTCCCCATATTGTTCCTACCCATTCCTACCACTACCATGCTCATTCTCCACCATTAAAGGCCACTCTCTAGCTCCCAAACACTTGTAGAAACCCTAGGGCATCTTGTTAGGTGACGAAGATGATCTTTTTCTTGGTATGTTTGCTGGGTGTTTGAAGGGGGCATTTTTTATCATGAAGAGGGTTTTCCATTAAGATGAGTGGTATCTTCTTAAGACCACCATTGAAGCAAGCTAGAGGAAGATTTTGGTAACCCTTTGAGGCCATCTTTGGAGGTGGGGTTTACTCTTCCTACACCACCATTTTGGAGGCTTTAGAGGTAGAATTACTAACCTTGGTTTATGTTTAAAGATGTGTATACTTTCAGCTAGTTTATTTACATATATTAGACCTAGTATATGTAGGATATATGTTAGTTTGCATCTATGGGTTAACTAGTTGCATTCTATGTTTTTATGTGTGATGGGTTTCAAATTGATGATTTAAAATGGGTTTTGAAAATGAATAAATTTCATAATGAGTATCTTCAATATTTTGTGAAATAAAATGTGTTAGAATGATGTTTTAAAGATAAATAATGCGATTTTATGCAAATAAATGCATTTGACTTGTTTAAGCCATTTTATGAGATTAAAACGTGATTTTCTACTGAATAATGTAGATAAAGGTAAAAAAGGAAAATTTCACATTAATGGGTTATTTAAAGTGGGTAAAAATCATGTAGAGAGTAAAATGGGTTGAATGTGTACATATGTGAAAAGTAAGGATTTTCCATTAGTTTCGGGTTAAAAGTTAATTATGGAAGTTAAAGGTTTCAAATGTGTAAATAGTAGCTAAGTGAGAGTTAAGATGCAAAGTCCCATAAATAAAGTGCATATTTCAAATGTCTAGAAAAATGGGGACTTTAATACATAAAAGTGTTGGGTTAATTTTTATATTGAACAAGTATTGTAAGTGGCTAAAAGTCTTTAGTGTTAAGTTGGAAACTTAATAACCATTTTTGGAAAATAATACTTGTTAGAGGACTAAGTTGCATGTTTGGCAATAAAAGGGTAAATTGATAAATTTACTTAAAGTGTAACATTTTTATGAAATAAAAATGTGTTAAGGAATGGGGTTACACCAAGATGGATGAAAATGGTATTAGTCCTTGAACGTAAATGATTTTGGTGAAAAATCAACAATTGAATGAGAAAGAAAAGGACTTGAAAGAAAGAACTAATATTCAATGTCTGACACGGATAAAGGGGGCAGTAAAGTCCCGAGTTTTGGCTTTAGACGATAAAAAGGTAAAAAATGGTAGAGTAATGTGGACATTTGTAAAATGTTGAAATACATAAAAGGAACTCGGATGACACCGGGATAATTAAGAAGGCCCCGGAGTCCTGGAGTGAAAGACCCAAAACCACCGGCCAAAACATATAGTGGTGTCGCCGACGGTGAGGAGCCTCTTAAAGCACGTTGTTTATGGGAAGATTTCGAGAAAAAAGATAAAGGAATAAGGAACATGTCAAGAAATGGGTTGTGTAGTAAAATATATTAAGACATCCCAACTTGAATGGATTAGTGAACGTTCTGGTAAAGGATAAAGTGAACAAGAAATGGGTAATTTATTAATGTCCATAAAGTAAAGGAAAGGAAATGTGTAGTGGTAAATGGGTGAGGTAAGCAACCTAAGAATGTGAAACCCATAATTAACACAAGGGTGTGTCGTGAAAGGTTTTCAAAGTTTAAAGTTTTTTCTAACACGGTGTTCATTTGTGTTGAAAGAGGTTAATTTCCATTGAAAATAGTAATGTGGATCGTTTTAAAAGGAAGGGAAATTTCGATAAAGAAATATTTTCGGTTAAACAAAGTGTAGCGGTTTCAATTATTTAATTGTTTGTGTTAAATAGAGGGATAAATGTTAGGTTAAGAAATAAGAAGTCTTTTATTAGATTGAGGTAAATTCAGCAGGTTAAATAACATTTTTGAAAGTATCTATGTATGTGCAAGGCAGTTACATGGGCACATAGGTATAACGTGTAAAGTTTTCTTTTTGCCATTCATTTCAATGAAGCATTTTGTATATTCCCATTGGGCACTGGCTGATACCCTCATCCTTATTGCCAAAGGTTTGGTGAGGGTTTGTATTTTGAGAACGATTTACAAGTAAGTATCCTATTTATTTTACGTTAGTAGCTCTGTATGCTTGGACTCCGGGAATGCTTCCCATGGGTCCCTGATGTAGTTTGAACTTGAGGTTAGAATCGCATGTAAAATATGTGAAACGTTAACTAAAATAAAGTTGGATTAACAACATTGTATAGGGTGTTTCAACACACTTCACACCTAATGCTCGTGTCGCGCCGGGTTGACTACGAGTAACCATAAATCTGAGTCAAGTCGTTACAAGTGGGATAAGAGATCTAGGTTTAAGGTTCCTTTTGGGAGTAACATATTAAAGTCCGTAATGGATTTTTTGGCATCGATTTTAGTATAGGTCGGTCACTCTATTTTGGCGACGATTTAGTTCGTGTCCTCAACAGTAAAGTAAAAGAGGTTAGCACGATAAGTTAGTGCCAAGTGGCACGAGATCAAGTTGATAATTATTAATCACTTTCGCGCCTCTGATTATATATGTTAGTAATTCACGTGTGTCCATGCAAGCCAATAGTGTTGACACCGTAGTTGTTAGTGTGAGGTGCTTATATTTCAATCCTTGATGACGTAGTATCTTTTGAGATGTTAATAGAGTGAGACGATGCCCATCGGGCAAGTGACATAAATTGCGTATAGTCAACGGTAGAGGTTGATGGTTAGGGTGTCGTGACTTAGCACTCATAATTGGTGATTAAAAAGTATATAGCCCTTAGGAACGTGCTTACGGGTAGTTAACGCTAATAATGTAATTAGAAAAATTCGATCCATGGGGTAATATTGTGATTGATGGTAGTTCGATAAGCATGTGAAGTTATGTGGTTCAATGCTTGAGAATATGTACACGTAGTTTTAAGTGATAGGATGCTATCCCTGTGGGTTGGTGCCTTAGTGATAGTTGGCCAAAAATGTGTCACATGAATCGTGATTAGATTTACCGGCCAGTTATGGCAAGGGTGTCACTTGTGTAACAATGATGAGTTGTAGTAACAAGAGAGAGTGAACTCTACGTAACCTTATGATGTAGTTTAGGGAAAGAATGGTGCAGCACTTAATGAATAGGATCTTTATCGACGTCAATAGTATAGACCTAGAGTTGTACTGGTTATACACCATGTCATGGGCCACAGAGACAGCTTCTGGGGCACCACCGTGAGTCTCCCCTCATCTTATGTATGTAGGGGAAGCTACCTTAGCCAGGCTGAAGTCCCCTTGTTTGAAAGGCATGTTCCTAGTTATGCACAAGCAACTTCAATGGTATGTTAGTCTTCATGCATCTTTTGCTAGATTAATTACATATATGCATATTCTGTAGTTTCTTCTAACACATCTGTAGATGTGGTCCCTTTACTTATGAGACCTATATTTGAACCCTCAAGTTAGTATTCCTCCAGCTTCTGGCCAGTGTCCCGAAGGAGACTACTCTGATATGTATAATGTCACATGTTCTTCTTTTCATCGACTCACATCATCAATGTATGAGTCTATTGACACCCTCTAGCTTTGTCATTTTGCAGGTTAGTATCACTCCTACTCCAGCTGCTGGGGGTCTCTTGCGGGTGTCTCAGTGGGGAGCTCTCATGTAAACACTTGGTCTACTTGAACTTTTGAGCTTACGTTTTCTGTGTAAATACTTGCTGACACTAACCTGTTTCCCTATTTTCACTATTTTCAAGTTAACTGTGGAACAATTAGGGGGAGTTACTGCAAGTGAGGTATTATACTGTCATACCTAAATCTCTTATTTACTCCCATTTTTTTTCTTACTTTTACTGTGCAAGTGGGCTCACTTTCACATTTCTGTTTCCTTATTTTCAAGTCAGTGAGGCAGCCGTCCCTAGCTCTGTGGGACCTATAGCGAGTGCTGTAATGCGCACTCCCCAGGTATTAAACTGTCATACCTGGGTTATTTCTGTCGCTTAAAGTTTGTTCATTTCTCTTTTTTTTTTCTTAGCAAAAGAAAATGCTAACACTTGCCTATTTTCTGTTAGGCTGGTGCTCAGGGTGGTGCTTCCTCGTTTTGGTGACATCATATCGACTCCCCTGGGCTATAGGGTAAGATTTTCATAATCTTTGTTTCTATTTGAGCATAGGTATTCTACCACCTTCTACTTCTCTTTATAATTTATCTCTTTTTACTTTTCTTTCTGCAGGATCTGGTTGGTGAGCCCGTTGAGGCATCTGGTGAGACTGACCAAAGTTTTGAGGCCATAAGTGATGCTGGTTTCTGTAAGGACTCTTCTTTTCCACTTTCGAAGATTGAGTATCACAACACAGGCTATGAAGATATAGAGGTAGAGGATCCTGGAGCTTTCATGAGCGCGTTGTGGCATTCTGAACTGCCATATAGGTTCCGCAGACAAGAACGAGAGGTGTTTGAGATGCTTCTGGAGCACCACCCTGAGACTTTTACTTCTCAGAGCATCCTCAACATTGATAGCCTTACAGTATTCAACCTGATGGCCCTGGGCATCCATCTTCATGATTTATTATCTACGTCTCCTGTTGCTATGACTACTTAGAGGGTTGCGCTATTCCTCCAGGCTCTTCACGATCTACAGCGTATCTATCACTTCTAGCTGGATTGGCTTGACACTTCAATTAGTTATTTTCTTGGTGTCACCTTTAGGAAGAAGATGAAGCTTTATAATTCCAGGCAAGCTAGGGTGCAGCAGCGTCAGGCTGAGGCAGCTCGAATTCAGACTCAGATCCAGTCCCTCCAGGACAAGCTGGCCAAGATAGAGGATGGTGATGCTGAGGATGAGCCCATATGGCTAAATTAGAGGAGGAGCTTGTTGAGGAGGCTGGTCCTTCTTACACGGACCTACGCTCCCAACAGGATTTATTTTTTATGTTGTCTTATGGATAGATAGTCTTGTTATGTAGACTTCCTTTTGTACACTTTTCATATGTAAAGAACTTTGTTATTATTAATGAGAAAGTATTCTATTGGTTTCTATCATGTTGTTCATCTGTTTCTATCTGCGCCTGCTCTAATTTTTTGTGGTCACTTGATCTGTTTGAACTGCTCCATCTATTGGGGGTACTTGTGTATTATTTGAGCGTGCCCAACTATTTATAGTTGCCCCCTCTAACTGTGGAGTACTTGCATCTTTTTGAGCAAGTTAGGAGTTTTGGATCCTCCCCCTCTAACTGTGGGTACTTGCATATTTCCTGAGCAAGTTAACATTTTTAGAGCGGACCCCTTTAACTGTGGAGTACTTGCATATTTTGTGAGTAACAATCCCCTTTAACAGTAGGGTACTTGCATATTATCTGAGCAAGCTAGCATTTTTAGATCTGTCCCCTCCAACTGTGGGGTACTTACATATTATCTGAGCAAGTTAACATTTTTTTTTAGAGATGCCCCCTATAACTCTGGAGGGGGGTTTATTATTGTGGGTACCCGGAATTTAGTATTATAGGCCTGGACGAGTAGCCCAGCCCTAGCGGCCCAAAGTCCAGGCCCCTCATCTTTTGTATTGATCCAATTTCCCACGATCCCGTGAAGGGAAGTTATAGGGGAGCACGATCCCATGAAGGGAAGTTATAGGGAAGATGGCTAATATGGAGGAACCCATCATCTCCACTAACTAACCTACACATATATAAATTAAACCCTAGGTCCGGGGCAAAGGACAAGTTGTATTCTCTGTACTCACTCTCCAGAATATTGAGAAATAATACTGACTGCACCACCGTGGACGTAGGCACATCTTTGCTGAACCACGTACATCCGTTGTTGTATGATTGGCGTTTTATTTTCTTTGTTCTTTCTTGGTCATTACTTCTCTCATATTTATTTGTGTTGCACAATCATTGTCTCCACAATTATGCACATTCATTTCTTAGGGGATAACTGGGAGAAGAGTGTTAGCTCCTATCCTTCCCTCAAACTTTGAATGTAATTTATAAATAAAAAATAACTATCTTCTTTAGAAATATTGGCCCTGGTCTGTGGGGCCTTAATTTCAAACAGTTTGTTAGGAACCCTTTATTAATCTAAAAAAAAAAAAATAGAGCACGAGGGCAAAGGCTCCCCCCTTTCTCCCCTATTTTTTTGTGAACTGGTTAAGTAAAACTTTTCTTTGAGAACGAAGATTAAAACTTGTTATCTGCACAATTTTGTTGTAACAAAAATATTAACTGGAGAGACTTTTCTCAATATACTTTTCTCTTGGGATGAATGTACCCCTCAAGTGTAATGAGAAAAGTTTTCTTTATCCTAGACCCTCTTCTAGTCTAGTAGAGAGTGTTTATAAAGAAAAATATTCCGATGGATCTACCTCGTGCAGTATGTAAACAGACAAAATAAGAATCATCATGCAATGATAAAAAAGAGTTGCTATTCATTTCTTTTCATTTTCTGTATTGTTTACAAAGTTGTGTTGCTCTATTATTTTTACAAAAAAGAAGAAACTTTTCTGGTGTTAGAGCAAGCCGCATAAATTCTTTGACAGAAATGAATTTTCAACAAAACTAGGCATAGTACCTCTTCAGCCACTTGTAGTTGATGGATTGGAGCCAATCTCTCTTTGGATCTTAAATCTGACAATAACCCGACTTGCTTATCCCTCTTACTACAAAAGGGCCTTCCCAATTAGGTTTGAACTTTGATATCGATATGCTGCGGAGGTGGTGAGTGGATGTTCGCTAGACCAATTATCCTACCTAGAACTCCTAGGCTTGCCTAAGTTTTCATAGGCTCTGGACAACTGTTGGGTGTATACTTTAAAGTTCTCTTTCGCCTTATCCCTGAAATTCCCAAGGGTCTATAGAAAGTATACACCGAACATCTGTTGACTAAGTTTTCATTTTCATAGGCTCTAGACAGTTGTGGGTTGTTGGGTGTAAACTTTAAAATTCTCTTTCACCTTGTTCTGCTTTTATCTTTAGATCGAGGTCAGCTTTGTACGTGCATGTTGCTTGCCCTACTGGAAAAGCATTAGGAAGAAGATTTAATATGTGAGAGCTCACTTCTAGATCTATCCCCGGCATCTCCGTGTATTTCCAAACAAATACGTCAATGAACTCTTTGAGCAGGTCGATGAGCTTTTCCTTCTACATCGGTTCAAACTCTTGAAAATTAGAATGGGTCTACTTTCACCCCCTTCTAATCCCAGGTTGATTTTCTCTAACTCTTGCAACTGCTCCCTAGGTCCATCTTGCATGCACTCTAGAGCCTCTTCTGGCCCTCAATATGTTCAATGATGTGGGATTTATTATAACAAAACACTCTGGTGTCGGGTCGACACTCTCATCCCTGAACACCGCCCTCGCAAATCGTTATAAACGGTATATGACTTTCCCATCGCGTAGGAAAACTTTCTTGCAAGTTCAAGGAGGTTTGTCTCCCTCCTCCACCTTCCTCTTGCCTTTTGCTATGTGGGGGGTCACCTTCTCCCCCAAACTATTGTGGACAAAATTATTTGGCTAGGCACCTCCTCCAACCACTTGCTTATCCTCTAGCTTTCTTGTCGTACTCTTTCTTTCTTTGTCCAGTTCTGTGTAGAATGATGCATCCACCAGATGGGCCTCCTCAATAGAAAAAGTCTTTTGTGTTGCTTTGATTATGACTCTGTTCCTCGGATGGTGACTTTTGCACATTGGTGGTAGATGGAGGGTTTTATGCCAAGGGTATGCATCTATACCGTTTTAATGAGCAACTGGTAGCTGGTGTTGGAGTTGATAATGTGGAACTTGATGTGGGAAGTGAAATTTCCCAACTTAATACCCACGTTCACATATCCAAGGGATTGCATTCCGGCTCTGTCAAATCCTGAAATCACTAGTGGCACAGACACTATGTTCTCTTGATCAATCTTCGTCTCATACAACGCACTGATTGGCATAATATTAATAGATGCTCCTCTATCCATCAATGCCATGGGGAAAGAAACTCCATCAATCATAGTTGTCACATACAATGGGCGGTTGTGGAAGTAAGGCACCGTCCTGTCTGCCTCAGAAAATACCACATCGGAAGTGTATCTTTTGATCAGCCTCCCAATTGGTCCCTGCAAATTTAGTGATGGGTCTCCACATTGTTGTACTACTTCTAAAACCTTTCTTATTATGACTACTCTGTTGTCATACTTTACTCCTATTTGGTCGAAGAACCGTTTGAACTTAGAACTCCTCGTTATAGCTTTACATTCATAAACTAAGTCCACTTCATATGTTTGGGCATTACAAGCATACTTTACCTCAGATGCCCCCCCACCCCCCACCCCTCATCTAGAGGGGAAGGATGACATCCACTTTTCCCTCTAGGAGGTTCACTTGCTCGACTTCCTCACCTCCGCCCTCTTCTTGATCTAGGGTGAAGAACCACTCCTCGCGCTTTCTCTCTAGCTCAGTTCTCTGCTTGCTATTTAGCTATAGCCTTTATAGCCCTTCACATATTTTCTCCCCACCTTCCCACTCCATCAAATATTGAGTTGCTTCTTCATCATACGCTACTACCATATTGGCAATGGCATAATGATGAGCTGGAAGTGGGTTCTCATTAACATCCATAGGGGGTATCTGTAGAGTACAACTGGCCACTTGCTCGCCAATGATCCTCCTTAAGTCGTAACAGTCTTTGGTGAAGCACCTTATACTCTTGACTTACTTGAGTCTACATTGTATAAGTGCTCATCTAGTTTGAAAATTGTGACAAAATTGAGTTCCATCCCCTAGATACCAAAGAACCTCAGATTATTCTCATGATGCCTCAATTGATTCATTGGAAGGTAAATTCTTAACCATCACACACACTAGAATTGCATACATATTATATATTGCATTATTTGCTTGTGTGAGTTGTGTGTTAATTTCCTTTTAAAAAAGTTTTTATTAATTTTGGGATCTTTTAAATGTTTTTTTAAGAAATTAAACGTTGGGTTTTAAAACATTTGGGGTCATTTTGTGATTAGTGGTTTTATCGTTTCTTACCTGAATGTTTGGTTGGGTAGAATCCGAAAGCGATTGAGACTTCAGGGTGTCTGTGTAATTATTCTAAAACACGCACATTTGGTTGCAACTTAGCCTTACACCTGTCATTGTTACAACGGCCTGATTTGTGTTTGTCGATAGACTGAGAAACTGTTCGCAATCTCAGCTCTTGGATCTATTTAATCGAACAATGGACGAGAAATCTGAAAGATTTGGTAACTTGTCCAGACCTCCTCTCTTTGATGGAAATAACTTCCCTTACTGGAAAGTAAGGATGGTTGCTTTCATACAAGGAACCTTGGGAGATGATGTCTGGGGCATTGTTGAAAATAGATATACTTATCCTACTAAACCAGCCACTGAAGGAAGCAATGAGAGGATTAAGAAAGTATTAAGTGAATTTACTCGAGAAGAGAAGCAAGCCTCCCTGAACAATAACGAAGGCAAGAATGCCATTTTTATGTCCATAAATGAACATGAGTTCAAAAGAATCTCATCATGTACCACTTCTAAGGAAACTTGGGATACACTGGTTACTGCACATGAAGGTGACACTAGAGTTGAAACAAATGCTTATCGAGCAGTATAATTCTTTAAGCATGTCAGACTCTGAATCTCTTGATGACTTTTACATGAATTTTTTTTTCCACAAAGCAAATATTCCATTAACACAAATAACGATCCCATCCTAAGCTACAGGATCATGAAATACAACAATATTCACAACGATGCCTAATCATCAACAGAAGGGACACAACAGACTATCACAGTAATCCCCTTGAAGTTTCGTCACCAGTAAGTAATTAGTAGAAATATAGGTTCCATGACTACCTTTTTTGAAAATTTCTCAGGTAATGGCTGAAGAAACAAAAAAGTCAGAGAAATTAGAAAGAGGAAAAGTGCAAAAGATCTCCTTGCCCTAAGCAATTTTTGCAAGAACCCCCCTAAAGTTTTAACACACAACTCTAGAATCAAGCATTTAGTGAGAGTGTTTTTTCAACAACATACACAGTTTTGAGTGAGTTAGATATTTATATAGTTCGAAAGGTTTCTTGCAAAAACTACATAGTTTACGGGTTATTTTTTGCACTTCACCCAATTAGAAACAGTTAGTATGATTACCAAGTTCTTGCACAATTGCTTCCATGGGTATGCTCTGCTCAGTAGATTTATGGGTGCATAACAAAGCAACTTTTGCAAGCTTTGCCGCTTCGTTTTCTGAGAAATCGTCGTGGACATTCGCATCGATGAAATTGTGGAATTTGCTTGATTTAGCAGCAGCTTGTATTGAGCTGGTGACATTCCGTTTGTCGGAGAGGATTTGGAAAACAAGCACTCCAAATGCATAAACGTCACTTTTGTCTGTAAAACGGCCTGTGTCATGGGATATAGGCATAATAGCCGAACCAATGTAATCCGTAGGAACAAACCGCGCGATCACGGGACCCCCGGTTAGAGAGTACGGGGATAACTTGAAAATATCAGGACTTAGGCATGAAAACATGGCCTAAGAAAGCGAACACCCAAAACAACATCTGAACAGCCCCGTGAGAGGCACCAACACCTCGCAAGGGACCAATGTAACTCGTACGAACTAACTGCGCGATCACGGGACCCCTGGTTTGAGAATACGATGATATTTTGAAAATATGTAAACTTAGGCTTAAAAAATAACATTAGAGGGAGAAACCCCGAAACAACCCCCGAACGGCCCCGTGAGAGGCACCAACACCTCGCACGGGACCAATGTAACTCGTACGAACTGACCATGCAAACATGGGAACCTTGGTTTGAGAATACGATGATAATTTGAAAATATCTAGACTTAGTCCAATTGTAAATTTGGATAATGGAACCAACTATGGAGTTGTCTTGAATGAAAGTTCAAGTTTTAATAATCCGGAGAGAGTTTATCGTTCCAAATTTAACTGAGAATCAAAATCGACTAAGTGGAAGATCGAAATCGAATGATCTAGAATGGAATGATATTCAAAAATATTTTGATGTCCCCATAACTAAAGCAGCCAAAGAACTAACGGTATGATTGTCTGTTTTGAAGAAAAGATGTCGAGAACTCAATATCCGAATGTGCCCTCACAAAAAAATTCGAAGTTTAAAATCCCTCATTGACAATGTAAAGGTATGCATCATATCCATACATTTAAAGAAATGTATTTATTAATTGGGATCAAAGAAAAAATTAGAATCGTACAAGTGAGTTCAAAAAACCATAAATGCATTAGCAGAATGATAATTCTTTTGGAAAGTAATTCGTAATAGCAAGCTAGTTAATAAATTTCACTTATTATTTGTCTATATATTAAGAGAATATTTACGAAAAAATTTAAGCAGTTCACTGAATATATGACTTTGAAAGCTCTTTTATTTTATTTAAATTTCATTTTTGATGGCCTTACTATGTATTTTCCCTTTTTAATTACAATATTAGGAAATAGATTTAATGAATAAGGTTAATATGTTGGAAAAGAGCAAAAAGATGATGGAGAAATTGCCACAATTGAAAATGACCGAAAAAATAAAAAAGCTGAGGCAAGCTTGTTTCAAGGCCAGCTACAAGCTCAAGCAATTTTCTTTTCTTATAGTTGACCTTGAAACAACCTTACCTCATCTTCTTTATTTTCTCAGTCATTTCCAATTATGACAGCTTCTCCATCATCTTCTTGCTCTCTTCTAGCATATTAACATCATTCATTAACCTTATTTCCTAATTTTGCAATTAAAAAGAGAAAATAAATAGTCAAGCAATCAAAAATGAAATTTAAAGAAAAATAAAATACCTTTCCAAAATCTATATTCAATTAACTGCTTAAATTTTTTCGTAAAATTTCTCTTAATATATAGACAAATAAGAAGTGAAATTTATTAAATAGCATGCCATTACGAATTACTTTCCCAAAAGAATATCATTTTGCTAATGCATTTATGATTTTTTTAACTCACTTGTACGCTTCTAATTTGTTCTATGATTTCAACTCTATTATTTTATGTATATAATAGATACATTTCTCTAAATGTATTACATTTCTCTAAATGTATGGACAATGCATACCTTAACATTGTCAATGAGTGATTTTAAAACTCCGAATCTTTCTGTGAGACCACCTTCGGATATTGAGTTTCAATCATCTTTTCTTCAAAACAGACAATTCTACATTTAGTTCTTTGGTTGCTTTAGTTATGGGGACATCAAAATATTTTTGAATGTCATCCCATTCCAGATCATTCGATTTCGATCTTCCACTTAGTCGGTTTTGATTCTTAGTTAAACTTGGAACGATAACCTCTCTTCGGATCATTGAACTTGAACTTTCATTCAAGACAACTTCATAGTTGGTTCCATGATCCAATTCCAAATTTACAATTGAACCTTCATTCGACAAAATCCCAAAGGTGGAACCATAATGAGGCGGACCATATGATAGGAAGCGGTGGGGATGTGAGGTAGAACCCCCAGTTCCGTAGAAGGCTCTGGGACTGGGAGCTGCAGGAGGCGGATGAATTCTTCGAATAGTTGCGAAATGCCACTCATACGACGGGAGGGACTGACACTTTGAGGTGCAAGGGGGAGGGGATGGGTTGTTCACGATCAGAGGTTACTATAACATTTTGTGCGATAGGGGGGAGGGGCATTAGTGAATGCATCCCTTGGAAGAAAATATGGAGGGTCAAGGTGCCGATGAAGGTCCAATTCTTTGGGTGGCAGGCCATTTTGACAATCGAAGACCTGCAGAAGAGAAGACGGTTGATGGCGAGTCGATGCTTTTTATGCAAGGAGGATGAGGAGAAGACCAACCATCTTCTTCTACATTGCAGCGTGACGAGAGGTCCGTGCGATGTGTTCCTTGCAATCTCTCGAACTGCGTGGGTTATGCCTGAGTCTGTGTGGGAGCTTCTACAGGTTTAGCGTTCCCTTTGGGGGTGGTCGGGCGATAGAGATGTTTAGCGGTTGGTCCCGCAGTGTATTTTTTGGACGATTTGGAAGGAGGGGAATGCGAGATGTTTCCAAAGTGTTGAGACTGCCCCTTTGAAGCTTCGTTATATGTTCTTGAGCACCCTTCTTAGCTGGCACAAAGAGAGGATTACAGTTACTACTCAGGATTTTCTTGTCTTTGTTGAGGAGCTATTCTTAGCTGTTTAGGTTTTGGTTTTACATGTTGTGTGGTTTGTTTTGTTTGGTTAGGGGTTGAGTGATGTTTACTTCTTATATGCGAGTTCGCTCCCTTTAGTGGTTGGTTTTAATACATTTACTTATCAAATCTAATAAATGAAATACACTATAAAAATATATTACATCATTTGACTTGAAATGTCCTTATCTACTCTAAATAATAACCCCACAACATCAAAATTCCCATTTTTTTAAGATCATAGTAGCATGTTAATCAGCAACATCCATATACAACTATTTCAAGTGAGTTTATTTTACGGTTTCATGTAATAGGATTGAACGACCATTAAAAATTAACAAACCGTTAGCTAAAAAGGTATAAGCTTTAAACAAAAAAGAATTAAATTATAGAGTTTAAAATGAAAAGCGAAGTATAAAATATTTATAAAACTATAATAATAGTGTTATAGATAAATAAAAATATTCTAATATAGAAAATTGACGATGGGAGTACTATTTTCATAATTGAATTTAGCTGGCGATGTTTGGGAGAAAGGACAAAAACAGAATTTTAAGGGTCTAATTACGGATTGATGAGACCAAGAGATTGTAGGGGTAGAAGAATCTTATCTTCCAACTAGCTTTTTATAAAAGATTGTATGAAAAGAAATATGTGTAGTCTAATTGACCTGCTATTGCCACTAAATTTTTTATTATATTAACATTTTTATAGTAATTATGTCTACATTAATCTACCCTGAACGATATTTTTTAATTAATAACAACAATAATATATATGAACAAGAATAGTTATGAGTACTTTCAACATATATAACAAAAATATTCATTGTTTATATATATGTACTTTACATAAGTTAAAATCCATTTTTGTATCGGATGTTTGATTCGATAAAAGAAAAATATTTACGAATCATCGCACTACATTCTTTGTGATCTTTGTGATTTTGTTAGAATATTAATGATAAACTTCTATTTTTTAATTTACGCTCACTTATATATAATTGGAGTAAACCAAGATAATATGTACCACAATAATGCGATGCTGAATTGGGATCTCAAGCTATCAACGTCCATGAAAAGTTTCTCTCATCTCTCATGTGAAACATTTCCAAATTCACCTCATCAGAACATACATATATATATATATATATATATATATATATATATATATAGAGAGAGAGAGAGAGAGACTCTTCAATGGCTTAGTATAGGAAAGAGAGAGATACAAAATGATATCAACTATTAGAGGGTACAAGCGAAATTTTAGAAAATTCGAGGGTATTTTTTATGTATCACCATTCCAAAAGTTTTAGCCTCTCCCGCGCGGGCTATTTACAGAAAAATTGAAAACTATATTGATTATTGCCAAAGACTCATTAACATAAGATTGAAGCTCGTAGGAAAGTTAAAATGTTGCACAGCAAAATCTAAAGAATTTTCCAAAAGTAATTATCATAAAGAAATAGCGAAGAAACTTTATTTTTAATATAAAATATTAAGAAAGTTTCTTTGAAATGTTCAACTGAAGTGATGTTGAAATCCTTTACGTTTGGGGGATACAATTGTTTAGTAGAACATTTTATATTAAAGAATAAAGGATTGCTCTGAACTCCTATGATCAAAAATATTTATGAATCAGTCAGCATGCACTCTTATATTATTAAAAACGAAATGAAATTTGATCTTTGACCTAACAAATTGGATAGAATTCTTCAGTTACCAAAGTGCTGCATATTACGTATTATTAAGAAAGGGTACAAACCAGGTACCATTGTATATCTCATAGAAAATTATATACAACCACCATATCAACGCAATCATGTTCTTAACAACTAGCTTATGACTCGAATTTCATACAATGAAAACAAAGGAAAAACAAAAATATTATAACAAAAAAATTAAGAACAATAAAAGCCCCTACACATAGTAGTAGAAAATGTAAATAAAAGTAAAAGAGAGGGTTTGCAATGACAAACAAGTTGTGATGAATCCAACCCAACTTTCCAGTTAATCACAAAACTAATGGGTGGCCCCTCCACCTTAAACAGAATACGAAGGCCATGGCAGTCCGAAGGGGGATAAATTGTCTATAAAGCGTGGATCTAAGAACAGCAATGTGGAAGGGAAAATTCTAAAACATTGTCTCCAAACTTAATACCGACAATGAACATTATTTGAAATGCAAAAATATTACAAAAAAAAAAAGAACATTGCAGTTAATGGTGTGCGTTGATCACTTTGGTAAAGCGGGAAGGTAACAAACCTGCTCATATTCCGCCTCGACAAGCCAAATGTATGAATTATCAAGTTTAATTTGAGGATGAACCCTCTCTGTTGGGATCCTCTTTGAAACTAGATATAAACTTTATTTAGTTTTATGATGGTTATTCTTTGAATGTTGTTAAAAAAAGGGCCCAATTCAAAATACCCAAAATGATGTGTTTAATCCCTCCAATGCCAAATATAGTTTTGCCAAATAAAATCAATAGCATAAACTTTGATTCTCCATAGTTCTTAAAATTCAAAATCTGAAATAGGAACATTAGAAGAAACCCAATCCAAAGTAAAAGAATATCTAAATATAAATAAAACAAATTATGTTTCACGCGTTATAATATGGGGGGAAAAGTGCTCTTTTAAAGAGAAAATTAAAATCAATATCATAAACTTTTATTCCCAATAACGCCAAAGATTGAAATTTAAATAACATAACATAACAAAAACTAATCTAAAAAATTTATTAGAAATAGAAATCAATCTACTGAGATTGCATTTAATTGAACCAATAATATAGCCAACCCACTTGACAAACTTCAACAAACTAAAGATGAATCAATTTGTTAGATTTTAAAGTAAAAGCATATTGATGACAAAAACATATTAAAATAGAATTCATCTATAAACTACATTTAACTTGAGTAATAAAGATCTAAAACTCCAACAATTTGAGATTTAAGCTTCATGCAATAAGGGTATAAAATTTTTTATGGAAGAAAAAACATACCACTTCAATTTTAATAAGTGGAAAATACTTGAAAAGAAGAGCGTGGAGGAGTATAAGGGTTTGAATGTAGTTGACAAAATCAAAAGCCCAAACTAACAACCCCAACAATAAAATGAGATGAGGGTCCTCTATAGATGTGGGTTTTTAGAGATTGTTCACATGAACGTAATCAATAGTAAAAGACCCATACTCACATCCCGTAGCAATGTCTCTACAGCTGTCCGAATATAGCTGATGAAACTATTGAGAAATAGAAAGTGAGAAACTGTTGAGGTACATGGTCATTTCGAAGGCATACAATTACAGAGAAGGAAAGGGAGATGGAGGGCGGAAAATGTGGACATCTCGCGATCCGTCGTTTGTGGTGGAAACCTTGAAAGAGAGAAAAAAGTTGATAGGTTTTAGTACATGGAATGGCAGGGGTACTTGGGTTGAATATTTAAGGAGGTGACAATGTTGGAATTTTAACCAAAAACAAGGGTAAATCGTAAAAAGGGAGTACCTCGTGAATTTTTAAGTAGTAGTGATAAGATGATAACTAAACTACCTATATATATTATACAAATCATATGTTTGTACCTAAATCTCATTATCGGTATGACTTGTAAAGTGATACAAACTATGTTTGGAGAGAAGATTTAGGCTCTGTTTGTTTGTCAAGAAAGTTAAGCGGGAAAATGATTCCTGGAAGTGAAGGAAAAGGAAAACTATTTTCTTGTGTTTGGTTAATAGGAGGAAAACTGCAGAAAAAATATAAATAAAAAAATAAAAAAGTATATACATATACACATATATAATTATAATTTTATAATAAATAGAAGTATTATATATTTCTTATTTCAATCACTACAATATATGATTTAAATTAATAAACATCCTTTAACACAAACATTAGTAATTATAAATAAAATATTATGAACATTTAATTAGTAAAAATATCAATATATAGCGTATTATTATGAATATATATTGGTAAATATTTTAGCACTAGTTGTAACAACAACAATAACAATAATAATAACAACAACAACAACAACAACACTAATAATAATAACTATGAAGCACGAACACTTCTCCGGAGGTGATGTACCAGTGTCGAACACTCCGGACACGCGTATGACCTCTCTCTCTCTTTATATATATATATATATATATATATATATATATATATGTGTGTGTGTGTGTGTGTGTGTGTGTGTGTGTGTGCGCGTGTGTCGCCATGTCATCTTAGTTTTTTTAGATTAGTCGTGACAGCATGTCCGTGTCGGACACGACACCCATAACGGTGTCTGTGCTTTATATAATAATAATAATAATAATAATAATAATAATAATAATAATAATAATAACAATTATTATTACTATAACAATAACAAAAGTAAAAGTAAAAATAATAATAATAATAATTTATATGGTATTATAAGAATTTTCCTTGAACTTTCATGCATAATCATGGGTCTTTGACAGGATGCGTTTTGTGGAAAAGCTTTTCGGAAAGTTTTAGGATCACTTTCCCACAACTTTCCTGCTAACCAAACGCAACAAAAAGTGAAGGAATGTTATTTTCCTTTATTTTTTCTTTCCTTTCCTGACAAACAAATGCAACCTTAAGGACGAAAGAGAGGATAGGGAAGGAGAGAAGATTTAAGGGTTCCCAAACAATTACCAAAACAAAGAAGACCAAAAGGTTTTTATAAGTGCAAGATCCCGCAGCTCTCCTTTTCCCCCAAGTAAAAGATCAAATTAAACTAAATAAATAACCACATAAAAGATTAAGCGTTGTCTATTAAATGTTCATGCGAGCTGAAAAAATTCGTAAGAATATTCATTTGTAGAGGCACGAGAAGGATAATCTCAAACTCATGTTTTTAGGCCATATTTTTCACTTTCATGTACACTCGTTTTCCCAAAATAAGGTTATGTCTCTGAAAATAAAGACTTAAGTAAAAGATTAATTAAAGTAAATAAATAACCACATAAAATATTAATCATTGTCTATTAAATTTTCATGCCAGCTAAAAAAAAGTTATAAAAAATTTGTAAGATTATTCATTCATACTACGAGAAGGAGAATCTCAAACTCATGTTTTCATGCCATATTTTTCACTTTCAAGCACACTCGTTCTCCCAAAATAAGGTTATGTCTTTAAAAATAAACACTTAAATTCATTGGTAGAGGTACGAGAAGGATAATCTCAAACTCATGTTTTCTGAGCATATTTTTCACTTTCGAGTACACTCATTTTCCAAAAATAAGGTTACGTCTCTAAAAATAAAGGGTGCGGTTGTTGCCCTCCTTCAAAATCTGATGCCACTCCAATTCATAATCTAACTAGGTGTAAACCCGCGCGATGCGCGGGCTAGACGATTCTGATACTTTATTTGCATTTAAAGTGTTTGTAAATAATGTAGGTAAGTAAAGAAAGTACATATAGAACTCTTGCAATGAAATCCACAAGTTCCTCCAATTCTACCCAGGACCATTTGGTAGTAACCGTACAATCCACCTAAATATGTGACTACTTCATAATCCTAGACCACCTAATCTTTCTGCCATAATCCCCATAATTTAATTTGAACCCAATAGAAAATTAAATACAAATAAATAGAAGCATGACACACACAGAGGTTATATTATATCTTACACACAATTTCCCTCTCATCTTATTTTGGCTTATTTTTTCATATGATTTAAATTTCCATAATTTAATTTAGTTAAAATTAAATTATATGACATGCACAAAGGTTATATTATATGGCGGGATGAAATAAAGCATTTGTTAAAATTCATGGAATAAAATGTTTAAATCTCCCCCACAAATTTGAATTTTATTCCAATTCCAAACAAAAAGAGATATTTCAAACTTTAAACCAACATGTTTAATATTGAATTAAAAAAAGATGAAACTTGTTGTATGTGCATCGAGTATAAAGGAAAGACCACTAACATCCAATTATAAAAAACATTAATTACTATCTAAATCTAAATGTTGATTCCATTTAGATAGATAATAAATATGAGTTTTTTTTACCTTAATACATTATTATGTTTTAAATGTGAACATTTCGCAACTAAAAAGTAATGTTTTGTGAAATTTAGCGGAAACAAATGTTCTAAAGTATAATAAAGTGATTAATTTATATTAAAGTCTAATCCCAATAATTACTAATTTATATTAAACTCTAGTATCAATGTATTAAAGTAAAAATGTTACCTCTTTTTTTCACTCCAAACCCTCCCTTTTTTTCTTATATCCTTTATTTCCAAACTTGACACACATTTTTACATGTTGTCCTTAAGCATTGTGTAACGTACTTTTTACGCCTACTTGTCTGACTTAAATTTGAAGTCTTTGATTTTTTCATGCATCTTCTCGACATTTTTTTATTCGGGTTGGGAACTAAATTTATTAAATATTTTTGATAACAATAATACATATTACGAACAACTCTAAACGATCCCACGCCTATTCAATGTTTGACATACACAATTTGAAAATTGACTTATATTTTCATATTTAAAACCGGAAAATACGAGAACGACTCTTGATTGGGACTCAAAATTAGGACTCACGCTGACATGGCGTGCTGTCATTCGTTGATCTCTTATGAATGTGGGTCCGCGTCAGCGCCACTAACCTATCGCGACACGTCATGTCAGCAGTCTAGATTTTGAGTCCCTAAGTCCCAATTTTGAGTCACAATAGAAACCATCTTTATAACCACGTATTTAAAATTGACTTCAAAATGGATACACACGGAAAGAGAGGGATGAATTTGAGATTTGTAATTTTTCTATGATATATTATCTAACATACAGGGCTCTGTATAGTGAAATATTTATAGAAAAGCTCAATTTGAAAATACTTTCAAAATAGAAAAAATCGAATTAACATAAAAACGACAGATTTCATCAAATCTACTACAATTTACAACAATATTTAAATAAAACATTATTTAAATTGAAGAAGAAATGAAAGATAATATACCAGATCAGCCATCTTGATGAGGCGTACAAGGCGCGACAATCGTTCTTGATATTAACATAGTGAAATCGTATGCGATCGGCCCAAGGAAGAGTAGGCGGTTCAAGAAAGATCCACCGCCAAAATCGTGTGAGGAGTCTTTCGACATAAGTTTCTCACGGAGATGAGCCAATGAAACATCCGGAGCCAATGTTTTATAGGCGGTGAAAATGGGTTTATGTTTTTTAAGGGAGGCAAATGGAAGGTCCCCCTGTGGCCCTACCGCCTCTCTACTGTATAGGCCAAAATGGGTTAATATTCTCTTATCATCTTTTATTCTCTTTTTTTATTCTTTTATATTCTCTTATCATCATTTTACCCCTATTAATATACCAAGTGTTGTAGAAGTCCATCTCAGGACATTAGTTCACTTGTCATAGAAACTATTCGTTTACAGAATTTTTGGATACCTAAGTATATGTCGTAAAAAATTTATAACGACACCTAAAATGAGTCATGTAATGACTTCAACAACAATTACAAGGTGTCGTGAAATTGGGTGGACTTTTCACGACTCCCCTTATAGTGACACCAGACATGTGTCGTCAAAACCCTTCCAGACATATTTTAGGTGTCGTGAAAACCATTTTTTATTGTAGTTTCGTTAATCTAACAAGTCTTTTACTGCTTTGTATCATAACCCCTATACCCAAATACCTCACCCTTATGTTATAACCATTTAAAGCCATTAATAGGTTTATTCCATTTAGTAATTAAATAATGGGATAATAATACTGTTAGTGACTTCTCGTAAAATAAGACACTAAAATAAAAGCATGTTGATTTTATCAATGGTTTGAGTCATCACTCTTACCTGTCCCTAAACCTTGTGCATGGGGGGTCTTACAAAAGTCAAATACAAACAAAGACTCACAATGATACACTTTTGTTTAGATAAGGTAGTTGTTGAGACAAATTTAACGAGGGTTTGTTATGAGAGAGTAAGGCATGAATTTTTAATATCTACTAGAGCAATCAACCTAACTTGTTCAACAATATTGTACAACAACCAACAATTATCCCGTACTAATTTTATTGTCTACATGATAAAACAAATATCAACAATAACAATATCTCAAGTAAGGGTTCATATTGTGTTGTTGCAAAAAAACATATAATTGACTTACAAGGGTACGTTACATCATAAGGGGGTCATTTGTACATATCAGGTGTCCAAAGTCATAAAAATGAAGTCATGTAAGTTATTATAACATGAATAGGGTCCTCATAATAAATTTCATCAATTTGGGACATAACTATAGAAGTATTACCCATAAAGCAACCATACTAAGCATGCGTATATTTCAAAATTTATCAATTATAAATTAACTCTTTAACATCCATTTTCTAATCTCAAATTATTCATTTCCTAATCTCAAATAATCAATTTCTTCAAATGGGGTTCAACACATAAAATTTCATTCTCGTACTTCGGGGGCCAATCTTCAATTTTAATAACATACTAGGGTTCAACACTTATTTTCCACACATAAGAACATTAAAATTCACCTCATTACAACATTCGATCGGGAATACACAAAATATGGACTTGTGTATGATTTATTAATCGAAAAACATTAATTAGTTAATGTTGATATTGTGTAAATGAATATCAATGGATATATCTTGTTCATCAACTCATATGGTCGTGCTCACCCCTTCCTTAAGTGGTTGCTATTTGGGCGAACACAAATTGGTGGAAGGGCTTGCACATTTATGGACACATAGTAATTTAAAATTAATTTAATTAAAATGAACTAAAATTGGACTTTATATGTTCGACTGAGAGTTCTTATATGCAAGATAAGAACCTATTTATATGTTCGATTGAGGGTTCTTATATACCTTCATTTAAACTTATTTATATAGGTGAATTGAATTTTAAAGACTCTTTACCGAATTTCCCACAATACAAATAGCGGATATGAGAGAGTAATAGAGTCTCTGGATAATCGTGAAGGGCATTCATGAATTTGTTAAATATACAGATAGAAAGCTTAATAGTGACAAGATCATGTGTCATGCACCCGTTGTATGGCCGTTAAATTTATGTATTTAGAAGACATTGAGTTGCATTTGCTAAGGTGAGGTATGTCACAAGACTATAAGATATGTACATTACATAAGGAATATAATGCACCATATGTTCCTGAATAATTATCAATACCCGACCTCATAACGAAACCCAACCGGGTGAAAGTGGTGAATGATTCACCAGCACATCGTCCTTTGATCAACCTAATTGATCATGCTTATAGAGTCCACCATAATCAAAACCACCATGACATGGATTACGACCATGTGCATTGTGACCAGTCATATAAACAAATTGATGTTGAATTACCTGAATATCGGGAATATATATGGTTAAAAGTCGATGTGGCAAGAACTTTTTATAAAAATTACAACGAAGATCATTCAATATTGTATGGAATGATCCATTTTTATAATTTAAATATTCAGTTCGATTTGCCGGGCAATAGCATAACCTGAATTTTTAAGTGGGATAAAGACATTCTCTAAAAAATATAACACATTATGAGATAGTTATCCCACTGTTAAAAAGAGCTTGAAGGTTTGGATTTAAAGTACAAATCTATCCATGCATGCAAGTATGCTGACATATTGTACCTCAATGAACACGAGTTGAAGGATGAGTGTCCTGTATACAATGAGCCAATATTGTCAAAGGGGAGAAAAATGCAGAAAATAGAGTCGTCGATCCATTTTTGTCAAAATAGATAAAAGAATGTAGTTGCCCCCGAAAGAATGACATCAAAAGGCAAACTGATGCTTACAAAACCAAATGAATCGAAGGTCCGGGGACTAAGTTACATAATGGGGAGGTGTTAATTATTCATTCCACCCTTTCAATCTCTTATGGGCTATAATAATGTTCTCCTTTTTCTCCAAGATATGAATCATATGTATAATGTGTGCGATGTGAAAATGAGAGAAAAAAAAGGAATCATCCTAATCACATCACGGGGAGGACGGAGCGGAGTCATCCTAAGGATATACGAAAGAAAAGAGAATAGTGAGAAAATATGATGTTAGTGACCACCGAATCACGATTCACTATGAGAAAGTGAATGTGCATGTAGGATGGGAACAATAATACGGGGGCGTGTGCATACACGTAATACTATTAAATATGAGTGCGATGACAATTATTATTCAACACAAATAGATAAGAGAAGCGCAATCACCAAGCAGAATAAGGAAAGTACACATCAGGAGATGTACGTGGTTCAGCAAGAATGCCTACGTCCACGATGGTGCAGTCAGTATTATTTCTATATACTTCGGGGAGCGATTACAGAGAATACAGTGCGTGTCTTATGCCCCAGACCTAGGGTTTATTATATACATATATGTCTTCGGGGAGTTGGGGTGTTGGACTCCCCCACGTTTACCATCTTCTCCTGGAATATCTCTATTTGAGAACATGGGAGAAGACTAAGTTACTACTGAGTTAATGTTAACGTGCGAAGGGCTTGGACTTTGGGCCGTTTTAATTAGGCTACTCGTTCAGGCCTGTAATGCCAATTTCGGGTACCCACAATTGCCCCTAAATTTGTTGGGCTCAATAAATTTAAATGATTTGTCATAATGGCTTTGTTGCATATCACGTAACTCTTCCCAAAGTTTGAGAGCTAATTTAGGCGGCAGTCGCTTCGTGTCCTGTGCGCGATGATTAGTATCATTTAAAAGTCATTTTAAGCAGCGTTTCATAGTTGTCGTTTAAAGCTTCTTAGTGTTCTTAATAATTCTATCTTTCATTGCTCTTTTATTGCTTGTAGTTGATTGGTGTTGATGATTATATACCAGCCACTTCTCAATTGGGAAGAATGCTTGGTCCTGATGTAAGTTCTGAGGTTCGTCATACCTTTGTGAGGATTTGCAAATCACTGCGATTGAGGAACAAGCGTTTTATAGAGCAGGCTGAGCTCATCGTTAAGCTAAAAGACAGGCTCCAAGAGATGGAAGAAATTGGTGCCTCCGTCCAAGAAGAGGTGAATACTCTGAGAGCAAGGCTTCTAGATGCTTCTGAGATCAACTAGGTTGAAGAAATTCTTCAGCAAGAGAATGAGGCTTTGAGGAGGGAAGTCTCGCGACTCAGGGAGCATGCGCCCAACATTGCTCCTGCAGTATTACGAGGTTCCTCCTCATCGCGAGCTGGAGCTGGACCGAGCGATGTTCCTCCGACGCTGTGAGGCTCTACCCCGCCGACTGTTCCGCGAGCCAGTAAAAATGCAAGAAGTTCTGTTAGGGAAATGGAAGATCTCCGAGGTGATGTTCAACGAGCATACATGATTGCTGCTGGGCTTCAAATGGACACCACTCGGTTGAGGCATTTGTTTAGGAGAGGACCTCAGCAAGTATGGGCCGATGGTTACGACCAAGGTTGGCTAGATGCTCCGACGAGGCTAACAGATTTTGAAGAACTCACCTTTATCAGGGGATGGTTGAGTGCCCTGAAGGAGCTGCAAGTCCCAATGAACTCAATGCTCTGGTATCGCCATGAGATCTCTCATTCCACTCTAATGCCTAATCCATTTCGAAAAGATGATCAGTGGATCCCTATTGATGCCATCCCTCGGCAGCTATTGGAGTCGGATGCGAATGAAGTCGATGAGGAGCTAGTTCCCCATCCCGACGACGGTCGAAGAGCCCAATTGGCTGATTATCTTGTTCAGAGGCCTCACCCTCATTAAGATTTTTCCAGTAGTAACTCTGTATAATTTGTAAAGAAGTAATGTAATGTTGATGTTTTGGGCGAGCTCGCCAACTAAACATGGGTTGTATTTGTTGTAATTGTGATGAAGTAATATAAAGTTTATGTTCTGGGTGAATTTTCTGACTCAACAAGTGTTTTATATTTTCCACATCTCTTAGATTTTGCTTAATAACATTGAGCTTCTCTTAGCCGACTAGATTAGTAAGTTTGTATTGTCAAGTAAGTGTCCCTCCAGTCCAGTACGCTTATAAGATACCATTTTTCCCCACTTTACCTTTTAGGTCGGGTCGTCACACTTCCTTAGGCCTAAGTGTGGCAATTGGCAAGGACACACCTGGTGTTGGATGCTTCATCCGATCAGGATTTTGTTAACCAAACATTGTTTGGCGCCTAAGGATCTCCTGTAGAGCTTCATATATTGCCAAGGGCAATGCTAAGAGATTTTTCGTGTTTCATAACGAAAACTTGAGGAGGGTGATTTCCCTACTCTAGTGTAATGATTAGTGTGCATGTCACTTGGAAAAGGTGTGTGAGTTATAAAGTTCAGATACTAGTTAACTGACACTTCGTAGAATGCAACTGCTAAACAACTTTTATTAATGATTAAGAAATGAGCTTCCAGCTTCATGAGTACAATGCAGAAGAAGAATCTAGAAATAGAATTTCTTAAGATTGGCAGCATTCCATGTTCGGGGTATTTCTCTGCCCTCCAGCGTTTCTCAGTGATAGGCTCCTCACATATCATCTTTTGTTATCTTGAATGGTCCTTCCCAGTTTGGCCCTAACTTGCCATCTGATGGTTTTACTATGCTGCCCAAGACTTTCCTTAGGACGTAGTCCCCAACTCGAAATGCCCTTGGATGGACCTTCTTGTTATAGTGCTTTGCGAGTTGTTGCTGATAGCTCGCTAGTTTCACCAAGGCAAGCTCTTGGCGTTCGTCAGCTAGGTCAAGCTCAACGAGCAATGCTGCATCATTCTGGCCTTAGTTGATAATGGTGGACCTCATAGTGGGTAATCCTGCTTCTAATAGAATGACTGCTTCCATTCCATATGTTAGTGAGAATGGGGTTTCCCCCATGGCTCGACGTGGGGTGGTACGGTAGGCCCACAGAATATGCGGTAGTTCATTCACCCATGCGCCTTTGGCTCGTTCTAATCATTTCTTCAGCCCATCGATCATCGTTTTATTGGAAGCCTCGGCTTGACCATTACTCTGGGGATAGGCCACCGAGCTGAAATGGTGTCTGATTCCGTGGTTATTACAGAAATTCTGAAAGGAGTCGCTCTCGAACTGCGTTCCATTATCAGTGATGATGGTCCTAAGAATCCCAAAACGGGTGATTATATTTTTCCATATGAATATTATCATATCCGCGTCTCGGATGTTCGCCAGTGGCTCTGCCTCTATCCATTTGGTGAAGTAGTCTATTGTGACCAACAGATACTTGCGATTGCCGGCAGCGGTAGGAAGAGGTCCTACGATGTCCATTCCCCATTGGGCGAATGGCCATGGGCTGGAAAGTGATTTTAGGTTGCTGGCGGGTTGATGGACCATGGGAGCGTGAAGTTGGCATTTCTCGCATTTGCGAACATACATTGTAGAGTCTATTTGCATATATGGCCACTAATAGCCTTCCTTAATTGCTCGAAAAGCCAATGACCTTCCACCAATATGGCCTCCATAGATTCCCTCGTGGAGTTCATAGAGGATTTTTTCGACATCCCTCAGGTGAACACATTGAAGGTAGGGATCGGAAAATGATCTCTTATATAGTTTGCCCTCAGGAGATAAGTGAAAGCGAGCAGCTTTGACTCTTATCTGGTGAGCGGTCTTTTTATCATCTGAAAGTGTGCCATCCTTCAAATAATCCCTTAGAGGATCCATCCAGCTGGGTGCTGACTCAATTTGGAGCACCTGCTCCATGTTTAACAGATCGTTGTTACAGTTAATGCTCGGATGAGCGAGGAAATCTATGGGGATTATTCTTTTAAGTCAGAATCGATTGCCGAACTCAGAGCAGCCAGGGCATCAGCATGGCTATTCTGACCTCTGGGAAACTGCTGGACACTGACTTCTTCGAAGTTGTCCATTAGCCTTTTTGCCAAGGCGAGGTAAGCTGCCATTCTTTCATATTTCGCATTGTAGTCTCCATTTATCTGATTGGAGACTAATTGTGAATCGCCGAACACCTGTAACTGCTTTGCCCCCAGAGTCTGTGCCTTTTGGAGGCCGGTTATTAAAGCCTCATATTCGACTTCGTTGTTGGAAGCTTCAAATCCAAGCCTGATTCTTTGTTCGAGAATTATGTCCTCTGGAGTGACAAGCATAATGCCTACTCCTACCCCCTTTGAATTGAAGGCTCCATCAACAAACAACTTCCATAGCCCCTCCGTTGCGTGATTCTTTCTTTGCTTCGCGGGTTGAAGTTGGTCGAGAGGCTGCTCGCTTGTGAATTCGGCTATGAAATCAGCGAGAATCTGCCCTTTGATTGCGTTCCTTGGTTAAAATTGGATATCAAATCTTCTGATCTCGATTGACCATTTAGACAATCTACCCGACAAATCCGCTTTCCTCAGGATTTCTTTAAGGGGGTATGACGTGAGGACGATGATGGTGTGAGCTTCAAAGTAGTGCTTCAACTTCCTCGAAGCCACTACAAGTGCAAAGGCGAGCTTCTCTAGTGGCAGGTACCTTTGCTCGGCCTCTAATAGGGTCTTTCTCGCGTAATAAATGGGGTGCTGGATTCCTGCTCTTTCGTATATTAATGCAGAACTGACAGTGTGGTTGGAACGGCGAGGTATAAGTACAAGGAATCTGTCTCCTGGGGTATGACGAGCAGTGGTGCTGAGCTGAGGTAAGCCTTGAGCTCGTCCAATGCCCGCGAGCAATCTCGATTCCATTTTACTATTTTATTTCCCTTTAGGAGCTGGAAGAAAGGCTTGCATTTCTCGGAGGACTTTGAGATAAAACGGTTCAAGGCAGAGAGCATACCGGTGAGCTTCTGTACGTCCCGAATTGTGCGAGGAGGTTATACCTTGTTTGCCGCATCGATCTGGTCTGGGTTAGCCTCGATGCCTCTCTTACTGACCAAGTACCCAAGAAATTTTCCTGACTGGACACCGAAAGAACACTTGCTTGCGTTAAGTTTCATTCGATACTTCCTGAGGATTTCGAAGGTTCTTGATAGGTCTGAGAGATGGTTTTCTTTCTTTCTGCTTTTGACGAGTAAATCATCGATGTAGACTTCCATGGTGTCTCCCATTTGGTCCTTGAACATCTTGATGACCAGCTGTTGGTAGGTTGCCCCTGTATTTTTTAGCCCGAAGGGCATGACCCTGTAACAGTATAATCCAACGGTGGTGATGAATGTTGTCTTGTCCTGGTCTAGGGCGTACAGGGGGATCTGATGATACCCTGAGTATGCATTCAGAAAACTCATTCTCTCGTGAGTTGCTGTGGCGTCCACTAGTTGATCGATTTTCAGAAGAGGGAAACTGTCTTTAGGGCAGACCCTGTTAAGGTCGATGAAGTCGATGCAGACTCTCCATTTCCCGTTGCTATTTGGAACTACTACTGGGTTGGATAACCATTTAGGGAATTGGACCTCCCGTATGGATCCTGCATCCGGCAGTTTTTTAATTTTTGTTTCCACGGATTTTGCCTTCTCGGGTGTAGTTCGCCGTGCCTTCTGCGTGATTGGTTTGAAGGTGGGGTCAATGTGCAGCTAATGACAAACCATACTAGGATCAATTCCAGGCAGCTCATATGGTTCCCATGCGAAGATGTCTATATTACTTCTCAGCAGAATCGTCAACTCTTTTTTTTCCTGATGTGTGAGAGAAGCTCCAATCAAGAAGATCCTGCTATCGTCGCTATCTCCAGCTGTGACTTCCCCCAGGTCCTCGATGACCCGTTCAGAGGGGAGGAGCCTGGTCTCCTCCACTCTGGGCCTTCCATATTTTAACTGCTATTTCGAAGGTATCAGACCTTGTTGTTCTTCAACTTTCTTGCTGGACTTATCAGCCTTCTTCTCTGGTCTGGGGCGGATGGCTGCTATGAAGCACCTTCTTGCCATCGCTTGATCACCATGGATATCCATTACTCCTCGCTCGATCACATATTTGATCTTCTGATGGTAGGTCGAGGAGACTGCTTTCATCGCGTGCAGCCATCCTCGGCCGAGGATAGCTTGGTATGGCGAGTCAATATTAACCACTAGAAACTCAATCATCTTGGAGACATTTCCTACCCTCACTGGCAGCATGATCTTTCCCAGAGGCATAGTTACTTTCCCAGCAAAGCCAACTAAAGGGACAGTGGCTTCCTTTAGGTCGACGATGCTCAACTTCAGTTTTCTGAACAGTTCGAGGTACATTACCTCAGATGAGCTTCCTTGGTCGGCGAGTAACTTGTTGACGTCATAGTTAGCTATCCTGATAGTAATGATCAAAGCATCAAGATGTGGGGTCCTTACTCCCACCAGATCCTCATCTGTGAATACGATGTGCTTACTGTAGTCGACGTCGTCTGCTCGCCGACGCTTTCCTGACTACGTTTTTGCTCGATCGATCTGAAAAGATTTCATCACCGTTGTAAGCTTTTTTACCTCCATTCGAACTGAATTTCCTTGAATCTGCTTCACGTCAGATGCCCATGAATTACTGCGAACTCATGGTCGACATCGTCTTCGAGTACGTTATCGAGCTTTGCTCTCTATGGGCAGCAACTTTCTTTGCCTTCTTTTCCACGAATTCATTCAGATGCCCGGACTGGGCCAGCTCTTTGAGGTGGGACTTAAGAGCCTTATAATGTTCAGTCTTATGTCCTCATTCTTTGTGCAAAGCGCATCTCAGCGCGTTATTTCTCTTTGAGGGATCTCCTCCCATCTTCCTGGGCCACTTAATAAATGGCTCGTCTTTAATTTTTATGAGAATTTTGTAAATTGGTTCTCTGAAGACAATTTTGAACGCCTGAAATGCTTTTGCCACATCGTTGTTGCCTCCGTTCTTGGAGCCATTCTTACCCCCATTATTTCCTCCTTTCTTCTGGTTCTCAATTTTGTCATTACCTTTGGCAGCGAGCTTAGCTCGACCATTTTCCCTTGTGCTGAGGCAGGTCACATCCTCCACCTTGGCATATTTCTCGATGCGAGCCATCAGGTCGTCGATGGTCATGTCCTCTTTCTTTGTCATGAACTGGTACAGAAGGGAAGAGCTGGGCAGCCCAATTTTGAAAGAGGCCACTACCGCTTGCTCCGAGCAATCCTCGACCTCATTGAATAACTCCCAGTACCTCTTCCTGTAGTCTCGGAGGGTCTCTTGAGGCGTCTTTTTCATTGTTAGCAAAGCATCCATCCTTTTGGGATGGGAGCTACTAGTAATGAAGCGGGTCGTAAAGAGCTCGTCTAGGGACTTAAAGCTTCTGATGGACCTGTGGGGGAGCCTTTCGAACCATTTCTGCACCACGTCATGTTGGCTCGAGGGAAAAATTTGGCACATCAGTGCGTCTCGATGGTTCCAGAGGGTCATGGATTGCCTGTACTACCTGACGTGATCAATGGGATCAATTTTACCATCATAAATCTTGAACCTCTGAATAGAAAATTTCTTGGGGGCTTCCTCTTCTTCTATTTCCCTTGAGAAAGGCAATTTCATCTGAGGTTTGAGAGCTCGCCTAGCGAGTTCCCGGGTCGATCTGGTACCATGATGCGCAGGGTGTTGGTCCATTTCCCTTCGGACCAGACTTCGTATGTCCTCGTTGCTGTGAGATGGGCTCCTGTAATTACGAGTTAGTCGCAGTTGCTCGAGTAGGTCATCCTCTGACTCGTTTCCCTCAACTTTCTGGGACCCGCATCTTAGGCTCCTTCCTCGGCTGCGAAACTTGCTCGCCTGAGGGCTAGGAGTGCGGTAGGGACGTCTCTTGGTACCACGATGGAGCTCTCTCTCCATTCTTTCTAACCTTCTTTTGAGGCGAGCATTCTTATCTTCGTGCTTGCAAGAAGACTCCCTCTGCTCTTAGAGCCTCGCCTCATATGCATCAATTAACCTAGATATTTGTGTGGACCTCGATGGTCCTTGGCTTTCTTCTGAGGCTGACCTCTCTAGGCGAGCCCTCTGATCTGAACGACGAACTTCAGATCTGATCCTGCGAGAAGCAAGTTGTTCTTGAATATCTCTTGCCTGAGGAGCAACTACTGTGAGTAGACATTTCAAACCTCTTTGTTGGTGTGGGCTTTCTCTGGGAAGATAAATGCTTCCCACAGACGGCGCCAATTATGGTGACAATTATCATTCAACACAAATAGATAAGAGAAGCGCAATCACCAAGCAGAATAAGGAAAGTAAAATGCCAATCACACAACATGAGATGTACGTGGTTCAGCAAGATTGCCTACGTCTACGGTGGTGCAGTCAGTATTATTTCTATATACTCCGGGGAGAGATTACAGAGAATACAGTGCGTGTCTTATGCCCTAAACCTAGGGTTTATTATATACATATCTGTCTTCGGGGAGTGGGGGTATTGGACTCCCCCACGTTTACCATCTTCTCGTGGAATATCTTTATTTGAGAACATGGGAGAAGACTAAGTTACTATTGAGTTAATGTTAAGGTACGAAGGGCTTGGACTTTGGGCCGTTTTAATTGGGCTACTCGTCCAGGCCTGTAATGCCAATTCCGGGTACCCACAATGAGATATAGACAAAGGTGTCATAATGAGTAAAATAGTACTCAAATCCCGATATAATGACTCTGGACGCCTACATAGCCAAAATAATCATCAAAGTCCATGTAGTTTGAAATATCACATGGGTGGGGCGTAAACCAAATTTAGGACTCCTTTTTAGTTATTTTAGAAAGAGGTGCTCACATGTAAAAGTGTTGAAGAAGTGGCGAAATCCTACTTAGAGGTTTATAGGTGACCCTTATTTTTTGTCTTTTTAGTTTTATGAAAATACATTATGTGAATACTAATATAAAAAATGGGTATTAGTTGATATGTGATAGTTGAGTAAGACTAGAAGATATCAATAAATGGAAGAAAAGTAAATAAAGAACACTAATTAAATGACTTGAGAAATAGTGAGAGTATACCTCCTAGAAGATTTTGCTACTGATTTTTAAATTGGAGTAAACTGATTTTATAGCGGTCGGATAATGGTGAATTAAGGGTGAGGTAGGTGACAAAAGGTGGTATGAATGCTAGGCAAGAAAAGTGAAAGGAATGTTGAAATCTTGGATTTTTTGGAGTGGCAACGAACTAATTTTGAGGCGGGGAATGTTTTAATTGTTGAAAAAAGGTTATTTGGAATGAAGTAATGACCTATTTATATGGTAAAATTTTGATTTCAAGATACTGTTGATTAGTATAGTCCCTAGCCAGCCTATCGTCGTACCCTTGGCTTGATGGCGAAGTAAAGTACACCGCTGCCTATAGGTAGCAGGTCTGGGATGCTTATAGGGAGTTTGAAAAGGAATTTTTCATAAAGACAAGCATAAAAGGCAAATTATAAGTCCAAATCATGCATGGCCAAGACCGTTGGATAGGAGATTCAGAGAACTATGAAAATATATTAGGCCAATAGGGCTCGGAAGCACCCGATAGCCTTTAGCCAATGGTTCTCGAAGTAAAAATATAAGCACATGTTAAGCATAAGGCCATTCACGCATGGTATTGACCGTTGAAAAGGGGATTTAGATCCCTATGAGAGTTAAATGAGCTTCACTTGGGTTGGAGAGTTGGCCAAAGTCAAATGGGTCTCGAGACTGCTAGGTGGCCTCTAGATTAAGATTTAGAATAAAAAAAAGAGTATGAGCGAAATATAAGGTCGATTCGCGAACGGTATGGATCATTAAAAAGGGGATTCAGAGCCTTATGAGAGTGTAATGAGGTTCACTTAGGTTGTATAGTTGACCAAAGTCCAACGGGGCTCATGAGCATCCAGTTGCCTCTATACCAGGGTTTGGGGTAAGACATAGGATCTTAGGGTGAAAGGGGGAGTGTTATGGACCTAAGGACGTATTTGGAGGGTAATAATATGGCGTGTCTAAAGTGGGACTTCTAAGTCCGTCGTTCAAAGAAAATCTCATGAATTTTTTCAAGACGACCTATTTATCAATAGTTTATACGATAAGTTATTCTCATCCGCAGTTACCTATACAGGATATTTTTGGACCATTTTGGGCCTTCTAATGTGTCTAACAAACAATTAGGTATTAAAATGTTATAAGTTTCAACCACACGCAAATTATATGTACACCGTTTGATGCATAACTCATGAATATTTTTAACATGACCTAAATACTCGTAATTCAAATGATTATGTTTTTGCCCTTCGTAGTCACCTGTACAAGATATTTTTGGATCATTTGGGGTATTTCCACTGCAACGAAATAATAATTGGTTAAGAAAATGTTATAATTTTTCATCACGTAAGACTTATAGGCATCTCGTTTGAAGCAAAACTGGTAAGATGAATTATTTCCCAGTAGTTCTAACTATCAGGTTCTTGTCGTCCATAGTCACATGTACAAGATATTTTTGGACCATTTTGGGACTTTCAGTGCATCTACTCAACAATTAGGTACAAAAATGTTATAATTTTTACTATGCAAGACTTCTGGGTATGTTGTTCGAAGTAAAATGCATGAAATGTTTTAAGACAACCTATTTCTCTATAGTTCAAACCATTAGATTATTCTCATCTGTAATCACTCGTACAAGTTATTTTGGACTGTTTTGGAGATTCCAATGCATCGAACATTTATTTAGGTATGAAAATGTTATAATTTTCCACAATTTTAGGTACGCCATCGGAAAAAAACTCATGAATTGGTTTGAAGACAATTTATTTCTTGGTAGTTCGAACTATTAGTTTTTTTCCCTATATAGTCAATCATACAAGATATTTTCCAACCATTTTGGGGCTTTCAATGCATCAAATCAATAATTAGGTAATAAAATGTTATAATTTTCCACCACTCATGACTTTTTGGCATGCCGTCCAAAGCAAAATTGGTGAATATTTTATAGATGACCAATTTCTTGGTAGTTCAAATTATTAAGTTTTTATCATCTGTAGTCACACGTACAAGATTTTTTTGAACCATTTTGGTAATTTCAATGCATCAATTCACCAATTAGGTATAAAAATATTATAATTGTCCACCACGTGCGACTAATAGACGTCGTTCGAACCAAAACTCGTGAATTTTTTTAAAGACAAACTATTTCCCGATATTTTAAACTATTAGGTTCTTGTCATCCGTAATCACCCGTACAAGGTATTTTTCAAATCATTTTTCTGCATCAAATGCTTCAAGACAACAATTATGTACAAAAACTTTATAATTGTCCACCATGCGCGACTTCTAAATACGTCGTTCGGAAAAAAAACTCATGAATTTTTTGAAGACGATCTATTTCTCGAAAGTTCAAACTATTAAGTTCATATCATCCGTAGTCATCCGTATAAGATATTTTTGGACCATTTTAGGTCTTCCAATGTGTCAAATAAACTATTAGGTATAAAAATATTATAAATTTACACCATTCGTGACGTCTAGTTACGTCGGTCGAAGTAAAACTCGTGAATGTTTTGAAGAGGACCCATTTCTTATTAGTTCAAACGATTAGGTTCTTTCCCTCTGTAGTCACCCGTACAAGATAGTTTCGGACTATTTGGGGAGTTAAAATGTATCAAGGAAGAAATTAGTTATAAAAATGTTATAATTTTTGAACATTCGTGACTTATAGGTTTGCCATTCGGAGGAAAACTCGTGAATTTTGTAAGCCGATTTATTTCCTAAAAATCAAAATGATTAGGTTTTTTCCCTCCATAGTCACAGTTACAAGATATTTTCAGACCACTTTAAGGCTTCGAATGCATCAAACAAGCAATTAGATACAAAAATTTTATATTTTCCAAAACACGAGAGTTCTAAGTACGCTATTCAAAGAAAAATCGTGATTTTGAAAAAAATGCCTATTTCCTGATAGCCGAAATGTTTAGATGTTGCCCTCCATAATCACCCGTACAAGATATTTTCAGACCATTTTAGGGCTTCCAATGCTTCGAGCCAATAATTAGGTACAAAAATGTTATAAATTTACCTCTACGGATGACTTTAAGGTATGCCTTTCGAAGTAAAATTTGTGAGTTTTTTGAAGACAACCTATTTCTCGAAATACAAGATGTTTTTCGGACTATTTTGGGGCTTCCAATGCATCAATCAAGTAATTAAGTATGAAAATGTTATAATTTTCCACTATTCATGACTTATAGGTATGTCGTCCAAAGCAAAATTCGTGAACTTTTTAAGGACGACCAATTTTCAGATAGTTTGAACGATTAGGTTTTTGTCTTTCGTTGTCACCCTTAGAAGATATTTTCGGATCATTTTGGTTATTTCGATTTGTAAAGATAATAATCAGATAAGAAAATACTCTAATTTTCCACCACGCGTGGCTTCTAGGCGTTCCTTTCAAAGCAAAACTCGTGAATTATTTGAAGAGATTCAGTTTCTCTGTAGTTCGAACTATTAGGTTCTTGTCGCCTGTAGTCACCTAACCAAGGTATTTTAGAATCATTTTGGGGCTTCTAATGCATCAAGCAAACAATTTGGTAAAATGTTACAATTTTCCTCTGGGTGTGACTTCTAGATATCCTGTTGGAAGCAAAACTCATGAATTTGTTTAAGACAACCTATTTTGCGTAGTCTAAACGATTAGGTTGTTGCCCTCCGTAGTCACTCGTACAAGATATTTTTGGCCCATTTTTGGGTTCCCAATGCATCAAGATGAAAATTAGATACAAAAATGTTATAATTATTCACCATGCACAACTTTTAGGCACGTCATTTGAAGTAAAACTCGTGAATTTTTTAAAGATGGGCTATTTCTCGGTAATTCGAACTATTAGGTTCTTTTAGTCCGTAGTCACCCGTAGAAGATATTTTGGAACCATTTTGGGACATACAAAACGTTAAGCCAGCAATTAGATAATAAAACATTAAACTATTCCACCGCGCACAACTTCTAAGCACATCGTTCGAAGCAAAAAATTTTAATTGATTGAAGACGACCTATTTCTTAGTTGTTCGAACTGTTAAGTTCTTGTTATATGTATTCACCCGTACAAGATATTTTTGGACCTTTTTTCTTCTTTCAATGCATTTATCGAGTAACTAGGTAAAAATATATCATAATTTTCCAACATGCGGGACTTCTAGGTGAATCGTTCAAAGCAAAACTTGTGGATTTTTTCAAGATGACCTATTTACATGTAGTTCAAATGATTAGGTTATTCTCATTCGTGGTCACCCATACAAGATATTTTCGGACCCTTTCTAGGGTTCCAATGGATCAATCAAACAATTAGGTATGAAAATGTTATAATTTTCAACCATGCACGACTTTTAGATATGCATTTCAAGCAACACTCGTTAACGTTTTTAACACGACCTAAATACTAGTAGTTCGAATTATTAGGTTCTTACCCTCCGTAGTCACACGTATAAGATATTTTTGGATCATTTAGGGGATTCCACCGCGTCAAGATAATAATTAGTTAAGAAAATGTTATACTTTTTTGAAGCAAAACTTGTGAATTTTTCAAAGATGACTTATTTCCTAATAATTTGAATTATTATTTTCTTATCATCTGTAGTCACCCGTACAAGATATTTGAGCCATTTTGGGACTTTCAGTGCATCTATCCAACAATTAGGTATGAAAATATTATAATTTTCAACTATACAGGACTTCTTGGTACGCCGTTCGAAGCAAAACTCGTGAATTTTTTCAAGACAACCTATTTCCTGTTAGTTCATACGATTGGGGTTTTCTCGTATATATTCACTCATATAAGATATTTTTTAATTATTTTGGGGTTCCAATGCGTTGAGAAAATAATTAGGTAAAAATGTCATACGCCGTTCAAAGCAAAATTCGTGAATTTTTTGAAGACGACCTATTTTTCAGTAGTTTGAATAATTAGGCTTTTTCCCTCCGTATTCGTCCGTACAAGATATATCAGACAATTTTGGGGGTTTCGATGCGTCAAGATAATAATTAGGTAAGAAAATATTATAATTTTCCACCATGTGCGACTTCTAGGCACGTCGTTCGATGTGAAGCTCGTGAATTTTTAAATATGGCCTATTTTTCACTGGTTCAAACTATTAGGTTCTTATCTTCCGTAGTCACCAGTACAAGATAATTTTGGACCTTTTTGGGACTTCCAGTGTGTCGAGCCAGTAATTAATATGATAATTTTCCACAGTGCATGTGTGGCCATCCCTCTTCCAGTCGGCACGCATGGGGGGGTCGCGCCCTTTCGAGATGCTTTGACCATCGTTAATTAGGATGGTGTCTATAGATAGAGTCGTCAGTCTATTTTGAACTAAATAGACAAAAGAAATATTGTCGCCTCGAGAGAATGAAATCAAAGGCATTGATGCTTGTGAAACCAATTAGTTCAAGGATTCGAGGACTAAGTAACAAAATGAGAAGGTGTTAGGAACCCATCCTTCCCTTCGGTCTCTTATGGGCATGTGTTGTTATTATACTTAATAAGTGTGTGCATGTATATATAAATGGAGAATGAAATTTCTCGACTCACATCATGGATAAAGGCGTAGTGAGGTCATCCTCAGGAGTGTTCCCAAAATAATATTTAAAAATATAATGCCTGCATTTGTCGTGTCACTGATCACTTATAGAAGGATGATGGAGTAAATTAGACAAAACGCAAGCATGGATTATAAATATATGTTATGAAAATAATATATGAATAAAAATCGTAGAGAACTCAAATCTCAGATTTTACCTAAGACGCCTATGTAGCCTAAAAAGGCATCAAAGTCCACATAGTTCTTAAGTAACACGGGGTGGGGTTTATCCTATAAATCCAATCGGGGAATTTTCTTATACGTGGATGTGTGGAAAAATATGTTTTAGTGTTGGTATATGTAGTGAGAAATCCCCGCTTGGAATTTACAAGCAAGCCCTCTTTTTTCTTGTTTATTATTTTTTTTTATAAAAAGTATAGTATATGCAATACTACTAATAAAAAGTTGGATATTAATAGGTGCAATCTAATAAAATGAAATGCTAAAATAAGAATTAAGTAACTAATGCGAAAATAAGAGAATTTAAAGAGAGGGTGAAAGGTTCGAACCTTCTTTTAAAGCTTTAAAGTTGATCTTGATTGTTGAAGGGCTGCTTTTGAAAGTGGATGAAGGTGGTAGGAGCAGAGATAAGGGAATTTGCCAAATTAGGTAAGGAAAGTATAGAAGTGGAATGTGTGGGAGAAATTTCAATATGGAAATCAAGCTGACTTTGAGAGAATGTTGTTGAGATCACTGAGAGGGATGTTTCTGAGGTTCCTTTTGAAATGAGCTCATGCTCTCCTTATATAGTGTCAACAGATGTCAACCGGCATTGTCCTTGACACGCCTATCGGCAGGCGACCCTAGACACATTACCGATAGGTAGGAAAATGGGTTTGCCATTTGGCAATCTCATGCATATTTTTCGAAAAAACGGTCATAAAACGCAATCAATAAGTTCAAATTGTACACGGGGCTAACCATTGGAAAGGGTATTCATATGTATTTAAGAATACATAAACCACTCCAGGATTTTAGAATTTATTGTGTTCAAATGGGGCTCAAAAGCGCCCATCGGTCTTTTAAACAAGAGTAAAACGAATCGTTCGTCCGAACCGTAAGGCCGATTTGTGTCGGGATGAACAGTTAGAAAGGTTATGTAACGATCCGGATATGATTATGATAAACCAAGTTTAAATAATGCTTATCATAAGGTATGTGTATAATGTTTTATTATAATATATAATGTTAAGTTAGTGTGTTTAGTCTACTCCTACCTTCATAACTTATGAAATATATAATTAATCACAAACACAAATTTGTGAAGTCTTGGGTAGGAATGTTCAAGTTCAGGACTAGTTTTGGACACTATGAAATGATAACTGACTTGAGGAGAAAACTATATAGTTGTAGATATATGAGTTAAGTTTGTAACACAACAAACGGTGTGTAAAACAAAGGTTCGAGGAAGGAGTTATCTGAAATTACGAACAGGGGGTAAAGTAGTCATTTAGCCTTAAATGACATTTTGTCTTATAAATGCCACATGTTATATTTTGATTGGACCAAGGGGGGTGCCCTTATGCCGACTTATAACCCTTGAATTAAGCTATTCCTTCAGCATATTTTAGCCATGGAAGAGTTTTAACCTAAAGAAAGAGAATTTTGAAGTTTGGGAAGAAGGTGTGAGGAGAAATTGAAGAAAAATTCATAGAAAATTACGTAAAAGCCCCTAAGGTAATTCCATCCATAAATCTTGTTTATTTTTTTGTATTACTGATTTAAATGATAGAAATCATTAGTTGTTTACTTAAATTCCATGTCTTGATGTGTACTTATGGATAGATGCAAGTTTAAACAAACTTGAATGTGTAAACCCTTGAAATGGCTTCATTTAGAAACCTTGTGTATTCAAACTTCCATATCTTTTTGTATAGTTACTGGAATTGATTGATTACAGTTGGAGATTGAACTATACTCATATATGTATATCATATTCAAAAATAAAGTAAAAATATAAAGAAATGAATCTTGGGTAATGGTTTGAAGTTGGGGTATGAAATCTGCCCCAAAAGAGTAAATATGCATACCATATGTTTGATGTTTTGCTTGACATAGCAAATGAACTATGAAAATTATGAAATTTTAATCTTGTATTATTCAATATGTTTTCTGAAATTGGATGAAATATCATAGAAAGTTATAATGCATAAAAATTATGAAAATTCTTGGAAGATGACTGAACGATAGAGGAGCTTATAGGGCGAATTTGCTATGTAGTAAAGAAATAGGCATATCTTGCTCTAGGAAACTTGGAATGATGTGTCGCCTTTTGGGTTGGAAACCTAATATAGTAACGATTGGATTACTAAGAATAATTAAAATAGATTTGTGCTATAATTTGAATATGTTATATATCATAACCTGAATTTAGATGGGACTTCATTTATGATGAATGACTTGAATATGATCATATTATACTTGTAAATTGAGTTATGTTCAAGTTATTCTTTGAATTGTTAATATTCTTATGATGATATTAATATTGTAAGAATGATAGGAAGAGAAGAATAACAGACTAAATAAGCTCCAGATAAAGGAAACGGGAAAGCCTATTAAAATTCGGAGGTGAATGTACTCACTGGTAAGATGTATTTATACATGATTATGGATATTATATGTTTTATTTGTCGGGTTGAGTATAAATATGAGATGCTGTGCTTATTGAGATGATTATGTATATCATATGTTGTACTTTTTGAGTTGAATATAAATATGATATGTTGTACTTATCGAATTGATTATGAATATTATAGGTTGTACTTACCGAGTTGATTATAAATATGAGATGTGGTGCTTATTGAGATGATTATGGATACTATATGTTGTACTTGACGAGTTGAGTATAAATATGAGATGTTGTACTCATTGAGATGATTATGGACGTCATATGTTGTACTTGCCGAGTTGATTATAAATATGAGATGTGGTACTTATTGAGATGATTATGGATATTATATGCTGTACTTTCTGAGTTGAGTATAAATATTAGATGTTGTACTTATTGAGATGATTATGGATGTCATATGTTGTACTTGCCGAGTTTATTATAAATATGAGATGTTGTACTTACCGAGATGATGATGGATCTTATATGTTGCACTTACCGATTTGATTATAAATATAAGATGTGGTACTTATTGAGATGACTGTGGATATTATATGATGTACTTACCGAGTTAAGTATAAATATGAGATGTTGTACTTAGTGAGATGATTATGGATGTCATATTTTGTACTTGTCAAGTTGATTATAAATATGAGATGTTGTACTTATCGAGATGATTATTGATATTATATGTTGTACTTACCGAGTTGATTATAAATATGAGATGCGGTACTTATTGAGATGATTAGGGATATTATATGTTGTACTTACCGAGTTGATTATAATTATGATATGTTGTACTTGCTGAGATGATTATGGATTTTATATGTTATATTTACCGAGTTGATTACAAATATGAGATGTTGTACTTACCAAGTTGAATATGGATATGATATGTAGTACTTATTGAGTTGATTATGGTTAGGATATGTCGTTCTTACTGAGTTGATTATGGATATGATGTTCATGTAGTATAAGAGATGTTATGGCTTATCAACAGCCAAGAGATGTTATGACTTATCAATAGCCAAGTGATGTTATGGCTTATTAACAACCAAGAGATGTTATGGCTTATCAACAACCAAGAGATGTTATGGCTTATCAACTACCAAGAGATGTTATGGCTTATCAACAGCCAAGAGATGTTGAGATGTTTTATATTGTTACATAGATACGACTTGTTGCATTTAATTTTATGCACTAGTGTAGCAGTAATGCATTCACTGAGCTATTTTGCTCATGATTCCTATGTTATATTTTTTTCAGGTAATGAAATGTCACTGCCAAATCTAGGAGGTCGGGTGGGGTTAATAAGGGATACATAAAACCATGATTTTGGTCAAATTAAAAAACGGTAATTTAATCCTACTTATCCTTTGAGCAAGTTTGAATAAGTATGATTACTTTAAAATTTTGATTTTTTTTTTAGTGTTATGGCTTCATGCAGATAGTGAAAAAGGATATTTGTGTTTATCATTTGGTTAAGGCAATTATCGTTTGACTCACTTTGACTTTCAAGCGCAATTATAAGTAACTATGTTGGGGTGTGTCAACTTTGGTATCAGAGCCAGGTTTTAGAAGTTCTGGGGGGAGGAGCGCCTAGATTTGGCAGTGGAAGTAGAAATTGTTTTGAGTCATAAGAAATTTTGCTTTATTGACTAACATTTGTTAGTTATAAATATATATTTTTGTATAGGATATGAAATGTAAGGGTATTGCATGAAAGGAAACGAGATGTTAAGGTTTATTCGGGGATAACAGCGAATACAGATATTTTTATATGAATTATTACGTTGTTTTATTTGTGGTATGGACAAACATGTCATTGAAGGAAATTTTTTAAAGACAAAATGTGGTATACGAAAATTATGAAGTATTGGAAGTAATCCCTTCTTATACTGGAATATGTAGACTTGAGTAGTGTCACTTATTAAGCCATGGTTTTGTGTGTGCCCATTTATGTGGGAGGGTGAGGTACGGGAACCCATATTCTGTCAAAAGATGAGATGGTAAATTATTTGAGTGTGAATAAAATGAAGATTCCCATGGTAAAAGTGAAGTGAGAATATTAATAGTTGTATATGTTTAGATTTAATATGTGAAATGGTCTGAAATTCAATTGCTAGTCAATATATCACAATTGATCCGAATATGGGTTCATACTGAATTATGATAAGTAGAAGGAAAGAGTAATAAGAGTTGAGAGGTACTTTTTTTAATAGTATGAGTATATGTAGTGAATATTATTTTTGGGATGTTTTGAAATGCTTATGTGAATAGCAGAGTTGAGACGGAGTGTTGAAGAGTTGGAAGTTTAAAAATATTGGAGAGCCCTTTTAAGAGTATGTGTTGTGTATGAGTATAGGAAAGATGCTAATCAAGTTTAAATATCGACAATTGGTTTGGGTGGATATTGAGTTGTATTTGTCATTGTACGTACGTGTTATCACTAAGAGTATGACATATAATGAATATGATTGACATTATACGGAATCATCAAGAAGTATGTGTAAGGATAATATGCTTTGTGAGATATCATAAGGAGATATATTAACGTATTTGTATAAGTTATTTGAAAGAAATACGACATATAATAGCTAGAGCAGTATTACGGGGTTGGTAAGTATGGTTAAAGTTTTAAGTGGTGATGGTACGTTTAACATCCTTATTTCCAAATGGATAAGATTAGTGTATTACTGATATTGCATAAGAATATCATGTTAATAAACCTTGGGATAAGATTATGATTGTAAAGTTATTGTGTTGGATAAATGACTTGTTAAGGTCATTGTATGTTTAGTTAAATAACATTCAAATGATACTGAAAAGGGGAATATAATGAGAAGTTAGATTGAGTTCATAGTGCATGACTGCATAATATACATGAAGGTGAATATGAAATATTGGTTAAGAATAAACATTGAATGAATGATTGTTCAGTTTTGATATATGAATAGTAGTGAGGATATATTTAAATTAAGAAATTGTAAGGATGATATTTAACATACTCTTAAACTTCATAAACGATACAGAAAGTAGTTAAGGTCAAACACATCTATTTGGTGTTGGAGGGAATATGAAAATGTGATGTATAATTAGCTAGTGTGAGAATATGATATTTATGATTTGAAATATTACACGATGATAAGGATAGACTATAGGAATGAAGGTAGAAAAGTAAAGAATGATATTAGGTTTGTTAAGAATATTCACTCATTGTGAATATACGACGATACAATGGATAATCTAGTATGTGTGAATGTTTGGCATACATACATAAAGGTATGAAGTAATATATGAGTTGGGTATTGGTTTTTATTAATAATAAATCATTAGACGATTATTCTTACGTGTAATGATAAAGAAACTGAAGTTATTATGAAAAAAAAATTATCGTACAACGAGGAACCGGTTGAAATTCTTAGTCGTAAGGAGAAAGTCTTTGGGAATAAAGTTTGTTCCGTAGTTAAAGTTTTGTGTATGATCCATAAAATTAAATAAGCAAGTTGGTAAAGGGAAGATATAATGAGAAAAATAGTATCCCCAATTGTTTGATAAGTGAAATTTATCCTAAATTTCGGGGACGAAATTTTCTAAGGGGGGAGGTTGTGACGATCCGGATATGATTATGATAAACCAAGTTTAAATCATGCTTATCGTATGGGATGGGGATAATGTTTTATTAAAATATATAATGTTAATTTAGTGTGTTTAGTCTAATCCTACCTTCATAACATATGAAATATTGAATTAATCACAAACACAAATGTGTGAAGTCTTCGGTAGGAATGTTCAAGTTCAGGACTAGTTTTGGCCACTATAATATGATAACTGACTTGAGGAGAAAACCATATACTTGTAGATATATGAGTTAAGTTTGTAACAAAATAAACGGTGTGTATAACAAAGGTCCGAGGAAGGAGTTATGCTGAAATTACGAACAGGGGGTAAAGTAGTCATTTAGCCTTAAATGATATTTTGTCGTATAGATGACACATATTATATTTTGATCGGACCAAGGGGGCGTGCACTTATGCCGACTTATAACCCTTGAATTAAGCTATTCCTTCAGAATATTTCAGCCATGGAATAGTTTTAACCTAAGGAAAGAGAATTTTGAAGTTTAGGAAGAAGGTGTGAGGAGAAATTGAAAAAAATTTCATAGAAAATTACGTAAAGTCCCCTAAGGTAATTCCATCCATAAATATTGTTTATTTTTGTGAATTACTGATTTAAATGATATAAATCATCATTTGTTTACTTAAATTCCATGTCTTGATGCGTACTTACGGATAGATGCAAATTTAAACAAACTTGAATGTGTAAACCCTTGAAATGGCTTCATTTAGAAACCTTGTGTATTCAAACTTCCATATATTTTTGTATACTTACTGGAACTGATTGATTCCAATTGGAGATTAAACTATACTCATATATGTATATCATATCCTAAACTAAAGTAAAAATATAAAGAAATGAATCTTGGGTGATGGTTTGAAGTTCATGTTTGAAATCTGCCCCAAAAGAGTAAATATGCATACCTTATGTTTGATGTTTTGCTTTACATAGCAAATGAACTCTGAAAATTATGAAATTTTAATCTTTATATGTTCAATATTTTTTATGAAATTGGATGAAATGTCATAGAAAGTTATAATGTATAAAAATTATGAAAATTCTTGGAAGATGACTGAATGATAGAGGAGCCTATAGGTCGGATTTGCTATGTAGTAAAGAAATAAGCATATCTTGCTCTAGGAAACTTGGAATGATGTGTCATATTTTCGGTTGGAAACCTAATATAGTAAGGATTGGATCACCAAGAATAATTAAAATAGGTTTGGGCTATAATTTGAATATGTTAGATATCATAACCTGAATCTTGATGGCACTTCATTTACGATGCATGACTTGAATATAATCATATTATACTTATAAATTGAGTTATGTTCAAGTTATTCTTTGAATTGTAAATATTCTTATGATGATATTAATATTCTAAGAATGATAGGAAGAGAAGAAGAACATACTAAACAAGCTCCTGATAAAGGAAAAGGGAAAGCCTATTAAAATTCCGAGGTGAGTGTACTCACTGGTAAGATGTATTGATGCATGATTATGGATATTATATGTTGTATTTGTCGGGTTGAGTATAAATATGAGATGTTGTGCTGATTGAGATGATTATGTATATCATATGTTGTACTTTACGAGTTGAATATAAATATGATATGTTGTACTTATCGAGATGGTTTTGGATATTATAGGTTGTACTTACCGAGTTGATTATAAATATGAGATGTGGTACTTATTGAGATAATTATGGATATTATATGTTGTACTTGTCGAGTTGAGTATAAATATGAGATATTTTACTCATTGAGATGATTATGGACGTCATATATTGTACTTGCCGAGTTGATTATAAATATGAGATGTTGTACTTATCGAGATGATTATGGATATTATATGTTGTACTTATCAAGTTGATTATAAATATGAGATGTGGTACTTATTGAGATGATTATGGATATTATATGTTGTACTTGCCGAGTTGAGTATAAATATTAGATGTTGTACTTATTAAGATGATTATGGATGTCATATGTTGTGCTTGCCGAGTTTATTATAAATATGAGATGTTGTACTTATCGAGATGATTATGGATACTATATGTTGCACTTACCTAGTTGATTATAAATATGAGATGTGGTACTTATTGAGATGACTATGGATATTATATGTTGTATTTGCCGAGTTGAGTATAAATATGAGATGTTGTACTTAGTGAGATGATTATGGATGTCATATATTGTACTTGTCGAGTTAATTATAAATATGAGATGTTGTACTTATCGAGATGATTATGGATATTATATGTTGTACTTATCGAGTTGATAATAAATATGAGATGTGGTACTTATTGAGATGATTATGGATATTATATGTTGTACTTAACGAGTTGATTATAATTATGATATGTTGTACTTGCTGAGATGATTATGGATTTTATATGTTATACTTACCAAGTTGATTACAAATATGAGATGTCGTACTTACCAAGTTGAATATGGATATGATATGTTGTACTTATTGAGTTGATTATAGTTAGGATATGTCGTACTTACTTAGTTGATTATGGATATGATGTTCATGTAGTATAAGAGATGTTATGGCTTATCAACAGGCAAGAAATGTTATGACTTATCAATAGCCAAGAGATGTTATGGCTTATTAACTATCAAAAGATGTTTTGGCTTATCAACTGCCAAGAGATGTTATGGCTTATCAACAACCAAGAGATGTTATGGCTTATTAGCAACTAAGAGATGTTATGGCTTATCAACAACTAAGAGATGTTATGTATTATTAACAACCAAGAAATGTTATAGCTTATCAACCGCCAAGAGATGTTATGGCTTATCAACAGCCAAGAGATGTTATGGCTTATTAACATCCAAGAGATATTGAGATATTGTTATATAGATACGACTTATTGCATTTAATTTTATGCAATAGTGTAGTAGTAATGCATTCACTGAGCTATTTTGCTCACGATTCATATGTTATGTTTTTTCTCAGGTAATGAAATATCACTGCCAAATCTAGGAGGTCGGTTGGGGTTAGCAAGGGATGCATAAAATCATGATTTTGGTAAAATTAATAGGGGTAATTTAATCCTTCTTATCCTTTGAGCAAGTTTGAATAAGTACAACTACTTTAAAATTTTGAATTTTTTTTTAGTGTTATGGCTTTATGCAGATACTGAAAAAGGATACTTGTGTTTATTATTTGGTTAAATCAATTATGCTTTGAATCACTTTGAATTTTAAATGCAATTATAAGTAACTGGGTTGGGTGTGTCAGGTTATACAGGGCCCTTTAATGTTCTCGAGATCTTTGTTCAGTGCGGAGAGATGACTAGGGTCAAATGGGGCCCGAAAGCGCCCGGTGACCCTTCGGAATAAAATGAATCGCTCGTCTGTACCGTAAATCTGATTCACGCATGGATAATACTGTTGGATTGGGAATTCAAAGAGCTTCGAGGATCCAAAGATCTTCGCTCAAATTGAAGAGTTGGCTAGAGCCAAATAGAGCCCGAGAGCACCCAGTGGCCTCTAAATCAGTTTTTGGGGGAAAGTGGTTCGCTTGTTCAAACCGTAAGGCCGATTCACGCATGGAATTTATCTTTATAAAAAGTATTTAGGGCCTTTTGAAGATACAATGAGCTTTATCACAGGTAAGAAAGTTAATCGACAGTCAAACGGGGCTCGGGAGATCCCGCTGGCCTCCAAATCAATACTCGAAGTATGGCTTAGGTTTTATGATGAAAGAGTAAGTGTTAGGTGTTAAGAATGCAAACATATGCAAGCAATCAAGTCTACACATGCTGAGTCATCTATTAAAAAAAGAGTTAAAAGGAGCTACCAAGTCTTGTGGATGAATCCAATAAGTACGCTAACAACTACTGCCTCCAATTCGTAGTGCCCTAATATTTATCTTATGCAGCCTATTTTTAATAAGTCCAAGCGCATATCTCCAGCAATTACTTATTTCTTAGTTTATTAGTTTAGTCTCTGTATATAAAAACAGTAGCATGCGCCGTCTTTTTCATCAATGAGAACAATTCCTTCTCTGTTCTGCATTCTTCATTTATTTATCAACTGTTTTATCCAGACCTTTAAATCTCCATAAGATTAAAAACCCTTCATGGTATCATAAAAGTAAAGATCTAGTGAGTAATCTCGATCCTGTTATTTCATTTCTCCGGCTGCGGTAGCCACCCTTTTTTGCTACCATCAATCGGATACACAACTTTAGCCTATTCATCTTACCCACCCCTCCATTCCACAAATAAATTGAGTCCCAAAAATATTCAGTGCATATATACAACATAGAAAGAGAGTTATGTGCAACTATTCAAGATTGATAAGGCTGCCCAGTTGTGTGAAGAATCGAAAATGTAATTGAGACTTCAGAGAATGTTCTTAAAATGAGAGAAAAGAAGCATGAGACTACAAATTCATATTTCGACAATGAGAAGAAAAGGATGGCTAAGGAAGCAGGTAGGTTTTTGAGAAAAAAATGATTTGAAAATCATTTCGATACCCAATTAAGAGAACGTGTTTTAAAAGGAGTTGGACCAAACTCTAATTTGTCGAATTCGGCCCATTTGTGTTGTGTGATCTGACATAATATTGGATCAAAGTTTTTAAATATACTCTTACCAATAAGAGTATACACTGTGTCCTTTTTATCTAAATAATACGTGGTTGTCTTTGTCAAAATTTTTGAAGAAACTAATATGGCTATTCACTTAACATTTTTGTTTTAAAAAATAAAAACTTTATTTTTAGGAACTTGACCTACGTTGAATATATGATCATTACTATGTTCATATATTCCATAAATTGAATAGGCCTCTGAATCCATCGTGATCAAGCCTCCTTTAAAAAAAATCATAGAGCCTCTGAATCTATTGTGATCAAGCTCATTTTGGCCCAAGAGTCCCATTACAGGTGTCGGTCCAGCCAAAACACATAATTCAGCCTCTGAATTAATTTTGATCAAGCTAATTATGGTCTACGAAACCTTATATTTTCTCTTTTCCGAAGATGAATATGGCGCCTTTGCGTTTACCGCGACGAAAATGATATGAGTTATGTTTATTCTCAAAAATCATGGCGTCAGTAGTGATCTTTTCACTCGATTTGATAGCACTCATCATCAGCTTCTCTAAAATTTCAAAATTTACGGTTCAAGCTTGGTGTTTGACTTTTACACACCCTTCGCTTGAGGGGGAATGTTAAGAATGCAAACATATGCAAGCAAGCAAGTCTACACATGCCGAGTCAGCTATTAAAAAAGGAGCTAAAAGGAGCAACCAAATCTTGTGGATGAATCCAATAAGTAAGCTAACAACTACTGCCTCTAATTCGTAGTGCCCCAACAGTTAGCTTATGCAACCTATTTTGAATAAGTCCAAGCGCATATCTTGGTATAACACCATCAATTACCTATTTCTTAGTTTATTAGTTTAGTCTGTGTATAAAAACAGTAGCATGCGTTTTTATCAATGAAAACAATTCCTTATTTGTTCTGTATTCTTCATTTATTTATCAACTGTTTTATTCAGACCTTTAAATCTCCATAAGATTTAAAACTCTTCAGACCTAAGGAGATGCTTAGGGGACCCTAAAATATGGTGTATATAAATCCCCTCGACGGGTGTGCTTGGAACAAGTGAAGGCCATAGAATAGACACCACATTGACGTTGGGAGAGAGATACTGTTTAAAGTCAATCATGCGAACTAAAAGGATGAGAGTAACCGGTTCAGAGGGTCGAGGTTGGTTATAAGGACCTAACATTGTGCTGGGGATAATCGATTATGCGAATGAGGTCGATTCTGAGGACCTAAGATTGCGGGGACCGATTCTGCGGGTCGAGGTCGTTTCTGAGGACCTAAGATTACAGGGACCATAATTATGTAAACACGTGATTAACACAAGCGTTGAGGTTATATGCGCCCAAAGTTCATGAAGAGTCCAAGTCACAGGCCACGCATTCATCACTTGGAACGGGATATGTCTGAACTCTTAGGGATAACTATTGACGAAGCTTGTTGGGAATCTCCCCGATGAATGTAAACATCTTCCCTCATGAGGGGGCATGTGAGATTATATTATCGAAGAGTACTACAATTACAGTTGACCATTCTCCAAAGTAATAAAGTGCAAACCCTAAAGCCCGTGGGCATAGTCTCTTTAACGAACCATGTATATCTTATGTTGTGTGCGTGATTTCATTACTCTCGTTTATATTTAGTCTTATTTGGCTAGTGTGCGTTGGGCATTTTCACATGTATAAAATTACCACCTACAATGACCATGCTTGTATTACTTGGTTATATCTGTCATTTACGAATACATTATATATATATATATATATATATATATATATATATATATATATATATATATATATATATATATATATATACAGACACACACACACACACACACACATGTCTATGGCGGGTATAAATGGCGAGCCCCTGGTTCAATCGTACAAACTAAATTTGTGGACCTATAAGGCTATAACACCATGAAGTTGTTGATTCGTATCAAATATTGCATATTTTCGCCTGTTATCTTTATTCATTCTAGCAATCTTACGGTCCTTAATGCCTATATTTATGCTCATTAACCAGACAACCTTGGATTTGGAGATATACACGTTTTGCAAGGGTTAATTGTGATTTTGTAGGTATTGGAACTCTAAAAGTGAGGATCCATTGCATTTCGGAGACGTTTCGTCGCCGGACGCTACTTCAAGGGCATTTTAGTCAATTCAAATTTCTTATCTGGCTCATGGAAATTCTACAGATGCGTAGTTCGTTGAGTTTTCGTTTGGAGTTCGAACGAAGAAGATATGCCCGTTTCCGTTGTTAGACTTTTCCCCCTCATCATGGACCAAGGATTACAGAAAACAGAGTACCGGTCGACCGCGTTCCTGTGACCGGTCGACCGCGGTTTGGTGTTTTACCGTGGGAAGGAGACAGTGGGATTTTGCCTGAAGGACCGGTCGACCGGTCCCCTGGACACGGTCGACCGCGGATGCCAGATATTTTGGGATATTTTTTTTCTTTTACTTTTCCTTTATTTTCTTTCCCACTTACTATTTAAACCAAATTTGGGTTTATAATTCAGATGTAGTAGTTTAGAATAGATTTTAGAGAGTTGTAGGTTGGGGTTTGGGGGATTTGAGAGTTCTTCTTCTTCCTCTCTTGGATTGACACCCTTTAGGGTTTGTAATTGGTACTTTCATCTTCCCTCTCCATTTAATAAGTTGTATTTCATTATTTCTTGCTTTGTAGTGTAACTTACATGCTTTCTAATTTAGGTTTACATGCTTTGATTACTTGCTTTCTAGTGTAGATTTACCGCATTTCTTTATCGCGTTTATTTACCACGTTTTTACGATGCTTTCTAGTTAATTTAAATTAGGTTGTGCTTGAATTGAACTCACTTGAGTTGACGCGTTGCTTGGCTTTGGTGATGGTGTTTACGGGTTTATTTCGGGTGCGTTGTCCTTGTTATTGTGCTTAGGAGATTTGACGGGGCATATCATGTATGTCCCGTGCTTACGACCTTTCATGCGCAATTTTTTGGATATTTGTTGACGCCAAAATCATATTAGGCTTTTATGAGAATTTAGGGGCGTGATAACCCTTGGTTCAATTAACTGTCGAAACGATACGCATTCTAAATGACTCGTCGACCCATGTATCCATTTTATATAAATTAACTCGGATGAGGGATATTCGACGCAACCTATAGTTTTACCGCTTTGTTAATCTAGTTTCAATACACTCGCCTGAATTAATCATTTCCCTTTATGCATCTTTTTCTTTTTAGTTTGTAATCATCTTTTACACTTTTATTTCAGAATATTAAATCTCATACATTCTAGCATCTCGTCTCAGTGGATATTTTCGATACCCGACACCCGTTGAGTGTAGTTGTAATTTAGGTTTTTGTATAGTTTAGGTGAGCCGAATTCAAAATGACTGGCGCGTAGGTGACTCTCGCACCGCGGCAAAACCCTGTCTATCAAATGGCGCCGTTGTCGGGGATGAGTTTGTTTTAGACTTTATTTGATTTAGTATTTCATAGTATTTTCTTTCTATTTTTATTATTTGCTAATATTTTGCAAGACTTTCACATTTGAGCACTGAGAAACGCTCGAATTTTTCCCGCGCGCACCTACTTTGTGGAATCCGCCACTTTGAGCCATTTTTGGGGTAAGCATGTCTTATTCCAATTCTTTCGGTAATCATTGTTATAATTCTCAAAATTATCGCAAACCTATGACTTTCGATCAATACTTAGAATCCCAAAGTATAACAAATTCAAATATGACTTTGGATGAGTATAACGAAAGTCAAAACTTAGGTTATTGGAATTTTGATGATGATGATGATGATTTTGGGCCTTTACCTCCTTATAATAGGAATTTTGAAAATATTTCGAATAGTTTTCAAAATTCCTATAATAATGAGTTTCCGTTTAAGTCCGATGGTAATTTTTAAAGTTCCCATTTTTATGGATCCACACCTCGACCTATGACATTCGGTGAGGACTTGCGTATGTATGAAAATGAGAAAATTGAAAATCGTTATCGGGAAGAAAATCATTGTTGGGAACATGAGTTGGATTTATTATTTGAGTCCGAAGACGATTTTGCTTCCGACACTTTCGAAGTCGAGGAATGTTTTGAACCAAATGAGGTACTTGTGCCTACTTTGGAACAATCCATTCTAAACTTTTCCCATCTCGTAATAGATATTGAAAGTGAGGATGAAAATGACGTAATATCTATTTGCAATGAAATGATTTCTTCTTTGGCCCCTAAAGAAGAACATTTCATTGAAAATGATATTATTTCCTTTGAAACTCAATCTTCATATGATGATGATTCATCTCATGAGTCTGAATTTCTTCCATCCCCATTTTCATTCTCTATTACCACACCGTCATAAGTACCCGATGATTCGGTTTCAGACTTTAATGTTTTAAACCTTTTTGCCGATGAGGAGTACTTACTTGAGTCGCCCTCCACAATTGTATCTTTGCCTTCGTGTGCGCCACCTCCCATTCCAATTTCAAAATCATTGGGAGGATATTCAGCTTTTCTTGGTTGCCACATGTTTTTGTCACCCGTTCAATCCAAACCCCCCATCGTCCCTCCAAAAATTTTAATTGGCGATGGTTCCTTTCTTCCGCCTTACACATGCCTTCCGTTGTTCAAACGGAATTCATATTTTTCGGAAGGCATGCTTGTATGTGAGGGTACACCGTTTATCCTCCAAAGTCAAATCATTTTTACGGTGGACCTTCAGCTATTTAGACTTCTAGTGTACAGTTAGTGTGAAGCCTAAATAGTAGGTTGTATATAGTTAGCTTTTTATTCTTTCTTTCTTTATTTTTTCTTTCCTTTTTAATTTAGTCTAGTGTTATTAGTTAAATTTTTGTTATTTGTTTTTGCTATGCTCGGTACTAACTTTTTTTGTAGATGCTTTGGACTTGTTCTTATGGGGATCGCTCCAATTTTAGGTAATATCGCTATTTTCCTCTCTTTGACTTGGTTCTTAATTTACATTGAGGACAATGTCAAGTTTTAAGTTAGGGGGTGTGGGATATTCTATCCATTTCTTTAGTTAGTCCATGTTTTTGCTCACATATTAGTTACTTAGTATGCTTTTCTTAAAAAAATTGAAAATTTCAAAAAGATTCTCTTTCTTTTTTCTTCTTTTTTGGGTTTTTTGCCCTTGTTTCCGATGATAAATTTCAATAATTGCCCGATCCAATAGACAATCCAATGATGCATGTTATCGATTTTAGAAGTTGTTAGACTTTATTCTCGATTATTAACATTATGAATAAATTCATGAATTAAACTTTAATCCCATGAGCACATGCACTTTTATTGTTCTATTGATTTGGTTTAAGATTTTTATAACTCGGTAATCTTTTGTTGCATTGTATATACTTACACCGAGTAAGCTTTGTACCTTTCATCGTTTGTGAGTGTATACACTATTCTTTTCTCAGTGAAAACGTTGAATTCGTTGGTAATCTCACTATTCTTTCATTTGTTCGTTCATTAATTGAGTTCATACTTGAAATGTGTTACTTGATCATGATTTTCATATATTGTTTTGATTCGAGAATTGCGTAAACTTTGTGAAATGATCATAGGCCCTCTTTGTTATATCATCCATTTTAGCCTTGACCTCACCCTTATATGTTTACCCTCGTTAACCCCTTTGAGCCTAAATATAGCCTTTCGTTTCATAACCTTAATCCCATAACCAACTCTAGATTGGAGTTTTAAACCATATATACACCTTCCACACCTTTGTTTGGAATGATACTTGGGGTTGAATGATGTTGGTTGCAATTTAGGCATATGAGAGTTTGATAAGTAAAGAAAAGAGATATGTGAAAAAAGTGAAGAAAAAGAGAAAACAAAAAGCAAAAGAAAACAAAAGAGAAAAATGAGAAAAAGAAGAAAAGAAAAGAAAGATAAAGTTGTAAATGTTGTATAGTGTTCAATAAGCTTTGATTACTCTCCCCAATGATATATCTAATGCTCTTTTGGAACTTTTTTTTTTCCAATTTTGATATGGCCCACATCTTCCCATTATCTCGAGTTTTCATCCCGAACACTTTGAATCCATACATACATTCCTTCATTTTGCACCCTAGCCTAGCCTACATTACAACCCTATTAAAGTCCTATGTGATCTTAGGTGCATGTAATTCAAAAGTCATAATAGATTTGATAATCTGTGAAAATGCATTTTGCCTCTTTTAGTGGGCGGTATCTTTCATTGAGATTATAGTTTTTCATTTTATATATAGCGTTCTTCATTTGTGACATGTGTGCGGCCTAGTTTCCATTTATATTTACTCTTTATGCCCGCATGTTCCGTGTGCTACCTCCCTGTTTCGAGTGAATTTGCTTGATGAGTGTAATGCCCGTGAGGATTGAATGTATGCTTACTTTAACGTTTATCCGGTTTATATAAGTTTTTCACAAAATCACACTTTGCATGTGCTCGCTCCCCTCCCACATTTTAAGGTTTCAATTCTATTAGGTGCATTCTATAATGTTAATGATTCGAACTTTTGTTTGAATCTGTTCAATTTGCTAATAATGCGTATGAAATCTTTTTCGCCATTGTTGGGCTTGTCACATGTTTGTTTGGGCTTGTTTTGATGAAATCATGTGATGTTTGTGTGTACCATCCCTGAAAACCCTCACGAGATGACACTCGTCCACTAGGGTAACCTAGGGGTTTAACGGCTTATTGCATATGCTAAATGCAATCGTGCTCCCTACGAAAGTGGCATTTATATTTCGATGCATATATATCACTATACTCACCCGTTGAGTGTAGTCATAATTTAGGTTTTTGTATAGTTCAGGTGAGCCAAATTCAAAATGACCGGCGCATAGGTGACTCTCGCGCCGCGGCACAACCCTGTCTATCAGTTGTACTTTAAAAAAACAACCCACAAAAAAATGTACCAATATTTTACTTTTCGAAACGGCACAAAAAAGTAAAACTTTAAAGCTAATTTATATATTTTTAACTATATGATGGGAGCAACCACGCCTTTTAATTGGAAAGAACCAAAAAACATACACATTCCACCTATTATATTTTAAGCTAATTAAAATTTAAATGGCAACACAGTACAATATGTTACATCAATAAAAACAATGGTTGAAATTAGAACAAATTTAAATAGATTTATGGAAAGATTCTTTGCTCTCGTGGCAATAACAATTTTTGGCAAAGAAATTCTAATAGGAACAAAATTAAAATAAAGAAAATTAGAAAATGAAAAGTTGCCAAACGTTCGCCGAGTTCATACATTCAATTGTTCTTTAAGTACACATTAAGATCCATATTTAATGACCAAAACTAGTATATCTTTTTAGGACTACAAATTTGTACTGTTAACCCTTTAACATAAACCACCCCTCGTATGCATTGTGACTAAAATATGTCGAGCATGAAAATAAAACCTATACTCTTAAAACTTTTACACGTGCAGTTCATTGGTCAACAAAATTTCCACCAAATAAAAAATAAAAAATAAAATTAAATATGGTGAAAATGGCAATAACTCCACAAACATAAAGTTAAGAAAGTTGAATTTCTAACATGTGTAATGTGATGAGATCATGGGATTAATAAAAAAACAGATAATAATACCCATATGAGAATGTATAAATTCTCAAGATATCTAAAAGTCAATCACAAAGGCTTACAATAAAAGTCCTACCGTTAAAAAAAAATATTGGCTACAATTGAAATGGAAAGACCCCATAAATTGACGTAAACGATACATAATTCAATATTTATTATAAATACTATTTACAAAGCCTGTCAATCTTCCAACACATGCATGATAATATGAGGTCAATAATAGCAATCGAAGACCATTTAATATAATCTCTTGATGAACTCGTAATAATAAAAAAAAAATTAGAAAGAGAAAGGCTTATTTTGGCACCAGTTTCCACTAATAGAATTTAATGGTTTCTCGGTAGATGCTCGATATAAATATATGTAATCCAAGGCACTATTCTTTACATAATCAAAACACACACGGTAGAGCAACATCAAAATATCAAACCTCATCCTCCGTGAATCACGAATAGTTGTAATCGAACGACACATATTAAGACTCAAACAAATAGTTCTTCAACAACTAAATTAAAATAAATAAATTAAATGACGCGGTTTATGTCGGCAATGGATCGTGTCTCCTTTCTCATGCCCAAATCTTCATACTTGTACCAATATATCAATGAAAAATCAAGATCTCAAATCATCCGGAAGGACCTGACTGGCGGCACCACTAAACACTACCACAATAAATCTGCTGCTAATAACAAACGATAATAAAAACATGTATCAATGATAGCTAAATTCTTTTTCAGCCAATAAAGGGAATAAAAAAATAATATAGATCTTGAAATATACTTATTACATTGAAGACTTTCACAAACATATTACAGAAATTATGAGAATGAAAAAATTAACTACGAAAGAAAACTGAGTTTTGCACTGTAAAGAGGAATATAGCTTCACTTTATATGGTATATTTGTATATATGACAACCTAATGATTTGTTGATAAGAGAATGAATATGCATAGGTTTCAGATTTTGTGAAGATAGCCATTTCGTATTCTTTACACTACCTCTTATTCATAATTTCAGATTTTGTATATATGCTTATTCATAATTTCAAACCAACAAAAAATTGATTTAAATATGTGAAAAAATATTTTACCATGATCGAAAGTATTTTACCCCCAACCAAACAGACCCTTAATTGGAAAGTATTTTCACCTATCTGTAATTATAAAGTATGTTTGCATAGAATTTTAAATAAGTTCACATGCTAAAATTCAATCTACATGTCTAATTTTAAAGAAAAAGTATTGGGTGGGTCAAAGCAAGGAGAGTTTGAAGAGAAGAAATCATCCAAGCTTGCCCAAGCAGATTTTATGCACTTGCTTTCTTTGTTTAACAAGGTATTAATTCATTTTTCTTAAGTTGAAGAGTGTCCCTTTTCTCCCTTCTTTTTTAGTCTACTTTTAATTTAATTTTGGAGATTCTATTTGTTTTTTGAGTTTACTTGTATTGGAATATTTTATTATCTTTTTTTGAAAGGGTTTATTATCTTTTGTTATTGTAATTTGTCATACACCTTATGGAGCAAGACTACAATGGCCTCCTACATAAATTATTAGGTTAATCACAAAGACTTTCCCTAAGTTTTATGATTATTACACATCTCTCCTTGATTTTTCCATGCAGTGACCTTTCGTATGTTTTATTGTTTTCCCCACTTGACGACATGTTTTAGCGATTTTACAATGGTAATGTATCTTAAAGGTTCAAGAATTTTCCTTATGCAATTTAACTGAAAAATAATATTTGAAAAATAGAAGAGGGGGACGTATCTTAAAGGTTGAAGAATCTTCCTTATGCAGTTTAACTTAAAAATAATATATATATATATATATATATATATATATATATATATATATATATATATATATATATATATATATATATATATATATAAAAGGATGAAGATGGGAGTTGACTGTTACAGCAGCAATTAAAAGAAGATGGAAGATTAGGAGATCAAAGGTCTGACTGTAACATAAGGTTTCCAAATTACATTTTCATAAAAAAAAGGGTGTTTGATTGGCATGCATATTTTTTTAATGAGAATACTTCATTTTGCCCATTTTTACTTGGTATTATTTGATTGCATACAAATATTTTTGGTATCAAACTTTTGGAATAAAAAATTCAAGAGAAAAATATCATTTATCATAACTAATCAACTATTAATTATTTTGTGAGACCCTCTTCATCTTTTATAGTAGACCAAAGTAGATCAAAATATTTAGTGAGACCCTCTCATCTTTTAGAGTAGACCAAAATATCATTTATCATAAATAATTCACTATTAATTATTTTTCTCTTATTTTTAAAGGTCTACGCTAGCGACACCTCTCACCATCCCACCCTCCACTGTCAGAGCTTCGGTAGTTGAAAGTGGCGGTGGTGTGTGCCACTAGCGCAAACCTTTAAAAAAAAGTAATGAGTAGAGCCATTGACACTCCTTCAAAATACTCTAGTGCCCCATCTTGTTATCAAATAGAAGAAAAAGACTACAATAACCTTATGATCATGTTAACTCTCTCCCTTACTTCACCTTACAGACACGGTATACAGAATCGTGTACATCACAATATCTATGCTGCCAAGACATCATGTGTTGATATAATATATTTTTTGTGTTAACTCATGGAAATATATCCATGATCTATTCATAAAACTGCGGTGCGAAAAAGATCGCTATATCACTGATGAAGAGTTTTCTATCTTAATGCCCCCATAAACAATGTAAAAATGCAGTTTGTCTTTAATAAAAAACATTAATAAAAAACTTTAATCAATCGAGCCACTAAACTATTATTGAATTACAACTACTTGACCCTTTTCGACAAACAACTGTTAAAACTCAACGACACACACACACACACACACACACACACACACACACACACACACACACACACACACACACACATATATATATATATAGGAAGAGGTTCTCTAGTGAACCTTAAAATTGAACTTTTTAATAAACCGTAACAAAAAGAAGACCTAACAATCCATTAATTTTAATTCCTATGTTGTAATTGGTTCGTGACAACGACAACGAATATGTATGTCGATCGATCCCCCCTCCCCCAACCCCAACACCCCCATGGCAGCCTTGCTGCCATAAGACTACCATGGTGATGGTGGTGATTAGGGTTGGGGGTGGGGAAGGGGGGCGAGGAGGGGCGGGGATCGATAGATAAGCGTGTTCGTTGTCGCTGGCGCGGATCAATTACAACATAGGAATTAAAATTAAGGGGTTGTTTGGTGTTTTTTATTAAGGTTCATTCAAAAGTTCGATTTTTAGGTTCACTAGAGAACCTCTCCATATATATATATATATATATATATATATATATATATATATATATTGGTAAAGGATACTGTAGCGCAATGGGTCTATAGATGGATTTATTTTATTGAAATAGCAAATAATTTTTTGACCTAATTGTTTTATGGATTCTAGACATTTCAAGGTACTGCTAAAACACATTCAACTCAAAATGAATTTTTTCGCTATTTTCAAAAATTGAGTAAAAAAACTATCAATTTTTATGTTAGTTTTTCTTACGTTTCTTTTACCCAATTTTTTGAAGTAGCCAAAAAAATCATTTTGAGCTGAATTATTTTCTAAGTGTGCCCTAAAATGCCTAGAAATCATAAAAAATAAAGTCAAAATATAGCGCGATATGATTTGATTTTTTTTACCTAATACCAACAAATTTCATTTATCTAACACGAACACGACCTTATTAAAATACGCATGACACGAGACACTTTTTTTTCTAAGACAAACACGAGCTAATTGAAACGCGAGATGTCGTAATTGTATTGTTTTTACCTAACCAGAAACATTAACCAATTCAAACACGACACAATCTTTTTTATTTTACCTAACACTAACATGACTCAATTAAAACACGACAAAACATTATTTTTTCACCCAACACGAGAGCAAAACATTTTGTTTGGATCATATTTATGTTAGGTTAAAAAAATATTTCGTGTTGTGTCGAGTTTTAATTGGGTCATTGTTGTATGTGAAAATTACTCTCATACGTGGACCAATGAAAAACAAACACTTGTCCTCCTATGTGGCCACTCAACTATCTTGGTCGGCTTCAGAGACACTTATTCGGCTAGAATTTCGGCCAACACCAAGAACGTGAACCATAAAAAATGGCAAAGGTTACTTAGGTGGAATAACGACCATCACTGAATACCAAGAGTCTCATTTATTGTATACAGATGTAAGTGCCTGGAAATATAAATGCATTTCGTCTCTTGGGTTCCTAACCAGTATAAATGCACATTCTCCCTTAGCTCAATGGACCAATCCAACCAAGCACAAGCACACCCCATACTAAGCTATTGTAATCACCTGAAATAATATCAACAGTGGACGTAGGCTCTTCTTATAGCTGAACCATTTTAAAAACCCTATTTTTTTATGTGTTCACCTGACTTGTTTATCTCTATTTATCTGTGATTATAAATTCGGACCCATCCATTTTTAGACATCAATAATTTGGCATCATCTGTGGTAACGACTATTGTCATCGTTCTCTACCTCTTTGATTTCTTTTGTTCATTTTGGAAGTTCTTTGAAGAATGACAATAGTTGCTAAGAACAACATTGCTACTGCAGGTAATAACCCAGATCCATCTGCTCCCCCTTGTATGGAAAATCTTAAGGGAGTTTTTCTCAACCTAGCTAAGGTACAGGAAGCCATGCAGGAGTCAGTTAGGCAATTGGCTCGCAAGTTACAAGACAAGTCCACCAATGAACCTTCTAGGAGGGACATGCCACCTTCGCCAACCAAGAATGAGAGAAATCATCGCTCCAGGTCTTCTCGGGACATATCATACCATCTTAGAGCAACATCATCAATCCTATAAACGGATTACTACGATGGCTGATTTTTCTCTAACGAGCGGTAAAGCGGTCGAGTGTGTTGGAGTAGTTGAGTAGGGCATTTGCCATTGATCGTTTGGGTTCCCGAGAATCCATAGGCCATCACAAAGAACATGATCAACATCGCGAGCATAGAGAGAGATCTATGAGGTCTAGGGATATCATGAGAGGCTCTGTGCATGTCGAGTAGACTTCTCAGGAAGAGAGATCAGCACATGTGTATGGTTAAAACACCAAAGATGCTTCAGCCAAGTCTAAAAAAGAGGAACATTCCTGGACAGGATCTATGCAATGACTTGAAGATCAACTAGGAGAAATGGCAAAACCCAAGAATCCTTTGCAAAGAAGTTTTGTAAATTGATTACCTTTTATTTAGGCTATTGTGGACTACCCCACACCTTCTAAATTCAAGCCACCGGTTGCTACTCCCAAGTTTGATGGGAAGACTAATCCAGTCCTTCATATTGAGTAATATCAAGCTACTGCTGGTATCTATTATATCCTCGACGAGATGCGTTGTAGGACTTTCTCTAGTTCCATCACAAGCCCAACCCAGACATGGTACAATAATCTTCGCAGGGGTAAATTTATAGTTTCCATCAGTTAGCCGAGATATTTATTGATAACTTATGTTTTAGGGCTAAGCCAATCAAAAGTGTTACTCATCTCTTGATTGTGCTTCAAAAAATTGGAAAAAGTACTCGGGAGTACATTACACGCTTCAATAATGAGAAAATAGAGGTGGTAGATTACGAAGAGAAGACCACCATTGCAACACTAATAAGTGGATTACTCGAAAAGGATCTCTACTACGCTCTAGTAAAGAATCCTCCTAAAGATATGACAAAGTTGATGGCATAGGGTGGGAAGATTATGAACGTCGAGGAAGCTATGTCTGTTAAAAAAACTCTGAGTGTGAAAATCGAAAGCTAGAAGACTTCGACCAATAAAGATAAAAAAGATAAGAAGATTGACAAAATGGAAAAGTATGACGAGTACACTTATCTCACCAAGGGTATCCGTCACATATTGGAGGAGTTCAGGTATATCAAAGATTTAAACTGGCCTAAAAAGCTAAAGTCACCTCCTAATAGGGGAGATAAATCCAAATATTATGATCTTCATAAAGATCATGGGCACACTATTGATAATTGCATTGCCCTAAATAATGAAATGGATAATCTTATTCGGCGAGGAAAATTAACTAAATTTATTGATCAAAATGATGGCCGAGACACCAGAAGAAGATTTGAGTCATTTGGCCGAGAAAGGGATGACACGAAAAAAGCATGCAATAACAGTTATTAGGATGATCCGGACCTGCTGAAGAAACCTGAGGAGCCTGAAGTGGAGGTAGGAATGATATCTTTTAGCTATTATTTTATTGCAGGGGAAAATGCTGGCGAAGGAGATGAGATTACCGAGAGAAAAGATTATTTGAAGGAAGCCAAATTTTACCTTACTATAAGATATATTGACATGTCCGAATGTACTGCTGTTCAACCTTGGAAAGTCAACAAGGACAGATTAGTGATCGATTTCTCCAAGAATGATTTGAGCGGAGTACTTTATCCTCATGGTGATCCACTAGTAATCACTTGCAGAGTTTATCATAGTAGAGTAATAAGAATCCTAGTAGATAATGAGAGTGTTAAAGACGTCATGTTATACAACTTTTTTCACGGCCTAGGGAAAGTAAGTTAGAACCTCATCACAGGCCTCTTATAAATTTCTCAAGAGAAAGAGTGTATCACTTAGGAATAATCACGATGGATGTATTGGTCGACACTTGGCCGGTAAGCAAAAAGGAAAGGATTTATTTCTTTAAACTAGACATAAATATCCCTTCAACTTACAACATAATTCTCGACAGAGTGGTAATGAAGCAGTTATAGGTAGTATCGTCTATTGTGCATCAACGCATGAAGTTTCCTACGAATTATGGAGTCGCTATAGAGAACAACAACCAAATAAAAGCGAGAAAATGCTATTACACCTCAGTTGACCAATAAGAAGTAAAAAATAACACTACTACCTATCATATCGACACTCTGGATCCTCGGGAAAAAGAAGATCTAGTGAAGTGATAGGCTATGGAGACGATAGAGACTATTGTGCTTGATGATGAGAAGCCAAAAAGGACTACTCAAATTAGTTCAAGATTAACCCCTTTCCTCAAGTAGGAATTGATTACATTCCTAAAAAAATGAAGAATGTGTTCACCTGGAGACATGAGAAAATGCCAGGGATTAATCCTAATTTCATCTGCCACGAGCTTAACATTTACAAGGACTCAAAGACGATCAAGCAAAAATGCAAAGTTTTCAATCCCGAAAAGAATATGGCAATCTAGGAAGAAGTGGAATAATTACAGAGAGCCCAATTTATAGAAGATGTCAAGTATCCCAATTGATTGGCTAATGTGGTGATGGTAAAAAAAGAACAATGACGAGTGGAACATGTGTGTAGAATTCCTCGACCTCAACAAAGCATGCCCAAATGATCATTTTCCTTTACCAAGAATTGATCAGTTAGTAGATGCAACTGCAGGCCATGAGTTGCTTAGTTTCATGGATGCTTACTCTGGGTATAATCATATTAAAAGGAAGCTATAAGACAAGGAGAGCACTTCATTTATCACCGACTGAGGAACATATTGCTACAACGTTATGCCCCTTGGGATGAAAAATGACGGAGCAACATATCAAAGGTTGGTGAATAAAGTATTTAAAGAATAGATAGATAAAAATATAGAAGTGTATGTGGATGACATTCTCACTGAGAGCAAGGTTGCCACTGACCACATAAAAGACTCAGGTCAAACATTTAAACAGCTGGAAAAGCATTAAAAGATTCTTAACCCAACCAAGTGTATATTTGGGGTACATGAAAGAATGTTCTTAGGATATATTATGAATTAGAGGGGAATTGAAGCCAAACCTGACAAAATAAAGGATTTAATGTCGATGTAGTCCACTACCAGAAAGAAGGACACACAAAAATTAACTAAAAGAATGGCAACTCTCAATCGTTTTGTGTTCCGAGCAATATATAAATGTCTTCCATTCTTTAAGGTGCTTAAAAAGAGCTTTGAGTGGAATGACAAGTGCGAGAACACTTTTCTGGAGCTGTTGAAGTATTTGGGATATCCACCACTCCTTTCCCGACCAGTTTTGGGACGAAAGTTGCATCTAAACTTGGTTGTTTCAAAGTCAGCTATTAGCTCGATTTTGATTCGACTAGAGGGAGGAGTTCAAAAATCGGTGTAATACACCAGCAAAGCCTTCTAAGGAGCATAATTCAGGTATCTATGATTAGAGAAGATGGCACATGCATTTATTGAAGCCTTTATAAGAATGAGACCATACTTGCAGGCCCACACTATTGTGGTATACATTAACTTACCTATTCGATAAGCTTTGCGCAAACCCAAAAAGCCAGGAAGGTTAATGTCTTGGTTAGTTGAACTTAGGGAATATGAGATTGTTTGTGAGCCAAGAACTGTATTAAAATGGCAAGCGATGGCAGACTTCATTGCAGAGTTCACATATGCAAAGGTGCCAAATTATCTAAGTTTTCCTGCTGAACATACTTCTTCGAAAGATAGCTCATCTCAAAAGCAAACTGAGATTACCTTCGACCAACTAAAATTATCGGCTACTCGGGAAAGAGCTCAATGATTGGCTGAACAAAGCAAGAAGATATTCAATCATGAATTGCTATTAAAGGAAGACTTCAACAATGACATTCTAATCTGGAAATTATTTATAGAAGGATCTTCGTGTGCCACCGGCAGTGGAGCTGAACTTATTATCAACACTCTAAATGATTTAGATGTGTAATATGCTTTGTAATTTTAGTTTTAATCTTCCAACAATAAAGTCGAGTACGAGGAGTTTATTACAGGGTTAGAACTAGCTTCATTACTAAGTACCGAGAAGGTGATAGCCTCAGTGATTCTAAACTCATTATCAATCATAGCTTCAGATATATAGAGTTAAATGAGAAACAATGGTAATATATTTGAATAAGACTATAGAGGTTATCTATTTTTATCCTGCAGTCAATAAGGTCCAAATTCCAAGAGTGGAGAATTCTCGGGCAGATGCCCGATCTCGGCTAGCCTCAGCGACTCAGATGGAGCTCAGGCGAACCATTTCAGTAGAAATTATCAACCATAGAAGCAGTGATGTGGAAGGTGCCAGTATAATCGATGTAGAATTAGGTCCTTCTTCGATGAATCCGATCAATGATTACATTAAGAGAGTCTTATTACTAGTCGACCAAAGAGAAACTAGGAAGATGAGATACAAAGCAACTAGTTATGTTTTAGAAAAGATAATTCTATATAGAAAGGGGTATACTGTCTCTCAACTTCGTTGTGTTCATCCAACCGAAGTAAATTATTTGATCAAGGAAGTACATGAAGCCTCATGTGGATCTCATTCAGCTGGTCGATCACTAGTATAAGGAATTACCATGGAGGACTACTATCGGTCGATGATGAAGGCGTATTGTGTTTGTTTCGCCAGAACGTGTGATAAATGCCAAAAAATTACTACTATCCATTGAAGACCAGGGGCTACCCTAACTCCCATCACTTCTCCCTGGCCATTTTCTATTTGAAGAATAGACTTGATCGGTCCATTATCGACCACCAAAGGAAGATTCAAGTATTTGGTTATAGCAATGGACTACTTCACCGAATGGGTGGAGGCTGAACCTTTGGTTGATATGCCTTATCAAAGGGTTTTCCAATTTATATGGGAATAGATCATATGTCGTTATGGGATGCCTTATGCTATCCTCACCGACCATAGTACCTAGTTTTATAATGCTGGACTTGAGAAATATTGCATTCGATATGGAATTTAAAAGCTTCATTCAGCATCTGGACATCCATAGTGTAATGGTTAGACATAAATTACTAACAAGACTCTGCTTGACGGATTGAAAAAAATGTTAGATGATGATAAAGGAAATTGGATCAATGAACTGCACATCGTCCTTTGGGCTTATAAGAATACACTAATAACGACAACAGGGGAGACTCCATACATGCTCGCTTTTGGTATCGGAGAAGTGTTACCAGTTGAAATAGGTCCGCCGACTCATATAATCCTGAATTTTGACTCCATTAAAAGTGATCTCATGATGCTACTAGATCTGGACATGGTTGAAGAAGTCAGAGAGGATGCTACAATTCGGATGACTGCTTATCAACAAAGAACTGCTAGGTTATATAACCGAAGGGTCAAGCCGACCAACTTAAAGAATGGAAATCTGGTACTTAAGAAGGTCATCCAAAAGAGCAACAAGTTGGAACCAAATTGACAGGGTCCATACCGTATCTCTATAGTTATCTAACCAATAACATATAGCTTTGAAATGCTGGAGGGAGAAGAATTTAAGAATCCATGGAATGCGAATCACATTCGCAAATATTATCAATAATTTTGTTTAAATGTAGTCCATTATTTAATTTAATGAAGTTGAAATTTTCTACCAATTATTCTTACTTTTTATGTTTTTTGCCGAAATATGGTGATATGATGCCACTAGTACTTTTCTAATTCAAACTTTTTCAAATTAAAAAACGTTTAGTTTAATTTTTTTTTGTTTGGAAGTCTTTCTAATTCAAACTTTTCCAACTTTCGAAAATTTTAATTTTTTCCAACTTCGAATTAGTTTAGTTTGGAAGTCTTTCTAATCCAAAGTTTTCCAACTTCATAAAATTTCAAACTTTTCCAACTTTAAAAACGTTTAGTTTGGGAGTATTTATAACTTCTCGTATGATTTCATCTTCGACAAATCAAGAACAAGAAGTCAGTAAAACTTAATGTATAAACACAAGAAGTTTTTTTCGGCTGGATTAAACACTGGAATAAATATACATTCCTAACACACTTGGTCGCTAATGATAACTAATGCAAAAACCTGGTTTAACAAAACTACTAACAGTTTTATGTAAGTGTATTAATAGAATCTAAGGCATTATGAATCAGGTTCAACATTGGACTAAGCACTTATCATTTAAGCAACATTACTTAGTCGGTAAGCTAATTAACTAATCCAAGGATAGATTACCTAATCGGCAAACTCATTAAAACTAATCCCAAGCTTAAGTAAGGACGAAAATGTATGACACACATGCATATTGAGAAATAAGTTTATTTTATCCCCATCACTTTGCGTTGAAATATAGAAAGCAAATGTAATACCCTGTATTTTTATGAGTTTTAATTTTGGGAATTTATTAAATTTAATTAGAGATATTAATTTAATATTAATCCGGAAAATCATTTAAATACTTACTAGCGTGATGAGAGTTAGTAATTATTGGAATTGTGTTGTAAATTACTTTATGGGTAAAGTAAGAGGTGTAATTGTATTTAGTAAAATTATCACGAGAATCTAATTTGATAATTTTTGATAATTTTGGAAATTTATCGGGACGCGCTTGTGTCATGTCGGGATTAAATTCGAACAATTAAAAGTGAATAAATTATAAGTCACCCGTATGGTTATTTTGAGTGTGTCTATCCGAAAGGGTCGAGATAGTCAAAATAATGCGCCCGGAGGTTTAGTTTGGGTCTCGGGGAATTTCTACGCCTAATTAACACCCCGGGAGGGCGTTTCAGACATTTTACATTTTTGGGCATGAAAGCCCACGAAATTTCTAAGAGTATATCAGATAATAGGAGTTGTCTTCTAGGGTTAGAACAACCAAGAACCTAAGATGTCCATTGGAAGGGAAGAGGAGAAGCTTTCCAAGGAGTTCAAGGCCAAGAACTCCACCGTTTGCATCGCCGTCGCTGCCAAACTTTGGATCGCGCCACGAGGATCACAACCACACCAATCTTGCCACACCAAGCTTAGGTGGGAGTTGCAGGCCTCTTTCTTAGACGACCTCATTATCTATTCCACTTATAGTTTTATATTATCCTGTTGGGCATGTGTCGCCCTTTCCATTATGCAGTTGGTTTTATCAGAAATTGTGATTCATTTATTTCCAGTATTTATACTTTGGGATTGTTACTGTCAGGATGTTTTTCCTTGAAGTTTTAATGTTGGAGTTATTTAGTTGAATGCTTAAATTGCTTGGATTAAATTTTTAGTCCAGTTGTGGTGTGATTTTTATACCGTGGATTATGAAAGGATTTAAATATTTGTTTTAAATTAAATTTGGAAATTGATGTCTTAAAATGGTTTTTGTCACTTAGCTTAATTATTTAGGGTGTTTAATTTGAAAAGTTATTTTGTGACAGTGATGCTAAGAGTGAACCAACCATTCACCTTGGTTATAATTTAATAAAGGACTGATCACCCGGTATTTAATTAGGCGGGTTGTCACAGGTGGTATCAGAGCATTAGGTTCTAGTGTCCTTTAGGATCTATACGGCTTATTTTTGCTTTGAGGTAGCATTCTTGCTATAGAGCCCTATTTTTAGGATTGTTGTATTCTTGCTTTTATGATTACGTCTTCAGCTATTTGAGATTTGATAATAACTGTAGACTTATAAAATTTCATAACGTTTCAGATGCCTCCAAGCCGCGCACCCAAGGATAGGCGTGCCCAGGCCGAGCAGCCAACAGCTCCGGCTCAGGGAACGATGAACGCCACAGAGGTAGCCACTATCGTTGCTCAGGCGGTGAATGCCGCGTTGGCAGTAGTGCAACAGGATCCACCCCAGTTTCAGGCAGTGGCGCCAGTACCGACACAGCTTCCTTCTGCATGGGAGCGAGTTAGGGATGCCTTCCAGAAGGTGCATCCCCCAGAGTTTGCGGGTAGTTCGGATATCATTATAGCTAGCCAATGGAAGAAAGATATCCAGAGGCATCTGAGCATGTACGAGTGCACAAACGTGCAAAAATAGTTGTTAGCTTCCTTCAAGCTGGTGGGAGCCACTTTGCATTGGTGGGAATCCACCACTACATTGGAGGAGAGGGATATTATCACTATTCAGTAATTTTGGGTGCGGTTTAACAACAAATACTTTCCATCCGCCGTGCAGACTGAGATGAGGCGGAAGTTACTGAATTTGAAACAAGAGAATTCGACTGTTGTTGAGTACGAAGAGGAGTTCACAAGGCTTCTCACTATAGTGCCAGATAAGGCACCCACTGAGGGGAAGAAGATACTGTTATTTATGGACGGGTTGGCTTGGAGGATTCGTTAACACCTCATAGGCAATCTGTCACTGAGTACCTACACAGACGTACTCAATGCTGCTTTATTACACTGCCAGGATCACCGCTTCAATCTGCAGGGAAGCAAACGAACAGGAGAGTCCAGCCAGCAGGGCAGGACAAGGGGTAATGGTACTAGTGGAGCACCGACATCCCAGGGGCAAACTCATCAATATGAAAAGAGTTCCCATCAGGGGGACCCTGCCAAGCGGTTCCGATCAGGTGACTCCAGGCAGGGAGTTGGGGGATTTAGGCAGGGCCAGTTTAATCAGTAGGGCCAACAGGGCCAATATCGTCAGCCGCAGGGCCATCAGGGTCAATAGCATTTTCAGCAGGGCCAACAGCGGGGTGGTAACGGCCAACAGGGCCATAATCAGCAGGGACAAAGGGGAGGAAATTTCGGGGGCCGATGCTTCGGGTGTGGTAAAAATGGCCACAGGCGCCATGATTATCCAGAGGAAGATAGTGCCCCCCAGCAGCAGGGTGCCCGTAATGAGCCACAGAGGCCACTTTTTCCAGCTTCCCTCCCAGCACTAGCTCAGGCACCAGCCCTACCAGCAGCTCCAGTGCAGCAGGGGCAGTTACATTACGAACATGTCTATAACGTCCACTAGGCAGCATCTCCACAAGCGCCACCCGCGATTGAGGGTACGTTTCCTATCCATGGTACTATGGGTCGGGTTTGATTTGATACTGGGGTGACACACTGTTTTATATCTACTCACTTTGCGAAGGCCTTAGGGTTATTAGCCACAGCAGAGAGCACTGTGACATGCGTAGACTCACCACTGGAAAATGGATCGTTAATTTTCTTTATATGATGGGGTGTGGGAGTAGAGATTGGTAACTTAATCTTACCAACAAACATGTTAGTCTTAGATATACATGAGCGCGACGTTATCATTGGCATGGATTGGCTCGCAGCATACCGAGCCATGATAGATTATTTCGGTGGGAGTATTGTCTTTGCCATTCCGGGGCAGGAGATGTTTGTAGTGGCGATGCCTCGCCCAGAGGGAGGCTCTACCACTCATTTGTATTACATAGAGGAGGATACCTCTAAGGAGGTCATGATTCCCTTAGACTCGATCCCAGTTGTTCGTGAGTATTCTGATGTATTTCAGGAGATACCAGGCTTACCCCCCAGTCGAGAGATAGATTTTGTCATAGATTTCTTATCGGATACTCAATCGATAGCACGCGCTCCATACCGTATGGCTCCGGTGGAAATGCGAGAGTTATGAGATCATATAGAGCAGCTGTTAGGTCAGGGCTTCATTCGTAGGAGTACCTCACCATGGGGCGCTCCAATTTTGTTTATAAAGAAGAGAGATGGCTCACTTAGGCTATGTGTGGACTACCGGGAGCTGAATAAGGTCACGATACGAAATAAATATTCGTTGCCTCGAATCGATGATATGTTCGACCAACTGAGGGGAGAAACTTTCTTTTCGAAGATAGATTTGAGGTCAGGATACCATCAGCTACAGATTAGGGAGCAGGATGTTTCGAAGACTGCTTTCTTGATGAGATATGGGTACTATGAGTTCAGAGTGATGCCATTTGAACTCACAAATGCTCCAGTCGTGGTCATGGAATTGATGAACCGAGTGTTCAGAGAGTTCTTAGATCAGTTTTCCATCATCTTCATAGACGACATCTTGATATATTCACATACAGAGGAAGAGCATGCTGAGCACTTCAAGTAGGTTCTTCAGACTCTACGAGAGCATCAGCTGTATGATAAGTACGAGAAGTACGAATTCTGGTTACGGGAAGTGCAATTCTTGGGACATGTTGTTTCTGAAATGGGGATAGCGGTTGACCCGAGTAAAATGTCAACAGTGAGGGAGTGGGGACAGCCCACGACACCGACATAAGTACGTAGTTTCTTAGGGTTAGCCGAGTACTACATGAGATTCATTCAAGGGTTCTCCAAGATAGAGGGTCCATTGACGAACCTGACTCGCAAGGGATAGCGGGTCCGTTGACGAACCTGACTCACAAGGGGGTACCATATGTTTGGGATAATACTTATCAATTGGCTTTTGATGAACTGAAAGACAAGCTGATTTTGGCACCAGTCCTTGCTTTACCCAAGCCAGGCGTGGAGTATCTGGTTTACACCGATGCCTCCTTATGGGGACTCGGGGTAGTACTTTAGCAGGAAGAGAAGGCTATAGATTTTGCCTCCCGCAAGCTTAAGCCGCACGAGGGGAATTACCCCACTCACGACCTAGAGTTAGCATCGGTCGTCTTTGCTTTGAGGATATGGAGACACTATTTATTGGGGGAAAAATTCCGTTTGTTCACAGACCATAAGTCACTGCAGTACCTGTTCACTCAGCGAGAGCTGAATATGCGTTAGCGCAGGTGGTTAGAGTTTGTGAAGGACTATCAGTTCGACATACAGTACCATCCCGGGAAGGCCAATGTGGTTACTGATGCGTTGAGCCGCAGACCGGTAGACGATGTAGCAAATGTCTAAAAAGCAAAGCGAAAAGAGTTGGGTCACCAGGATGTGGTAGCCCGTTTCTTCATATCTGTCATGACGGTGACACCCGAGATTGTTACAAGGGTAATACAGGCACAGACTTCAGACTCATTTTTCCAGGAGCAAATTGTACGACTTTTAGCCGAGGGTACTGTGTCCTATTCAATTAGTTTCGATATAGGTTTAAGGTTTAATGGGAGATTGGTGGTCCCAGAAGCGGCAGACTTACGTCATGCAGTGATGACCCAGTCTCACGGGTCCCGATTTGCGGTGCATCCTGGGGGAGATAAGATGTACCAGGATATGAAACGGAAATACTGGTGGAGTGGGATGAAGAAGGATATTGTTGAGTTCATGTCCAAGTGTTCTACTTGCCAGATGGTAAAGGTGGACCACCAGAAATCGTCGGGATTGCTTCAGCCGTTGGAAATACCCACGTGGAAGTGGGAAAGTATTTCCATGGATTTTATTACTGGGTTGCTTACATCATAGCGGAGCCACGACTCCATCTGGGTGATAGTGGACCGTTTGACCAAGGTGGCTCATTTTCTGTCGGTACGGACAGACTATACCATGGGCCAATATGCTCAGTTGTTCATTGCTAAGATTGTTAGACTACACGGGGTGCCCTGGATATTGTGTCAGATAGAGACAAGATTTTCGTGTCGCATTTCTGGGAGAGTTTTCAGGAGGCCATGGGTACAGGGTTGAGGTTGAATTCAGCTTATCACCCACAGACAGATGGACAAACAGATCGTACCAATCAAATGTTGGAGGATATGCTACGCATGTGTGTCCTTGATTTTGGGGGAGGTTGGGAGCCACATCTTCCACTGGTGGATTTTGCTTATAATAACTCTTATCAATTCACGATTGGCATGGCTCCGTTTGAGGCATTGTATGGTAGGCCTTGTTGTTCTCTCAATTGTTGGTTAAAGGTGGGGGACAACAAGTTTCTCAGACCAGAAGTGATTCAGGAAACCTCCGCTAGAATTGAGATTATCAGGATTCGCATTCGGGTAGCCCAGGACAGGCAGAAAAGCTACGCCGATGCAAAACGGTTCTTCCAAGAACTTAATGTTGGGGACCAAGTATTACTATGTGTATCTCCTATGAAAGGAGTGATGGGGTTTGGAAAGAAAGGGAAACTGGCCCCGAGGTACGTGGGACCATTTCCCATTATCGAGAGGATTGGGCCGGTAGCATACAGATTGGGACTACCAGAGCATTTACACCGCATTCACGATGTATTCCACATCTCGTCGTTGAGACGATACCTTCAGGATGACATGACCCACACCCACATCGCGATTGAGGAGATTGACTTACAGCTTGGTAGCTCTTACGAGGAGAGGCCAGTGGCTATTCTAGACCATAGCGAAAGGAAAATGAGGTCGAAAGTAGTCCCACTTGTACGGGTTCAGTGGGAGCATCATAACGTGGAGGAATCCACTTGGGAGCATGAGGCAGACATGCGTGAGAAGTACCCAGAGTTATTCTTACCAGGTACACCTTATTTTTTTCGAATTTCGGGACGAAATTTCGTTATTAGGGGGGAAGTATGTAATACCCCTTATTTTTATGAGTTTTAATTTTGGGGATTTATTAAATTTAATTAGAGATATTAATTTAATATTAATCTAGAAAATCATTTAAATACTTACTAGCGTGATAAGAGTTAGTAATTATTGGAATTGTGTTGTAAATTACTTTATGGGTAAAGTAAGAGGTGTAACTGTATTTAGTAAAATTATCACGAGAATCTAATTTGATAATTTTTGATAATTTTGAAAATTTATCGGGACGCGCTTGTATCGTGTCGGGATTAAATTCGAACTATTAAAAGTGAATAAATTATAAGTCACCCGTATGGTCATTTTGAGTGCGTCAATGTGTCCGGAAGGGATGAGATAGTCAAAATAATGTACCCGGGGGTTTAGTTTGGGTCTCGTAGAATTTCTAGGCCTAATTAACTCCCCGGGAGGGCGTTTTAGACATTTTACATTTTTGGGCATTAAAACCCACGAAAATTCTAAGAGTATATCTGATAATAGGAGTTGTCTTCTAGGGTTAGAACAACCAAAAACCTAAGACGGCCATTGGAAGGGAAGAGGAGAAGCTTTCTAAGGAGTTCAAGGCCAAGAACTCCACCGTTTGCATCGCCGTCGCTGCCAAACTTTGGATCGCGCCACGAGGATCGCAACCACACCAATCTTGTCCACTAATCTGAACCAAGAATTCCCAGGCAAGTATCTATCTTGCTCTAATTCAGTTAATGCTTCAATGATGTTAGTCTAGGGTTGATTAGGACTAGTTTTCATGAAAGAAAGCATGTATGGGAGACTCTAATTTGCATGTTGTAGAGGTAAAGGACATATTCTGGAAATCAAATACACATGTAGAGGTTGAACCATGAAATTGCAATAAATTAGGAGTATGAAATCTGGGAAAATAATGGGAAGAAACTAAACAAAGAAAATATTAGGGTTCTTGATATTTTTATGGATTGTGCCCCTTTCAATTCGTTATACATGATGAAAAATTGCATGTCTTACGTAGAATACTACTTATTTGAGGATATAACACTTGTAATATAAATTGTTAAGAGTTAGGAAGTCAAATATATTGGTTTGGATGATTTTTGAAGAAGAAGCCCGTAACTGGAAATTTTGCAATTTCGTCATACCTGCTTGATCGATCGATCGAACCAGGAGCATCGATCGATCGACGCATCGATTGATCGAGCACCTTCCATCGATCGATCGACCCCTCCTGAAAAACTCAAATTCTCGTTTTTAAATAGGTTGTTCCAACTTAAATGAATAGAAATCCTTGGACATTATTGTAAGAACATTTTGGGATATAAAGAAGACCAGTAGGACTTTATTAAAATGGAACCTTTAATGTAAGAAGAGAATTACATTTAATGAAGGTGTTTTACCCCTAAAGAATAATGGGAACGTGTGTCTAAAAGATGAAATTCATAAGAAGTTACGTCGCAATATAAAAGAGTACCTACTGAAATTACATTTAGGAATATTGGATTTCACAAGAGTTACGAAGTAAGTTGGGAATAATCCCAAATAAGAATAAGGGAGACAAACCGGATAACCTAGTAAGGTGCAATAAGAATAAATATCATAAGTATGGGTCGTGGGTGTACCTAAATTAGAAATGGAAATTGTAGAATACATATATGACTGTGTTTGTGCATATACTATATACGTGTAAAAATCATGCCCACGCTACTTGCTATCACTGAGGTTACTGCGCTGGGACAGTCTTATCTCGATGGGACCTTTATGGGGGATATTAACTTGTACCCTAAAACATAGAAATCCTTGGTACAGGCTATCGGATCAATAGTTCGACGGTCCTAAGAGACGTGATGGTATGTGCTGACCTCTTAGTGACTTGGAACTATGCTTCGCCTCAATTTGTATGTGTTTTGTGTTAATACAGTTCGAGAGTGATTTCGAAGTAGTATTTCCCTTAGTACGAGTGATACGGGGACTTGATAGCAAAGTATGCCAACACCATAAATGTATGTGGGGTGCCGATTGTAAATATATATTATATATATATAAACTTGAAATTTGGGAATTATCTACTGTGACTAAAGGTAGGTAAGTAATGAATAATTATTTCAACTTCGATATAAGTGTTTGAAAAGTTTGAGGCAATACTGAAAAACTTTATAATCAAATGAGGCTTATGTAAGAACTTTGCTTTTTTTAAAAATTTATTTCCTTAACACTAGAAATTATCGGCTCGAGATCTTGTGAGTAACTTAAGATAAGCTAAACTATTGGGATTAGTAGTGCGGTAGGTGTGCACATTATAAGAGAGGTGAGAATTTCTCAAGAGAGTGCCGCACACTAATATGATTGTTGCATTAGTCTGTAAGCATTTTAAATACTTGCTAAACTAAATTTTAAACTGTTTTACAACTGGGCTCTGACCCGTTTTCTATTTTCTCTTCTCTCTTGTATATATGTATATATTACAGGTGCCCAGCCACAGGGGCGTCTTGCATAGGATCTTTTGGAAGGAACGTGCTGCAGCTTAGGTGGGAGTTGCAGGCCTCTTTCTTAGACGACCTCATTATCGATTCCACTTATAGTTTTATATTATCCAGTTGGGCATGTGTCGCCCTTTCCATTATGCACTTGATTTTATCAGAAATTGTGATTCATTTATTTCCAGTATTTATACTTTGGGATTGTTACCGTCAGGATGTTTTTCCTTGAAGCTTTAATGTTGGAGTTATTTAGTTGAATGCTTAAATTGCTTGGATTAAATTTTGAGTCCAGTTGTGGTGTGATTTTTATACCGTGGATTATGAAAGGATTTAAATATTTGTTTTAAATTAAATTTGGAAATTGATGTCTTAAAATGGTTTTTGTCACTTAGCTTAATTATTTAGGGTGTTTAATTTGAAAAGTTATTTTGCGACATTGATGCTAAGAGTGAACCAACCATTCACCTTGGTTATAATTTAATAAAGGACTGATCACCCGGTATTTAATTAGGCAGGGTGTCAGAGCAAACAAAAAGAAATACAATCATATCCTATAGGGTGTTTTCCTTCAACTTTGCTCATCTCAGCAGGAGTCTCATTAGGGGTGCTCGGTAAAGTTGTAGATCTAAAATCCCTCATTCTTGTACGATTTTTATTGCTCGTCCTATCCATTAAATATTGGGGTCGAACATATTCATCCTATCCTTCAAGTCCATAACCTCCAATATATTTTTTAACCAATCTTCTAGGAATGGCATCAGTTGGAATCCAATTAACATCAATTTTGAAAGATGGATCGGGATAATCCAACATTCCTTGATCATTCCAGTAAAATTTATTACCCCTGGGTACCTTCAATAGACCCAACAAGTTCAACCAACCCCATTTATACCCATTCGACCTAGCCTACTCCATGTGTTTGTCCAAATAAGTTAAGGCTTCATCATACCCATCCACCTGGACAACCATGGGTTGCTTGTGAAAGTGAAAGTTAGTCGATCCACTCTATTTTAAAGTTTTTTAATGGCCTTATCCTTCTCGTGTAGTAAAGCGGCTTGGTCGGCTAATGTCTTCTTAGTTCTTTTTTCATCTACTGTTAGTCGAGTAACCATGACTTGCCTAGAAAACTAGTGAGATTTGGTTTTCTTCTTCTTCTTCAGGCTCTCCATCACTTTTAACAGGATAACATTATCCATTTCCAAGAAGGACACTCCTTCATTTGACCTAGTATTGGCTGACTTCTTCAGACTGTCAAAATCATTCCTCAAGGCATTATTTTCTTTCTCTAAGAGTGCAGTAACCTCCCGAGCATTTTCAATTTATTTATTTAACACTATCTCATTCTTATTCAAAGAATAAGTAATTTCTTGCACCTTCTTGTCAAACCCCCAAGCTTTGCTCAAGGCCTTGTATATAACTTCATAATCACAATGAAGCAACGCTAGAGAGAGTTTATGGTCTTCTTACAGTTGTTTAATCATTTTACAATAGGCAAGATTGTTAGCCGCTGCTCTATCCAGAAGACAGTAAAGATGGACATAAACATCTTTCACTTGGTCAAAAAAACCTGAGCAGAGCAACCCCACAAAATCTTCTTCAGTTAAAGGCACATGACCAGCCTTAAGAAGACTCTTGCATCACCTCAATAGGTCGGATTCATCAGAAACTATAATATCTTTTCTAACATCAAATTGGAAATTTACAAGCATAAGTATATGAACCCGACCAAGGAAGACAAACAATATTTATCAAATAAGCAATCAACATCAAAGAAAAGTTGTGAGCCCTACTAAGTAAGACAAACAATATTGATCAAACAAGAAATAAACATCAAAGAAAAGTTAGAAAGACTGAACAAAACCATTTATTTCATTGATAAGTCAGTGGTTACATAGATGATTCCAATACAAAGGAACAAATGGAAAAATACACAAGAGAAAAATAAAAAAACTAGTTGAAAGGAGTTAAACCTTCTACTTGTTTTTGTCTTGGTCTCGGTCAGCAGGTGGAAGGTCAGTAGTATCTGTATGCACACTGGAATATTCCCCATAACCCTCCTCCTCCTCAAAGTTCTTGTAGCTCTCCCTAGGTCGTTTTTCCTTCCCCTTACTCTGGGGAAGTCTCGGTGCTTGTGTGCACCGTTAGAGGGATAAAAGAAGACGATATCGCGCCCTTTTCTAGAAGGAGATCTTCGGTCGTCATCAATGTGGGGTGATGTAAAGAGATAGAGCCGTCAGCCTATTTTGAGCAAAAAAGTAGTCGCCTCGAGAGAACGGCATCAAAATCAAATCGATGCTTACGAAACCAATGGTTCAAAGATTCGAGGGCTAAGTTACAGAATGAGAAGGTGTTAGGCACCCATTTCATACTTATGGTCTCTCATGGGAATGTGTTATTATTCTCCTTGAAAATCTCCGTGAAGTGTGTGCGCAAGTGTATATAAGTGGAGAATGGAATTCCTCAGCTCACGCCATGGAAAATAGCGGAGTGAGATCATCCATAGGAATGTTCCCAAAATAATAATAAAAAATAAAATGTGTGCGCTTATCGAGATATCGATCGTTATGGTGAAACGATGATATATGTTAGATAAAGTGAGAATAAAAATCACAAATACAATATATAGAAATAATATATGAATAAAAAATATGCAAGGATGACTCGAGTCTCGAGTTTTGACCCTAGAGTTTACGTAGCCTAAAAAGGCATCAAAGTCCATGTAGTTCGCATGCAATATAAGATTGGGGTTATCCCATAAATCCAACCGAAGATTTTATTTAGATATGTATGTGTAGCAAAAGGATATTTTGATTTGAGAAAATGTGATGAGGAATAACGTTTGGAATTTATGAGTAAAACCCTCTTTTTCTTATTTTTTTTTTATAGAAAATATGTTATGTGCAATACTACTGATAAAAATTCAGATTATTAATATGTATGGAGTAAGAAGGATGAAGTATTAAAGTAAAGATTACATAACTTATGTGAAAATAAAGAAATTTAAAAGAGAGAGAATAAATTTAAACCTTCTTTGAAGACTTGAAGATTGGTCTTCATTGTTAAAGAGGATGACCTCGCAAGTGGTTGGAGGTTGTAAGAGGAGAGGAAAGGGAATTGTTCTAAAATGGGTGTGAAAGTGATGGAAATAAAAAATTGGGAGAGGTTTCAAATAAGGAAACTTTGCAGACTTTAGAAGAATGTTCCTGAGATCACTGAAGTTGATGATCCGGAGGTTCCTCTCAAAGTGATATCATGCTCTCCTTATATAGGGTCAATGGTGTGCCGATCGACATTGTCCTTAACCTGCCTATCGACAGGATTCTCCAGACACACTGCCGATATGCAGGGAAATGGGTTTGCCATTCGGTAATCTCATCCAAATTTCTCAAACAATGGTCGTAAAATGCAATCCCTAATCCCGAATCACACACGGGATATACTATTGGAAAGAGTATTCAGATCCATTTAATAATCCATTGGGAGGATCCCGAGATAAGGAGTTGAATTTATTCAAATGGGGATTGGAAGCTCCCCATGGTCTTTTAGAAATGAGATTCTCAGAGGAAAATGGATCGTTCGTCCGAATCGTAAGGCAAATTTGTGAACGATGGACCGTTGGAAAAGGTATTCGGATACCGTATAAGAATCACTTAGTCTTGTTCGGTTTAGAGAGTTGACCTAGGTCAAATGGGGACCAAAAATGCTTATTGACCCTTTAGAGTAAAATGTGTCATTCGTCAGTACCATAAGGCTAATTCACACACGGCGCGGACCGTTGGAAAGGCGATTTTGAGCTTTTACTCAGGCGAGGAAGTTTATTGGGGTCAAAACAGGGTCCGAGATTGCTCGGTAGCTTCTAGATCGATTTTTGATAGTAAAATGGATTGTTTGTCTGAACCGTGAGTCTGAATCGTGCATAAGGCGGACCATTGAAAAGGGGTTTCAGAGCCCCTCGAAGATTCATTGATCTTTTGCTCTGAAAAGAAAGTTGATCGGAGTCAGACAGGGTTCAGGAGTAGGGGTGGGCACTGTCCGGTTCGGGTTTTGCGCATTTTTTGGACCGGACCGAATATTCGGTCCTCAATTTTTTTGGACCGATACCGGACCGATTAATTCGGTTAACCTACTAATTTGGTCTAGGCTTTTTTCGGTCCGGTTCGGTCAGGGGTAAAATTCGGTCCTGACACTATTTTATATATATATACATTTTATGAATGTTTTTATCTATTTTTCTCACAAATATATATACAAAAAAATAATACTCAAAACTCCAAGTGATATTTACATGGGTTTTTTAACCCAAATAAAAAAATGTCTATACATATATAAAATATTCCAAATTAAATTCATAAGTTATATACATTAATCCAAAAACTATACATAAGAAACAAAATAACATTATTTTTATTATATATATATTGGAATCGGTCCGGTCCAAATCGGTCTTTTAATATAGTGGACCACGGACCGGACCGGTTTAATCGGTTTTTAGTTTTTGTGGACCGATTTTTCGACCGGTTTTAAAATAGCCTTAATTTTCGGTTCGACCCGATTCGATCTAATCGGTCCATTTGGGTCGGTCTTTTTTTTGTACACCCCTATTCAGGAGTTCCCAGTGGCCTCAAAATCAGTACTCAGAGTGTGACCTAGGGTTCCGTGGTGAATGGGGAAGTGCTAGGGACCTAAGGAGATCTTAGAAGGATCCTAGAAGGTGGTGTCTAAAGATCCCCTCGATGATGAGCTTTGGAAATAGTTAAAGCCATCAAATAGACACCACGTGGATGTTTGGGAAATAGGTCGATTCTACGGACCAAAGAGACGAGGATGACTGATTAAGAGGGGCCAAAGTCAATTCTGAGGACCCAACGTAATATTGGGGATTATCAATTTTACGTGTCGAGGTCGCTTCTGAGGACATAAAGTTATTGTTGGCCGATTCTGCGGGTTAAGGTCAATTCTAACAACCTAAGCGATGGAGACCGATTATGCGGTCGAGGTTAATTTTGAAGACCAAAAGTTGTGAGGATCGATTCTGGGGATCGAGGTAAATTCTGAGGATAAAAAGTGATGACGACCGATTATGAGGACCGAGGTCAATTTAGAGGACCTGAAGTGATGACGACCGATTCTAAGGGTTGAGGTCAATTCTGATGACCTAAAGTGATGACGATCGATTCTGAAGGCCGAGGTTAATTCTGAGGATCTACAGTTGTGACGACCTACAATTGTGATAACCTACAATGGGTACTTTGAGCTATAATTTTTCATCCATTAATTTATGGTTTTACGCATGTGAGTATATCATGTTATACTCCTTGTGGAGGAGAACACAATATCACTTCAAACCTTCTCAAAATACGTGTGGGTCCCATATTAAATTGACCCTAAAGTTGATCAAAATCTAATTTTATCAACTTAAATAAACCCATAAATTCTAACAATCCCCCACATGAATGAAAATAAGTTGGATCAACATAAACGACTATGTAGACATTGAGAGAGTTCTATAATAAAATTCCTGTGTCGAGAGAGATTGCTTTTGGCCTTGAATTTTCCCTAGTGAGAGACTATCTGATTTACTTTTTGATCAGTGAACATGAGTCCTTGAACTATTAAGTGTTTTGTGTAAATCAAGTCAATAGACTTCACACAATAATTTTTTAAACAAAGTTGGTTATTTCGATTGTGTTCATTTTGGCCTTGAACAATTCCTGGTTTCATGAGTGCTTTAGAGAATTTCATCCTTTTGATTTTCTAATAAAAGCAACCCCCTTACACTCACATAGGTGACTTCCCAATAAGAGTATTCTACTATATCCCACTTGAATTTTCAAAGTACAAGAGTCATTAAAATCTAAGCTTATCCTTACTTCCTTTATAGGCACCACTATTTTATTATAGGAATGGGTATGAGTTTAAAACTCAACAGTGCTCTTTTTAAAGAGTCAGTTAAGATTTGGTTGTCCCTTTGAACCTAAATCTCAGGATCTCTGGTCAAATAGGTAGGGTTACCATCAAGACAACTCTTTATTCCATTCCCCTCGATAAATTACACACTTACTCTCTATTTAACCCATTAGTTAACAGATCCGCTATATTATCCTTAGACTTAATATAATCAATGGAAATTATTCCATTAAAGAGAAGTTGTTTGACGATAATATGTCTTCAACGTATCTGTTGAGACTTGCTATTATACATATGACTCTATGCTATCCTATTTATCGATTGACTATCACATTGTATGCAAATTGCAAGCACAGGTTTTGTCCACATTGAAATATCCTATAAAACTTTTCGAAGCCATTTGCTTCTTCTTTAGATTTATTAAAAACTATAAATTTAGATTCCATACTTGACCATATTGCAATGCAAGTCTATTTTGAGGATTTTCAAGACACCGCTGCACTACCAAATGTAAATACGTAACCACTTATAGATTTAGAATACTTTAAGTCAAATATCCAATTAACATAATTGTATCCTTCAAGTACAAATGGATATCTAGTGTAGTGTAATCCATTATTAAGAGTGTATCTTAAATATCTAAGAACCCTTATTATGGCTTTCCAATGGCCTTCACCTGGATTACTTGTATACCGACTCAATTTATTGATTGAGTAAGCAATATCTGGACAGGTGCAATTGATGACATACATTAAACTGCCTATGATACGAGAATATTCTAATTAATATACCATTTCCAGTATTTTTATGTAAGTGAAGATTTGGGTCAATAGCTGTTTTAGCGATGCTATCACTACCTTTATCGAACTTTTAGAGTGTCTTCTCGATATAATGAGATTGAGACAAGACAAGTCCTTTCGATGTTTTAGAAATTTTAATTCCTAATATAACATCGACAATACCCATACCTTTCATATTTAATTTACTGGATAAGATTTTCTTAATAGATTTGATGATATATTTAGTATTTCCAATAATAACATATTATATACATAGAGAGAAAAAACGACATAGCCACTTGAAGTGTTTTTAATGTATACACATTTATCACACTCATTTATTTTAAATCCATTTGACATCGTTACATTGTCAAATTTCTCATGCCAATGTTTAGGTGCTTGTTTTAATATGTAAAAGGATTTAACAAGTTTACACACTTTCTTTTATTTTTCTAGAACTTTAAACCCTCCTGGTTGTTCCTTGTATATCTCTTCATTTAATTCTCCATTTAATAAGGCAGTTTTTACATCCATTTGATGTATCTCAAGATTATATAATGTTGCAATGGCTATTAACATTCGAATGGATGTTATTCTCGTAACCTGTAAGCAAGTGTCAAAGTAATCCAATTCTTCATTTTGTCAAACTTGCAAAGGCAGCACTTCAATTTGCAAGCCACGGATGAACCAACAATGCATAACTCTCCTTATGCATGGACATAAACGAGACACTCTTTTTTTATCTGTTTTCTAACAATAAATGATAGGGCATACCACTTATTTATTCTAAATAAGTGGCGGTTAAATTCGATTAATCCCAAGAATTGGAAGTTAATAAATCGGATTTAACTGAATAATTGACTGTTCAAAAAAAGAATAAACAAAAACGGAATTACTTAATGGGCTAGAAAAATGAAAAGAAAAAATAAAACAACAAAATGGACCCATAAATAAATAAATTACCTAATAAAATTTGGTCGAAAAAGTTTATACTTAGTCAAGACAAAGGCCAAGGCCCACGAGAACGAGCGGAGACGGACGGGCGACGACGGCGCGTGCGGGCTTGGAAGTCAACCCAAACCCATGTAAGTCTCCCCTACTTCAAAGAGCTGGTATACCCCAAGGGCACCAAGCCTTTAAGCCAAAAAGGGTTATATTATACTACACCTATTTTCACATTCTTCCTATGTGGAACAAGGACTTTAGCCTTAACACTTCAACCAAGTTCTATGCTCAAAGTGGGTATTGTGAGCTACAATTTCTCGTTCATTAATTTATGATTTTACACATGTGAGTATATCACGTTATACTCCTTGCGGAGGAGAACACATTACCACTTCAAACCGTTTCAAAATACGTGTGGGTCCCATATTAGATTGACCCTAAAGTTGACCAAAACATGATTTTGTCCACTTAAATAAACCCATAAATTCTTACAAGTGCCACTCTCACATGTCTTAAATGTATTGACTATTAAATTGTATCAATTATGAGCAACACAATAGTGAACCAATAGAATTAAAGACACCTATAATATCAAAATCACGTGTTGTTTATATTGTTTTCCACGTCATTCGGGCATAATAAAAGTTTTCATGGATTATTACTGTAGAGGGTTTCACATTAGAAGTTGGATGAAAAGTTCTATTCGGCCCGAGTTTTTGACCGAATTCCTAAATCAATTAGGTGGCACATCACTACATGACAAAAAGGAAGCTTTGTGTTTTAATAGGTTGGTAGCTTGTTGGTAAGACAACTTTTATCCAACTTTTTTCATTCTCAATAGATCTCATTTCTCACATATGTCATCCCTCCTACAATACAAAATATTTTATTGGCTTTGGAAAGTTGCTAATTAAATTAAAAATTTCACAGGTCATATAATTTCTATTATTTTTTATAAAACAAATCAAAACATAAAAAAAAATCTGAAACAAAATTAATAAGTATACATAACTTGCTTTTTTACTTCTTCTTGTTGAAAAATAAACATAAAATAACAAAAAAATAATAAAAAATATATTTTTAGTTGATTTTTTTGTGGTAAGATGAAATATTTAAATACCCCACAAAAAATCAACTCAAAATATTTTTTTTATTATGCTCCCCATTGGTGAGTCCACACACGTCACTGTGCTCTCTGCTATGGCTAACAACCCTAAGGCCTTCTCAAAATGCGTAGCTATAAAACAATGCGTCGCCCCGGTATCAAACAAAACCCGACCCATAGTACCATGGATAGGAAACATACCCTCAATCGTGGGTGGTGCCTGTGGAGCTGCTGCCTGGTGGACGTTGTAGACACGTCCGTACTGTAACTGCCCCTGCTGCACTGGAGCTGCTGGAATGGCTGGTAGGGCTGGCACCTGGGCTGGAGCTCGGAGGGCAGCTGGAAAAAGTGGTCTCTGTGGCTCATTACGGGCACCCTGCTGCTGTGGGGCCCTATTACCCTCTGGGAAATCCTGGCGCTTATGACCATGCTTGCCGCATACAATACACCGGCCTCTGAAGTTACCTCCCCTCTGACCCTGCTAACCACGACCCTGCTGGACGTTACCTCCCCGCCACTGGCCTTGTTGGCCCTGATTAGCACGCTATTGGCCCTGTTGATTAGGCTGGCCCTGCCTATAACCCCCAAATCCCTGCCTGGAATCACCTGAACGGAATCGCTTAGCAGGGTCCCCCTGATGGGAACTCTGCTCGTGTTGACGAGTCTGTCCATGAGATGGTGCCCCACTAGCACTACTACTCCCGGTCCTACCCTGCTGGCTGGAATCTCCTGCTCTCCTGCTTCCCTGCAGATGGAAGCGGTGATCCTGGAAATGTAGTAACGCAGTATTGAGTACATCAGTGAAAGTACTCAGAGATAGATTCCCTATAAGATGCCGACGGATCCTCCAAGATAACCCGTCCACAAACAACATTATCTTCTTACTATCAGTAGGTGCCTCATCTGGCACTATTGTGGGAAGTCTCGTGAACTTCTCCTCATACTCAGCAACGGTAGAGTTCTCCTATTTCAAATTCAGTAATTTTCGCCTCATCTCAGTCCGCACGACGGGTGGAAAGTACTTGCGGTCAAATTGCTCCCAAACGACTGAATAGGGACCGTATCCCTCTCCTCCAAGGTGGTAGTGGACTCCCACCACTGCAAAGTGGCCCCCACCAATTTAAAGGAAGCCAATAACTGCCTTTGCATGTCGGTGCACTCATACATACGAAGATGCCGCTGGATGTCTTTCTTCCATTGGCTGACAGTGACGATATCTGAGCTACCAGAGAACTCAGGGGGATGCGCCTTCTAAAAAACGTCCCTAACCCTATCCCATGCAGATGGAAACTGTGCTGGTACTGGCGCCACTGCCTGAATCTGGGGTGGAGCCTGCTGAACCACCGCTAGCGCGGCATTCACCGCCTGAGCAACAATGGAGGCTACTTCATTAGCATTCATAGTGCCTTATGCCGGAGCTGCTGGCTGCTCGGCCTAGGCACACCTATCCTTCGGTGCACGTCTCGGAGGCATCTGAAACGTGAAGAAGTTTATTAGTCTCCAGTCATTATCAAATCCCAAATGGCTGGAGACGTAAACGTAAAAGCAGGAATACAAAAATCCTAAAAATAGGCTCTATAGCAAAAACGTTAAGCTGAAAGCGAAAATAAGCCGTACAGATCCTATGGACACTAGAACCTGATGCTCTGATACCACCTGTGACACCCCGCCTAATTAAATACCGGGCGATCACTCCTTTATTAAATTAAAATCAAGGTGAACAATTGGTTCATTCTTAGCATCACTGTCGTAAAAAAAAAACTTTTCCAAATTTAACACCCTATTTAATTAAGCTAAGTGTCAAAACCATTTTTTTAACATTACTTTCCAAATTATATTTTGAAAATAAAGATTTAATTATCTACAACAATTCAATATTTAAAGAATCACACCACAATAATCCTGGAACATATAATCCAATTAATTTAAACATTCAACAACTAAACCCCAGCATTTAAAACTTAAAGTAAAACATACATGCTGAATAAATCCCAAAGTAACAGTACTAGAAATAACTGAAATACAAATGTCCCAATAAAACAGATAAATAATGGAAAGGGCGACACATGCCCAATAAGGAGAATGATAGAAGTGGAATCAAGTAAATGAAATCGCCTAAGCAAGTGGCCTGCAACTCCCACCTAAGCTGCAACACGTTCCTTCCAAGGGATCCTAAACAAGACGCCCCTGTGGCTGGGCACCTGTAATATATACATATATATACAAGAGATAAAGAGGAATAGAAACGGGTCAGAGCCCGATAGTGTATATGATTTAGAAATTCGTTTAGCAAGTATTTAAATTGATACAGGCCAATGCAACAATATATTAGTGCGACACTCTCTTGAGAAATTCTCGCCTCTCTTCTAATGTGCACTCCTATCGTACTAACCTTCCCAATGGTTTATCTCATCATATGTCACACTATCCTTCCCCAAGGATTTAACTTATCTTAGGTGACTCTCAAAATTTAAGATTTAACAACATCATGGTTTAAAAAGGATAATTTCATTTAGTACAAAACGCCCATTTTAACTTTATTGATTCATAAAGTTTTTCAATATCATATTATACTTTTCAAAACAAGTATTTCCAATTTGAGTCATTATACATGTCTTACTTACCATAACACAGTAGGCAGTTTCCCATATTTCAGAAGTTCATATATATATATTAAATAATCGTATAATATATATATTCTAACAGCACCCCACATAAAAATTATGGTGCGGGCATACTCTGCTATCAAATCCCCGTATCAATCGTACTAAAGGGAATATAAGTTCGGAATCACTCTCGAACTGTATAAATACATACACAAACAATCTTGAGGCGAAGCATAGTTTCCAAGTCCCAGAGGTCAGTACATACCCTCACGTCTCTTAGGACCGTGACTACCGATTCGATAGCCTGTACCTAGGATTTCTATCTTCTAGGGTACGAGTCAATATCCCCCATAAGGCACACGAGATAAGATCGTCCCAGCGCGAAAACCTCAGGGATAGCAAGTAGCGCGGGCATGATTTTCACAAGTATATAATATATGCATACACAATCATAAAAATATACCACTTTTATTATATCAATTTAGGTTTATCCCATAACCCACATTCACAACATTTATCCTTATTTTCCCATTATTATTTATCAAGTATAATGGTTCGTCTCTAACTTTAATTCGAAGGGTTTTTCCAACTTACTACGTAACCCTCATGGACTCTATTATTCCAAATGTACAATTCAGTAGATATCCATTTATGTTCCAACGTAACTTTCTCTTACGTGTCTCTCCCCTTTAATATATACTTACATTATCCCTTATGCAAAATATCCTAAAAATATAGATTTCGCCTTATATTATAGGATTTTGAATTTTATTTTCAAAGATGAGAATTTCAAACGGTTTCGAAATCGGAATTAAAATGGAGTTTCAATTGAATTTTTATTATCTCTAAGAGTCCTCAAAACATAAAACTGTCTAGCAAAAAAAAGATTAAAAAATATTGCACAATCTGATCGAGCTGAATTTTTTTCTGTAGCTTCCTCTCGTCTTCAGCTAATTCTCTGTAAAATTTCATCCAATTCCAACGATCCGATCGTCCGGAATAAATTTTTTTTAGTGTTTGTATCTGATTAGAACTCTTTTCTTAATCAAACTCTTAATCCTTTACATGACAAAGGGTTTCCAGAATATCATATAAATCATCACTACATGAAAATTTCCCATCTCAAATTGGATTTTTCTTCCGTAAATCTCATCCTAATAACTCCTAAACTAATATGGATGATGCATCAACGAAATAAGCAAGATAAACACTTACCTGAGATTTTCAGAAATCTGGTTTGGGGTTGAATTTGGTGTGGTTGCGTTCTCCGTCTCGCGATCTACGCGTTGGCGGTGGCGGCGGTGCAAACGGGTGAGTTTTGAGCCTTGGAATGCCTTGAGAGCTCTCTCCTCTCCTCTTCAATGGCTGTTCTAGTGTTTTGAGTTATCTAACTCTAGGACATAACCTAAACATCTGATATAACCCCTTTAATTTTCGTGGGTTTAATTACCCAAAAATACAAAATGACTAAAATGTCCTCCCGGGGTACTAATTAGGCCTAAAAACGCCCCGAGACCCAAATCAAACTCCCGGGTATACTTTTCTGACTATCTCGACCCTTCCGGACGCGTTGGCGCACTCAAAACGACCATAAGAACAACTTATAAAATATTTACTTTTATTTATCAATATTTAGTCCCGACGCGACATGGGCGCGTCCCGACTCAAATTTCTAAAATTGTCATTTTATTCACTCGTGACATTTAATATGGCCACTATTATATATTACTTTGCTCATTAGTAATATTCAACAAATTTTTCCATAATTACTAACTCTCATCACGTTAATAATTATAACATAATTAATTTCTGGATTTTTATTAAATAATTAATTCACATTAAATTTAATAAATCCCCAAATTAATATAGCATAAAAATACGGGGTATTACAAACCGGTCAGAACCTACATTTGTAGGATTTTATAAATGCGGTCTCAATGCGATCCAAAATTACAAAGGACCGAATAAATCGATCCGATCTCGATCTTGGGTCATAAAATATGGCCCTGTTTGGTTGTCCCAAAATTATAAATTGACCCATTTAAATATGAGCCCATTATTTATGTTTGGTTTTATTAATGAAAAGATTCAACAATAGAATCAGTTTAGATATTTGTAAAATTACAAATGTGTTCATTTCACAAAAAACATGAAATTGTGTCATTTGAAATGGGATCATTTCAGCAGCCGTAAGATTTCTCATACTTTCCTCTTCTCTCCTCTCTGTATCTCCTCTCTATCTCAATCTTCCATTTATAATTTCGATTCAATCATCACAACAACATCAAATTATTCAGATCAAATTCTAGTACGATCTCATCTAAGAATTTGATTGTTAATGTAGTACGATAACAACAACAATCAGATCAAATTCTAGTACGATCACAACAACAATCAGATCTTATTAGATGCAATCTGATTAACATTCAAATTTGATCTTACTAGATGTATATGCTATTCAAATTTGACCTGATTAACAATAAAATATGATTTGATCTGATTAACATCAAATCTGATTTGATATGATTAACAATCAAATTGTATATGCCCTAGATTTTAGGGTTTTTTTTGTCTGAAGTTTATAAAATTGTATATGCCCTAGATTTTAGGTTTTTTATGTCTATTATTGTTCAACCTGATTAATAATCAAATTTGATTTGATCTGATTAACAATCAAATTGTATATGTCCTAGATTTTAGGGGTTTTTATGTCTGAAGTTTATAAAATTGTATATGCCCTATATTTTAGGTTTTTTTATGTCTATTATTATTCAACCTGATTAATAATCAAATCTGATTTGATCTGATAAACAATCTAATTGCATATGCCCTAGATTTTATGGTTTTTTATGTCTGAAGGTTATAAAATTGAATATGCCCAGATTTTAGGGGGTTTTATGTCTATTGTTGTTCAAATTAATCAAGTTTGATTTAGTTTGTTTCTTTTCTACTGATAAATTTGCAGATATCAAGTTTGATTTAGTTTTATTAATTGTCCCCTATTCAGATTCACATCAGAAATTATTAGAGGTAAAATTCTTTAATTTTAATGCATGTGTATCTTGTTGATTTGTTTAAAATTTGCCTTAATGGGATGATAATATGTGCATGTTTGATTGTAATTATTTTAATGTATGTTTTTTTCATCCTTTGATTAGTAGTTGTATGTGATCATTTGACTAGATTTACCATTCTTTCTTTCTTGTGTATATGATTTATCTTGGAGATTATATGAAATGAAAATCTCATTTTTTTACGCAACACATTAATGCTAAACTGAATTTTTGCATTTTATTAAAAGGTAAATGGAAAATTCACAAGATACGACCGAAAATAGAACTAAGGCAGAGTGGGTACCATCATGTGATGCTTTCTTGGTTTAACTGTTTATTGAACATCATAATGGAGGAAAAATTAAAGTGGTTTTAAAATCGAGGTGTTTCGAAGTATTGCGCTAGAAGTTAATAAGAAATTCAATTTGAATTTAGATGTAGCTCAAATAAAAAATCGATACACATTAGTTGTATGAAACCCCACTGATAATTGTCATATGTTAAAATTAGACTTCAACCCACTGATCACAGTAGTTGTATGAAACCCCTTAACTATGATGGTAGTTGACACTTTTTCGAGACACAATGGGGTGAGCTGTTCACTGAAGTTTTAACTCTGTACAGAATTCAAATTCACCTAACATCTTTCAAAACATGGCTTCTCCAAACATGTGTAAGAATTAAATTGTGTTTTATTTTGGAATCAGAGTGATCCTAACATCTTTCAAAACATGGGTTAAATGCTCCCAGAAGTAATATGGACCTCATCAGTTGCATGCAGGTAATGGTAAAGGTCTTCTCATTCATCATGTTGGCACCACTATTTGAATAGGGATACCCAATTGACTACTGTTTGAATAGGGAAAATAAGTTCATATTCCTACTTGTTTTTTATGTACACTGCCCTGAACATACCATAGTTATCATCTACACATGTTTATATGTTGCTTTGAATTACTTAATTTCTAGCGATGGTAGAATCTGATGAAGAGTATCAAGAAATAGATGACATGTCCGCTGAAATTGTTGCCCTTTATTACATGAGTAGAATTCGAAAAAAACATGTCGTAACTCCGCTCTTAGTGGTGCAGCATATGTTGATGAAATACTTAAGTGAAATAAAACGTGTTGTCGTGAGGTTTGCCGAATGGATTTGCTCATTTTTCAAAAGATTTGTAATATTGTGAGAGAGCAAGGTATTATGAATGACACGTCACGTGTTAACATAGAAGAACAATTGACTATGCTTCTTTTCACCGTTGGTCATAATGCTGGGAGTCGACTAGTTGAAGAATGTTTTCAACATTCAGGTGAAATCGTAAGTAGGTATTTTCATAAGGTATTACATTACCTCACCCAAATCTCAAGTGATTTCATCCAAGGTCCTTCAAAGAACACACCAATGGAGATTTTAACCGATCCTAGATTTTATCTATATTTTAAGGTACTTCATATTTAAATTCATGACTTTGTTTATATGTCTTAAAATTCAAACTTTATTGACTTGAATGTATTTTTCAAAGGACTATATTAGAGCGATTGATGGGACACACGTCTCTATTATTATTGGGGCGGATGAACAATTTTTATTTCGAGACCGATGGGGAAACTTATCCCAGAGTGTTATGGCAGCATGTTCTTTTGATTTGAGATTTACTCATGCTTTATCAGGTTGGGAGGGATCTGCAGCAGATGGTCGATTTTGCTTGCGGCACGAGAAAAAGATTTCATTTTTCCTGAAGGTATTATTCCTTTTAGTTTAAATATATTTAAGATTATAGTTTTATAAATGGAGATTACTTTACACACAGTTCAATGTTACTTTCTTATATGTTTTATTTATGTTAACAAGTAAATTTTACCTCGTGGATGCCGGTTACACAAATTTGCCAAATTTTGTTGCAACATTTAGAGGTGTTAGATATCATCTAAAAGAATATGATTCTGGACTTCGAGCTCTTAAAAATGCAAAGGAGTTGTTCAACCATCGACATTCATCTTTACGAAATGCATTTGAGAGAATATTTGGGGTTCTTAAGCCACAATTTCCTTTTTTAAGAATGCCACATTCATATCCATTTACTTCTCAAGCCAAAATAATAGTAGCATTGTGTGTTTTGCATAATCACATATGCATCGAATGTGGAGGTGAAGATTGGGTTTATGATGAGTATGATCGTTTAATCAACGATATGGGCATTGAGGAACAATCCGAGAATCTTTCACGAAGACTGACGCAAAGAAACAATTCCATGAGCGGACAACTTCGAGAAGGAAAAGTATTGCGAGATAAAATAGCGATGGATATGTGGCATGATTATCTCAACTAATTAAGGAGGAGGGGACGTGTTGTGTGATATGTCTATGTTGCATTAGTTGTGACAGATATCAGTGACTATATTTCATTATTATTTTATGGATTGTATGATATTTTTTATGAACACTAGTCATATGCTTTATGTCATTACTCGAGGACTATATTTCGTTGTTATTTTGTGGATTATATGACATTTTGGATGAACTTCTAGTCATATGCTTTATGTCTTTCAATAATTTTTGCAATTTAAATAAATATTTCCTTTTCCAGTTATTTTGCAACTTTTGAAAAATTTGCAAATTCACTGTGGTTCAATAATTTGTGCAACCAAACCCTTAAAATTGGTCAATTCATAATTATTGTGTTTCAATTTTCATTTACCAAACAACACGTAAATTGGATTTAAACTCATTTACAATTCACTCATTCACAATGAACCAATTTACATAATCAAATAATTTGCGCAACCAAACAGGGCCTATGGGTTTGGATTGGACCGGACCGGACCGGTATTATTAAATATTTATATATTGTTTATATACCCACACAAACACACGCGCGCACACTTAGCTCTCTCTACACCAAGCCTAACATAAAACATAACATCTTTTCTTCTCTCTATACCGCCGACATGTCCTCTCTCTCACCACCACGAACCCTAAAACCCATTCTTCATATCCTCTCCTCTCTCTCACCGGTGGACAACTCACGATCTAAATCCCAATCACTGCCTAAAATCCCCAACCCGATTGCCTACACGACAACCTGTGTAAGTTTAGTCGATGCCTATTATTAAAATCAACATTTTTTACTAGTTATTGTTTGTTTATTTGTTTGTGATATTCTTATATATTTAGGCTAGGATAAATTAAATTCACCCTTCATCTCTCTCTACATAAAAATTCTCCTCCTGCTCCGGCTCCGACTCCGACAGTAAACTCTCCTCCAACGGCCTTGGGTACATTTTCTCCCTAGAACATTGACGACCCACTCAAGTACGAACCCCATATAAGCCACTAGAGCTGCTATTATTTGCTTCATTTTCTCTATCTGATTTCAATACATGTTGCGGTTTTCAATTATCTGTTCGATTTCAATATATATTGGGGTTTTCAATTCTCGTTTCACTATACGTGCATTTCAAAAATTTGACCATGCTGTGGATATTTTTTTCCCATGCATATAATCCATAAACAACAATGTTGGAGTTGGAGTTATCCTTTACAAATTTGTTTTTTCTTACTTTTCAACGGTCCCAAATAAGATAATGTGATGGAGTTGTGCTTTACAACTCTGTTTTGTGCCTACTTATGCTTCATTTTCTCTATATATTTGAGTTATTTTTTCTTATGCAGTTTTTGCCTACTTATTTAGAGAACATGTCAGATTTAGTGAAGTTAAATTATTTGCTTCAGAACGTATCAATTTTTGCTTTTTTTTAAAAGAAAAATGTTGTCTTAAAAAAAATTGTGCTCTTTTTAAATAAAAAATGTGCTCTTTTATTTGGGTATGGACCGATAAAGATCAACTCCGAACACGAACTGCTTAAAAATAGAATAGGAACGAGATCGACTATTTCGGTCCAGTCTTGGTCCATAATTTTCTAGAACTGTTTGATGCGGTCCGGTCTAAAAAATACCTCAAAATCGGACTAGACTGGACAACCAACACCCCTAGATATAGGACAACAAACATTTTGTTTCCATTTTTAGCCCCTATTTTCAAATTATCGATTAACGTGGCATGCTGCGATTGGTTGACGCTTTATGCATATGAGTCCACACCAACGGCTTTATTAAAAAACAGGAACTAAAATTATATCTAAAATGTTTGTTGTCCTATTTTCAGAATACATATTACAATAGGTCCTAAATTTATAAATCCCCTTTTACAAAAAAAATTGGCATGGGCATTGGCTCCCGCACTTGATCTTTTCTCGTATGCCACGTATTTGGGTTCAGTTAGAGGAACCCTTATGTGTATGCTAAAAATGTAAATATGAGGTACATGGATATGTTGTGGGTACCGTAAAAAGTCATATTTACAATTCGGTAGGCAAAAAAATAGCAAATATAGAATTACACTAGTTGGTTCTTTGTGGGTCCCTCCCTTAAGCGATAAATCATGTTCCGCAGAACATTATATATATATATATATATTTTACGTAAAGTGGAACATCATGTTCCACCTAAGATTTTAATAATTTATTTACACCACAATTTTTTCCTGCCAACTTTTAATAATTCGAGCTGACAATAATTGTATAATTATTTAATTTTTGGACTAATAAAAAATGGCTAACTTTTAATTATTTTGACTTACAAAATATGGCTATATTTTTTTTTATTTGTTAGATTAATGGCTAAATATTGGCGATGAGATTTTTTTTTGCCTAAGGTCCACTCCAAAGTAGAGGTAAACCAAACCAAACCCTAGGTGAGAGACGGTGGGAGGGAAGATCCGGAAGGAGAAGGGGGGAGGGCACTGAGGAGGTATTCAGTTCCACAAATCCAAAGGGTAGTACATCCCGAAGAACCATCTTTTAATTGACTCCCCTATCACTATGAATGTAGACGCATTCCTTCATGAGGGGACATGTGAGATTGTATCCTCGAACAATACTACAACCTCAGTTGACCATTCTCTAAAGTAATAAAAAGCAAATCCTAAACCTCGTGGATGTAGGCACCTTGCTGTAACAACCTGTCCTTTTGGAGACAATTAAATTCCATAATTAAGTATAATTTGGAATGTGGAGAATTTCTTGAAATAGTAATTTTTGGGATTTTTGAGGATTTAATAATTTTTTAAGGGTGTTATAAATTATTTTGGTACTATAAAGGTCAAATTAATTTAATTATATGTCGCCGTGGAGTATAGCGACAAAAGAGGTAAGATTTTGAGTAGAAGACCGCGCTTAATTATTTTGGGTTAGAATAGTGATTTGCGGTCAAGTACCTCGGATGAAAATTTCGAATGCGCCATGAGTCTCGGAATGTCTGAGATAGTCGAAAAAGAGTGTCCGATTGTCGAAATTGAGTTCCGGGTAATTTTGGAGTTAAATAGGCTCGTAATTGGGTAAACGAGTCGTTTTTGGGTTTTAAAGGGGTTAAACCCTTTTCTCCTTATAAAAGGAGGGAGAGGGGGAGAAAAGAGAAGATAAAGAAGAAAGAAGAGAGGGAAGAGAGAGAGAGAGGAGGAAGAAAAGAGGAAAAAGGGGGAGATTCTGACCAGCCTCCGACGGATTCGGCTCGAGGACGTCGAATTTTATCCACGAGGCAAGTGTTTACTTGCTTTATTTATTTTTAAGCATAAATATCTCATATCATTGTTGGTATAACAAACCCTAATGATTTAGGGTTGGGTATTCGTGGATAAAACGAGTTTTTGGGAGTTAAAACGAATAAACCCCTAAAATTTGATAATTGGAGAAATTTAGAAATTAACCAAAAATATTGGGTGATTCCGAGTTCTAGGATGTTTAGGACCCGTATTATAGGTGTATTTGTTGTTGGTAGAAGTTGTAGGCCGTTTGGTGAGGAGATGGAAGCTTGGGGAAAGCTTCCATGGTCGAAACAACTTCTCGGAGAAGAAGCTGCCCGACTTGATCGATCGATCGATCATGGGGACTCGATCGATCGAGCCATCGATCGATCGACGGCCATGGGTCGATCGATCGACCCCTGCTGAAAGTTGATAATTTTTCTGGGATGATTTGGATGGGATAGATTCCATTTCATCTTGCTTTGAGGTTAATTAGGTGATAACCTAGGGGACCTTTTAGGACTTTATGGTCCATAAATTAAGACAATTTAGGAGGGTAAAGTAAGGGTTTTAAGTATATAACCCTAAATCTATATTTTCGAGGAAAATAGAATATTTGTAGAAATTGATGGATTAGGGTTCCTAAATTATATTGGGGACTTCTAAATGATTAATTGGACTAGGAGTAGTTTTGGGGTTTAAGGAAATGAAATCCTTAACCCACTGAATTTAAGGTTGATCGGGTGAGATAAATCCCGAGGTTATTTCTAGTAGGCATATGGGCCTGAATAATTATGCTTATAGAAAGCATAATTATATCGAATACTGTTAAGTGTATCCTAGGAGATAATTAGGATAATTTGGGAATATAGGTATTTGTTGATTTCACTTAGAGTGAAGGGTATCATTAGAGATATCCAATAAATCCTTAGATAGGATTGAGATATATAGTGATTATTAAAGTAAGAAATACTTTGGGTTTAGTATCATGCTTATATGAATGCATGATTATGATTCCTGGAGGAAATCTTTGGGATTATTGATCATCGCTAGATGCTATAGGCCACTATGGCCGTTTATATATATTCTAGGAAGAATATATAGGATATGTATATACTGTGAGATTTAGGTATATATATGTGTTATGATGGAAATGATTTGGAAAATATAAAAATGCATATTTTCAAAATGGAAAATAAATGATTTTCATAATTGATAAAATATGGATTACGCACCTCTCTAAATCGCTATCATAAGGGAAGTTGCGTACGTATGGTGAAGCCCCATGGCTAATGAATGCAGGGTGGATATAGTCCTATAGGCCATGTGAGCGTTTGTTGATATATATTTTCTGCGCTGGTTAGGAGATTCCGGGTGTGGTCTTAACTATCCCGCAGGCACATGGCCGCTTCCCGACGGCTTGCGATGTAGGATCCCAGGTTTTCTTGATGATAGGCCCTGGAAGATGATAGCCATTTAGGGGCGCGCACAGTGGGGAAACCCGGACGGGCGGTCTTAGAACGCGTTATATTAAAGCAATTCATGATAATGGATTGGCTTTAATTACATTTCCTGGATATAGGAAGGGAAATGGTTTATATGTTTAGCTTAGGTAACACTCCCGGATGGAAGAAGGGATGTGGAAGCATATGATATGGTAAAAGCATTTTTATGATAATAAAAATGGCTTTTAATTACATTTCCTGAGTATAAAAAGGGAAATGGGATAATTGAAAAAGGAAAAGCATTTTTATATTAATAAAATTGGCTTTTAAAAAGATATATGATTTGGTATAGCAATTCATGCTAATGAATTGGCTTTTAAATACATTTCCTGGATATGAGAAGGGAAATGGAAAGTTTTGAAATAAAAATGATAAATACTTTGTGTATCGAATACACCTCAGTCCGGGAGGTAGATCCGGATGTGTATTATAAGATATAATTGATATTATGTAAACCTCAGTCCGGGAGATATTATCTGGACGTATATTGTAAATGCACACACACACACACATATATATATATATATATATATATATATATATATATATATATATATATATATATATATATATATATATATATATATTTATACATTTGTGTGTGCTACGGGCCTAATGGATCTCTACCATTAACCCTGCCAAGTAGTAGTGTATCGGGGGGGTTCCTTGTTTGGATTTTGCTTTGCGAGACACCCCACGCACGAACTTAGTGCAGTGTTGAGAATGGAGGGAAGTTTAGCCCTTCGCATTTGGACTATCTAGGGTAGATAGTGGATAGGTTATTAGACTAGTTAGGCGGGGTAGCTTGACTAGGAAGTGTTGTTAGGATGCGTTAGGTGTGCACTACTAGAGGAGAGGTGAGGGGTATCTCATGGGAGTGCGATACCAATTTAAATATGAGATAAAACTATTTTTCTAAAAATAAAGCATTTATGCACTTGCAAAATATTTTCAAAATTCGAGCTCTGACCCGTTTATCTACTCTCCTTTCTTTCTATATATTATATATATATAGGTGTCCAGACACAGGGACGCCTGGATGGAAATTCTTTCGAGTCACACGTCTGCTGCAACAACTGTGGATGCTTGAGGGTTCTCGGTAGACGCTTCTTTCCTTGTACTCTAGATAGGAGGTATTGTACAAACATTCGGGCCAATGGTCCAACTGATTTTATTTATTCTTTGCACGATATTCGATATGGTTGTATTATTTGAACCGAGTGTTCAGTTATTTTAATTTATTTCATTTTCATTTCAGTTTTATTTACGCACTAAATTGTGGATGTTTTATTTTAATCGTTAAAAAGAGTAGTTAAGTTAAAGTTTTTAACGCTCGCCTAATAGGATATTAGTAATTAAATGGATTTTCGACAGTGATGCTAAGAATGATCCATATGTAACTCCTGTTATAATTTGATATAGGAGCGATCGCCCGGTATCCCATTAGGCGGGTTGTTACAGATGGTATCAGAGCATCAGGTTCTAGTGTCCTTAGGAATCTGTGCGGACGTAATACGCTTTCAGCGTTGCTCTCGATTTGTTATAGAGCCCCAGGATTAGGATTGTTGATTTCTCTGTGAGATTTCGTTCTCCTACCATGTTAGAAGATTTTAGTAATCCTTTGCGTGCTCGTTCTAGGATCGTGTGTGCCGATCGAAGAAGGACGACCAAGGAGGGCCTCGGAGAGGACATCAGTTGGCAAGGCTTAGCTGGGGAAGCTGGTAGAAGATGGGGACGAGGACGAGGACCTTAGTAGAGGCCACTCTCCTTGTGGAAAATTATTAAGGATTATTGCAACGACTACTAAAGTATAGTAGTTATGAGCAACCAAGTACTACTGTGGTAGAAAGTGGTACTCAAATTGAATTACCCCGTGGAGATAAGGGTTCCAAAGGGATCTTACGGATAGCTTTAACCGTGACATCCCATGATTCTGCAAGAAGGAAAAGAATTCCGTTTCGTAATTATTCACATAAGGGTCGGCCAAAGACCGAAAGTGAATAAAGAACATTATGGAGAAGTGAACCGTTTACCGAGGTGAGGAAGGTACAATGGATAATGAGTCCTTTCCAGGAAGGATAGGCTCACTAGAGAAGTGTTGTTAACACTTACGGAGAATGTGGGTGTGTTCAGGTGCCCCTGAGGGGACATCCACATGGGGAGATTTAATGAGGGAGGATTGTTGGAACCGGTGGTGGAATTTCCTTTAAACGAAGGAGTTAAGAGAATTAGTAAGGTGATTGTAAGGAGAGAGGTTATAGAGTCAGATTGTGTTGACAACTCCATGATGGTCAGGAAGACCAGTGATGGAAATGGTGTTGCGGAGTGCGGAGCCACACGGTTAGTCCTTTCCCGATAGGAATAAAGGACAAGGTTAGGGTGCCCAGATGGGGCCTAGAGTTCAGAAATTTTGGTAAGAGGTGTGGCTAGAGGAAGTTGTGGTGTTTCATTAGCCCTAGACTCGTGTGTGTACTTGGAGCTTTGTGGTGGTATCGATAACATTATATCATGCATGCCTATGTGTTGTCCGCAATAGCGGAGTTTTATTTTTCCTTCATTCGCCATAGAGGCGGGTGAAGATATTTTGGATATATATATATTTGGTTTATGATACTCGTCTTATATGTTATACGAGTATGGTAAGGTTATGGTATATTGGAGCGATAGCAGGCTAATGATGGCAAGTCTATCGTGTCCAAAGTTCCTGGAGGGAACAGATTGTGGTTGCGGTGTCTCACCTGGATACAGGTTGAGTACACCTTTGTTATGATGGATTGATGGAACCTCGATGAGCAGAGGCTTCATTTTTTTATGTGAGTGTGTGGCAACCTTATAGATAAAATTTAAGGCCCACAGGATCATTGTTGAGCTGTAAGATTTAGCTCAGTACTGGTTTGCGCAAGGACTTAGATATAGTGCGAGCGCTGGGTGGTGTGACTCTTAGTTAGAGATAGGAGTTCAGACAACCTTTCGTTGATAAGGGATAGGATTATCCCGGTTGCATATCTGAAATAACGGGACTCCGTGACCAATGAAGTCAAGTGTTAATGTGTGGAGGGGTTCCTTGTTTGGATTTCACTTTGCGAGACACTCCACACATGACTCTTAACGGCGCCGGGCATGGAGAGCTGTTATGGGATGCAAGGATGTGGGTTAGTCTTATCGTGTGGATGAACCACTATAGACTATGAGCCCTGTGATTGTGGTACGCTTATGGAAATATTGTGCTATGGAAAAGCACTAAAGTGGTCCTCTCGCCACAAGTAGTTGGGTGGAGTAGGACTTAGAGAAATTGATTTGAGAATGATAGCCAGGCCTTTATAAGAAGGCAAATTTAGAGAAAATCTGTGATCGGTGTGATGTAAGTGGTATTCCTACAAAGAGTAGGCACTTTGATTAGTTAGGTTTCCTTTCGTATGGGCGGAAGTATAAGATAGCAGGAATGCGTTTGTAGGTTAGTTTAGTAAGATTTAGGACGTCCCGCTGGTGTGCCTTAGGTTGTTATATCTCGATAACCGACAACGCGAGGGAGTAGTGTAACGGGAGGGTTCCTTGTCTGAATTTCGCTTTGGCGAGACGTCCCACGCATGAAACTAAGCAAATGTCGGGAGTTGAGAGAGGCCTTGGGCACTAGGGATATAATTAGGATACTCGTTTCGCTTAAGTAGGGTAACGCATAGATCGTAGCATTTTTAGGATGTAGGTTCGCTAGACTTAGCGGCGCCGAGGTTAGGAGTTTGGACTTTCCCGGGTCGGGAAGACCCATAGATGAGTATTACACCGAGGAAAGGAGACCCCTATTGGGATAGAGTGTAACGTGTCGAACGTTCGCTATGGTTGTGCAGATGTGCACAAGTTAGAGAGGTGCATGGGCACCTTGGTAAGATAGTTTTATGTATCGCCCGAAATAGGATGGGCGTAGTATATAAGGTTGAAATTCATGCCAAGAGGCATTTTAGAGGATGGGTATTAAGTGACGTATTAGAGTCACTTTATGATCGCGGTAGCCGCGTAGTACTTGGTTGGGAACCGTTGGGTTAGTGTCGTTCCCCTTGAGGTTTAGGATTTGTAGTGATTCTAGATATATCTGAATTTCGAGGACGAAATTCCGTTGTAAGGGGGGGAGTATGTAACAACATGTCCTTTTGGAGACAATTAAATTCCATAATTAAGTATAATTTGGAATTTGGAGAATTTCTTGAAATAGCAATTTTTGGGATTTTCGAGGATTTAATAAGTTTTGAAGGGTGTTATAAATTATTTTGGGACTATATAGGTCGAAGTAATTTAATTATATGTCGCCGTGGAGTATAGCGACAAAAGAGGTAAGATTTTGAGTAGAAGACCGCACTTAATTATTTTGGGTTAGAATAGTGATTTGCGGTCAAGTACCTCGGATGAAAATTTCGACTGTGCCATGAGTTTTGGAATGTCCGAGATAGTCGGAAAAGAGTGTCCGATTGTCGAAATTGAGTTCCGGGTAATTTTGGAGTTAAATAGGCTCGTAATTGGGTAAACGAGTCGTTTTTGGGTTTTAAAGGGGTTAAACCCTTTTCTCCTTATAAAAGGAGGGAGAGGGGGAGAAAAGAGAAGAGAAAGAAGAAAGAAGAGAGGGAAGAGAGAGAGAGGAGGAAGAAAAGAGGAAAAAGGGGGAGATTCCGGCCAGCCTCCGCGGGATTCGGCTCGAGGACGTCGGATTTTATCCACGAGGCAAGTGTTTACTTGCTTTATTTATTTTTAAGCATAAATATCTCATATCATTGTTGGTATAACTAAACCTAATGATTTTGGGTTGGGTATTCGTGGATAAAACGGGTTTTTGGGAGTTAAAACGAATAAACCCCTAAAATTTGATAATTGGAGAAATTTAGAAATTAACCAAAAATATTGGGTGATTCCGAGTTCTAGGATGTTTAGGACCCGTATTATAGGTGTATTTGTTGTTGGTAGAAGTTGTAGGCCATTTTGTGAGGAGATGGAAGCTTGGGGAAAGCTTCCATGGCCGAAACAGCTTCTCGGAGAAGAAGCTGCCCGACTTGATCGATCGATCGATCATGGGGACTCGATCGATCGAGCCATCGATCGATCGACGGCCATGGGTCGATCGATCGACCCCTGCTGAAAGTTGATAATTTTTCTGGGATGATTTGGATTGGATAGATTCCATTTCATCTTGCTTTGAGGTTAATTAGGTGATAACCTAGGGGACCTTTTAGGACTTTATGGTCCATAAATTAAGACAATTTAGGAGGGTAAAGTAAGGGTTTTAAGTATATAACCCTAAATCTATATTTTCGAGGAAAATAGAATATTTGTAGAAATTGATGGATTAGGGTTCCTAAATTATATTGGGGACCTCTAAATGATTAATTGGACTAGGAGTAGTTTTGGGGTTTAAGGAAATGAAATCCTTAACCCACTGAATTTAAGGTTGATCGGGTGAGATAAATCCCGAGGATATTTCTAGTAGGCATATGGGCCTGTATAATTATGCTTATAGAAAGCATAATTATATCGAATACTATTAAGTGTATCCTAGGAGATAATTAGGATAATTTGGGAATATAGGTATTTGTTGATTTCACTTAGAGTGAAGGGTATCATTAGAGATATCCAATAAATCCTTAGATAGGATTGAGATATATAGTGATTATTAAAGTAAGAAATACTTTGGGTTTAGTATCATGCTTATATGAATGCATGATTATGATTCCTGGAGGAAATCTTTGGGATTATTGATCATCGCTAGATGCTATAGGCCACTATGGACGTTTATATATATATTCTAGGAAGAATATATAGGATATGTATATACTGTGAGATTTAGTTATATATATGTGTTATGATGGAAATGATTTTGAAAATATAAAAATGCATATTTTCAAAATGGAAAATAAATGATTTTCATAATTGATAAAATATGGATTACACACCTCTCTAAATCGCTATCATAAGGGAAGTTGCATACGTATGGTGAAGCCCCCTGGCTAATGAATGCAGGGTGGATATAGTCCTATGGGCCATGTGAGCGTTTGTTGATATATATTTTCTGCGCTGGTTAGGAGATTCCCGGTGTGGTCTTGACTATCCCGCAGGCACATGGCCGCTTCCCGACGGCTTGCGATGTAGGATCCCAGGTTGTCTTGATGATAGGCCCTGGAAGATGATAGCCATTTAGGGGCGCGCACAGTGGGGAAACCCGGACGGGCGGTCTTAGAACGCGTTATATTAAAGCAATTCATGATAATGGATTGGCTTTAATTACATTTCCTGGATATAGGAAGGGAAATGGTTTATATGTTTAGCTTAGGTAACACTCCCGGATGGAAGAAGGGATGTGGAAGCATATGATATGGTAAAAGCATTTTTATGATAATAAAAATGGCTTTTAATTACATTTCCTGAGTATAAAAAGGGAAATGGGATAATTGAAAAAGGAAAAGCATTTTTATATTAATAAAATTGGCTTTTAAAAAGATATATGATTTGGTATAGCAATTCATGCTAATGAATTGGCTTTTAAATACATTTCCTGGATATGAGAAGGGAAATGGAAAGTTTTGAAATAAAAATGATAAATACTTTGTGTATCGAATACACCTCAGTCCGGGAGGTAGATCCGGATGTGTATTATAAGATATAATTGATATTATGTAAACCTCAGTCCGGGAGATATTATCTGGACGTATATTGTAAATGCACACACACACACACACACACACACACACACACATATATATATATATATATATATATATATATATATATATATATATATATATATATTTATACATTTGTGTGTGCTACGGGCCTAATGGATCTCTACCATTAACCCTGCCAAGTAGTAGTGTATCGGGGGGGTTCCTTGTTTGGATTTCGCTTTGCGAGACACCCCACGCACGAACTTAGTGCAGTGTTGAGAATGGAGGGAAGTTTAGCCCTTCGCACTTGGACTATCTAGGGTAGATAGTGGATAGGTTATTAGACTATTTAGGCGGGGTAGCTTGACTAGGAAGTGTTGTTAGGATGCGTTAGGTGTGCGCTACTAGAGGAGAGGTGAGGGGTATCTCATGGGAGTGCGATACCAATTTAAATATGAGATAAAACTATTTTTCTAAAAATAAAGCATTTATGCACTTGCAAAATATTTTCAAAATTCGGGCTCTGACCCGTTTATCTACTCTCCTTTCTTTCTATATATTATATATATATAGGTGTCCAGACACAGGGACGCCTGGATGGAAATTCTTTCGAGTCACACGTCTGCTGCAACAACTGTGGATGCTTGAGGGTTCTCGGTAGACGCTTCTTTCCTTGTACTCTAGATAGGAGGTATTGTACAAACATTCGGGCCAATGGTCCAACTGATTTTATTTATTCTTTGCACGATATTCGATATGGTTGTATTATTTGAACCGAGTGTTCAGTTATTTTAATTTATTTCATTTTCATTTCAGTTTTATTTACGCACTAAATTGTGGATGTTTTATTTTAATCGTTAAAAAGAGTAGTTAAGTTAAAGTTTTTAACGCTCGCCTAATAGGATATTAGTAATTAAATGGATTTTCGACAGTGATGCTAAGAATGATCCATATGTAACTCCTGTTATAATTTGATATAGGAGCGATCGCCCGGTATCCCATTAGGCGGGTTGTTACAGATGGTATCAGAGCATCAGGTTCTAGTGTCCTTAGGAATCTGTGCGGACGTAATACGCTTTCAGCGTTGCTCTCGATTTGTTATAGAGCCCCAGGATTAGGATTGTTGATTTCTCTGTGAGATTTCGTTCTCCTACCATGTTAGTGTAATACCCCATATTTTTATAGCTTTTAAATTATGGGATTTATTAAATTTAATTGAGATAAATTAATTTAATTTTAATCCGGAATGTTGCTTTAAATATTTACTAGCGTGACGAGAGTTAGTAATTATTGGAAATTTGTTATCTGTTGCATATTACTGGATGAGCATAGTAATATATTATATTGGTTATATTGAATGTCATAAGTGAATTAAATGACTATTTCGGAAATTTAAGTAAGGACGTGCCCGTGTCACGTCGTGAGTTATTTTGTTAAATAAAAGTGAATATTTTATAAGTTGTTCGTATGGTCGTTTTGAGTGCGCCAACGCGTCCGGAAGGGTCGAGATAGTCAGAAAAGTGTACCCGGGGGATTAGTTTGGGTCTCGGGATGTTTTTAAGCTTAATTAGTGACCCGGGAGGGCATTTTGGTCATTTTACAAAATAGGGTAATTAAACCCACGAATTTCAGCCAACCTATATCAGCCATTAGGTCAGCCTCTTAGGGTTAGAACATTCACAAATCAAATGACGGCCATTGGAGAAGAGAGGAGAGAACTCCAAGGCAATCCAAGGACAAAAGGCCACCGGTTTGCACCGCCACCACCACCACCGCGTAGATCACGAGACGAGGATCGCAGCCATACGAAAATAAATCGTGAACCTGCATACCAAAATCCCAGGCAAGTGTTTAAACTTGCTATTTTCGTTGATGCAATATTCATGTTAGCTTAGGATTGAATTGTGACGAAAACTATGGAAGAAAACACCATTTTTGATAGGAGAACCCATGTAGTATTGATGTTTATGTAAATTCTGGAAACCCTTGCCATGTAGAGGTAATAATCCACGAAATCTAGTGATTAAACAAAAGAAATTTTGGAGAAAGATTCATTAGAAATCTGTTTAAGAATAATTGTAGAGTTCTTGATAATTGGACATGATTTTAGCTTATAAATCCATGTTTAATGATAGTTACACGCATGCTATACGTTATAAACACCTGGTATAATGTTATAATGATGATAGTAGGATTTTTGGGGCAATTAGAATAGAAGAACATCATTTTAGATGAAGAAATTGGTTAAAACCCGTCACTGCATTCTGCAGAATTTTGCCCAGACCTGCTTGATCGATCGATCGAGCCTAGAGCTTCGATCGATCGAAGGTTCGATCGATCGAGCCCCAAGCTTCGATCGATCGACCCCTCCTGGCAGACTCCTATTTCCCTTGTTAAATTAGTTAACTTAAGTTTATTGTGAAATAATCTTTGGGCATCTTAAATAAAATGATTTGGGAGACATTGAGGACCAGTAGGGTATATGGATAAATGTTAGAACCTTTAATCTTCAACGAGAATGGTATTTACGGGATATTGACTTTAGGATGGTAGATTTATGAATTTTTAAAGGGGGAGGTGCGTAAGAGAGTTACGTTGGAATCTATTAAAGGCACTTACTGAATTTCAGAATTTGGAAGATATAATCCATGAGTGTTAGGTAATAAGTGAGTAAACCCTTCGAGTTAAGGTTAGGAATGAAACCTTATGCGTTATTCTATAAATGTAAAATTTAGGATAAATGGTATATGTACGGGTGATGAGAAGAACCTATATTAATATGATAAAGTGGTATATTTATATGATTGTGTGTACATATATTATATACATGTGAAAAACGTACCCGCGCTACTTGCTATCCCTGAGGTTACCGCGCTGGGACGATCTTATCCTGTGTTGCCTTATAGAGGATATTGATTCGTACCCTAGAAGATAGAGATCCTAGGTACGGGCTATCAAATTGATAGTCGGACGGTCCTAAGAGACGTGAGGGTATGTACTGACCTCTTGGACTTGGAAATCTATGCTTCGCCTCAATGTTGTTTTGTATATGTTAATACAGTTCGAGAGTGATTCCGAACTTGTATTTCCCTTTGTGTGAGCGATACGGGGATTGGATAGCAGAGTATGCCCGCACCATAGTTTTAGTTGGGGTGCTGTTATATATATATATATATATTATACGAGTAGTTAATATATATATGAGATTATGAACTTTAAACTGCCTACTGTGATTTGATAAGTAGGACATGGTTGTTGACTCAATAATAAATGCTTGTTTTGTGAAAGTATAATATGTCACTGTAAAACTTTATTGTTTTTATAAAGTTAGAAATAGAGAAATTTGGTTACAAATTGGAACATCTCTTTTAAATGAAATCGTGAATTGCAAATCTTTCGGGTAAGTGATGTTAAGCCAAATCTTTTAGAAAGACTAGTGCGTTAGATGATAAAACAAACCAATGGGAAGGATAGTGCGATAGGGGTGCACATTAGAAGAGAGGTGAGTATTTTCTCAAGAGAGCGACGCTCTAATATGTTATTGCATTGGCTTGTATCAATTTAAATACTTGCTAAACGTATTTTAAAATCAAACACACTTTCGGGCTCTGACCCGTTTCTTCTTCTCTCTCTCTTGTATATATATGTATATTTTCAGGTGCCCAGCCACAGGGGTGTCTTGCTTAGGATCTCTTGAGAAGAACGAGCTGCAGCTTAGGTGGGAGTTGCAGGTCACTTGGGTAGACGGCTTCTGTTATTGACTCCACTCCTAGTACTCTCATTTATTGGGCACGTGTCGCCCATTTTCATTATTTCATTTGTTGTTGGGGGATTTATATTTCAGTCATTTCCAGTATTATTTCTTTGGGATTTATTCAGTATGGACTTGTGTTTTAGTTTTAATATGTTGACATTCGATTGACGAATGTATTATATTATTTGGCTTACTGTAGTGTGATTCTTAATTGTAAGTAGGTTGTTTTTAATTAAATAAATGTTTTTCTTTAAATTAAAATTTGGAAAGTATGTATGAAAATGGTTTTGACACTTAGCTTAATTATTTAGGTTGTTAAATTGGAAAATATATTTTTATCGACAGTGATGCTGAGAATGAACCAACTGTATACCTTGATTTAATTTAATAAAGGAGTGATCGCCCGGTATTTAATTAGGCGGGGTGTCACAGGTGGTATCAGAGCATCAGGTTCTAGTGTCCTTAGGATCTGTACGGCTTATTATGCTTCTAGCGTTGCTTTGTTTGTTATAGAGCCCTATGTTTAGGATTTTCGATTCCTTTGACGAGATTTCGTTCTCCTACTGTAATGTGTATACACTAGTGAATTCTAATTTCGTTCGGATGTGTGCGTGTGCCGAGCGATGACGGATGTCAGAAGAGGACCGTTAAGCGTACATCAGGAGGCAGGGCTCAATTGAAAATTATGAAATATATCCGAGGATGATGACCGTAGTCGAGGTCACCTCCATTATGGCATGAGAATCCACGACTATAAAGGCGACTAAGGTACAACAAGGATTTTCAAATGCTGTTATAGCCAAATGAGGTGCGAGGGTAAACTTACCCAACGTATTACGAAAACGTGTAGAGACTGTCAGTGGAAATTTTAGAAACGCGAAAATTGAATGTGTTTACTAAATAAGGTAAAGTATTCATATGCTTAAATATAGGACGGAGTATGGCAAACCGAAAGTGAAAATTTAGAGAAAATTTTCTTGGCTTTCGGGACGAAATTATAATGGTTGTATTCAACCACCAATTTTAGAAGTGGAATGCTATGCCTATGGGAGAACCTTAGGTACAATGTTGACCGTATGTCCCTTCCTCAACTGTTCAGGATGAGGCAAATGTGATTCTGAGCTCATCGAGGAAGGGCATGTCAAGGGTCCATCCGTGAATATGAATCGTAACCGTCAACGAATTTTGTATCGAAGGATGTAGATACAAGTGGGGGAAACGACTCCAAGTGGGAGTTCAACTTGTAATTATAAAATTGATAATACTCGAGGAGGAAATTATGATGGGCGACCGATTCGGAAGTTGACAATGTCATACCTTGTCAATATAGATGATGACGCTTCTTTGTGGGGGAAGTTAAAGGAATCGAAGAATTTAGTCGGGAATAAACCTGAATACATCGGTGGTGGTATAGCACCACAAAAAGATGTGGATACACATCCGAAAAACCATTTAAGTGCTTCAAATAGTTAAATTCTTACCAAGTGATGGTAAATTCAGTAAGTACTATTATAGATAGTAACATGATCTTTATGGCGTAAAAAGGCTAAGGGAACAACCGGGATGGCTAACAGTAATCGAGTCTACTATAGTCCGAGAGAAGGACAATCCTAACCTGGTTAGTAGAACAGGTGGTAAGTGGATTATGCGTTGAGGTATTTTGTGCGGAGTGAGATCGCTCATGATAATATGTTCCAAAATGAGAAAAGGGACAAGAATATGGTGCCTAGTAAAAGGCAACGATTAAAATAATTTTGTTTTGGTTTAGACAGACGTGTTACGTCCGAAACCATTTGTGCAGTCAAGACGATTGCCAAGATGGAAGCATAGGTTGTATCCTTAGAGGATGCGGCGTGTTTATGTGACACGAGCGAGTCACCATATTTTGTTCATTGCTATATTAGCATGTGAGACGAGTTAATGCATATAATTATAAATGTTACCATTATGTGAATATTTTTCCCTAGTGTAGCGGGATTTTTCTTTAGTGCTATCCGCGGAGGATGAATGAGTATATTAGCAGTGTTTTATACTTTAAAGAGGTTACTCGTTGTAGAGATGCGATACACGAGTATAATATTATTTTTTGATAAAATGTTATATAAAATGGGTAGTATGATAGTGTACATTGATTGCGAGGCTATCGGAGTAGTTGCATTGGTGCAACATGTTTTATGTTTGTTTTGGGCGAGGCCTCACCTGTAAGAAGGTTGGACTTACACTTATATTATCTATCCTAGATACTTCGGAAGAGATAGCGGGCTCGAGATATTCGATGCCATAGTATGCGTAGACCTTGTCAGTATAATTCCGTATGTATCGGGATTTACCCTTGAGCGAAAAGATTTGACTCATAATTATGTTTAGCACTCCGGACTTAGTGATAGGAAAAGTGCGATGTTATATTTATCCTTTAAAGATGTGGGAGTTATTAGTTATACCCCTATTATTAGGGAAGGGAATTTCGAGGATTCCGATCGTATGTATCCGAGGTTAATAGAATGAAATTTCCATCAACCAATACGATAGTAAAATTGGGAAACGATATTCGTTAAGCATAATTACAGTAGAAATTACAACTTTTCTGTCAAGGGACAGAATAAAGGGGTACACGCTATGGACGGAGGACCTAACGGATCCCGATAACCGACAATGCTAGGTAGTAGTGTATCGGAGGGGTTCCTTATTTGGATTTCGCTTTGCGAGACATTCCACGCATGAAACTTAGCGTAAGGTTGGAAATAGGGAGACGTTTGGTCACTATTCCATGAGTACGGTACTCTGGTCGAAATAAGATCAAGTAATTATATATGTAAGTTGGAAGTTGAATTCTGTTTTAAGGTCATTGAAGCCGGATTTTATGGCAGGAAAGCATTGAAAGTTATCCCCACGGGTTGAGGAGTGGAAAGATGGTAAGGAGAATTTAAGAATTTTGATTTTCTATGGTGATTGGAGGTACCCCAAATGTCATAACCGCGTACAGAACACAAGGTGAATAAAGAGTTAAAATGATTTTTATTGCATGGAGTATCTGAAAAGAACTTCATATCATACAAGAGATGACCTGTAATTATTTTGATGAATAAAGCATTAGTGATTTATTTTGGTTGTTGTACCTATTTGGAAAAAAAAAAATTATTGTGCTTATCTGAGGAAGGTTGAGAATTATTATTCCTCTTTTGTTGTCATGGAATTTGAATGCCTTATTCCTTCTATTCCGTTGAATTTAGTTAGTCCTACAGATGAGTAGCACGCCGTTCGGAATGTTGTAAAAATGTGGGTATCTTGGTTAACCACAGTTAAAATAGTCCAAGTCGAAGGGACGTGGTAATAGACGTGTGAATTATAAGTTTGTGGGACTAGTATAACGAAGTTGAAGTGATAGAGTGGAATAAACGTCACATGAGGGGCGATAATCCATACATAAGTGTGCAATTAGAATAGCACGCCCTAACTTGATTGGAAGGCTGTAGGAAGACATTTAAGAAATGGTATTCCTGGAATAGGGTAGAACTAAATTGTTATGAAGCACACCAGGAGCGGAGTGGTCATTAGTCAAGTGTGAGAGAGACTTGCGCATACAACGAGTAATGATGTTAGGATGGCATAAGAGATTCAGAAGTGCGCTTCGTGGAGAGGAAAGCACGGGTCGAAACTCTCGGAATGCTCCAAGGAAGGAAGGAGAGTATTACGTGTCACTTAATGTGAGACATTCCAAGGGAAGAATCGATGTTTAACGAGACGTAGTGAGTAGTCTCTGCATGCACTGCCCATAGGTAAGGTTCGGTTGAAAAAGGAGAATCAACCAAAGAATTTTGTGATTATCGAAAATTACTGAAATTGGAAGAGGTTGGTAAAGTCGGTAAAGTTCTTGGATGAGTTGCCATCCTCAAAACAAGATCAAGGGTTTATCTCGAACTTGCGAATTAAGTCACCGAGAGGGAAGTGATTGATATTCCTTTGGACTGGCTTACAATATTAACTAGTATGCCCCAGACTTCCTTTGAAAGGAAGGATCGCGCCAGTGCATGGTCCGGCGCAGTATAAATTTCTGAATCAGGATGAGATTGGTGAATCTCACCTTTGATATGGGATTTCAGGAACCAGGGGAGATAAAATTTCGTTTCAAGTAGGATGTATCACCCTTAGCCAGAGAATAAGCGCATGGTGATTAAAGATTTGTGGAGCCACGTGAAGGAGATTTTGGAATCTTGGTACGATGATTTCAAAAATGCTCTGTAGAAGAACTCGTACCTGTTTGTCGCATATGAGGTACTTATTAAGGTTTTGTCATGGAAGAACCTCGACTATTCTCTTTCCGTATGTTTAGAGGAGAGTAGATAATCAGAATTTTTGGATCGATCGAGAAAATATCCGATAACTATGGTAGAATTCCACGACTATTTTAGACGAGCAAGAGTGATCAAATGTTCGTAATATTTTCTCAGAATGGGAGTTTTGTATATGAATAAATCTGAGTATTTGTCATGTAGTGAGATGCGGCCTCCTAATGATAGTGAGATAATGAAATGTATAACGTACAGGCGTGACCTATGCGAATGTTGTCGGTTGGGAGCACAATGTGAAGTGTCTCTAAAGAGAATGCAAGCCAATGTTACTGTGAGGAAAGGGCTATAGTAATTGAGCGCCGTAATGTGTAGTTAGTTTGTGTACGGAAAAGGATATCCAGAATTGTGCTACCTATTAGGCCTTATTTTCCGAATTTCGGGACGAAATTCAGTTATTAGGGGGGAAGTATGTAATACCCCGTATTCTTATAGCTTTTAAATTATGGGATTTATTAAATTTAATTGAGATAAATTAATTTAATTTTAATCCGGAATGTTGCTTTAAATATTTACTAGCGTGACGAGAGTTAGTAATTATTGGAAATTTGTTATCTGTTTCATATTACTGGATGAGCATAGTAATATATTATATTGGTTATATTGAATGTCATAAGTGAATTAAATGACTATTTCAGAAATTTAAGTAAGGACGTGCCCGTGTCACGTCGGGACTTATTTTGTTAAATAAAAGTGAATATTTTATAAGTTGTTCGTATGGTCGTTTTGAGTGCGCCAACGCGTCCGGAAGGGTCGAGATAGTCAGAAAAGTGTACCCGGGGTTTTAGTTTGGGTCTCGGGATGTTTTTAAGCTTAATTAGTGACCCGGGAGGGCATTTTGGTCATTTTACAAAATAGGGTAATTAAACCCACGAATTTCAGCCAACCTATATCAGCCATTAGGTCAGCCTCTTAGGGTTAGAACATTCACAAATCAAATGACGGCCAAATGAGAAGAGAGGAGAGAACTCTAAGGCAATCTACGGCCAAAAGGCCACCGGTTTGCACCCCCACCACCACCACCGCGTAGATCACGAGACGAGGATCGCAGCCATACGAAAATAAGCCGTGAACCTGCATACCAAAATCCCAGGCAAGTGTTTAAACTTGCTATTTTCGTTGATGAAATATTCATGTTAGCTTAGGATTGAATTGTGACGAAAACTATGGAAGAAAACACCATTTTTGATAGGAGAACCCATGTAGTATTGATGTTTATGTAAATTCTGGAAACCCTTGCCATGTAGAGGTAATAATCCACGAAATCTGGTGATTAAACAAAAGAAATTTTGGAGAAAGATTCATTAGAAATCTGTTTAAGAATAATTGTAGAGTTCTTGATAATTGGACATGATTTTAGGTTATAAATTTATGTTTAATGATAGTTACACGCATGCTATACGTTATAAACACCTGGTATAATGTTATAATGATGATAGTAGGATTTTTGGGGCAATTAGAATAGAAGAACATCGTTTTAGATGAAGAAATTGGTTAAAACCCGTCACTGCATTCTGCAGAATTTTGCCCAGACCTGCTTGATCGATCGATCGAGCCTAGAGCTTCGATCGATCGAAGGTTCGATAGATCGAGCCCCAAGCTTCGATCGATCGACCCCTCCTGGCAGACTCCTATTTCCCTTGTTAAATTAGTTAACTTAAGTTTATTGTGAAATAATCTTTGGGCATCTTAAATAAAATGATTTGGGAGACATTGAGGACCAGTAGGGTATATGGATAAATGTTAGAACCTTTAATCTTCAACGAGAATGGTATTTACGGGATATTGACTTTAGGATGGTAGATTTATGAATTTTTAAAGGGGGAGGTGCGTAAGAGAGTTACGTTGGAATCTATTAAAGGCACTTACTGAATTTCAGAATTTGGAAGATATAATCCATGAGTGTTAGGTAATAAGTGAGTAAACCCTTCGAGTTGAGGTTAGGAATGAAACCTTATGCGTTATTCTATAAATGTAAAATTTAGGATAAATGGTATATGTACGGGTGATGAGAAGAACCTATATTAATATGATAAAGTGGTATATTTATATGATTGTGTGTACATATATTATATACATGTGAAAAACGTACCCGCGCTACTTGCTATCCCTGAGGTTACCGCGCTGGGACGATCTTATCCTGTGTTGCCTTATAGAGGATATTGATTCGTACCCTAGAAGATAGAGATCCTAGGTACGGGCTATCAAATTGATAGTCGGACGGTCCTAAGAGACGTGAGGGTATGTACTGACCTCTTGGACTTGGAAATCTATGCTTCGCCTCAATGTTGTTTTGTATATGTTAATACAGTTCGAGAGTGATTCCGAACTTGTATTTCCCTTTGTGTGAGCGATACGGGGATTGGATAGCAGAGTATGCCCGCACCATAGTTTTAGTTGGGGTGCTGTTATATATATATATATATATATTATACGAGTAGTTAATATATATATGAGATTATGAACTTTAAACTGCCTACTGTGATTTGATAAGTAGGACATGGTTGTTGACTCAATAATAACTGCTTGTTTTGTGAAAGTATAATATGTCACTGTAAAACTTTATTGTTTTTATAAAGTTAGAAATAGAGAAATTTGGTTACAAATTGGAAGATCTCTTTTAAATGAAATCGTGAATTGCAAATCTTTCGGGTAAGTGATGTTAAGTCAAATCTTTTAGAAAGACTAGTGCGTTAGATGATAAAACAAACCAATGGGAAGGATAGTGCGATAGGGGTGCACATTAGAAGAGAGGTGAGTATTTTCTCAAGAGAGCGACGCTCTAATATGTTATTGCAATGGCCTGTGTCAATTTAAATACTTGCTAAACGTATTTTAAAATCAAACACACTTTCGGGCTCTGACCCGTTTCTTCTTCTCTCTCTCTTGTATATATATGTATATTTTCAGGTGCCCAGCCACAGGGGCGTCTTGCTTAGGATCCCTTGAGAAGAACGAGCTGCAGCTTAGGTGGGAGTTGCAGGTCACTTGAGTAGACGACTTCTGTTATTGACTCCACTCCTAGTACTCTCATTTATTGGGCACGTGTCGCCCCTTTTCATTATTTCATTTATTGTTGGGGGATTTATATTTCAGTCATTTCCAGTATTGTTTCTTTGGGATTTATTCAGTATGGACTTGTGTTTTAGTTTTAATATGTTGACATTCGATTGACGAATGTATTATATTATTTGGCTTACTGTAGTGTGATTCTTAATTGTAAGTAGGTTGTTTTTAATTAAATAAATGTTTTTCTTTAAATTAAAATTTGGAAAGTATGTATGAAAATGGTTTTGACACTTAGCTTAATTATTTAGGTTGTTAAATTGGAAAATATATTTTTATCGACAGTGATGCTGAGAATGAACCAACTGTATACCTTGATTTAATTTAATAAAGGAGTGATCGCCCGGTATTTAATTAGGCGGGGTGTCACAGTTAGAAGATTTTAGTAATCCTTTGCGTGCTCGTTCTAGGATCGTGTGTGCCGATCGAAGAAGGACGACGAAGGAGGGCCTCGGGGAGGACATCAGTTGGCAAGGCTTAGCTGGGGAAGCTGGTAGAAGATGGGGACGAGGACCTTAGTAGAGGCCACACTCCTTGTGGCAAATTATTAAGGATTATTGCAACGACTACTAAAGTATAGTAGTTATGAGCAACCAAGTACTACTGTGGTAGAAAGTGGTACTCAAATTGAATTACCCCATGGAGATAAGGGTTCCAAAGGGATCTTACGGATAGCTTTAACCGTGACTTCCCATGATTCTGCAAGAAGGAAAAGAATTCCGTTTCGTAATTATTCACATAAGGGTCGGCCAAAGACCGACAGTGAATAAAGAACATTATGGAGAAGTGAACCGTTTACCGAGGTGAGGAAGGTACAATGGATAATGAGTCCTTTACAGGAAGGATAGGCTCACTAGAGAAGTGTTGTTAACACTTACGGAGAATGTGGGTGTGTTCAGGTGCCCCTGAGGGGACATCCACATGGGGAGATTTAATGAGGGAGGATTGTTGGAATCGGTGGTGGAATTTCCTTTAAACGAAGGAGTTAAGAGAATTAGTAAGGTGATTGTAAGGAGAGAGGTTATAGAGTCAGATTGTGTTGACAACTCCATGATGGTCAGGAAGACCAGTGATGGAAATGGTGTTGCGGAGTGCGGAGCCACACGGTTAGTCCTTTCCCGATAGGAATAAAGGACAAGGTTAGGGTGCCCAGATGGGGCCTAGAGTTCAGAAATTTTGGTAAGAGGTGTGGCTAGAGGAGGTTGTGGTGTTTCATTAGCCCTAGACTCGTGTGTGTACTTGGAGCTTTGTGGTGGTATCGATAACATTATATCATGCATGCCTATGTGTTGTCCGCAATAGCGGAGTTTTATTTTTCCTTCATTCTCCATAGAGGCGGGTGAAGATATTTTGGATATATATATATTTGGTTTATGATACTCGTCTTATATGTTATACGAGTATGGTAAGGTTATGGTATATTGGAGCGATAGCAGGCTAATGATGGCAAGTCTATCGTGTCCAAAGTTCCTGGAGGGAACAGATTGTGGTTGCGGTGTCTCACCTGGATACAGGTTGAGTACACCTTTGTTATGATGGATTGATGGAACCTCGATGAGCAGAGGCTTCATTTTTTTATGTGAGTGTGTGGCAACCTTATAGATAAAATTTAAGGCCCACAGGATCATTGTTGAGCTGTAAGATTTAGCTCAGTACTGGTTTGCGCAAGGACTTAGATATAGTGCGAGCGCTGGGTGGTGTGACTCTTAATTAGAGATAGGAGTTCAGACAACCTTTCGTTGATAAGGGATAGGATTATCCCGGTTGCATATCTGAAATAACGGGACTCCGTGACCAACGAAGTCAAGTGTTAATGTGTGGAGGGGTTCCTTGTTTGGATTTCACTTTGCGAGACACTCCACACATGACTCTTAACGGCGCCGGGCATGGAGAGCTGTTATGGGATGCAAGGATGTGGGTTAGTCTTATCGTGTGGATGAACCACTATAGACTATGAGCCCTGTGATTGTGGTACGCTTATGGAAATATTGTGCTATGGAAAAGCACTAAAGTGGTCCTCTCGCCACAAGTAGTTGGGTGGAGTAGGACTTAGAGAAATTGATTTGAGAATGATAGCCAGGCCTTTATAAGAAGGCAAATTTAGAGAAAATCTGTGATCGGTGTGATGTAAGTGGTGTTCCTACAGAGAGTAGGCACTTTGATTAGTTAGGTTTCCTTTCGTATGGGCGAAAGGATAAGATAGTAGGAATGCGTTTGTAGGTTAGTTTAGTAAGATTTAGGACGTCCCGCTGGTGTGCCTTAGGTCGTTATATCTCGATAACCGACAATGCGAGGGAGTAGTGTAACGGGAGGGTTCCTTGTCTGAATTTCGCTTTGGCGAGATGTCCCACGCATGAAACTAAGAAAATGTCGGGAGTTGAGAGAGGCCTTGGGCACTAGGGATAAAATTAGGATACTCGTTTCGCTTAAGTAGGGTAACGCATAGATCGTAGAATTTTTAGGATGTAGGTTCGCTAGAGTTAGCGGTGCCGAGGTTAGGAGTTAGGACTTTCCCGGGTCGGGAAGACCCATAGATGAGTATTACACCGAGGAAAGGAGACCCCTATTGGGAGAGAGTGTAACGTGTCGAACGTTCGCTATGGTTGTGCAGATGTGCACAAGTTAGATAGGTGCATGGGCACCTTGGTAAGATAGTTTTATGTACCGCCCGAAATAGGATGGGCGTAGTGTATAAGGTTGAAATTCATGCCAAGAGGCATTTTAGAGGATGGGTATTAAGTGACGTATTAGAGTCACTTTATGATCGCGGTAGCCGCGTAGTACTTGGTTGGGAACCGTTGGGTTAGTGTCGTTCCCCTTGAGGTTTAGGATTTGTAGTGATTCTAGATATATCTGAATTTCGAGGACGAAATTTCGTTGTAAGGGGGGGAGTATGTAACAACATGTCCTTTTGGAGACAATTAAATTCCATAATTAAGTATAATTTGGAATTTGGAGAATTTCTTGAAATAGTAATTTTTGAGATTTTCGAGGATTTAATAATTTTTGAAGGGTGTTATAAATTATTTTGGGACTATATAGGTCGAAGTAATTTAATTATATGTCACCGTGGAGTATAGCGACAAAAGAGGTAAGATTTTGAGTAGAAGACCGCACTTAATTATTTTGGGTTAGAATAGTGATTTGCGGTCAAGTACCTCGGATGAAAATTTCGACTGCGCCATGAGTTTTGGAATGTCCGAGATAGTCGGAAAAGAGTGTCCGATTGTCGAAATTGAGTTCCGGGTAATTTTGGAGTTAAATAGGCTCGTAATTGGGTAAACGAGTCGTTTTTGGGTTTTAAAGGGGTTAAACCCTTTTCTCCTTATAAAAGGAGGGAGAGGGGGAGAAAAGAGAAGAGAAAGAAGAAAGAAGAGAGGGAAGAGAGAGAGAGGAGGAAGAAAAGAGGAAAAAGGGGGAGATTCCGGCCAGCCTCCGCGGGATTCGGCTCGAGGACGTCGGATTTTATCCACGAGCCAAGAGTTTACTTGCTTTATTTATTTTTAAGCATAAATATCTCATATCATTGTTGGTATAACAAACCCTAATGATTTTGGGTTGGGTATTCGTGGATAAAACGGGTTTTTGGGAGTTAAAACGAATAAACCCCTAAAATTGGATAATTGGAGAAATTTAGAAATTAACCAAAAATATTGGGTGATTCCGAGTTCTAGGATGTTTAGGACCCGTATTATAGGTGTATTTGTTGTTGGTAGAAGTTGTAGGCCATTTGGTGAGGAGATGGAAGCTCGGGGAAAGCTTCCATGGCCGAAACAGCTTCTCGGAGAAGAAGCTGCCCGACTTGATCGATCGATCGATCATGGGGACTCGATCGATCGAGCCATCGATCGATCGACGGCCATGGGTCGATCGATCGACCCCTGCTGAAAGTTGATAATTTTTCTGGGATGATTTTGATGGGATAGATTCCATTTCATCTTGCTTTGAGGTTAATTAGGTGATAACCTAGGGGACCTTTTAGGACTTTATGGTCCATAAATTAAGACAATTTAGGAGGGTAAAGTAAGGGTTTTAAGTATATAACCCTAAATCTATATTTTCGAGGAAAATATAATATTTGTAGAAATTGATGGATTAGGGTTCCTAAATTATATTGGGGACTTCTAAATGATTAATTGGACTAGGAGTAGTTTTGGGGTTTAAGGAAATGAAATCCTTAACCCACTGAATTTAAGGTTGATCGGGTGAGATAAATCCTGAGGATATTTCTAGTAGGCATATGGGCCTGTATAATTATGCTTATAGAAAGCATAATTATATCGAATACTGTTAAGTGTATCCTAGGAGATAATTAGGATAATTTGGGAATATAGGTATTTGTTGATTTCACTTAGAGTGAAGGGTATCATTAGAGATATCCAATAAATCCTTAGATAGGATTGAGATATATAGTGATTATTAAAGTAAGAAATACTTTGGGTTTAGTATCATGCTTATATGAATGCATGATTATGATTCCTGGAGGAAATCTTTGGGATTATTGATCATCGCTAGATGCTATAGGCCACTATGGCTGTTTATATATATTGTAGGAAGAATATATAGGATATGTATATACTGTGAGATTTAGATATATATATGTGTTATGATGGAAATGATTTTGAAAATATAAAAATGCATATTTTCAAAATGGAAAATAAATGATTTTCATAATTGATAAAATATGGATTACACACCTCTCTAAATCGCTATCATAAGGGAAGTTGCGTACGTATGGTGAAGCCCCATGGCTATTGAATGCAGGGTGGATATAGTCCTATAGGCCATGTGAGCGTTTGTTGATATATATTTTCTGCGCTGGTTAGGAGATTCCGGGTGTGGTCTTGACTATCCCGCAGGCACATGGCCGCTTCCCGACGGCTTGCGATGTAGGATCCCAGGTTGTCTTGATGATAGGCCCTGGAAGACGATAGCCATTTAGGGGCGCGCACAGTGGGAAAACCCAGACGGGCGGTCTTAGAACGCGTTATATTAAAGCAATTCATGATAATGGATTGGCTTTAATTACATTTCCTGGATATAGGAAGGGAAATGGTTTATATGTTTAGCTTAGGTAACACTCCCGGATGGAAGAAGGGATGTGGAAGCATATGATATGGTAAAAGCATTTTTATGATAATAAAAATGGATTTTAATTACATTTCCTGAGTATAAAAAGGGAAATGGGATAATTGAAAAAGGAAAAGCATTTTTATATTAATAAAATTGGCTTTTAAAAAGATATATGATTTGGTATAGCAATTCATGCTAATGAATTGGCTTTTAAATACATTTCCTGGATATGAGAAGGGAAATGGAAAGTTTTGAAATAAAAATGATAAATACTTTGTGTATCGAATACACCTCAGTCCGGGAGGTAGATCCGGATGTGTATTATAAGATATAATTGATATTATGTAAACCTCAGTCCGGGAGATATTATCTGGACGTATATTGTAAATGCACACACACACATATATATATATATATATATACATTTGTGTGTGCTACGGGCCTAATGGATCTCTACCATTAACCATGCCAAGTAGTAGTGTATCGGGGGGGTTCCTTGTTTGGATTTCGCTTTGCGAGACACCCCACGCACGAACTTAGTGCAGTGTTGAGAATGGAGGAAAGTTTAGCCCTTCGCACTTGGACTATCTAGGGTAGATAGTGGATAGGTTATTAGACTAGTTAGGCGGGGTAGCTTGACTAGGAAGTGTTGTTAGGATGCGTTAGGTGTGCACTACTAGAGGAGAGGTGAGGGGTATCTCATGGGAGTGCGATACCAATTTAAATATGAGATAAAACTATTTTTCTAAAAATAAAGCATTTATGCACTTGCAAAATATTTTCAAAATTCGGGCTCTGACCCGTTTATCTACTCTCCTTTCTTTCTATATATTATATATATATAGGTGTCCAGACTCAGGGACGCCTGGATGGAAATTCTTTCGAGTCACACGTCTGCTGCAACAACTGTGGATGCTTGCGGGTTCTCGGTAGACGCTTCTTTCCTTGTACTCTAGATAGGAGGTATTGTACAAACATTCGGGCCAATGGTCCAACTGATTTTATTTATTCTTTGCACTATATTCGATATGGTTGTATTATTTGAACCGAGTGTTCGGTTATTTTAGTTTATTTCATTTTCATTTCAGTTTTATTTACGCACTAAATTGTGGATGTTTTATTTTAATCGTTAAAAAGAGTAGTTATGTTAAAGTTTTTAACGCTCGCCTAATAGGATATTAGTAATTAAATGGATTTTTGACAGTGATGCTAAGAATGATCCATATGTAACTCCTGTTATAATTTGATATAGGAGCGATCGCCCGGTATCCCACTAGGCGGGTTGTTACACTTGCCGACCCACGTATATCTTGTGTTGTGTGCGTAATTTCATTACTCCCTTTAATATTTATTCTTACTTGGCTAGTGTGCATTGGACATTTTCACCTGTAGGAAATTACCACCACCTACAACGACCATGCTTGTATTGCTTCATTATAGCTGTTATTTACGAATACATTACACACACACACACACACACACACACACACACACACACATATATATATATATATATATATATATATATATATATATATATACGTCTATGTCGGGAATGAATGGTGAGCCCATGGTTCAATCGTACCAGCTAAATTTGTGGACCTATAAGGCTATAACACCACGAAATTGTACTTAAAAAATATAACCCAGAAATAATGTACTAATATTTTCCTTTGCAAAACGGTGCAAAAAAAGTAAAATTCAAAGCTAAGTTTCTATCTTTTTAACTATATGACAGGAGCAACTACGTATTTTAATTGTAAAGGACCAACAAACATACACATTCCACCTATTATCTTTTTAAGCTAATAAAAATTAAAATGGCAACATAGTATAGTATGTTACACCAATAAAATCAATGGATGGAAATAGAGCAATTTTAAAATAGATTTATTGAAAGAATCTTTGCTCTCATGGCAGTGACAATTTTTGGGGAAGAAATTCTAATAAGAACATAATTAAAATAAAGAAAGTCAAAAAATGAAAAAATTGTCCCAACATTCATCGAGTTCATTGAATATTCATTAAGTACACATTAAGATCCATATTTAATGACCAAACCTAGTATATCTTTTTAGGACTACAAATGTATATTGTAAACCCTTTAAACTAAATCACCCCACGTATACATTGTGACTAAAATATGCCGAGCATTAAACTAAAACGTATACTCTTAAAACTTGTACACATGCAGTTCATTGATCAACAAAAATGCCACCAAATAAAAAAAAAATTAAACATGGTGAAAATGGAAATAACTCCACAAATATAAAGCTGAGAGAGTTAAATTTCTGACGTGTAATGTGATGAGATCCTGGGATTAATAAAAAATAAATAATAACACCTATATGAAAATGCATAAATGCTTAAGATATCTAAAAGTCCATCACAAAACTAAAAAGGGATATGTGGCTTACAATAAAAGTCCAATCGTTAAAAAAATATTTGCTACGATTGAAATGGAAAGATCCCATAAATTGAAGTAAACGATAAAGAATTCAATATTTATTATAAAAACTAATTACAAAACATGCCAATCTTCCAACACATGCATGATAATCTGAGCACAAAAATACCAATCGAAGACCATTTGATCTAATCTCTTGATGAAATCGTAACAATAAAAGAAAATTAGAAAGAGAAAGGCTTATTTTGGCACCAGTTTCCACTAATAGAATTTAATGGATCCTAGGTATATGCTTGATATAAATGTATGTAATGCAAAGCACATTGATGCAAAGCAATACTTTATACCTAAACAACGTACACGTGGTAAAGTAACGGTAAGATATCAAACCTCATTCTCCGTGAAGCAAGGATAGTTGTAATCGAACGACACAGATTAAGACCCTAACAAATAGTACTTCAACAGTTAAATTAAAAAAAAATAAAAAAAAATCAAATGACATGACATGGTTTATATTGGCAATGGATCGCGTCTCCTTGATCATGCCAAAATATTTAGACTTGTACGAATAAAGCAATGAAAAATCAAGATCTCAAATCATCCTGAAGGACTTGAGTGGGGTTACCACCAAACACTACCACATAAAATCTGCCACAAATAGCAAACGATAACAAAAACATTGTCTTCGGTATCAATGATAGCTAAATTCATTTTCAGCCAGTAGAAGGAATAAAAAATAATATAGATCTCGAAATATACTTATCCTATTGAAGAATTTCTGATGTGCATAAGGATTTCTCGTCATTTTTAGTCCCTTTATTCCAATTTTAGTATTTCTTTTATTTTTAGCATTCATTGTATTTTTCCTTTTATTTTGTATTTAAAGGAAGGAAGGTTATTTGGATTTAAGGGCACAATTATAATTAGGTACTTAGCTTAGTGGCTAAGAAAGCTTACCCATTTAAATACCTCTTTTGTAGACTCATTTGAGTCATTCCTTGATTTTGAGAGATTGTGAATAGAGAGAGAATATCTTTTCTCGCTCCGATTTGGCGTTATTTACGTCAATTGGTATCAGAGCCTAGTCGCTCCACCAGTTGTTGTTGTTGTTGTAAAACAAAAACACGTAGACAACGTTACGGTGGGTTCAAGAAAGTATGAACTCCTCCGATGCAAACCCTTTCAACCAAATTTTAGAGGCCATCAACCGATTGACGGCCTGAGTAGATACGATGGACATCCGTAGTTCTTCGCCGATAACCACCACGGACCTCCCCCCACAGCCTCATTAACATCTCAAAATCCTAACCCTAATTCTCCAAGATCCACCCATTCTACACCTCTCCCACAAAGAAACTCTAATCTTGAAAACCCTAATCCCATAAACATCCAATCACCACCACTGAAGAGGTTGTCCCACCACCACAACCCGCTGGCCCATCCACCCCAAAAAATCCCCAACCCACCCAGTCCGCTCCAAAACCCCAAAAAAAATTATCATCCACCCCCAACAATCTTTACACCCACCTACATCAACCCATGGCCCGATCGGCCCCCAAACCTTCTCCGAACAGACCAAAAATCCCCCTTCGACAGTCAGAATCTTATAGCCATCCTTCAGATACTTCCTTCGGAGCTAGACGACCACTAACCTTATTCCGACTGCCCGTCTGCCACAACCAACAGTCCTCGGCCCCTCTGATGGGTCGGGACAAGGGTTTCGGCACAACCACAGCCCTACTGAGGGTTGTTTACCATCTCCTAACACCACAACGGCATTTTCAAAAAGTTCTATTCCTTTATGTATTCAACCGACACCACCCATCATCGGAACATACTCTTCCACCATCGTCGAGATGATTCGTGACATCCGGCACGCAAAAAAATTGACTCCACCTCTTATACATACAAATTCCACCAACCCCATGCATTTTCACCCAAATCTTAAATCCCAAACCCTAGAATTTCTACCCTTCCACATTCACTCTAATTTCACCCAACACGATTCACCCCCATCCTATATCCCTCCACCTCAACCACCCCCAACATATCCACACACCACCTTTTACCCTCTCCCCATCTCCCCCCACCCCGAATTCTTGTCCCCTCCAACTCACCACCTCCGCAACCACCCCATTACCCCCTTCAACCCCCACTAATTACCCTTTTTCCCTATCTCCATTTACCCTCGCCATCACCCTCCAAAACATCTTGAAAACTCCCACATACCATCCATACCCCCCGCTCCATCTTAACCCACGCACCCTCACCCGCCCCATTCCACTTTTTCCGCGCATCCTCCCCCACCTATTTTACATACCACTCCCCTACCCGACCATTCCCTTCATGTACCACATCATCCACCCCCATGAGATATTCATTCCTTTCACTCTGCGCCAGTTGATTACCGTGAGTGGGTACGAAAGTGGATTACCCTACCTCCTTATGATGATCCTCCTTTACCCTGCCCCCATTCTGCTCCAGAGTTTGAGTCACCCCCTCTTACTGAGTGGTGCACTGATGTTTCCCCTTTGACTCTTTGGGCTCCAAGATTAACCCTATGTCCCCTTCTCTGAGCGTCATTGCTTTTTTCTACCAGAGAGGGCATCAGATGAATCAGTGCCCTTATCGTCAGCCACTGGTTCCAGCACCACCTCCTTCCCCACCCTGAGAGACTCTTCCCCCTCACATCACTCCTCCTGCTGACCCAGTTCCCCCACCAGCTCATGACCCTCCTCATCCATTGCCTCGGAGGTACCCACAACGCACCTTACATACTGAACCTCCGCTAGGCAATGATGATATTGATGAGGATGCCCTGATCCTTCAGAGTGGTGATGCCATCACACAGTTGGCACTTCAGTTACATCTTACAGAGTATGCAGGGTGATATCAGAGTGGATGTCCCGATGCTTGACGACCACCTACATCCCGATGCCGTTGTTGATTGGCTTGCCGACATGGAGCGGATTTTTGAGTATAAACAACTCAAAGGTCTTCGATGTGTTCTCTTAGCGGTGACCAAGTTTCAGGGCTATGCTAGTGTCTGGTGGAATGACTTGGAGCTGCGACATGCCATTGAGGTCCTTCCCCCTATACAGTCTGGACCGAGCTCCGTGCGCAGTTGATGTCCGCTTTTATCACCACCACTTATGAGCGAGACTTATTTTTACGAGTTCATTCCCTTCGCCAAGACACTACTGTTTTGGACCACACTGAGAGGTTTAAGCTTTTATGTACTCGAGCCCACCTCGACGAGAGTGAGGAGCAACACATTAGCCATTATATTCACGATCTTTATGGCTACATTTAGTGGGATCTTGCTTTACGTGAGGTCACCTCCTTGGCCAAGGCGGTTGAGTACGCCACTAAGGTTGAGTCTTTCCACCAGACTGCTCATCCACCGCGTAGTCGCTCCGTAACTGCCCCTCCAGAACTAGTGATCTCTGTACCTACTAGGACTCCCTTCACTGCTGCTACTCCTACTACCATGCTTCCTCCTCCTGCACAAGCTCTTTCGATCACCTTCAAATTCGACAACTGCGGTGCGATGGGCCATCGAGCTTCAGATTGTTCCGTCCCTCGTTGTCGATCTCTCTTAACTTCTGGGAACCCTGAGTACATTGAGGAGGCTCCGGAGATCCCACCTCATCCAACTCCCATTATGATCCTCGATGGTGACACGGAAGGCCTTCCCCTCTGAGTTTGAGGACAAACTCTTTTCAAGGGGTGTAGAGTGATGTGCATAAGGATTTCTCGTCATTTTTAGTCATTTTATTACAATTTTAGTATTTCTTTTATTTTTAGCATTCATTATATTTTTTCTTTTATTTTGTATTTAAAGGGAGGAAGGTTCTTTGGCTTTAAGGGCACAATTGTAATTAGGTACTTAGCTTAGTGGTCAAGCAACCTTCCCCATTTAAATACAAAATAAAAGGAAAAATACAATGAATGCTAAAAATAAAAGAAATACTAAAATTGGAATAAAAGGACCAAAAATGATGAGAAATTCCTATGCATATTACAAAAACATATTACATTTGGCGTTATTTATGTCACTTTCACAAACGTATTACATAAATTACGAGAATGAAAAAAGTAACTACGAAAGCAAACTGAGTTTTGCACTGTAAAGTGGAACATTTTGCACTGTAAAGAGGAACATAGCTTCACTTTATATGGTGTATTTGTATATATGACAACCACATGATTGGTTAATGAGAGAATGGATTTACATAGGTTTCAGATTTTGTGAAGGTAGCCGTGTCGTATTCTTTACAGTACCACTATTTGCACTGCATTGCATTTGTTCTTCTTTTTAACTCGACCAAGTGGAGAAATCTATGGTGAAAAATTAAATAATACCAACTTACCCCCCCCCCCCCCCCCACACACAAAAAAGCGCCTCCAAGAACTGAAATCCAAGTTAACACTGTCCCCCAAATGGAAGAAACAATCCTCCTTAATAATAAACTTTCCCTTTTCTTCTGTAGTGAAGACCAAATATTCATTGATTTAGGATTTTGAGCTAACATATTTAGAGTGCTAGTACTTATGGCTGGTGGAATGCTTTAATGAACAAGATCAAGCAAGTATTTAGAAAAACGTGCCGATAATGTGAAATCACAGGCATGGTTTGAATAAGAAACTCCCAAGCATCTCCAACGCCTAGTTCTTTCATATTAAAAACTCCCAACACTTAAGCTCAACCAGTAATTTTATTTATTTATAGATGATTTGTGCTTGTTCATTACAGGGAATGAAAGCTCAAAAAAAGTCAAACCAGTACTATTAGAAGTCCTAGCATTGTTTAAAATTATATTTTATGAATAAAGTTCATAAACAATAAATGATTAAGATGAGAAAGTAACTGGGAAGAGTATATTGAATTGGGAAAAAGTATGTAGATAGTGTTGTAGGAGGGTGGTCTCGTTGGTTGTGTTAGGAAGTTACTCCTCAAGAGCCGAAAGGTAACCCATTTTGTAGAAGTGTAATTAGAGATCAATAGAGAGACAGAATAAAATATAGACAAACATCACACATGACTCAAGCAATTTGCTTACTTCCATGGTGGTGTTTGGCTGTTCTTATATAAAAAATGTTAATAACCAATAATGTTACAAGAGAAGGTGACTCTTCACTTTGATATTTAAAAATATGAAATTCATAGAGGTGGTGTTTATTTATATGAAGTGTATTGATTTTCTAAATATAGAACCCTTTCTCTCTTGCTTGCTTATGTTTTTGTTCTCTTCTTTCTATGTTGTATGGAGATGACCTTATATAGGAGTCTTGAAGTGGGTCACAACTAATGGATAAGGCTACAGATCTTATCTCTACTTTATTGCCCCACATATAAAACTTGGCTTGTACACACTTTGAGGAGGACCCATGGTTTCCCCAAAGTAATATCTCGATGCCTCTAATATTAGAAAGCCCCATCGGGACACCAAAAACACCATCTTAGGATCTTTTAGAAACACCCTCTCGGTTTGAACTCTAAAAACCTTCAAACAACTTCTTTATCCTCGTTGGATTCTCATCCTTACTATGACATTTATCCTAACTATTTTTATGTCCCTACATTTTTCCCCTCGGACGCATGCATCTCGCAGTAGTGGGTGTGCGCGTTCGAAATCAATTCTTTTGAATTATGAATTTGACCATCTTTTAGGATATTTTCAATTGAGTCCAGTAATTTTCCTTGCACACAAGAAGTAATATTATTCGTTATTTCACGGTGGTAATAATCAATATATATAAAGGAAAGTTATGATGTTATTTTTTTACCCCCTCTAAACATTTGGGGTATTTTTGGAATTTTCACATCATGAGATTTTCTTTTTCTACCCCAAATTTGATTATTTGTCCCCGAAATTTCCCCACGCATATTATGATTGGGGTTATGAATTTGCCCGTTCAACGAGATTTTCGATTGTTATGAATTTCGAATTCTTTTTGAAATTTTCTCTAAAAATACCATATCAATTTTCAGGGTGTATTTCTGCCAATAATAGTGTTGTTTCAGAAAATTTTGTCCCCTAAGAATAAAATATTTAAACAAGAATATATTTCGAATCACTCAAGTGCTGCGGGACTCTGCAAGTATCTTGGGTCTGCACTTCTCATAAGTTGATCCTTTGTTCTATATGGCTACATAATCCTGTGTATTCGATGTCCCCAGTTCACATCGTTATCGAAGCGTTAGTGGAATTGGTTTCTTTGGAGCTTATCTCGCCCCATATATATGATATGAGTTGGGCCCACACAGAAATAATATAGGGAGTATCGCATATGTATGCAGATGTTGGTGCAGAAAAGTCACTTATGATGCATATGATGTGTTGGATCAGGAAATAGGAAAGAGTAGTTGTATTTTAAATCATTTGCAGAGGTGATACGGATGTATATTATATTTTTTTAAGCACAGGGGATTATTAGTATTATTACTTCTATTTGATTATTTTCCAAGAATAGGGTAATTGGTAATAATTTTTTAGGACTGGGGATTGAAATTGATTTCTTCAGAAAAAAGGGTGGATCAATTTTTTTAGGAAGAAAGAGGGGATCGGTATGATTCTCCTTTTTTGACCAAGGGGGATCGGTATGATTTTTCCTTTTCAGAGCAAGGGGGATTGGTAATTTTTTCTTCAAAAAAGGGGATCGGTATTTATTTTCCTCGAAACAGGAGACCGGTAATATTTTTCAGAGTAAGGGGATCGGTAATATTTTTCAGAGTAAGGGAATCGGTATTTTTTTCTTTTGAAAAGTGGAATTTAGGTGATTGCTATTTAAAAGGTGTGGGAAATCGATATTAAAAGGGGGGAGTCGGTGATTTTTAAAAAGAAAGGGTTCGATGACCTGCTTAGAAAATTGAGAGGATCAAGTATAAAAAATGGTTTGATGTGGTTTGATACCTGCTGTTGGTGGTGTTGACTATAATTATTGAAATTCGTTTCTTTTGTTGGTGACCAATGTACGATGTTGACCTGATGGGGTTTAGAGTCGTTTAATCGAAATGGGGTTTTGTTCGAAAGGTTTGGTCACTTTGTTTGTTTTGGAACCAGAGATTTATTTGTCCATTTATACTGGGATATAAACTACGAAGTTGTTCTTGATATTTTCTATAGAAGCTATGTATAAACGGGCGATGTATGTCACATGAATTGGAGATTTAATAATGTGAACCTTTTACTATAGATGTTGGATACTTGAGTGAGACGGTGTTGAGAGCTCTGGGACTTTCTGAAAAGGCTAAAGGCTGGAATGCAGAGTCTTGAGTACTATTCTGATTTTTATTTGCAATCCTTTTAATTTGAGACAACTTCATACCTACTTTTATGAGATAACTAGCGGATGCCCGTGAATGAAGTCACAGTTGGAATTTTTTAGAATAAACTTTATGCTTACTACATGTATGGTGAAACTCAGTTGCTGAAAAGAATTCAAAACACATAATTTAAGCATTGGAAGAAACTCCCAACCAAATCTATATTACATAATTTATAATGCTAAAAAAAACTACACTCAAACTCAAAACCATGTCAAAACATAACTATATGAAATAGATTTGTACTACTTAAATCCAAATTCATCCTAAAATACAAAAATCGAAAAACAAATTTCATTCTAAAAGTGTCGAGCAAAAAAAAGATATTCAAACCAACAATGGAAGATCTATACACCCTAAAAAATTAAAAGAAATGATACACATGAAGGAGGGGAGTACCTTTTGTCTATGCACAAAAAAAATGCCAAATAAGGTCCACTCTGGAGGAGGAAACTAAAGATTAGTATTATTAAAAACAGTGAAAATAACTACACCATTTTAATTAAGCATTGGAAGAGAATTCCAACCAAATCTATACTCCAAATAGTCGAGTGTCTGCTTTCATTGCACAGAAGAACAAGATAAATGTGAATCTTAAAATTATTTTATAAGTTACATGTAACTCTCATAAACCCCCAATTTCATGACCAACAAAAGCCCCCAATTTCAACCACCCAATTTTGGTTAACTTCCAACCGATTTTGAGTTAAACATATTTGTAAACTAAAAAAAAACAGTTACATCTCCAACAATACAAAACCAACTAGATAAACAAATGAACTATTCATTAGATATCCTGAATCTTGAAATAAAAATATGATCACCAAAATTTAGAAAAGTATTTAAATTGGGGATCTGAAAACTGAAATCCACCACACAACTCCAATCTCACTTTTATAATCTGTTTAAATGCCCTAATCAGAAACACCTGAATATCCATCCAAACAACAACCTTACACTCCCAAGATTAAAAATCTGAAATTCCTTTTGAAATTTTTCTCTCAAACTCTCTCTTAGAGATGGAATAGTATGAAAAGGTTGGTTTTCCAAAGTTGGTTCCCGTACTTAATTATTCAGCAAAAGATAGTGGGGTAAGGGAGTGGGAAACTTGGAAAAACTGTGTTCGAACAACAATATCGAACAAAGTTTCAGAATGTTCAAATTTCGATTTTTAGCCGAGAAACTTTGTTTTAATGAAACTTTCTGAAAATAAACAACAGTTTAAAATAAACTTACACCCATATAAATATTGTTTCAAGCTCCTATATATATATATATATATATATATATATATATGCATTCATACCTGGGAGCAATGGAACCATGTTGATGACGTAGAAACGAGGTACAATAAACTCGACATTTTAATGAAAGGATGGTCAAGAACTCTATCCGATGACTCAAACGTTTTTTTTCGGAATTGAGCCAAAACTACATTAAGACTCAATCGGAGAATTGTGTCCTTACAAATCTCCCCCTTTGGATATTCTGGGACAAAAATCAACAAAAATCCTAAAGGGCTGTCAAGATCTACTAGATTTAAAAACATCCCACCCAATACTTGACTCAAGACCCAAGGATCAATATCTTTTCCGGTTATGAAAGTTGCCACTTAGAAGAGTTCCTGCACACTTAAGCAAACTATCAAACACATAAGGAATGTCAAAATATTAAATGCAATTAAAATAAATACTCCCCCTAAATTAATTCTCCCCTTTATAAAAAAAATGATCTACTTAGAAAGACGTCTCCCCCTAAGATAAATCTCCCTAAACTGAGATAAGATTATAATAGGATTAGATACCATTTCCTCCCTATCATTCTCCCCCTTTTTTGTTCAGGAATAGACAAAGGATAAAACTAATTTAAACATGATGCATAAGGTGATAAGAACATGATAGCATATAGGCAACAAAAGCATAACTACTCCAACAAATAATAAACAATACCAACTAAGATGCAAGAAAATGATACCAATATGATACATAAAGTATTAAGCATGTGATATCAACAAATAATGCAACAAGTTAGATACCAATTATGAATTAAAGCACATATGGACTAGAAAGCAAGGCAAAGATAGAAAAATATCATATATATACATAGACTAAGTATACCAATAATGCTCATGCACATATATATAGATATAAACACACAAATGACACAAAATAAAATAAGCTTTTCACACTCGTATGGCAAAAATGTGTCCTATGGAAACGGAAGTGTTGGGGTGTGAACTAGTAACAAATAAATTTAGACCCAATCACTTAAAATATGTTCACGGAGTTCTCATTTGATTTCAAACTTCATCACATTTGAATATAACCTCACGTGACAATATAAATTGAACTTAATGAACAAAAAATACACAATGCATACAAGCCTAGCATGTTGATGATTCTACAAACCAAAAGAGTCATGACAATAAAAGCTCAACTAGGATAAACGGACATTATGCAAACCGTTGATATACCATCCAATCTCCCTCAATAAGCATATATATTTTTGAATGAATATATCAATTAAACATAGGCCTTGGCAATTATTTTTCTTTTTAATGCCATATTTTTATTTTTAGGCCTTTGGACCACGTATTTCTTTTAGGTCCATAACAAATGGTGGCTTACTATTCGCAAAGGATAATAATTCCTTTCGTAGCCCTTCCTCGTGCACATTTACATATAATATTTTTATTTCTCACAAATCTCACGGACAACGAATTTTGACATGCATTAGTCCTCCTAGGTCACAAATATGTAGATGACAAGATTGGTAGGAGAACACCTCACAAAGCTCAAATATAACATGTGACAATTAAATTTTAAAAGAGCTCGTGCATGTGTGAATAGAGGCATATAAAAATAGAATCCATTTAAATCAACACAAAATCCAACTACTCCATGTAAGCATGGTAAAGAACATAATAAGGATTGACAATCTAAACCAAAAGTTCTAGAGACTTGAGAGCAAAAAAGATGGGATTCAAACACAAGTATATGCCACATAGAGTGTGTCAAACTAAAATACACACACAAAAAAATCTTTTTGAGTTTTTGCCAATTTTTAACCAAAAATAAAAATATGTACTCAAAAGACAAACAAAATCATTTGTATTGTTCATTAATCTTAAATTACTAAAAGGTAAAACAAAAATGATAAAAAAAAATCTTTTTGCATTTTTCATTTAATGCAAACAAAAATGAAAGAAGTATAATACAAAAGATAAACAAAAATCATAATTCTAGCATGTGATTAAGCATGGAAAATAGACTAGAAAATGATTAAACAAGCATACAATTAACATGAAAATATATTATGAATTATAAAAGCTAAAGTATGCAAACAAAACTAACACATTCAAACTTTATTGCAAGGAAGGAAGCATGTGAAAGTAAATGAGAATCAACAAATCTAATATCTAACGCGTCGAAAAATAATTTTCTAACCCATATAGATGTATATTTAAAAGGATGGGATTGGGGAACTAATGAAATGCTAGACATAGACTTCCTAGGACTTCTTTTGAGATCAAGACAAAATGACCTAAGGTGACCTTTCCTACCATAATGAAAGCATGTGAAAACACGAGGAATGATACGAAAGGTGTGACCTTTTCTAAAGTCCTTGGATAAAGTTGACCCTCTAAAACAAACGATGGTTTTAGCTTTAGCAACGAAAATATTTGAACTATATGAGCTAGAACCATTACAACTACTACTCGAGTCTTGTAAGTTATTTTTCATTTTTGAAATTTTGGACTCAAGTAATAAATTAGACTCCTCAATTTTACGGGACTCCTTTAAATTTTCTATTACACCTAGAAGGTTATCACGCTCCCCCTCAATGTGAGCAAACTTGTCCCTAAGAGTATTTTCTAGACAATCACTCTCTTTCTTGGACTTTTCTAAAATATTAAAATTGTAATTTATGCCCATGAGCTTTTCACGAAAAATATCTTTTTGAGATAGAGAGGTTTGCAAAAATTCAACTTTAGCTTTAAAACAAGAATTTTCATTTTCAAGAAATGTAATTCTTTTTGCAAATCTCACATTTAATTCTCTTAAATTTTCATTACACTTATTAAGCCCATTAAATTCCTCTCGAATAGCAAAAACTTCATTATCATTAGAAATGGACAAATTATCATCAAGACGTCCCATAGAGATATAAAAAACAAAATGAGAGTGAGTAAAAAATGAACCACCTAAAAATACAAGGAGCACAAAAATTATAAAAGTAAAAAAATGGATCTTTGACGCGATAAATTAGCGCTCTGGCTCTGATACCAATTTGAAAGTGAGAGCTTTTCTCAAACAATGCTCTGATACCACTTGTTGAAAACGTGAGGACCCCAATTTTTGAAATCTTTACTATAAAAAGTAATTATAATTTCCTTTTAAAGATATGCGGAAGCGAGTTGGTTCAACTTAAACAAATTTTAATTTCTTTTCAAATTAAAATTAAACCAAGTGAAATATGATGAAACACACACACGATTTTAATTACACTTAAATACAATTAATTTAACTCAAGTCCTAGAAATTTGCCTAAGTCATATTTTCAATATTACCAAATTAGGCCAAACCAATTTTAACAATTTAAGTGACAACTTGAATTAAATTAACATAAACATTACCCAAATTATTTTAGCACCAAATTAAACAAGTAGTGATATAAACCAAATTTTATCTTGAATTACCTAAGCATGTATCTAATGTGAATAATGAGAAAGATAAAATAAACAATAAATCACTACGCCGCAATGTACGAGGAAAAACCCACACGGGAAAAAAACTCGGACGACCCTAGCCTTAAGTCCACTAAGTATGGTATTTTACAAGTACAAGTAAGATGACATACAACACTCGACTCGACTCACTTCAAGCCCCGACGCCTCTTCTTGTACCGACCTCCGCTTAGTTGACAATCCTGGAATCCACCGGAACCTTGGAATCCACCAATGAGGAACTAGGAAGCAACCGTCAACCACACATAATGCCTTTCACCATGTGAGAATGCCGCAACCAAAAACACGAACTTCTTCTTTATGGGATGTAGAAGGAAACCCAAACGAACTCTTTAATAGGTAGAATAAACCGGTGCCAAAACTCCAAGCAATGTATATATATATATATATATATATATATATATATATATATATATATATATATATATATATAAGAAACTTGGAATAAACAATATGGGTGAAACAAAGGTGTTTAAAGGATTTTTCTTACAAAAATTAAACACTCAAACAATGAACTTTTTCCTTTTAAATTTTTTCTCTCAAACTCACTCTTAGAGATGGAATAGTATGAAAAAGTTGGTTTTCCAAAGTTGGTTCCCGCACTTAATAATTCAGCAAAACGATAGTGGGGTAAAGGAGTGGGAAACTTGGAAAAAATGTCAAAAAATTGCCATTTTAATTTCCCGCCAGAAATCTCGTTCGAACGACACTTCTAACGAAGTTCCAATGGCTAATGGGGAAATCTCGTTGGCAAACTCGTTCGAACGACAAACTCGTTCGAACGACATTATCGTTCGAACGACAAACTCGTTCGAACGACAATATCGAACGAAGTTCCAGAATGTTCAAATTTCGATTTTTAGCCCAGAAACTTTGTTTTAAAGTTTTAATATAACTTTTTGAAAATAAACAACAGTTTAAAATAAACTTACACCCATATAAATATTGTTCCAAGCTCCTATATATATTAAAATGCATCCATACCTTAGGAGCAATGGAACCATGTTGATGACGTGGAAACGAGGCACAATAAACTCGGCCTTTTGATGAAGCTTTAAACTTGGCCGCTACGTCTTCAACTTTAAAATGTCATAGGCTTGAAGGATGGTTAAGAACTCTATCCTATGAATCAAACTTTTTTGTCTGGAATTGAGCCAAAACTACATTAAGACTCAATCGTAGATTTGTGTCCTTACAACTATCAACGTATTTTTAAATTACAATATTCCCCCTCTCGTAATATATATAAGGATAATATGTCATCCAAAAATCCTTAATACATAATCATAAGAAGTCCCAAATGTAACCACTAATTTTTATTCTTATAATTTCCATATCGTTAAAATTAATATCGTAAGTATTTATTACTTAATAATCTCGACGCATTTACAATTATGATTATCTCTCTCTCGTAATCTTCAAGGTAAACTCATCCTCCCTAATGTTTGAATCATTACACTAAAATAACTCCAAATATTTCTGCACTATTCTGGGTTCACCGGACACTGGTTTTCCTCACTCAAATTGACTGTTTACTCAAATAGGGGCAAAATAGAAAATCTCTAAAAATTAGAAATCTCGCTCGAACCATAATGGATCTCGCTCGAACGACTACGCGCGACAACCAATCTCGCTCGAACGACTTCGAGCGACATCTCGCGACCTGGGCTATTTCGTCTTCAACCTTAGACAACCTCCTTTTTCACCATTTTTCAACCCTAAAACCTCGAAAATATCATCCCAAACTCCAATCAATCAGTCCCAAATCAAATCCTAACATTTGTAAATGAATTCTAACAACCTAGAATCATTAAATCATTACAAATCGTTAATGGAATATGAAATCCCCAATTTAATTACACAAACCCTAGTTCTTCCAATTTTCATTCAAGAACATATAATTCCCAAATTCGTTCATCACATAAAGTCATCAAAACGTGATTTAAAATCTACATACATGAAGGGTTCAACCTAATTTAATCTCAAATTAAAATCATGTTTATCCAATCTCCAATTTTCATCAATATTATGAACAATATGTTGGTGTTTCATCCCTACACTAACATGAACATGGTTATTGCTAAAGAAAATCAAGTAATAAACACTTGCCTCGATTTTGAAGGTCTGATCCATTGATGTTGTTGGTATGGATGCGCTCCTCGCGTTTCGATATACACGATGGTGGTGGTGGTTGTGCAAGGTGGTGTAAATTGACTCTCCTCCTTTGGAATTTGCTCTCCCTCACCCACTGTGGCTCTCTCTTGATTTTGGTATATCCTAACCCTAATTGTACCCAATTAGCTGATATAATATTTCTCCAATTTTCGTCCATATGATTTCTCTAAAAATCCAAATTACAAAACTACCCCTATCGGGTGTCGGCTTGGCCTAAAAATATCCCGGAGTCCAAATAAAATACTCGGGTAGAGTTTTCTGACTATCTCGACTCCTCCGGACTCAACGGTGCACTCGAAATGATCATACGCGTTACTTAAAATAATTTACCTTTATATTCCACTTAATTAGTCTTGACATGACTCACACGCGCGTCCCTGACTTAGTATACCAAAATGTCGTATTTCTCTCTCACGATAAGTTATATAAAATCGTCATTCCATATTACTTATTCTCACAGTAATGTTAATCATTATTAACTTCTCGTCACGCTAGTAAAGATTCAAATTTAATCTAAATTAATAATTAATGCTCACATTTTAATTTAGTTAATCCCATAATAATAATAAATCACATAATTATTTAGATCTTCCAAAATATGGGGTATTACATACTTCCCCCCAATAACGGAATTTCGTCGCGAAATTCAGAGAATAAGGTATTTCTGGTAAGGAAAACTCCGGGTATTTACCTAACAACTCATGTAATCTACGCAGTACCGCCCATATAGTACATTACCGGATACACTTAATAATGAATACCTCACTGATGTTATAATTTACTCTCCAAGCCTTACCATTTAAGTTTCACCACTTAATTATTTTTTTGATAATTACTAACTAGCCTCCTACTACTCGCACTAGTAGATTATCAGTATTTAGATATATACGAATTTGTCTTACTACTATGTTTCATCATTAATTTATTCTTGTTTGTACGGTATATACTTTGTACACAATATATACTATAAATATTAACACATTTTCGCCATACTGCCTCCGCAATGGACTGTGGAATCCAAGCATGTACGCTACCATCTCAAACTTAACAATAATAGGAAAAGATCCCACATCACTTGGTACCAATTCCCTCATCCCAACATGCAATAATGCAACTCCCAATCATTTCCATCCTAGTTAACGGGCCCTAAATTTCCTCTGGACCTAGTAGATTATTGTCCTCCCCTCTATCCAATAAGCACAAGGATGGCAAGGATTGATATATAACGCCTCAAATGGAATCCTATTCATAATGAGCTGAGGGGAGTAGTCTTACACTAACTCCACCAGTGGAAGATATTACACTAAACCTTACCATAACTGGAAATACAACATTCCTCGTAATGTGTAACTAGAACTCGCAGTCTGCCCATTCGCTTACGAGTGTGTTAGGCCGGATGCGTTCGCATCTTGATATTCATGGCCTCCTAAAAACTCTTTCCAATAATCGAGTCATAACTCTCTTGACTCTATCGGACAAAAACTATAATTGTACTCCATATGACCTTACTATCCCAGGAATAATGGTTGAGGTTTACTGTTACACGTTATGATTTGTCCAAACTTGGCATAACGTGAGCTACTTTAATTACCCGACCCACTTTTACCCACATAGGGTCGTGATCCCATTGCGAAGTAATTAACTCTGTAATGGTTCAGGGATTCACTCTCCCATTACTACCAAGGAATTCCTAATGCTGAAGGAACTCAATTATTTCCTGATGGTCCACTTCCAATTGGAGCTCAGTAATGTCTTGCTTTGCTTATGCCATCACTACTACGACTTTATATCATTATGCATTTTACCTTTCTTATAACCACATCCATATCTATGGCTCAGGCGATAGTTTCATCACTGCATGTCGCAAGTCCTTCCCCCTCTCTCTAAGCTTCAGATTCTCGTGAACACATGCTCTCTCCATTTTCTATCAAGTAAGTTTCAACTTCCCCGAGTTAAAATTTATCGGATTCTTCCTATACTATCCTTGTGGAAAATCTGGGAATTAACGGTCCTAACTGCCCTAACCCATCAAACAGCTAAGTTCTGAAGTCACACTCTTCTCCATTCAGTTACCTCTCGCAATACGCATTGTGCCACAATTCTCAATTATGGAAAATATTATAATTCAACTATCTAGGGCGCCCATACACCCTATGTTTTGTGCATTGCAGCACCACCGTACTAGATGTTTTATATAAATAACAAATTATTCCCCACATACTTGGCATGCCTATATGGTAAGGTCCTACTCAGTCACCCTACCTTTTCCACCTAATCATATCTTAAGTTGTCCCACCGGTCTGCTCGTAGTGTCAACGATAGGTAACATTATCACATATTAATCTTATATGGCTCTATAGGCCTTGGTTTGTAATATAACTATTAATTCATAGTTATAACTACGAATATTGCAATCACTACGATATTAAATCCATGTACTAAAGGCAAACTTCTCCCAACTTCCAACGTTGGCTAAGTTTCATGCATGGAATATCTCGCAAAGAGAAATCCAAACAAGGAACCCCCTCGATACACTACTACCTAACACAGATGGTCATCGAGATCTGTTAAGTCCTTACTTCATAACATATAACCCTGAATTCCCATCTATGAACATAAAAGTCTACTCGTCTACTTTCATACCACTAAAGACGACATATAATGCGGCGCTCTCCTGATCACAAGTTATTAGCGCTATATAATTAAGGAGCTATATCTCTCCTCTCTATAATAAGTCAATATACCCTGAATCACATCAGTAGAACATCCATGGTCACCGGGATCAACATAGTAAGACAAAATACTCGCTAAAGTCTACAATACAATACAACACATATGCTGGCTCATCCGTCTTTCGGGTGATGCCTCACTAAAACCATATATTTAAAATTTAAATTTTTTTTGTACGATAGTCTTATCACACAATTTACTACCGTTCAAACCCTCGGTAACCAGTAATCGTACAATATAATCACAATATGCTCTACTATCATAACGCTCAAAGGAGCACAAATCGTTACATAATACCATATACAAATTTCTCTTAGTGTCCACACTTGCTCCTCCCTACAGGTGGCACGAAAATCTCGTTACCAAATGGTAGTCATTTACATAATAAAGATGTTGTCGCCAGCGTACCCACTAAACTGAATGCACACTCAAATTCTTAATGTTAACTATTCGCATATGTTGTGACACACCCACGTCACTTGAACTCATCATTTATTCACAAGGATGAAACAAAGCTCCATCAGTCTACCCTGATCGTAGGGTCCCCGTACGCACGTTTTGTGACCCATAATTATCTATATTCGTTATACCTTTCGGATTTCATTCATTAGATTTTTCCCTTCCTATGTGGTGGGTAATTTATTTTGTTTTACGGATCACCCGCCCGACATCGATACATTGGCCCCATATCTCTAGGCCTCAATTATGGCCTTCCCTTGATTTCCTGGGCCCCATCAACCCTGAAATACGGTATGCTACAGTTACTGAGGACTACGTTGGTCCTGACTAGACCCACTACTCTCGGGTTATTAGTTCTTAGGCCCAATTCTCTTGAATCGATTCCTACATTGGACCTTTTACTTCTCCAACTGGTATGCCTTATAGGCACGATTATATTACTCCCGATACTATCAATTTCACTTCTCAAGTGATCACATTCAATACTAGTAACCCTTAGCTCTACATACAGGGTAATTTCCCTTTCACTGGTCCTCCTGGCCTTGTTGGGATGTCCTTCTCTCGAACCTGGCAGTCTTAACTCCCTGTTATTATTTTCGTTGTTCCTTGCGCTCTACAGGGCATATGGAACACATGGTCGACTCGCTGGTCTTGACTGAATCCATCACCATTTCGTTAAGATTTAATCATATCCTTTAAATAGGTTTCCCCCACTGGGTATACGTTCTGGTGATATTCTACTAACACTATTGAATTGAAACTTACCCTTCGGCTAGGTATCAAAACTCTACTGGCTCGCTTTCTTCTGGGGCGTTGACATATTCTAATAAACATATACTTTGACGGCATTGAGACTAGTCACCTTAGTCGCACCTCCCATTCACACTAGGGCATTCCACGCATGAGTCCATTTCAACTTACGGACCCTTTTTATCTTCTGTGACTTCTACTTCGATTACGAAGTTTGCTTACCAAGTTAACTCATCCTTTACGATCGGTCCTTACCCGACCAACTGGTGGAAGATTAAACGGTCAACCTACACCCAATATCTTGATTTGATTTTCTATTGTTACTCTTTACCGTTTCTCTGAGCTAGAAAAATTTCTTCTGAATTTAAATTTTTTAGTGCTACTGCACTCTACTTTACACTATTGCCTTTGGATTAGCTCCCTCCATTGGCCCATCACACTTAGATATTACTGTTGGTGACTTCTATCGCGATCACCGTTCCCCGAATGCTTCACAACTTTCAATTATTTTCCTCCTCCTACAGTCCCGCTAACGGTCTTCGCTCGTCATCCCATATTGTTCAGAGTACGAAGACCAATCACTCTCGCATATGAATTGGATTCACTAAAATAAATCGTAGGAGAGCGTAAATTGCGTACGCAGTGGAATAAAACAATCCTAAAATAAGGCTCTACATCAAAGAACGCTAACCTGAAATGTAATAAGCCGTACATATCATAAAGGACACTAGAACCCGATGCTCTGATACCACCTGTGACACCCCGTCTAATTAAATATCGGGTGATCAGTCCTTTATAAAATTTATAACAGAATGTTCGGTTGGTTCATTCTTAGTATCACTGTCGAAAACTTAAATCCAATTAATAACCTAACATTTAATTAAGCTAGTGTCAAAACATTTTCCAAATAAACTTGAAACCAATATTAATTCATTTAATTTCTGAACATAGGATTACAAACTATACACAAGAGATGAATACTGACTGAAATAAATACTGAATAATTAAGACTGGATAAAACCTTTCAGTTCAAAGTCATAAACCAGACCATAATAAATACTCAATCCGACTGAAAAGAAGTACAAGGGAAACTGAGTACAACCCTACTAATGAGAATGGGAGACACACGGCTGAACTGAAATATCTGAACTAGGAACTGAATGAAATGAGAGAAGCATCTAATCTCAATGACCCGCAACTTCCACAACAGCTGCAGCTCGACAAACCAGCCAAGTATCCAGAACTGGTGTCCCTGTGGCTGGGCACCTGTAATAATACATATATATATATATAGCAAAAGAGAAAAGAGACGCAAGAATCGGGTCAGATCCCGATGTGTAAAAATATTTATTTTAGCAAGTATTTAAAATTTTCAATAAAGCAAATATCAAGTGCTTGTTAGTTCGAACTCTCACCTGAGGTTCTCACCTCTCTACTAATGTGCACGCCTAACGTACATCTAATCCAACCTAGTTATGCCGTTAACTAACTAGTCTGTCTACCTTCCTATTCTCACATTATAATATGGGAGCTTACTCATGACATTCTAATATATCCTGCGTGTATCTCACTTTTTTTATTAACCAGATTAATGTATAACATTCACGATGTGAAAATTCTCATTATTAAATCCTGTTCAAAATGTCCCAATAATTTACTTACATACTTTACCAAAGAGTTCATTATAAACGCACGTATATTATTCTCAGCACAAATATACAAATAGGGCACCCCCAGGCTAAGCTGCGATGCACACATACTCTGCTATCAAATCCCGATACGTTACGTACATGAGGACTACGTGTTCCGAATCTCTCAGGAACCGTTACAATAAGAAAAATCACACATATTGGAGGCGAACATAGTTCACATACCCATGAGTCACGGACATACCTACGCTCCCATGGTCAGCTGACTTATTAACTCATAAATAAGCCATTCACAGTCCTATGTCCTTAAGGTACCGATCTAAATCCCCCCCGTAGGCACACAAAGATTAGATGGCCCTGTTCCGAAAGCTGACCTCCTGTGATAGCCAGTATGGTAGGTATGTCATACACATAATATATCAAATATAGGTATACACACAACCCATCAAATCAAACGGTATACACACAACCAAATGTCATATTCCATACGTAGTATTATTATCACTAAATACTATCAACGTATTTTTAAATTACGATATTCCCCCTCTCGTAATATATATATGGATAACATGTCATCCAAAAATCCTTAATACATAATCATAAGAAGTCCCAAATGTAACCACTAATTTTTATTTTTATAATTTCCATATCGTTAGAATTAATATCGTAGGTATTTATTACTTAATACTCTCGACGCATTTACAATTACAATTATCTCTCTCTCCTAATCTTCAAGGTAAACTTATCCTCCCTAATGTTTGAATCATTACACTAAAATAACTCCAAATAATTCTGCACTATTCTCGATTCATCGGACACTGGTTTTCCTCACTCAAATTGACTGTTTACTCAAAAAGGGGCAAAATAGGAAATTTTCTAAAAATTAGAAATCTCGCTCGAACCATAATGGATCTCCCTCGAACGACTTCCATGTCTCGCTCGAACGACTTCCACGTGTCGCTCGAACGATTACGCACGATAACCAATGTCACTCGAACGACTTCGAGCGACATCTCGTGACCTGGGTTGTTTCATCTTCAACCTTAGAAAGCCTCGTTTTTCACCATTTTTCAACCCTAAAACCTCTAAATATCATCCCAAACTCCAATCAATCAGTCCCAAATAGAATCCTAACATTTGTAAATGAATTCTAACAACCTAGAATCATTAAATCATTACAAATCGTTAATGAAATATGAAATCCCCAATTTAATTACACAAACCCTAGTTCTTCCAATTTTCATTCAAAAACATATAATTCCCAAATTCGTTCATCACATAAAGTCATCAAAACGTGGTTTCAAATCTACATACACGAAGGGTTCAACCTACTTTAATCTCAAATTAAAATCATGTTTATCCAATCTCCAATTTTCATCAATATTATGAACAATATATTGGTGTTTCATCCCTACACTAACATGAACATGGTTATTGCTAAAGAAAAGCAAGTAATAAACACTTGCCTCGATTTCGAAGGTCTGATCCATTGGTGTTGTTGGTATGGATGCGCTCCTCGCGTTCCGATCAACACGATGGTGGTGGTGGTTGTGCAAGGTGGTGTAAATTGACTCTCCTCCTTTGGAATTTGCTCTCCGTTACCCACTGTGATCTTCCTTATTTTGATATTTTTGCATGCCTAACATATCTTACCGAATATCATCTCCCCTCACGTTCAAACTATTATCACATCGGCCCTTGTTCAGGTGCGCTATTATAATGGTCAGGGGGAATTCGCCATGAGATTAGTGGCTCAGCTCAGTGACACTTTATACTGCCGCCTCTCTATTAACACCCAACTCTTGGCTCGTATTTCACATTTGCTCAAAGTGGAAAGAAATAACTTTCACCCCCTCCAAACGTCGATTCCTCTGTTGTTAGAATTGAGCCAAGAAAGCATTTCCCTCCAGTCAATTTTCTAGAATGGGATGGTTTAGTTCGAAATTGTTTTAATAAAAAGAATAAAACCTTAGGTTCCATTTTTAGGCAAAAGAGTGTGCTTTCAGTCCTAGAGAAAAACTATAAAACCTTGCAAGCGTTACAACTTTTAGAGAAGGGGTTGTCAGAAGAAATAGAGATGGTTGCTGATGTAAATACGTTGGGGTATGATGGTGAGGACCCGAGTATGGGTATTGACGCCGATGATGAGGAGATGGAGATGGAATATGGGGGTGAAAAATGGTCTGATTTTAAAGAAAACATTGTGGTGTGTTGAAGCAAGGAGAGTTTGAAGAGAAGAGATCATCCAAGCTTGCCCAAGCAGATTTTATGCACTTTCTTTCTCTGTTTAAGAAGGCAGGAATTCATTTTTCTTGAGTTGAGGAGTGTCCCCTTTCTCCCTTCTTTTTTGAGTCTACTTTTATTTTAATTTTGGAGATTTAGATATCTATTTGTTTGTTGAGTTTACCTGTATTGGAATATTTTATTGTCATTTTTTGAAAGGGTTTATTATCTTTTGTTATTATGTAATTCATCATGCACCCTAGGGAGCAAGACTGCAATAGCCTCATACATAAATTATTAGGTTAATCACAAGGACTTACCCTAAGTTATGTGATTATCACACATCTCTCCTTAATATTTCTATGCAGTGACCTTTCGTATGTTTGATTTTTTCCCCAATTAGACGACATTTCGTAGCAATTTTACAATTCCTTTGAATGGTAATGTATCTTAAAGGTTCAGGAATTTTCCTTATTCAATTTAATTGAAAAATAATGCTTGAAAATAGAAGAGGGAATGTGTCTTAAAGGTTGAAGAATATTCCTTATGCATTTTAACTGAAAAATAATATTTATATAAAAGAAAAATAAGGATGAAGAGGGGAGTTGACTGTTACAGCGTCAATTAAAAGAAGATGCAAGATTGGGAGATAAAAGGTCTGACTGAAACATAAGGTTTCCACATTACATTTCATAAAAAAGGAGGTGTGATTGATTGGCATGTACATTTTTTTAAAATGAGAATAATTCCTTTTGCCCATTTTTTACTTGGTGTTATTTGATTGCAAATATATTTTTGGTATCAAACTTTTGAAATAAAAATTCAAGAGAAAAATATCATTTATCATAACTAATCCATTATTAATTATTTAGTGAGACCTCTTTATCTTTTAGAGTAGACAAAAATATCATTTAGAGTAGACCAAAATATTTAGTGAGACTCCTTTCATCTTTTAGAATAGATCAAAATATCATTTATCATAACTAATCCACTATAAATGATTTTTCTCTTATTTTTGAAAGTCTGCGCTAGCGACACTTCTCACCACCTCCACCCTCCACTGTCGGAGCTCCGACAGTTGGGAGTGGTGGTGGTGGGTATCGCTAGCGCGCACCTTTAAAAATAAAATAAATAATTAATGGGTAGAGCTATTGGCACTCCTTCAAAATACTCTAGAGCTCCATCTTGTTATCAAATAGAAGAAAAAGAATTCAATTTATAAATTTAAATAACTCTTAACATCGCATTATCTAGTATGTACCTGAAGAACATTAAGACACGACATTAGAACTTTCCCCAAAAGTAACAAGGTTAAGCCACTAAGAATATTACTGAAGAGTTGCGCGCGCGTTCAAATTAAGAAATTATATAATTAAACTCAGTTTTACCCAATTAAACCCTAAACATGCATCTAGGTGTGATTGAAGAAGATGTAAAACATGCAATAACATTCAAACACACATATGAGAAAAAATCCCCCAAAGGGGATTTTTATTTTATTTTTACTATAGTATTGTAAGGAACGGTTACACGGATTACAACAAAAATACAGTGACACAGAAATACCTGCGGGCGTCGGTTCTGTAGTCGGCGACTGGAACTATCCCTTTCCAGTAGGGCAAGAATGAAGAAGAAGGACGGTATTTTCCACAAGGGTTGAACAAACACAAGGTTGTGTTCTTGGGTTACAAACTGATTCACAAAGGTATGCAAATTATGTGAATCAAAACATGAGTCTTGGGACTCAAAAAGGTGAAGGCTTAGAGTATTTAGGACTCTTAAAATCGTCTATGAAAGTCTTGGAAAACAACTCCCCGAAGTTGGTTTAAATAAGAGAACCTGGGCCGAAAAAATCTCAACACGATCTATTTGATTTTATCTTAGGTGGATCGGTCGGGCTTGGAGGCGGATCGGTCCGACCTCAGACCGGTTCATTTTTAAAAGTGGCTTCATCAGTTTGCATTTGATCTGGGGTATACTGGTTCTGATGCATAGCAGATCAGTCCGGTATAGAGGCGGACCAGTCCGGTATAGAGGCGGACCGGTCCGGAGGCGGATCGGTTCATTTTTAAAAGGGACGGACCGATCCGATTTACTAGAAATCTGATTCCAAGATGAAGATGCTTTGATATTCAGATCCGTTGATGTTGATGCGATCTTGAATTTCTTCCACGGTGTAACGGCTTACGACATACAAATAGATAATGAACAAAAATGTCCTTACAAATCTCCCCCTATGTCTATGCCGGTACATAGATAAAAATCTTAATTATCAACTAACAAATTTGCCTATACAAATCTACCCTTCCATGAACCCAAAACTGAAAAGGTACAAATGAATAAGTCTTCATCGTTTGCTCTTCAAGTCTTCAAAAATAATCACAACTTTTCTCATCAGGGTGTGCAATCAATTGATCTTTTAATCTTCGTACCTACACACATGAGATAAGAAAAATACCAAGTGACGTATCGAGTTTGAAATGAGATAAACATATATACCAATTTAACTCAAATACTCCCCCATAATCGGATAATTCTTTCTCCCCGTTTTTATGATGTCCCCAAATAGACAAATGAGAAGAATAACTAAAAAAAGCAAGGCCGGGGTCTCACAACTTCAATTTTTGAATTTTTAAATTTTTTTCAAACAATATACAATAAAGAATCACACCATGAAAGAACACAAAAATAACCAAGTCGATGAGAGCGTAAAAGTAGTGGTGTGATCAAATTTGATAGGAAAATCAATGCATACAAACAGGACATATGTGCACGATGAATATCGGATACTCCTAACGAATGAACTCAAAATATTCCTTTGGTGTAAAAAGTTGGAAATATTAGACATTGACTCAATCAAATCAACAAATCAAAGCTCAAAGTGATTTCCACCCCAATAACGTCCCAAACTATTTCATGCTTTTTCAGGACTTTCAAGGAAGTGCAAACCCGTTTATATTCTCCAACCAAACTCCCTCAGATTTATATTTTGAATAGAGGTGATCTAAATTCTCAAACTTTGGAGAATTGATGGTGAAACCTAATGGCCCATATTTGGCATATATTGCTTTTTTATTGCCTTTAATGTTTTCGGGCTCTTTTATCCTCTTTGGACCCTGGATAATAAAATTCCACAATTTTTTAGGTCCTTTGTACCGGTGGCTTAAAATCGCAAAGGCTAAACGAACCTTTTGCATCCCTTCCCCTTTTTCAAATAAACACACAGTCTCACCAAAATGGTTGTTACATGCATTCCAATCTTGTCAAGTTTTATCGCATATTGTTAGTTGTATAGACATAATTGAGATGGAAACACTCAAGCCAATATGTGATAGACAAATACAATAATCAAATATAGCCGTGCATGTGTGCAATAAAGGATATAGGAGTCAAATATGTAGAAAGATATCATTAATCACATCTCAAAGACTCCAAATAATGTAAAGCACATGGCTGAAATGATGTAGCGTCTCAAATCTCTATCAAACAGTCATATGGATAAATGGAATAAAATTGTGACTTGGCTATCTTCAATGCTCATCCATAAAAGGTGCAAATAAATTACAAAAATCTTTTTGTGTTTTTCTAAAAATTTTTATAAAACGAAAATCTTTTTGGATTTTTCAAAAGAATAAATAAATAGCTATACAACAAAGCAATAGTACATATAAAGTAAACTAGAAATAGGAAGCATATGATATGAACATGAAAAAGCATCTTATCCTAGACACAGACCAACCCCTCAGTCAACAATACAAATCCCCAAAGACTTCCTAAGACTCTCAAAACTAAGGGAATCTAAAGGTTTCGTAAAAATATCAGCTAACTGACGGTCGGTGGGGACGAAACTCAGGGATACGACTTTCTCCTCAACTAACTGACGTATAAAGTTCTCGCGTATCGTGATGTCCTTTGTGCGCGAATGTTGAACTGGATTGCGGGATATGTGGATGACACTCGTGTTATCACAGGAAATAGTTATGGTGTCTTGTGAAATCCCATAATCCTCCAACATTTGCTTCATCCACAAGAGTTGCGTGCAACAACTCCCGACGGAGATGTACTCAGCCTTCGCGGTGGACAAAGAGATGTAGTTTTGCTTCTCGCTCAACCAGGAGACAAGAGAAGAACCAAAATAGAAACACCCATCAGAGGTGCTCCTACAACCATCTACATCCCTGGCCCAATCGACATCTAAATAGGCGGACAGACGGTCATCGGTATCAAAGGAATGCCAAATACCATACGAGAGAGTACCACTCACGTATTTAATAATACGTTTTAGAGCAAGTAAATGTGACTCTTTCAGGGATGCCTGATATCGCGCACAGACTCCAACACTAAAGGCTATGTCAGGACGACTAACAGTCAAGTAGATAAGACTACCTATCATACTCCGATACAAGGTTTGCTCTACGTCCTTTCCTAAAGTGTCCTTACTAAGCTTGGTAGTGGTACTCATAGGTGTACGTGCATGCTTAGCGGAGTCTAACCTAAATTTCTTCACTAGGTCTCTAGCATACTTAGATTGGGAGATGAACATCCCATCCTCTAGCTGACGAACTTGGAGACTAAGGAAGAAAGTAAGCTCACCAACCATGCTCATCTCAAACTCACTTTTCATCTCCTCCTCAAAGTGGTGAGCATGTTGGGAGCATGTGAATCCAAAGACTATGTCGTCCACATAGACCTGGGCAACCAAAATAGCACCGTCGTCTCTCCTGATGAACAATGTCATATCAACTCCCCCTCTCTTGAACCCACGGGCTAAGAGATAGGAAGTAAGCCTTTCGTACTAAGCACGAGGTGCTTGCTTCAAACCATACAAGGCTTTCCTCAGATAATAGACGTGCTCCGGGTGCTTAGGGTCTTCAAACCCTTTTGGTTGTTCCACGTAAACTTCTTCCTGTAGAATGCCATTTAGAAAGGCACTCTTGACATCCATCTAATATAACTTAAAGCGCAGATGACATGCGATGGCGAGTAGTAGGTGGACGAACTCAAGGCTCGCAATAGGAGCAAATGTCTCCCCAAAGTCTACACCTTTTATCTATGTGTAGCCTTGAGCGACCAACCTAGCCTTGTTTCTGATTATGGTACCATTTTTATCCATTTTATTCTTAAAAATTCATTTGGTACCTATCACATTAGTCTCACTAGGTCGGGGGACAAGTTCCCAGACATTATTCTTTTTAAACTGAAGCAACTCATCCTGTATAGCAGATATCCAGTGTTCATTCGTAAGTGCTTCTTTATGATTCTTGGGCTTGACTTTGGACGTGTAGTAAAAATGGCTAACAACGTTCTCGAGCTGAGCACGAGTCTTGACCCCAAGAGTGGGATCGCCTACAATGGAAGCTGGGTCATGACTCTTGCGAACCCAAGCAGGTGTGTCCCCTAACACAAGAGTAGGGTCCACAGAGTGTGGGCGAGGGACAAGTAAATCACTGCCAGAAAAGTCCTCATCCTCACACTTAAGGTTAGGATCAATAATCGTTGGAGGTTCGTCATCTTGTACGGTGACGTTTATTGACTCCATAACCTTAGAGATCTTCAGATTAAAAACTCGGTATGCTCTACTATTCGATGAATCCCTAGCAATATTCCCTCGTCGCTTTGGGAGTCAAACTTTCCTAATTGCTCTCTATACCGTAGGATGTAGCATTTACTCCCCAAAGCACGGAAATATGCAAGGTTGGGTTTCTTGCCAATCCACAATTCAAAAGGCGTCTTAAGTGTGTGTGGACACAAGTAAACCCTATTCACCGTGTGGCATGCAGTAGACACTGCCTCTGCCCAAAATCTCCTAGACACGCTATGACCTAGAAGCATAGATCTAGCCATTTCTTGGATCGTCTTATTCTTTCTCTCAGCAATCCCATTTTGCTGAGGAATCTTCACATAAAAAAACTCATGTTTGATCCCAAGGCTATCACAGTAAAAATCTACCTTTGCTTCCTTAAATTATGTGCCGTTGTCACTACGGATCCTATTAATAGTGACTCTATGTTGATTTTGTAGGACACGACACTTGGATGTTAAAAACTTTACAACATCGAATTTCTCCCTTAGAAAACCTACAATCAAGTATCTGGAGAAATCATCCACCATCACAAGGATGTACCTCTTACCACCCAGACTCTCAGTACGAGTAGGACCCATAAGATCCATGTGAATAAGCACAAGTACACGAGAGGTGGTAATGGAATGCAACTTCCTATGGGGGATAAGAATTTGTTTTCCAACCTGACAGGGTACACAAACCGTCAAAGTTGGCTTTCCAAGTGATGGTAAGCCATGTACTAGGTCCCTTTTAGCTAAACGAGTTAGATCTCTAACGTTCACGTGACCTAGACATTGGTGCCACTGATCCATAGGAGTGATCGTGGCACTGTTGCAGACAAGTGAGGATGTGGGCTCAGTCCCATAGCAATTATCCTTTGTCCTCACCCCTCGAACTAAAAGTTTACCGGCTTGATTATAGACTTTACACGCATCCCGATCAAACTTTACGGCAAAGTCAGCGTCGCATAGCTGGGTAATGCTGAGAAGGTTTGCTTTCAAACCTTTGACGTACAAAACATTCTCTAGCATAGGAAATCCTGGTAACTCTACAGTACTACGTCCTACAATGCTAGACTTGCTCCCATCTCCAAAGGTCAGTCTGCCATCCTGATAATCCTCAAGAGACATAAAAAATGAGGCATCACCTGTCATATGTCTGGAGCACCCACTATCAAAATACCACTGTGAGGTATTATGTGCTTTGAGAGCGATATGAACAACAAAGGCCTTTTTAACTTTCTTAGGTACCCAATAAGTGGTGACCTTTTGTTTACCTTTGTTGTTGTTGGTTTTAGCCGGAATGTGAGAATCATTCACTGACGACAAAGACATCCGTCAGAATTCCTCCATCAAACTCTGTGATGTGGCAGCTAAAAACTCAACTCGCTCTCTTATACTGGTAAAATCATCAGTATGACGCAGTGAAGCAGTAGTACGTCGTGTCCGACCCATACTATAGCAAAACTCCCTAAGGTGGCCTTTTCTTTTGCAATATGTACAAAAGAACATAGTCAAAGGCGGACCTTGGTTTGCTTTTCTTGGTCAAACTCTCCTTCGAGGTTTTTGACGATGGCCAGAATGAGTCGTAGTAAACTCAGGAACTGGTCCAGGTGCAATTTGGGATGTGGAGGCACCATCATAATCTATTCCTTGCCTATCACCAAAACCTAAAGCGGGACTGAGGATCATATTTTCCATCTTTCCAGATCTGTCCTCGATTTGAACCTTGACTTCCCGTGCTCTCTTAAGATCAAGAGTAAGCTGGGATACAAGGGATTCAAGTTTCTTCCGAGTCTCCACGGAGGAATGTAGCTCACTCATAAGACTAGCCACTTGTTTAGTCAAGTCCCTTCTCTCTTTCTCAAAATAACTCTCTCTTTCTCTAAATAAACTCTCTTTCTCAACACAGGCAGACTCACTCTCTCTTAAAGTAGTGCAGGTGAAGGACTCTCTCCCTCTCTCTCTCGCTTTTCTTAAGTCTTCCTCTAAAGTGGTGATCCTAAGAACTAACGCTTTGTTACGCTTTTTAGTTTTAAAAGACCCAGAATAAATCTCGGCGTAGGCGCGTTGAAGATCACTCTCGCTCTCACTTGCATCATCCTCCCCCTCACTCAAATCGGTCTCACTGTCGAGGTGTCCCTGTGAAGCAGCATCCTCATCATCGTGAGGAGAACTAGAAGTACTCATATGACTAGCCATGAATGCGGTGAAGTTACACTCATGCGGTGATTCATCTCTTGAATCCACCGACTCGACCTCACTATCGTCACTAAGGGTAGCATTTAGGACAACTTTGCCCTTTTCTCTGTTCAGCCTAGTAGCACACTCAAAATCTCTATGACCTCTACCGTCGCACTCAAAGCATCTCTCACTTTCCTTCTTAGGAGGATCTTTAAAAACTTTTTCATTTTTCTTTTCAAACTTATTTTTCTCAAACTTCTTTTTATCTTTAAAATTTCCATTTTTCTTGAATTTGAGAATTCTTTTGAAATTTTTAGCAAATAGGGCCAAATCATCTAAGTCAAAATCACACTCAGAATCTGACGTATCTGTCTCTCTTTTTCTAGACGACTCTCAATTTCTTGCCGAATCCTCACTCTTTCTCTCCTGAGCATTAAGTATAATTTACTTATCTTTAGACTTGACAGATTTAGGAAACATATCAATTTCATACATTTGCAAGTCTCCTACAAGTTCTTCCAATTTAAGCGTATTTAAATTACCCATAGAATTTAACACAGTGACTTTGGGGATAAAATGCTTAGGCAGTGATACAAGAATCTTTTTAATAACTCTAGCATTAGGAATGTGTTCACCATGATTAAAGCTAGTGTTAACAATATTAGACAGTCTATCATAAAATTCATCAAAACATTCAGATTAAAGCATGGTGATTGTTTCAAATTGAGTTGTTAAATTTTGCAATTTAGACTCTTTCACAGCATTAGTACCTTCATGGGTAAGTTGCAAAACATCCCATGCCTCTTTTGACGTGGTGCACGACGCGTTTGAACTCATCAGGGGTGACAGACCTAGAAATGGCACTTAAACCCTTAGAATTAAAAGATGACCATTTAAACTCTTCTTCTGTCCAAGTAGTGACAGGTTTTAAATTGGTCACGTTTCCAAGAGTGACGGAGGGAGGTGTCCACCCCCTTTCAACCAAAATCCAAACACGTTTATCAATGACTTTTAATGCAGATCGCATGCGAGCTTTCCAGTATGCATAGTTTTCCCCGTCAAAAACTGGCATTTTATTATATGACTTCTCCATTATGAACACAATCATTTTCAAATACGCTATAAATTAGCGTAACCTGCTCTGATACCAATTTGAAGAGTTGCGTGCGCGTTTAAATTAAGAAATTATATAATTAAACTCAGTTTTACCCAATTAAATCCTAAACATGCATCTAGGTGTGATTGAAGAAGATGTAAAACATGCAAGAACATTCAAACACACATATGAGGAAAAATCCCCCAAAGAGGTAAATTTTTTTATTTTTACTATAATATTGTAAGTAACGGTTACACGAATTACAGTAAAAATACAGTGACACGAAAATACCCACGGGGGTCGGTTCTGTAGTCGGTGGCTGGAACTATCCCTTTCCAGTAAGGCAACAATGAAGAAGAAGGACAGTCTTCTCCACAAGGGTTGAACAAACATAAGGTTGTGTTCTTGGGTTACAAACATATTCACAAAGGTATGAAAAATTGTGTGAATCAAAACACGAGTCTTGGGACTCAAAAAGGTGAAGACTTAGAGTATTTAGGACTCTTAAAATCGTCTATGAAAGTCTTGGAAAACAACTCCCCGAAGTTGGTTTAAATAAGAGAACCTGGGCCGAAAAAATCTCAACACGATCTGTTTGATTTTATCTCAAACGGATCGGTCCGGCTTGGAGGTGGATCGGTCCAACCTCGGACCGGATCATTTTTAAAAGTTTCTTCATCGGTTTGCATTCGATCCGAGGTATACTGGTTCTGATGCACAGCGGATCGGTCCGGTATAGAGGGGGATCGATCCGAAGGCGGATCGGTTCATTTTTAAAAGGGGCGGACCGATCCGGTTTACCAGAAATCTGATTCCAAGTTGAAGATGCTTTGATATTCGGATTCGTTGATATTGATGCGATCTTGAATTTCTTCAATGGTGTAACGGATTACGACATACAAATAGATTATGAACAAAAATATCCTTACAATTACTATACAGAAAACTATACAGTCCCAACCTATCCAAACAGGATTTCGAGAGATCTCATTCCAGGGTAATGACTCTTGAATGGGCCTAAGGGCTATTAAATGTGTAAGGACACAAATTTCCAATTGAGTCTTAATGTAGTTTTGGCTCAATTTCGGACAAAAATATTTGTGTCATAGGATAGTATTGAGTGAGTATCCTCCAAGCCTATGACATGCAAGAGTTGAATACGTAGCGGCCAAGATTTACAAAGCTTCATCATTGCCAAGTTTCAAGTGCCATGTTTCTACGTCATCAACATCATATTCCATTGTCTCCAGAAGGTATGAATAAATATCTCTATATATATAGGGAGACTTGAAATAATTGTTTAAGGGGTGTAATTTTATTTAAAATGAATTTTATTTTCAGAACGTTATTTTAGAACTTTTAAATAAAAAGTTTTTGGGCTTAAAAACGAATTTTGAACTTTCTGGGATTTCGTTCGAACGAGTTTGTCGTTCGAACGAGGTTTGCCAACGACTTGTCACTGGAACTTCGTTAGAAAGTTCGTTCGAACGAAATGTCATTTGAACGAAAATGTCGTTTGAACGAGATTTCGACGGGAACAATTTTTGGCCTTTTTTTGGCATTTTTCCACTACTTTGTCCCCACTAATCTTTGACAGTTTAAATCAATTTGGGACTAGATTTTTTAAATAAACCTTTTCATATTCCTCAATCTCCTAGAGAGAGGTTTTAGAGAGTTTCAATTCCAAATGAAAAGGTTCAAGTTTTGAGTGTTTGTCTTTTGAGAAAAATCCTTAAACACTTTGTTTACACCCAATTGTTTAGTTTATCCAAGTTTCTTAATATATATACTTTGCTTGGAGTTTTGGCACCGATTTTATCTCTATTATTGGAAGAGTGTTTGGATTTGCTTCTATATCCCACAAAGAAGAAGATCATTGTTTTGGCTGTGGCATTCTCGTACGGTGAAAGGCACCGTGTGTGGTTGGTGGGTTCCTAAAAGTTCGATCGGTGGATTTCGAGACCGTGGTGGAGCTCTGTGGTTATTCACTAGGTAGAGGTGTGTAAAAGAAGGAGTGTCGGGACTTGTATGGAGTTAAGTCTAGTGTTGTAAGTCTTAATGTCTTGTACTTGTAATACCGTACTTAGTGGATTTGAGGCTAGGGCCGTCCAAAGTTTTTTCCCGTTGTGGGGTTTTCCTCGTACATCGCGGCGTAATGGTTTGTCTCTTTATTTTATCTTTTGCAAATTCACATTATATGCATGTTTAGGTAAAAAGATAAAATTGGGATATTTAATTTTGTGCATGTTTAATATTTGGTTAAAGTTAATTTAATTCAAGTCATTAATTTTATTGAATAAAATTTGGTTTGTCCTAATTTGCAAAATTGAATATTTATTGTTAGGCAAATTTCTAGGACTTGGGTTGAGTTAATATGTTAAAGTGAAAAATGTATTTGTTGATTAATTTAATTTCACTTTGAGTTAATTTTAATTTTAATTTGAAAGTCATTAAAATTTGGTTTTTGAAAAATTTGTTGAGCCATCTTTATTCCGCATCTTTAAAAGGAAATTGAAATTACTTTTTTATAAGATTTAAAAATTGGGGGTCCTATCATTTTCAAATTGGTATCAGAGCATTGATTGAGAAAAACTCTCTACTTCAGATTAGTATCAGAGCCGGAGCGCTAATTTATTGCGTCAAAGATCCGTTTTTCAGCTTTTATAATTTTTGTGCTCCTTGTATTTTTAGGTGGTTCATTTTTTACTCACTCTCATTTTTTTTGTTTTGTATCTCTCGATGGGACGCCTTAAGATAATTTGTCATTTCTAATGATAATGAAGTTTTTGATATTCGAGAGGAATTTAATGGGCTTAATAAGTGTAATGAAAATTTAAGAGAATTAAATGTGAGATTTGCAAAAAGAATTAAGTTTCTTAAAAATGAAAGTTTATGTTTTAAGTCTAGAATTGAACTTTTGCAACCCTCACTATCTCAAAAAGATATTTTTCATAAAAAGCTCATGGACATAAATTACGAATTTAATATTTTAGATCCAAGAAAGAGAGTGACATTCGAGAAAAGACTCTTAGGGACAAGTTTGCTCACATTGAGGGGGAGCGTGTTAACCTTATAGGAGTTATAGAAAATTTAGAGAAGGAGTCCCATAAGTTTGAGGAGTTTAATTTATTACTTGAGTCCAAAATTTTAAAAATGAAAAATGATTTACAAGACTTGAGTAGTAGTTGTAATGGTTCTAGCTCATCTTGTTCAAATATTTCTGTTGCTAAAGCTAAGACCATTGTTTGTTTTAGGGGTCAACTTTCTCCAAGGACTTTAGAAAAGGTCACACCTTAGGTATCATTTCACGTGTTTTCACATGCTTGCATTGTGGTAGGAAAGGTCACCTTAAGTCATTTTGTTTTGATCTTAAAAGAAGTCCTAGGAAATCTATGTCTAGAATTTCATTAGTTCCTAAATCCCATCATTTTAATTATACATCTATATTGGTTAGGAAATCATTTTTAGATGCACTAGATATTAGATTTTTTGATTCTCATTTGCTTTCACATGAAACCTCCCTTTCTAAATTTAAAGGTTGAATGTGTTAGTTTTGTTTGCATACTCTAGCTTTTTGTGCTTCATATTATATATCATTGCTAAGTGTATGCATGTTTAATCATTTTCTAGTCTATGCTCCATACTTAATCACATGCTAGAATTATGACCTTTATTTATCTTTTGTATTATACTTCTTTCATTTTAGTTTGCATTAAATGAAAAATACAAAAAGATTTTTGTTTATCATCCGTGTTTCATTTTTTTGTATAATTTAGGCTTAATGAAAAATAAAAATGATTTTGTTTGTCTTTTGAGTAAATATTTTTAATTTTGGTTAAAAAAATTTCAAAAACTCAAAAAGATTTTTGCTTTGTGTATTTTAGTTTGACACATGCTATGTGGCATATACATGTGTTTGATTCCCTTCTTTTTCGCTTCCATGTGGGTAGAACTTTTGGTTAAGATTGTCAATCCTTAAAATGTTCTTTACCATGCTTACATAGAGTAGTTGGATTTTGTGTTGCTATAATGGATTCTATTTTTATATGCCTCAATTCACACATGCACGAACTCACTTGAAATTTTAACTTCATATGTATACTTGAGCTTTGTGAGGTGTTCTCCTACCAATCTAGTCATCTACATATTATATGATCTAGGAGGACTAGTGCATGTTAAAATCCGTTGCATGTGAGATTTGTGTGAGATATAAAAAAATGATGTATATAAATGTGCACGGGGAAGGGCCCCGAAAGGAAATATCATCCTTTGCGAGTAAGCCACCGTTTGGAATGGACCTAAAAGAAATACGTTTTCCAAAGGCCTAAAAGAATAATAGATTTAAAAGAAAATATTTGCCAAGGCCTATTTTGTTTTGTTGATTTACTCATTCAAAAGATTAATATAATATGATTACTTTGAGGAAGTTTTGGATGATATATCAACGGTTTGCACAATGTCCATTTATCCTAGTTATACTTTCAATGTCATGACTCTATTGGTTTGCAGAATCATCAAAAGTCTAGACGCATTATGTATGTTTATTCATTGAGTTCAATTTATATTGTCACATGAGGTTATATTCAAATGTGATGAAGTTTTCAATCAATTGAGAACTCTGTGAACATGTTTTAAATGTTTGGGTCTAAATTTAATTATTACTAGTTCACACCCCAACACTTCCATTTCCACACGACAACATTTTTTCCATACGAGTGTGAAAAGCTTATTTTATTTTGTGTCATGTGTGGTGTTTATACCTAGTATATGTGCGTGTGCGTTAATGATATTTATTATGTTCTCATATACGAGGTATTCTATTTGTCTTTGTCTTGCTTTCTAGTCCATCTATGCTTCTACTTCATAATTGGTATCTATCTTGGTGCATATTTTGTTGATATCACATGCTTAATATCTTATGTATCACATTGGTATCATTTTTTTTGCATCGTCGTTGGTATCCTTTATTATTTGTATGGATTAGTTATGATTCTGTTGTCTATATGCTTTCATGATCTTTACACTGTATGCACTTTAGTTTTATTAATTCTATCACCTTTGTCTATTCCGGAACAAAAAGGGGGAGAATGATAAGGGGAGAAATGGTATCTAATCCTATTGTAATCGTATCTTAGTTTGGGAGATTTAACTTAGGAGGAGAGCGCTATCTTCATAGGTTGATCATAGTTGATAAAGGGAGAATTAATTTAGGGGGCGTCTTTACTTTAATTGCATTTTATATTTAGATATTTCCTATGCGATGTTTTTGAGTCTAGTGAGCTTGATGGCCCTTTAGGATTTTGTTTTGGTTTTTGTACCGGAATAGCCAAAGGGGGGGATTTGTAAGAACACAAATTTTCAATTGAGTCTTAACGTAGTATTAGATCAATTTTGGAAAAAAACATTTGTGTCGTAGGATAGTATTGAGTGAGTAGACTCCAAGACTATGACATGCAAGAGTTGAAGACGTAGCGGCCAAGACTTATAAAGCTTCATCATTGCCGAGTTTCAAGTGCCATGTTTCTACGTCATCAACATCATATTTCATTATCTCCAAAAGGTATGAATGCATTTCTATATATATATATATATATAGGGAGACTTGAAATAATTGTTTAAAGGGTGTAATTTTATTTAAATGAATTTTACTTTCAGAAAGTTATTTTAGAACTTTTAAATAAAAAGTTTTTGGGCTTAAAAATGAATTTTGAACTTTCTGGGATTTCGTTCGAAATTGTCGTTCGAACGAGTTTGTCATTCGAACAAGAATTTCGTTCGAACGAGGTTTGCCAATGACTTGCCACTGGAACTTCGTTAGAAAGTTCGTTCGAACGAAATGTCGTTCGAATGAGATTTCAGGGGAACAGTTTTTGGCATTTTTTTGGCATTTTCCCACTACTTTGTCCCCACTAACTTTTGACAGTTTAAATCAATTTCGGGACCAGATTTTATATATAAACTTTTTCATATTCCTCCATCTCCTAGAGAGAGATTTTAGAGAGTTTCAATTCCAAATGAAAAGGTTCTAGTTTTGAGTGTTTGTCTTTTAAGAAAAATCCTTTAACACTTTGTTTACACCTAATTGTTTAGTTTATCCAAGTTCCTTAATATATATACTTTACTTGGAGTTTTGGCACCGGTTTTATCTCTATTGTAAGGACATTTTTCTCATGTCCAACATGTTACATTTATGTGTGTCGTACGCCGCTACATTTGGCACGTCACCTCACGATCTCACATGACGGCCTCTATCTAAATTTCAAGAATCAAGCATTTAACATCTCCATTAATGTGTCCCACATATGCCTCAACGACTTCACGTTCCGTGATTTTAGGGACATAATGCAAGTGGTACGCAAGAGAAATCAAAATAGTGAAAAAAGGCACGATAGGAGAGTTCAAGGGCATTTTTGTAATTTCACATCCATAGTTCGGAGGTATGGTCAACTGGAAAGTTGAAGATCTCGCCGTAACGAAGTTATTGGAAGAAACGGCACCTCAATCCGAGCTACGGTGAAGGAGTTATGACCTTTTGAAGATGGAGAAAATTCCTTAAAGAATGTTATTTTTTTTAATCCCCAAACCAGAGAGGTACCCCAAACCGCATGGGGAACCGGTTCGGGGGGGAACCGGTTCGGGGTACACCAGAACCGGTTCGGGGTACACGCACAAAATCAGTCCCAGTTTTTTAAAACTCTTTTGGTTTCCTTATAAAAGCCAACTTCGGGGGAGCTGTTTTGCAAGACTTTGATAGACGAATTTGAGAGTCCTAATACCTCAAGTCTTCATATTTTTTGAGTCCCAAGACTCATGTTTTGATTCACACATCCTTTCCAAATATTTGTGAATCCTTTTGCAACCCAAGAACACAACTTTGGTTTGTTCAACCCTTGTGGAGAAGCCGTCTTTCTTCTTCATTGCTGCCCTCCTGGAAAGGGAAAATTCCAGCCGACAAACTTGTGGAGAAGCCGTTTCTCTTCTTCATTGCAGCCCTCCTGGAAAAGGATATTTCCAGCCGCCGACTACAGAATCCGACACCTGAGGGTAATTCTTAGTCACTTGTATTTTCATTGTAATCCAAAATTGTACTGTTACAATATTATAATGAAAATAAATGGTTTTGCCCCTTTGGGGGATTTTTCCTCACAAGCATGTGTTTGATTTTTCCTGAAATTGTTTGTTTTATCCTGCATGCTATATTTTATTTGATAAATCATCTAGATGCATGTTTTAGGGTTTAACTAAAATTTGGGATTAATTAAAATTGGATTTTATTTGAGAAGTCGCAATATTTTCGCTGTAGCGATTCTACAAATTGGTATCAGAGCGGGTTACGCTAATTTACTGCGTGATCCTGATTTTTCGAGGATTTACTTTCTGATACAATTTGTCTACTCACGTTTTCAAATTGGTATCAGATCCTGTTGCACTAAGTTATTGTGTTTTGATCCTGATTTTGCACAAAAATGGCTTTTGATGGTTTTGATGATCTTCGATGTCAAATTTTTGAAAAAATTAATTGGAAAATTCACACGAACTCTTGTTTTAAATCTTCTGTTGAAAATGAATCTGAGAGGTGTCCTTGTTGTGAGGGTGTTGGTCACATGTTACATGAGTGTACCACAAATTTAAAGAAGAAATTGAATAAACCGATTTCTCATGTTTCTACCCTTAGTGATTGTGATTCGGAAGAAGAAGTTTTTTATGCTTCTAGGCGAGAGTTTCCCATCCATGTGATTAGTGATGATAGTGAAGGTGATGGGAGTGTGGATGAAAGTGAGGAGGAAAGTGTAGATGAGCGTGACTTGCAAACTGCTTTCAATGAACTTTATGCTGAAACTTTGAAAACAAAGAAAGAAAATTTGAAATTGAAAGCTCAATTGAAAAAGTGTGCCATAAAAAATAATGATTTTTTAGTTGAAGAACTTAGGGCACATGAGAAAATTTTGAAAGAGAAGCTTGAGTACGTCGAGGGTGAGAGAGATAGTCTTAGAGGGTTGATGGAGACTATGAAAAAGGAGCTTTTAGAGTTTGAGGATTCTAAACGAGTACTTGAATCTAGGATAGGTGATCTTGAGGTGAAATTGAAAGATTCAAGTAAAGTGAAATTTGATTTGGAGTCTAGGTCTGAAAAACTTGATAAGATTTTAGGCACAGTCGAGATCAAAAAGGATAGGGGTGGAATTGGTTTTGAAAAATATGTTGCACCCATTCCCACACGTGTGAGAGAGCCTCCTAGGATTGTTAAGAAAGAAGCACCTAAGTTTTTTAAGAAAGCACCCCATAGGAACATCGTGAGAGAACCTCCTAGGATCATTAGGAGAGACCCACCTAGGCAAATTCGGAGAGAGCAACCGATAAATTTGAGGAGAGGGCCACCTTTAGGTAACACAAACCGCCCGATTTACTCTTGCACACATTGCGGTAGGCAAGGTCATCTTAGGCACTTTTGTTATAAGCTTTTAAATGGACCTAGTAAGGTTAATGAAAGAATAAATTCGATTCCCAAAACCCCCACACTCCGTTACACATCAATTTGGGTTAGAAAATCGGATTTAGAGGCTTATGGTTTATTTGTCCACGATTCCCGTTTGCTTGCACGTAATTCACCCCATGTGAAATCTTTTGGTTGATTGTGATTGCATGTTTGTCATACACTAGTTGTGGTTTCATGATATATTTTTACTAGTGTGATGACTTTTACTTTTTGTATAATTTTTGTTTTTGATAAATTTTTTTTTTGAAAAATATAAAAAGATTTTTTTTGATAAAATTTTTAGAAAAATCCAAAAAGATTTTTGTTTTTTGTTTGCACCGTTTATGGATGCGCACTTAGGATGACCGAGTCACAACATTATTCCATTATTTTCATGTGACTATTTGATAGTGTTTTGAGACAATAGGTCAATTCATCCGTGTGCTTTATAATGTTTGGAGTCATTAAGATGTAATTAAGTGTTACTTCCTACATGTTTGACTCATATTTCCTTAATTACACACATGCACGAATTTGTTTGATTATTATGCTTGTCTTATCACATGTTGGTCGGGTGTTTTCACTTCAATCCTGTCTTTAAAACGAACCAAGCGCAATAATTTTTATAAGGAAATTGTGCATATAAGAACCATTTTGTGAGTTTGTGTTCTTTGTTTGAAAACGGGGAAGGGCTGCGAAAGGTTCATTTTGCCTTTGCGAATACTAAGCCACCGTTAAATTGAACCTAAAAAATGGAGGAATATTATTATCCGGGGTCCAAAGAGGTTTAAAAGAGCCCGAAAATATTTAAAGGCAATAAAAAGACATTCATGCCAAATTATGGGCCATTTAGGATTTTGCACCAATTCTCCAAAGTTTGATAATTTAGATTACCTCTAAAAGAAAATATATATGAGGGAGTTTGGTTGGAGAATTTAAACCGAGTTTGCACGTCCTTGAAATACTTGAAAATGCGCTACATAGTTTTGGACGTTATTGGTGTGGAAATCATTTTGACTTTGATTTGTTGATTTGCATAAGACGATGTCATCTAAATTCAACAATCTTTTCACCTAAGGATACTTTTGATGTTCATTCGTTAGGAGTACACATATGCATCGTGCACATATGATTGATTGAGTTGATTTACCTATCGAATGTGTTCACACCCATTCATTCCATTTCCATGACTTGGTTGTTTGAGTCTAAATCCATGGTGTGATTTTTTTGTCCTATTTTTTTCAAATGGTATCAATTTTTTGTAAAGATTTTTTTGAGTATCTCTTTGCAAGAACGCGTTTTCCATCTGATTGATGCTTTGTTTTGAATACCGTGAAACCCCGATTTTGCTTGTTTGATTCATTATTCTTATTTGTCTATTTGGGGACATCATAAAAAGGGGGAGAAAGAATTATCTTATTTTGGGGGAGTTTGAATTTTGGGAGAGTTTTTGAGATTTAACTTATGCTTTTTGTATAAATTAGTATCTATGTTTATCTCATTTCAAACTCGATACGTAACTTGGTATTTTTTTTCTTTATCTCATGTGTGTAGGTATTACATTGATGATCACTGAATTGCACACCTCGATGAGAAAAGATTTGAGATTTTGAAGATTGAAGATTTGAAGTTTTAAAGATTTGAAGAACAAACGATGAAGACTTATTCATTTGTATCTTTCCTGTTTTGGGTTCATGGAAGGGTAGATTTGTATAGGCAATTTTGTTATTTGATAATTCGGATTATTTATGTATGTAGCGGCATAGACATAGGGGGATATTTGTAAGGACATTTTTCTCATGTCCAACATGTTACATTTATGTATGTCGTACGCCGCTATATTTGGCACGCCACCTCACGATCTCACATGACGGCCTCTATCCAAATTCCGAGAATCAAGCATTCAACATCTCCATTAATGTGTCCCACATCTGCCTCAACAACTTCACGTTCCATGATTTTAGGGACTTAATGCAAGTGGTACGCAAGAGAAGTCAAAACAGTGAAAAAAGGCACGATAGGAGAGTTCAAGGGCATTTTCGTAATTTCACATCCATAGGTCGGAGGTATAGTCAAATGGAAAGTTGAAGAGCTCGCCGTAAATAAGATACTGGAAGAAACGTCACCTCAATCTTAGCTACGGTGAAGGAGTTATGACCTTTTGAAGATGGAGAAAATTCCTTAAAGAATGTTGTTTTTTTTAATCCCCAAACCAGAGAGGTACCCCAAACCGCATGGGGAACCGGTTCGTGGGGGAACCGGTTTGGGGTACACCAGAACCGGTTCGGGGTACACGCACAGAAACAGTCCCAGTTTTTTAAAACTCTTTTGGTTTCCTTATAAAAGCCAACTTCGGGGGAGCTGTTTTGCAAGACTTTGATAGACGAATTTGAGAGTCCTAATACCTCAAGTCTTCATATTTTTTGAGTCCCAAGACTCATGTTTTGATTCACACATCCTTGCCAAATATTTGTGAATCCTTTTGCAACCCAAGAACACAACTTTGGTTTGTTCAACCCTTGTGGAGAAGCCGTCTTTCTTCTTCATTGCTGCCCTCCTGGAAAGGGAAAATTCCAGCCGACAAACTTGTGGAGAAGCCGTTTCTCTTCTTCATTGCAGCCCTCCTGGAAAGGGATATTTCCAGCCGCCGACTACAGGATCCGACACCTGAGGGTAATTCTTAGTCACTTGTATTTTCATTGTAATCCGAAATTGTACTGTTACAATATTATAATGAAAATAAATGGTTTTGCCCCTTTGGGGGATTTTTCCTCACAAGCATGTGTTTGATTTTTCCTGAAATTGTTTGTTTTATCCTGCATGCTATATTTTATTTGATAAATCATCTAGATGCATGTTTTAGGGTTTAACTAAAATTTGGGATTAATTAAAATTGGATTTTATTTGAGAAGTCGCAATATTTCCGCTGTAGCGATTCTACATCTATCATTGGAAGAGTGTTTGGGTTTGCTTCTACATCCCACAAAGAAGAAGTTCATTGTTTTGGTGGCGGCATTCTCATACGGTGAAAGGCACCGTGTGTGGTTGATGGGTTCCTAAAAGTCCGATCGGTGGATTTCGAGACCGCGGTGGACCTCCGTGGTTATTCGCTAGGCAGAGGTGTGTATAAGAAGGAGTGTCGGGGCTTGGACGGAGTCAAGTCGAGTGTTGTAAGTCTTACTGTCTTGTACTTGTTATACCGTACTTAGTACATTTGAGGCTGGGGCCGTCCAAGGTTTTTTTCCATTGTGGGTTTTTCCTCGTACATCGCGGCGTAGTGGCTTGTCTTTTTATTTTATCTTTTGCAAAATCACATTAGATACATGTTTAGGTAAAAAGATAAAATTGGGATATTTAATTTGGTGCATGTTTAATATTTGGGTAAAGTTAATTTAATTCAAGTCATTAATTTTATTGAATAAAATTTGGTTTGTCCTAATTTGTAAAATTGAATATTTATTGTTAGGCAAATTTCTAGTACTTGGGTTGAGTTAATATGTTAAAGTGAAAAATGTATTTGTTGATTAATTTAATTTCACTTTGAGTTAAGTTTAATTTTATTTTGAAAGTAATTAAAATTTGGTTTTTGAAAAATTTATTGAGCCATCTTTATTCCGCATCTTTAAAAGGAAATTGAAATTTCTTTTTTATAAGATTAAAAAATTAGGGGTCTTCATTTCCATCAGAACGCGTCTGCAACAATTCAAGGAATGCCTAGGGCCAACATACTCAATGGCCATCTAAGTGTTCAAATCTACCGGTCAACAACAATTCAAGAATCCAGAATCACGATGCAAATAATAACGCTATATATTAGAAATTCAACGTATATGGTTTTAGATTTCAATATACCTCATTGGGTATAAATAAAAAACAAATGTGTAAAAATAACACAACATTATACCCAATTTCAGATTTACACAACACTATACCCAATTTCTGTTTTATACCCAATTTAATTTTTAATTTCACATTTATACAACAATATGCACAATTTCAAATTTATACCGAATTTCAAATTCTCATTTACACAACAAAAGGGGTCTAATTTCAGGTTTGTGTCTAATTTTTGTAAACACCAAATTAATCACACACATAAAATCATACACACACAGTTAATCTAACACACACACGCACACACACGCACACACACACACACACACACACACACACACACACACACACACACACACATATATATATATATATATATATATATATATATATATATATATATATACACACACACACACACAAAGGGGGGAGAGAGAGAGAAGAGGGAAATGAAACGGGGGAAAAAAAGGGCGTAGGGTTTTTAGTCAAGACTTTTGTCACGAATGTGTCAAGGTCTTTAATCGTGATAAGTCCATGACAAAACCTTGCCACAGATTTATCACGGTCAATAACCGTGACAAGGGTGGCTGAGTCAAGGGTGGCATTTTTGCCTTTTTGGTGTAGTGTACGCCATTTAATGTTCTTCTTTTTAACCATTACTACATTAGCCTACCAGTCTGGGTATTTGACATATTCTATTAAATGGGCCTTCTGTAATTTATCCACTTCTTCTTGGATAGTCACATTCTTTTCGGGACTATACGCCCGTCGTTTTTGCTTGATCGTCTGGGCATCTATGATGATGTTTAGTCCGTGATATATAAAGTTTGGATCAATTATTGGAATGTCTTCATGGCTCGAGGAAAACACACTTTTTCGCTCTGTAAGGAACGCAATCAGTTCTTAATTGATGGATGGTGCTAAGGTTGAGGAGATTTAAGTTGTCCTATTTAGTTTTTCAACATCTAGTATGATTGTTTATATGGCTTCCACAACTTCTCCTTTGACCAGATCAACTTCCTCCCGAGGATCCAAAGTATTAATATGGTAAATGGTGGTGGTTTTCTTCAACTCATCTTGGTCGACTGAGGTATAGTAGCAACCTCTAACATCCACCTGATTGCATTTTACTATGTTGATGTCATAGTGAATAGGGAATTTCAAGCACTGATGAACTGTGGATGATGCCGCTTCAAATTTTTTAAGCCTGCCCTATCGAGGATAATATTGTAGGCTGATCAAACCTTCTTGTCTAGGATGAAGAAACCAATCTCGGTTCTTCTAGCTGGCTAAGTACTGATTAAAACTTCCAATTTTATAGTTCCCAAACGTTTGCAAGCTAAAATCGAGCTTGAAACCCGTGGTCCAATTGCGGGTAGGAACCAATCACCGTTTACAACCCGAGTAGCTTAAATAGAGCTACTAAAAATTACAAAATATTTAAACAATATGTGAGGAAAGATAAACTCGCAAATGATACAAGTTTTGATACGAGTTTATCTTTCAATGAGACTTCCAAAAGGATATGATATAAGCTCTAGTCTTCTCTTGAATAATAGTAGAATATAATTCTTGTGCTCTTGATTCTCTCTTAAAAGATAGGAAAAATATAATTTGTGTTGCTATCACAAAATGTGTGATATGCCCCAAATGTGAGACATCAACCTCGGCTGAGGACATGGCCGACGTTGGAAGGGCCATGGGTCAATGACCAACAACCTCGGTCATGGCAAGGTCGGCCATGGACGAGGTTACTACCAACCTCATCAAGAGAAGTCCCCACGACACGTGGTATAGTTATTCATTAGATCATTCAGGGACTGGCAGCCTCGGCTAGGAGTTGGTCGGGGTTACAGAAGCTTAACCTCTATCAAGGCCAACTTCAGCAGGGAATCATCCAATGTTTCTCACATGTTCCAGCTTACCCTTCACTTACCTCACCTCGGCTTCACATAAGTCGAGACCATTTTGTACCATCTCGGATTGAATAAACAGCTAGACCTTACCAACCTCGGACTCTTCTAGGACGAGGTTGAAACCAAGCTCAGATGGCCGAGCTCTTATTGGCATATATGTGGATAAGGACACGTGGATACAAATCAGTTATAACAAATCATTCCCCCCATGTGGGGGGAATATTTCATCATCATTCTCTACATGTGACAGGGACAGCTATGTTCATTGCATTGGCTAGATCAACACACACATGCTCATTGCATGCATAGGGGGTATACTACACCTCCCAACTACTATATATACTTGTCTTCTCCTTCTTAAAGGGGATCCCAAATTAACAACCCTAGCTGAAACTCTGTCCAAGTATACAGTAGAGAGAGAAAGCTTGAGAGATTGTATCTATGGCCATTAGATCCCTCATACAGTTATATCAATCACACACTCGCACAGTGGACGTAGGCCTGATTGGCTGAACCACTTACATAATTGTGTTCATCCTCATCTCCTCACCTCAATCTCTTATATTTACTATATACCCTTATACTGCCATTGTTAACACTGAATTGAGCTCGTAAATACCTTGAAGGGTGGTGTTATTTTCAGCACCATCATTTTGGCGCCGTCTGTGGGAACTTGGAAGTTATCTCTTCCTCATATGTTGCTTGGCCTCACCGAAGACTCTGGTGGTGAACCAGGCCTCCCCCCTAGCGCGGAGCTATTTCACCATTGAAATAGGTCCTGTAAGGTATTAAGCTCATTTACTACACTAACTCTTTTGTACTAACACGTGGCACCGGAACTACCACCACCTCTTCCACCGCCTATAGCGGGGGACCTAGCTCCATCCAGGCACCACCCCAATCAGAAATGGTGGAAGTGGCCACAGTCTTGAGGTCTTTGACTGAAACACAACAAGAAAGCTCAGTCAGAATATGATGAGGCCACCTGGAGTCTCACCGAAAATGATAACTCCGGCAGCGGTTCAGCCTCATCCTGATGCCAGGGGACCACCCCAGGCACCGCGAAAAGACCAACCTGCACCCCAACGGAGGAGGGACATTGCTGACCCTAGGCGCTTGTGCTTGGGGAGGCAAGGAAACCCTTGCCCTGAGGACAGGTATGATGATCTAGAGGCGGAAGATGTCCCAAAAGATTGTTGGGAGCCGTATGAGGTTTCGAATAACACAGTTCGTCCTATCCAACGGAGCCAGGGTTGTGAAGGCAAAAGAGGTGGAGAGGCCCAGCAACGAGGATCATATTTTGATCGACTGATTAGAGGGTCAGCCTTTGAAAGGCTCGGCCTCGTAAATGACCTAAGACATAGGTTGTCAAGGTCGAAAAGTGAAGCTGGCTCACAAAGGGAAGAGAGACAACATCGGCCTCATCAAGGACGAGAAAGAGACTAAGAAGAGGTCAACAGTAGACGTTGTGTCGTGGATGGGGAACCCTCAGTACACCCCTTGGAGGTGGATGGGGATAACCTCGGCCAGGCCGACGTTACAAGACCATAGAATGACTCCATCCAACGCCTCGAGAACAAGATAGGATACCTCATCAAAAGTCGGGATCCATTACAAAGAGGATTCTCAAAAGGCTCTCTATTCGTGGCTAAGATAGTAAGCTTCCCCACCCCAGCCAAGTTTAATCCCCCCACAGTCACTCCCAAGTATGATGGTAGCACCAATCCAGTACATCATATTGAGATGTACCAGTCAGCAGCGGACATTTACTCAATACTAGATGAGATGAAGTGTCGTGCCTTCTCCGGAACCTTGACAGGAGCAGCACACATATGATTTACATCTCTTCCGAAGAATTCGATTGAGAACTTTAAGGGCTTGGCTGAACGGTTCATTCACAACTTTTGCTTTGGGGTAAGACCTCAAAAGAAGACCACACATCTGATGTATGTCAAGCAGGGCAAGCACGAGAGCCTAAGAGACTACATCACCAGGTTCAACAAAGAAAAACTTGAGGTTGAAGATTACGAAGAGAATATTGCCATGGCCACCCTTATAGGAGATCTTCAGAAGGGAAAGTTATTGTGGAAACTTGCGGAAGACCCTCCAAAATCCATGGCGGAGCTATTGGCAACTGCGGGGAAGGTCATGAATGCTGAAGAGGCCATGGCCACCAAATACGAGGACAAAAATGGCGGTAGTGGCGAAAAGTTCTAGAGAAAGAAGGATGGAAAGAAGAGGCCATCTGAGGACAAGTTTGCACGTTATACGCCTCTTACAGTAAGTTGCGAACATATCCTCAATGAGATCAAGAATGATCGATCCCTGAGATGGCCAATGAAGCTGAAGGCTCCTCCACATAAGAGGAACCAAAGCTTGTGGTGCGAATTCCACCAAGACCATGGCCATATAACGGACAAGTGCTTCGCCTTGAAGGATGAGATCGAGAAGATGTTAAAATCTGGAAAGTTGAGGAAGTATGTTGATGGGAAGGCTCCCAAAGGCGGAAGAGATGACCCTAAAAAGAAGAGAAACGACAGTTGTCGTGACAATATCCCAGCAAGAAGAGATGGTGAATCAGACGGAGATGACGAACACGATCCAGACCTCCCGCCAAAAGATGACAACGCCCCAGTGAAGAGGGTTGGTATGATTTCCTTTGGCATTAGCACCATATGCGGAGGACTTACGGGAGGTGGTAATGAGGTTGCTGACAGAAAAGCTCATGTGGTCGAGGCCAAATTAGTGACCAAACTTGAAGTGGTAAACCTAACGTCTTTCGATACTTCACAGAAGAGAAAGAAGGTAGACATGGACACTCTCGTAATTGGTTTCTCCCGATTAGACTTCAAAGGCATCCTAGCCCCACTTGATGACCCTTTGGTGCTCATGACAAGGGTTCATGGATGTGAGGTGCAGAGAATTATTGTAGACGGAGTAAGTTCGTCAGATGTGATGTTCTGGCCTTGCTTCAAAAGCCTAGGCCTTAGCATATCTAGGCTGATACCCTATCATCATCCGTTAATGGGGTTCAGCGGGGAAAAAGTACATCCACTGGGCATGTATGAGATGGACGTATGAATGGGTGATGAGTGGACTAAGAGGTTAACTCGGAAGATCAATTTTTTTGTCATGGACGAAAATGTCTTCTCGGCCTATAACCTCATCATAGGAAGAGTAGCCCTTAAGGAGTTTGAAGCCGTGCCATCGACGATCCACCAAATGCTAAAATTCTCAACCCCTACGGGGTAGGTGAAGTGCAGGGTAACCAGACCATAGCACGAGAATGTTACTTCAACTCGGCTGAAGAGAGGGAGGCCCATAAGAGAGCTACTACTACTTATAACATCGATATACTTGACCCTAAAGTTGAAACGAAGTTGAAGAAAGGAGAGGCTGCGAAAGAGGTAGAATCCATTGTCCTCAATGAGGACGAACCGGAAAAAACCGTCCAGGTCGGCAAATCCTTGAAGGAAGAAATCAAAGAGGAGCTGATAAACTTCCTGAGGAAGAGGCAGAGTGTCTTCGCTTGGAGTCACGCACGCATGCTTGGCATCAACCCCGAGGTCATATGCCATAAACTCAACGTGTCTAAGGATGCAAAGCCAGTAAAGAAAAGATGAAGAGTCTACTCTAGGGAGAAGTACGACGTCATCCGAGAAGAGGTTAGAAAGTTAGAAGAGGCTGAATTCATCAGAGAAGTGGTATATCCGGAATGGCTATCAAACGCAGTCATTGTGCCCAAAGCCAACGAAAAGTGGAGAATGTGTGTAGATTTTTCTGACCAGAACAAGTCTTGCCCAAAAAATAGTTACCCCTTACCCAGGATCGATCAGATAACAGATGCAAGTGCAAGACATGAGCTCATGAGCTTCATGGACGCGTATTCAGGCTATAACTAAATCTTCAAGGATGTCGAAGGCTCAGAGAAGACAACCTTCATTACTGATAAAGGGACGTATTTCTACACGGTGATGCCCTTCGAATTGAAAAATGCAGGGGAAACATACCAATGCCTTGTGAATAAGATGTTCGAAGACCAAATAGGTAAGACTATGGAGGTGTATGTAGACGATATGTTGACGAAGAGCTTAAAGGCCTGCACCCATGTGGCAGACCTAAAAAAGACCTTCAATACCATGGACCTGTACAAGATGAAACTCAATCGGGCAAAGTGTGTCTTCGGGGTAGGAGCTGGGAAGTTCCTTGGATTCATCGTCAATCAAAGATGAATAGAGGCGAACCTTGAGTAAATCAAGGCTTTGCTCGACATGAAGACACCTCGGAGTATCAAGGACGTTCAAAGGCTCACTGGAAGAGTGGCTGCGCTCAACAGATTTATTTCCAGGGCAATCGACAAGTGTCTTCCGTTCTTTAAGGTGCTCAGAGAGGCCTTCAAGTGGGACAAATGGTATGATGAGGCCTTTGATCAACTCAAGTCATACCTTGGATCTCCCTTACTCTTATCTCGGCCCATAGCAGGAGAGAAATTATACGTCTATCTAGCAGTCTCTGAATCGGCTATAAGTGCGGCCATTGTACGGGAAGACGCTGGGATTCAGAGACTAGTATACTTCAACAGTAAGTCCCTTCAGGGATCTGAGCAGAATTATCCTTGCATGGAAAAGTTAGCCTATGCCCTGATACATGCTTTTAGGAAGATGAAGCCCTACTTTCAGGCCCATTCCATGGTCATTCTCACCGACTCCCCGTTAAGACAGGTCTTCCATAAACCCGAGAAGTCGGGTAAACTGATGACCTGGGCCATTGAATTTGGGGAATATGACCTTGCCTATCAGCCTAGGATGGCCATCAAAGGGCAGGCACTGGCAGATTTTGTTGCAGAGTTTACATGGGAAGATGTCGAGGGTGAGAATGGCACAGAGGCCACAGAAGTATCAAACAGCGATGTCTTTCGATAGCTGAAAGAGGTTATGCCCAAAAAAGTCAGAAATGGAGTAGCCGAGAATGAGGAAGACTGGTACCTCTTTAGGCAGGGAATTATGTTAGAAGAGGGTTTCTCATCAGATAAAGACATATGGAACCTCTTCGTCGATGGGCCCTCTTGTGAAAGTGGGAGCGGTGCGGGCCTGATACGTTCAAGTTTGGATGGCACCAACATCGAATATGACCTAAGGTTTAACTTCAAGGCATCGAACAACGAGTCAAAATACGAGGCCATGATAGCAGGACTCTCCTTGACAAGGACCATAGGTGTAAGACGACTCTTCCTTTACAGTGACTCAAGGTTTGTTGTTAATCAAATATTGAGGGTTTATGAGGCCAAGGATGAAAGGATGGCCAAGTACTTGAAGAGGGTGAGGACAATACTCGAAGGTCTCGAAGAGGTAAAGATGAAGAGGTTACCTCGACAAAATAACAACCACGCAGATGCCTTAACAAGGTTGGCTTAAGCCACGAAGACAGATGTTCGTAGGACAGTCCCCGTCGAGATCTTGCTCAGAGCAACCATCGAAGAGGTTAGTAATCTTTGTCTCAATTTGGACCTAGGGGACTCATGGATGGATCCCCTTATCAGATACATCAAAGAGGGGGTACTACCGGAGTCAAAGTTAGAAAGGAGGAAATTGAGGTACAGGGCAACAAAGTTCTCAATAGTGGGAGATGTCCTATATAGGAAGGGATTCCTATTACCTCTGATCAGATGGGTCCATCCAATCGAGGTCCCCCACGTCTTACGGGAGGTACACAAGGGTTATTGCTTCAGTCACATAGGAGGAAGACCTCTGGCGAAGAGGATTATCACGCAAGGGTATTGGTGGCCGGCCCTGGCCAAAGATGCTGCAACTTATGTAAAGAGGTGTGATAAATGTTAAAGATTCTCCACGATCCCCCATCAACCTCATCAGCCTATGACGCCTATCAGTTCCCCTTGGCCATTCGCAATGTGGGGGATTGACTTAGTAGGTCCCCTACCGAGGGCTGCAAATAATTACAGATTTTTTATAGTTGCCATTGATTACTTCTCTAAATGGGTGGAGGCAGAGTCGATGATCATTATTATTGAGCGAAAGACCTTCCAATTCATTTAAAAGAACATCATATGCAGACACGGCCTCCCAAACACCCTCATTTAGGAAAATGGAACACAGTTCAAGAACTCTTCCCTGGAAAAATACTGCAAAAGAGTTGGGATAAAGCAATTTTTCTCTTCTCCTGGCCGACCTCAAGCAAACGGTCCGATCGAAGTCACAAATAGAACGATCCTTAACAGGATCAAGAAGAGGTTGGAGGAGGCTAAGGGAAGATGGACTGAAGAGGTTTATGCTATTCTTTGGGCCTATAGGACGACAATTAGAGCACCTACGGGGGAGACCCCGTTTATGTTATCACATGGCTCAGAGGCCATCATACCGACAGAGGTTGGACTCCCCACTCATAGGGTGCAAACTTATGACCCTGAGAAGAATGGTGAGGAGAGAAAGCTCGACCTAGACTTGATCGAGGAGAGAAGGGAAGACGTAAAAATCAGGTAAGCAGCTTACCAACAAAGAGCAGCAAAATTCTACAATCAAAGGGTAAAATCAAGGCCCATAGCTGTAGGTGACCTAGTGCTGAAGAAGACGTTACAGAAGGCAAACAAGCTCACCCAAATTGGCATGGCCCTTACAAATTAATTGAGGAGGTTGTTCCAGTAACCTACAGGCTAGAGAACCTTGAAAGGGAACCTTTTAACAATCCTTGGAATGCTGCTCATCTAAAAAAGTATTACATATGATGTTGCAAGAGCTTTCATATAAATGTATCATCTTATGAAGAGATCATTAATGAGAAGATCAAATTCCTGTGTCAATTCTTGGTTCATTATGCTCGATGGGAAATTTATGGGGATAACATCTAAGTTGATGACCTCAGACCTTATAACATCATTATTTGGTGACAAGGTCTGAGGTCAGACATCATACTTGGATGACCTCAGACCCTTAACATCATTAATTTGGTGAAATTATTTATGGGGATAACATCTTAGTGATGACCTCAGACCCTAACATCATCATTTGGTGACAAGGTCTGAGGTCAGACATCATACTTGGATGACCTCAGACCCTTAACATCATTAATTTGGTTAAATTACTTATGGGGATAACATCTTAGGTGATGACCTCAGACCCTTAACATCATTAATGTGGTGAAATTGTTTATGGGGATAACATCTTAGTGATGACCTCAGACCCTAACATCATCATTTGGTGACAAGGTCTGAGGTCAGACATCATACTTGGATGACCTCAGACCCTAACATCATTATTTGGTGACAAGGTCTGAGGTCAGACATCATACTTGGATGACCTCAGACCCTAACATCATCATTTGGTGACAAGGTCTGAGGTCAGACATTATACTTGGATGACCTCAGACCCTTAACATTATTAATTCGGTGAAATTATTTATGGGGATAACATCTTAGTGATGACCTCAAACCCTAACATCATCATTTGGTGACAAGGTCTGAGGTCAGACATCATACTTGGATGACCTCAGACCCATAACATCATTAATTTGGTGAGCTTATTTATGGGGATAACATCTTAGTGATGACCTCAGGCCCTAACATCATCATTTGGTGACAAGGTCTGAGGTGAGACATCATACTTAGATGACCTCAGACCCTTAACATCATTAATTTGGTGAAATTACTTATGGGGATAACATCTTAGATGATGACCTCAGACCCTTAACATTATTAATTTGGTAATATTGTTTATGGGGATAACATCTTAGTGATGACCTCAGACCCTAACATCATCATTTGGTGATAAGGTCTGAGGTCAGACACCATACTTGGATGACCTCAGACCCTTAACATCATTAATTTGGTGAAATTACTTATGGGGATAACATCTTAGGTGATGACCTCAGACCCTTAACATCATTAATGTGGTGAAATTGTTTATGGGGATAACATCTTAGTGATGACCTCAGACCCTAACATCATCATTTGGTGACAAGGTCTGAGGTCAGACATCATACTTGGATGACCTCAGACCCTTAACATCATTAATTTGGTGAAATTATTTATGGGGATAACATCTTAGTGATGACCTCAGACCCTAACATCATTATTTGGTGACAAGGTCTGCGGTCAGACATCATACTTGGATGACCTCAGACCCTTAACATCATTAATTTGGTGAAATTATTTATGGGGATAACCTCTTGGGTGATGACCTCAGACCCTAACATCATCGTTTGGTGACAAGGTCTGAGGTAATACATCATACTTGGATGACCTCAAACCCTTAACATCTTTAATTTGGTGACATTACTTATGGATATAACATCTTAGTGATGACCTCAGGCCTTAACATCATTATTTGGTGACAAGGTCTGAGGTCAGACATCATACTTGGATGACCTCAGACCCTTAACATCATTAATTTGGTGAAATTGTTTATGGGGATAACATCTTAGTGATGACCTCAGGCCCTAACATCATCATTTGGTGACATGGTCTGAGGTAAGACTATTTATTTAGTTTAAACAGACATCATTACAACAAGACTTCAGAGCTGAACATCGCGTGGCAAAGAAGCATTCAACAAATTAACAAATGAAGAAATAAAAACCCTCCTCATAGGTTATCATTCAATTATAAAATGCAAAAATGTAAGCTGACGATGTTCTTCAGAGGTTACAACTAATTAGGGGTTACAAAAAAGTAAAAAAGATTCACAAAAATAGCCTAAGGATTTGAAGGTCGAGTGCTGGCATCCTCGATCTGATTCCCCTGGCCGACGTTGGTCACCTCAGCCCCATCATCTCTGGGGTTGGCTCCTTCAGTCTCTATGACATCCTGTGGCCCAGTCTCTGCTGGGGAAGTATTTTCCTCTTCGACCTCCTGAAGGGCTTGGGCAAATTGGGGGTTAGCAAAACCCAGACCCACGAAGTCAGAGGCTTTCAAGCTACCCGACTCCTTCTCCTTAGCCATAATACCTCTCTATAGGTACTCAAAGGCGAAGTTGATGAATTCATCGGAGAATTTGTATTCAGCCAGAATCCTCTTAGAGGCATCCTCAAGGGTTGCCTTCATCGCAACGTCAATTTTCTGCTGGAGAACGTCGTCCTTGGCCTTCAAGGCAATAGTGTGGTCCTTTTTAAGCTTTGAGATCTCTTTCTCCAACCCCTTAACCTTCTTATCAGACTCCTCAGAGACAGACTTCAGACGGTCTACCTCTGCATTCAGAGAGCTTTACACCTTTTCAGCCTCTTGGCCTTTCTGGATGAGGGGTAACTTCTTCAGAGTCCAGTTGGCAAGATGATGCATAGAAGCGAGGCCCAACAAATCATGTGGTCGTGTATATAAGTTGAAATTCAAAACAGAGGTTACACTTGAGCTAAACTGAAATTAGAAGTTATACTTGAATAGACCTGTGAAGGCCAAACTCAACCAACAAAGGAGTGTCCATAGATCGACAAAAGCGTTTGTCAGCATCGGTCATAGCAGAGCTGATGGCATCCAACACCTACAAACTGTGGCCTATAATGCTATCATTAATTTTCAGTTGCTCTATATGAGCAACCAATGTATCCTCAGAGGAGATGGGGATGGCACGATCTCCCCCTTTCTTCTTCTACCTCTGATCCTCAGGGGCAGGGGTAGCAAGCTTCCTCTTCTTAGTGGCCTCAGCCCTTGAGGTAGATGGAGGGGGAGGAGGAGCAGTCAGACCTGCCTTTTTGACAAGCCTCGTTAAACTTGGTGCTGCTATTTCCCATAGCTTGTCAGATAGTCCCTTCGGACGCTTTGCAAAATAGAAAGGTCTGAGTTAGAGAATCAGATACACATATATTCAGAGGTATAACTTGTTGAAATAAGAAACTTATCGAGTACTGTAAGAGGACTTCCCCCTAAACCAGCCTCAGAGAGGAAGGAGGGGGTCATCAGGTGTTCAAATATTACGAGCAGACCATGCGCCCCCTGATCCTGAAGGTCTTTAACTTTCTGAAGATTTTGCTGGCTTAGACCAGGGTCGGCCTTAGCAGCCATTATGACCTTTCCCCATCTTATAGGCATCCTCAGCTCTAGTGAGGAAAAGGGGGCACATGGGCCAAATTCCCATGGCCCTGAGGCAAAGAAATAGCGTGGCTTCCAGTTATGGTTAGAAGTTTGAGTTATCTGAAGCATCTTCTTTTCAGGTTTTTGAGCTACAAAATGATAATAGCTCAGATGGTTTCTAGAAGATGAAGGGACATAGCATCCTGTAAGACTTGGACAGGAAGGTCTGAGTGATGAACAACCCTCTATAAGACAATAGCTCCAATTATCACCCTCCAAGCATTGGGTGACAACTGGAAAGGGGCCAAGTTGATATAGGTCAATATAGACCTGATGATTGGATGGATGGGTAGACGAAACCCTAACTTAAACATCTGCTCGTACAAGCAGATCTCAGTCTCCTGACCTTTATGGAGGGGCTTATGGAATATAAGTATCTGAAGCAAAGAAGGTCGACCTCACTAACTGTACTCTCAATCTCGGCCACCTCAGAGATGTCAACATCGCACTCAGCATCATCATCTAACTCAACGTCGGCCTGAGCAGACGATGGGGCACCACTTGGAAACCTCTAAGCGAACTTAACCCTTATGACAACTAACAAGGGTATGGCTTCAAGGATTGACGGAACCGCCACACTCGGCCTAACAATTTCAACCTCAGAGGAATAGGTTGATGTGCTTGAACTTTTATGGGTCGAGGCTCGACTGGAAACCTCCGCTTGATCAGGGGCCTGATCTTGCCAAGTTGAGAAATTCATAGCCTCTTGAAAAAAGTCCACATACATAGGGTCTGAGGAGGATGACTCAGACTCAGACATTGGCGAGGGTTCAGCAGGGACCTCTGCTTGGTTAGCTGGTTCGAATGGTTCAGGATATATGACCTTCAGAGGTGGTGGAAATATAGGTCTGAGGGGGAATTCCTCTGACCTACGAGCTTCCTCCTGCGCTCTCTCTATTTGCCTAATTTTCTCTAAAGTCTTCTCTCTGAGAGAGTGGAACTCCTCTAAGAGTTGGTAAAGGGGTCTGAGCATAAGAGGCAGACCCTACACTTACAACTCTCCTAAACAACAAACAAAGACTGGCAAATGGAATGATGCAATTAAGGATCAAACTATCAAATTTTGAGTAATATCCACGAAGAACACACAAGAACAGCTTGACAGAAAAATGAAGATTTCATCAGAAATCTCTTAAAGCTCACCGAAAAAAACAAAAGAAATACCAAGGCAGAAAAATGAAAGAAGAAGGGATGGCAAGAGGTACCTGAGGGAGAGAGAAGAGAAGCAGGGGAAGGAGCACCAAAACGCACTTTGAAACTAAGAAGTTCTTCTAGAGAGAGAAAGTTGCAAAAGTTACTCGAGGCTGGAAAAGGAGAGAAATGAGGAAGAAAGAGAAGATTGGGTGTTTAAACCTTAAGTATAGGAGCACACATCCCAAGGCCCATCATTGCCTTGGGAGCCCAAAAGACAACCACCATCAAACCTGTCAGGCATGCTACCTGCTCCAATGGTTGACACTTGTCAAGATGATATTTGACACCTGAATAAATCCAACCTAGAATTGATACACCCCTTAGATACCTGACCATACAGGTAACTAAGGGCTAGGGGGTAATTGATATGCCCCAAATGCACCACCTCGGCTCTGAGACATCAAGCTCGGCTGAGGACATGGCTGACATTGGAAGGGCTATGGGTCAATGACCAACAACCTCGGTCATGGCAAGGTCGTCCATGGCCGAGGTTACTACCAACCTCATCAAGAGAAGTCCCCACGACACGTGGAATAGTTATTCATTAGATCATTTAGGGACTGTCATCCTCGGCTAGGAGTTGGCTGGGGTTACATAAGCTTAACCTCTATCAAGGACAACTTCAGTAGGGAATCAGCCGATGTTTCTCACATATTCCAGCTTAACCTCGGCCCAGGCCGACCTTTTGCCTTCACTTACCTCACCTCGGCTTCACATAAGCCGAGACCATTTTGTCCCATCTCGGATTGAATAAACAGCTAGACCTTACCAACCTCGGACTCTTCCAGGCCGAGGTTGTAACCAAGCTCAGATGGCTGAGCTCTTATTGGCATATATGTGGATAAGGACACGTGGATACAAATCAGTTATAACAAATCATTCCCCCCACGTGGGGGGAATATTTCATCATCATTCTCTACATGTGACAGGGACAGCTATCTTCATCGCATTGGCTAGATCAACACACACATGCTCATTGCATGCATAGGGGGTATACTACACCTCCCAGCTACTATATATACTTGTCTTCTCCTTCTTAAAAGGGATCCGAAATTAACAACCCTAGCTGAAACTCTGTCCAAGTATACAGTAGAGAGAGAAAGCTTGAGAGATTATATCTATGGCCATTAGAGCCCTCATACAGTGATATTAATCACACACTCGCACAGTGGACGTAGGCCTGATTGGCTGAACCACTTACATAATTGTGTTCATCCTCATCTCCTCACCTCAATCTATTATATTTACTATATACCCTTATACTGCCATTGTTAACACTGAATTGAGCTCGTAAACACCTTGAAGGGTGGTGCTATTTTCAGCATCATCAATGTGTAGAGTTGAATATCTATTTTTATTTCTCTCTTTAATGATGTAGCCGAATAATAAATTCAGATGCTCTTTAATAATTTCTCTAGTCTCACCTAGTCTTCAATGAAGCACTTGAATGCTTTAATAGCATTTGAGTGGAGACTAAAAAATATAGTCATTAGACACATCTCTTGAGATCATTAAATGGTCCAGATTTTTTTTGATAGAAAAGATGGCTGATAATGATCTTCAAATCTTATTTTGTATTCTCAAGAAAATGTAGGTGTTGAGAGATGACAATAATACCTAAAAATGGAGGTAAAAAAGTACCTCCTTTAGACATCCCAAAATTTCTTCAGCAAAAATATTTAGTCTAAGAAAAGAGAGAAACAATATCCAATGTATATTAGTTGTTTAAAGTGAAATGGTTGAATATAAATTGTGCCTATATATACAAAATATATAAAAAGAGAACTGTTCGAGATTTAATATGTGTGCTAAAAGGAAGTCTCAATTAATATTATATCTAACACAATTCAAGGTAACTATATAGATTTGCGGCTCTTAAGATTTTAAAAAGCATTATATGTACTCACTAAAGCCGAAAGACAAAAAATTTAGAGTACAAATGGGACAAAGCAAATGACATGGCGCGGGATTTAAAAATTTTTGCTGCCAAAGGTGTGCGAGACTAGCATGATGATATAGATCGTTCGGTTAAAGAAAATAAAAAAATAACATTATGAATAAAGGGGTTTTGTCCAATAATAAGTCTAGGCCGATTCATGATTCTCATGTGCCATTGTCGCGACAACGACGTGACATGTAGTGATTGGTTATTACCCTATGGATGTGGGTCCGTGCCAATGGCACTAACTAATGGTGACATGCCACGTCAGTGTGCTGTGCACGACACATGAAAATCATATGTCGGCATGGAACGACTCTTTCTTCCAACTGACTAACGACCAACAAAACACTTCCCCAAGACTAGGGGTGGAAAATTGTCACACGGCTGGATAACACGACACAACCCACACGACTTTGTAGCGAGTTTGGGTGAAGCATTAACAAATACGGGTGCTTAATGGGGGGACCCGCTAAACTAGACAACTTAACGAATGGGGCTTGGGTTTAGCAATTTAGTATAAATACACGGTACGACTTGTTAAGGCACGACACGAATCCGATAAGACACGATATGATTCACACGAAAAACTTAGCATGTCGAATTTGGATAGAGATAATTTTGACACGAAATCGATTAAACCCGAGAGAAAACTGACATGACAAGACTCTTTGTCATCCCTATCCAAGGAAGGTTTCTTGGTAAGCGGGCCCGAGTCAGATTAGTTCTCATGGGGAAATAAAACTACCCAAAAAGTCGAGAGGAACTGAATGCTCAAAAGAATTGATAATAGCGTGCGGTCCAAGGTTTATAAAATAAAATAATATAAAATATATAAACAAACCAACATTGTGGTACTCACTGTTTTGTGTGCGGAGGAAATGCCCAAGTCAGCGAAGAGGAGATCAAAAGGAAAAATGATTATGGGGAATCCAAAGCAATTGTCCGAGATGCCAAATCATCTGGAGGGGTGGGTGATTCAAAATCCATTAACCCTAATACATAATGACTAGCATGTAGGCCACGCGACGCGTGGCCGAAAATCAAACTCAATTCTTTAGAACCCAATCATTTCCGTTCGTAGGTTAACATAAGTTTGTAATTAAAATAAAAATTTCAACTTACAAACCCAAAGAAAATAACACAAGGAATTATGCAATAACAACTCATTACTAAAAATATAAACATAATGCAAATCCCTAAAAACAATATATCTAATCCACTAAAAAAGATAAGCATATTGCAAATACCTCAATAGCATCAAGGAAAAAATGTAGAATGTCGAAATCCTCCACCACAAATTGCAAATCCCTATAACAAAATAAATAATAACAAATAAACATTAATAGTAATAAAATAGAGTAAATCGAATCTTAATATTTCATTACTAAAAAGAGCATCCAATTTAGGGTTATAATTTGGGAAAATACATTAACACCTAACAAAATATTTAGATACCCACATATACAAATTAGTTACAGTTAGTATAATATTTTTGGATACCTACATATAATATTTTTTTAATAGGAAATAAGAAATCTAAAGAATTGAAATTAAAAAGAAATTAGAAGCAAAAACGCAATGGAATGGTTTTGAAAAAAAATAAGATAAACAAAGAACAACTGAGAGCCATTTTACCTGTCAAAGTCAAAATGCAATGTTTTTCAACCAAATAAAAATTATAGCCATAAAATCGATTTTGTAAAGGAGTGAGTGAGAGAGTTATACCTGTGGTGCTAATTCATAATTTGAATGGTTTAGAGTTAGCAAGAGAACAAATATAAGACGAAATCTTATTTAGAGACCGAAATCAACCTGCAAAATATCATAAGGGAGTGGGAGTGCAACAAATTGGATAGAGGCATAAAACCCTATCGAGAAAAATTATAGAAATAAAGTGTAGCTACAAAAAATGTAAAAAAATTGTTATAACCATATAAAACCCCAAATTGAAACCCTAGAATTGAAAGCCCTAGAATATAGATTAAAATATATTAAAACCATACATTTAATAATGGAAAACTAAAAATGGGGTATCAAATGTGGAGACGTGAAAATGGAGTATCAACTCCGATTTGAGACTTAATGATATTTAATATATTTGTCACGTGTAAGCCTTACACGAATGGGGACTACAATTTTTATATAATTATTATATATATTATATCAGATATTAAATAACGCGGGTGGTAGCAAGGTTACATGGACAAAAGTATCCGTAGTACAGAATAGGATATTCCATCACACGATGTCGTCTTACCAGCTTTGTCTCGGTTCTACTTCCACAACCCTGATCTCAACGACAGCCCTTTACCCTGCTATAACAGTACAAGCCTCGGTGCAATTTAAGACATAAATAAACATAATAAGGTATATATATATATATATATATATATATATATATATATATATATATATATATATATATATTGAAAAATCTTGTGAAAGATAGGTGTTTGTAGGGTTTAAGAGATACAGAGGTCGGATGAGAAGGTGGTTGCTTGCCATGATCATGCTGGGTGGACCCACTAAAGGTATCAACTTTCTGCCCACCCATTTCATTTTTTCAAATGTTGTTTGTTTCCTTAATACTTCAAATTTTGTAGGTACCAGATTTCGGCCTCTTTCCTTCAATACTCCCAAGCCTCTATTTCCTCTTGTTGTGGAGAACATAAAGGGAGTGGTTGGGCATTGTTTACTTTTTCACTTGTTTCACTCCGTCCCTCCCTCCATTTACATCTAAAATATCAGCAGTAAAAGAGACAACTGTAGTTAGTGGTAGTCTACCACACAACACAGAGAAGCTGGTAAAAAAGATTCATTTTCCTTCCTGTTCTTAAACGCGTTCTCCTCCACCTCATGTCCCTTCATTTTAATTTTCTCCCTCCTATCTCTACAAATTTCCCCACAACCGCATATATATGTTTTCAACAACACGATTCTAAAACAATTTCCTCAATTGGCGTCTTCTTTCTCAAACCTACACAAATTTTGAATCTTTCTTATTTTCTATATTTGTACTTCAAAACACACATAGATCTTTATCCGGTAGAGGCAGATGGTTCATATATTAAACGGTAGAGGAAGAGGAAGAGGAAGAGGAAGAGTTTGTATATTAGATTTAATTGTAGGTCTTGGAGAACTAAAAACTGGGTCAATTGTGGAGACGTGAAAATGGTGTATCTACCCAAACTTAATGATATTTAATATCTGTCACGTGTCCGCCTCACATGATTTGGGTCAATAATTTTATATAATTATATAAAATTGTGAGTTAAATATGTAGACAAACAAAGATCATTGATTCCTTGTTTACGAGGAAACAAGTTAAATATGTAGACAAATATACATTATGTATCTATTATATACCTCTAATACGATAGTATTAGAGGCTTAATAGCATTTAATGAACTTTAATTAAAGCCTTCTTCAACCGTTCAACTCTTTACCCCTTTCTCTATTCCCATCGTTTTACTCTCTAGATTCTCTTCCACTACCCATGACTTTTACCCTTCCCTATATATATATCACAACATAGACTGTTTTAGGTTACATCTTTCTTGTGGTTGTTGCTCTCATCATGACAAACTGGGCTCTCCCTAAGCACCGTCGTCTAAAGAAGCTATTTGATGGGAAGGACGGAAGACCCATGTATCCACGACAATGGGTGATACTAACTGTTGATACCAAATTTAGTTTGCTGATGTGGACTAATCTCTTGAAGACACGTGTCAACCTACGTGGCAAATACAAATACTTTTAACGAACAGTATACTGTCACCGAGCTACTCAGGCACTCCGAGCTACTCAGAACGCTCTGAGCAACTTAAGCATATCGAGTAACTTAAGCGGTCTGAGCCACTTAGCGTGCAGAGCATCCAAATCAAGAGAATCAAAAGGCGACTACGCATTAAATGCTCATTATTATCGTACAGATGTATATGTCTACTAGATAACAACGCATTATCTTTTCATATGTACAACCTCAAGGCTATAAATATATTATAACCTCCTCATAAGAAGGGGACTTCTGGATCTCTTGGTAAACCTATCATCGAGATTCAGGGAAAACAGTCAGCAATACAAAATAGTGGACATAGGCCATTTTCATAAGGCTGAACCACTTTAAAAATCCATTGTCTTACTTATTTATTCCATTTTTTTATCTGTGATTGATTAATTAGATAGAATCTAGTTTTTTACATCAACAGATTGGCGCCGTCTGTGGGAATCGACTGTACTTAGCATTTTTCACCAAACAACTCATCACCTATGGCTGAGATTCCGAAATCCAGTGAGCGAAACACTGGGCTCCCTCCAAACCCCTCTAATCCACCAAATATTCAAGATCTGACTGGCATAATGGCTAATTCAGCCCAAGGGCAAACGACCTTGCAAGAAACCATGCGTCAACTTTTACAAACTGTTCGAGATGGAGTGTCGGCTCAATCAGGACAATGAAATGCTCAGAGAAATACCCATCTTCCATCTTCAAGAACTAGACGAATGCTATTCCCAGAAGTTTCTCAATATAGACGTACTGACTCATATCGTACTGAGAGATCTAATGATCCTTCATATCAACCTGGATGGAGCTCATCGGTATGGGCTACAGACTCTCAATGGAATGTCACTCTAACTCCAAAAAGGACTAACACTCTAGAAAGGTTGAGTAGGGTCTCCCATTTTGATCGATTGGGCCCTAGGAAGAATAGGAGTCCTCCTAGGATTGCAACGAGGAACTCTCAACGACCATCCGACCTAAGGGAAGGCTCTGCCCAATCACGCCCAATAGCCCGTAATAAAAGGTACCAAGAGGAAAACTCAACGCGATCAGTCACTCGAATAAACAGGCCCGAGGTAGGAAATGAAGTATGGAAAGGCTCTATTCGAAGGTTGGAAGACCGGTTAATGGAAATGGCTAAGGCCAAAAATCCTCTACAAAGAACTTTTGTCCAAGGAACACCGTTTGTGCAGGCAATTATGGATTTTCCCACACCATCAAAATTCAAAGCTCCTATGGTGACACCTAAATATGATGGAAAAACTGATCTTGTCCTCCATATTGAACGGTACCAAGCTGCTGCCGATATCTATGCGATTCCAGATGAGATGAGATGTAGGGAGTTTTCAGGAACTCTCACTGGATCAGCTCAGATTTGGTATAAGAACCTTCCTCGGGGGAAGATTGTGACGTTCCTTCAACTGGCAGTGCTTTTCATAGGGAATTTCTGTTTTGGAGTGAAACCAGTTAAACAAGTAGCACACTTACTGAGTGTTAGATAGAAGACATATGAAAGCACCAGGGACTATATTACTCGTTTCAATAACAAGAAACTTAAGGTAATTGATTACGAGGAGAAGACAACAATTATTGCTCTGATGAGCAAATTATTACCAGACAAGTTGTACTATACTTTAGCCAAAGATCCGCCTAGGACTATGGCAGAACTGATGGCAAAGGCAGCCAAAATCATGAACACTGAGGAAGCCATGGCTGCGAAGAAGAGTACAGACACTAAGGAAACCAAGGTTGAGGCTGGTAAAATAGAGAAAAAGGATCAGAAGAATAATGGTGGCAACAGGCAGTCGAAAGGTAAGCAAGCGCTGGAGTAGATAAGGAAGTATAGAAATTATACTCCTTTGAAGGTAGATATAAATCACATTCTGAAAGAGATCAAGAACATCGAGGAGCTAACCTGGCCAGAGAAAATGAAGGTAGATCCTGACAAAAGGGACAAGTCTAAATATTACGAGTTCCATAAAGACCATGGCCATACGACCAAACGTTGCATAGCTCTCCAGAATGAATTGAAGCACTCATCAGATGAGGAAAACTAACTAAATATGTTGATCGCCAAAATGGTGGAAAAACCAGCAACAGAGGAAGGCAAAGATCGAAATCTCCTCGTCGAGCAAAAGAAGATAAGCAGAGATATCACGAAAATGATCGAGAAGATGACCTCGATCTCCCCAAAAAATCAAGACAGCCAGAACACGAGGTATTTTTAATCCATTTTGGGTCATTTGAAGGTAATGTCGTTACAGGTGGAGATGCAGGAGGTGAAGATCTTACTGCGGAGAGAAAAGCTTACCTTAATGTGGCCCAAGCTTGCTCTTACATACAACGAATAAATTTAGCTGAAGATGATCTCCCAAGGAAGGTGAATAGGGACAAACTGGTCATCGATTTCTCTAAAAATGACCTGGCAGGTGTACTATATCCTCATGATGACCCATTGGTGATCAAGATGAGAATAAAGGAAGTGGTGATTTCACAGGTACTGGTGGACAATGGTAGCTCTGCAGACATCATGTTCTACCCATGCTTTGATAGTTTGAATTTGAAGTTAGCCTAGTTGGAGCCATATCATAGGCCCCTCCTCGGTTTTACTGGCAAAAAGTTTTTTCCACTTGGGATGATCAAGTTGGATATGCTTATTGGTACATAGCCTGCTTTCCGAACAGAAAGAGTACGCCTCTTCGTAATGGATAAAAATGTCCAATCAACTTACAACATCATCATTGGAAGGGTAGGTCTGAAGAAGTTCGAGACAGTACCATCTACTGTACATCAATATTTAAAATTCCCAACTAACTTTAGAGTGGGAGTTGTGAAAGGTGACCATAAAGTAGCTCGGGAATTCTACTATTCATCCGCCGAACAGGAGGAACGAGAGGAATGCAGGAAGACGACTACTACATATCTAGTGGATGAAATAGAAAATGCAAAGATTGAAACATTAGACCCTAGAGATGAGTCTCATCTCGTGAAGGGGAAGGTCATGGAAGCTACCGAAAGTATCGTTCTGGACGATGAACACCCAGAACGAACAACCCAAATTGGTGTGTCGTTGGATGTATCGATAAAACAAGAATTGATAGCATTTCTAAGGCGCAGTAAATGGACTTTTTCATGGAGTCATGAAGACATTCCAGGGATAGACTCTAATTTCCCGTGCCACGAGCTCAACGTGAACAAGGAAGTCAAGCCAGTGAAGCAGCGAAAAAGGGTGTTCAGCCCTGAAAAGAATCAAGCTATACAGGAAGAAATAGAGAAACTAGAGAAAGGTTTTTTTTATTAAGGATATCAAGTATCCTGATTGGATAGCAAATGTGGTGATGGTAAAGAAGAAAAATAATAAGTGGAGGATGTGTGTGGACTTCACCGATCTTAATAAAGCCTGCCCAAAGGATCATTTTCCTCTGCCCCGAATCGATCAGCTGGTGGATGCTACCTCGGGGCATGAATTATTGAGTTTCATGGATGCTTACTCTAGTTACAACCAGATTAAAATGAAACCTGAGGATAGGGAAAGTACCCCTTTTATCACCCCAAGAGGGACTTATTGCTACAATGTTATGCTTTTTGGACTTAAAAATGCAGGTACAACATATCAGTGGCTGATGAATAAGGTTTTTGCAGAGTAAATTAGTCATAACATGGAGGTTTATATCGATGATATGCTGACAAAAATCAAGAAAGTTGCTGATCATTTAGTTGACCTAGGTCAGACTTTTGATCAACTAGAGAAATATCAAATGAAGTTGAATCCCACCAAATGCATATTTGGAGTACGAGAAGGTATGTTTCTCGGATATATTATTAATCAATGAGGTATCGAGGCAAAACCTAAAAAGATCAAGGCCCTACTGGAGTTACGATCTCCAACTACGAAGAAGGAGGTGCAAAGTCTCACAGGGCGAGTTGCTTCACTTAACAGATTTGTGTCACGAGCAATAGATAGATGCCTCCCATTCTTCAAAACACTTCGAAAAACTTTTGAGTGGAATGATGAATGTGAGGAGGTCTTTCAAGAGTTGAAGAAATATCCGGGGACACCTCCATTGTTATCTGACCAGTGATGGGAGAAAGACTATACTTGTATCTGGCAGTTTCAGAGAACGCAGTTAGGTCGGCGTTGATAAGAGTGGAGGATGAAGTGCAGAAACCAGTCTATTACACCAGCAAGGCCTTTCGAGGAGCAGAGATCAGATATCCAAGATTGGAAAAGTTGGCACTAGCACTGATCGAAGCATGCAGAAGGATGAGGCCATACTTCCAAGCCCATACTATAGTGGTGTATACTAATATGCCATTAAGATAAGCTTTGCATAAACTGTAGAAATCAGGAAGATTGATGTACTGGGCAGTAGAACTTGGTGAATATGATATAGTTTATGAGCCTAGGTCGTCACTTAAGGGGCAGGCAGTAGCGGATTTTATCGCAGAGTTTACTCACTCTGATACATCTGAAGAGAAGGAATTTAATAATACAGACCAACCCGTGGATGTTACGGGATCATCGAAGATAACACCCGACCAACTTCCATTTATGGATAAGCAAGAGAAAATAATCAACGAGCAGCGAGAAATGTCGGGGGAAGATAAAAGAAAGTATCAAATATTCCACCGAGGAACTCTGTCTGACCAAGAGTTTGACAATGAAGTACCTGTATAAAATCTGTATGTGGATGGCTCTTCGTGTGCCACAGGTAGTGGAACAGGAATTGTGTTAAACAGTCCTGATGAAATTGATATAGAGTATGCTCTACATTTTCAATTTAAAGCTTCCAATAATGAAGTTGAGTATGAGGCTATGATTGTGGGTCTAAGTATGGCCAAAACTATGAAGGCGGAACAGGTCGTAGTATTCAGTGATTCATAACTAATTATAAATTAAATTCTTGGCTTATATGTAGCGAAGGGAGAACTAATGGTCAAGTATCATTCAAAAGATATGGATATTATCTCAACTTTTATCGCAGTTCAGTTGATCAGAATACCAAGATTGGAGAATGCAAGAGCCGACGCCTTAGCTCGGCTGACATCAGCAACATGCATCGAGCTACGAAGAACAACCCCAATAGAAATCCTAGTAGATCGAAGCATGGACAAAGACTTGATGATGAACTTCATTTCCCTCGACTTGGGACCATCCTAGATGGATCCCATCAGGGCCTATATCGAAGAGGGGACTGTGCCACCTGATAAACTCACAGCCAAGAAACTGAAGATTAAAGCTGCTCGTTACGTGTTAACAGTGGTATCTTGTATAGAAGAGGAGTTATAGCAGGACTACAAAGATGTGTCCATCCTTTTGAAGTTAAAGATTTGATTAAAGAGGTTCACGAAGGGTCCTGCGGAGCCCATGTAGCAGGTCGGATGCTTTTCTAGAGGATAACAACACAGGGGTATTACTGGCCAACGATGAGAGCTGATTACGCAGATTGTGCTAAGAAGTGCAATAAGTGCCAACGTTTATCTTCCTTTCGAAGAACTCCCCAAGCGTTGTTAACACCCATTACATCCCCTTGGCCATTCTCCATGTGGGGGATAGACTTGGTCGGGCCACTTCCAACGACCAAAGGAAGATCCAAATACCTCATGGTTGCTGTGGATTATTTTACCAAATGGGTGGAAGTTGAACCTCTCATTGATATGACATACGACAAGGTCTATAAATTTATTTAGAAGAGTATTATTTGTAGATATGGTCTCCCACATGCATTCATTATTGACCATGGAACCCAATTTGACAACGAGGAATTCGCTACATATTGTCATCAATCTATTGTACAGAAAATCCACTCCGCACCAGGCAAATCCCCAGAGCAATGGGAAAACTGAAGTGACGAACATAACCCTACTGAATGGTTTGAAAAAACGGCTTGATGATACAAAGGGAAATCGGATCAACGAGCTACACTCTGTGTTGTGGGCTTATCGCACTACACCCCGAACAGCAACTGGGGAGTCTCCATACATGTTGACATTTCGGAGTGAGGCTGTCATACCTGCTGAATTGGGTCTACCCACACATAGGGTGCTTAATTCCAATTATCCTGTAAGCGACTTGATGAGACGATTAGACTTGGATATGCTCGAAGAAGTTAGGGAAGAAGCAACAGTCAGGAATATAGCATACCAACAACGAATAACCTTGTTCTACAATAAAAGAGTGAGGAAGTGCGATTTGAAAGAGGGGGATTATGTGCTGAAGAAAGTGATCCAAAAGCATAACGAACTGGAGGCCAACTGGCATGGACCTTACAGAGTAACTGAAGTTGTTCGTCCTGGGACATACATAATTGAAACTTTGGAGGAGGAAGAATTCAAGAAAGCATGGAATGCAGAGCATCTGCGCAAGTACTATCAGTAATTAAAATCAATATGTAACACATTTCTTTCAATATGAATAAAGTGATGTTTCGCACATATTTCCTTCTTTGTTGAATTTTTCGAAATATTAGTGCTACACACTACACAAACACAAATTCAGAGCTGCAAACCGCCAACTTCGGTTGCTCGGTAATTCAGTAACCATCAACTCCGATTGGTCGGTAATTCAATAACCACCAACTCCGATTGGTCGGCAATTCAATAGCCACTAACTCCGATTGGTCGATAATTCAATAACCACCAACTTCGGTTGGTTGGTACCAAACTAGGCAAGAAGATGGATGACCTCCCGGGGCATCTACTGTCTAGGCAATAAGGTAATCCTGATGAGATTACTACAACTAAGCAGGAACATGGGATGAAAATCATTCCATTGCTTAGGCCCAAAGAGTGACAATTCACTATAATCAGACAACAAATGGGATAAGTTCCATTACAGATATATGTATATATATATATTCACCAAAGAATAAAAAAACATTCTACAAAATATTTCCAAGAAAATGAAATCGTAAAAGAAACTAAATATTTTTTTATTAAAACAAAGCAGATTACATGCGATATGAAATTTGATTGAGTACAAATGTCCTATTATATGGGTTTCTTTCCCTCTTCTTTTGAAACAGGTTCCACCCCAGCTGGAGGATCATTTAATGCATAAGGAGAATTTAAAAAGTTCATATCTCACAGCATTCTGACATTACTTATGGATGGTCGATCAAGCAAGTGCTCTCGACGAGATATCTCAAAGTTGGAATGAAGGCTATAATCACCAAGATACTTAGAGACCAAAATCCGAGGAATGGCATGGGCTGGAATCCAACTAAGGTCAAGTTTGTAGGGAGGCACAGGTAAATCAAGAACTCCAGATTCATAATAATCCCATTCGAAATTACCTTGCTCCAGTTTCAGAACACATAAAGCATTCAACCACCCCTGCTTATATCCTTCGTTGTTCGACTACTTCAAATGAGCATCAAGATGATAAAAAGCTTCATTATACCCAGCCATCCAAAATTCCCTGGGCTGCTTTTGAAATTGATAAGTCAATCTCTCAAGTTGTTCGTGGAGCATTTTCACCAGAATTTCTTTACTTTCCAGAGCAGAACTCTGATTAGAGAGTTGGTCGGTGAAACTCAGAATCTTCTTAGACATTTCTGGCAAAGCCTGATTCTTCGCCATCAATTGAACGACTTGATTCTCTAAGGCCAATTGAGTTCTCGTTTCATCAACAGTAACCTGACCAACCCTTGCTCGTCTATGAGAAGAAGATCTTACTCTGCCACGAGCAGGTGTGGAAGTTCCAGTTCGTTTTAAAGTCTCTAACTTATCCCGTAAGTTAGCATTTTTTATTTCTAAAAATGAGAAACCATCATCATTAATTTGGACCAAGCCTCCTGAAGAAGAGGAGGCAGCAGTAGATTTGAGCTATTTTATTTCCTCCTGTAAAGGGATGTTCTCTTGCTCTAGAAGCTTGGCAATGTGTCTATGCTCTTCAATTTCAAGCTTTAACACACTTTCCTTTTTCTCATGAGCTGAAATGTACTTGTCATATCCCTTGTCAGCACTTAATTATTGGTACTTTTTCTCATAACCTTGATGCAAAAGTGTAGTGGATTCTTTATGCTACTGTTGAAGTACCTCGATCATTCCTTGAAGGTCTTCAATCATTTCGTAATAAGCCACATTATTGGCTACAGCACGATCAAGTAGGCACTTCAAGTACTGGTAAGCATCAATTGCTCGTTCAGAGGCATCTGATCCGAGGATGTCAATTATTTGGGCCTCAGTAAAGTCTGCATAACCAGCTTTGAAATAGTCATTGCATTTTTTCATCAACTTTGTATCATGAGCTGATAAGAGTTCCATCCTGGAAATAAACTAGCAAAAACAAAATCAACAATGATGTGAACAGAGTAAGTAAGAGAGAAATTCCAGACGAATAATAAAAGTTCAATTTTTATTCATCATGATAAAGGAAAACACAGATTAGGGTTACATCCAAGAAAACAAAGAAATAAAAGACCCGAACAACTTTACACCTTCTCCTTATTTCCTACGACTTCTTCAGATGGTTTGGATGATGGGGTTGGTTGGTAGGAGAGCAATGGCAGTTGCTCGGTAGATGTGCTAGCCTGTTGGACTTGCTCGAAGGGTTGAACAATAGCAATAATAGGGACCTGCTCTCCTGTCATCATATAAGACTCATCTGAAGAAGCTTTATCTTCTTTTTCTCCAGGAGAGGGAGGAGGGACATGAGTATGCTCCTGGAATAACTCAGAATTTTCAGTAACCTTCAATTTCTTCAAAGCTAGTACCCATCCATCCCTAAAATATTTAACACTGGCATACTCCATTTGAGAAGACATAATAGCCAGGCCCTTATTCCAACCCTTGTCCTAACTAACACTAAAAGATTTTTTAACAGCAACTTTCCTTTTTTCTCTCTCCAAGGAAGTCCTTTCCCTAAGGAGCTCTTTGACAGACTTCAGTTTTTCTTCTACCTCTGTCTTATGTCGTTCAACATCTTGAAGCTTAGCAATATTTTCCTCAGCAGATTTAAGCTTGACCTCAAGCTCCTCTTTACGTTGTTCAGCATCCTTTAATTTCTTCTCCAACTCTTTGGAGGCAGTCACAACTTGATTTCAATTTAGTTCAATAGACTTGAATTGCTTATCCCAATTATTTTGTCTTCCTCGTACGTCTGACGAGATTCCTTTAAAGATCGAGTTAATCCAGTAAAAGCTTCTTCTATTCCATCCGAAGAGGTGGAGGCCCTGATGGCTTCATCTTTCTTCTAAATACTATTGAAACACGTCACGAGCTAAAAGAAGAAAGAATTTTAATTCAATATATGAATATAGTACTAGAAAATAAAGGACTCACGCTGACGATACTTACTGACGTAATGTGTTGAGCAGCCAAAGTAGTAATTCTCTCATGAGAAAAGGTATCTTCAATGCCTTGAAATTCTGGGACAGTCCAAGATCTGATCAAGCCCATGGCAGAACTCGGAGAAATAAGAGATGGAACATTACCTTTAACATTTGAAGGTTGAGAGATAGGGTCAACAGGTCTCTCAGAAGAACTTCTTTTCAATCTCCTCAGAGGAGCAGGAGCACTTTCAATTAAAGGTGTTATCTCTATTTGTGAAATGACAACAGTTTCACTCGAAAGTGTTGTCTTTTAGAGGAACAGGGGGCTTCTTGCCAGTTTCCTTAGCAGCAAAAGAAGGGGGTATATCTATATTCTTTGTCCCCTCATCTGGGACATCTTGTTTGTTCTTCTTTGCCTCTTCAGTGGAAAAGGTAGACTTATCAATAAATACGGGAGCTTTCCTCTTCTTCATCAGATCAGTAATAGGAATGCTTAAGTCAGAAGAGGATCCTTCCACACTAGTTTCATAAGTCGGTATCTGATCATGATCAACCACCACAGGATGAGCAATGAAAGATGAAGTGGAGCTTCTGTATCTCAACAAATAAGAGGCAGCTCTAATGTGCTCCCCAGCAACTGATTGATGCAAGCCCCAGATAAGTTTCAAATGTTTTATGTTAACATCAGTCTTTTTTGGAGGCTTCCTTTTACTGTCAACTGTAACAAACAAAATTAATGTCAGTGATGCATTTCATCGAATACAAAGAAAATAAGATTTCAAAAATTAAAACAACCTATCCCATTTCTATAAAGCGGACACATGGGACCTTGGTACACATCATTTCCATTTAAGGGAGGGTGTTGCCAATTTTTCATCACAACCCCATGATCAAAATAATCCATATTGGCATCGGGAAGATTGACAACTAAAGCTCTATTCGAAAACCTAGTTTTTAAATAGAAAGTACTGTCACTGTTAACCCATCTATAACAATACATAATTTCTGGAATTCCCAAATGAGTTCCATGAAGTTGATTCAACCTATATACGCCATTAACTGCCCTCCATGTATTTGGAGCTACTCTTGCAGGAATAATATCGAAATATTGGCAAAGCTCCAAACACAAGGGATCTGGCGGGAAAGAAAAGCCACACTCAGCTACAAAAAGAGTTGGGAACCAATGTCCCTCTGCCAAAGAAAATAAATCAGAAGACTCGCGAAGGGATTAAAAAATCAGACTGAAATTTATCCAATGATTCAACAAGATAAACCATGATGAATAAAGTAAATAAAGAAGAAGGAAGAAAATCTTACAGAAGAAAAAGAGATCGGTTGACAACAGATGGATGGAAAGAACAAAGGCACAAGATAGAGAGAAAATGAAAAGTTCAGAGATACAAATTTGAAAAGTAGAAGACAATGAGATTTCTGTCGCACTTAAATGCTTTACCTCGGGAATAGAGAAAAATAATGATTACAAGGGAAGATGTTTGCATTTTCGGTGGCTAAAAGAAGAAAAAAGGCACAAGTATCGAAGTGATCGTGAAAATTCAAAATATTTATGAAGCTTGATATTATGCGCTCAAAAAGGAATTATATACAATGAAAATCTTCCTAAAATCCATGAAGACCAGTAATCTAAGCAGTTTTCAAGCAAAATGTTCCACACTCTTGTTCAACCACAGCTGTGAAACATTGGGGGCTTCTGTTGATACCAAATTTAATCTGCTAACGTTGACTAATCACTCCTACATGGCAAATACAAATACTTTCAACGAACAGCATACTGTCATCGAGCTACTCAGAACGCTCCGAGAAACTTAAGCATACCGAGCAACTTAAGCGACCCGAGCCACTTAGCATGCAGAGCATCCAAATTAAGAGAATCAAAAGGCAACTAAGCATTAAATGCGCATTAATATCATACAGATGTATATGTCTACTAGATAACAGCGCATTATCTTTTCATATGTACAGCCTCAAGGCTATAAATACATTGTAACCTCCTCATAAGAAGGGGACTTCTGGATCTCTTGGTAAACCTATCATTGAGAGTCAGGGAAAACAGTCAGCAATACAAAATAGTGGACGTAGGCCATTTTCATAAGGCGGAACCACTTTAAAAATCCATTGTCTTACTTATTTATTCCATTTTTTTATCTGTGGTTGATTAATTAGATAGAATCTAGTTTTTTACATCAACACTAACAGTAAGAGAAAATAGCTTTTGTATATTTACCATGTGGGAATTTAGCGGTCAACATCTAAATCTAACATTTCAACATTCAAAAAGGCTTTAGAGCCATCCCACCAGCCAGTGAAAATATTTTATGATTTAGTATAGCGCTACCTAAGCTATCCTTTTTCTTACTCAATGAAGGTCGCCATTGTGGCCATCCCCGATCCTCGCCTGCGCGGGCGAGCGCGCGAAGGGAAAGGATCCTAAGGGTTTCGCGCATCCCTCTCGGGAGCGCTTCGGCCGGCATCATTTGAGATGAGGTGTAAAAATGTAGACAGAGTCAGAGTCGCCAGTCTATTTTACTCAAAATAGACAAAAGAAGAAAGGAAAGCCATCCCGAAGGATGGCATCCAAAGACATACTGGTGCATGCGAAACCAAAATGATTCGAGAAGGTTTCGGAGGCTAAGTTACGAAATGGGAAGGTGTTAGGCACTCATTCCGCCCTTTCGATCTCTCATGGATATTTGCTATTTTCCTTTATATTTCCCCCGTGATATGTGTGCATGTGTATATATATCGGGGAGATAGGAATCCTCGAATTGTATCATGGAAGAGATAAAGCGAGTCATCCGTAGGAAGGTGTAAAAATAATAATAATAGAAAATAAGATTTACGCGATTATCCCTACGTTGATTGTTATAAGGGAACGATAACGCATGTGGAGTAATACATCACTAAGGGCAAGTATATAGAATATAAGAAGATTAGATTTAGAGAAAATTGAAAAATAAGAGAAAAGTGAGAAAATGACTCGAGTCTCGGGTTTTACCCCGAGACGCCTACGTAGCCTATAAAGGCATCAAAGTTGACGTAGTTCGCATACAAAACGAGGGGTGGGGTTTATCCCATAAATCTAAATGGGGATCTCTTATTTGTGAGTGTGTGTGATTGTAGAAAAAGTTTTTTAGTGGAGAGAAAAGTGTGAGAAAAGTGTGAGAATCCCTATTTGGAATTTGTGAGCAAACCCTCTTTTCTTGTTTTTTTTGGGTTTTTTTTTATATGAAAATAAGAGATGTGCAATAACACTAAATAAAAAGTATATTAGGATGTGCAAGATGAGATAATAAAAGTTCTAAGTAAGAAAACAAGTTATTGATAATTTAAGAGGATTTAAGAGAGAGTTTGAGAAAGTTGGACCTTCTTGAAGATCTTGAGCTTGATCTTGAATGTTGGAGAGCAGCCCTTGCACTTGGATGATGATGGAGAGTAGATAATTCACTAAGTTTGATGAAAAGGATGATGAAAATTGGAAGTAAAAAAGGGATTTGGAGGTTGAAATCATGCTACCTTCGAGAGAGGTTTCCGGGATTCGTTGAGAGTAAATTTTATCAGATCTAGGCTCCCCTTGCAAATGGGGTGAAGGCATCCTTTCATAGGCCCAGGTCACTGCCGATCGGCATAGACCTGGTCCTGCCTATCAGCACCTGCCGATAGTCAGGGTCTGGAACCTGCCGTTTGGCAGTGTGTTTCAGGCCTTTTTGAGAAATTTACTGTCGAGGGAAAACCGTTGGTCAGAATCATCCACGGGGTAGATCATTGGAAAGGTAATTCAGAGACCTTCGAAAGTCCTTTGGATCGATCCTGGGTTGAAGAGTTGACTTTAGGTCAAATATGGCTCGAAAGCGTTTGTCGATCCATCGGACGGGGAATCGTTCAGACGCAAACGGATCGTTCATTCGCATGGTAAGTCCTAAACGCGCACAGGGCGGACCATTGGAAAGGTTATTCAGTACCCTTCAAAGATTCATTCAGTCTCAGTCGAGATAAAGAGTTTGACTTTTTGGTCAAATTAAGCCGGGGAGTGCCCGATGGCTTCTAGGTCAGTACTCGAGACATGACCTGGGTTTGTAGTGATGAAGGAGAGGTACTAGGGACCTAAGGAGAGTTGGGGGTAACAGAATGGGGTGTCTACAGATCCCCTCGATGGGTAAGTTTAGAACAAATGATAACCGTCAAATAGACACCACAAGATGATTTTGAGGGATACGACCAATTCAGAGGGTCGAGGCCGATTTTGAGAACCTAAGGAGTGTGTTGGGGATGGAATGATGATCAAAGGTTTTGGTCGATTCTGAGGACCTGAAGTGGTGTTGGGGGATGACCAATTATGCGGGTCAAAGCCGAATCTGCGGGCTTAGGGTGAAGATCTAATAACTGAGGTTAATTCTGACCTAAGAGTGGTGACGATCGAGGATCGGGGTCAATTCTGACCCAACTCAAGTGATGATCCAAGTCCGAGGTCAATTCTGACCTAAGAGTGGTGACGACCGAGGATCGGGGTCAATTCTGACCTAAGAGTGGTGACGACTGAGGACCGGGTCAATTCTGACCCAACTCAGGTGACGATCCAAGACCGAGGTCAATTCTAACCTAAGAGTGGTGACGATAGAGGACCGGGGTCAATTCTGACCCAACTCAGGTGACGACCGAGGACCGAGGTTAATTCTGACCCAACTCAGGTGAAGATCCAAGATTGAGGTCAATTCTGACCTAAGAGTGGTGACGACCGAGGATCGGGATCAATTCTTACCCAACTCAGGTGACGATCCAAGGCCGAGGTCAATTCTGACCTAAGAGTGGTGACGATCGAGGACCGGGGTCAATTCTAACCCAAATCAGGTGACAATCCAAGATCGAGGTCAATTCTGACCTAAGAGTGGTGACGATCGAGGATCAGGGTCAATTCTGACCCAATTCAGGTGACCATCCAAGATCGAGATCAATTTTGACCTAAGAGTGGTGACGACCGAGGACCGGGGTCAATTTTGACCCAACTCAGGTGACTATCCAAGACCGAGGTCAATTCTGACCCAACTCAGGTGATGATCCAAGACTGAGGTCAATTTTGACCTAAGAGTGGCGACAACCGAGGACCGGGGTCAATTTTAACCCAACTCAGGTGACGATCTAAGACCGAGGTCAATTCTGACCTAAGAGTGGTGACGACCGAGGATTGGGGTCAATTTTAACCCAACTCAGGTGACAATCCAAGACCGAGGTCAATTCAGACCTAAGAGTGGTAACGACCGAGGATCGGGGTCAATTTTGACCCAACGCAGGTGACGGTCCAAGATTAAGGTCAATTCTGACCTAAGAGTGGTGACAATCGAGGACCGGGGTCAATTCTGGCCCAACTCAAGTGACAATCCAAGACTGAGGTCAATTCTGACCTAAGAGTGGTGACGACCGAGGACCGAGGTCATTTCTGACCTAACTCAAGTGACGATTCAAGACCGAGGTCAATTCTGACCTAAAGAGTGGATGAAGATTAGATTTTGATTCTGCTGGAGAAAGTGCCTTTTGATTTGAGCTGGGGAGCTGATAGCTGGGGAAGCTTTTCTTTCTTTAGGAGACCTCGCGGGGGGGGGGGGGGGGGGGGACAACCTATTTTGGTGATGTAAAGACTCCGCTGGGGAAGTGATCAGGCGATCCTTAGAGATCCTCCGGTGCTTTATCGGGAGGAGTTTCACTTGGTTTTTGAGGATTCTGCTGGGAAAGAGGGGTTCCGCTCGAGGTAATGCGAAATTTTCTTGGTGAAAATGTTCTAAATCCCTACTGGGAGTTTTAGGAATTTTCAGATGATTTTTTTAGGCTTTCTGGTATTTTTTGGGAATTTCTGTACGGAATTTAAGGGAGGTGACGGTCGGCATGGTATGAGGGGTGCCATTCGGTAGTGGCATAGACTTTTGGGCTACCTCGGGAAGGTAAGGAGTCAGTTCCGATCGGTATGGTGGGGGGGAGTGATGTACCCGTTTATACCCTCAGCATGGATGAGGATTACCTAAATACGGATGACACTACGAGGGGACGACCCTTCACCAGGCCCCAGCTGGCCACCACCAGGTCCAGACGACCCTACGAGGGGCCGACCCTCCACCAGGCTCTAGCCGACCCTACGAGGGGCCTACCCTTCACCAGGCTGTAGCCGACCCTACGAGGGGCCGACCCTTCCTCAGGCTCCAGACGACCCTACGAGGGTACGACAGTACGAGGCCAGAATCAAACCAGGCTACCTACCGGAAGAAACTTTGCCCTCGGCCTCGGCTCATAGGCCGAGGGTGACATCATGACAGCGCGTGGTCCGGGACACGCGTGGAACAGTGCGCGTCAGGCTCATATGACACATGGCAGACCGTTATAACCGAATCACACCCTCACGTGAGGGAATATTATGTCATCATTTGGCATCTACAGGTGTCAACAGGGGATAGGTTAGATCATCATTCACATGCACCATGCTTACTTGGGGGGTACACTACACCCCCCAAGACCTATATAAACTTGTCACCTACAACCCTACAGGGGATCGATCCATGAACAGGAGCCCTAGCTAAAACTCTGCTTGTACACACACACAGTAGAGAGAGAGAGAGGGATATGTGCATTGTATCCAAGGCCATTAGTGCCCATACTTAGTGGATCACACACTCACAGTGGATGTAGGCCAATTTGGCTGAACCACTATACATCATTGTCTAATTTCCTCTTATACTCATCCCCTTCTATACACTTACATACTTATATACTTGCATCTCTATGGCTGCTACTGCTTGAGCTCACTATCACTTATCTGGTGGTGCTAAATCTTAGCATCATCAGTTTGGCGCCGTCTGTGGGAACGAGAAGACATCTCTTCCTTTGTACAGCTTGACCTCACTGGGCACTCTGGTGGTGAACCAACACTCCCCCTGAGAGGAGGTGTTTCACCATTGAAAGAGACCCACTAAGGTTCCCAAGCTCACCAGTATTTTCTCCAGTTCAACTTTTCATAGCTCAAGCACATGGCACCTGAGATGCCACCACCACCTCTTCCCCCGCCGGATGAGGGGGGAAGACCCAGTTCCAGTCAACCGCCGCCTCAGTCTGAGATGGCAGACGTGGCAGCAGCCCTAAAGTCTCTGGCAGCCAGCCAGCGGATGATGCAGGAGCAGTTCACAGCCCTAAGTCAGAACATACTGAGACCACCAGGGGTATCACCTGAGATGATTACTCCGGCAGCAGCTCCAGGACAGCATGAGGCCAGGGGACCACCCCAGGCACCACGTAAGGACCTGCCACCCCCTCAGCGGCGTAGGGATGTTGCTGACCCCCGGCGTTTACGCCTGGGGAAGCAAGGAAACCCTTGCCCTGAGGACAGGTATGACGATATGGAGGAAGAAGAGGCTCCAGTAGAATGCTGGGAGCCATATGAGGTCTCCAACAATACTGTACGACCCCTCCAGGACAGTAGAGAAAAGTGCGGGAGACCAAACCCTGATGATCGCCCAAGAGGCTCTGCTTTTGACCGCCTGAGCAGGGGGTCGGCCTTCGAGAGGCTGGGCCCAGTGAATGACCTGCGAGACAAGTTGTCCAAGTCAAGAAGCGCAGCGAGATCTAGGAAAGAAGCAGAAGGCCGACCCCAAAGACGGGATGACGGCCAAAGGGAAGTAAATAGCCGACACAGGCCTGCCGTAGCCGAGCCCTCCATCCACCTCCGAGAAGCAGCAGGGGATAACATCGGCCAGGCCGACCCTGTGAGGCCCTGGAATGACTCAATCCAGCGGTTAGAGGATAAGATTGGCGACATACTGAAGAGCCGGGACCCTCTTCAGAGGGGATACACCATAGGCTCACCCTTTGTGGCAAAGATAGTCAACTTCCGTACGCCATCAAAGTTCAGGCCTCCTGTGGTCACCCCAAGATACGATGGGAGCACCAACCCTGTCCACCACGTGGAGATGTATCAATCCGCGGCAGACATATACTCTATCTCAGATGAGATGAGATGTCGTGCCTTCTCTGGTACCTTGACAGGGGCTGCGCATGTGTGGTACACGTCTCTTCCAAAAAATTCTATTGGAAACTTTAAGCAGTTGGCAGACTTGTTCATCCATAATTTCTGCTTTGGGGTGAGGCCACAGAAGAAGACCACACACCTGCTCTATGTTAAGCAGGGAAAGAACGAGACTCTGAGAGACTACATAGCCAGATTCAATAAAGAGAAGCTGGAGGTGGAAGACTATGAGGAGAGCATAGCTATGACAGCCCTGATTGGAGGACTCCAGAAGGGGAAGCTATTATGGAAGCTTGCCGAAGACCCTCCGAGGACGATGGCTGAGCTGTTGTCTACAGCAGGAAAGGTGATGAACGCCGAAGAGGCAATGGCTGCAAAATATGAGGACGAAAGAGGAGGTCCAAGTGGGAGTAAATACCCCAAGAAGAACAAAGAGGGGAAGAAGAGAACCATGGATGATAAGTTCGCGGGGTACACCCCTCTGACGGTCAGCTGTGAACAGATCCTCAATGAGATAAAGAGTGACCGGACGCTGAAGTGGCCTGAGAAGCTGAGGGCAGCCCCCGGCAAGAGGAATAAGAACCTGTGGTGTGAATTTCACCAAGACCACGGCCACGTAACAGACAAATGCTTTGCTCTGAAAGATGAGATTGAGAAGATGCTGAAGGAAGGGAAGCTCAGAAAGTACGTCGATAAAGCCGACGTCAAGAGGGGCCGAGGGGACGACCCCAGAAAGAAGCGAGTCGATGCCTGCAGAGAAGGTCCTCAAAAAAGAGGGGACGACCCCTCTGATGATGAGGACGACCCTGACCTCCCGCCGAGAGATGACCACGGTCCTGTCAAGAGGCTCAATATGATCTCGCTTGGGGTGGGAATGATCTCCGGGGGACTTGCAGGAGGAGGGTCTGAGGTCGCCGATAGGAAGGCCCATGTCGCTGAGGCTAAGGCAGTGACGAAGACGGTGCACTCAACCTCCGTAGAGGTCAAGTCAGAAAAAAGGAAGAAGGTTGATATGGACACTTTGATTGTGGGATTTTTGAGAATGGACTTCAAGGGCCTCTTGGCCCCGCATGATGACCCTCTTGTCATCACTACCAGAGTGCACGGGTGCGAAGTGCCGAGGATCCTGGTAGATGGGGGCTCGTCCGCAGATGTGATGTTTTGGCCATGCTTCAAGGCCTTGGGCCTCAGTCGTGCCAGACTTGTCCCATACCATCATCCATTGATTGGGTTCAGTGGAGAGAAGGTTCACCCCCTGGGAATATATGAGGCTGATGTCAGGATGGGGGACGAATGGCCGAGATGGCTCACCAAGAGGGTCAGTTTCTTTGTGCTGGATGAGCATGTGTTTTCGGCATACAACATCATACTGGGACGTGTGGCCCTCAAGGGGTTTGAAGCTGTGCCGTCCACAGTCCACCAGATGGTTAAGTTCCCTACCCCTTATGGGGTGGGGGAAGTCCAGGGAGACCAGACGACAGCGAGAGAATGCTACTACAACTCCGCTGAAGAAAAGGAGGCACACAAGAGGGCTACAACCACTTACAACATTGATACCCTAGACCCCAGGGACGAGACAAAGCTCAAGAAAGGAGAGGCCGCTGAGGAGGTAGAACCCATCATCCTCGATGAGGATGACCCGGGAAAAACCGTCCAAGTTGGCAAGTCTCTGAAGCCCGATATCAAGGAAGACCTCATCAAACTGTTGAGAAGAAGGCGAAGCATCTTCGCGTGGAGTCATGTAGATATGCCTGGGATCGACCCTGAAATCATATGCCACAAACTCAATGTGGTAGAGGGAGTGAAGCCGGTAAAGCAGAAGAGGAGGATTTACTCTAGAGAAAAGTACGAGGTCATCAGGGATGAGGTTAAAAAATTACAAGACGCTGAGTTTATCAGGGAGGTCGTCTACCCTGAATGGCTGTCCAACGCAGTCATTGTCCCAAAGGCCAACGGGAAGTAGCGGATGTGTGTGGACTTCACAGACCTCAACAAACACTGCCCCAAAGACAGCTTCCCTCTCCCTCGCATTGACCATATGGTAGACGCTACCGCAGGCCATGAGCTCATGAGTTTTATGGATGCCTACTCAGGGTATAACCAGATCTTCATGAACCCTGATGACTCGGAGAGGACTGCCTTCATCACTGACAAGGGGACATACTGTTACAGGGTCATGCCCTTTGGCCTAAAAAATGCGGGGGCAACGTACCAGCGCCTCGTAAACAAGATGTTCGAAGATCAAATTGGGAAGTCTATGGAGGTTTACGTAGATGACATGCTGACTAAGAGTCTGAAGGCAGAGGATCATGTGGCAGACCTGGAGAGGACCTTTAATACAATGGACAAATACAAAATGAAGCTCAATCCGGCCAAGTGTGTCTTCGGGGTCGGAGCGGGGAAGTTCTTGGGGTTCATTGTCAATCAAAGAGGCATCGAGGCCAATCCTGAAAAGATAAAGGCCCTTATTGAGATGAAGGCCCCCAAGTCCATTAAAGACGTTCAGAGGCTCACAGGGAGAGTGGCTGCCTTGAACAGATTTGTGTCAAGGGCTACAGACAAGTGCCTACCATTCTTCAAGATCCTCAGGAAGGCCTTCGAATGGAGCGAAGAGTGTGATGAGGCTTTCAAGGAGCTAAAATCATACTTAGGGTCTCCCTTGCTGCTGTCACGACCCGTGCAGGGTGAACGACTTTACGTGTACCTTGCTGTCTCAGAGTCCGCTATCAGTGCAGCAATCGTAAGAGACGAAGACGGGATACAAAAGCCTGTATATTTCAACAGCAAGGCACTCCAGGGGGCAGAGCAGAGATACCCGAGGATGGAAAAGTTGGCCTATGCCTTGATCCATGCCTCAAGGAAGATGAAACCGTACTTCCAGTCCCATACTATGGTCATCCTTACTGACTCTCCTCTTAGACAGGTCCTACACAAGCCTGAAAAATCAGGAAGGCTAATGACCTAGGCTATAGAGCTGGGGGAGTTTGACATTGTGTATCAGCCTAAGACAGCCATTAAGGGGCAGGCCTTGGCAGACTTCGTGGCTGAGTTCACCTGGGAAAATGATGAAGCCGAGGGTAAGACCCTCGGGAAGGCAGATACAGAAGACAGACCCGCAGACACACCCGCAGATATGGTTGAGACGGGCACCGCTAGAAGGAAAGTGACTGAAAACGAAGAGGGAAGATACATCTTTAGACAGGGGTCCCTCTCTGAGGGAAATTTTTCTGAAGGAAAGACTCCGTGGAGCCTCTTCGTTGACGGGTCCTCCTGTGATAGCGGAAGTGGTGCTGGACTGATACTATCAGCACCCGATGGCACAGACATCGAATACGCCCTGAGGTTCAACTTCAAAGCCTCCAACAATGAGGCTGAATATGAGGCCTTAGTAGCAGGCCTCTCCTTGGCCAAGTCTCTTAGTGTCGGCCAGATTTTGGTCCATAGTGATTCAAGGCTAGTCGTAAATCAGATACTAGGAGCCTACGAGGCTAAGGACGAAAGGATGGCTAGGTACCTCGAGAAGGTGAGATCATTACTGAAGGGCTTCAGAGAAGTGAAATTAAGGAGGGTACCTAGGCTTGATAATGGCCGCGCTGATGCCCTTGCTAGGCTGGCCTCGGCAACAAGAACAGACATCAGGAGGACGGTCCCAGTGGAAATTTTGTTTCAGCCAGCTATCGAAGACGCCGAGGGAACACTTGGTGTTTGCATGAATGTTTCTCAAGAACCTTCATGGATGGACCCTCTGATCAAATACATTAAAGAGGGAGAAATGCTAGAAGCAAGCCAAGAAAGGAAGAAGCTAAGATACAGGGCCGCAAAATTCACTGTCATCGGAGACACGCTGTACAAAAAGGGGTTTCTGCTCCCTTTACTTAGATGCGTGCATCCCTTAGAAGTCCCTTCCATTCTGCAGGACGTACATGAAGGGACGTGCTCAAGCCACATTGGGGGAAGATCCTTAGCGAAGAGGGTGATCACCCAAGGCTACTGGTGGCCGACCTTGGGGAAAGATGTTGTCGCATATGTTAAAAAGTGTGATAAATGCCAAAGATTTGCTACCATCCCTCACCAACCTCATCAGCCCCTCACCTCCATTACATCCCCATGGCTGTTTGCAGTGTGGGGGATTGACCTGGTAGGACCCTTACTGAGGGCAGTCAATAACTATCGGTTCCTCATCGTAGCAATTGACTACTTTTCAAAGTGGGTAGAGGCTGAGCCAATGGTCACGATCACAGAGCAGAAGACCTTTCAGTTCATCTGGAAAAATGTGATATGCAGATATGGTCTACCCAACACCCTCATCTCGGATAACGGGACTCAGTTCAAGAATGCCTCTCTGCAGAAGTACTGTGAGAGGGTAAGTATCAAACAATTTTTCTCCACCCCAGGCCGACCTCAGGCCAATGGGCAAACCGAAGTTACGAACATGACAATCCTAGATGGGATTAAGAAGAGGCTTGAGGAGGCAAAAGGAAGATGGGTCGAGGAGTTATATGCAGTGTTGTGGGCATACAGGACGACAGTAAGGACCTCTACCGGGGAGACCCCATTCATGTTAGCTTATGGATCAGAAGCAGTCATCCCCACCGAAGTCGAGTTTCCCACTCATAGGGTCCAAGTGTATGACCCCCAGGGAAATACAGAAGAGAGGAGACTTGACCTGGACCTGATTGAGGAAAGAAGGGAGGATGCTGAGATAAGGCAAGCTTCCTACCAGCAGAGGACCGCAAGGTTTTACAACCAAAGGGTGAAACAGAGGCCTATCGCAGTGGGAGACTTGGTTCTTAAAAAGACTTGGCAGAAACCCAACAAGCTCCATCCTAATTGGCATGGCCCATATAGGGTCATCGATGAAGTTGTCCCAGGGACCTACAGGCTAGAAAACTTAGAGGGGGAACCTTTTTCAAACCCCTGGAATGAAGATCATTTGAAGAAATACTATCAGTAGTGTTGTAAGGTCTTGAAAGGCCATAATTGTAATTAGGGTTGCTCCAACAGAACACTTGGAAAATTAATGAGAAATATCAGTGTTTCCTTCATCCTATTGTCAGTCCTAGCATGCATGGGAAGTTGATCCCTCGGCTATAATGGGGACCAGTGGAGGGGACGACCCCTCCACTCTCCTCAAAAAAGACGAGGGAAGACATTAAAATCCATTCATTTGGTTAGTTGATCCCTCGGCTATAATGAGGACCAGTGGAGGGGACGACCCCTCCACTCTCCTCAAAAAAGACGAGGGAAGACTATATTAAAATCCATTAATTTGGTTAGTTGATCCCTCGGCTATAATGGGGACCAGTGGAGGGGACGACCCCTCCACTCTCCTCAAAAAAGACGAGGGAAGACATTAAAATCCATTCATTTGGTTAGTTGATCCCTCGGCTATAATGGGGACCAGTGGAGGGGACGACCCCTCCACTCTCCTAAAAAAAGACGAGGGAAGACTATATTAAAATCCATTAATTTGGTTAGTTGATCCCTCGGCTATAATGGGGACCAGTGGAGGGGACGACCCCTCCACTCTCCTCAAAAAAGACGAGGGAAGACATTAAAATCCATTCATTTGGTTAGTTGATCCCTCGGCTATAATGGGGACCAGTGGAGGGGACGACCCCTCCACTCTCCTCAAAAAAGACGAGGGAAGACTACATTAAAATCCATTAATTTGGTTAGTTGATCCCTCGGCTATAATGGGGACCAGTGGAGGGGACGACCCCTCCACTCTCCTCAAAAAAGACGAGGGAAGACTATATTAAAATCCATTAATTTGGTTAGTTGATCCCTCGGCTATAATGGGGACCAGTGGAGGGGACGACCCCTCCACTCTCCTCAAAAAAGACGAGGGAAGACATTAAAATCCATTCATTTGGTTAGTTGATCCCTCGGCTATAATGGGGACCAGTGGAGGGGACGACCCCTCCACTCTCCTCAAAAAAGACGAGGGAAGACTATATTAAAATCCATTAATTTGGTTAGTTGATCCCTCGGCTATAATGGGGACCAGTGGAGGGGACGACCCCTCCACTCTCCTCAAAAAAGACGAGGGAAGACATTAAAACCATTAATTTGGTTAGTTGATCCCTCGGCTATAATGGGGACCAGTGGAGGGGACGACCCCTCCACTCTCCTCGAAAAAGACGAGGGAAGACTATATTAAAATCCATTAATTTGGTTAGTTGATCCCTCGGCTATAATGGGGACCAGTGGAGGGGACGACCCCTCCACTCTCCTCAAAAAAGACGAGGGAAGACATTAAAACCATTAATTTGGTTAGTTGATCCCTCGGCTATAATGGGGACCAGTGGAGGGGACGACCCCTCCACTCTCCTCGAAAAAGACGAGGGAAGACTATATTAAAATCCATTAATTTGGTTAGTTGATCCCTCGGCTATAATGGGGACCAGTGGAGGGGACGACCCCTCCACTCTCCTCAAAAAAGACGAGGGAAGACTATATTAAAATCCATTCATTTGGTTAGTTGATCCCTCGGCTATAATGGGGACCAGTTGAGGGGACGACCCCTCCACTCTCCTCAAAAAAGACGAGGGAAGACTATATTAAAATCCATTAATTTGGTTAGTTGATCCCTCGGCTATAATGGGGACCAGTGGAGGGGACGACCCCTCCACTCTCCTAAAAAAAGACGAGGGAAGACTACATTAAAATCCATTAATTTTGTTAGTTGATCCCTCGGCTATAATGGGGACCAGTGGAGGGGACGACCCCTCCACTCTCCTCAAAAAAGACGAGGGAAGACATTAAAATCCATTCATTTGGGTTAGTTGATCCCTCGGCTATAATGGGGACCAGTGGAGGGGACGACCCCTCCACTCTCCTCAAAAAAGACGAGGGAAGACTATATTAAAATCCATTAATTTGGTTAGTTGTTCCCTCGGCTAGAATGAGGGCCAGTGGAGGGGACGACCCCTCCACTGTCCTCAAAGAAGACGAAAGAAGACATTTGGTTACTTGAACCCTCGGCTATAATGAGGCCACATTAGGGGACGACCCCACAGTGGTCCTCAAAAAAGACGAGGGAAGGGTTAGTAGCATCAATAGTGAGCAAGCCATAATAAAATGAAATAAGGAAGACAGCAATTATGGAAGAGACTGGTATTAATCAAATATAAGTATCAAGTGTTTTTACAAAGCCTTTGAACAAAATTACAAAAATAAGAGTATGGGCTACAGGCATCCACCCTAGGGGACGACATCAGAGGGCAGAGCCTCATCATCAATGGGAATGGTCTCCTCAGGTACCAGCACCGGATGATCTTTAGATGTACCGACCCCTTCGAGCTGGACTTGGGCCTCCACTTGGTTGAGGGCCTCGGCAATCAGGGGGTCGTCCAGTTGAACACCCTCCAGTGATGGGCGAACAGAGGAGACGACATCGCCAAATTTGAGGACGACCCATCGGCAGGCCGTCCTGATCCCCCTCTCAAGATATTCAAGGCCGAAGCCCTGAAATTCATCTGAAGTCTTGTATGCCTCCACAGCATCAGCCTCAGCTTTCTTGATGGCTGCTTCCAGATCAGTCTTATGACGGGCCTACAGGTTGATCAGAGCCTCATCCTTGTCCTTGATCAACAAGTCCTTGTCTTTGATCAACAAGTCCTTGGCCTGAAGATCGGCATCATGCTACCTCGTCAGCTCATCAAGGACCCTAGCATGCTCAGTCCTTGTGCTCTCCAGCTCAGCCCTCGCAGTGTCCAGCTCTGTCCGTAGGTCAGCCTCTTGTTGGATGGCCCTCTCAGCTTCATGGAATTTCTGTTGATTCTCGGCCATCCACTTGGTGGCAGAGGTGAAGGCACAGACAGACTGCAAGAAAAATGAAGATATATCAAGGGGGGCCGAGGAAACACCGAAAGAATGAAATTAAAGGTCAGGGCCAATACCTGAGCAAGGGAGTGCAGACCGTAGTCATACACTTTGGCTGGAGGCATCTGCGCCAAGAACTCGAAGTCGGAGGCCGACGGTGCAGAGAACATAGAGGCCTTTGCTGCCCTCAGGTTGGCAATAAGAGATGAGGGGTCGGCCCTCAGATGGGACAGATTTTGAGACCAGAAGGCCCCCATGCTTGATGAAGAGGTTACTCCCTCAGAGGCCTCGGCCCTGGCCCTCGTCTTAGGGTCAGGACGAGGCTCGACTGGAGCCTCAGGCTCCTTCCTTTTATGGCTAACAGCTGTCGGCTCAACAACTGTCGGCCCTGAGGCCCTTGTCTTCTTAGGAGCTTGCTGAGGCTCCTTCCCCTTCTTCTTTGACAGACCAGCAAGAAGGCTTGGAGCAGTCATATCCCAGAGATAATCTGACACGCCTGCAGGACGACCTGAAAAGGATACGATGAATCAGAAAAGTTCAGAGATAAAGAGAGAACACTTCAAAAATAAGTAAAGAAGGGAAAATGTTCAGTATAACTCACATAGTTCTGTCAGAGGGCCGACCCTCAGACCAGCTTCTTTAAGGAAGCGAGGGGTCATCAAATCTTCAAACTTTGGGATCTCACCCTCTCTCCCTCGTCCCCTCAGATACTCAACAATATCCCTCTCCTCCAAGCTAAGTCCGGGGTCTGACCTAGCTTTCATGGAGGGGTTAGACCATCTGTTAGGAACCCTCGGAGCATCGGCAGAAGGGGACGCCTCGGTGGAGCTCTCCCATGCCCCAGATATGAAGAAGAACCTTTTTTTCCAATCATGATTGGAAGTTTGAGCCACGTGGAGCAGCTTCTTCTCAGACCTTCTCGCTCCCAGATGATAGTATCCGGGCTGTTTAGATGAAGAGGTGATATTGTAGCAGGCCAAGAACACGTTGGACGAGGGCTCGTCAGTGAAAGCGTTTTTCCACAAAGAGATGTACCCCAGAATCGTCCTCCAAGAATTGGGTGGAAGTTGCGAGGGGGAGACGCCCAGAGCCGACAGAATATCTATAATGGCAGGGTGAAAGGGAAGTCTGACACCTACTTTAAACATTTGCTCGTAGACTGCAACTTCTCCCTCTTCACCCTCAAAGACCCTCTCATCCTCAGAGGGAACCCTCATAGTCACCCCAGGTGGCACTCCGTAAATATGCCTCCATATCAGAAGATCCCTATCCCTGACAGAGGAGATAAAAGACGAGGCATGGGAGGTATCAACCTCCTCATCTGTATCATCGTCCTCATCCTCCTCATCACCTGCAGGAGGACCCTGAGGGAATGCCACTTGGAAGGCGTTGGGGGATAGGGTTGTCACAGGGACAGCCTCAGAGGGGATCGTACCCTCGGCCTCTCGGGGAGGGCTAAGGTCAGGTGAGTCCCTTCTACCAGAAGTTCCAGCACCAGTTGGAGAGGAGGTTCTCTCGTCCATCTCACTTGGGTTGGGTGTCTCGGCTGGACGAGACGACGACCCACAAGACTCAGAGGGTTCAGATGGTCTAATGGTGGCAAGAGGAACGGGAAAGATGGGTCGTACCCAATTAGGGTCGGCCCCTCGTCTCCTCTCTTCCTCTTCCTCTATTCGTCTGATCTCGGTAAATAGTTTCTCTCTCAGGGACTGGAATTTAGACACCAGGTTGTAAAGCCTCCTAAGCATTAAGGGGAAGACCCAACACTTAAAGAAATTATGCTAGACTTGGCTAATTTAACCACAAACACTTGGGAGATTGACCAGGATTGACCTTTGGATTAAATAAAGAACTCGAGGGTTTTTCGTCAAGAACGTTCGAAGAACCAGTGACCGGAGAAGACGCCGGAAAAAGATATGGGGGAACTCTAAGAACCAGACGACCTACGACCCTAAAAAATAGACAGAAATGAAGACAAAAGAAGGCAAAAGGAGAAAAAGGTTACCTGATGAGGAGAAGGGCAAGAACGCTGCTGAGACCTGGGAAATCGGAGGCTGAAATGGCAATGGGAACTGGTTCTAGAGAGAGAATAGACTTGGGCGCGAAGAAGAAGAAGATGAAGAGAGTTTGAAAAATCTCTTAAATACTCTTGTAATGAGTGGACCCATTTACCGAAGAAAGATATAATTAGGGCACAAGGCCAAAAGCGTACTGCACAGCCGCCCTGCCTTGGAAACTGGAACAGCAATGAGTATTTGCACAGGTGTCACTCACCTAACTGATCACACGTGTCTCGAATTCAGCAAATATCCCTCAGCCATCCCAATGACACCTATGGCTAAGGGCTGGGGGGTGATTGATGTACCCGTTTATACCCTCAGCATGGATGAGGATTACCTAAATACGGACGACACTACGAGGGGACGACCCTTCACCAGGCCCCAGCTGGCCACCACCAGGTCCAGACGACCCTACGAGGGGCCGACCCTCCACCAGGCTCTAGCCGACCCTACGAGGGGCCGACCCTTCACCAGGCTATAGCCGACCCTACGAGGGGCCGACCCTTCCTCAGGCTCCAGACGACCCTACGAGGGTACGACAGTACGAGGCTAGAATCAAACCAGGCTCCCTACCGGAAGAAACTTTGCCCTCGGCCTCGGCTCATAGGCCGAGGGTGACATCATGACAGCGCGTGGCCCGGGACACGCGTGGAACAGTGCGCGTCAGGCTCATATGACACGTGGCAGACCGTTATAACCGAATCACACCCTCACGGGAGGGAATATTATGTCATCATTTGGCATCTACAGGTGTCAACAGGGGATAGGTTAGATCATCATTCACATGCACCATGCTTACTTGGGGGGTACACTACACCCCCCAAGACCTATATAAACTTGTCACCTACAACCCTACAGGGGATCGATCCATGAACAGGAGCCCTAGCTAAAACTCTGCTTGTACACACACACAGTAGAGAGAGAGAGAGGGATATGTGCATTGTATCCAAGGCCATTAGTGCCCATACTTAGTGGATCACACACTCACAGTGGATGTAGGCCAATTTGGCTGAACCACTATACATCATTGTCTAATTTCCTCTTATACTCATCCCCTTCTATACACTTATATACTTATATACTTGCATCTCTATGGCTGCTACTGCTTGAGCTCACTATCACTTATCTGGTGGTGCTAAATCTTAGCATCATCAGGGAGTGCCGATCGGCATGGATCTTGGCCTCCTATATAAAGGGGGCGAATCCCTTCATTTTTTTCACATCTTCTTTTCCTTCTCTCTTTCTGCGATTTCTCTGCAAATCGTTCTAGCATTCCGATCTTCAAGAAATGGCCATTTTTGTGAGCACTGCAGTCCATCGGGAGTGGTTGATCGTTGATGATTTGGCGAATGTGGAGTGAAGGGCCAGGGCGCCTCTTGCTTTGGGGAGTGAGAACTCCGTTGATGCATTTGAGCCTATTGTGGATGAGCGGATCTTGCTACGGGAGCCATCGCGTCATCGCTCTTCGAGAGTGAGTCCCGGCGGTTATGTAAGTAACCTGACCTTTGGCATTCTTTTCTTTTTGGTGATTTTTCTTTCTTTCTTGACCTATGATGAGATTTTATCTTTTTTTCCAGTCTGATATTTCCTTGAAGAACATGTGCGCTCGCGGGACGACGGGGATCAGGGATGTGTGGGAGCATCTCCCACCTGTGGAGCGTTGGGTGGTATCATCAACGGGTTTTGGGAGGTTGGCATCTGTACTGGATCAGATGCCTCGCTCGACAGCGGTCCTGTTCGCTTTGGGAGAGATGTTGTGGGATACTACCCACACCTTCCATTTTGTCTTCACGGAGATAACTGTGACTCCCATAGACGTGCAGCAGCTGTTGGGGCTGGATTGTGATGGATAGCAAATAGAGGTGGATCACTCTTTATGGGTGAGACTGGAGGCAGTGCGTGCGGCACTTAGTGATGTAGGGAGGATAGTTTTCGGGGATTCTATCCGGCTATCTTTGCTGAAGGATGTTCTGCTAAGAAGGGTGATTAATGTGGAGGACGGACTGCAAGTGAGGCAGATGGCCCGGTTATTCCTTTTACTGGTGTTGGGAGGTTTCATGGTGGCGTCGAGCGGAGACGTCGTCCATTTATGGTTCTTGCCGTAATTGAGGATGTTTTCGAACATCCCTTTCTATGATTGGGAGAGTCTGACTTTGGCCACCCTTTACTCTTCTCTGGATGCATTCAGCCGGTGCTGCCGGTAGACCTTTACTGGGGCCACGTACCTTCTTGAGGTATTCTTTGGTTTGCACATTTCCTTTCATGCATCCGCATTTTCCTTTCATGCATTCACATTTTCCTTATGCGTCTCTTTTTTTGTTTTGTGAATTCAGACGTGGTTCTATGAGGTGATTGGGTGCAATACCCCGCTGATCTCTCTGAAGGACAACTCTATGGGGGACCTCTGCCGATTGTATCGATGGCGTAAGGCCAATCGGCAGTCGAAGAGATCTCTCTCTCTAGAGGCGGCGCGTCAGGTTTTGAATGACCTGACCAGTGGTAGGGTAAGATTCTTTCCATTTTCAGTCTTGATTTTTTTTTGCACCTTCTGATCTTGTATTGATTTATGCCTTCTTGGGTATTTTCAGGTGACCTTTTATCCCTGGGGGATGGCCATTTAGGATGCGGGGGCGAATGGGGTGAATGCGCGGATGAGGCGTTTGCTGGCGCATGAGTTCGGCCATTCCTAGTACCTCGGGGAGCGGGTGGTTCGTCAGATTACTGAGGAGGTGGTGGTGCCACCTGCACAGCATCCTACGTCTATGAGGCGGGAGCGACTGCTGTCGGAGGATGAGAGGATCATGACGATGATCGACGAGTCCTACTTGTTGTACACCGATACGACTGCACCGTATGACTATATCGACTTTGTGATGAGCTAGTTGATGGCGCCCAGCATATATGATGCCCTGTTTTCCCTCCTACGAGTTCGAGTCGAGCGGTGGGATCTTCCCATAGTGGCGGTGGTCCTACCGCATCTGCTGCGGCAGCGACTTCAGAGGTTCCTTTTGTGCGGTTGCATACCCCCTCTTACAAAATCGGTGGGCTGATGGAGGGATGATGCCTATGTTGTACCATCCTCATGCGATGGATTCAGAGGAGTTGGGTTTGACAAAGGAGGTCCTTAGACATGCGGTATATCTTTTTGTTCCTCTCTTTCTTTCTTTTCTATTTTGGTCATCTCTGTTTTGATACTGATTTCGCCTTTTCTTGCAGCAAGTTCGGGTGTCGACCACTTGGCTAAGGGACGTCAGAGAGTGGATATCTTCGGCGACTGCCTATATTCGAGACGCGATCCCTGTTCCTTCTTACTTGGTGCCTTCTTATTCATCTGGAGAGGACTCTGACTCGGGTAGTGGTGGCGTATCATCTCGCCGTAGGGGAAAGAGAGCATGTCGCGGGGGTGGAAGCTCTTTGTGAGAGAGAGAGAGAGAGAGAAAATGTGGGTTTGGGCTGAGTCCCGTTGTTTTTGCTTTTTTTTATTTCCTGTAAAAATGATGAACACTGAAAACAGATAGATGCAATGCAATGGAGTTTTTTATTATCTCTTATTAATGATGAATGAATGCATGCACATGCGCTTTTTACTTTGCTGCTGAGACCGTAAAAAGGAGTATTTTTTGAATTTTTTAAGGAAAGTTTTTTTTTAATTAAAAGGGGAAATTATATAAGGAGGAAAAGGGATTTTTTAAATTCTATTGAGAATATCAATTTATTTATTTTTTTGAGTTTTCTGTTTTGACAAAAGAGGAAAAAAGGGAAATTTCTAAAAATGGGGGGTTGCCGATCAACAAGCACCCTGTCCTGCCTATCGGCAGTTCAGTCCAGTCCCATCAATTCAAAGCTTTGATTGGTACCCTTTTCAGCCTTTGGTACCATGTGGGGTAGGATTCCCTCCGATTTCTGCAGGGATTATGTCTCTTATGAGGCTTTTTAAGTATAAAAAGGGGTAAGGGTGGAGTGTTTCCATCACACCTTTGCATTTTCACCTACTTGCCCATTATTTCTTAGGCTTGCAAGATGGCTCTCCCTGGTAGCATTGAGTTTGCTAATTACCTCGAACCCTTGGAAGCAATGTGCTCGTATAATGTCGAATATGATGCTTTTAACATGCGTCGAGTTTCCCTGTGGTGGAATCGGCCTCTTGAGTGGAACCTGCTGATGGCGGCAGTACAATTCTGGTACCCCGAAGGCCACGTATTCCGCTTTGGGTTGGATGAAGTTTGTCCTACCTACAAGGAATTTTCTGCCATGCTGGGTGTAAATCCTAGTGTTGTTGCGGCTTTGCCCAAATTTTTAAGCTCTCCCAGGGATTTGTTGGTCAGGCTTCTTCGTGTTTCACCTTCGGCATCCAGATCATTGGTTGTTGGAGGAATGATCTCCCTCTCGATGGTGCAGCAGTCTGTGCATTTACGGGAAGTAGGTGATGATGGTATGCTGGAGCCGTTGTTCTGGGTCTGGTTTTAAAATTATTATTGGTGACTGGAGAACTGCAAGCTGACCCGCAACTTGCAGCCATTACTTCATGGATGTCTTACCGTCCCAATCCTGCTGCAGTGATATTGGCGGAGACCCTGAATGGACTAGATGCCTGGAGAGAAGGTCGTTCTGACTTTTTGAGGGGTAGCCCTGTGATGCTGTTCATGTGGTTGTCTGAAAGATTCTGCTTGGCAACTCCTCCAGAATATCCCTTGTCGGTCGTACCCAACTTCTTTTCACGCTACTTCATCAGTGTTAGTCTGTATGTTGAGAACTGGGAGCATTGGCTTGTGGAGCATGGGGCTTGTGGTATGTATTGGTCAGTGCCTTGGTGGGGACAATTGCATCCTGTTCTGGAGCTAGGAGATTATTCATATGTGCAGCTGGTTGGTCTCAGGCAGACCTCCTTTTATTTCCTTTGGTGGCTTCTGCGCCAATTTGGCTAGGCCCAGGTCGTGCCACCTCGGATCTTAAATTTCTTTTCGGTAGAAGATTTGACTGAGCGCCTACGTCTGTTTCTTGGATCTCTGTGGGAAAATCGACGTCCGTCGATCCGTCCCTCCCAGTCTGTCAAGAAAGTTTGGCATGTCCCCAAAAATTATATGAAGTGGTTGTGGAGGAAAATAGTCAGCAAGATGCTGGCAGTGGAGACTGGACAAAGATTGTTGGTTTTATCCAACACCATGGAAGGGGGTGTTGTGGTCTTTTCGAATATGGTTCAGGCTTATCGGTCCATGGAGTGTTTACGGCACTCTATTCAGGAAGGGGAAACTTGGGGACCTCAGGATGTAGATGATGAGGGTGCAGGCTTCTCTGGTAGCTGTGGGTAGGACTCTTGGAGAGTTTATTTGTGTAATAGATGCGGGGATTTTATTTGGCTTTTTATGGTAGTAGGGGGAAGGGAGTTATCCGTTCCTTTTCTTATGTAATCCGTGCTGTAATTTCTTATTAATGAAATAAAAAAGTTTCTTATCATCCAGCTGTGCCTTTCGATGAGTTTTGTATTTTGAATTATCTATACTGATCGCTAAGGAATACATAATCCTTTTGTTCAAGTATTCTTTAGAATGAACCGCCGTTCTCGGAGGTAAGAAAAGAATGGTATTTTATGAAAAAGAAAGGTCCGCACTCATGTGAGGTGTATGAGATACCTACGTACCTCTGGGGTTTTTGAAAAAGTTTTTTTTTATCTGTTTGAAAATTGTTTTGCAGGGGATCAGGCCCACGTAGTTCTGGGCAGAGGGAAATGAAAAGTTTTTTTTGAATGGGGATGAGAAGAGTCGTAGCGCGCTAAGATTTCGGACTAGGGGTAGAATTTCTTGAGACGGTCCAAGTTGACTGGATGAGCCATCTCTTCCCCATCTAGGTCAGTGAACATGGCGGCACCGCCGGATAAGATTTTTTTCACAATGTAGGGGCCGCTCCAATTGGTCTTGAATTTCCCTCTGGGGTCCCAGATGGGTTCTATTATCTCTTTGAGGGCTAAATCCCCCTCCCAGACACTGCGGTCCTTGACTCTTTTGTTGAATGATCGTGCTATTCGGTGATGGTACCCCTATATGTGGTAAAGAGCTTTTAATCTTCTTTCATTTAGGAGGGATATCTCATCAAGACGGCTTTGGCACTAGTCTTCTTCGCTACCTTTATTTTCGAGCATGACGCGTAGCGAAGGTATTTCCAGCTCCACAGGTAGGACTGCTTCCATGCCGTAGACTAGGGAGTAAGGGGTAGCCCCAGTAGAGGTTCGAATTGAGGTTAAATATCCCCAGAGGGCGAACGGGATCCGGTCGGCCCAATCCCTACAACTTTCGGTCATCTTGCTGATGATAGCTTTAAGGTTTTTATTGGCGGCTTCAACTGTACCATTGGTCTGAGGTCGGTAGGGAGAAGATTTGTGTCTCTGAATCCCGTACTCGTTGATTACTTCTGTGCCTTTTGCTTCGAAATGCAACCCGTTATTTAACACTAGCTCGTGTGGGACCCCATATCGGCAGATAATATTCTTCTTAAGGAATTTGGCCACTTTCTTGGCGTTCAATACTGCGTATGACTCAGCTTTGACCCATTTGGTGAAGTAATCAATGGCGACTAGGATGAATTCATGTTCGTTTGAAGCCTTTAGTGTAACCTTCCCTATGATGTCGACACCCCAAGTGGAGAACGGCCAGGGAGAGGTTATGTTGTATAATTCTCACGAAGGTAGGTGTTGAAGATTGGAGAATTGTTGGCATTTGAGGCATCTCCGGACATAGGTGGTGCAGTCTTGGGCCATGGTGGTCCAATAGTAGCCCTGTCGGATGATCTTCTTAGCAAGCATGTGACCATTCATATGGGGCCCGTATTCCTCGCTGTGGATCTTCTGCATTATCTTCTCAATCTCAGCTCCTGCGATACAGTGTAGACGAGTTCCATCGATGATGTATTGGGCAACCAGTCTTTGAAGAGTCATTCGATCTCTCTTGTTGGAACCCTCAGGATACCTACCACGTTTGAGGAGGCACCAGATATTATAGTACCAGCAATCGACTAGTTCAGGATCTTCGATGGAGGCAAGCTCAATATGGTAGCAATGGGTCAGTTTGTCTTACTTTTGAACTAGGAAGGGGGTCATTGTTATTCCCTCGGGCATGTCGACCATAGAGGCCAAGGTGGCGAGAGCATCGGCTAGGTTATTCTTTGCTCGAGATAGGTAATGGAAGGTGATATCTCAGAATCGGGAGGCTAATTCTTCTAAGTGGGTATGGAAGGGTTGGAGCTTTTTGTCCTTGACTTTCCACTTTCTGAGAACTTGACCAATGATAAGGGCAGAATCCCCGTAGACATCAAGGTATTGAATACCTTTCTTGAGAGCAACTTTGAGGCCTATTGTGCATGCCTCGTATTCCGTCATGTTGTTAGTGCAAGGGAAATCCAATTTAATGGTGATGGGAGTGTGGGAGTCATCTGGGGTGATCAGAAGTATCCCAACGCCATATCCCTTTTTGTTGGTAGCGCCATCAAAGAACATTTTTCCATCGAAGGTGGTCTTGAGCGGTGCATAGGATAAATTCATCTGCGAATTTGGAGATCCGTACATCTGCTTCTTCTACGGGGTAATCGGCGAGGTAGTCAGAGATGGCTCTTCCTTTAACAGCTTTCTGTGTGACGTACATGATATCGAACTCGGTTAGGAGCATCAGCCATCGGGCCATTCGACTGGATAAGGTGGGTTTCTCAAGCAGGTATTTAATGGGGTCCATTCGAGATACAAGTTTGATGGGGAAGGGGAGCATGTAGTGTCGTTGTGGCCATCCCCGATCCTCGTCCTGCGGGCGGACGCGTGGAGTAAAGGATCCTTCGAGTCCCGCGCGTCCCTCTCGGGAGCGCTTCGGCCGGCGTCATTTTTGGTGTAAAAATGTAGAGAGATTCAGAGTCGCCAGTCTATTTTACTCAAAACAGACAAAAGAAAAAGGGGAAGCCACCCCGAAGGATGGCATCCAAAGATATACTGGTGCGTGTGAAACCAAGATGATTCGAGAAGGGTTCGGAGGCTTAGTTACGGAATGGGAAGGTGTTAGGCACCCATTCCTCCCTTTCGGTCTCTCATGAATATTTTCTATTTTCCTTTTGTTTCCCCCTGTGATATGTGTGCATGTGTATATATATAAAATGGAGGTAGGAATCCTCGACTTATATCATGGGAAAGATAAAGCGAGTCGTCCGTAGGAAGATATAATAATAGTATTAGAAAAATAAGATTTACCCGATTACCCCTACGTTGACCGTTATAATGGAACGATAATGCATCTGGAGCAATACGTTATTAAGGGCAAGTATATAGAATATAAGGAAAATGGATTTAGAGAAAGTAGAAAATGAGAGAAAAGGTGAGAAAAAGGACTCGAGTCTCGAGTTTTACCCAGAGACGCCTACGTAGCCTATAAAGGCATCAAAGTCCACGTAGTTCGCATACAAAATGAGGGGTGGGATTTATCCCATAAATCCAAATGGGGAATCTCTTATTCGTAAGTGTGTGTGTGTGTGTAGAAAAAGTGTTTTGATTATGAGAAAAGTGTGAAAAAAGTGTGAGAATCCCTACTTGAAATTTATGAGCAAACCCTCTTTTTCTTATTTTTTAGGTTTTATGAAAATAAAAGATGTACAATAATACTAAATAAAAAGTATATTAGGATGTGTGAGATGAGATGATAAAAGTGCTAAATAAGAAAACAAGTTGTTGAGAATTTAAGAGAATTTAAGAGAGAGTTTGAGAAAGTTGGACCTTCTTGAAGATCTTGAACTTGATCTTGAATGTTGGAGAGCAACCCTTGCACTTGGATGATGAGGGGGAGTGGCTAATTCACCAAATTTGATGAAAAGGATGATGAAAAATGAAAGTAAAAAAGGGATTTGGAAGTTGAAATCACGCTGCCTTCGAGAGAGGTTTCTGGGATTCGTTCAGACAGATTTTTATCAGATCTGGGCTCCCTTTGCAAATGAGGTGAAGGCATCCTTTTATAGGCCCATGTGAGTGCCGATCGGCATAGACCTGTTCCTGCCTATCGGCAGGTGCCGATAGGCAGGGTCTGGAACCTGTCATTTGGCAGTGCGCTTCAGGATTTTTTGGAAAATTGGCTGCCGAGGGAAAATCGTTGGTCAGAATCGTGCACGGGGCATACCGTTGGAAAGGTAATTCAGAGACCTTTGAAAGTCCTTTGGACCGCTCCTAGGTTCGGAAGATGACTTTGGGTCAAATATGGATAGGAAGTATTTGTTAGTCCATTGGACGGGGAATTGCTCGGACGCACACGGATCGTTCGTCCGCATGGTAACTCCAAATCTCACATGGGGTGGACTGTTGGAAATCTTAGGAGATGTATTTCTACATTCCAAAGAGTTTGACTCGGTTTGGGGAGTTGACTTTGGTCAACCGGGCCCGAGAAGCGTTCGGTGACCTCCCGGAGTCAAACGGATCGTTCGTCCGCATAGAAAGTTAGAATCGCGCACGGGATGGATCATTGGAAAGCGTATTCAGTGCCCTTCGAAGATTCATTCAGCCTCTATCGAGCTAAAGAGTTTACATAGGTGAAACAGAGCCCGGGAGCGCCCGGTGGCCTCTGGGTTAAGTTTCGAACGCAAACGGATCATTCGTCCGCATGGTATGTCGGAATCGTGCACGAGTCGGTCCATTGGAAAGGGTATTTAGTTCCCTTTGAAGATTCATTCAGCCTCAGTTGAGCTGAAGAGTTGATATAGGTCAAACAGAGTCCGGGAGCGCCCGGTGGCCTCTGGGTCAAGTTTTGGACGCAAATGGATTGTTCGTCCGCATGGTAAGTCGGAATCGCGCACAGGGCGGTCCGTTGGAAAGGGTATTCAGTGCCCTTTGAAGATTCATTTAGTCTCGATCGAGCTAAAAAGTTTGACTTTTGGGTCAAACTGAGCTGGGGAGTGCTCGATGGTTTCTAGGTTAGTACTCGGGACATGACCTAGGTTTGTAGTGATGAAGGGAGGTACTAGGGACCTAAGGAGAGTTAGGGGTAATAGAATGGGGTGTCTACAGAGCCCCTCGATGGGTGAGTTTGGAACAATTGATAACTGTCGAATAGACATCACATGATGCCTTTGAGGGAGTATGATCGATTCAGAGAGTCGAGGACGATTTTGCGGACCTAAGGAGTGTGCTGGGGATGAATGACGATCGAAAGTTTAGGTCGATTCTCAGGACTTGAAGTGGTGTTGGGGGGTGTGACCAATTATGTGGGTCAAAGCCAAATCTGCGGGCTTAGGTGATGCGGGTGACCAATTATGCAGGTCAAGGCCAATTTTGCGATCTTAGGGTAAAGATTTAATACCCGAGGTCAATTCTGACCTAAGAGTGGTGACGATCGAGGACCGAGGTCAATTCTGACCTAACTTAGGTGACGATCCAAGACCGGGGCCAATTCTGACCTAAGAGTGGTGACGATCGAGGATCGAGGTCAATTTTGACCTAACTCGGGTGAGGATCCAAGATCGGGGATAATTCTGACCCAAGAGTGGTGACGACTGAGGACCGAGGTCAATTCTGACCTAACTCAGGTGACAATCCAAGATCGGGGCCAATTATGACCCATGAGTGGTGACAACCGAGGAGCAAGATCAATTCTGACCTAACTCAGGTGACGATCCAAGACCGGGGCCAATTCTGACCCAAGAGTAGCGACGACTGAGGACCGAGGTCAATTCTGACCTAACTCAAGTGACGATCCAAGACCGGGGCCAATTCTGACCCAAGAGTGGTGACGACCTAGGACCGAGGTCAATTCTGACCTAACTCAGGTGACGATCCAAGACCGGGGCCAATTCTGACCCAAGAGTGGCGACAACCGAGGACCGAGGTCAATTCTGGCCTAACTCAGGTGACGATCCAAGACCGGGGCCAATTCTGACCCAAGAGTGGTGATGATCGAGGATCGAGGTCAATTCTGGCCTAACTCAGGTGAGTATCCAAGACCGGGGCCAATTTTGACCCAAGAGTGGTGACGACCGAGGACCGAGGTCAATTCTGACCTAACTCAGGTGACGATCCAAGACCGGGGCCAATTCTGACCCAAGAGTGGATAAAGATTGGATTTTGATTTTACTGGAGAAAGATCTTTGTGATTTTGATCTAAGCTGGGGAGCTGATAGCTGGGGAAGCTTTTAGGAGACCTCGCAGGGGGAATAACCTATTTTGGGTGCTGTAAGAGAATTCCGCTGGGAAAGTGATCAGGTGATCCTTAGGGATCCTCCGGAGCTTTATCGGGAGGAGTTTTCACTTGGTTTTTGAGGATTTCGCTGGGGAAGAGGGGTTCCGCTCGAGGGAACGTGAAGTTTTCTTGGTAAAAAGGCTTTAAATCCTTCCTTGGATTTTTGGGAATTTTTCGGGGATTTTTTTAGGCTTTCTGGTATTTTTTGGGAATTTCTGTACGAAATTTAAAGGGGGTGCCAGTCGGCATAGTATGAAGGGTGCCATTCGGCAGTGACACGGACTTTTAGGCTGCCTCGGGAAGGCAAGGGGTTAGTACCGATCGGTATGGAAGGGGGAGATGCCGATCGGCATGGCGCTTGGCATCCTATATAAAAGGGGCAAATCCACTCATTTTTTCACAGCTTCTTTTGCCTTCTCTCTCTCTGCGATTCTTCTGCAAATCGTTCTATCATTCTGATCTTCAATAAATAGCCACTTTCTTAAGCACTGCAGTCCACCGGGAGTGGTTGATCGTTGATGACTGGGCGAATGTGGAGTGGAGGGCTAAGGCGCCTCTTGCTTTGGGGAGTGAGAACTCCTTTGATGTGTTTGAGCCTGTGGTGGATGAACGGACCTTGCTGCGGGAGCCATCGCGTCATCGCTCTTCGAGAGTGATCCCTGGCGGTTATGTAAGTAACCCGACCTTTGGCATTCCTCTCTTTCTGGTGATTTTTCTTTCTTGACTTTTGATGAGACTTTTCTTTTTTCCAGTCTGATATTTCTTTGAAGAACATGCATACCCGTGGGACAACGGGGCTCAAAGATGTCTGGGAGCATCTCCCACCAGTGGTGCGCTGGGTGGTCTCATTAGAGAGTTTTGGGCGGTTGGCATCGGTGCTGGATGAGATGCCTCGTTCGACAGCGGTCTTATGCGCTTTGGGAGAGAGGTGGTGGGACACTACCCACTCCTTTTATTTCAGCTTCGAGGAGATGATTGTGACTCCTATAGACGTGCAGCATCTGCTGGGGCTGGATTGTGATGGAGAGCAGGTAGAGGTGGATCGCTCTTTACGGGTGAGACCGGAGGCAGTGCGTGCGGCATTTGGTGATGTAGGAAGGATAGTCTCTAGGGATTCTATCCGGTTGTCCCTACTGAAGGATGCTCTGCTGAGCAGGGTGATTGATGTGGAGGAAGGGCTGCAAGTGAGGCAGATGGCCCGGTTATTCATTCTGCTCGTATTGGGAGGTTTTATGGTGGCGTCGAGCGGCGACGTCGTCCATTTATGGTTTCTGTCGTACTTGAGGATGTTTTCGAACATCCAATTTTATGATTGGGGGAGCCTGACCTTGGAGACCCTTTATTTTTCTCTGGATGCATTCAGTCAGTGCTGCCGGTAGACCTTTACTGGGGCCACGTACCTTCTTGAGGTATTCTTCAGTTTGTGCATTTCTTTTCATCCATTCGCATAATCCTTTCATGCATTCGCATTTTCCTTATGCGTCTCTTTTTGCTTGTGAATTCAGACGTGGTTCTATGAGGTGACTGGGTGCAATACCCCGCTAATTGCTTTGAAGGATGACACTATTGGGGACTTCTGTCGATTATATCGATGGCGTAAGGCCCATCGACAGTCGAAGGGATCTTTTTCCCTGAAGGCGGTGCATCAAGTCTTGAATGACCTGACCAGTGGTAGGGTAAGACTCTTTCCATTTCAATATTGGTTTTTGCTCCTTCTGATCTTGTATTGATTTATGCTCTCTCGAATATTTTTAGGTGACCTTTTACCCGTAGGGGACAGCCATTCAGGATGCGGGGGCGACCGGGGTGAATGCACGGATGAGGCATTTGCTGCCGCATGAGTTCGGCCATTCCTGGTACCTTGGGGAGAGGGTGGTTCGTCAGATTGCTGAGGAGGAGGTGGCACCAGCCTCCTACGTCTGTGAGGCAAGAGTGACTGATGTTGGAGGATGAGAGGATCGCAGCGATGATCGACGAGTCCTACTTGCTATACACCGATATGGTTGCGCCGTATGACTATATGGATTTTGTGACTAGCTGGTTGATGGCGCCCAACATATATGATGCGCTGCCTTTCCCTCCGGCGGGTTCGAGTCAGGCGGTGGGATCTTCCCACAACGGTGGTGGTCCGTCGGCATCTGCGGCGGCGGCGACTTCAGAGGTGACTTTTGTACGGCTGCATACCCCTTCATACAACATTCGACGGGCTGATGGAGGGATGGTGTCTATGTTGCACCGTCCTCATGCGATGGATCCGGAGGAGTTGGGTTTAACAGAGGAGGTCCTTCGACCTGTGGTATACTTTCATGTTCCTCTCTTTCTTTTTTTTCTATTTTGGTCATTTTCGCTTTGATACTGATTTCACCTTTTCTTTCAGCAAGTCCAGGTGTCGACCAATTGGCTCAGGGATATTAGAGACTGGATATCTTCGGCGACTACCCATATTCGGGATGCGGTTCCCGTTCCTTCTTGCTTGGTGACGTCTGCTTCGTCCGGAGAGGACTCGGGCTTGGGTAGTGCTGGCGCATCGTCTCGTCGTATGGGGAAGAGAGCACGTCGCAGGGGTGGAAGCTCTTGAGAGAGAGAGAGAGAAAGAATGTGGGTTCGGGCTGAGTCCCATTGTTTTTTCTTTTTCTTTTTATTTCCTGCAAAGATGATGTAACATGGAAAATAGATATATGCAATGCAATGGAGTTTTTTTTGTTATCTTTTATTAATGATGAATGAATGCATGCACATGCGCTTTTTGCTTTGCTGCTGAGACCGAAATTTTTTTTTGAAGGAAAGTTTTTTATTAAAATGGGGAATTTAAAGGGATTTTGAAATTCTGTTTATTTTTATTGAGTTTTCTGATTTTACAAAAGAGGAAAAAAGGGAAATGTCTAAAAATGGGAGGTTGCCGATCGGCAAGCACCCTGACCTGCCTATCGGCAGTTCAGTCCAGTCCCATCAATTTAAAGCTTTGAATGGTACCCTCTTCAGCCTTTGGTACCTTGTGGGGTAGGATTCCCTCCGATTTCTGCAGGGATTATGTCCCTTGTGAGGATTTTCAAGTATAAAAAGGGGTAAGGGTGGAGTGTTTTCATCACACCTTTGAATTATTACCTACTTGCACACCATCTCTTAGCCTTGCAAGATGGATCTCCATGGTAGTATTGAGTTTTCCAACTACCTGGAAGCCTTGGAAGCTATGTGCTCTTATAATGTCGATTACGATGCTTTCAACATGCGTCGAGTCTCCTTGTGGCGCAATCGACCTATTGAGTGGAATATGCTGATGGCGGTGGTACAATTCTGGTACCCCGAAGACCATGTATTCCCCTTTGGGTTGGAAGAAGTTTGTCCTACCTACGAGGAATTTTCTACCATACTGGGTGTAAATCCCAGGGTCGCTGCGGCTTTGCCTGAATTATCCTGTTCTCATAAGGATTTGTTGGTCGGGATTCTTCACATTTTGCCTTCGGCATCTAGATCATTGGTTGCTGGAGGAATGATCTCCCTCCCGGCGGTGCTGCGGTCCGTGTATTTACGGGAAGTAGGTGATGCTGGCTATGCTGGAGCCGTTGTTCTGGGTCTGGTTTCAAAATTATTACTGGTGACTGGGGAATTGAAGGAGGACCCATAACTTGTAGCCATTACTTCATGGATGTCATACCGTCGCAATCCCGCGGCGATGAAATCGGCGGAGAATCTGAATAGTCTGGATGCCTGGAGAGAAGGCCGTTCTGACTTTTTGAGGCGTAGCCCTGTGATGCTGTTCATGTGGTTGTCTGAAATATTCCGCTTGTCGACTCCTCCATAATATCCCTTGTCGGTCGTACCCAACTTCTTTTTGCGCTACTTCATTCGCGTTGGCCTGTATGTTGAGAACTGGGAGAATTTGCTTGTGGAGCATGGGGCTTGTGGTCTGTATTGGTCAGTGCCTTGGTGGGGACAGTTGCAGCCTATTCTGGAGCTAGGAGAGTATTCATATGTGCGACTGGTTGGTCTCAGACAGACCTCTTTTTATTTCCCTTGGCGGCTTTTGCGCCAATTCGACTGGGCGCAGGTCGTGCCCCTCGGACCTCAAACTTCTTTCCGATAGAATATTTGACTGAGCGCCTGCGTCTGTTGCTTGGGTCCCTGTGGGAAAACCGGCGTCCGTCGACCCGTCCCTCTCAGTCTGTCGGGAAGGTTTGCCATGTCCCTAAAGATTATATGATGTGGTTATGAAGGAAAGTAGTCAGCATGATGTTGGCAGTGGAGACTGGACAAAGATGGTTTATTTTGTATGACTCCATGGAAAAGGGTGTTGTGGTTTTTTCAAAGATGGTTAAGGCTCATCGATCCATGGAATGTTTTTTCAAATGTAGAGGGGGCTTGAAGCTCAGCGTGGCAACTCAAGCGTGACATCTTGGTGAGGCAGCTTAGCGAGGCAGCTTGGGGAGGCAGCTCAGCGTGGCAACTCAAGCGTGACATCTTGGTGAGGCAGCTCAGCGAGGCAGCTTGGGGAGGCAGCTCAGCGTGGCAACTCAAGCGTGACATCTTGGTGAGGCAGCTCAGCGAGGCAGCTTGGGGAGGCAGCTCAGCGTGGCAACTCAAGCGTGACATCTTGGTGAGGCAGCTCAGCGTGGCAGCTTGGGGAGGCAGCTCAGCGTGGCAACTCAAGCATGGCAGCTTGGGGAGGCAGCTCAGCGTGGCAACTCATACTTCAGCTTGTTGTGTTAATCATATTGTACCTTTGGTTACATTCACTGTAAAGCTGTAACGGTTGTAATGACATAACGATAATAATAATACAGTTTGGGTGAGTTCAAACGGTACTCACGAGAGACCAGGCATGGTAGGACCTGGGAGGGCTTTCATGCCCTATCGAAGGACAAACTAATAAATGGTATATATGATTGGTCATATAATCGTGGTTACATAGATGCTTTTTATGCAACATCCTTAACGGGGGGGATAAGAGGATTGGCTGAATTAACTCATTTTTTTGATAGACGAATAATTGATGGCTTTTGTGACTGAAAATCCACTTTTTTTTATAGAAAAGTGGGGGGAAGCTTTTAGGCATTGTGTGTTTTGAGATACTATACAATCAATACAATAGAAGGGGTGGATCAAATCTATTAATTATGAAATGAAAAAGGACTCATATATTTATGGATCACCATTACAAGTAAATAATGGAAAAGGGTGTTGTGGTTTTTTCAAAGATGGTTAAGGCTCATCGATCCATGGAATGTTTTTTCAAATGTAGAGGGGGCTTGAAGCTCAGCCTGGCAACTCAAGCGTGACATCTTGGTGAGGCAGCTTAGCGAGGCAGCTTGGGGAGGCAGCTCAGCGTGGCAACTCAAGCGTGACATCTTGGTGAGGCAGCTCAGCGAGGCAGCTTGGGGAGGCAGCTCAGCGTGGCAACTCAAGCGTGACATCTTGGTGAGGCAGCTCAGCGAGGCAGCTTGGGGAGGCAGCTCAGCGTGGCAACTCAAGCGTGACATCTTGGTGAGGCAGCTCAGCGTGGCAGCTGGGGGAGGCAGCTCAGCGTGTCAACTCAAGCGTGGAATCTTAGTAAGGTAGCTCAGCGTGGCAGCTTGGGGAGGCAGCTCAGCGTGGCAACTCAAGCATGGCAGCTTGGGGAGGCAGCTCAGCGTGGCAACTCATACTTCAGCTTGTTGTGTTAATCATATTGTACCTTTGGTTACATTCACTGTAAAGCTGTAACGGTTGTAATGACATAACGATAATAATAATACAGTTTGGGTGAGTTCAAACGGTACTCACGAGAGACCAGGCATGGCAGGACCTGGGAGGGCTTTCATGCCCTATCGAATGACCTCACCATGGGAACTTTAGAGGGACTTGGTTTGGAGGATTGAGAAGTAAGGCACCGTTGGGGCTTGTCCTGACCATCTTAGATACACCAGGTAAAACACCGAAGGACCCCGACCGTGGAACCTCAAGCGGAGCAGCTTGGAGTTCCATCGGGCATTAAGTTATGGACCAAACAACCCTCTACTTAATGTCACATCTACTGTGGGTGATGTCACTAGCCATCTAAACGTTGTCAGACATGCACTTGAGTAAACCACTGTGGTATTTGGGGCTGTCAGGCAGTTGGTGAGCCACCTCTGCGACAACAACCCCCTGACACACAGTGGATAGGCAAAATTCATGTCTTGACATTTAATGTTTATGACGTGGAGATAACTAGTGCATCAGGCATTTAATGTTGTGACATAAAGTATGAGGGATGTCTTTCATAGTCTTTATTGACTGAGTTGCCTCGGGGGTGGTGTGGGGGGTTATTTAAGGACCCCAACCACCTTTGAGGAGAGGATCCTGTTTTTGGAGAATTAAAAAGAGTTATTGCAAACTAGAGATTTCACTGACTCACCATTGTCATTTATTACGAAGCTTTTAATATTTGACAGAGATTCTTGAGGGTGTTTGGGGTGTTGCTACCTGCCTATCAGGGTGTATCTAGGGTGCTTATTTCCCTCTCCCTCTAGCTAGGCCACTTCTAAAAAGTTCATTATTATCACCTGAGTTATACACGAGAGATTTTGGGAGTTTAAGTTGAGTTTACCTTCATTGGGTTCGTGTTTATATGTTCTGTCATTGATCTTAAGCTCTAACCAACTGATTTGTCATTACCATAATCAATAGGGGGTCCCGCCTCCATTTATAATCTAAAGTACCCTCTTACATTTGGCGACTCTGCTGGGGAGGCATCCTTCTAGAAAAGGAGTATGGCGCAGGATAATGCTACTAGAAGACTCAATTTCGATGACATACAGCATAATGAAGAACAGGCTACGAGGGAGCAGGAGGCCCAAAGAGATGGGGCTCCTCGAGTAGAGGCACCGCTGGCTCCAACAACGATACGCGTCCCAGGGGCTGCACAACCTTCCACGAGCGCAGGGCTGGGACCTGCCCAGATGGCGCTCCTCATGAGAAAATTTTACGAGTTTTTGCAAACCCCAGTAGCTTCCACTATGCTGGGAGGATTGGATACTAATACCTTTGTGACACCAGGAGTGGCCCCAGGGGACCCACCAGGGGCAGGCATTACAGGAGCAGTCCCAGCAAGTGTGCCCTCTGTTGTGAATCCCACCGTGGGCGGCTCAGGAGTTTCAACGGCGCAACCGATAACGTTCCCCCCGGTCGCAACGAGCGCTCAACCGTCTGCCCCGTTGCAGGTGGCCCCAGTAGCCTCGCCCTTGGAAGAGATGAGAAAAGAGATGCAGAAAGAAATGCTGAAATTCATGCAGTCTTCCTCACAGGCTGTGGGCGAGGTGGCTTCGGTTTACGATGACTTTCGAACACCTTACCCCCAGGAGTACAACGACGAACCCTACCCGAAGGACTATATTCCCCCTACCTTTGAAAAATACTCAGGGAAGGGTGGGAACCCGAAGGAACACATTAAGCGTTTCGTTGAACACTTGGGGGCGCATTGTAATGACAAAAAGCTTAGGCTGAGGGAGTTTTCCAAATCCCTGACTGATAAAGCCTACACTTGGTACTCTCACCTGCTTCCCAATAGTGTCTCCACGTGGGAGGAGATGCACGTATTGTTTGTCCGAAATTTCTTCTTGGCAGAAGATGAGTTCACTCTAACCCAACTTGGCAGGGAGAGGCAAAGGCCAGGAGAGGAGGTAGTGGCCTATATCCGAAGGTTTAGGGAAAGGTCCCTCGACGTGAGGGAAGAAGCTAAGGAGGCCAGGTTACTACAAATTTGCACTGAGGGATTACTTCCTGAATATATTTGTCACCTGATCAATGAGACACGTGAGGGAACTTTTTCAGCTTTCTTAAAATCCGCAAGAAATATATCGTTGGTGGTGCGACCTAGCCCGGTAGTAGCCCCCATGATGTTCAGACAGCCGATACAACCCATCGGGGGAAGGTCTCATGCCCCACGGGTGGGATATGTTGAGAGAGAAGATGATGGCAAGGCTCAGAGGAAGGACAACAAAAGAAAGTTTGGAAGGGATAGAGAAGACCCGCCGCCGTTGCTTTGTACAGTGGAGGAGGCTGTGAGTTGCTATAACGCAATGGTACAAGGCGGAACGGTTTACCAACCGACGCGGCAACCAGGGCCAATCCCAAATATTGTCAGGTTCATCGAAAGGTCCAGCACCCAACGGAAAGCTGCTTCACGCTGCGAAGAATCATAGACAAGTACATGAAGGCGGGAACGCTGCAAATCCCCCCACAAAACGTTAACAACAACCCACTTCCAGCACATGGGGCCAACTTGGTAACGGCCTACGACGATGAGGCAGAAAGAGGAGAAGGAAAGGCAACGATGAGGCAAAGGGAATTCGAAGGAACTCTGGAACGTTGCACCACAGGAATGGCTAACATAGTTTTAGCCTACGATGAAGCAAGCGCTAAAGACGTGGAAGACGTATACAGTGTTGAGGGTGAGGAAACAGAGGCAGTCGTTGAGTACAGCGCAGTTTCAAAATCCCCAAAGTTCGCTTGGTTCTTCGATCAAGTGGGGATACCAAGGGAGAGCAGACTGGAAATAACTCAGGCGATTCTAGACATCGCGAGGAAGGACGCGGTTCCCTCGTTGAAATGGCGGGGACCCATGGCAAGGCTGGTGAAAAAATTCCTATCAGAGGTGACCTTCAGCGATGCAGATAGAGCTGTAAGGTTCCCTCATAACAGGCCCTTGTATGTAACGGCCAGTGTCAACGGGGTTAGTTTTGCAAGGACGCTTATGGATGGGGGCGCGTCTATCAATATTATGCCGACCAACTCCTTCCACGCGGCTAATATCCCGGAAGAAAGGTTGGTCCCCATGCCTCTGGTAATCTCAGGGTATGATAACCAATCTTCCGAATCCATTGGGTACGTGAATATGGGAATTGTAATGGGAAATCTGAGTTCCCACATCAAGTTCCATGTAATAGATAGTGCAACCTCCTATCATTTACTAATAGGGAGAGTGTGGATGCACAATCAAGGTCTAGTTCCTTCAACATATCATCAGTGCGCCAAGGCGAACGTCAAAGGAACAGAGGTGACCATCAGGGCTACAAAAAGGCCTTTTGCTATCGAGGAAGCTCACTTTGTAGATGCGGCCTTTTATACGGAGTTAGAAGAGGACGCTCGAGTCCTAACGAGAAGAATGGAAGGGGCATGGGTTCCCTCAATCAAAGATAGAATGGGGCCTCTGAACGAGCAAGGTAAAAAAGCCGCGAGTAACGAAGGGGTGAGGGTCGAAGAAACCCATCAGGTGATCCCTCGACCCCAAAGTAGCACGAGGCAGCTCCAAGACAAAGTAAGGCTTAGAATGGATCCTATGGAACATGAGGTCCAACGACAAAGCGTGCTGAGTCGTTTTTCAGGGGGAAGAATCGCTGAGGCTTCGAGAGAAAGGAAGAGGAAGGCCGTGGCAATAGCTACCAACAGGCAGTGCAAGAAGGTGGTCACTGAAGAAGGGAAGGTGATATACCATTTGTAACGATGTGAGCGGGCGACCGAAGAGACCGAGGATGGGGCTGACCCGTTATATGAATGTTTTTTGGTGGATCAACAGGGACAGTGTATGGTGATAGACAACTCCAACATACAGGAGTTCGTGGAGGAGGTCACCGAAGAACCAGACTACATGGAAGATCAACCAAAGCCCCAGGCACAGGAGTTAGAGCAGTTGAACCTGGCAGGAGAAGGGGAAGATCCAAGCCCCATCTTCATCGCAAAGGATTTCGGTAAGGAGAAACGAGAAGCCTTGGTTGGGCTAATCCGGGAATTCACAGATGTCTTTGCATGGAAGTATACCTAAATGGAAGGGCTAGATGAGGAAGTGAGCTGCCACAAGCTAAACGTGATGCCTTCAGCCATCCCGGTGAAGCAGGCAACAAGGACTTATAAACCTGAGTTGGACTTGAAGATTAAGGAAGAGGTTCAACATTTGTTGGCAGCAGGATTCATCAAACCAATACAGCATCCCCTTTGGCTATCTAGCATTGTGCCAGTAGGGAAGAAGGACAAGAGTCAAATAAGGATATGTGTGGATTTTAGAGATTTGAACAGGGCTTGCCCCAAAGATGAGTTCCCCATACCCTCCATTGATAGCTTAATAGATGCCACGGCTGGGCATGAGATGTATAGCTTCATGGATGGGTACGTAGGGTACAACCAGATCAAGATGGATCCCGCGGACGCAGAGAAAACGGCATTGAGAACCCCGTTGGGCAACTTCATGTACAAAGTCATGCCGTTTGGACTTAAGAACACGGGAGCTACTTATCAAAGAACAATGATGGCCATTTTTCACGATTTCTTCCATAAATTTGTAGAATTCTATGTAGATGATTTGGTCATCAAATCGAAGAAGGAGGAGTCCCACCTAAACAACTTAAAAAAGGTGTTTGCTCGATGTAGGAAGTATAAATTAAGGATGAACCCGTTGAAGTGCGTCTTCGGGGTAACAAGCGGGAAGTTTCTAGGCTTTGTGGTTGATCGACAAGGGGTGCAGATGGACCAGGACAAACAACGCGCGATCTTAGAGATGCCATGCCCAAGAACGGCGAAGGAGCTAAAAAGTTTCCTCGGTAAAGTCTCCTACCTCAGAATATTTATACCGGGATTGGCCGAGGTAACACACCCATTGATGCAACTGCTGCGAAAGAACACAAAGTTCAGGTGGGAAAAGGATCACCAGGAGTCTCTCGATTAGTTGAAGAAGCTGCTCGTTTCACCGCAAATCATGGTTCCTCCACAGGCAGGAGCACCATTGTAGCTGTACCTCACCTCCACTACAAGGTCCGTTGGAGCTTTGCTGGCACAGGAGATCGACGAGCAAGAACGGCCAGTGTATTACCTCAGCAGGATCATACATGGGCCAGAGATTAGATATAGCAGCCTAGAAAGGCATTGTTTGGCCTTAGTCTTTATAGCACAAAAACTTAGACATTATATGCTGTCTTTTACAATTCATATTGTAACTAGATGTGATCCTATTAAGTATTTGTTGGCTAGAACTATCTTGATTGGCAGGGCAGCTAGGTGGTTCCTTATTCTCTCCGAATATGATTTAAAGTGTGTGGTTCCTCGTGCTATCAAGAGCCAGGCGTATGCTGATCTGTTGGCAATCTTTCCATCAGGAACGTTTGAACCACCTAAAGAAGACATTCCGGGAGACGACTTACAGGCCAACTATCTGGATGCAACCGATGAGGAATGGACGATGCAATTCGATGGGTCTTCGGCAGAAAAAAAAGGAGGGGCAGGGGTCATCCTTTCAAAAGGAACGGAGGAGATTTGTCTTTCCTACAAACTGGATTTCCCTTGCTCCAATAACGAAGAAGAATACGAAGCGTTGGTACTAGGGTTGCTGGAGGCTCTTCGAAGGGGAATTCGTTCACTCCGCATCAAGGGTGACTCGAACTTAGTAATTCAGCAAGTTAACGGAGAATATGCATTGAAGCACATGAGTTTGGCACCGTACAGAACGATCATTCAAAGGCTCCTCAGCCAGTTCCATCGGACCACAATCAGAAGACATCCCAGAACGATGAACCGTCATCCAGACGCTTATGCCACTATTGCTCAAAAGATGGTCATGAGGAGCGATACGACTATTGTTACGATCCAACGAAGAACAGCTCCTTCGGTGGTGCAGTTAATACTACCGATGGAGGGAGACGCGGATTGGAGAGGAGAGGTCAGGAAGCAACTAGAGTCTGGCGAAGGAGCTATGGGACTAAGAGAGTTAGCCCAATACTTTACAAACCAGGGAAATCTTTACTTCAGAAATGCAGGGGGATGGTTATCGAGATGCATCGGGCCAGAGGAAGCAGAGAGGAGTTTGAAGAAAACACATGAGGAGCACTGCGAAACAACCGAGATACCTCTTTATAGGAGAATTCAAAGAGGGGGTATTTTTGGCCTAGAATAAAACAGGATGCGGCAGAACTACAACGGAATTGTGATAAGTGTCAGCTATTTTTCGAAGCAGCTGAGTGCCATTTCATCGAAGCCCAAACAGACTGGAGGCAGCCCTATATCGACTTTATTCAAGATGGAATCGTCCCAACGGAGAAAATGGATGCAATGGGACTAAGGCGAAGGGCCCCGAGGTTCTATATATAGGAGAGGCAGCTTTATCGAAGGGGGTACTTCAACAGGCCATTGCGTTGCATCACAGAGGAAGAAGCAACTGAGGTCCTCAAACAAGCCCATGACCCAGCTCACATAGGAGGGGCCAAGTTATATGATCAGCTGATGACGTTGGGGTATTATTGGCCAACAATGGAGAAAGACTCCGCCGATTTTGTTCGAAAATGCAAGGCTTGCCAGCTTCATGGAAATATGATCCATGCCCCATCGGTGGACTTACACTCTCTGGCAACGCCTTATCCTTTCCACACTTGGGCGTTCGACCTCGTGGGGGGGATACATCCTTCGTCGAGGCACAAGATATGGATACTGGTAGCAACGGAGTGCTTTACAAAATGGGCTGAAGCAATACCACTTAGAAGGGCAACGGCTGGGGTAGTGAGTAACTTCATCAAAGAGTATATCATTTGCCGTTTTGGGATCCCAAAGGTTATTCTCTCTGACAATGGGACTCCCTTCGTCAACTCAGAAGTAACGATGCTCACAGACAAGTACTCCATTGTTCATCACACTTCAACGGTGGCATACCCGAAGGGGAACGGTCAGGCTGAGGCAACTAACAAAACTTTGGTTAATATCTTAGCTAAAACGATGGAGGATTTTCCAGGATCGTGGGATGACAAGATACCAGCAGTGTTGTGGGCCTATCGAACGACGAAGAGGAAGCCCATAGGGTACACTCCGTTCTCCCTTGTCTACGGGGCTGAGGCAATCCTTCCGGTGGAGTTGGAAGTTCCCTCGGCTCGATACGCCTTGCGAAGTAGCATGCTTCCTCAGAACAGGCATGTGCAGTTGGAGGCATTGGATGAACACAGAGACAACGCGATGCAACATTTTCAAATGTATACAAAGCAGCTCTCTAGGGCATATGACAACCTGGTAAGACCAAGGAGGTTCGTGGAGGGAGATCTCGTTTTGAAGGCAGCAGTAAAACACATTAGGGGACTTCCTCTGCCAAAGTTCGCAGCCAATTGGGAGGGACCTTTCGTCGTGAAGGAAGCTCATGATTCAGGTTATTGCCTAATTTCTAAGTTGGAGGAAGATAGGCCATTCAAAATTAACAATAAATGGCTGAAAGTCTATCATGTGTAAACAATTAAGTTTGTACCATCGATGCATCGGGTCTTTTGATTATGAATATACAAGTTTTGTTGATCATGGGAAGTATAGACATTGATATGAAAGCAGGCATAACTCAGAGATAAACTGGAAAATGTACATTCTTTCATTCATTAAACAAGAGAGCATTACAAAAAAAAAATGGGGAACTACTGCCCAAGAATTACATGAATGAAAGAAGAAAGAAAATATATACAGGAGTTTACTACCCTAAGAGAAACCACAGGTCCGGGGAAGAGAAAAAATCCCCAGGAAGGCCCGAAGAAGCTGATGCAAAGGAGCTTTGAGCGTTGACAGCAACCTCTAGCCTGGTTTGCACCTGTGCGCATTCAATAAGAAGCCTCTCCCGTTTAAGCTTGGCTAAACGCAGAGCCTCTTCGGCATTCGTTACTTCTTCATCCGCCGATTCCAAAAGAGGTGCCAGCTCCGCTAACTTAACCTCCTCAGCCCGTTGGTCCTCCTGGTGCTTTATCAGCAGTTCCCTCTGGCCAATCAGCTGCTGACTCTTCAAAGTTTTCAAATACGTTATAAGCCTGTCGAAACGGAAACCATCACGTCCCAACTCCTTCAGAAAACCTAGAAATTGGTTGAGAAGGGATTTGGTAACACTGGCAGTGGGGGTATTGGCAATTTCAGCAACAACGATCGCCATGCCTTGCAGTCTGTGACTCATCACATGAATATTTGAGCGCAGGCAATCCGGTGTGAAGGTCTCAGGATGGCGATCCACCAATTGTTCAATCACCAGCCGATGGTTGACGGGCATGTGAGGAGATTGCCGAAGCACCATGAGGCAGAACGAGTGAGGAGCTAGGTCGGGAAGAGGCAATTCACACCCAGATTCGCTCTCGGCTGCAACACCAGTCGTAGAACCTTGATCATCATGAATAGAATTTTCCGAAGCATCAGGTTCTCAGAAGGGCGAGCCTACAGGTGAGAGGACTGGGGGCGAATCTTCCCGAGCAACCTAAAAAGAAAAGCCCAAATAATGGAATTATGAATAAAAAAAAAAAAAAAAAAAAAAAAAACTTAACAAGTGTTTTCGTTGTTAAGTCACCATTATAAGGTGGAATTTATGAAAAATCTTAACAAGTGTTTTCGTTGTTAAGTCACCGTTATAAGGTGGAGTTTGTGAAAAAATCTTAACAAGTGTTTTCGTTGTTAAGTCACCGTTATAAGGTGGAGTTTGTGAAAAAAACTTAACAAGTGTTTTCGTTGTTAAGTCACCGTTATAAGGTGGAGTTTGTGAAAAAAATATTAACAAGTGTTTTCGTTGTTAAGTCACCGTTATAAGGTGGAGTTTGTGAAAAAACTTAACAAGTGTTTTCGTTGTTAAGTCATCGTTACAAGGAGAAGCTTAAGAACAATCTTATAAAAAAATCATAAGATCGAGATAATGGAAAATCTTAAAGATAGCAAGAAAAATATACCTCAGTCACAACGGGAGCAGTTGAGGCAGCCACAGGGACAGGAACCGTTGGGGGAGCGATTATTGCCTCAGATGGCATAACGGGGTCCCTGGGCGCAGAAGCCTACACGCTTGTCCAAACCTTATCACCCGTATAGGGCACAAGGGCCATCATATTGAGATCATCATGAGAAGACACTGGGCCCTCAAACAAAGCCACGTCAGGAGGGGGTGTAAACACACCAACCTGGGCCCTCACTACGGGAGTTGGTGCAAGATCAGGAGACAATTGTGCACAAAGCCAAGTGTTAGAAAAGAAGAATGGGCACAGAAAATATGAAGAAATATCTCGACGTGTTACTTACCTCGGTTAGGGTGCTAAACAAAGGAATGACAGTCGGGGGCCTTATCAGCATCATTGGAAGAAGAATGCTCGCCAACAACGAGGACATTTCCACCTGGGCTACCCAATACATATCACAATTCAGTAAGTCAAATACGAAAAGAGTATGACCGAAAGGACTACAACAAAAAATTATAGATCACATCATACCTCGGGCTCACTCTCCTCCACAAGTACAATGGGCAGAGGAACCTTAGGTGAGGCCTGTGAATCAGAAGGGACAAAGGATGTTATCTCGGGATGTGCCACTTCGGGCAAGATTACCACTTCAGGCGAGGAATCACTCGCACGATCAACGTCATCACATCCCACAAAAACTTCCCTCGCACGTTGGCTGGTTCCACGGCGAGAATACGTGAGCCCTGTCATGGGGGAACGGGGAGGAGTCACATCGGTATGAGGTGCACCGAAGCGTCCCCCCACAAAACGGCTCACGGGAGGACTGGAAGGGTCTGGGTTTTCTATTTTAACCCCCTGCAAAACAGTTGTCAAAGAAAGGGGGGAGGGATAAGTATACACACAAGTAAAGACAGTCATCCTCAAGCAAAAATGAGATAATAATCAAGTCAGCCATACATACCTCCGATTCAAAAGGAGAACGAGATGACACGACCACGGGCGAAGAGGGAGGATTCACAGCAACTGATGGGGCATGGGTGGATTGCACCTCAGGGGTCAGGCGTACTTCAAGAGTCCGTTTCTTCTGGGACTTGGTGCCCAGAGTCTTCTTCCTCGAGCTAGCTGCACTAATGCTGACCCCTTGAGGAACCCGGGAACTCTTCCTCTTTTTGGCCGTTGGCTCTGAAGGATCCACCACCACCGTGGGGAAAGCAGCGGGGGAAGGGACAACGACTGCATGCCGTTGATACTCAGCATGTATTCAGTCCAGTTCTGCCTAGGCCTCCTTCCTCACACGCTCAGCCATCTCAGCAGGCATGGGAGGAGGAACGGATGCTATGGGAAGAGCTGCCACGGGAGTTTGGGGCTTCTGGGACTTCGACTTTGATTTCGATGTCCCACCCTTAGCCGTTCTTGCTTTTTTGGCAAGTGGTTGAGAAGCCCCCTCGTCGGTAGTAATTGCAGTAGAGGGGGCAGCCTTCTTCACAGCAGCAGTTTTAGACTTTGGCGTGGCAACTGGGACCATGGCACAAAGTGGGGGAAGCTCGTGGGGAGGCGCTTTGGGGGTTGAACTCAGAGGGAACTCTATCCCAAGTACAGAGTTGCCCTTTAGCCCCAACTCCAGGGCAGAAAACGAAGAAACGGGAGGATACACAGGCTCTCCCTCAACAAAACCAGCAATTACAGCTAGCTGCCTCGGCCAATACTTGGTGGCAAATAGAGGGGTCACATCCCCATGCCAGGTAATGCTGGGAATGGTGACACGCCCAGCCATCACTGAAGATATCCCCCACGCAGCAGTCGAAGAAAATAAGGAGCATGCCTCGCCAAAGGAGACTTTGGGGTTTGATGCTTGGAAAACTGGACGCGGCACCCCCTGGTCAAACCCAAACTGACGACTGCATCGACTGGGATTATAATGCTCGCTCGTGTATCCCCACTCGGTGTAGGAGGGCAGATATCCAGGAGAAAGCAGAAGAACCACGGTAAGTGAGGGATCCTCAATGTCAGGAGAGGGGTCCTGTATCAACCTGGCATCATGATGGAAAAATTTACAAGTGTGGAAAAAGGCGTCTTCTTGATAAGGCCTCATAACGAAACTCTCAAAACGATCAATCACCGAAATCAACTCCTTTCGGCTTTGCCTCTTATGATAAATGAATGACCGAGGAGGCAAAATTGTTTCAGCTGAAGGAGGACTGTTGGGCTTGGCCGCTACGGCAGGAAAGCGGAAGTAGAGAAAGCTGGTCAGAAGCATACTATTGGCAAAGTTGGCCAGGTTATAACGGCCAATGGAATGTTCCATGTCAAATAAAATCCTGTCCAACCAAGTGTACAGGGATCCCAAGGCAATTGCAGCCAGGGGAAGCTTTATGCCTCGAGCTAGGCGAAGGGACAGGTTGATGAGGTCTCTTCGGGGCTGATCGTTAGGCTTGCCCGTCAAAAAGAAACGGGACAAAATCACAAGAATGTAAGCAGGAAGCTCCAACGGTGTACCTTGACCAGGGGCAGTTGATGAAGAGCTGCCTACACTAGAACACTGGAAGAAATAGTTGATCAGGGGAGAAAAAGTAGCTTTGTTGGAAGAACCGATGCAGCTTCGGCATATGCGATCCAACTCCAAACGATCCGCAGTCTCTTGAGCATCAAGAGCTTCATCGGTGTAAGGCTCATGGCATGTTGCATCAAGGCCCAGGAGCTCACACACATCCTCCAGAGTTATGGTAAACTCACCCCAGACAGCAATGAACGTATGAGTATCCACGTTCCAGCGAGAGACCAGTATAGGCAAGGCAGCGTTGTTCTTTGATAGAGTAAACTCACCAAACCACCTTGCCCGTTGCAGCCCAATCTTAGTAAGGACATCAGCATAGGAACTCTGCATGTGAGAGTTCCAGGCAGAAAAGTGCGCGGGGGATCCCCCAGGTGCTTCAAACTCAATATGGGACCATGGGAAGTCCCCTCGCTCTAGGCGAAATCTCAGAGTTCCTTCTGGGGGCAGAAATCCCCACTTAGACACCTCTTCGTCCTCATCACCCAACAAGAGGGCTTCAAACTTGGAGGAAAAGCAAACAGCCTTACAGGCAACAACAAAGCCATCACCCTCCCCAAAAATGGGAGAGCGACGGTAAAATCTCAGCTGTTCTTGGCGAGCAGCACCCTGGGCGGAGGCAGCAGTGGTGGTGGCAGACGGAACACTGGTGGCAGAAATGGTGGGGTTGCTTGAAGACGCCATGACAGACGGTGAAGTCGTAACAAAGAAAGCTTCGAGAGAAAAGGTATTGAGAGCAACAAGGGGGACGGGCGATTACAAACAGTGGTATGGCTCTTGCAACAATGGAGTCTCTCTCTCTCTCTCTCTCCCTCTCTCTCTTTATAAGAACAGAAGCGATAGTCTGAGGAAAGAAGATAACAATGAAGTAAGGAAATAAGTGAAGAAGAAGGAAGAAGTAAAAACAGACCCTTTAGGCCCACGTGGTTAAGGTTCAAAGTATTTTGAAAACGGCTGTTGAGACTTTCGAAGTTTGGCGTTTAGATTTCCCCACCCTCGCACGTGCACGGCCGCCTGTAATCATTTCACAAGAACACGTGGCACTTCGGGAAGTGCTGTGACAATTGAAAAGACAGCGCACGTCATTAATGAAATGACGCATAGAGAACAGGAAGCGTTGCCTTCCTCAGCAAGTTTGAGTTTTGGCGCCAATCTTTTTGTCAGACTTATCCAACGGGGCCACAACGAAGAAGATGTCCCAACGGTTACACAAAGAAAAATCCATTAAGTTGAGTCGTTTCGTGCAGACATTTCTTGTCCCAACAAATCTCTCCACGAGGGGGAAAATGTAGAGGGGGCTTGAAGCTCAGCGTGGCAACTCAAGCGTGACATCTTGGTGAGGCAGCTTAGCGAGGCAGCTTGGGGAGGCAGCTCAGCGTGGCAACTCAAGCGTGACATCTTGGTGAGGCAGCTCAGCGAGGCAGCTTGGGGAGGCAGCTCAGCGTGGCAACTCAAGCGTGACATCTTGGTGAGGCAGCTCAGCGAGGCAGCTTGGGGAGGCAGCTCAGTGTGGCAACTCAAGCGTGACATCTTGGTGAGGCATCTCAGCGTGGCAGCTGGGGGAGGCAGCTCAGCGTGGCAACTCAAGCGTGGCATCTTAGTAAGGTAGCTCAGCGTGGCAGCTTGGGGAGGCAGCTCAGCGTGGCAACTCAAGCGTGGCAGCTTGGGGAGGCAGCTCAGCGTGGCAACTCATACTTCAGCTTGTTATGTTAATCATATTGTACCTTTGGTTACATTCACTGTAAAGCTGTAACGGTTGTAATGACATAACGATAATAATAATACAGTTTGGGTGAGTTCAAACGGTACTCACGAGAGACCAGGCATGGCAGGACCTGGGAGGGCTTTCATGCCCTATCGAATGACCTCACCATGGGAACTTTAGAGGGACTTGGTTTGGAGGATTGAGAAGTAAGGCACCGTTGGGGCTTGTCTTGACCATCTTAGATACACCTGGTAAAACACCGAAGGACCCCGACCGTGGAACCTCAAGCGGAGCAGCTTGGAGTTCCATCGGGCATTAAGTTATGGACCAAACAACCCTCTACTTAATGTCACATCTACTGTGGGTGATGTCACTAGCCATCTAAACGTTGTCAGACATGCACTTGAGTAAACCACTGTGGTATTTGGGGCTGTCAGGCAGTTGGTGAGCCACCTCTGCAACAACAACCCCCTGACACACAGTGGATAGGCAAAAGGCATGTCTTGACATTTAATGTTTATGACGTGGAGACAACTAGCGCATCAGGCATTTAATGTTGTGACATAAAGTATGAGGGATGTCTTTCATAGTCTTTATTGACTGAGTTGCCTCGGGGGTGGTGTGGGGGGCTATTTAAGGACCCCAACCACCTTTGAGGAGAGGATCCTGTTTTTGGAGAATTAAAAAGAGTTATTGCAAACTAGAGAGTTCACTGACTCACCATTGTCATTTATTACGAAGCTTTTAATATTTGACAGAGATTCTTGAGGGTGTTTGGGGTGTTGCTACCTGCCTATCAGGGTGTATCTAGGGTGCTTATTTCCCTCTCCCTCTAGCTAGGCCACTTCTAAAAAGTTCATTATTATCACCTGAGTTATACACGAGAGATTTTGGGAGTTTAAGTTGAGTTTACCTTCATTGGGTTCGTGTTTATATGTTCTGTCATTGATCTTAAGCTCTAACCAACTGATTTATCATTACCATACTCAATAGGGGGTCCCTCCTCCATTTATAATCTAAAGTACCCTCTTACAGTATGACTCCATGGAAAAGGGTGTTGTGGTTTTTTCAAAGATGGTTAAGGCTCATCGATCCATGGAATGTTTATGGCACTCTATTCAGGCAGGGGAAACTTGGGGTCCTCAGGAAGTAGATGATGAGGGTGCAGGCTCTTCTGGTAGCTGTGGGTAGGACTTGTGGGGAGTTTATTTGTGTGATAGGTGTGGGTAGGACTTCTGCAGGCTCTTCCGTTCCTTTTTCTTATGAAAACCGTACTGTAATTTCCTATTAATGAAATAAATAAGTTTCTGATCATCTAGTTGTGCCTTTCAATGAATTTTGTATTTTTAATTATCTATATTGATCGCTAAGTCATACATAATCCTTTTGTTTAAATAATTTTAGAATGAATCGCCGTTCTCGGAGGTAAGAAAAAAATAGTATTTTGTGAAAAAGAAAGGGGCCGCACTCATGTGAGGTGCATGAGTTGCCTACGTACCTCTGGGTTTTTTTTGAAAATGTTTTAAAATAGTTTTTGTAGAGGATCAGGCCCACGTAGTTCTGGGTAAAGGGAAATGAAGTGTTTTTTTTAAGAATAGAAGGGGGATGAGAAGAGTCGTAGCGCGCCGAGATTTCGGACTAGGGGTAGAATTTCTTGAGATGGTCCAGATTGACTGTACGAGCCATATTTTCCCTATCTAGGGCAGTGAGCATGGCGGCACCGTCGGATAAGATTTTCTTCACAATGTAGGGGCCGCTCCAATTGAGCTTGAATTTCCCTCTGGGGTCCCCGATGGGTTCTATTATCTCCTTGAGGGCTAAATCCCCCTCCCGGACACCGCGATTGTTGACATTTTTATTGAATAATCGCGCTATTCGGCGATGGTACCCCTGTATGTGGTAAAGAGCTTTTAATCTTCTTTCATCTAGGAGGGTTAGCTCATCAAGACGGCTTTGGCACCAGTCTTCTTCATTAACCATGCTTTCGAGCATGGCGCGTAGTGAGGGTATTTCCAGCTCCACAGGTAGGACTGCTTCCATGCCGTAGACCAGGGAGTAAGGGGTAGCCCCAGTAGAGGTTAGGATTGAGGTTCGATAGCCCCAGAGGGCGTATGAGATCCGGTCGGCCCAATCCCTATAACTTTCGGTCATCTTGCTGGTGATGGCTTTGAGGTTTTTGTTGGTGGCTTCAACTGCACCATTGGTTTGAGGTCGGTAGGGAGAAGATTTGTGTCTCTAAATCCCATACTCGTTGACTACTTCTGTGACTTCTGCTTCGAAATGCAACCCGTTATCTGATACCAGCTCGTGCGGGACCCCATATGGACAGATGATATTTTTCTTGAGGAATTTGGCCACTTTCTTGGCATTCAATATTGCGTATGACTCAGCCTCGACCCATTTGGTGAAGTAATCGATGGCAACCAGGATGGACTCATGTCCGTTTGAAGCCTTTGGTGTAACCTTCCCTATGATGTCGACACCCCAGGGGGAGAACGGCCAGGGAGAGTTCATGTTGTATAATTCTCGCGGAGGCAAATGTTGAAGATTGGAGAATTATTGGCATTTGAGGCACCTCCGGACATAGATGGTGCAATCCTGGATCATGGTGGTCCAGTAGTAGCCCTGTCGGATGATCTTCTTGGCGAGCATGTGACCATTCATGTGGGGTCCGCATTCCTCGCTGTGGATTTTCTACATTATTTTCTCAATCTCAGCCCCGGCGATGCAGTGTAGATGAGTTCCATCGAAATTCCTCTTGAGTAGAGCTTTATGACAGATGATGTACTGGGCGGCCAGTCTTCGGAGGGCCATTCGATCTTTCTTGTTGGAACCCTCGGGATACCTACCATGTTTGAGGAGGCACCAGATATCATAGTATCAGTAATTGGCTAGTTCGGGATCTTCAGTGGAGACAAGATCAATATAGTAGCAATGGGTCGGTCTGTCTTGCTTTTGAACTAGGAAGGGGGTCATTGTTATTCCTTCGGGTATGTCGACCGTGGAGGCTAAGGTGGCGAGGGCATCGGCTAGGTTATTCTTTGCTCGGGGTAGGTAATGGAAGGCAATATCTCGAAAGTGGGAGGCTAACTCTTCTAATTTGGCATAAAAGGGTTGAAGCTTTTCGTCCTTGACATTCCACTTTCTGAGCACTTGACCGATGATAAGGGCAGAATCCCCGTAGACATCAAGGTATTGAATACCTTTCTTGAGATCAACCTTGAGGCCCACTGTGCATGCCTCGTATTCCGTCATGTTGTTGGTGCAAGGGAAACCCAATTTAATGGCGATGGGAGTGTGGGAGTTATCTGGGGCAATTAGAAGTATCCCAATGCCATATCCCTTTTATTGGCAGCGCCGTCAAAGAACATTTTCCATCGAAGGCGGTCTTGAGTGGTGCATAAGATATTTTCATCTAGGAATTCGAAGATCTAGACATCTGCTTCGTCTATGGGGGAATCGGTGAGGTAGTCAGAGATGTCTCTTCCTTTAATGGTTTTCTGTGTGACGTACACAATATCGAACTCGGTTAGGAGCATCAGCCATCGGGCCATTCGACTGGATAAGGCGGGTTTCTCAAGCAGGTATTTGATGGGATTCATTCAGGATACAAGTTTGATTGGGAAGGCGAGCATGTAGTGTCGTAACTTTTGGGTGACCCAGACAAGTGCGACACATGCCTTTTCTAAAGCAGTGCAGTTGACCTCGTACCCAGCCAATTTGCGACTGGCGTAATATATGACTCTTTCTTTGCGGGAGTCCTCGAGGTATTGGGCTAGCAAAACCCCGACTGCAGTGTCGGTTATGGTTAGGTATAGGAGCAAAGTGATACCAAACTGTGGTGGAATGAGCACTGGAGGTTGGGTTAGGTATTGTTTGATTTGGTCAAAAGACTCTTGACAGGCCTCACTCCAAACCTTGGTTGAATCTTTTCGAAGGAGCTTGAAGATCGGTTCACGGATGGAGGTTAGCTAGCTGATGAACCGGCTGATATATGGTAATTTCCTAATAAACCCTCGAATTTGTTTCTCTGTTCGGGGTGGTGGAATCTCAAGTATGGCTTTCATCTTTGCAGAATCTGCTTCTATCCCCTTTTCACTGACCATGAATCCCAAGAGTTTTCCCTTTATAACGCTGAAGACACACTTCCGTGGATTAAGTCGCATCTGATACCGTCGCAGTCGTTTGAAGAACTTTCGGAGAGCAGGAACATGACCTTCTCTAGTTTTGGACTTGATAATCATATCATCCATATAAACCTCAACCTCCCTGTGGATCAGATCGTGCAGGATGGTTGTGGCAGCCCTTTGGTAGGTAGCCCCAGCATTCTTGAGACCAAAATGCATAACGGTGTAGCAAAAGGTTCCCCATGGGGTGATGAATGCGGTTTTTTCTTGGTGGTCGGGGTGCATCTTGATTTGGTTGTATTCGGCAAACCCGTCGACAAAAGACTTGAGAGCATGACTGGTTGTGTTGTCCATGATCATGTTGATATTGGGTAGTGAATAATCATCCTTCGTAGAAGCTTTGTTTAAATCTCGGTAGTCTACACACATTCGAACCTTCCCTCCTGATTTTGGCACAGGTATAATGTTGGCTAGCCATGTGGGATATTCGATCACCCAAATGAAACCCACGTTTAACTGTTTGACCACCTCTTCTTTGACCTTGAGAGACCATTCGGTGTGGCTTTTTCTCAATTTTTGTTTAACCGGCTTGTAATCTAGGAGAGTGGGGATCTCGTGTTGAGCTATTTCAGGATCAATGTCGAGCATATCATCATAGGACCAAGCGAAGACATCTACGAACTCCTTCAGCAATTCTTCGAGTTGTGTGCGCTTATGCTCGTCAAGGGTGGCCCCTATCCTAATCTCACGTAGTTGGCTATTAGAACCGAGATTAATAACAACAGTCTCTTCTTCATTAACTTGAACGCAGTTATGTTGTTTATTATTAACCTTATTTAGATCAGTTAAGAATTGTTCATTTGCAAAATCATCATCATCAAAAGTTTGATTAGAATTCAAGCAGTTAATGTAAGCCACAGCAAGATACTCAAAATCTTCATTTATTTCATTGATAGGAAAAACAGCATTGAGAACCTCATCAAAAGAGGTCTCGATTACATTTGAGCAGGGATAGACAACAGAAGAAGAAATAGGACAAACATTGGGGTCAGGGGAGATTTCACGAGGTAGAATTGGCACAGCATGCCAGTTGAGGAGAGAAGTATCAGCAACTTTAATCACACGGAATGGGTCCATTGATGTAGTGCTTGAATGAACCATGCAGAGTGCCAGCCCCAGTATCTGTAAGTAGAAGGAATCTTCGAAATAACCTTCCTCAATCTCTTTGGCATCTTTTATGAGCGGTTGTACTTGGTGTGGGAAACTTTTGGCCCATGGGTAGCTGTCTTGGAAAAAGATCTCCATTCCCGGCCTTATCTTCTTGTCTGTGTGGTCATACCAGGGTTCTAGAAAATCGCAAAATGGGAAGTCCTCGCCTTCTTTGATGAATTGTCCATTTAAGGAGTCTCCTGAGATAGTTCGGATGCGGTCTGATCTTCTCTTTGGTCGAGACTGGCGGATCATTCTGAGCTCTTGTTCTGATGGTTGATACCTCAAGCCATAAGGAGGGAAAGCTTTCTTCAGTTCGATGGGCTCAAGTATCCCCTGCTGCCTTTGCCCTAGCCCCAATCCGGGCATGAAGTGCATATTTCTGAACATTTGAATCACATTGACATTGCCATGAGGGTTATATTCTGGACAAACCCTTTCTTTAAAACCATCCTCTGCCGGGAGTAGGAGTGGCTCGACTCGAAATCCTAATAGGAGCATACCATTTGACCCGTGCTGTATCTCAAGAATTGGACTGCTGGTGCTTGTACCCCCGATATTTTTACCGTCGCCCAAAATGGTGATGACTCGCCCGTCGGTGAAGAACTTCAATTTCTGATGAAGTGAGGAAGACACACCCTTGATATTGTGGAGCCAGGGTCATCCGAGCAACAGGTTGAAATAAGCTGGGATGTCTATGACTGGAATTCAATGACAGGGTTTATAGGGCCAACCCCTATTGCAAGTTTTATAGACCCCATCACCTCACGACGGGTATTATCGTAGGCACATACAGCGACGGAGGTTGGAGCGAGGTCGCTTTCTTTCAAGCCTAAAGACTTGAAGGTTCTTAGAGGGAAAACATTCAAGGCGGATCCATTATCGACAAGGGAGAGTGGCACGACCTTTCCCATAACTTCGACGGAGATATTGAGTGCATGATTGTGATTCAACCCAATTCTGGGGATTTTTTCTTCAGAAAATGATAGCATTCGGGTAGAGGTCAAGGATCCGACCAAATTTACCATTTCTTCTGGTGTGGTAGAGGAGGGAACCATGAGTCTAGTCAGTAATTTGATTAAAGCATTTATGTGTAGCTGGGAAGACATGAAAAGACCCCATAGAGTGATGTTAACTTGAGTTTTCTTCAGTTGATTGAGGATCTTGATCTCCTCGATGGTCATCTCTGGCATAGGAAGGTTTTCAATGCGCTTCCCTTTGTCATTTGCTGGTAGTGAGCTTGGAACATGGTAATGTCTCCCTAATCTGGTCATGTGATTTACTGAAGAAGGAAAGAATATAAATCCCGTTTCCTCGTCAATCTCAGGTTGTGCTGCCACCCTATTTATTTCTTCGAGGAGTTCTTCAAATGATATCATCCCACATAAGTCGGTTACTGGGCCAGCTCTTCCTGAAGCTTATTCTTCACTCGAATCTTCGAATTCTTCCCCCCATTCGGTGGCAACAATTATGTCTTTCCATGTAAATTCGATGCAATCCACAACATTAACATCTTATTCATACAAGTTCTCCCATTCTGTGGAGATATCTGTGATTGAAGGGAACAAATGCCCTTGTAGTTTCAAAGTGTCAAATAACTCGGTGATACTGCAAATGCTGTTGGTTTGCCCGAATAATTCTTCCATAGTCTGGACAACATCATCTAGGCTGACTTCGTTCGGTTGGTACCATCCACTTGTCTGAATCTCGGGCCCATTTTCGTGCCTCCAAGAACAGTGTGCTGAACTTCTGGCAATCGATGACCATCTGTGAGGGAAATTTCAGCCCGAACTCAAGGAGTTGGTTTAACACCTCTCACAATTCCATACTTCCATTTTCAGAACGGGTACGGACAGCGATGCATGCTCTGGTAAGGAGTGACAGTGCCTGATCAGTGAGGCTAGTAGGGTGTAGGAGGAAATATGGGAAAATTTGAAGAGGTTTCGGAGAGTATATGGGTGTGATTTGAGTTGAGGGATTGAAATCTAGGTTTTCTTCTAAGAAGATGGCATTGGTGTGATTCGGAAGTGTGTGAGTAGTGTTTGTCTTAGGATTGGTTGGTGGGGCGATGGTACCCTAGTCAATGAGATCTTGGATTACGTTCTGGAGGTGAAAGCATTGGTCGGTGGTATGGTCAGCAGTTTGGTGGAAGGCGCAATGAGCATCGGTCTTGAAGTTTCTTGGGAGTAGATTTGGCAATGGACGTGGATCCAAGGGTTTGATGAGGTTTCGTCCTAACAGGGCTTGGTAAACTTTGGAGAGGGGAGCATGGAACTCAGTGTATTCCCTTCGGATGGGGGCAAGGCGACTTTCTGGTGCCCATGATGTGGTTGGTTGAGAGATATTGTTGATAGTTGAAACGGTAGCACTGGCAGTCTTGTTATACTTTCTAGGGGAAAAATGTCTAGACACCTTCTTTGGTTTAACCTCTGTTTTAACGAGGATTTCCTCGATTACCACTCCAGCCTCTTGGAGAGCTCGGAAGTGGGGATAGTATTGTCCTCCCATTGTTGCACGGACATGGGGCAAGAAGTTCTTCTTCACTATGTTGACTTGTTCTTCTTCAGATGGCCGATTAGTCATGGTAGCTTCTTGCTCTCTCCATCGAGTTATGAAGTTACTGACTGATTCTCCTGGATTCTGTTTGAGCAGCTCTAAATCACTACGGGTGACCTCAAGCTCTTCGTTGTATTTGTATTATGACATGAATTCTCGAGCTACATCCTCCCAGCTACGGATTTTGGATTCCTCAAGAGATAAAAACCATTAGAGGGAACTATCCTTCAAAGTTTGCTGAAACAATTGGGCCATCACTTCTTCAGAAGCCCCTAGTAGAGTCATGGAACGATGATAACTGCGAAGATGAACAATTGGGGGTCCACTCCCTCCGAACTTCTCGATATTTAGCATCTTGAACTTCTCGGGTAACCTCGCTTTAGGATAAGGAGACATGTGGGTGTAGTCCATGTAATTCCCAGAGATCCTGACTTGGTCAAACTTCTTGGTGAGCATATTAAGATCCTCTTTGACTTTATTTAACTCCCCCTCCTTTGGATCAACGGCCACAGGCAGGTTAGCCATAGGCTGGGAAATATTTGGCATTGGAAGTTGGGCAGGCGGTGGCCCATTAGCAGGAGGGGCACGTGGAGTGTGCTGATATTCTTCCGGAACCCAGATAGGCTTGGGTGGACCCATAGCACGAGGGAATAGGGCCTCGAGCTCTTTAGGAACAGGAACTTGGTTTCGTTGCATCTCTCGGACCTCGAATTGGAGGTTGTCAATCTTGGACACGAGCTGATCTAGGACTTTTGTCAGATCCGGCTGTATGACTGGTGCTTGATCTGTATTCTCCATGGAAGATGGATGGATTCTGGACTCGGAAAAAGTAGTAGAGGAATGGATGAAACTCCGGGGTGATTTGACTGAAGATCGAAGCCAATAGGGAGCCAGGCCAGGGGCTCGCGATCAACCTGAGAAGGCGTAGAATGAGATTTATTTTTGAAAAAAAAAGGAAGAACTATTTTTGGATTTTTGATAAAGAAGGGAGAAATGTTTTTGGATTTTTGATAAAGAAGGGATAAATATTTTTGGATTTTTTGATAAAGAAGGGAGAAATGTTTTTGGAGACGGAACTCAGCATGGTTATTATGTTTTCACTTGTATTTAATTCTCCTAAATGCAATGCCGGATAGGACCCGAGCCTGGAAAAGTGGGGGTTTTAATATATGCAAAGCTACGGTTTGGACTTGTAACCAGGCTCACGGCCAGGGTCCCGTTTTAAAAATGTGCAAAAATTGGGCGGCAGGCCGACTCGGAATTTCAGCTGAGTTTCGGGTTGAAACCGACAATCTAAAGTGTGTGTCCTAGGTTTGACACCTATATGAGAGTATGCAGTTGGTTGGGTGAATCGACATGGGTTCCCCCCTTTGGCGTGACTTCCATGATATACGTCTTACTCTTGCGGGCAATCAGTACGTGTGGACAAGCCATTTGATATACCTAAGTGTACGTGAATTGCCTCACCATATACCTCGTGTGAACGGTACATGTGAGAGAGAATTCGATATACTCGACGTACGTGAATGAGTTCCTTGCAATATAACTCCCGTCATAACTTCGGTCAAGCAGTACGATGCGGGGGAACCGTTCGATATACGTCGAAGGTACTTGGCCAATGGAAGGTGAGAGTCATATCGCTTAGGCTAACTACGACCTGCTGGACCAGCGCCCATCACAAAGTAACCCTCCAGTTACTGGGTAAAATCTGGTCAATATCAATGCTCTTTCGTGATGTCGTGTGAATCATGCATGATTCTCTTATTAGTATCTGAGGATGAGAATGCCTTTTCTTGATTATGCCAAACAGGGAGTAAAGTATGAGTACCCCCCTAAGTTACACCAAGTATGGATGGGTGATGCGTGCAACATGGGGATATACATGTGATCCTAGGTGCACGTGGTGTGAAGTGTACATGGAGAATTTTCTACAAGTGTGTGGACATAATCATAAGCATGGGATACATATGAGAAAGGGGAACATGCAGATATGGGGGGAAACATAAGCAAATATAGCATTCATGTAAAAGAGTCAAGCCCACAAAAAAACACATATTCCCCAGTGGTGTTGCCACTGTGGCCATCCCCGATCCTCACCGTGCAGGCGGGCGCGTGGAGGAAAGGATCTTTCGAGTCCCGCGCGTCCCTCTCAGGAAGACTTCGGCCGGCGTCGTTTGTGGTGTAAAAATGTAGAGAGATTCAGAGTCGCGAGTCTATTTTACTTAAAACAAACAAAAGAAAAAGGGGAAGCCACCCCGAAGGATGATATCCAAATACATATTGGTGCGTGCGAAATCAAGATGATTCGAGAAGGGTTCGGAGACTTAGTTACGAAATGGGAAGGTGTTAGGAACCCATTCCGCCCTTTCGGTCTCTCATGAATATTTGCTATTTTTCTTTTATTTCCCCCCGTGATATGTGTGCATGTGTATATATATAGAATGGAGGTAGGAATCCTCGACTTGTATCATGGGAAAGATAAAGCGAGTCGTCCGTAGGAAGATATAAGAATAGAATTAGAAAAATAAGATTTACCCGATTACCCCTACGTTGACCGTTATAATGGAACGATAACGGATATGGAGCAATACGTTATTAAGGGAAAGTATATAGAATATAAGGAAAATGGATTTAGAGAAGATAGAAAATAAGAGAAAAAGTGAGAAAAAGGACTCGAGTCTCGGGGTAAAACCCCGAGACGCCTAGGTAGCCTATAAAGGCATCAAAGTCCACGTAGTTCGCATACAAAATGAGGGGTGGGGTTTATCCCATAAATCCAAATGGGGAATCTCTTATTTGTAAGTGTGTGTGTGTGTGTGTAGAAAAAGTGTTTTGATTGTGAGAAAAGTGTGGAAAAAGTGTGAGAATCCCTACTTGGAATTTATGAGCAAACCCTCTTTTTCTTGTTTTTTGGGTTTTATGAAAATAAAAGATGTACAATAATACTAAATAAAAAGTATATTAGGATGTGTGAGATGAGATGATAAAATTGCTAAATAAGAAAACAAGTTATTGGGAATTTAAGAGAATTTAAGAGAGAGTTTGAGAAAGTTGGACCTTCTTGAAGATCTTGAACTTGATCTTGAATGTTGGAGATCAGACCTTGCACTTGGATGATGATGGAGAGTGGATAATTCACCAAATTTGATGAAAAGGATGATGAAAAGTGAAAGTAAAAAAGGGATTTGGAAGTTGAAATCACGCTGCCTTCGAGAGAGGTTTCTGGGATTCGTTCAGAGAGATTTTTATCAGATCTGGGCTCCCTTTGCAAATGAGGTGAAGGCCTCCTTTTATAGGCCCAGGTGAGTTTCGATCGGCATAGACTTGTTCCTGCCTATCGGCAGGTGCCGATAGGCAGGGTCTGGAACCTGCCATTTGGCAGTGCGCTTCAGGCTTTTTTAGAAAATTGGCCGCCGAGGGAAAACCGTTGGTCAAAATTGCGCCCGGGTTATACCATTGTAAAGGTAATTCAGAGACCTTTGAAACTAATTTGGACCGCTCCCGAGTTCAGGAGTCGACTTTGGGTCAAATATGGCTCAGAAGCATTTGTCGATCCATTAGATGGGGAATTGCTCGGACGCAAACGGATCGTTCGTTCGCATGGTAAGTTCGAATCGCGCACGGGGTGGACCATTGGAAAGGTTAGGAGATGTATTTTGACATTCCAAAGAGTTAGACCCGATTTGGGGAGTTGACTTTGGTCAATCGGGCCCGAGAAGCGTTCGATGACCTCCCGGAGTCAAACGGATCGTTCGTTCGCATGGAAAGTCAAAATTGCACACGGGATGGACCGTTGGAAAGGATATTCAGTGCTCTTCAAAGATTCATTCATCCTCGGTCGAGATGAAGAGTTGACATAGGTCAAACATATCCCGGGAGCGCCCTGTGGCCTCTAGGTCAAGTTTCGGATGCAAACGGATCGTTCGTCCGCATGGTAAGTCGGAACCACGCACGGGGCAATCCGTTGGAAATGGTATTCAGTACCCTTTGAAGATTCATTCAGCCTCAGTTGAGCTAAAGATTTAACATAGGTCAAACAGAGCCGTGGAGCTCCCGGTGGTCTCTGGGTTAAGTTTCGAACGCAAACGGATCGTTCGTTCGCATGGTAAGTCAGAATCGCGCACGGGGCAGTCTGTTAGAAAGGGTATTCAGTGTCCTTTGAAGATTCATTCAGCCTCGGTCGAGCTAAAGAGTTTAACTTTAGGGTCAAACTGAGCCGAGGAGTTTACGATGGTTTCTAGGTCAGTACTCGGGACATGACCTAGGTTTGTAGTGATGGAGGGAGGTACTAGGGACCTAAGGAGAGTTAGGGGGTAACAAAATGGGGTGTATACAGCCGCAACTTTTGGGTGACCCAGACAAGTGCGACATATGCCTTTTCCAAAGCAGTGTAGTTGACCTCATACCCAGCCAATTTACAACTGGCGTAATAGATGGCTCTTTCTTTACTGGAGTCTTCAAGGTATTGGGCTAGCAAAGCCCTAACTGCAGTGTCAGTTATGGTTAGGTATAGGAGCAAAGGGAGACCAGACTGTGGTGGCATGCGCACTAGCGGTTGGGTCAGATATTATTTGATTCGGTCAAAAGCTTCTTGGCAGGCCTCATTTCAAACCATGGTTGAATCCTTTCGGAGGAGCTTAAAGATCAGTTCACAGATAGAGGTTAGCTCGCTGATAATCATATCATCCACATAAACGTCGACTTCTTTGTGAATCAGATCGTGCAGGATGGTTGTGGCAACCCTTTGGTAGGTAGTACCAGCATTCTTGAGACCAAATGGCATAATGGTGTAGCAAAAGGTTCCCTATGGGGTGATGAATGCAGTTTTTTCTTGGTGGTCGGGGTGCATCTTAATTTGGTTGTATCCAACAAACCTGTCGATGAATGACTTGAGAGCATGATTGGCTGTGTTATCCATGATCATGTCGATATTAGGTAGCGGATAATCATCCTTCGTAGAAGCTTTGTTTAAATCTTGATAGTATACACACATTCGAACCTTCCCCCTGATATCGGCACAGGTACTATGTTGGCTATCCATGTGGGATATTCGATCACCCAAATGAAGCCAACATTCAACTGTTTGACCACCACTTCTTTGACCTTAAGCGACCATTTGGTGCGGAGTTTTCTCAATTTTTGTTTAACCGGCTTGTAATCTGGGAGAGTGGGGATCTCGTGTTGAGCTATTTCAGGATCAATGTCGGGCATATCATCATAGGACCAAGCGAAGACATCTACGAACTCCTTCAGCAATTTTTCGAGTTGTGTGCCCTCATGCTCGTCAAGGGTGTCCCCTATCCTAATCTCGCACAGTTGGCTACTAGAACCGAGATTAATAACAACAGTCTCTTCTTCATTAACTTGAACGCGGTTATGTTGTTTATTATTAACCTTAATTAGATCAGTTAAGAATTGTTCATTTGCAAAATCATCATCATCAAAAGTTTGATTAGAATTCAAGCAGTTAATGTAAGGCACCGCAAGATACTCAAAATCTTCATTTATTTCATTGATAGGAAAAACAGCATTGAGAACCTCATCAAAAGAGGTCTCGATTACATTTGAGCAAGGATAGACAACAGAAGAAGAAATAGGATAAACATTGGGGTCAGGGGAGATTTCACGAGGTAGAACTGGCGCAGCATGCCAGTTGAGGAGAGAAGTATCAGCAACTTTAAGCACACGGAATGGGTCCATTGATGTAGTTTTTGAATGAACCATGCAGAGTGCCAGCGCTAGTATCTGTAAGTAGAAGGAATCTTCGAAATCACCTTCCTCAATCTCTTCAAAATCTTTTATGAGCGGTTGTACTTAGTGTGGGAAACTTTTGGCCCATGGGTAGCTGTCTTGGAAAAAGATCTCCATTCCCGGCCTTATCTTCTTGTCTGTGTGGTCATACCAGGGTTCTGGAAAACCGCAAAAGGGGAAGTCCTCGCCTTTTTTGATGAATTGTCCATTTAAGGAGTCTCGTGAGATAGTTCGGATGCAGTCTGATCTTCTCTTTGGTCGAGACTGGCGGATCATTCTGAGCTCTCGTTCTGATGGTTGATACCTCAAGCCACAAGGAGGTAAAGCTTTCTTCAGTTCAATGGGCTCAATTACCCCCTGTTGCCTTTGCCCTAGCCCCAATCCGGGCATGAAGTGCATGTTTCTGAACATTTGAATCACATTGACATTGCCATGAGGGTTATATTCTGGACAAACCCCTTCTTTAAAACCAACCTCTGTCGGGAGTAGGAGTGGCTCGACTCAGAATCCTGATAGGAGCATACCATTTGACCCGTGTTGTATCTCAAGAATTGGACTGCTGGTGCTTGCACCCTCGACATTTTTGCCGTCGCCCAAAATGGTGATGACTCGCCCGTCGACGAAGAACTTCAATTTCTAATGGAGTGAGGAAGACACACCCTTGATATTGTGGAGCTAGGTTCGTCCGAGCAACAGGTTGAAATAAGCTGAGATGTCTATGACTTGGAATTCAACGACATGATTTATAGGGTCAACCCCTATTGCAAGTTTTATAGACCCCATCACCTCACGATGGGTATTATCGTAGGCACGTACAACGGCGGAGGTTGGAGCGAGGTCGCTTTCTTTCAGGCCTAAACACTTGAAGGTTCTTAGAGGGAAAACATTCAAGGCGGATCCATAATCGACAAGGGAGAGTGGCACGGCCTTCTCCATAACTTTGACGGGGATATTGTGTGCATGATTGTGATTTGGTCCAATTCTGGGGATTTATTCTTCAGAAAATGATAGCATTCGGGTAGAGGTCAAGGATCCGACCAGATTTATCGCTTCTTCTGGTGAGGTAGAGGGAGGAACTGTGGGTCCAGTTAGCAACTTGATTAAAGCATTTTTGTGTAGCTGGGAAGACATGAAAAGTCCTGATAGAGTGATGTTAGATTGAGTTTTCTTCAATTGATCGAGGATCTTGCTCTCCTCGATGGTCATCTATGGCATATGAAGGTTTTCAACGCGCTTCCCTTTGTCATTTGCTGGTAGTGATCTTGGAACCTGGTAATGTCTCCCTGATCTGATCATGTGATTTACTGAAGAAGGAAAGAATATGAATCCCATTTCCTCGTCAATCTCAGGTTGTTCTGCAACCCTATTTATTTCTCCGAGGAGTTCTTTAAATGATATCATCCCACATATGTCGGTTACTCTTCCTGAAGCTTATTCTTCACTCGAATCTTTGAATTCTTCCCCCCATCCGATGGCAACAATTCTTTCTTTCCATGTAAATTCGATGTATTCCACAACTTCAAGGACTTTTTCATATAGGTCCTCCCATTCTGTGGGGATATGTGTGATCGAAGGTACTAAGTGCCCTTGTAGATTCAAAGTGTCAAGTAACCCGGTGATAGTACAGATGTTGTTGGTTTTCCCGAATAATTCTTCCATAGTCAGGACAACATCATCTAGACTGACTTCGTCGGTTGGTACCACCCACCTGTCTGAATCTCGGGCCCACTTTCGTGCTTCCAAAAATAGTGTGCTGAACCTTTGGCAATCGATGACCATCTGTGAGGGAAATTTCAGCCCGAAGTTTGGGAGTTGGTTTAACACCTCTAACAATTCCATATTTCCATTTTCAGAACGGGTACGGACAGCGATGCATGCTCTGGTAAGGAGTGACAGTGCCTGATCAGCGAGGCTAGTAGGGTGTAAGAGGAAATATGGGCAAATTTGAAGAGGTTTAAGAGAGTATATGGGTGTGATTTGAGTTGAGGGATCAAAATCTGGGTTTTCTTCTAAGAAGATGGCATTGGTGTGATTCGAAAGTGTGAGAGTAATGTTTGGCTTAGGATTGGCTGGTGGGGCGATGGTATCCCGGTCAATGAGATCTTGGATTACGTTCTGGAGGTGAAAGCATTGATCGGTGGTATGGTCGACAGTTTGGTGGAAGGCGCAATGAGCATCGGTCTTGAAGTTTCTTGGGAGTGGATTTGGCAATGGACGTGGATCCAAGGGTAACAGTTCTTGGTAAACTTTGGAGAGGGGAGCATGGAGCTCAGTGTATTCCCTTCGTATGGGGGCAAGGCGGCTTTCTGGTGCCCATGATGTGGTTGGTTGAGAGATATTGTTGATGGTTGAGACTGTAGCACTAGAAGGCTTGTCATACTTTCTAGGGGTGAACTGTCCGGACACCTTCTTCGGTTCGACCTCTGTTTTAATAAGGCTTTCCTAGATTTCTACTCCAGACTCTCTGAGAGCTCGGAAGTGGGTATAGTATTATCCTCCCATCGTCGCTCGGACATGTGGCAAGAAGTTCTTCTTCACTATGTTGACCTGTTCTTCCTCTGATGGTCGATTGGTCATGGTAGTTGCATGCTCCCTCCACTGGGTTATGAAGTTACTGACTGATTCTCATGGATTCTGGTTGAGTAGATCTAAATCACGATGGGTTACCTCAAGCTCTTCGTTGTATTTATATTGCGACATGAATTGTCAGGCTACATCCTCCCAGCTACCGATTCTGGATTCCTTAAGAGACAAAAACCATCGGAGGGCACTATCCTTCAAAGTTTGCTGAAATAATTGGGCCATAACTTCTTTAAAAGCCCCTAGTAGAGTCATGGAACGATGATAACTGCGAAGATGAACAATCGGGGGTCCACTCTCTCCTAACTTCTCGATATTTAGTATCTTAAACTTCTCGGGTAACCTCGCTTTAGGTTAAAGCGACATGTGGGTGTAGTCCATGTAATTCCTAGAGATTTTGACTTGGTCAAACTACTTGGTGAGCATCTTGAGATCCTCTTTGACTTTATTTAACTCCTCCTCTTTTGGATTAGCAACCATAGGCAGGTTAGCCAATGGTTGGGCAATGGTTGGCATCGGAAGATGGGCAGGCAGTGGCCCATTGACAGGAGGGGCAGGCGGAGCATGCTGATATTCTTCGGGAACCCAGATAGGCTCGGGTGGACCCATAGCACGAGGGAATAGAGCCTAGGGCTCTTGAGGAATCGAAACCTGGTTTTGTTGCATCTCTCGGACCTCGGTTTGGAGGTTGTCAATCTTGGACACGAGCTGAGCTAGGACTGTCGTCAGATTCGGCTGTATGACTGGTGCTTGATCTGTATTCTCCATAGAAAATGAATGGATTTCGGACTCGAAAGAAGTAGTAGAGGAACGGACGAAATTCTGGGGTGATTTGACTGAAGATCGAAGCCAATAGGGAGCCAGGCCAAGGGCTTGCAATCGACCTGAGATGGCATAGGATGAGATTTATTTTTGAGAAAAAGGGAAGAAACTATTTTTGGATTTTTGATAAAGAAAGGAGAAATGTTTTTGAATTTTTGATAAAGAAGGGAGAAATGTTTTTGGAGACGGAACTCATCGTGATTATTATGATTCTTATGTTCTCACTTGTATTTAATTCTTCTAAATGCAATGACGGACGGGACCCGAGCCTGGAAAAGTGAGGTTTTTAATATATGCAAAGCTACGATTTGGACTTGTAACAAGGCTCGTGGGAAGGGTCCCGTTTTAAAAAATACGCAAAAATTAGGTGGTAGGACGACCCAGAATTTCGATAGAGTTTTGGGTTGAAACCGATAATCTAAAGTGCGTGTCCTAGGTTTGACACCTATATGCGGGTATGCAGTTGGTTGGGTGAATTGGAATGGATTCTCCCCTTTGGCGTGACTTCCACGATATAAGTCTTGCTCTTGCGGGAAATCGGTACGTGTGGACAAGCCATTTGATATACCTGAGTGTACGTGAATTACTTCACTATATACCTCGTGGGGACGGTACGTGTGAGAGAAAATTCGATATACTCGGCGTACGAGAACGAATTCCCTGTGATATACCTCCCGTTATGACTTCGGTCAAGCGGTACGATGCGGAGGAATCGTTCGATATACATCGAAGGTACTTAGCCAATGGAAGGTGAGAGTCATATTGCTTAGGCTAACTGCGACCTGCCGGACCAGTTCCCATCACGAAGTGACCCTCCACTTAATGGTTAAAATTTGGTCAATAACAATGCTCTTTGGTGATGTCGTGTGAATCATGCATGATTCTCTTTTTAGTATCTTATGATGAGAATGCCTTTCTTGATTATGCCAAATAGGGAGCAAAGTACAAGTACTAAAGGTACACCAAGTATGGATGGGTGATGCGTGCAACATGCCGATATATGTGATCCTAGGTGCACGTGGTGCGAAGTGTACATGGAGAATTTTCTACAAGTGTGTGAACATAAGTATAAGCATGGGATACACATGGAAAAAAGGGGGAACATGCAGATATAGGGGGGATATAAACAAATATTGCATCCATGAAAATAGAGTCAAGCCCTCAAAATATATAAAATATCCCCAACGGAGTCGCCACTGTGGCCATCCCCGATCCTCGCCTGCGCGGGCGGGCACGCGAAGGGAAAGGAACCTTCGAGTCCCGCACATCGCTCTCGGGAGCGCTTCGACCGGCGTCATTTGAGATGAGGTGTAAAAATGTAGAGAGATTCAGAGTCGCCAGTCTATTTTACATAAAACAGACAAAAGAAGAAGGGGAAGTCATCCCAAAGGATGGCATCCAAAGACATACTGGTGCATGCGAAACCAAAATAATTTGAGAAAGGTTCAGAGGCTAAGTTACGAAATGGGAAGGTGTTAGGCACCCATTCCTCCCTTTCGGTCTCTCATGGATATTTGCTATTTTCCTTTATATTTCACCCATGATATGTGTGCATGTGTATATATATGGTGGAGATAGGAATCCTCGACTTGTATCATGAAAGAGATAAAGTGAGTCATCCGTAGGAAGGTATAAAAACAATATTATAAAATAAGATTTACGCGATTATCCCTACGTTGATCGTTATAATGGAACGATAACGCATGTGGAGTAATATTCCACTAAGGTAAATTATATAGAATATAAGAAGATTAGATTTAGAGAAAATAGGAAAATAAGAGAAAAAGTGAGAAAATGACTCGAGTCTCGGGTTTTACCCCAAGACGTCTATGTAGCCTATAAAGACATCAAAGTCCACGTAGTTCGCATACAAAACGAGGGGTGGGGTTTATCCCATAAATCCAAATGGGGGATCTCTTATTTGTGAGTGTGTGCGCGTGTAGAAAAAGTGTTTTAGTGGAGAGAAAAGTATGAGAAAAGTGTGAGAATCCCTATTTGGAATTTGTGAGCAAACCCTCTTTTTCTTATTTTTTTGGGTTTTTATTTATATGAAAATAAGAGATGTGCAATAATACTAAATAAAAAGTATATTAGGATGTGCAAGATGAGATAATAAAAGTTCTAAGTAAGAAAACAAGTTATTGAGAATTTAAGAGGATTTAAGAGAGATTTTGAGAAAGTTGGACCTTCTTGAAGATCTTGAGCTTGATCTTGAATGCTGGAGAGCAGCCCTTGCACTTGGATGATGATAGAGAGTGGCTAATTCACCAAGTTTGATGAAAAGGATGATGAAAAGTGGAAGTAAAAAAGGGATCTGGAGGTTTAAATCACGCTGCCTTTGAGAGAGGTTTCTGGGATTCGTTGAGAGTGAATTTTATCAGATCTGGGTTCCCCATGTAAATGAGGTGAAGGCCTCCTTTTATAGGCCCAGGTCACTGCCTATCGACATAGATATGGTCCTGCCTATCGTCACCTGTCGACAGGCAGGGTTTGGAACCTGCCGTTTGGCAGTGTGTTTCAGGCCTTTTAAAGAAATCGGTTGTCGAAGGCAAACCATTGGTCAGAATCGTGCACAGGGCAGACCATTGGAAAGGTAATTCAGAGACCTTTGAAAGTCCTTTGGACCGTTCCCGAGTTCAGTAGTTGACTTTGGGTCAAATATGGCTCGGAAGCGTTTATCGGTCCATTGGACGGGGAATCGTTCGGACGCAAACGGATCGTTCGTCCGCATGGTAAGTCCAAAATGCGTACGGGGCGGACGGTTGGATAGTTTATTCAGTGCCCTTCAAATATTCATTCAGTCTCAATTGAGATAAAGAGTTTGACTTTTTGGTCAAACTGAGTCGGGGAGTGCCCGATGGCTTCTAGGTCAGTACTCGGGACATGACCTGGGTTTGTAGTGATGAAGGGGAGGTACTAGGTAACTAAGGAGAGTTGGGGGTAACGGAATGGGGTGTCTACAGCCATGTCCACTGATTATTAGCTGAATTATATGATTCAATTTTGCCGTACCATGAAGAACCATCTCCACCACAAAATACATAAAGCTCACTACCCAAATTCGCAATAGAGCCATAAAAACGAACAGAGTTCATTGGCTTAAGATATTATGAATTAAAGCACAAGAGCATTGCCAAGTCATTAAGGAAACATTTTTAGATAGATTGAGCAATAGTTTAGTCTATACTTAGAATGAAATGGGCATGGCAAGATTTTTGTAAGCAGTCATTGGGAATCGAAAGGATGAGTACTTTTATTATTATAGATGATAGGTCAATATACATTGCTGTTGTATTTAATTTGAAAAAAATACAGATACTGTTTACATATATTAAGTTGTCCTTTATAATTTTTTTATTTTTTTTTGTTACATACACTAATCTACATTTTAATATTATATTACATACACTAGCTGGATGGCATTTGAAATGTTGGATGTCGATCTAATTACACTCAACCCACCAAGGATTGAAAGTAACAATACTAATTTTAAAATAAATAATTAATAAATAAATAAAAATAAAAAAAATAATTTATACATATCAACATTAACTGTCATTAATTTGCAATGGCAAAAGAATATAAATCAAGGATTGAGGAAATAAAAGGACATTTGGGATGTTGAAGACGTTTTCTCATCTGAATAATCATTACGATATAATTATTTCATTTTTTATGCGACTAAAATTATATGCATTAATTAATTTTTATATATTTTTTTATATACACGTATGAAACAATAGAACTAGAGTTTAATGAGGTTCATTTATTATTAAATTATAATATATATATTTTTTAAATATTAACTCTACAAAAAATCTTTTCTTTTCCATTCCAACTATCTATATTTTACGTTTCTCTTTCCCTTCGTATTCCCTTCCATCCTATCCCTTCATTTCCCCCCAAAATTAAATTTTTCTTTCTATTAAAATTCTCCATAACTCCTCCAATATTTTCATATCTCCACCATTATTTACTCTTCCATCGTTTCATCTCTTTGTTACTGTTCTTGTATTTTTTATGTATATAAATAGTTGTTGCATCTACTGGCTCCACACATTCATTTCTTATGTTCAAAACACAGTAGATCAATCCGAGTAGAGCACGTTAGAAGGCTGGGTGGTAAAGTGGCCCCCAAACTGGATGACTTCATCTGATATGTCTTTGTTAGATCTGTTGTTGTGATATCTCAAGCCGGCATGTATTGATTGGTGTTTTCCTTGGATTTGCGATTTGTCGGGTTTAACTCTTGACCGTAGTGTTTTTTATCGTTTATTTGTTTTGTTATAGATATGTTTGCTGATTTTGTGTATGGAAGTTGGTTTTAATTTTTGGGTAGCCGATTTGGTATTTTCAAACACTTTGATACTTCTAGAACATAAAAAGTTAAAGAAATTAATATAAAAAGTTGAAGCAAGCCTCATGATGGCGAATAAAACACGAACATGGTGTTGAGTGATTTAAATAATGAAACATGGACTAGAGTTTCAATATTTAGACACCGTATCTATTTGGAAAATGCTATTAATAATTTTTTCCCCTAATTTTTGGACTATCAAATTTCTTTCCCTTATTTTCTCTCTTACCACCTCCTTTTTTAACACACTGATAATTTATAGTTTTTGTTGTTCTTTTATATAGCCCGGTATTTTGTGTATAAAAATGCAGTGTAAAAAAATAGTTTGATCACAATTTTAGACACTGTTACCTTAAAATTCAGTTTGCCATTCTAATTAATGAACTATTTTTGTTAATATGTGTATTAAATGTGTATTGACAATATCTAACCTAATTATATTTTTTGTTATTCAGGTTCTACAACAAATGAGAGAGAATAAATTTTTTGCCATTTTCACTCTATGGCCTACTTAGAGAGTAAGAACAATGTTAATCTCAAAAGTCTAATCATTTATTGGAAAAAAATCATGAAACTTCAGTTTGTTATGGTGATGGATTCCAAATTTTATAATTGTGTCGTTTTCTTCTAAGCAATCCAATTTTAGTTGGTACCAATTTGGTTGATGTATTCAATATATTTTTATGTTCATTTTCTTTGTATTATCTTAGCAAATACAAGTTTTTTGGGTTCTTATTTAATTTTGTCAAGTTTATATCACATTAACCCCTATTGATGGTGAAAATTGACAGAAAGTATTTAATTTTTTCAACTCCTCTTTTAGAGGTTATGTAGAAATTTCTCATACATTTGTTATTGTATTCTTATTGTGTTCTTAATTTAAAATGTCATTTACTACTAAATAACATTGCACGTGTTGTACGGATTACATATATGGACTTTTATAGTTTAAAGTTTATAATTTACCAACCCCAGCAAATATCTTATTAGGTAATGTTATTTTTACAGTTAATTCTTTATTTGAATATTATAATTTTTTTTGTTATTTTTTTAACAAATATTATAGTACGTTTGCGCATGGCGCATCGCGTGAGTTACATGCTAGTGTTTATTATACTGGCAGGGCCAAAACACTTACTACATAATATATAATGATTTGTGAGTGAAATAAAATAGTATCATCTCATCTCCAAGTTTAGTTTTTGTTATATTTAAATATCAGGTACAAAAGTTTGGAAAGGAGATTCTTGGAGGGATGGGATAATTTCTTTATATTTGTTAACCACATCAAGATGATGACACCTCACGTCCAAGTCCCTTTGGATCAGCAATTGCATATTTGAAAAAGTATGTCCAAGATAATGAGGAAGACTTCAAAAGCTTGGAGGCTTGGCATGAACACTGCAAAAAAGAGTGCCCTTTTGCAGACGACATCACCGGCTCTTCAAGCGATGGCGACAACCGCATTGGCCGCTCAGGTACGGGCGATAAGTGTATGTGAAACTTTAAATAAAAATAGCGAACAAAATATATTTCACCGCAGTGGAACATATATTATAACCCTTAATGATATAGTTTTTGGTTATTTGATATTGGGTACCCATTAATTTTTTGATATTGATTTTGGCCCCAACATTTGCATTTCTTGGGATTTGACCTTCAAAATGACTTTTAGAGAATGAAAAAGTGTCGCCAAAAAATTAATGAACTATTTTTTGTGACTTTTTTTCGTCCCTAAAAGTCATTTGGGGGGTCAAATCCCAAGAAGTGCAAATCTTGCTGCCCAAAGTCAATATCAAAGAATGAATAAGGGACAACCCCCAAATAACCCATTATTTTCCCCATTTTACTTTGGGGTTTTGTGGGCATAAAGTGTGTGTGGGTGGTAATGGTGGTGTGTGTGTGGGGTGGGGTGAATTATAAGGCAGTGTTATGTTTGTGTGTGATTTTATTTTATATACTCACCATTTTACTTTTGGGCCTTTAGGTATGAGTGACAAATGCACGGTCCCTTTATGCGATAGTAAGCACCAATGCAAGAGTAAGGGAAAGGGCAGGGCTTGATTGTTGTTTGGTCTAATACATAAGTATTTCATTCGTAGATTTTTCTTAGGAACATATAATCGACTCGTAGTGGTAGGTGCACTATTCTTTTTTTCTACTTTACCGTACGAACATATTGTGCATATTTTGTTGACATTGTCAAAGAAAGTTTAAAATTGTGTTTTATGCCCATAGTAAGTAAATAACCCTCAAAGTATATAGTTTGTTCCCTTAATATATAAATAAACAAGGGTGAAAGAAGAAATGAACTACATTATTATTTCATTAATTACATACATATAGCACACCCATTAGTTCTGCCATATCATAAAAGGGACGAAGATTAGGCAAACAAGAAGCAATTGTCCAAAAAATGTGTGTAGGGTAGATGTTGATGTTAATATGCGAACAAACTATATTTCACCGTGGTGGAAAATATTTTATATCCCTTTTTGAGTTATTTTTTGGATATTTGATATCTGGTACCCATTAATTTTTTGATATTGATTTTGTCCCCAACATTTGCATTTCTTGGGGGTTGACCTCCAAAATGACTTTTAGAGACTGAAAAAGTAACGAAAAAAATTTTACCACTACTTTTTTCGTCACTTTTTCTGGCTCTAAAATTCATTTGGGAGGTCACATCCTAAGAAGCTCAAATCATGCGGGCGAGTACCCGAATAACCTATTATTTTCCCCCTTTTACCTCGAATTTTTTTGGGTATCATAAAATGCGTGTGTGTTGGTGTTGGTGGTGTGTGGGTGGGGGTCAATTATGAAGTACCTTATATTATATACTCACCATTTTACTTTTGGACTTTTAGGTACGTGTGACAAGTGTATGGTCCCTTTGCGTAGGAGCAAGCGCCAATGCAAGGGAAAGGACAAGGCTTGATCGTGTCTAGTCTAATATACAAGTATTTCATTTTGCAGTTTTTTCTTATGAACATATAATCGGCATGTAGTATTGGGTGTACAATTTTTTCTAATTTAGCATATGAATATATTGTGCATATTTTGTTGCCATGGTAAAAAAAAGTTTAAAATGGTGTTTTACACCCATATATAGTAACTGAAAATAATCCTCAAATGCTATATTTTATTCACTTGATAAATAAACAAGGGTGAAGGAAGAAATATACTACATTATTATTTCATTACATAAAGGACTGGGCAAATAAGAAACAAATGTGCAGAAAATGTGTGTGGGGTAGATATTGATTTATAATATCGATATGTGGTAGAAGTCAACAGGATAAAATTATAAACGAACTTAGTCGTGAAATAGTAGAAATTGATAACTATATAGTAGATAAATTGAAAGAAAATTGTCTTAGATGGTTTAGACATGTCAAACATAGATCAATCCGTGCCCTCCCTCCCCCTCCCCCGAGGTAAGGAAGAGTGGTATAGTTGATATTGGAAAAAGTTATTTGTACCTACCAATTGTACCAAAAATTTACCAAAAGTTCTTTAGATGCGTTGTACCATAATATGGGCCTCATCATGGCACAATTTTTAGGATTTAAACATGTAGTTGGGATTTAGTAGTTGCACACTTCTTGATATGATTGTAAATATGAATTTGTCAATCATCAGTGTTGGCTTCTATCAATTATGTTTTTATCTGAGCCAGAAAGTTCTAATTTGGTAAATTGATCACTATCTTTCACTTAACCCACTATTCCAGCGTTGTATAGACCTGGCTGTCCTACGTTTTGACCCCAAATCCCGCATTAGAGATGTGATGTTGGTGATATGAGTAGAAGTTGCATCCAATAATTAGAGAAAATCCTAATTTTCGTGAGAGAAATTTATGTCTTTTTTTTAGAGAATATTATTTTTGTACTTTTAAATTTATCTAATAATGTTTATATTGACTACATGTGAGAGGCCCTCTGCCCGAGTTGTCTCTTTTGCAGTCTAATTATTTATGTAGTATTGTCGACAAAATCTCTGACGTGTCTTATTATGAGAAATCTTAGAATGTGTTGATAGCATGATATGCATTTCAAGTGTGAAATATGGATGTCAATGATTGTATATTCTGTGACTGTTTTCTAGAGAAGAGTAGGCGTAAATATATTTATTGGTATGTTAGTATTAAAAGCAGGTCAGCTCATAAAGACTTTTTCCTCTTCCCTGGAGGAGTTAAAACAAAATTATGTGGATATTAATGTGAGTCAGATTATATGTGCGAGTCATTAGGGTTTTGAGAATCTTTTGTTAAGTTATATGTTCTGTTTATGTTGGATTGTTTTTTCCCGAATTAGTCTTCTGTATGCCAATTTTTTTTCAATTGGTTTCATTACTTATTTTATTATAAAGCTGCGAACTCCATATCTCACACCCACACCCACGGGCCTTCTTTTATGCACCCAGTAATTTGATGCCACTATGCCATTATGCATGGATGAGTTTGCATGAGTAACATAGGAGCAATTGGAGGAGTGGGTTACTCTGTAGAGGGTCTCTCCGCCCTCAGATTGATGCTTTGTGGTGAAGATTTTCTTTTGGACTAATAATTTTAGGATGCGTATGAGACAATTGATATCTGGGGATTGAGAGTCAATAGCCGAGGCAATTTGAGATATGGTAATAGGGTGTCCGTATGGGTTTATGATATCGGTTATATGCAGTTCCGCAACATGTCATTGAGTTAGCAAAGTTGAACGTCTACTGCCATATCTCTACTTGCCCTTGTGACATTCCATTGATTTAGAAATTGTCATAGCTGAATATAATGTTGCTTTAATGCAAAGCAAATTTGTAATTTCTATAGAGAAGTGCTGACTAACATTCGAATAGTGGAGAATCATGATTCATAGGCCAAAAAATTAACTGTTCTTCCCCATTGGTGAGAAAGAAAAATCAATGATGACACAAAGTCATTAGTGAGAAACAATAATATAGCCTGATGCTTTTAGTTCTTAAAGAAATATGATAAATTGGTCAGGAGAACAAAATTAATGAATAAAGTTAAAAAAAATGCTCAAAGGTGAGATGAACTCTTAATTCTAAAAGAAATATAATAAATTGATCAGAAGAGAAAAATTAACGAGTAAAGTTCAAAAAGTTCTCGATGGTGGGTTGGACTGTTATTAAGTTGTACACATATCTAGCTATATTTATAATGAAAACTCGGAGAACTTAAAAAAAATAATATACAAAGTTAATTTTCAAATAAAACTATGGATAAAGTTGGCACTAGAAGTTAGAATAAACAATGTTGAGTTTGGTTAATTCCATGTCATAGCACATTCATGTCATGTCATCTTCACTATTGTCTTTCTTATGCCCAAGGATCCCTATTGGGAAATCATCACGTTTAGAGAGGGATGGGATGGGACTTAGAAAGGATCGCTCTTGTAGTGAGAGGATTTCTAAAAAAGAGAAATGATAATGAAGAGGGAAAGAGATGGGTAGGACTGGAAGATAAGTTTCAAGAGTATTCAAAATAGAAAACGAAAGTTTTTTTTTCGGTACAGCAGATAAGAGACTTGAAAGGTTGAGGGAGTTAAAAGGCCGAACAAATGTAGGGGAGATTTAACCAAGCCTCTTGGCCCAGTGGTATAAGGCTGCCACTGAGACAGTCTTGGGTGTGGATTGAGTTTAGTCCCCAGTTCGATACCCGGTACTGTCAAAATAATGCTTGGCCAGCGAAAGCCACAAACTGCAAATGGGGATTAGTCGAGGTGCGCATAAGCTGGCCCGGACACCTCATGATATGCTACCAAAAAAAATGTAGAGGAGATTTGAGGACACATGGGAAGTGGAATTGCATTAGAGAGAGGGGCAGGTGATTTGAGTGAGATCTAATGTATAACCGGATTTATGCCTAAATTAAGCAAATGATTTATTGGCATATAAACGGAGGACATCATTTTTTATATATACAAAATCATTGGCTAAATAAGTTAAACCCAATAAATCGTAAATCGCAAGAGACGATTTCCCTCGTCGACATGCGCAGCTCAACCGCAATAATAAGCTGCCATACCTCACAGCTTAGGTTATCAGATCCATCGCATACAACCACCACCACCGAAGGTCCAACTCACCTTCGGATTGCGAACCCAACAGTGGCCTTCTCTGGCACACTGCCCAAATTCTCCACCATTCGACACCCTACCTAATAGCTTCTTCACCACATCTTGGCAATACCCAAAATTACTACAAGCTCTATCGTTGAACGATGGCTAATCCCATATTTTAGTAACATCATCACACATCTAAATACCACATATCTTTACGTAACATCATATTCAACCAGTGCCCCAACAAAAACATCTACGTTCTTTCACAAAAGAAAATAAGGGAAATGAAAGTTACTTGGATTTGGCAGGGAAGAAGGAACTTATTGGTTATTCCATGTGGAGAATAGTGCCTAGGGATTTGTGCCACAATTTATGAGGCCTAATTTAAATTAGGGTTTAATAAAAATTAATTATATGGCAGTTTTAAATAAATAAAATATTAATAAACACTTTTATAATTGTTCCCTTAAAAACACAGCGAATTAAAAGAAGCTTTAAAATTGTGAAAGCATTAGGGAGCATTTGACTACAATTGAGTCCATGGGAGAAACCGATTGAGGCCAATAAAATTGGCCTTTGTAGCTTGAAACCGTCAAACCATATGACGGTTTCAAAAGGGGAGAGAAAATCGTTAGCGCAAGTGACGATTTTTCTTTGGTACCTCAAAACCACACGCAAAAGTTGTGGGCATCGACTGAAAACGTCATTTGAGCTGAACGTTTCATTGTGAACACGAGAGCCTACCTCAATAACCTCTCCTCCTCATCTCCTACACCATGGCCTTTTCTCCTCGCCTATTGCAGTGCATCATTTCTTCTGCATTTCGTCATTTGGTTCTCTTCTTCTCCTCATAAGCTTCAACTTCTTAATCAATTATATAATAAGAAGTTATATGTCTATTTAAGATTGGTACAAATACTTGTATTTAAGCTTTTGTAAAGATATGTAAATTTTCAATAATAAATTGTGTATGTCAGTAGAAATTTGGTGTGACATATATACTACCGTGTTGTAATTTTTTTTGAATATGTGTAGTACATCCCTAATAGTAATATGTAGAATTTTATTTAATATGCAAATAATACATGGATTCTTTTATAGTTATTGTAGTGCCTATGTAGTTTGAAGTTGTACTTATCCAATTTGTAATGTTCGGTGCTAATTATATATTTTGAGTAGGCTATATTATTTTTGATATATACATAACCGTAATAGCAGGCTCCTCTAACCATAGTAATTACTCTTAGAATTTTCGTGGTAATTCGCTACTTAACCTAAATGCAATGCCCACTGAAGTGCAAAGTAATATAGCTTTAGGAAAAACTTCAGTGGAAATAATAACCTTGGGATACAAAATTTGACAACCACGCGTTTGAAAATTACTCAAACCAAAAATGCTCTATCTCGAGTTCTGGAACTCATTTTCAGACTGAGTAGGTTGGATGTTCACCTCTAGGAGATGTCCAATTTTAGATCTCAATTATGATACTCTTGAAGAGTTAGAACCAGAACACATGGACAATATACCTGACAATAGTGCACTAGCTGTAAGTGAATCCTGACCTCGTGGAATGACTGTATCATCGCGTGGTCGTGGACCACAATATACTTCATACTTAGTTCGAGTGGTTAACATCTACATCTATCGCCGTGCTTTGTCCTCAGTTCAGATATTGTCATGAAGAATGCTCTGAATTTTTTTATGACAGTACATTGTATAATCATATCCCAATAGTGAAGAGTTATACACTCGGTTGACTTTCCAAACAAAAGATGCTCCAAGAAGCTATTCGGTTCTATAACATTAAATCCAATCATTTGGTCACCTTTGGAGAGTCAAAACAGACAGTCTAGTAATTGACTGGTGCTCAAAAGGGAAGGGTTGTGCTTGGATGCTGCGAGAACATAAACGTATAGCAGAAGGGGGCTATTTAGGAGATTGCTAAGTATGCAGGTCCACATTAATGCATTTGAAAATCTCTCACTCAAGACCACGAATTACTTACCTCAAATATTGTTTCTTCAATTAGTCTTCCTATATTGAAGGTTGATCATAGTACATCAGTGCAATCGATTCAAGGTACCGTATCATTCAAGATAAATTAAGAGTATTAGACATCATTCAATCGCAATAATACTCGATGACTCGGTAGAGTCATATCATCTACGACCAAAATTAATTTGTTCTTTAGAGAAGTTCAATCCCAGCATAGTTGTTTAGTGGGTAAAATACCGCGTGAGTTGATGGGAGGAAAATTTTGCCACATTCCATAGGATGTACTAAACTTTTAAACAATCAACTGGTTGTTTCCAACATTGTCCCCTTGTGATATTCATAAATGGCACTCACCCTATATGGTAAATACAAGGGAAAATTGTTGATAGCCTTGTCCGTCGATGCGAATAATCAAAATTTCCCCATTACATTTGCATTTGTTGAAGAAGAAACGGTGAGTAGCTGGGGTTCTTTCTTAAACTGTTGCACACTTAATGTATCGGTTCACGTTGTGGACTATGTTTGATATTTGATAGACATCCAACTATACTTAGGGCTGCCAAGGAGCAACCTTCGTGGGAATAACCTTACAAATTCCATCGTTTTTATCTTAATCATTTGAGAAGAAATTGAACAGAGAAATTTAGATATAAAGAGCTTGACACGACTTTTATGGTGGGTGGGAATCGCAAACCAAATGTGGAGTTGGACATTCTATTATAAAAAATTAAAGAGACATGGTTGAGAAGAATATTCCTTGATCAATCGACGCGTGCACACGATGGCGGAAAACATTTTGGGATGATGCCAACAAACTTATCTGAAGTGTTCAATGGTGTTATTAAAGGAAGCCCGTAACTTTCCTATATCTATGTGCGTTCGCGTAATTTATTATCATCCTGTACACCTCTTCCACCAACAATGCTAATTTTTCACATGGAGCGTAAGACAGGGGAGTCCTTTCACTAAATTTGCAACCAACTTTCTGCAGACTGTGTACAGGAGGGAGGGGACTCATCTTGTGGCGGATTAGGATTTGCGATTGATCGTCGCCGAAGTGACTACTCAAAAGGATAGAAGACATGGCTTACATCTCACTGAGGGAAGCAACTCATGTGACAAGTGAGAGGCATTTCAGATACCATGCTCCCATGGTGCGGATTTTCGTAAGAGACTTAACCTTTCTCCAGTCACTTATATTAGTGAATTATACATATGTGGCACTGTGTTTAGACATGGAACTCACAATTCCAATTGCTTCTAGATGAACAGTATTGGGGCATACCCATTGAACCCACCCTCTGCCCAAACTTTAGTTTGAAAAGGAAGCAGATTAGTTGATGATCCACCCACATTCATAACGAGATGGACATTAGAGATGGTTGTGCTAAAAACTATAGGATTGGTAAAGAGCGTGGATACACACGTGGGAAATTTCCCTCCTACGCCCGTCCTATTAAATTAAGGTAGTTTAGTTCAGAACGTGTGATAGGATATACTTACCTATGTTTACACTTGGTTTGTCTTTAGTTTGTGTTTACATTTTGATTATGTGTTTTCTAATTATCCAGTTTGAAATTAATATACTTCTACACGTTGATAATAAGTTTACCATCAGCTTGTGTTTACAATTTGTTTATATTTTTAAACTATCCAGTTTGAAATTAATAAAACTGTACAATTCTATTACTAGACGACACATGCGGAGTTATACACCCTAGACCTATAGACGTGAACATGCTGACCATGTAAAGACAACATTGCTCTTAATTGGTATAGTCAGGCCATGACAGTGGATCATTACATTGTCTTCGGGACGAAGGAGATGTATATCGCCTAATTATTGAGGGCGATAGGGTCAAACAATACTTGATTATGAATGGATTCTATGGAGCATATCCGGTCATCCTTATCCAACTAGATCACCATCTGATCACACCACTGGTGGAGCGCTGAGCCAGGAGAAACACATTCCATATAGGCCTGTCAACAGGTCAGAACCGGGTCGGTTTTAGGGATATCCAGATCCGTGTAATCGGGCCTTCATCGGGTTCGGATCCGAGTCCGGGTCTTCATCGGGTCTACAATGTTGAATCCAGACCCGGATCCTTTCGGGTCTTCGGGTTTGGGTCCGGATCTTGCCAAATATATACATTTATTTTATATTATCCCCCTTTTTATTTTTTAATCTTAAATTAAAATATTTTGTAATGTATTATAGAATATTATTAGTATAAATAAAACATATATTATTTATATTTATTATATACATAAATATATATATATTTATATATATTACTTACATGTTATATTGATAAGATATATTTATAAATATATATAAATTTATAGTATATGTATATATATTTAAAAAATAATAATGTACAATTCGAATCGAGTCTTCGGGTTCGGGCTTGTATAAATTCCAAACCCTACCCATTTAATAAATGGGTCTTCAGGTCTCGGGTCCAAAAAAATATGCTCAGACCCTATTATACGAATCGGGTCTGGGTCAGGTTCGGGTCCAGACCCAACCCATTGACAGGCCTTCCATATACTAGTGGGCTAGATGGCTATTACACTACAGAATGTAGACGTTCTACTAGGGTTTCAGTATATGGGGAGCGTATAATTATGGTCGGACACTGATGATGGGACTAATGAGTGGCATGACATGCTCTCATAATTCTTGGTCGTTCACATGATCCATTTGAGTTGAGAGACTGGTCACTTTTCCCACTTACCCGATGCTGCAATTGCTCAAATGGCTCAACAGCGCACCCATGCTATTATACTGATCATAATTGGTGGTTCGTTAATTTCGAACTAGTCATCCTCTCAAGTTAGGCTTATGTTTTTACCGCTTTGCGAGACTCAAAGGGCTCGGGATAGGATGAGTTGGGCAGTGCAGTTCTTGCCCGCCTCTATAGGGATATGTGTTGTGTGTCCCACAAGTCGAGTAAGGACATTGTTATCCCATTGATTCTACTACGAATATGTGCTTGGATGCGACTTATACACATTTTCCATGAGCAATTATCGCCACACCTGTATCCTCTAGCATTTGGGCTGGATGCATTGCCAAAAGCTTCTTATCAAATGCCATTGATACCCGTTATAGTGCAAAAGTCACTCTCAAAATTCCCTTGAGTACCTACAAAACTTGTCTAAAAATAACTCGTATTGTGGTAAGTACGGGTATCAATCCTACTTTCAAGGTGAAACAATTATTGTGAAAATGTGCAGTTCCAAAAAAATTTTATTAAAATATTTTTTTATTTTTTTATTTTTAAAAACAATTTCAAGGGAAAATTTAACTAACAAATGATAAAAATTATAAAATTTACTAAAGAATGAAAAAAATGTGCAACCGAGTGTGAAATATGTGAGAACGTCAAGAGATGGATTACACTGCATTTTCAATTATTTTAATTTCTTAATTTATTAATTTTGAAATATTTCGCGATAATATTAAATCGATAATCTAACTCTCGTTAAAATTATAAATTTAATAAAATATTTTTCAAAAAATTAATTTAAGAATGTCACACAATGAAAAATTTGGACTACCCTATTTTCAGAAAACTACCCGCTAGGATCAATTTAAAGAAAACAATATCAATCCTCAAATTTCAGTACCGAATTAATATTCAAATATCGAAAAAAAACCTATCTCTAGATCGATTCCTAAATTCAAACATTAATTCGTTCAATTAATTTACTAACTCTCGTTATATAAATTAATTGGTGACAGTTAAAATTAATTTACCTAGAAATATAAAATTAATGAAACCAATTAATTAAATTAACATCATTCACAGTGCGTCCCACCCCTTGAACGGGGTGTTTAGCCAAACATTCTCATGTTAGAATAAACAACATTCAATAAAATATTAAAAGATGACATAAAAATGAATAGAGAAATAGAATACAATACGCATGTCTCCTTGTCGAATCGCGTTCATGAAATGCGTCTCAATCTTCTCACTAATCCAGCACTTGATTACACCAAAAAGAAAAAGAAAAAAAACTAAAAATTTATTCTAAAACTAAACTAATTTTTTTTGGAATTTTTTTATGACCCTAAATTGTACATAATATACACATTATTTTTTTCTCTCTACATCTCTTTTTTTTCCAGATGAGAGTCTTCTCTTCTTATATGAGATGCTCTTTTCTTTTGATTGACCCACGATGCTTTTCTTGGATTGTTGGGTGAGAGATTTAATGGATTTGAATGGGTTGAAGATGGCATGGGATAAGATCCCGATTTTGTTGGGATTTGAATGGGTTTAGTAAAGGGGCGAAATCGGGTTTGGCAGAGTTGGGTAGCACTGTCCGCAGGTTCGCGGGTTGGGCTGTGGTCGAATCGGACCATGACAAGTCCGATCGGGTTTTGAGGTTGGAGGCAATCTGGGTTAGGCTCGAGGAAGTCGCTGGCGGGTCTCGGTTTTAGGGGCCTCGCCGGATTGGGCAGAGGGTGAGGAGGTAGGGGTCGAGCCGGATTCAGGCCGTGGTATCGCCGGCAAATCTGGCTGAGCGGGTTAGGCTGGATCGGGTTACAGGTTGGGACGAGAGTGTGAGGTGAGGGGTTCGGTTGGAGCTAAGGTGGGGGTATGAGGGAGATGGGTTTTTTTGGTGAGAGGAGAGAGAATCGTGTTTGGTGGGAGGATAATGATGAATAGTAGATGGGGTGTGGTTGTGTGTTGTGGGGTGTATGATAGGTTAGGTGTGTGTGTGAGTTTTAGTTTGTAAAAAAAATAGAAATAAAAACTAGATAAAATTAAAATCCTACTAAAAAAAATAAAAAATAAAAACAATAAATCTATTAAATTAAAAGGATTCTAAAATATATATATATATATATATATATATATATAATCAAACTATAAAAATATATATAAAAGCCACAAAATAATAAAACTCTATTAAAACTAAAAAATATAATCCTAATAAAATAAAACTAAAATAAATAAAAAATATATAAAATGAAATCTAACAAAAAATAAATTCCTAAAAATTAATCCTAATAAAATAAAGTCAAGATTTAAAATTAAAAACTAAAAAAAATCAAAATAAAGAAATAGAAAAATAGAAATAAATCCTAGAAATTTCTAAATAAATCTAAAATATATCCCAAAAATAAAAATGACTCAACTAAAAATCTAAAAAAATAATAAAGGTACAAACTCAACACACACGGGCTCGGGGAATGGTTTGGGCTCGGTGTAGGCTTAGGTTTGGGTTACGGGACTGTTTCGGAGCATCGGATCACATCGGGGCAAGCTCAGAATGAACTTCTCACTTCACGGTCTCTTTGGATTTGTTGATTTGGTTCTGTAAATATTTGGTTCTGTAAATGTTTCGGAGCATCGGATCACATCGGATCAATTTGAGAAAATATTTGTTGATTTGGTTCTGTAAATGTTTTTAACTTCAAAATCAACAAAATACTTTTATGTTTCTAGTTCTCTTGAAACAAGACCTTTGACCTAGTTTGGAATCGCACTTGGTGATTTTCAATCTCAAAAATACTTTCAAAACCTGAGATTGATTAAGATCTTGATACGTCTTCTGAGCAAGATAGCTCTGGATTCTGGGATTATTATAAAGGTCAAATAAGGTTAAGTTTTGGGAGAAGAGAGAAATAGAAAATCACAGCATATAGTTCTTATATGTAATTTGTTAGGACTGGTTGTATGAAATAAGTGTGTGTGTGTGCGTGGATGCATGTGTTAGAAAGCACCTCCACAAACACTATCACCCTACCACACTAAAAGTGTTGGTAATAAGATCTCAAGAACAAGAGTCAACGTAAAGAACTTGAACAAATTGGAAGTTAGCAAATTGGGAGACAAACATCAACAATCAGAACTGCAGAGAAGTTATAAGGACACTAGTGGGTACATTCCTAAATTTATATAGGTCTGAGTTGTATGCATGTTTGTTATATAGTTTGTAACTGTTAAAATTTGTTTTAGTGAAATTTTTTTTGGTTTACTCCGTAGAGGGAGTTGTGGATGTTTCCTCAGTTGGGTGAGGTTTTACCACGTAAAAAATTCTTGTTCTTAATCTTTCTACATCTCCTCATCTAATTCTTGGTTGTGCTGAGTCTAAAGTTTTTAAACTGATTTATTAAACCTATTAACAAATCTTGAACAAGTCTCGTACATATTTTTTAAACACATCTTGTGATTAATTAGTTTTGGTTTTAAAGAAAAGAGTTTCTTCAAAAAACTGTTCGGAGTTACTTAAATAGTTTAATTTTATATTAAACGGCTTTAGTAACAGATTTTCAATTGGTATCAGAGCTTTGTAAACGTCTTTTAAAAAGATCGTGTGTTTCTGAAATTGTTTTCAAAAAATCAAACATGGATGAGAAAAATGAAAGATTTGGTAACTTGACTAGACCTCCTATCTTTGATGGAACCAATTTTACTTACTGGAAAGTAAGGATGATTGCTTTCATTCAAGGAACTTTGGGAGATGATATCTGGGGCATTGTTGAAAATGGATACATTTTTCCTACTAAACCAGCCACTGAAGGAAGTAATGAGAGGGTTAAGAAAGTATTAAGTGAGTTCACACAGGAAGAGAAGCAAGTCTCTCGCAACAATAACAAAGGAAAGAATGCCATATTTATGTCCATAAATGAACATGAGTTCAAAAGAATCTCATCCTGTACCACTTCTAAGGAAGCTTGGGACACTTTGGTTACTTCTCATGAAGGTGACACTAGAGTTAAGGCTGCTAAAACACAAATGCTCATTCAACAGTATAACTCTTTAATTATGTCTGAATCTGAGTCATTTGATGACTTCTATATGAACTTAACTAATATTGTGACAAAACTGCATGCTAATGGGATAACTTATGACAGACATGAAATTGTATCTAAAATTCTGAGATCATTACCACAGAAATTTGACAACAAAAGATATGTTATTAAGGAAATGTGTGACATAAATCTCACTCCTGAATTACTCAGTAGTAAATTAAGAACTGTGGAAATGGAATTAGAATTTAAGAAACAATTGACCCAGTCCCATAAGAAACAGACTAGTTCCAATCTGAGCTTTTCTTCTAAGTTGATTAAACCTGAGTTTAACATTCCCAATGATGACCCTGATGAGGAATGCGATATAGAGAGTTTGGACAATCAGATTGCCTTAATGTCAAAACAGTTTAAGAAAATTATTAAGTTTAGAAACAACATGGCAAACAAACAAGACAAGTCCAATTATCCAACTCATTCTAATCATAAACCTTATGAGAAAAGTCAAGACAAACATCACAAGGACTCTCACATTAGACCTAACAGATACCTTAAGAAGACTGAATGCCTTAGATGTGGAAAACTAGGACACATTGCACAAGATTGTAGAGTTAACTTGAACACTCAAAAATAAACACGCTAGAGCCAACATTTGCAAGACATGGGATGATTCAAGCGACTCTGAAAATGAGGAACCTGGGTCATCTGATGTTTTTTATCCTTGCATGTCTTTCTTTGCCAAGATTATCTATAATAATGATATGCCTGTGTTTGTTGGTGAGGATGAATCTAGTAATTCAACTTCTGTTGTTTCGAATCATGTTGTTACTAGTTTAGATGCTTTAATTACTGAGAACAGTGATATTTCTACCTCGGGGTGTGTGAGTTAAAGGGAAAGCGATAATGACGATGTCAATGGGTGTGTGAGTCCAAGAAATGAAGCCTTAGGGGTCACTTCACACACTACACTTAGTGACTCGGACAATGAAGATCTCCCACATATTCACACACTTTATGCTAAAACTCTCAAGAAAAGCACTAGACTTGAAAAGGTTGTGAAAGATCTCACCAAGAAGTTAGAAGATCTAAGCCTGATGGTCAAACTTAATGCTGAAGAGTATACTACCCAATGTCTAACTCATGAAAGTGAAATCAAAATGTTTGATCAAAAACTGAGAAATTTTACTGAAACAAATGAAACTCTGGAGAAAAATACAAAGGGACATTGTTAGAATTGGAACAAACTAAAGAAAAGACAGGAACTGTTTTCAAAAAATTTACAAAATTTGAAAATAACTCAAACTGTTTTGATGCATTTGTTGCTGAATCTAAAACCAATTTTGATGATCGAACTGGAATAGGGTTTTGCCCCAATTTGAAGACACAAACAAATCTTTTGAACCTATCAAGTTTGTGTCAGGAGGTAAAAGACCTATTGAAACCTGCCCCGACTTTCATTATCTAAAAACTGAGTTTGACTCAAAACTTCAAAATTTTGACATTGGGGAATCAAGTTGCTCTAAACATGAAAGTTCACCAAAGGCTAAATATGTTTGCCCCTTCATTAGGAAGAGTGAATCTATATTCAAAACTGTTTTATCTAGGAATAGGGTTCAACCTCAAAATTCCTTAAAGCCAATGTTTAGAGATTTTCCTAAGGAGACTCCTACCTTGAGCAATCTTTATTGCTCCTACTGTGATATATACGGCCATTTTTTTGATGGTTGCTATGCTAGAAGACTAGTTAAACCTGTCTGTAATCCTCTTATTTATCCAAACTTTAACTATTCTAGGAGAAGCCACAACAATTATGTACTGCCTAGACAACAAGACAAAAAACTCTAATTATAGGAAGAGAAAAACCAAACCTAAAAGAACATTCACTAGAAGGATTCCTAAACACTTTCCTAAGCCAAATGCTCATGTGTTTCATCAAATTCAAAATCATGCGCAAAATATTTTTCAATAAAAATCGAATGCTCGCAAATTTTATCAATTGAGAGAAAATAAAAGCAAAATGAAAATAAGAGAAATTTGGGTTAGAAAAGATGATCTATTACCCCAGATGAAGTGTAAAATTTGTATTACAGCTTTAAAAGCTGAACACTCATCGTCTGGTTGGTATTTAGACTCTGGATGTTCTAAACACATGACTGGGGATGATACAAAACTCTTGAACAAAACCAGCTTTGCTAGAGGAAAAGTTATATTTGGTGATGGAGTATCATCTCAGATCATAGGTAAAGGAACTCTCCAAGAAGAAGGACATCATGTTCTTGAAAATGTTCTTCTAGTTAAAGGTCTAAAAGCCAATCTACTTAGTATCTCGCAATTTTGTGACTCAGATCATACTGTTACCTTTTCAAAGAACAATTGAAAAATTTTAAATGAAAAAGGTGAATGCATAATTACAGGATTTAGGACCCCTGACAATTGTTATACTGTCATGAATAATTCTGAAATCTGTAATGTTTCCAGAATGGATGACAATGAGATATGGCATAACAGGATGGGTCATATAAATTACGATAATCCTAGTAGATTGACTTCTCAAGAAATAGTTAGAGGAGTTCCAAAAATCAAATCCATTTCTAATATTGTTTGTGGCTCCTGTCAGGGAGGAAAAATTGTTAAAGCACCTCATAAGAAAATCAAAGACATCCTTACCTCTAACCCCTTAGAGCTCATCCATATGGACCTAATGGGTCCCTCCCAAACTGTTAGTCTATGTGGACACAGTTACATTCTTGTTATGGTTGATGACTTCACTAGATTTACGTGGGTAGCCTTCTTAAAACAAAATTCTAACACTTTTCAAACTTTCTTAAAAATACTTCTTGGGATTGAAAATGAGAAGGACACTCAAGTAAATAGAATTCGTAGTGATAGAGGTGGAGAATTCAAAGACACTGGTATAATAGAGTACTATGACTATAATGGTTACAAACACGAGTTTAGTGCTCCTAATACTCCTCAACAAAATGGTATCGTCGAGAGAAAGAATCGTACTCTTCAAGAGATGGCACGTGTTATGTTACATGCCAAGAATTTGTCTAAATATTTTTTGGTAGAATCTATTCGTACTGCGTGTCACATTATCAATAGGGTCTATCTTAGAAAGAATTCCAAACAAACCCCTTACGAAATTTGGTATAAGAAAAAGCTCAATCTTAAGTACCTAAGAACCTTTGGTAGTACTTATTATGTATGCAAAGATAGGTAACACTTGTCCAAATTTGAGAGCCGGGGAGATAAAGCAATATTTCTAGGTTACTCACCTAACAGTAGAGCCTACCGTGTTTATAATCTTCGCACTAAAACCTTGATGGAATCCATAAATGTTATTGTAAGTGACACTACTGTAGAGAGTAAGACTAGTGAATCAACTATTTTGGAAGAGCCTACAAATGTTTTAGAAAATGACTCTCCAAAAATAGATGACTCATTACCAATTGAGATACCTGAAGTACCTAACTGGGTTTCTAAAGACCATCCCATAAATAACGTTGTTGGTAATCCTACTGAGCCTGTGCATACAAGACCTCAATTAAGAAATTATGCACATTATGCATGTTTTGTTTCCCTAGTGGAACCAAAGAATGTAAATGAGGCATTGAATGACTCTCACTGGATTTCTTCTATGCAAGAAGAACTTCTTCAATTTGTCATTCATGATGTTTGGTACCTTGTACCTAGGCCTAATCACAAAAAGGTTATTGGCACACGTTGGATTTTGAAAAATAAGTCTGATGAAAGTGGGATAATTATTTGAAACAAAGCTAGATTAGTTGCTCAAGGATATTCTCAAATTGAAGGAATAGATTTTAACGAAACATTTGCTCCTGTTACTCGTTTAGAATCTCTTCGTCTTCTCTTTTCCATAGCTTGCCACTTGCATTTTACACTCTACCAAATGGATGTCAAATTTGCATTCCTTAATGGAATATTGACTGAAGAGACCTATGTGGAACAACCAAAAGGGTTCATTGGCCCTCAATATCCAAATCATGTATTTCGTCTTAAAAAGGCTTTGTATGGCCTTAAACAAGTGCCTAGAGCCTGGTATGAGCGTCTTTCCAGCTTCCTCTTAGATAAAGGTTTTAAAAGAGGTGGAAATGATCAAACCCAATTTGTCAAACATTTTGGCAAACACATCATTATTGCTCAAGTTTATGTTGACGATATTATCTTTGGATCAACTTCTCCCTCAGAAGTAAAATCCTTCTCTGAGATTATGCATAAAGAGTTTCAAATGTCTCTTATGGGGGAGTTGCAATTTTTCTTAGGTCTTCAAGTCAAACAAAATTCAGAAGGATTATTTGTCTTGTAATCTAAATACGCTTTAGAGATAGTAAAAAAATTTGGCCTTGAGAGTGCTAAAGATGCTAAAACTCCCATGACTACTACGGTAAAACTATCCAAAGACGAAACTGGAAAACCTATAGATCCAACTCTATATCGTAGTATGATAGGAACCTTGCTATACCTTACTGCCTCGCATCCTGATATAATGTATGTTGTGTGTGTATGTGATCGTTATCAAAATAACCCTAAAGAGAGCCATCTATCTTCTGTTAAAATAATCATTAAATATGTAAAAGGCACTCTGAACCTAGGACTTTGGTATACTAGTGATACACCAAGCACTATAATTGGATATACTGATGCTGACTGGGCTGGGTGTACTGATGATAGTAAAAGCACATCAGGAGCATGTTATTATATAGGTAACAATTTGGTAGGATGGAGTAGTAAGAAAAAAAACTGCACATCACTCTCAACAGCTGAATCTGAATACATAGCCGCTAGAAGTTGTTGTGCTCAATTACTTTGGCTTAAACAAATGCTAAGTGATTATGGTATTCAAGAAAATCAGTTGCATCTCTATTGTGATAATCAAAGTGCGATCAATATCTCTAAAAATCTTGTTCAACACTCGCGAACATACGTGAATTGGCTGACACTAAGGAATTAGAAATCAATTATCTTCCTACTGATTTTCAACTCGCAGATATGTTTACCAAACCTTTAGATTACAATCATTTTATTTCTTTGCGTAAATCAATAGGTATGGTGTGTGCTGATTAATCTCTTTGAACTCTAAATTTTTTTCCTTTGTCTATTTGAGACAAAATGGGGGAGAAATTTTAGTATAATGAATCGTTTTACATATGCTAAACAGCTTGATCTTAGTGATTTATTGCAGGATTCTGTACAGTTATTCTCAACAGTTGTAATAGGGTATTCAATTGTAAATAGTTGATTTATGTACTTTTGCTTTCTAGGAAATGGGTAGATAGAATTTTTTTAGGAATAGGTTTCCTTATTCTTATCACCCTACGAGTCCTAAATCACTAAAAGGAGATTTTGTTTCATATTTCCAAAGGGGGAGATTGAATCACCTTATACTCTTGACTCACTTGAGTCTGTATTGTATAAGTGTTCATCTAGTTTCAAAATTGTGACAAAATTGTGTCTATCCTAGAAACCAAAGAACCCCAGAGTTTGGTTTGCTATTTCATTCCTCTTGCTTGATTGATCTAGATAATTTTACCAACACTCACACATTAGAATTGCATTTATACTTTTCATATTGCATATAATTGTCTATATATATGTTGAGAGTGTTTAAATCCCTAAAATTGTTTTTTAAAAATTTTCTTGGGAATTTTATAAACTTTTAAAATAAGGTTTTTATTAATTAAAATTTGTTTTTAAAAAGTTTTGGAGTTAATCTGCAATTATGTATTGGTGGTTATATTGGTTGGATGTTTGCTTGGGTAGAATCCGAAAGCAGCAGTGAATTCAGGGTGCATTTGTAATTATTTCTAGATGCGCGCTTATTAACCTCTTTGTTCCCTACACCTGTTGCATTCTGATTCGTCTGTGTTTCTTCTAAGAGAGTAAAACATCGAATGTTAACAGCCCTTGGATCATTTTTATCAATGATCTGCATGCGCTCGTACATAATCCATGTGAACCTCTTTTGATCCAATCAGGAGTATTATAATCACCGCCTCTGTTTAAACCATTGGATCAAAGTCAATCATACAAGACCAGATCCTAGCCCTTGATCTTGGTTTGTGTTCTCGAATCTTCTCAGCCTCCTATGAAAGTACCCCTACCCTCAGTCACCTGAGACTTTTGCCACTTAGTTCACTCGAGAGAAAAGAGAGATAAGAGAGAGAAAAGAGAGGAGAGAGAGAGAAACCAGAGTTAGGAAACCCTAACCCTAATTCGTCCAAAACTATTTTCAAACCTCAAGCTCTTTCAAAACATGTATATACCAAACACAACCTTGAGTGTTTGAGAGATTTTGAGTGATTTGTTTGTTAGTTTTGTTGTTGTAACCTCTTCGTTCCCAGATCTTGGTATCAACTTAAACATATTTTTGGATCTGTGTTTCTTCTTTTATAGAAACCTTATATCTAAAATGTTTCATGTTATATTACACATAAATCTACATTTTTAGTTTCTCATCTTGAGAAAATATTTGTTGATTTGGTTCTGTAAATGTTTTTAACTTCAAAATCAACAAAATACTTTTCTGTTTCTAATTCTCTTGAAACAAGACCTTTGACCTAGTTTGGAATCGAACTTGGTGATTTTCAATCTAAAAAATACTTTCAAAACCTGAGATTGATTAAGATCTTGATACGTCTTCTGAGCCAGATAGCCGTGGATTCTGGGATTATTGTAAAGGTCAAATAAGGTTAAGTTTTATAAGAAGAGAGAAATAGAAAATCACAGCATATAGTTCTTATATGTAATTTGTTAGGACTGGTAGTATGAAATAAGTGTGTGTGTGCGTGCATGCGTGTGTTAAAAAGCACCTCCGCAAACACTATCACCCTACCACACTAAAAGTGTTGGTAATAAGATCTCAAGAACAAGAGTCAACGTAAAGAACTTGAACAAATTGGAAGTTAGCAAACTGGGAGAACAACATCAACAATCAGAATTGCAGAGAAGTTATAAGCACACCAGTGGGTACATTCCTAAACGTATATAGGTCTGAGTTGTATGCATGTTTGTTATATAGTTTGTAACTGTTAAAATTTGTTTTAGTGGAATTTTTTTTTGTTTACTCCGTAGAGGGAGTCGTGGATGTTTCCTCAGTTGGGTGAGGTTTTACCACGTAAAAAATTCTTGTTCTTAATCTTTCTACATCTCCTCATCTAATTCTTGGTTGTGCTGAGTTTAAAGTTTTTAAAATGATTTATTAAACCTGTTAACAAATCTTGAACAGATCTCGTACATATTTTTTAAACACATCTTGTGATTAATTAGTTTTGGTTTTAAAGAAAAGAGTTTCTTCAAAAAACTGTTCGGAGTTACTTAAATAGTTTAATTTTATATTAAACGACTTTAGTAATAGATTTTCAGAAACGTCTCACACACTTATAAGAAAGGACGGATACATGAAAGAAATTTGATCTCATGAACGAATGCTTAACCACTCTGTCGAGAATGTCGAGATATTCACTATATAATCTTTTCGTTTTCCCGAACACATTACCACAGGTGAAAATGTGGTTTATGAATGGTATGAAGGGATAATGAAATGAAGAAGATGAATGATAGGGTTTTTGAGAAGAGTGCGACATACTTTGAATAAATATTGTCTTCATCATTTTAATTTATGATCGCATGCTTTATTTGTCTTTTTTTCTTTTTTTTTTCTTTTTCTTTTTTTTCTTATTTTCTATATTTTTTTTTTGCGATACATTTTTCTTTTCATAAGAAAAATGAAGACAATTTACATTGAAAATTTCAAACACTCTTTCTCTCAAAAACGATGGCAATGATGGATGGTATTTGGGACATATGGATAAGGGTAATATGCAAAATGATAATGGGTGAATGATAATGTGATAGGGAAAATGGCAAGTGTATGGAAAATTCGGTTAAGTGCTCGGGATAAACTACAAGACACATGTTTCTTACAATTCGAAAGTAATGTCATTCTCAATGATTAAGCCAAATTTGAAAAATAATGATATCATTCAACGACTAAATGTAGTACCCAAAGAAAGTTGCGTCAACTTGTGACTCGGAGATACATAAAAATCCTCAAAAAGGTGAAAAGCTAAAATCTCACGGGTTTAAGTCGCCACTAGTGATCTTTTAAGGATCTCTTGAGAATATAATTACTCTTTAACTTTTGATTGTAAACGTTATAGTGCAAATCGTCGAGTTTAAGAATTCATAGTGCAAGTATGCTTTTCAGAGGTATTAATTAATTTAAAGTTAAAAGCATAACTTCAGGATCAAACATAGGTATTCCGAGATTTCTAAAAGAGGGATGATGGCAAATCATATCATAAAAATTTATTTTTAACTGCACAAAAAGTTTAAAATCACTTGTTTTTGAAAATTTTCAAAAGAGGTACAATTTTGATAAATTTCCCACCCCCAAACAAAAGAGAGCATCATCCTCAATGTTTAAAACCATATATAAAAATGAAAAGCACAAGGGAGGAGAGAGATTACCATAGTGAACCGCTAATGAAAATGTACCGCATTGTGTAGAGATAAAACCTGAAGAACAGATACGATACAAAAATATGTAAAGTCTACAAAGCAGGTGAAACCCATTGGGTGGTGTAAAACGCCACCCCCAAACAGGATAAGACTCATACTTAGAAACAATGAACAACGGGTTTCCACCCGATAGCGCTAAGTTAAACATCTTCAGCCAAACCGAACCGTTCTCACCCTAAAGATAATATCTATGAAAGTTCGGGGCAAGAAGAAAAAAGGGTGATGAGAATCACCCCCAAATAAGACTGAAGCGTCAGTCTTATTGGATAAAGGATAAAAGAGGTCAATGCACTTGTATAGCAAAGTGAATCACTCGATGCAAAGCATCGGTGGACCAGGGGTGGGTGGGTAAGAGGGTACATGGACGAAGGGTAAGGGTGAACAGGCACCGATCAAGGGCCTTATTGAGCATAAATATGAGGGCAACAAGGGCCCTGTAAGAATGGTGCTCTAATTGGTGAGGGAGGCGAAAGGGTTTGCCAACAAGGATGGGGCAGACCTCATATAAAGTGCACGACCATTCTATAAATGAACGATGATAATGGTCACGTCGTGACACACCAGAGAGAGGTAGATGGAAAATTTCAACACCACGAGGAAGTGGTGTGCACAGAGTAACACGCTCGGTGTCACGAATGAGGAGAGTAGCATGAATACTCACATGAATTGTGGGGTCAATGAAAAGTTCACAAATAGGATCGTGGAGCACTAGGGTGGAGGGTGGGTGGAGGTGAGGACCTAAATGCTTAGATGTGAAAAGGTATCGTATAATATCAAGGTCCAAATCAAGTGGCGGGGTGGTAGGGACAGTGTGTGGGTCGGGTGGGACAAGGGGTGGGGGGAGATGATCTAACTCACGAATAGGTGAAACACACTCCGTATAAGGCGCGAAGTGATCCTCAAGGGCACTCGCAGGAGGAAGTGTGGAAATAAACAAGGGAGGTATCAACTTAGACACCATTACGTCACCGTCCGAGGTGCTGAAAGTGTCTAACGAGGCTTTAAGATCCGATATAGATGAATCTACATCAATATTCGGCTCAAGGGGAGCCAAATATGAAGGGGTAGAATCCATATCAAGAGAGGTAGAAACCATCTCGGATTCAAAATCAAGAAAATGGTGAGCACTCGTAACCGGAGCTAACCTAGAATGAAGTGGTTCCTAGGGAACATACACAGTGGGCTCAATAGGTTTAGGCTCAGGCATAAAGAAGCATTCTATGGAAGGGGAAAGGCAAACCTCTATGGTGGGTGTGATAAGGTAAGACGGTGTGGAATCAGTCGCACAGTCCATGGAAATGTTAACACTATTGCCAACTTGGGGCCCGAACCACGGAGTGGTCTCAATGTCGAGACTCTCAAGAAGATAGGGTTGGTCACACTCAAAATCCGTGGTACGAAATGACACATCATCATCCCACGCGGGGTCAATAATGGGTTGACTTGGGGTGGAATCCGTCTTGTTCGACAATCAAATGCAGTAACCATGTGTTCTATCCGTTGAAGGGCTTCATTTTGAGATTGAAGAGTGTGCGCAAACTTGTGTAAGAAGCTCTCGAGAGCGGATGTGCAAGGTGGTGGGTGAGGTGGACATAACTCACTAGAAACACCAGGATGTGGAGACTACTCACATGAAGTGTGGGGAATGGGGTCAAGTTATTCATACACGGGAGAAGAATCTCCGTGAAAGACAAATGGGTGATCAGCATGAGGAGTATTGAAAGTGGACTGATAGATACGAGGTGCACGAGGTGGCGATGACAACTGATGGAAACCGGAAGGATCCACAACATGGCGTTGGGATTCATACCTCCATGAATAGCTCAGGTACTCATACCCCTCGACATTAGATACGGCGTGATAATATGTCGAGGGTAGGTCCAAAACAGTGTCATAGGGATACACATGTTCCTAGGTGGATTCAGATGGAGATAATATAAATGGACACTCATGGGACAAGTGATTACTAAGAAAGCAGTGTGTGCACGGCGAAGCATGTGATGGGTTGACACTCGTCACCAGAGGCGGTGGAAGATAAGATGTGTGCAGGGATGACATAGGAGTATCAACGATGTGCGTTTGAGAGTTAAAGCCCTGAATTAACGAATCAAGGGTCGATTCGGGCTTATCATCAAACAAGCTGCGAGAGAATCTGAAATGGCCAAAGTATTCCGTAAAGGACGTTCTTCGGCCATGACAAGAGGAATATTTTTTGGGGTTTTAAATATTTTTCAAAAGAAAAGAAAATCTTTTCGTGTTTTTTGAAAATAAGAAAAGGAAAATCTTTTTGGTATTTTAAATATGAAAAAAAGAAAAACTTTTTGGGATTTTTGAAAGTATTTTTAAAAAGAAAGGAAAATAATTTTGGGATTTTTTTTTCGAAAAAGGGGAGAAAATGGACTCTTAATTTGAGTGAACTAACGAAACTCGACTATCGAAATAATGTAATTGGACGCACACAAGTCAAGAAAAATCCTAACGAGCACATAGCCAATTATTATCTTCAAAATTAGTGAAACGAGTAGTCAAATTTTAATTAAGTCCGAGGGCGACAAAATGCACGAAATTTATCTTTGTGATCGCCTGTTGCAAAAATGTGCTCCTACGAGGCTAGTTAGTTGATTGATTTAAAATTTAATGACAGCTAGGGTAGCACACAATGGATAAGCGAGTGAGGCGGGTGATGAAATCCCTTCTCGTTTCAATGATCGGGTCCAGGTCTTAGGTAAATTAATTCATCAAACCAGTCAATTTAAGTGCGATGCAGAAATTAAAAGCACATAGGAGCAATTAATCACACAAAAAATGAACTCGCTAGCCGGAGAATCGCGAGGGATAAAAAGAATTGTACCTCCCATGGTTTTTACACACGTGGGGTGAAGACCGAGTTGAGTCAACCGGGGGGAGATCTCGCCTATCTCAGTCATCCCCGAGAGTCCTACCGACCCAAAGTAGAGAGGCTTCAAATTTCCTCGCCTTGGACAACCTCTCTCTACCTTGTCTGGTTTCCCTTTTCGCTTTTTTTTATATGAATAATTATTGCAAATAAATCGGTGTCAAAATGCACCCCAAATAAATATAAAGCTTCAATAATCCTATACAACCAGTCTAAGGATGAAGGAGAAGAAATAATAATTACAAGTAAAAAAAATAAAATTTTAAGTCTTCAATTGCTTCCAGGCCAAGAAAGCGGCAACGGCGCCATTTGATAAGAAGCTTTTGCACTACAACTATACATACGCAGAAAGCTTCTTATCATTATGCAACAAGGAGAGGGTAATGCAACAATTATAACACCATTCAACACGAGTGCAGTAGATCTACAGGTATCCAAACACGAATGGGAAAGGAGCTAACTACATGAAACAATATCATAGACTGTGAAGCTCGGACCCGACACGTGATACGAGACACGACACATGATACATAATTTTTTCAAAAAGTAGGATACGACACGTTGAGATACGTATAATATTATTTATATTTATGTATATAATTATATGTAAAAATAATTTTAAATATACTCTAACTTTTTAGTATTTAAGACAATATTTTGGATTAATTAATGTATAGTCCCCACCATAAATATATAGTTTGTAAAAAATACAATTATTTGTAGTTTAACCCATTTAGTCCATCAAACACCCATTTACCCAATACTCTCTTATTTTTCAAAGTCGACGCTAGCAACACTCCCATCGGAGCTCCGACAACTCCGGTGACCCCCTACTGGAGCTCAGACAAAGGGGGTAGGTAAATGAGTTTGTGTGTGTCCTTATTTTTTTTTATGTGGTAAGGTACTTTTAGAACCCAAAGAGACTTTTATAATTCTTAGTCTGCAAAATTGTTACTTCCTATTATTCTGATTTTTTTTTATAATTTTATTACACGTATATAGGGAAAAAACATATTGAACCTGACTTTGACACCTATTGTACTAGAATAGTCAAGAGTAATGCAATGTCAATTGCAACCCTAGGTTATGGCCCGCCAAAAAAATGCTTCATATGTGTGGCGAAGCGTGTACAAGACTAAAGATATCCTCATCAAGGGTAGTAGGGGTACTAAATGGACGGTAGGCAACCTCCCTAATCACTTAAGTCCCAACTTTATTGATAACATTCTCGACACTCCTTTGCCTAGAGAGTTAGTTTGTGAAAACCTTTTTTGGGTTAGTAATACTAAAGATGCTTTTTTCTCTGTCCTCTTCTTATAATAAGGTCTAGAGTTAATTACGCTTTTCACCCTTGAAGTTTGGGATAATTATCACTTTTCCCTTAATGTTTTGATTGGCTCACATCGAACCTTAAAGTTTTGAAACTGTTTCAATGTCATCCAAAATCAACAGGCAGTTAAAAAATTGACAGAGGGACCGAAGTGCGACAAACTTATCTACCAAAATTTTTAAATCTTGTTTTGGGTCATGTTTCAGGTCGACATAATAGAACACAATTTTTTTACATGACACATGACATACATCTTGTGTCATGTCGGCCCAAAACATGACCCGAAAAGACAAATTAACATTTTGGTTTTTGAAGTTTCTTTGCTCGTCGAACATTGGTCCTTTCATCAAATTTTAATAGCTCTTTGATTTTGGACGGCATTGAAACAATTTCACCACCTTAGGATTTTATGTGAGAAAATTAAAACATCAGGGGCGAAGTGAAAATTACACCAAACTTCTAGGGCTAAAAGTGTAATTACCTCTGAAAGATGTTTATAGACTTAAAATTCTTTATATTTGGAAACTTAAAATTTATTTCTAACATTTCCATGCTTGTAATATACTATTCGTTATTGATGAAATAGATATCTCTTTTTTTCACTTGTGGTCTAGGGTTGAATTAGGTCCAACATAAACATGGCAGGTGAATTTGTAGTAGACAACCATCGAAAAGAATGTGATATCAATCAAACAGAAAGAAAGTTAAGAAATCAAAATAAAAAATAAAATAATTAATTGTTGATTTTAGATTGTCTAAAAATATAATAAAATAATATATTAACAGAAGAAAGAGACTAAGGTATTGGGAGAGAAAACTGGAGAAAGTATATATGACCATCCATTTGTGACACTTACGATTCGAGTCAATGGATTTTTGGCCCTTTTTTCAAGGAAAATGGATTTTTGGCCCTTAATCAACCTCTATTTCATAAATAAAGTTAATTCCAACCACATTTTAGGTGGGAACAATATACCTAGATCTTTAACCTCTATATTCCCACCCAAACCCAATTTTTCTTTCCCCATGGCTCCACAAAAATACTCACTCATACAATCACTCTTTAAAAAACCCGACTCCCAATAAAATCCCACCACAAGTCCAGCTTCCTTATAACCACTCACACCTGAAAACCCTCCCATCGCCACCTCAAAACTTATCCTTCTCCAACCACCACAATCTTGTCCCATTAGACTCCCTTGGACGATATGGAGCTCAAACGAGAAGACAAGCACTGGTTAAAAAAACCAATACAAGCAATTTACACATGAAGCTGTTCTAACCGAGTCTCAAACCAAGTGGGAGGATTTTATAAACGTTGAGGTTTGTTTAAATGACGTGGAGAAGTTTATTGGGATTGGGAGGTTGGTTCTGTTGCTCCCTGAAATTGATGTTGATATATGGAATGCTATGCGAGTGAGGTGATGAAAGGTATCGATCCAGTTCAGGAGGGGATGATTAGGACCAACCGTCTCTTTGGACAGTTTTATTGATAATGACAGCGGTCAAGGTTTGAGTTTTAAGTAAGGGTATTTTTCTCGTTTAAAATTGGTTCATAGGATTCGTTTTAGCAAGTTGAGGTCCAATAAGAAAGTTGAGGTCCAATACCAGATAACAAATAATAAACAAATGATGAATGTACTAAATAGAGATAAGGAGATGAATATAAGAAGGAATGCACTAGAATGTACATGGTTCATCCTATGAGAGTTGCCTACATCCATGGGGTAGCTCAAGTAACTAAATCTTAGGTGACTGGAAGTCTGGCAGTGATACAATGCACTCAAGTATCCCTTCTCTCAGTAGTTTTATAGCATAACAATGTCAATATTGAAAATTAAATTCTTTTTTAAATAGGGTTAGACCACTATTTATAGTGAGAATGTGTGAGAATAGAGAGAAAATGTTCTTTACACATGTCATGCCCTTATAGTTTAAGTAGGGTCACATTTTTACAGAGATATCACCTCATGTGCTCACTGGTCATCACGTAGTCACTGGTTCTAACGCCGATATTAGAACTACCCTATGTCAGTTAGCTGAGTTGGATACGTGCATGTTCGTACATATGAGATTGTGATCAACCATATTGATATGGCTGAACTGATGTTCTAAGCCAAAAAGATCCATTGGTTGAGCCGAAGACGAGCCCTTAGTCTTGAACTTATGTTCTCTTTAGTCCATTAGATTCTCACAAATATGGTATAACATATATTATTGTCTAAACATGTTGTTTGGGTCAATGCCTAATTACAATTATGATTTTTTTAACGATGTTAGACTTCTTTGGAAAAATTGGTGTTATATCAAAGGGATTATAAAAGTGGGGGTTAAGTCAAATAACGCATTAATATGTGGGGGTTAAGTAAAAAAATCTCGAAGGGAAATGAAAAAAAGGATGGTTTAACTCGAGCACAACTAATACGAAGAAGTCGTATGCTGACAAGAACATGACACGATCACTTAATTAAACATAAAAAGAAATTATAATCCGAATGAAAACACGATTAACACTACAAGACACAATAACATGACTAACGCGACTCACAATTTTGACACGATATAACTTCGTGTAAAAAAAGTTCTGACATGAACACGATGTAGCGGGTTAATTTCATGTTATTTCGTTTAGTGTTTTCATGTCGTATCTAAAATTGCCATTAATTATTGACTTTGAAGAACGCAACCCTAGATTCCAAGCACCATGTGAAGAAGACTCTACTTACCTTTGGATTCGCTCAGTTTCTAGGTCCTCGCCACTTCAATTCTGCATCCAGTAATCTATTCTAAAACCATTTTTTTAGATCTCAGAATATGGCAGTATACAAATATAGTTAGTTCTTTTATGTTTTTTTTACCAATTAGTCTCGTTTACTAACTATGTAGTTCAATAGGTCCTATGATTGTTTCTTGATCTAACAAATCCCATGAAAAAAATTCTACATAAGGTCCCATTTGTAACATATATTGAAAATTCACTACATTTATAAATGGGACCTATTGAGAAAAAAAATACTTTAATAGAACCTATTAGGTAATTTCTTATGTAAATATGACTTATTTGTCAAGCTTCATTTTACATTCGTATGAATTTATTGTAATTTAGTGTGGCAAAAAATGTAGTTTCAAACAAAATTCAAGATGTAATGTCGATTGGCAATGGTCACGAGGTTTTTAAATGGAGACGCTAGCTACAAATATGATATTCTTTGATGATGATGATGTTTTGAGTGGCTGTGTGTTTATGTGTTGAGATACAGAATTGGAAAAAGTGCATAAAATAGAAAAGAGGGCAATGATTTTAGTATTAGTCTGCAATTATTCTAGAATTGACCATTTTTTGAGTTTAAACCTCTCTCACACACGCGTGCATATAGAAATTTGGGTGGAGATTTGATGAAACGAAACGACTAGTCTGCCTTTACCGTTTATATAATTGGCATATCTTATTTCCCAAGTCATCATCTTCCTCACCACAAACCCCATATTTAACATTGGTGCTACCTTGTATTTTAAACCTTGTAATAAAATTCATTTAGTTATATAATGAAGATGGATGCAAAAGAATGTAAACAATATTTGAATATTGGTAAATTAAAAAAACATAGTTCAACATCATGATCATCGCATCTCGTTCCAACAGAAGAAATTCTACCCATCTTGAGACATTACATTCTTACTTACAACAATAATATTCACGCATACGATGGGGAGACACTGATTTTAGATGGGTGTAAGTTTGAGTTCTGGGAAAGTTGATCAGGCCCAATGAACATCTATTTATTACGAAGAAAAAACGAATAACAAAGAATATTATTGATGGTGTCTCCTATGTGTACTCGATATTTTAAAAGGTTATGACAAACTCGAATAAATTCATTGTGGCAACGACAATAGAACGCTGGTGGGACACAGCACATACATTCCAGTGGCCCAACATGGAGATTTGATTCAATCCATTCAATTTTACAATTCTTACCGATATGTGTCTATAAAATTAGACACACATGCACACACACACACACACACACACACACACACATATATATATATATATATATATATATATATATATATGTGTGTGTGTGTGTGTGTGTGTGTGTGTGTGTGTTTTACAATTACAGAATATTCATTTTTATGATCCTTTTATTATCCATATTATTATATAGATATTATGGCTGGGTTTTGCATGAGATGCATAAAATGGGAATGGATCCCAAGATTTTTTTTGTTTTGTCATTAGTCCTGTAACTAAAATAAATAGCAGTTACTCATCTTATGATTTTGAATGTGGGCGGGAGTTACTCTTGCTTGTGATTGGTTGTATTTGTATCAATAGGACTAGCAACAAAAAATTAATATCCTTGAGATCAGTGAGTGATGACTTTTAACAACTCGGACTAAACCCCAACAGTCCCATTGTTATTTATTATTATATGTTATTTAAGGTTGAATTTAATATTTTTAAGCTTTCTTAATGGCTAAGGGAGGCCGTTGCCAAATTTTCTCGATGATATATACACTATTACGATCAACACGCTACCCTATTAAATTTACTACTGCGAGAATACCTTGTTCTTCCTTGAATGGTTGCATGAAAAATTTAGTGAAAACGAACAATTTAAGTGCAAACATACTCCCTATCGTCGCACGTGCATTCTAAATGTACACTATGTGAAGTTTATGCTACCCAAATGAAAATTCAACTTTCAACTTAGGTTATTTTCATTATTTAGAAGGCATTGCCAGAGTTGGGGGGCAAGATTGGGTGTCTGTGATATGCGCCCGAATACTATGGTCTTTGGATAAATCTAGTTGGCGGTCCATGACAAGCATGTAACGCATGTGGAAAGTCATTGTGGTAAATTTCTTTAGAAATATTTATTTATGGGTGAATTATGTTTCAATATATAGATTTATATTTTAAAACCTAAAGTATATTTAATTTTCCTTGCAGTACTTACACCAAGAGTGTATGACGACGACATGCCCAATCTTAATTGATTCATCTTTAAACCTGCGGTCGAGGATATATCGTTGGAGTTAGGGGAATAGAAGTCAAGCTAACGAAGTAAAACAATTTAATACATCGACTAGCCAACATCATATTGAGATGCGGTCCCCGGAGTCTATCATTTGGCATTATTATGAGCTGTCATGGTTCCATCATAACGATGTAATCAATTTTTCCCACTATCTATCTGGTCTACATGTTGCTTTTTGGATCCTTTATTGAGGGAATTTTGGTACTTGGGTGATACATGCTTCTGCTAGCTCACCGAAAATATATGTATATTAGACAATCCCACACCTAAAATATTCGCAATAACTGATGAAGAGTCTCATGCTGCTTCTGCCACAAATTAGTTGTTTGCAAATGCTTACATCGACGTTGTACCACAATTAATGAATATTGTAAGGTAGTTGCATAGGTACCTTAATCCCGTCAATAATGAGATACATTAACACCGATCATAAAGTCCTGGTGTTGTTGCATTGTCCATGTTGTGTATCCCTAGGGCACCGACACATACCTACGAGCCATCTGAGTATAGCACATGATATTTTTCTCAGGGGTAAAGTCAAATATATCCACCCAAACAAAAGTAGACAATATAAATATGCCTCCCCATTGGGGATTCATATACATGCCTCGTATCGTGACCCTCCCATTCAACTAACGCTCCACCTACATATTAATTATCATAGTTACAATGGCATGAGGTGTACACTAATGCATCAAACAGTATTCGTGGTCTGCGTGAGTTACGTCTGAATGAGGTTAGAGAGCATGAGGATATTATTAAATTGCATGATGATAGGATATCCCAACAATAAACAAGAACGACCATTTTTAGTTATTATAAATTCCTTTACTACACCAACCACTTGTATTGAATTATAAATAGATTTTTATTACACCTTGCAAATTAAGATACAAGTTATTAAAATATGTGATCATAAACTTACCAACGAGATGTGTGTGATTGGCCTAGTGTTGTTAAATAATGTTATAGTTTTATTAGAGAGAAGAGGGGAAGTAACCTCACACGTATTATTAAAAAAAATTGGAGGAAAAACTCTCTAGTGGCCCTTATAAGATATAAAGAAAGATCAATTAAAAAATATGTTAGTTGGGATTTGTTGAGCCCAATAAACCAACATGAATAAAGTTAGAAATATGGGGATTTATAATAATCCCCATTACAATAAGAAATAATGCTAAAAAGAAAATTTGGGACTTTATGAATATTCCCATTACAATGATTTTTTTCTAAGAGGCGGGAAACCAATATTATCTAATTTTAGAAGGCCTTTTATGCTTGGAGGAAGATCATCAAAATGATGAAAGATCTCAAATTTCTTTTCATGGATGGCTAAGTTAGCAAAGCCATCAGCAACAAAATTATACTATCTCCAAATGTGATTAATCTTGAAGTTCCTTTTAATTAACAAATTTTGAATTTCTTGAAGAAGATGCCTTAGTTTCTAGGGAGGTTTCCAAATACCTTGTAACATATTCACTACAGACTTTGAATAAGATTCAATAAATAGTTAAAAAATTCTAATTTAACACAAATAGAAAGACCTTTGAATAATGCAACGACCTCACAAATAGACTATCTTTAGAACTAGTGTAATTGGAGACAACTATTATAAAATCCACTCTACAGTTTCTAAAAAATCCACCAATACCACTTTATCTATTGTGACCTTTTGATGCCCCATCAATGTTGAGTTTAAGTCATCCTATTTGAGGTTTTTTCCATTTAACAATAAATAGCCCCTTAGTTTTGTAACAAATATTCATCTTGAAAAGATTGACACTGTAAAGATCAAAATCTAATCATTTGTCATTAAACTAATATTATAACTGGATCGGTGAAAAAGGGTAATTCTTTAGAAATTATTTCTTTGCCCACCAAAGGACAAATATCAAGGTTCCTTTTGTTTCCATCTTTCCAAATTTCCCACAAAATGAAAAGAGGAATATTGCAAGAAGTAACCTTCAAGTAATATTTCTTAGGAAGAACTAATAACCATTATAAAAATATGGACTTACAAGAGATAAAATTGATATAAATGCCAAGAACATAACCAAAAAAAATCCAAACCTCATGACCAATATTGATATGAAGAAATGTGTGACTAATAGTTTCTTCAAATTTGTTACAACGTATGCATATAGAAGTTAGCTTTACTCCATCTTTTTTGTAATTAAAGGTCTACGGGGATTGATTTTTGGATAAGCTTCCAACAAAAGAAGGGTATTGAGTCAAACTCTAAGAAAATCAAAGTGTTAATTGAATGAAGACCCCAAAGACTACAAAGGATGTGCAGAGACTAAATCGAAGGTTCGCGGCTCTAAACAGATTCGCCTCCTGGTCAACAGATAAGTGTTTGCCTTTCTTTATAATTTTGAGGAAATCTTTTACATGGGATGAAAAATATGAGAGAACATTTCAAGAGCTTAAATTTTATCTGTGATCCTCTATGCTCCTATTTCGGCCCATTCAGGGAGAAAAATTATTCTTGTATCTACAAGTGTTGGAGTCGGCAATAAACGCAGCTATCGTCATGATGAAGGGGTTTAGAAACATGTCTACTTCAACAGTAAGGCTCTTCAAGGGGACAAGGTTGGATATCCTAAGATGGAGAAACTATCATATGCACTAATCCATGCCTCTATAAATATGAAGTCTTATTTTTTATCCCATACCATTATAGTACTCTTTGACTCCCCTCTGAGATAAGTCATCCATAAGCTCGAGAAATTGGGTAGGCAGAATGCTTGGTGCATTGAGTTTGGATAATTTGATATAGTGTATTAGCCAAGAACTGTAATCAAGGGGTAGGCATTAGTTGAATTCGTAGTTGAGTTCACTTGGGAAGAGGTCGATGATAAAAAAGATGAAGTTGCAATGTTGCCTAAGAAGAAAAATGTGGGTCGAGCCATAGCCGATGGTTCCATAGGTGACCCAACTAAAAAAGATGTTTTGTTCAGAAATAGTGTAACAGAGGAAGGTCCTTTCATAGCCAACAGTAAAATTTGGAGTTTATTTGTTAACAACTCCTCTTGTTAAAGTGGAAGTGGAGCGGGGCTCATACTATCGGCTCCACATGAGATCGACATTGAGTATGCATTGGGATTTAGTTTCAAGTCCTCAAACAACAAGTTTGAGTATGAAGATTTGTTGGTTGGCCTTTCCTTGGCCAAAGTATTGAATGTCAGCCATATAATTGTACACAGTGATTTGCAATTTTTGGTAAACCAAATTCTGGGTATCTATCGAGCTAAAGACGACACAATGGTCTGGTACCTAACAAGGGTGAAGAAGGTCTTGACTAGATTCAGAGATTTGAAGATATAGAGAGAACCACGACTTTATAATAGTCGAGCTGATGCACTATTAACGTTAGCTTCTACTACGAGGACAGAGATTAGGAGAACAGTTTCACTTGAGATCTTGCACAAACCAAGCATTGATGAAGACGAAGGTAAACTTGAGTTTTACTTGAATTTGAACCTTGGAGAATCGTGGAGGGACCCTCTTATCAAGTACATCGGGGATCGGGAGCACTCGGAGATAAAATTCAATAGGAATAAATTGCAATAGTGGGCAACGAAATTCACTATTATAGGAGATGTACTATACAAGAAAGTCTTTATGCTCCCCCTGCTACGATGTATCCACCCCATTAAGGTGGAATATGTCCTAAAAGGTGTATATGAGGGATCATATTGAAGTCACATTGGGGGATGGTCTTTGGCAAAGAGAATAGTAATGCATGGCTACTGGTGGACGACCATAGCCAAGGACGCGACTGACCACGTAAAAAAATTTGACAAGTGACATAAATACGCTTGCATCCCCCATCAACCTCATTAACCCCTGTCATCCATCACATCCCCTTGGACATTTGTATTATGGGGAATTGACTTAGTGGGACCTCTACCCAGGGATGCGTGTAACTACATATACTTGATTGTGGCAATCGACTACTTTTTGAAATGGGTGGAGGTCGAAGCTAAAATATCTATAATGGAGAAGAATACCTTCAAATTTATTTGGAGGAACATAATTTGTAATAATGGTCTACCCCACACTCTGATATCAGACAATGGAAAAAATTTTAAGAATAAACCCTTGGAGGCCTATTACAAAAGGGTCGACATCAAGCAGTTCTACTAAGCTCCAGGGTGACCCCAAGCAAATGACTAAACTGAGGTCACTAACAGAACAATTATAAATGTGATCAAGAAAAAGTTAGAAGATGCCAAAGGACTATGGACAGAAGAAATGCATAACGTCCTGTGGGCTTACAGGACGGCAGAAAGGATGTCTACAGTGGAGACACCCTTTATGATGGCCTCTGGATTCGAAGTTATAATAACAATTGATACCAGCCTTCCAATCCACAGATTTCAGACCTATAATTTGGAGATATACGATGAAGAAAAATGTTGGACTTAGACTTAATAGATGAGAGAACGAAAAATGTTGACATTAGACAAGTGGCATATCAGCCAAGAACGATAATGTTTTATAGTAGGGGGTCAAGGCAAGGCCGTTAGTTATGGGGGACCAAGTTTTGAAGAAGGTTTGGCTGAAGCCAAATAAGCTTCACCCGAATTGGCATGGCCCATATAGGGTCACTAAAGAGGTCATCCCAAGAACCTATCCGCTGGAGAACTTAGAGGGAGAGCCTTTCTTTAACTCATAGAATGCAGACCACTTAAAAAAATATTATCAATATACGTGTATACTATTTATATTTCATCCTCTTTGTATTTGAAAGATGTCAAAGTAATGAATGAAAAAAGCACAAGTGTTTCCTCATATCTTTCTTGTACATTTGTCCAAATGATTCTAAACTAAATAACATCATTCATTTAGTGAATTTGTATGAACTCACTCCCAGTTAAATGAGAGCCCATGTGAGACTCGTCTCGTCGATGGGCTCTCAATAACATCGAGAGGCGGGAATGTTGTGATAACATCACTAAGGTGGTGAAAAATACAAAAACCTTATTAAAATGTCATTTTATTATGGTTGTTTCAAACATCATTGACTTAGTGGCTTTAAATTTAGTCTCTCCCTCGATGAAGATGGGAGTGTATGTAGAGGCAAAACTTTCCCATACACTTTCGAAAATGACGAGGGGACATAGGATTGACATCATTAATTTGGTGATCCCTAATTCAAAATCATTAAATTGGTTTTACCTATCGGCTGAAGACGAGAGTGGACTTTAAAATTAACACCATTAATTTGATGATCTACAATTAAAAACCATTAATTTGGTTATCCCTCTCGGTTGAAGACGAGAGTGGACTTGAGAACTAACACCATTAATTTGGTAGTGTCCAATTAAAAATCATTAATTTTGTTATCCCTCTCGGCTAAAGACGATAGTGGACTTGAGAATTAACACCATTAACTTGGTTGTCTCCAATCAAAAATCATTAATTTGGTTATCCCTTTCGGTTGAAGACGAGACTGGACTTGAGATTTAGCACCATTAATTTTGTGGCCTCCAATTAAAAATCATTAATTTGGTTATCTCTCTTGGCTAAAGATGAGAATAGATTCAAGAAAATAACATCATTGATTTCTAACAAAAATCATTTTTTGGTTAGTCCTATTAATCGAACGAAGATAGACATTGTTATCATATAGATGCACAATAAAATAGACATGAGAAGAAAATGAGGACAAATAAGAGGTGACAGCGAGAAATTTTCCATTCAAGAGATTTTTTTATCCATCACATTACAAAAATAATATAGACGTGATGTTCAGATGATGATACACACTATCAAATATTGTTCAAATTAAACCATCAACTATTGTTAAAAAATTATACAAGTGTAAAGGGCAAGTTAGACAACAGACGGTCGCTCAAGAAGCATAGTAGAAAAGAAAACCAAAGGGTTTCCTCCAAAAGAACATCGTTCTAATTAGTGATGACCTTGTCTACAACGGGTTCAGTGTCAAACCATTCGTTATTGCCAGCACCCTCAGTCATCTCAAGTCTGGCTTGCTCAGTGGTCTCATCCATGATCGTCTCAGTTGTCGCCGTAGGGACACCCAAACCAACTTTGACATTGGCTAGAGCAGTGCCGATCAAAGGGTCCGAAAGATCAAGGCCCTCAAAGTCTTTGGGGGTTAATGTCCCAAACTCAGGGAGTTTAAGAATGACCCAGCAGCAAATCATTTGCGTTTCCTATTTGAGGTATTCAAATGCATAGCTTGCAAACTCATCGGAGGCCTTAAATTCTGCCATGGCTTGAGCCTTTGCCTCATCTAAAGCGGCCTCGATCGTATCATCTACGTCGACTTGCCTCTTATCAACCAACCCTTTGAGGACATTACCATGCCTTTTATTTAGATTGTTCACTTCATCCAAGTGCCCTGCAAGTCCGTGCCACTGGCCTTCTGGTGGTCGACATCCTTAGCAGAAAACTCGTCCCTCAAGTTTTTCTCCACCTTATCATCATCTTTTCCCTGTTGGATTAAGGGAAACTTCTTCTCAACCTACTCACCAAGATAAGTGAAGGTGAGCAGAGACTGTAAAAACGACAAGGGAAATTGGTTAGTATGAGAGAACACTTGCTAAACATAAACAACTAATGTTCCAAATGATTACATAAGTGGCCCTGTGAAGACCAACTCAATGAGACGAGAGGCATCCATTGCCTCTAGAAAATGTTTGTCAACATTGGGCATCATTGAAGTGGAAGCAACCCGTGACTTTTTAGCATCACCAATCAGGGTCTCATCGTCGAGTTTCAATATTCGAGACAAGCTCAAAGAGCAGCGTTGGATGATATTGGGATCACATTATTAAATCCCCCTTAGTTGAGACCTCTTTTTTATTCTTCTTTTGCGAGCGGTGAACAGATGTGTAATCCACCACATCCTTCCTCTTTTTTGAAGCCTCGGGATTATTGAGGCCGCTTAGAGTTATTTTCTTGGTCGAGAAGAAAGATTCCGACTTCTTGCCAAACTTGTTCAGCATTGTTGAGATGTTAGGGGAAACCTTTTTATAGATAGCTTCTAGTATGTTATATGTCTAATCGGCAAAAAGATAGAAGTGATTAATATTAGCAGGGATCAATTAAACACAACACCACAGATCATCATTAAATATTTGCAAGTCCATCAGTAAAGGCCAATTAAAGACGACACTATAATTTAGAGGAAGGACTTACGCATTTCAGTGAGGGGATCAACACCCAGCCTCGTCTCATCCAGGACTTAAGGGGACATAAAATTCTCAAATTCCACGAGCCCACCATCTTTCCCTTGTACTCAGATCTAATCAAACCTATCCCGATCTTCTACGCTTAGGTTGGTGTCAAGTTAAGAAGACATTGATTTTGCTCATTTTTTGGGACCTATGGCTCTGAGGAGGAGCATGTGACATCAGAAGGGAACTCCCATGCACCAGAAATGAAAAAATATCTCGGCTTTTAGTGGTGGTTGGATGTTAGGTTGACAATGACGACCTTCTTGGTGCACTTCCTGTCTACAAGGTGGTAACAGCCAGATTGGGCCTTTGGTACAAGAAATTGAATAATAGGCCTTGAACACACTAACTGGAAGGCTGTAACTGAAACAGAACTTCCAAAGAGATATAAACTCGACAAAAATTCTCCATGCGCTAGGATAAAGGTGGGCTGGAGCCAGACCTAGACTATCAAGTATCGTCCGAACAGTTGGATGGACAGGAAGGCAGAAACTAACCTTAAACATTTGATCATTTGCACTAGGTCGGTCGTCAAACGCCCTTTCGGCCTGATCAGGGACCCTCATATTGATATAGGATTTGATCCCATACAAGTTCCCCAATACAATAGGTCAACGTATCTAACAGTGCTCTGGAACTTCTGAGCACGAGATGTATCTAGTGTTTTCTTAGCCTCGTCTTTAGAGCCAACGATCTCAACGACCATTAATCCACTGGGAAACCTACTCCGAAACTCCCCCTCGGTCATGGACGAGAAAGGAACTTACGTTTGTAAAGGGGGTTGGGCAACAGTAACCCTCGGCCCCTCAGGGACCGCAGTCTCAGCATCCTGGTCATGGTCACCAAACCTGGAAGCATCAAAATCTGCTATACGAGAAAAGAGGACTCTCATAGCCTGCTCATAGGAGTCAGCCTCACCAAATACCTGTAAGTAGAGATTTGACTTTGAGATGATCATCCACTCATGGAATCCACACCGATCTTAATGACCAGAGGACGGACGACAGCTAAGGGAACAAGAAAAATGGGGCGTGTGAGGTCAGACCTGGCTCTTTTCTTAGCCTCGGCCTCACACTTTTGTATTTGCCTAAGAATACGACCTTCAAGCGGTGGAAATTGGTTAATAAGTATGCATAAAGTCTTAAACATCCAAGTTATTTTGCCTAAGTTGACCTAAAGATCAAAAAAAGGAAATGAACCATTTTTCAATTAAGAACACATTAGAACACAAGAGTAAAGCTCACCGGAGAGGGTGACTGTGTAACACCTCAAGATTTTTGGAGACTGAGAAATAAAATTTAATTAAATTGGAGAATTTTAAAATTTGGGAAATGAGGTCCAAAAATAGAGAACATTTTAAAGTATTTTGGATGGTGATTTTGAGGGTCCCATTAATCCCGGAAGGGTCGAGATAGTCAAAATGACTGTCATTGGGTTTTATTTCGGCTCCGAAATATTTTAAAGTCAGTTTAACTCAAATTGGTGTAAACGAGTCATTTAAATTGTGTATTAACATTTAAAACTGGGACTTATGTTTTATAGGCTTAAGAGGCTTACGGATGAAGCCTTCTCATTTAGAGAAAGAGAGAAAGAGAAAGAAGAGAGAAGAGAAAAGATAAAGGAAGAAGAAAAGAAGAGAGAGAGGAAGAAAAGCTTGGAGATTTCCGGGCCAATCGCGACATCGAGGACGATCCAACCTCTACAAATCTGAGGCAAGTGTTTAATCTTTCTAAATAACTATTTGTGTATTTCATTTCATAATTTGTGGGTTAAAGAATTGGATTTTTGGGTATAAATACCAAAACCTAGATTTTTGGGTTTAATCTTGAAATCAATGTTTAAATATGGATTTGATGGAATATAAATGGTTGGGATCAACTTTGGGTTGATTTAATAGCTTAGAATCTTGTTGTGATAAAGGTTTGGGGGTTAGAATGAAAATTTTAGGGTTTAAAATTCGTGGGTTCATTAAAGAAGAATAACCCTTCAAAAATTGCAGGTCCGAATCGATTCGCCTCCTTAAGCGAATCGATTCGGTTTAGGGAAATTGGCAGGTTTGCATTGACCGAATCGATTCGGACCCAAGCCGAATCGATTCGGCCTGTGGCAGAAGCCCAGGTCTTTGGACCCGAATCGATTCGCCTTGGAGACCGAATCGATTCGCTAGGCCGAATCGATTCGGAATAGGGCCGAATCGATTCGAAAACAGGGCATTTTGAGGTATTTTCTCCATAGTGATTCCAAACCCTTTTTGGTTGGGTTTATTGATTTGGGGGCCTTCTCTTATGATGTAAGAGATATGTTCTTGGATACACATAAGGAGTTTCTCACATATTAGGATTTTTGGGACTCCTTGGGGTAATTTGGGATAAATGTATCCATGTATGTATTGGAGTTGCATATGGAGATTGTGCGGAAACCTCATTGAGGTTGGGAATACCAATTATAGATAAAAGTTATAAATATGATGTGAGGTTGAGAACTCTTAGAGAGTGAGGGGTCTCATATCCTTAGAAATGTTTAGACTAAGGAACAATCGATAACTCAATAGGAGTAAGGGTTCATAAGATTTATTGAACCATAGGTGAAATTGGGAACGATTTGGATCGTACTATCGACCAGAATAAGCTGTGGCATAAATTCTAGTTGGATAGTCTACACGTAATTGTGGGAAAATAACCATTGAGATTCCAATATTGGAATAATTTGAGGTTTTAGACTATTAAGTCATGTATGTGCCTATGGTTAAATAGTACTAAAGGAGATTATGTACTTTCGAATATGGATGAAATGTGTAGCGATGGGTTCCTTGTAATATCCCGTACTTTTGACTATATTTATTTTTGGGATTAATTAATTAAATGCGTATTAATTGATAATTAATCCGGGTTATAAATACTAATGAGATGCGAATTGGTATTTGATTATGTGCATATATGATTATATATGTATTTGGTATTATAAAATATGTCGTGAGATTTATATACGGCATTTTAGAAATTTTGTTGAGACGCGTGGGACCGTCGCGTCACGGTATAATATTTTGATAATAAAAGTGAATTTAAAATCTATAACCCGTATGGTCATTTTGAGTGCGCCAACGCGTCCGGAAGGGTCGAGATAGTCAGAAAACACTAGCCGGGGGTATAGTTTGGGTCCCGGGGTATTTTTAGGCCATACCGGCAACTTAAAGGGTATTTTGGTAATTTTACATTTTTAGGAATTAAAAGTGACGAAAATTGGGAGTTTTAATCTGATGTGGATTTAACCCATTAAGCCCATTAACCAACCCATATTAACCTAGAAGGCTATGTAGGTTGTCATTTAGGTTTTCTAAGTTTCCCCAAATCAAACCCTAGCCACCTTAAGCCACCATTGGAGAAGGAGCTTGGAGAGAGGAAATCCTGCAGAAAAACATCATCAACCTACACCAAAGTCAGAAATCAAACCAAGGCAAGTGGTTTAATTATGTTTAATTTCAGCAAATGTTCTTTCCATGTTAGAAAATTGGAGATTTATAATTGTTCTTGAAAGATAATGAAAACCCAAGTAGTTTAGATCATAGAACTTGAGAAATTTGAGAAGGATTGCATGTAGAATGATAGGTAGATGTTTTTACTGATGAGATACATGATTGAAAAGAAATTAAAACGGATTTTGTTGGATTAATTCATGATTCAAAATGTTAGGGTTCATGTTCTTGAGATAATTGGGGAAAAGTGTAGAAATTCATATGTTAATTGATGTTGAAGAGATTTAACCCTTGAAGACATGTTAGTAGTTGACTTGAATATGTTTAGGATCACTTAGAGACCATAAAACGTTGTTGGGATGAACTTTGGATGAGATTAGAAGTGTTAAAATGGTTAAAAACGAGGAAGGGAAAAATCTGGGCCGAAGCTGGTAGCTCGTTAGAAGCAGCCCCCAGGTCGTTCGAACGAACTCGTTCGAACGAGCTTCTAACGAGTTGACCAGTCGCTGCTAACGAGAATGAATTTCGTTCGATATCTCGTTCGAACGAGATATCGTTAGAAGGAACAGTTCGTTCGAACGAACTGGGATCTCGTTCGAACATCCTCGTTCGAACGAGACTTCTAACGAGTTGGCAGAGGAATCTCGTTCGAACAGTCTCGTTCGAACGAGACTTCTAACGAGTTGACAGTTTGGTCCTTTTTGGACTGTTTTTAATTTTTGGAGTTCCGTAAACTTGTTCGAGGATATAGATATCATTCCGTAGATGTAGTAATGATAGAATTGGGAAATTTGGGCATTTATGAAAAGGAATTTACATACGAGAGTGTATTACATGGACGGTTTGGGTTGAGACGTGAGTGTCTACTACGACGTGAGATAATTATGGCGCGTATGATTACAAACCGGAATAGTACGAATTGTGATAAATATAGTTAGTATGAGAATATGTACTACGATTAAAATACGGTATTACTAAGATGTGTGTTTACTTAGTATTGGTATATGGATTGTGTGTATGACATACCTACCATACTTGCTATCACGGGAGGTTGCGTTCGCTTAGGACCCTCTAATCCTTGTGTGCCTACGGGAGGGATATAGACTGGTACCTCGATGAACATAGGTCATAGAAAGACTTATTGGGATATTAATAAGTCCGCTGACCGTGGGAGCGTAGGTATGTGCGTGACCCACGTGATGGTGACTGTGTTCACCTCCACTATTTGTGATTTGTGTTATCTGAACTATTCCTGAGAGATTCGGAATATGTGATCCTTATGTACGTGATGTACCGGGATGGATAGCAGAGTATGTGTGCACCGCAGCTTAGTTCTCGGGGTGCTTGTATTGTATATTTATGATGTGAATAATATACATTTAATTAATGAGAATCCTCATGTTAATGTTGTAAATATATTACGGTATTGTTTCGAGAAATATAACGAGTTAACTGATAGTTATATATATTGCATATTGAGTATCTGAGTTTACGTTAAACCCCTATTTAATTACGAGCGTTATTATGTTAATGGAACCGAGTATTATGGGTAAGACCTTTGGCAGTCTAGCTAGATATGTTGTCACTTAGCTAGTGGTATGGGTAGTTATAGATGGGTACTTGCGTTAGGAGTGCACAGTTAGACGAGAGGTGAGAATATAATGTGAGTGCACGTCCTAACATGTACTTTGCATTTAATGTTTTAAATGTTTTTAAAGCACTTGCAGGTTTTTAAAATATAACTCCACATTCGGGCTCTGACCCGTTTGCTTTTCAAATCTTTTTCTTGTAAAACCATTTTAGGTGCCCAGCCACAAGGACACCAAGCATAGGATACTCATTCAGGTGATGAGCTGTAGCTGCTTGTGGAAGCTACAGGGATTTGCATGTAGACACTTCTATCTTTTGGATTCCAGAGTCACTATCTATCTGTTGTAGGGCATGTTGCCCATTTCTTTAGAGACATCCTTTATATTTCAGCTTTCAGACTTTAGCATGTATTGTTTCAGTTTATTTATTTCAGTTATGGGATTGTAGTGAGGAGTTTTTTCTCCAGACTTTATTTACTCTTTTGTGATGGTTATTCGTTTTTCTTCAGTATGGTGAATGGTGCTATTTATATTATCATTACACATGTTGCATGTTAATTGGGCTTTAATTAAAATTTGGCACTTACTATTTAAATACTAGGTGGTTAGTAATAATAAAATGTTTTCGACAGTGATGCTATTAACTGAGCCAACTTGGCATTTTGAATTAATTTAATAAAGGATTAGTTACCCGGTATTTAATTAGTCGGGGTGTCATAGGTGGTATCAGAGCATCAGGTTCTAGTGTCCTTTAGGATCTGTACGGCTATTATGTTTCCGCTACGTTTCTTTGATAAAGAGCCCTATATTTTAGGACTGTTGTACTCTTTTTGTGTATGCTTCGTTCTTCAGCTATATTAAGTTTATAACCGTGGACTTATAAACTTTATTCTTATTTCAGATGCCTCCACGACGTGCACGACGAGTTCCCAGGAATGCAATGCCCGAACCCCAGCCCGCTCCAGTTCAGGGTATGATGAACGCCGCTGAGGTTGCAGCTATAGTAGCCCAAGCGGTAAATGCCGCGATTGCCGTGATTCAGCAGGCACCGCCTCAGGCGCCGGTTGCCGTGCCAGCACAGGTTAATGCATTCCCGTCTGCTTGGGAGCGTGTACGAGACGCTTTTCAAAAAGCGCATCCGCCAAAGTTTGCAGGTAGCTCAGATGTGGTGGTCACGAGCCAATGGAGGAAGGACATACAGAGGCATTTGAGGATGCATGAGTGCACTGATGTTCAGAAACAGGTGCTAGCTACTTTCAAGCTAGTGGGATCTGCACTATAGTGGTGGGAGTCTATTACCACCGCAGAGGAGAGGGATACTCTCACGATTCATGAGTTCTGGGTGCGGTTCGACCGCAAGTACTTTCCGTCCGCAGTTCATACAGAGATGAGGAGGAAGGTGATGAGTTTGAAGCAGAAGGGCAAGACAGTGGCCGAGTATGAGGCCGAGTTCACGAATCTGTTGAACATCGTTCCAGACGAGATACAAACAGAGAAGAAGAAGATTGAGAAGTTCACCGACAGGTTGAATTGGAGGATCCGTCAGCATCTGCTAGGGAACCTATCGTTGGCCACGTATTCAGATGTGGTTAACGCTGCATTGTTGCACTGCCAGGACCACCGTTTTCATATGGCCAAGGGCAAGCGGTCGGGGGAGTCTAGCCATCAGGGCAGGACCGGAGGACATGGTGCCAGCGGGGCACAATCGGGTCAGGGGCAGAGACAGAATGAGCAGGGTTCCCAGCAGGGGGATAATAAGAGGTTCCGATTAGGGAACTACAGGAAGGGACAGGGAGGTTTCCGTCAGGGCCATCAGGGTCCAAACGGCCATCAGGGCCAACAGGGGCAGAATGGGAAGCAGTTTCAGTAGGGCCAAGGGAAGAACGGTAACGGCCACCAGGGCCGGGGACAGCAGGGGCAGAAGGGAGGGAATTTCCCAGGGAAGTGCTTTGTTTGTGGCAAGACTGGCCATAAGAAGCAGGATTGTCCTGATAGGGGCAGGGCCCAGCAGCAGCAGCAGCAGGGTGCTCGCCAGGAGCCGCAGAGACCTATGTTTCCCGCCGCTCTTCCCGCACCGCCACAGATGGCAGCATTGCCACCCATTCCAGCAGTCCCAGCTCAGCAGGGGCAGCTACAGTATGGACGTGTCTACAACGTTCACCAGGCTGCAGTTCCACAGGCACCGCCTGCGATCGAGGGTACATTTCCTATCCATGGCACTATGGGTCGGGTGTTATTTGATACGGGTGCTACACACTGTTTTATAGCTACACACTTCGCGAAAGCTTTAGGATTGTTAGCTACGGCAGAGAGCACAGTGACGTGTGTCGACTCACCATTGGGAAGTGGGTCACTTATTTTCTTTATATGCCGGGGAGTGGGGGTAGAGATTGGTGGTTTGGTATTGCCTGCAGACATGTTAGTGTTAGACATGCATGTTCACGATGTGATCATCGGTATGGATTGGCTCGTAGCATATAGGGCCATGATTGATTGCTTCAGCGGGAGCATTGTTTTTGCCATTCCGGGGCAAGAGATGTTTATAGTGGCGATGCCTCGCCCAGAGGGAGGATCGACCGCTCATCTGTATTACATAGAGGAGGATACCTCTAAGGAGGTTGTTATTCCTTTAGATTCGATCCCGGTTGTCAGGGAGTATTCAGATGTGTTTCAGGAGATACCAGGCTTACCACCCAGTCGAGAGATAGACTTCGTCATAGATTTGCTACCGGGTACGAGACCTATAGCACGTGCACCGTACCGTATGGCTCCAGCTGAGATGCGAGAGTTACGGGATCAGATAGAGCAGCTGTTAGGTCAGGGCTTTATTCGCAGGAGTACCTCACCTTGGGGCACTCCAGTTTTGTTTGTGAAGAAGAGGGACGGTTCACTGAGATTGTGTGTGGACTACCGAGAGTTGAATAAGGTCACGATACGGAATAAGTATCCGTTGCCTCGAATTGATGACTTATTCGACCAGTTGAGAGGAGCTTCTTTCTTCTCGAAGATTGACTTGAGGTCGGGATACCATCAGTTGCGTATCAGGGAGGAGGATGTCTCGAAGACCGCGTTCTTGTCAAGGTATGGTTCTTACGAGTTTCGGGTTATGCCTTTCGGCTTGACCAACGCTCCAGCAGTGTTTATGGACTTGAGGAACAGAGTGTTCAGGGATTTCCTAGACCAGTTTTTCATTGTCTTCATTGATGATATTCTGGTTTACTCCCAGACAGAGGAGGAGCACGCCGAGCATTTGAGGCAGGTTTTGCAGACACTCCGTCAGAACGAGTTGTATGAAAAATATGAGAAGTGCGGGTTTTGGCTGAAGGAAGTCCAGTTTTTGGGGCATATCATTTCCGACCAGGGAATATCTGTTGATCCGGGGAAGGTGTCAGCGGTGAGGGAGTGGGGACAGCCCACGACACCAACTGAGATTCGTAGTTTCTTGGGTCTAGCAGGATACTACAGGAGGTTTATTCGGGGTTTCTCGGAGATAGCAGGTCCTTTGACACATCTGACTCGTAAGGGTGTGCCCTACATCTGGAGTGATGCCTGCCAGTTGGCATTCGATGAATTGAAGGACAAATTAACCTCAGCACCTGTGTTAGCATTGCTGAGACCGGGAGTTGAGTATTTGGTTTACACCGATGCGTCTTTGCAAGGACTGGGAGGTGTATTACAGCAGGAGAGACAGGCCATAGCTTATGCTTCCCGTAAGCTTAAGCCTCATGAGAAGAATTAACCCACACATGATTTGGAGTTAGCAGCAGTGGTATTTGCCTTACGGATTTGGAGGCACTATCTTTTGGGGGAGAAGTTTCAGCTGTTCACGGACCACAAGTCACTACAGTATCTGTTCACGCAGAAGGAATTGAATATGCGGCAGCGTAGGTGGCTTGAATTTGTGAAGGACTACCAGTTCGACATCCAGTACCACCCGGGTAAGGCTAACGTGGTAGCAGACGCGTTGAGCCGTAGGCCAGCAGACGAGGTGGCAGAGGTGTGGAAGGAATTGGGACACCAGGATGCAGTGGCCCGATCTTTCATGTCTGTGATGACCGTTACATCGCAGATTGTTATAAAGGTAGTACGGGCACAGGCCAATGACTCGTTCTGTCAAGAGAAGATAGTTCGATTACTAGCAGAGGGAGCCGAGTCCTATACCGTTAGCTCAGACGGGGGATTGCGCTTCAATGGGAGATTGGTAGTCCCGAAAGGGGAGGAATTGCGACACGAGGTGATGGCAGAGTCGCACGGCTCACGGTTCGCGGTACATCCCGGAGGGGACAAAATGTACCAAGACATGAGACGACAGTATTGGTGGAGCGGTATGAAGAGAGATATCGCTGAGTTTGTCTCGAAATGCGCCACTTGTCAGCTTGTAAAAGTGAATCATCAGAGACCAGCAGGATTGTTACAGCCGTTGGAGGTCCCGGTGTGGATGTGGGAGAGCATATCCATGGACTTTATCACGGGGTTGCCTACGTCGCAGAGGGGTCATGACTCCGTTTGGGTAATTGTGGACAGGTTGTCCAAGGTCGCTCACTTCTTACCCGTAAGGACTGACTACACTACGGGACAGTATGCCCAGCTCTTCATTTCAGAGATTGTGAGACTTCACGGTGTGCCCCTAAATATCGTGTCTGACAGAGACAAGATATTTGTTTTGAGGTTTTGGGAGAGTTTCCAGGAGGCAATGGGCACGAAATTGCGGTTGAGTACGGCTTATCATCCGCAGACCGATGGGCAGACAGAGCGCACCAATCAGATGTTGGAGAACATGCTACGCATGTGCATTATTGACTTTGGGGGTGGATGGGAGCAGTACCTTCCACTGGTGGAGTTTGCTTACAACAACTCCTATCAGTTTACTATTGGCATGGCTCCGTTTGAGGCGTTGTACGGTAGGCCTTGTCGTTCCCCAGCATGTTGGTTGGAAGTGGGGGACAACAAACTACTTGGGCCGGAAGTGATTCAGGATACTTCGGCAAGGATTGAGTTAATTCGGAGTCGCATTCGGGTAGCTCAAGACAGGTAGAAGAGTTATGATGATGCGAAGAGATTTTTCAGAGAGTTCCAAGTGGGGGACCAGGTTTTGCTCAGGGTATCTCCGATGAAGGGGATTATGCGTTTCGGGAAGAAGGGGAAGTTGGCACCGAGGTATGTGGGGCCGTTTCCTATTATTGAGCGGATCGGACCGGTTGCGTATAGACTCGGGCTACCAGAGCATTTGCATCGGATTCACGATGTGTTCCATATTTCCTCGCTGAGGAAATACCTTAGAGATAATTTGGCTCATTCTCACATTGCTGTGGAGGACATCGATCTCCAGCCGGATAGCTCCTACGAGGAGGGGCCAATTGCTATTTTGGACCGAAGCGAGAGGAAACTGCGGTCAAAGATAGTCCCGTTAGTGCGTGTTCAGTGGCGACATCACAATGTCGAGGAGTCCACATGGGAGCGCGAGGATGAGATGCGCGAGCGTTATCCAGAGCTGTTTTTAGCAGGTACTTTCTAGTTTCGAATTTCGGGACGAAATTCAGTTATTAGGGGGGAAGTATGTAATACCCCGTACTTTTGACTATATTTATTTTTGGGATTAATTAATTAAATGCGTATTAATTGATAATTAATCCGGGTTATAAATACTAATGAGATGCGAATTGGTATTTGATTGTGTGCATTTATGATTATATATGTATTTGGTATTATAAAATCTGTCGTGAGATTTATATACGGCATTTTAGAAATTTTGTTGAGACGCGTGGGACCGTCGCGTCACGGTATAATATTTTGATAATAAAAGTGAATTTAAAATCTATAACCCGTATGGTCATTTTGAGTGCGCCAACGCGTCCGGAAGGGTCGAGATAGTCAGAAAACACTAGCCGGGGGTATAGTTTGGGTCCCGGGGTATTTTTAGGCCATACCGGCAACTTAAAGGGTATTTTGGTAATTTTACATTTTTAGGAATTAAAAGTGACGAAAATTGGGAGTTTTAATCTGATGTGTATTTAACCCATTAAGCCCATTAACCAACCCATATTAACCTAGAAGGCTACGTAGGTTGTCATTTAGGTTTTCTAAGTTTCCCCAAATCAAACCCTAGCCACCTTAAGCCACCATTGGAGAAGGAGCTTGGAGAGAGGAAATCCTGCAGAAAAACATCATCAACCTACACCAAAGTCAGAAATCAAACCAAGGCAAGTGGTTTAATTATGTTTAATTTCAGCAAATGTTCTTTCCATGTTAGAAAATTGGAGATTTATAATTGTTCTTGAAAGATAATGAAAACCCATGTAGTTTAGATCATAGAACTTGAGAAATTTGAGAAGGATTGCATGTAGAATGATAGGTAGATGTTTTTACTGATGAGATACATGATTGAAAAGAAATTAAAACGGATTTTGTTGGATTAATTCATGATTCAAAATGTTAGGGTTCATGTTCTTGAGATAATTGGGGAAAAGTGTAGAAATTCATATGTTAATTGATGTTGAAGAGATTTAACCCTTGAAGACATGTTAGTAGTTGACTTGAATATGTTTAGGATCACTTAGAGACCATAAAACGTTGTTGGGATGAACTTTGGATGAGATTAGAAGTGTTAAAATGGTTAAAAACGAGGAAGGGAAAAATCTGGGCCGAAGCTGGTAGCTCGTTAGAAGCAGCCCCCAGGTCGTTCGAACGAACTCGTTCGAACGAGCTTCTAACGAGTTGACCAGTCGCTGCTAACGAGAATGAATTTCGTTCGATATCTTGTTCGAACGAGATATCGTTAGAAGGAACAGTTCGTTCGAACGAACTGGGATCTCGTTCGAACATCCTCGTTCGAACGAGACTTCTAACGAGTTGGCAGAGGAATCTCGTTCGAACAGTCTCGTTCGAACGAGACTTCTAACGAGTTGACAGTTTGGTCCTTTTTGGACTGTTTTTGATTTTTGGAGTTCCGTAAACTTGTTCGAGGATATAGATATCATTCCGTAGATGTAGTAATGATAGAATTGGGAAATTTGGGCATTTATGAAAAGGAATTTACATACGAGAGTGTATTACATGGACGGTTTGGGTTGAGACGTGAGTGTCTACTACGACGTGAGATAATTATGGCGCGTATGATTACAAACCGGAATAGTACGAATTGTGATAAATATAGTTAGTATGAGAATATGTACTACGATTAAAATACGGTATTACTAAGATGTGTGTTTACTTAGTATTGGTATATGGATTGTGTGTATGACATACCTACCATACTTGCTATCACGGGAGGTTGCGTTCGCTTAGGACCCTCTAATCCTTGTGTGCCTACGGGAGGGATATAGACTGGTACCTCGATGAACATAGGTCATAGAAAGACTTATTGGGATATTAATAAGTCCGCTGACCGTGGGAGCGTAGGTATGTGCGTGACCCACGTGATGGTGACTGTGTTCACCTCCACTATTTGTGATTTGTGTTATCTGAACTATTCCTGAGAGATTCGGAATATGTGATCCTTATGTACGTGATGTACCGGGATGGATAGCAGAGTATGTGTGCACCGCAGCTTAGTTCTCGGGGTGCTTGTATTGTATATTTATGATGTGAATAATATACATTTAATTAATGAGAATCCTCATGTTAATGTTGTAAATATATTACGGTATTGTTTCGAGAAATATAACGAGTTAACTGATAGTTATATATATTGCATATTGAGTATCTGAGTTTACGTTAAACCCCTATTTAATTACGAGCGTTATTATGTTAATGGAACCGAGTATTATGGGTAAGACCTTTGGCAGTCTAGCTAGATATGTTGTCACTTAGCTAGTGGTATGGGTAGTTATAGATGGGTACTTGCGTTAGGAGTGCACAGTTAGACGAGAGGTGAGAATATAATGTGAGTGCACGTCCTAACATGTACTTTGCATTTAATGTTTTAAATGTTTTTAAAGCACTTGCAGGTTTTTAAAATATAACTCCACATTCGGGCTCTGACCCGTTTGCTTTTCAAATCTTTTTCTTGTAAAACCATTTTAGGTGCCCAGCCACAAGGACACCAAGCATAGGATACTCATTCAGGTGATGAGCTGTAGCTGCTTGTGGAAGCTACAGGGATTTGCATGTAGACACTTCTATCTTTTGGATTCCAGAGTCACTATCTATCTGTTGTAGGGCATGTTGCCCATTTCTTTAGAGACATCCTTTATATTTCAGCTTTCAGACTTTAGCATGTATTGTTTCAGTTTATTTATTTCAGTTATGGGATTGTAGTGAGGAGTTTTTTCTCCAGACTTTATTTACTCTTTTGTGATGGTTATTCGTTTTTCTTCAGTATGGTGAATGGTGCTATTTATATTATCATTACACATGTTGCATGTTAATTGGGCTTTAATTAAAATTTGGCACTTACTATTTAAATACTAGGTGGTTAGTAATAATAAAATGTTTTCGACAGTGATGCTATTAACTGAGCCAACTTGGCATTTTGAATTAATTTAATAAAGGATTAGTTACCCGGTATTTAATTAGTCGGGGTGTCATAGGTGGTATCAGAGCATCAGGTTCTAGTGTCCTTTAGGATCTGTACGGCTATTATGTTTCCGCTACGTTTCTTTGATAAAGAGCCCTATATTTTAGGACTGTTGTACTCTTTTTGTGTATGCTTCGTTCTTCAGCTATATTAAGTTTATAACCGTGGACTTATAAACTTTATTCTTATTTCAGATGCCTCCACGACGTGCACGACGAGTTCCCAGGAATGCAATGCCCGAACCCCAGCCCGCTCCAGTTCAGGGTATGATGAACGCCGCTGAGGTTGCAGCTATAGTAGCCCAAGCGGTAAATGCCGCGATTGCCGTGATTCAGCAGGCACCGCCTCAGGCGCCGGTTGCCGTGCCAGCACAGGTTAATGCATTCCCGTCTGCTTGGGAGCGTGTACGAGACGCTTTTCAAAAAGCGCATCCGCCAAAGTTTGCAGGTAGCTCAGATGTGGTGGTCACGAGCCAATGGAGGAAGGACATACAGAGGCATTTGAGGATGCATGAGTGCACTGATGTTCAGAAACAGGTGCTAGCTACTTTCAAGCTAGTGGGATCTGCACTATAGTGGTGGGAGTCTATTACCACCGCAGAGGAGAGGGATACTCTCACGATTCATGAGTTCTGGGTGCGGTTCGACCGCAAGTACTTTCCGTCCGCAGTTCATACAGAGATGAGGAGGAAGGTGATGAGTTTGAAGCAGAAGGGCAAGACAGTGGCCGAGTATGAGGCCGAGTTCACGAATCTGTTGAACATCGTTCCAGACGAGATACAAACAGAGAAGAAGAAGATTGAGAAGTTCACCGACAGGTTGAATTGGAGGATCCGTCAGCATCTGCTAGGGAACCTATCGTTGGCCACGTATTCAGATGTGGTTAACGCTGCATTGTTGCACTGCCAGGACCACCGTTTTCATATGGCCGAGGGCAAGCGGTCGGGGGAGTCTAGCCATCAGGGCAGGACCGGAGGACATGGTGCCAGCGGGGCAACTTGGCATTTTGAATTAATTTAATAAAGGAGTAGCTACCCGGTATTTAATTAGTCGGGGTGTCACATTCCTACACAAAATTTTGGGTGATAACCCTAAGGTTGAATATATATGTATATATAAATACATATGATTTTGGGCGACTATTATTCATAGGAAAAATGATTGAATATGTTTCAAGTGAGGGATTGTATTCACTTATCGAGCTAAATTAAAGGAAATTGTGGTGACGGCTTGTATATTGAGGATTATGTATACTTATAGCCGGGTTTATATATCTTATACATATGAACGAGAATTAGTTTATAAATATAGATATATGGATATGTGAATATGTGTATATATATATATATATCTGTATGCATATAAATAAATGGATATATTTATGTTGTGGGCATACATGGTATGGATATGTAAACCGTATATGATGGTTTAATATTTGATCGTATGATGGGATCATATGGATGTATGTATATTGCGCATGTGAGAGATATATATACTTATGTGGTTAAGCATACCCCGCTCATGCTATCATTGGGAAGTTTACGCGTAGAGGGTGAGCATCCTAGCATATAGAGCAGGGTGTGAATATTCCCCAGGTCATAGTCGTACCGTGTGTTATTATACGATAGATATATTTTTGGGATGAGACGTGGTGGGTATGTTTCGTCTCATTACCAGTTGGAGCTATGACCGCTTCCCGGGACATCGTGTGTGTGAGTTATCACGAGGTCGGTGTCGTTGATCCCCACCAGGTGGTCCCCAGTTGCTACGTGAGTCGGGCACTGGGAAGATGATAGCATTGATGCAGTTTTATCGGCAATATATATAGCCGGGTGGATTATGTGCATGTCCATTGTACATCAGATATGATATGTACACTTGGTCATGGGTATGGATGATTGGTATATGTATATATATGGTGAGAATAAAATGCCTATATATATATATATATATATATATTTATATATCCTATAGATGAAAGGATATAGAAATCTTTGTGGAGTACATCTTGGATGATTATGGTGTACTAGATTAATGGGGGTTGATGTATCGCATTTAAGGAATATTTCGGTTACATCATCCCAAGGATATTATTGGAGATTTAGTAGTAGTGGTAGCATTATATTATATGTATGGCATTATGGATCACTAGGATCGACATTGTCAAGGAGTAGTGTAACGGGGTGGTTCCTTGTTTGGATTTCGCTTTGCGAGACACCCCGCGCACGAAACGTAGTACATTGTTGAGAGTAGAGAGAAGTTATGTCGATATTTATGTATGGCATAATGGATCTCCAGGATCGACGTTGACAAGGAGCAGTGTAACGGGGTGGTTCCTTGTTTGGATTTCGCTTTGCGAGACACCCCACGCACGAAACGCAGCGCAGCGTTGAAATTGGAGGGAAGTTATGTCAATAATAATTATGCATGCTTATTAATTAGAAATTAAATCATATGTTTCAACCCAAATGCATATTGGGTAACTTATCAAATTTATAATTGGTTAAATGATAATCCAGAATCCATTAAGACTAATAAGGCATATATGTTTGAAAATAAATAAATAAATAAATACTTAAGTTCGTTTAGAAAGAGTGGATTCTTGGGTTAAGTTAGGAAGGCAAATTCTCGTGGGTATATACTGGGCCTACGTTAAGTTAGGTTGTCCTAATAAATGGGGGTAATTTAACTAAAATTTGAGGACGTGAATAGGTGCGCGCCTTTAGATGAGAGGTAAGTTGGGGTTCCACGAAAGTGCGATTCCACTTTAATTATGAAATAAGTGCACCGGTATTTATTATGCACGGTTAACACACTTGCTAAATATTTTTCACAACTCGGGATCTGACCCGTTTACTTTTCTCTCCTGCCTGTATATATATATATTATTACAGGTGTCCTACCGCATGGATGCCGGATGACCTTCTATTCAGAGTCTTGGGAGCCGCGATAGGTGCGGACTATTGCGGGATGTAGAATGTAGTCGCTTCCTCCTTTAAAAAATTCTAGGTAGGATTCCTGTTGTATATCGGGTTTGTACCCAAGGGATAATTATATACATGTTTATATGTATTCCATTCCAGTTATTGTATTGGCTGTGACCCGGCAGCTAATTCGGGTCAACTTTTTGTATTACATTCTGTTGTAGTTATTTATTTTGTTTTATTCTAGCATTTCATTTCTCATAGTTCTTTCATGCATCTTTCTTTCTTTTATTGGTAGTGTTAGTTGGTTTTCTGTTGCACATTTTATTTAATTTTAACATCTCGCTTGTATGATAACGGGTAGTTAGATCTATATTATATTGTACCGACAGTTGATGTTGAGACTGGACCATCTGAAATTCCTAATTTAATGTAGTATAGGGCTGGCCACCCGTTATTATTTTAGGCGGGGTGTTACAGACTGGAGCAACTTTGGTGACTCTAACAGAGGGTCAGAAACACTAAGTTCACCGGAAAAAACCTAGACTATTAGACCCACCTTTAAACCACTCCTAAAATAACCCTAGAGGCACTCGTCAAGGCTGCCAAAAAACCCAGAATTTTGCCGAAAAAATAAACAGCAGTTCAAACCACTAAAAAACCTAAAAAACTTACGAAAAGAAGGTGATGGGGTTACCTAGTTGAAGAAAATGTTGGAGTAACAAGGAAAATACCCTAAATTTGGCTGGAGTAGCTCGAATGGAGGAGAGAGGAGGATAAAAAGTTGGGTTTTCTAGAGAGAGAGAAAGTTTAGGTGCGCGAAAAAATGAAGAAGAAAGAAAAAATGGTGTTTTCAAACAATTTAAATAGTAGTAGTCAATACACTTAACTACCAAGGGAGTAATCGTTAGGGCACATCTTCCCAATCAAGCCTGCATCTGCCACTCTTGGGTAACATGCTAAGCTAAAGGATGTCTGCCAAGTGTCACTCCATAGCTCTTATTCAACATTTCACACCTTACAATGGAAGGACATCACATCCCTCAGTCAAGGACGTCTCATCAACTCCTATTCTGAGACATTTTACCCATCAGCCTCCTACACACATCGAAGGCTAAGGGTTAGGGGTGATTGATATACCCAAGTGTGACCTCGCCAAGGTCGACCTTACAGACCATCATGTCAGACAATCACGGTCCCCTATGCAACGACCATACACCATATTTCCATCCTCGTCTGAGTCCTTTAGGCCGAGACCTATCAGTTGGACCATTAGCCCCTCGCAAGTCTCATCTCGGCCTGGCCCCCAGACAGCCGAGACTATACTTCAATCTAGCTCGTCAGTTGATCAACAGGACATTGAGGTATCATCGTCGGCCTGGCAGAGACCTACTAGGACGACTTATATCTCTTGTGTGACATAGGTTTCCAGCATTACTAATCCCCGTGGACAGACAGTTATAATAATATCATAGAAGCACGTGAGGGGAATATTGCATCATCATTACATACTTGTGCCATGGACATGTGTCCACACCCTAGTGGAAGATTCATCATACACGTGCGTTGTACATGCTTGGGGGTACTGAAGAGTGCAAACTGTGTGATAATTGATTAAATTAAATTCGCAAGTTTCCAAGTAACCCTTATTTAATTAGAGTCCCTAAACATGCATCTAAAGTGCAAGTGTCAATCCCATAAACAAATAAAGCAATCAACGCAGTAAATATGCTGAGACACAGATTTCAAGAAAAAAAACCTTTCGGGTAAAACCTTTATTTCACTATGAATATATAAATCGCAACTTACAATTACATAGAGAAATCTGCAATGGATCAACGCACAGCCAATCCACAAAGACACGCAGTCTTGAACTCAGCAAGAGAATACACGCAGCACCCTCCAAGGACTTGCAGCCCAAACAACAAAGGAAGAACTGCGCCTCTCCTCAATGATACGCAGCCATAACACTTTGTAGAGACTCCCTCAACAATGACACGCAGCCCTCGGTTGCAAATATCTCCCCACAAAGGTTGAACAATAGCAAAGCTTGTGTTCTAGGGTTCCAAAAGATTCACAAAAGTAATTGGAATTTTTTTGTGTGAATCAAAAAGATGTTCGGCACATAAAAAATCGAAGTCTTGTTGTGTTTGTACTCTTAGAAACGTTTTTTCAAAGACTTGAAAAATACACCACCGAAATAGTTATATATATAGGAAATATGAGTTGGTGGATAAACATCACACGGAACTAATCGGGTTTATCCCGGGCGGACCGGTCCGGTATGGAGGCGGATCAGTCCGACCTCGGATCGGTTCGTTTTCCAAATAGGCCTCTTCGGTTTGCATTCGATCTGGGGTTCACTGGTGCAAAGCGGATTGATCCGGTTAGAAGCGGATCGGTTCTTTTTCTAAACCAGGCGAATCAGTCCGGGGTGGACCAGTTCCTTTTTTAAAACAGGGGGACCGGTCCGGCTGTGCAGAAAATTTATTCCTTGAATTTCTTTGATATTCGGATCCGTTCATGACGATGCGATCTTGAATTTCTTCAACGATGTAACGGCTTACGACATACAAATGATAATGGACAAAAATGTCCTTACAAATCTCCCCCTATGTCTATGCCGGTACATACATAAAAACAAACATCTGAATTATCAAATATCAAAATGCATATACAAATCTACCCTTCCATGAACCCAAAAATGGAATGATACAAATGAATAAGACTTCCCTGTTTGTTCTTCGAATCTTCAGGAATCTCAATGCTTTTCTCATTAGGGGTGTGCAGTTCAGAGATCATCAAAGAAGTACCTACACACATGAAACAAAGTAAAATACCAAGTGACGTATCGAGTTTGAAATAAGATAAAAACTCCCCCATAATATGATAATTCTTTCTCCCCCATAAAATGATAATTCTTTCTCCCCCTTTTTATGATGTCCCCAAATAGACAAATGATAAGAATGAATCAAATAGGCAAAATCGGGGTGTCACGGTACACAAAACAGGGCATCAAGCAATATGGTAAGCATGCTCTTGCAAGGAGATGCTCAGAAACAAATGCACAAACTATTTTTTATTTTTTATTTTTTATACAAAAGTAAGATACATTTGAAAAAATATGCTACAAAAATCACACCATGGATTTAGACTCAAACAACCAAGTCATGGAAATGGAATGAATGGGTGTGAACACATTCGATAGGTAAATGAACTCAATCAATCATATGTGAACGATGAAAATGTGTACTCCTAACGAATGAACATCAAAAGTATCTGTAGGTGTAAAGATTGTTGAATTTAGATAACATCGTCTTATGCAAATCAACAAATCAAAGTCAAAATGATTTCCACCCCAATAACGTCAAAAACTATTTAGCGCATTTGCAAGCATTTCAAGGACGTGCAAACCTGTTTTAAATTCTTCAACCAAACTCCCTCATGCATATTTTCTTTTAGAGGTGTATAAATTAAATTCTCAAACTTTGGATAATTGGAGTAAAATCCTAAATGGCCCATAATTGGCATGAATTTCTTTTTATTGCCTTTCAATTTTTTCGAGCTCTTTTAACCTCTTTGGACTTCGGATAATAAAATTCCTCCATTTTTAGGTCCTTTTTAACGGTGGCTTAGTATTCGCAAAGGCAAAATGAACCTTTCGCAGCCCTTCCCTGTTTTCAAACAAAGCACACAAACTCACAAAACGGTTCTTATATGCACAATTTCCTTAGCGAAATTTATCACGCTTGGTTTGTTTTAAGGACAGGATTGAAGTGAAAACACCCAACCAACATGTGATAAGACAAGCACAATAATCAAACAAATCCGTGCATGTGTGCAATAAAGGAAACATGAGTCAAACATGTAGGAAGTAATACTTAATTACATCTTAATGACTCCAAACATTATAAAGCACAAGGATGAATTGACTTATTATCTCAAAACACTATCAAATAGTCACATGAAAATAATGGAATGATGTTGTGACTCGGTCATCCTAAGTGTTTTATCCATAAAAGGTGCAAACAAAATAAAAAAAATCTTTTTGGATTTTCAAATTTGACCAAAACAAATATGAATGGACACTCAAAAAAATAGAAAATCTTTTTGCATTTTTCAAAATTTTTCAAAAAAACAAAAATTTGTACAAAAAGTACATGTCACAACGCTAGCAAACATAAATATCATGAAGCAAAAACTAGCGTATGACAAACATGCAAACACAATCATCTATATGATATGATAAGAGAAGAATCATGTGCAAGCAAACGAGAATCAACTTGTCTAAAATCTAGTGCCTCTACAAGTGATTTCTAACCCAAATAGATGTGAAACGACATGCGGGGGCTTTGGGAACCACAAGAACACTAGACATAAACTTCTTAGGACATTTTCCAAGATCAAAACAAAATCGCCTAAGGTGACCTTTCCTACCACAATATAAACATGTGTAAACGGGTGGAACGACACCTAAAGTGTGATTTTTTCTAACATCCTCGGAATTAGTTGACCCTCTAAAATAAATAATGGTTTTGGCTTTAGCATTATAAGCATGAGAACACGATGAGCCATTACCATCACTATCAAACCTACTTGAGTCTATCAGATTATTTTTTAACTTGAATTTTTTTTACTCAAGCAAAGAATTAGACTCTTCCAATCTGAGGGATTTCTTTTTCAAACTATCAATTAAACTTAACAGTTTATCACGCTCCCCCTCAATTAAAGCAAACTTATCCCTAAGAGTCTTTTCACGTGCCATAAAATCATCGATTAATTTTTTTATCCTCGACGGCACAAACGGGAACCCTAGAATTTTTTAAGTCCTCTAATTCCTTCTCTACAACAAGGACTCTCTCATCACTCTTCTTTTTGGCAATTTTCAAAGAATCAAAATCAATACACAAATTACCAAATTGCTCACGATAAATATCACTTTGAGTTTGAAACGCTTGCAAATATTCAATCTTACTTTTAAAGAGAGAATTTTCTTTTTCCAAAACTTTAATTCTTTTGCAAAGTTTCAAATTGAAACTTTTTAAATTTTCAGCATGGTCGTGAACTTTTTCAAAAATAGGCTCCTCATTAAATGGGTGTTCCATTGAAAAATTGCGATTTTCCACAAAACATTTTTTTTTTAAAAATCAATATCACACAATTTTTTGCGGAAAAAGGAATACACATTAAATTAGCACAACCTGCTCTGATACCAATTTGAAGAGTGTGAACTGTGTGATGATTGATTAAATTAAATTCGCAAGTTTTCAAGTAACCCTTATTTAATTAGAGTCCCTAAACATGCATCTAAAGTTCAAGTGTCAATCCCATAAACAAATAAAGCAATCAACGCAGTAAATATACTGAGACACAGATTTCAGGAAAAAAAATCTTTCGGGTAAAACCTTTATTTCACTATGAATATATAAATCGCAACTTACAATTACATAGAGAAATCTGCAATGGATCAACATGCAGCCAACCCACAAAGACACGCAGTCTTGAACTCAGCAAGAGAATACACGCAGCACCCTCCAAGGACTCGCAACCCAAACAACAAAGGAAGAACCGCAGCTCTCCTCAATGACACGCAGCCATAACACTTTGTAGAGACTCCCTCAGCAATGACACACAACCCTCGGTTACAAAGATCTCCCCACAAAGGTTGAACAATAGCAAAGCTTGTGTTCTAGGGTTCCAAAAGATTCACAAAAGTAATTGGGATTTTTGTGTGTGAATCAAAAAGATGTTTGGCACATCAAAAATCGAAGTCTTGTTGTGTTTGTACTCTTAGAAACGTTTTTTCAAAGACTTGAAAAATACACCACCGAAATAGTTATATATATAGGAAATATGAGTTGGTGGATAAACATCACACGGAACTGATCGAGTTTATCCCAGGAGGACCGGTCCGGTATGGAGGCGGATCAGTCCGACCTCAGATCGGTTCGTTTTCCAAATAGGCCTCTTCGGTTTGCATTCGATCTGGGGTTCACTGGTGCAAAGCGGTCGGTCTGGTTAGAGGTGGATCGGTCCGTGTGCAGATCGGTTCTTTTTCTAAACCAGGCGGATCGGTCCGGGACGGATCGGTTCCTTTTTTAAAACAGGCGGACCGGTCCGGCTGTGCAGAAAATTTATTCCTTGAATTTCTTTGATATTCGGATCCGTTGATAACGATGCGATCTTGAATTTCTTCAACGATGTAACGGCTTACGACATACAAATGATAATGGATAAAAATGTCCTTACAGGTACAATGCACACCCCAGCATTATATATACTCATCTTCTTCCCCAATGAAAAGTATCCAAAAATTGTAAACCCTAGCCAAACTTTGTCTAATTTACAATAAAGAGAGAGAGCTTGAGTGTTGTACAACTAAGGCCATTATGGCCTCTTTTACATAGTGAAAACCTCACATCCCTGCACAGTGGAATAAGTTGAAAAGCTCACCACTTAAATACCGGAATTCTTCCTCTTCTCCTCATCTCCTTATCTTATTTTTCTATATGTTCTGTGAGCTTAAGTTGCATATACAAATTTAAATGGTGATTTCTTGTAATCATCATTTACGAAACACCAAAACAATTTTTTTATTAGAGTTTGATTAAAAAACAAAAAATAATTTTTTAATCTTAAAATGATATCTGATTGTAAAAAAAACTCTCAACAACCATCAATTATTTTTTAAAGAAAAATATGCTCTTGTTTTTTTTGGTCGGTTGCTAGTTTTTTCAATTACATTTCAATTTAAGAAAGAAAAATAATTATCAAGAATCTTTATTGGTCAAGTTTTTTTTTCCTTGCCATTACATTTTGTTGTTAGTTTATAAGTAAAGTATATCATTTATTAAAAAATAATTCTAGACCGACACGTAATTTTCATGTGTTGGTTGCGACACACTAACATAACATGTCGTGATTGATTATTGTCTTATGGAAGTGGGTCCGCGCCAACAAAACTAACTAGTGTTGCGGCCTACACATGAAAATGATGAGTCGGCATAAAAAAAGATCTTTTGTGTTTTCAATTAAATTTCATTTTATGAAAAATCGGTTATTAACATATTTAAAACATTTTTTTCTTGGTTAAAACTTTATATTTTGATTAAAAAAATTGTTTTTCCTAATGTTTGTCATTTTCATTAAAACTTTTTTTTAGTAAGAACAATTTTTTACGTTAAATCTAGTTTTTAAAAAACAACATTTTTTTGGCCAAAGAAAACTGTTTTCGGCTAAAAAAAACTTTTGCTTTTTCAAAACTGTTTGTTTTATTATTAATTTTCTTTTCGATAAAAGATATTTTTTGTCAACATTTTTTCAGTAAAACTGTTTCATTTTTTAGTAAGAAACAGATTTTTTTTGTGTTAGACCTTTATTTTTCAATTTGTTTTTTGCTAAGAATTGTGTCTTTTAAAAACTATTTTTCGTTAAAAAAAAACTATTATTTTTGTCATAATGGTTGTTTTATTGTTCAAAAAAATTTCGTTAAATTTTTTTTTTTGGTTAAAAACTTTATTTAAAATTCTATTTTTGTCACAATCTATTTTTCCCTCATTAGAAAATAATATATTAAGAGTTATAAGATTTACCATTAAAAATTTTGTCATGCCATGGAAATATTTGTTTACTTTTCAATCGAATTCTCACAAACTACCAAACCCTTAGTGTAAAATATGTTTTGATCTGTCTGTAAAAGTTAGAAATTTAATTTCTTTTTCCTCTCATATGTGGACAAAGCCACATAAGAGGGTCCATCTTGGGGTTCCGAATGACGATATACCTAATGCGTCTCGCATTGTATGAATTTACTGTGTGAAATTATAGTTTGGCTCAAATATAGTTCCTCAAAAATTGAGGATTTAGATTGCTAAAATTTTTTGTTGATGTTTCAAATTATATCAAATTATTGGCTTTGGATTAATACTAACTATTGTATAATGTTAACAGTAAATATAACTCTTATAAATAATATAATATGATAATATTTTGAACATTTTGCCTCATTATGATTTTAAAAATTTGGATTAGTAATTCAAAAATTCTTAAGTATCGAATTCCATTCCAAAAAAAACTTGAAAACTTAAACAATATCGAAAAATTCAGAAATCCAAATTTTGGTTCCATTGTTTGACTAATCATATTGAATATATAAAAATTTAGAAGTTTAAAATATATATTTATACACTTTGCACCTATGACCTTTCTTCGTAATTTCACTTTAGTAGTACCCATCATGTTAATTTTGTTAATATTTGCCCTGAACTTTTGTAAATCGAGGTAATGTACTACAATGTGAGGGGAATTGGCTAATTTATTCATGACGCGCTGAACATTGCAAATTGAAACAGTCTAGTCCCTTAATGAACTCATGTGAAAATCACATGATGAACAATTTTCCAATTTTTCACTACATTGCTTCTATAGATCTAGGCAAAATAATAACAAAATTAACAAGATAAGTACTGGAGTGAAATTGGAGGGAAATTTCAAGGATGCAAAGTAATATATATATATATATATATATACACACACACACACACACACTAGGGTTTGTCCGTACCTGAAGACACGATAATAATTTTTCAAAGTATCAATCGTTATCAAGTCATAAAATTTTTGTATTATAGTATTTTAAAGATAGGCCCAGGTGAGGGAACCCAAATGCGGGACTCTCGTGCAAGATTTTTTAAACAAATCATCTCAAAATGATCATTTTGGTATTTTAAAAAATTGGGTTAATATTTGATAAAATATTTGGGTAAAAATTGGGTTAAAAATCTATAGTATCAATGATGGTCAATTTCCCTGAAGGCACGACGAATACTTTCAAAGTATTTAATCAACTAATTTTTTTGTAAAATAGTTTCGATTTTAATTAAAGAACATAAAAATCATCAATTAAACATTATTTATAAAAATTCCCATATACATTATTTATGAATAATTAACCTCAGTACTACTTCATTATAGGAACTGCAATAGCAACAAACAACAAATGATCTATAAATACTGCAGATAAAATCTTAATAGATGAACCTCACACGAAATTACTTTATTAGTATAATCAATGAATTGTTTAAATCCATAAAACATAAAGGTTAGTAGTAGTTTCTTTATAGCAATAGGACTTTTATACCATGATACGAGGACTTAAGCCTAAAGAAAAGTTAGTAAGACCGCCAAAAACTCCTTATCCATCATACTGAACGACCACATGGGTTCAGGTGGGGGCTCAACAATTGTTCTAAATCATATGAGTTTAACCCCGAAACATTAGAGTCTATCCCACACCCAAAAAATATTAAAAATGTATACCTCACCAAAATAAATAAACATAAAAAAAACATTAATGCATATGATTTAGCACTAAGATCATGCCCCATGTGTCGACATGATATTGTTAGTTCTTGGTTCAATCCACGTCCCATGCTCACTACCATATACACCTACACATATTTACACAGAGAATAAATGAATAACCATTTTAATTTCAGTGCCGTACTTAAAATAGATAAACACATGCACATACTTAAACTGGTACCACACTCCATAGGATAAAACACGTAAATGAAACAAAAAGCACTTACCATGATATAACGATTGGTACCATACTCCCCATTGACTATAAACCATAACTAAGATATAAGTAGAGAGCCCTCAATCAACTTGAATTTAAAAGTCTATTCTTGTACTTCTAATACAAAAAACTGCAGGCAACATGTTAATTACAAAATCCATATAACCGCAACAACATTTACTTGTGGGTCGGGAGCTGCTACAGGAGCAGGATCCACAATCTTCCAACTTAAAGAAATGTCCTACTTTTGAATATTCTCCAAAATAGATCCATATCTTTAAGGTAACAAACAAACTACACAGTTAAGAATTACGCATACAACATGATATATGCACACAACTATACCTTATGGGTTGCTTCATTTTTAAGGTTCAAGAGGGACTTACGCAGGCCCCCAATGTACAATTGTCACTCTCTCAAGAGGCGCAGGCCCCCGATGTACAATCACCCCTTTTTAAAGAGGCGTAGGCCCAAGCATCATTCTCTCATCGCGCTCACAATCAAGAGGAAAATGCAGTTCCCGAGAAAGTGGAAATGGGGGTCGAGTGTGACAGATAAGAGAGTACCTGCAAGGCTGTAAAACAAGCACACGTAATAGAAACTGTTAAGCTAGTCTCAACCTTTGTAGTAAAGACCAAACCAAACCAGACCAAATGAAAGTTAAAAAAAATTAAAGGTGTGGTGGAAAAGATATGATTTTATTCATCTCTAAAACCAAACCAAATGGATATATTTTCTTCCAATTTATGATACTCTTTTCCTAAAAAGTACTCATTTGCAAAAGCAAAAATCGAAATGCTAAGAAGATGTAATGATGCCACAATAACCGAGGGAAAATTAACTTGAGTTTTTATTAATCAAATTGATATTGCCTTGAAGGGTAGAATAACTATACTCGCCTTCAAACTTCCCTCCATTTGATCTTCAAATCAATGTTTAGATGAGTCGTCCTAATCTCGTACTTGACATCTCACTGTCTTTTTTTTGTGTACAAAACCACTCATTGTTACCTGCAGAAAAGAAAATGGAAGAGACTGGACTTCGTTAAAAATCATAACATAACATAACATTCCTGAACAGTTAACTAATTCATGCTTGGATCTCAAAAAGTCTTTGAAGAAAACATATATGAAAGATACCTAGCAGTTAACTATTTCATTCAATATCAATCATTAGGATTCCTCGTATATTAATCGCTAGTTTATTATATAAATATGCCGTAACATATATCGTATAGGATTCCTTACCTGGGTATATTTACAAACATCTCGCAACAACCACAAAAGCAACATATGCAAGTGTCACAATTAAATGTCAAAGAACTCTCATTAACTATAATCAATATTTTAACATGCAACTGACATTCATTTTAAATCTTTAGACAAAAAAAGGACTAATATTTTCGGGTGGCTCTAACTATCAACGACTTTAAAAAGGTAGGAGCTGAGAAAAAAAAACATAGAGAGATAGATATAAAGAAATAGGATATGGGATACAATTAAAGCGTTGATTTATTTTCCAATTTTGAAGCTAACGCCACCTAAATAACCAAATAACACCACATATTTTAGTATGTTTAACATCCACAAATATACTAAACGCCGTCTTAATAAAAATATCCTACATGTATAAATTAATTATGATATAATATTAAAATGGTCACATGGTAATTTAATCAAACACTTTCTGTTCAACTAATAAAATGTAAATGAAAAAAAAAAGTGAATACCATCATACGTAAAACTCACATATTAAACAGGAGGATCAATAAATCTGCATATAACATATCATAGTTATAGAAACCAGTAGGCATAAAAAGTCATTAAACAACAACTGAAATTTTTCAGTAGAAAAGGAAACTGGACAGAATGCGACGACCCAAAAAGTCATTAGAGACAAACTCGACATATTTAAAAAAAAATTAATTATACCTTTAGAACGAATCAGTCCAGAGGAGTGCAACCTAACACCATAACTTCACCATCACGACCCTCTAGTGTTTCCTTTTTCTCCACAGTATTAAACAGCCTGCTCGTTTCTGTCATTGAATCTCTGCCCAAGGTCGACTTCTAGTGGCCTATGAAAGTTGAAAGGTGTTATGAAGATTGGAGGGAAAATCAAGGTTTCAACGCAATGATATTTGTAACTGATAAATAAAATTCCATATAATTCAGTAATGACAAAGCACCACCAACATAGATCTGACAATAAAGTTTGGCTTGTCTAATAAAAAATGGGCAATCCTACTCAAATATGATCTGACAATGATCATGACTGATAGAAAATAAAAACTAATAAAATAAAAGATTTAATTGCACCCACTCTTTTTTTCTGATCTAAAAATACAATTAAAGGTCGAGAACGCATAATTATCATTAAAACAAAATGAAAAAAGAAAAAAAATTAAAATTTACCTCAAAATTGAGATTAGCTTCCTAGAAGATTAGCACCATTTCTCAAAAAGAGAAATCAAATGTATAACCTACAAAATAAAGAACAATTGGTCATGAGTACATGATAGGTGTATTAATTGTATAAATTGTACACGGTGCATGAACATTGAAACAATTTTTAACAATAGAAACTATTAATTAACAATATAGATAAATTAATTAAGTTTTATATGCCTTTATGCTTTTTTGTATAAACATCAAAAGTAAATGAGAAGTAGTACTGTACAAACCTTTCCGAGAGCATAGCAGATCCTTCCCCCACCACATCTGGCTCACAATATTCTTTCTCTATATGAGAAGTCGTTTCATAACTCTTCTTGCGAAACATGGACTTGAACACTCCTTTGCATGACTTCTTTGGTCGTGGGGGAGGAGGACTCGCCTTGTCTGGAGGTTGTATATCAATCACAATGCATGTTGTATCATCTTGAAGTCACGTGTACAGCTTCCTGTAAAGGATAGAAACAAATCGCGACAAATTAAAAAAACATAAAATATCTAAAGTAAATACAAATTAAAAACTCAAAAAACCACTTCAAGACCACCATACATATGATCCATTAAACCCTCAAGATGAGTTCAATACATCAAGAATATGTATTTTCCTATGTGTTGTAATAAATCAAGGACATGCGGAGTGCCATATGTTCTGCAAAACAAAAGAGTTACATACAACAAGAATATGTATTTTCCTTTCCGAAAGCGCAGCAGATCTTTCCTCCACAAATTACGCCACCACATCTAACTCACAATATTCTTTCCCTATGAGAAGTCATTTCACAACTCTTCTTGCGAAACATGGACTTTAACACTCCTTTACCTACCTTCTTTGGTGGTGGCGGAGGAGGACTCGCCTTATCTACAGGTTGTATATCAATCACAATGCACGTTGTATCATCTCGAAGTCCTTTCACGTGTACAGCTTCCTATAAATGATACAAACAAATCCGAGTAAATTAAAACACCATAACTATCAAAAGTAAATAAATAAATAAATAAATAAAACTCTGGAATCCACCGCACGACCACCATATATGTGATCCATTAGGCCCTCAAACACCTATGAAAAGGTCATTTCCATCAAACTCCTCAACACCCACCCACAATACATTTATAATGCGGGCATTAAAGAAAGTGAAAGTTTCTTTAAAGGCAATTGGATAATAATCAGTGAACAACTTACAATATCACTTGCACAAAGTAGTGTAGCATTAAACCGATAAGAAGCTAATATCATACAATACAAAATTGAAATTTTAACTTCGAAATTCTATAATAAAGTTAAAGTAGCCTGACGTTGCACTAATAAGAAGTTTATTAAGATAAAGTGAGCTTAGAAAATGGAGAGAATCTAATGCATTCACTCTAACATTATCTTTTCTTTAGTAGAAGTACCTCAAACTCCGACATAAAGTGCATACACATTACATTAAAAAAAAGGTTTAAAACATCCATAAGAGAGTATCACAACTCATTTAACATTTATCAAACGAAATTGTATCGGGGGAAAACATAGTTGCATACATATAAATAGTTTCTTTTTAACTTCGAAATTCTATAATAAAGTAGCCTGGAGTTACACTAATAAGAAGTTAATTAAAATAAAATGAGCTTAGCAAATGGAGAGAATCTAATGCATTAACTTTAACATTACCTCTTCTTTAGCAGAAGTACCTCAAACTCCGAAATAGAGTGCATAGTCAAGTACATATCATGAAAATAAAGGTTTAAAACATCCATAAGAGAGTATCACAACTCATTTAACATTTATCAAGCGAAATTGTATCGGGGAAAACATAGCTACAAACATATAAATAGTTTCTTACCAAAAGGGGAGAGATTCTCAAAAATAGTTATTTGATGTCTTGGATTTTAATTGGTCAACACCGCTGACACGAACTCATTTCCATAAATGATGTGAATCCCCACCAAAATTATTGACCAATTAGAATTCAATACTTTTTCCTTTGTTATAATACCCTTCGCTTTTGTTGTGCTAAGGTGTAACGGTGCGACTTACAACTTTTGGGGATCCATTTGTTGAGAGGTTTGAGAAATGAATAGTTGGGCCGGACAGTCTTAGGGATGGATTGGGTTTAGTCCCCAGTTCGATCCCTAGCACTGTCAAAATAATGTTTGACCAGCTAAAGCTACGAACCGCAAATGGGGATTAGTCGAGGTGCGCAGAAGCTAGTCGGGACACCTCATGGTTGTCACAAAAAAAAAATAGTTGGGTGAAACTAATGTACTCATTTAGTGGTGGGAGTTTGACTCTCATTAAGGTGGGGTCACCCTTTCTAATGTTCAAATTTATTATCTTTCTATCTTTCCTATGCCGATTTCCGTTGAAAAAAGACTTAGAAATTGTTTGAGGGATTCTTATTGAAGGTGAAATTTATAGGTGGGAGTTGAAAGGATTTATATCTCGGCCTATGCATCATATTCGATTAGGATGAAAACCTCTTTTTTATAATGCCTTGCTGCTAGTGGCTTTTGAGATCCGCGTTTGGGTGTTTTGTTGTTAAGGCTATATTTGTCTACCCAAGTTTTGACGGCGAGCTCTTTCCTTTAGCACCGCGTCTAATATGGGTCAGATTGTGAAAAATAATTGTGAAACAGAGGTTTTTATTCGTCATCTATCTTTTGAGCCTATTTTTTTTCTAGTGGGTGAGTTTTTGGCCAAGTATATGATGTGTTGGTGTTTCTTTGACAAGACTAGACTGTTTAGAATCCTAAATTATAACAACTTCATGGTTGGGAGCTTGATGGAGTTTATGTCCTTTTGGGTGCCTTGGAGCAGGTTAGATTCATAATGAAGGTATAACTTTTATTCTTTTCTCATAATAACTTTCCCATATTATTTAATCTCAAATGGTAATTGGAGGATGATCACTCCTGTGAAAGTGTTTTTTCGTTTCTACGGATGAAGGACAAGTCTGCTATATTGACAATCAGTAATTTGCACACACACACATATTGGGTTATTTATCCTAATTGGTGTGTTATGTACTATAAACACAATGGTGATTTGAATCACTTGCTTGTTCATTGTAAAGTTGCTTCCAACATTTCGAGGAAAGAGAGATTTGTTCATGGTGGAGTTTTTGGCTCTGAAGGAGAATAACCATCGGACGCATATTTGGAGATGTGCATTGATGGCTTCATTTTTGCATATATCATATGGAACTCTGGAATCATTGACCACAAGAAGATAGAAAAATAAAACATATGGGAGAAGATTAAATTTTTTGTGACTCCTTGGGTGTCGATGTTCACAAGTTTTGGAGAGATTATGTTCCCTTTTTTCGCACTATCTTATTTATTACATTGTCAAAGTGTGTGGAGTGTAGTTGTTTAATTTCTAGTTGCTTATGTTGTGTAGTATTGTGCTTTCCTTTTGTTGTAATTGGTTCTCTTGTAATCTTCTAATGGACAGTCTCCACTTGTGTACCTGCTTTATCTTTTTAAGGATATTGTTGTTTCCACAAAGAGAGAGAGAGGGTTAAGGTCCTTGTAATAAGGATGATGAGTCTGTTGACAAGTGCTGTTGCATCGTGGGTTGTGAGATGGCAAGCAGTTTTACTCTGCTCTCTTTGTTGTTGTTGATCTGCTGTGAACGAATTAAATATTGGCATTTTTGTCTTGTTGGAAAGGTTGTTTTATTGAGATAAATCCATTTAAAGATTCTTGTACCTTACAGTACTCCACTCTACCAACTGAGCTAATGTAGAAAGGTTGTTTTTATTAGGAGGTTGTTTGGAAATACTAGGATGTAGCCTCTTTTTGCCTTGTGTTATGTGGATTGCAGACTATTTGAATAGAAATGAGTGTGTTTCCTTCTTGGATGGAGAGGAGCTTCTGTCAAGTGAGGATTTCCCTAGGTTTGTAATTGCTTTGTTGATTTTCTTGGGGATCTTGCTGTATGGAAGCACTTGTAGATTTATATGCCCCGTCATGATTCTTATAATGATTCTTTTTATCCCCTTATTCTGGTTCAGTTTGATGGGGGATGGGAAGGTTGTCTTTCCCTCCCTTTTAGTATACATTTTGTTTCCATCGGTTTGCCTCCTTTTGGCATCTTATTGTTAATTTCCACTTATAAACAATATTTGTAATTTTTCAATAGAAATATGTTCTTCTGTTATAACAATTTTCTTATGTTGTAGGTTCATATTAACATAACCAATTATAAGTCTCAAAATAATTTTTTTCATTATCTAATTCTTTTATTCGTAATTGGTCCTTGTTAATTTGTATTTTCCTTATAAGAAGGATGATGAGCATGTTGATCAGTGCTGATGCATCTTGACTTTGTGATATGGCAGACAATTTGTTGTGTTCTTTTTGTTCTTGTCGAACTTTTGTGGGCGCGTTCGGTATTGGCACTTCTGTCTTATTGGAAAGGCTATCATATTAAGATACGTGTTTGGAAGGTCTATGATGTATCGCCTTTGCACCTTGTGTTGTGTGGACTATTTGGAGAGAAAGTAATAGGAGATTCTTTGATGGAAAGGAGTTTCCTACATTCAAGCTCTGCTCATCCCCCACCCCCAACACCCCTCACCTTCCTTCCCCAATTTTGGATTCTATTTTTGTGGTTTAGTATGGATGACCCCCACGTTTTTTATTCTTTTGTTGTATTTCTTAGGGGACCTTGCAATATTAGAGCAGTTGTGGTTTTTTCTGTCCCCAGCCTTGGTTCGTATGAAATTTACTTTACCTGGCTACTTCTGGTGTTCAGTTTTATGGTGATGGGAAGCTTATCCTCCCCTCCCCTTCAGTGTACATTCAGTGTTCTCAAACTCCCCACCTAGCTCCCTCTAATGGAAAAAAGGTAGGACTAGATTGGCCCCAATTAGTGTCTACGATTACTGCCTAGGCCTTCTCTTCCTATGTATATATGTATATGTTATGTGTGTGTGCGTGTATATTATGTGTGTGTATGTATGCATGCCAATATATATAATGTATAACCACACATGCGCATTTATTATTATGTTGCATATGTATATGTAAATTAATATATTACATAGATACCAATTTATCATTGAGACTATTTTCTACTGAACATATATGTATATAATGTTTCATTAAGTTTTAACTTCAAATTATCCCCTTAAATTTAAAATATTTTTGTTTTATTTGATTTCTAGTAAAAGCTGCTCTTTCTGGTGAAAAAAAAAACAAATAAATTTTTTTTAACTCCGCCCCTTTCGGCCGCCCGCTACGCCTAGCGCCTTTCAGAACATTGTTAACATTTTTTGTGTTTTTTTGCTCCATTAAGTGCCTTCTAATTAATTTCCACCTTTACATAATATTTGAATTAGTTACTTAAATATTTTTTACTGTTGTAATAATCTTGTTAAATTGTAGCTTAAGTGGATAGATATAACATTTAAACTTAATTGTTTTCATTATATAAATGATTTATTTCCTAATTATTTATTTATTAAATATTTTCATATATGATAGGCTTGTTCTATTAGACTTTGATCATTAACAGATTTAGTTTGAATGGTTTGTTATCATCTTCTCCCGAGACACGTCAGCTGAGTACACAAGGTTGCTGGGGTTTGGGGACACATCAGTTTGCGATCGTCCGCGTAGTATATGTGGCCACTCTGGTTGCTTTTTCTTAATCAGTTTGCATAGAAGACAATCATCAATCATGTGACTGCGGTTATTATGGAATAAACATACATGATTCTTTAATGACCCAAAAGCAAAGTTGTATTTATACCTCTTGTCATGGGGAATCATGTCATGTCGCCATTTTCCAAGCACGGGTTTTGCGAACCATCGTGAACTGATTGTCAGATAATCAGGGCTTCGAGATGGTATTATGGTGACAGAGTTTGCATCCTTCTCCAACTTGATATGGGGGAAATCACCAAAAATGAAGGGTTGCGGTGTAGTCTGTGGTACTCAATTTCTTGCACTTGCACAGGTCTCGGTCACGGTTCTTATTTTAAAAATAGGATCGTGCCGTGCCAAGGTGACATATCAAACATCAAATTGTGTTTGTTTGTTATGTTATGCTGTGGTAGCAGACAATCACTCAATAGGAGAAATTGTAGTGGCTATTCGGGAGAGCCCTTTATCCAACAAGATTCATTGTGGCAACCGGGGATAGGGCATTAGTGGCTATTCGGGAGAGCCCCCCAACGGGTCAAGTTACTTGTTTTCTTCCCAGAAGCTATGTCAGCTTTGGCATTGTGAGGGCCTCTGAATTGATGGCAGATGGTTTGAGACATGTAGCATCGACAAGCATGGTACTGGCACTTTGGTTAGCAACTTAGATGTTGCTGCTCACTTGGGGCATTATGGTTGGCCAATGAGGATGCCAGGGAGGAGTCTTCCACGGGCTGGTTACCCACTCGTCATAATGGTGTAAAGCACTTCTTTACCTATCGCAAGTGATTTCCATAATCCTCAGTCACATTACATACACAAGCTTATGAAAAAGTTTACCAAAAGCGTACATTGCCCAAATACAGATTTGATGAAGAATGAGCACAACAGAAGACTCTAATTAATTGAAAAGAACATATTTATTCATGATTGTTGATTTCTTTAAAGATAGAACTTAAGATTTTATATAAGAAATGCCTTAGAGAAAAAAGATAAATCCATGGCCAAATGAATCCCAATAGTATACTTTCATTTGAAGTGGAATGAATTGTTTAGTACTTGTATTGGCCAATCATTGTGTGTATAGTGGTGGAGGTGCAGGAATATAGTGCAGGGGATTAAATAATATAGGCAAACGAGTCTAGTTATGAATGAATGGGGGAGTTACTTATGCATAGACCTATGCTCATTTATAATTATTACATGTAGAACTTCTACATATTAGTAGTTCTCCCCTAACTGGCAGTGTGAGAGAGCTTGTGTTGAGAAATGTATATATATTTTGTCTTTCCTTTTCTAAAAACAGCACGCCGCTAAAAATTTATGCAGTCAATTATTTATGCAAGTTATATACTGAGCTTCCTCTCTCTCTCTCTCTCTCTATATATATATATATATATATATATATATATATATATATATATATATATATATATATATAACTGTAACAGGTTTGACTGTAAATGATAAAGGTAACAAGGTACTGCGAACCTCTGAGTCCCGGCATCATAAGGTAATTCCATATGTACTAACCTGTTACCATTTAAAGGTTTTGAAAGATGTCTACCAGAACAAGAAACGATCTAAAACATCAGAGAAGAAAGAATGGGAATATGCAACTTGCTCGGTTCATATGGAATGCCCTCTCAATGCTGTTCCCCTCCTTTGTTCCTCTTACAACAAAGATTTTCACCCTTATATGTGTGCCACCAGCTATGGTTGAGTTACTTCTTGGACAGTTAGTTTACTTCTCTACACGTGTTTCACCACTTTTTCTGAGAAAGTCCACTCATGATCCTATTTTCCTATGTTATTTGTCTACTCATATTCAAATACAGACTCTGCTTCTTGGAGATAGTGGAGTTGATCAATTAGTTGACTTTATGAAGGTGATTTATCTATTAGTTATCTCATAAATGTTTGGAAGTCACTTGTTTTAAAATTTTATTACATTTTTCAAGGCATAGGTTTGAGTTTATTTTTGCCATCCATGTAATTAACATATGCGTGTACATCAACAGAAATTGCATACTAGATCTTGGGTTTCAGTGATTGTGACCTTACTTAATTTCTAATTTTAGTAACAAGTGAAACAATATTGAAGTTTTCCAAAGCGTTTTGGAACCTGCAAGTGTTTTAAATTGAATACGGGTTTTGCGAATGTCAACCAGGGAGGAAATGAAATATATGAATCCAAACTATAATAAATTCAAGTGCCCAAAGATAAAGCCTAATACATGGCATCAAGGTATATCCAACTAATATCTTGCTCATGTAATGATATGGACAGAAGGACCTATGGTGGGGGTGAGGGATAGATATTAGGAATGCTTCTACCTCCGTCCCAAATTATAAGTGTTGCTATTTGAAAGTGACGGTTGTTAAGGATTCACTCAACCAATGGCCAAGATTAAGACTCGATTCACTGTTTACGTTCATAAAATGAAGGATAATATAGATTTGGGTCGAACCAAAATGGAAAGCTGTTTGGGACGGACTAGTTGTTTTTAGGGTTATGTGGGTTTTGGCTCCTATGATTTTTTCCTATTGAATATATCACCCTTAACTTTCAGTTCTTGGCTTTTAGCACCCGAAAAAATCCATCATAAATTTATAAAAAACTTTTTTCTATGTCCAAAATACCCTTATATTTTATAGCTAATTGTTGTAATTATCTAAATATAAACTCAATGTCCATTGATATATATACATATATACTTGAATGTTTATACATATACAGGGTCTTTCTCTCCATTATCACCCTCTTTGTTCATCAATCAATATTAGATACTAGAAAATAGCAAGAACACCCAGGAATAATGTAGATACTGATAACAAGGATCGAAAAGACCTACTTAAAACACATGGCAAGATCACGTGGGATGACTTCCATGTTGTTATACCTCTAATTGTTCTTAAGCTCCATTTCAGATATCGGAGACATGTTTCAAAAAATTAAAACTAATTACCATTCTATGAGAACCATAAAAAAAGAATTATTTATCCGGGAAAAAAACTAAATGAAAAGGAGGAAAATAATAACAAGAATAAACAATGACAAGGGACATGACTTAACGGTAAAAATGGCACTAAGCTATTGTATATATACTCGTAAGTTCTGAGTGCATTCAACAGACATGCTATGAGCTCTATAAATACTCAATTAGAAACTGAATATTCAGAGCCTCACATTTTACGAGTTAGTAAAGTGATGGATCAACATAGATGTTATTCACATAATATAGTAGAAACAAACTAATAAAAAACAGGTCCCTCGAGTCACTCATTGGTCTGCTTATTTTTAATTCTTCTTCCAAACATTGAGCATTCAAAGAAATCTGAATTAAATCAGAAAATTGATCAGGGTGGGTTCAGGTTCAGACCATGCTTCCAAACTTAACAAAAACATTCCATCGTAATCTGTTCGAATTATGTCCATCTAATATTACAACCTAATTCCGGGATCAATACTCCTCTACATTTACGTAGCAAGATCAACAAAATGCATTTACAGCACCATTTATTTCATTATAACTTGGGAGATATATAGTGACATTGTAATCAAATTTCTAAGCAGAGTTATACTTTCCAAAATTCCATAAATGATAAATCTCTAATATGACGTTATAAATTTTTAAAAGAGGTGAGTAAAAACTTGTCACATATTGGAAGTTTGTGGAGGAAAGTGAGAAACAATGCCAATATAAAAGGGAGAGAGTCCCACATAGAAAAAAGATGAATAAAGTGTACACTTAATAAGTAGAAATGAAAGATGAAGAGTTAGTTCATCAAGCATTTAAGAGGGCTATTCAAGAGAGATCCAATACGGTGTGAAACACAGAACGCAAGCGCGCACGCTGGGGGCAGTGGGTTGTAGAGGTGCTAGACGCGCGTTTTGCACTTCGCATGCCACGCGCTTGCAATGGTAGAGGGTTGGCGAAATTTGTCCAGGTCGGATCGCGGTATTTAAGGGGCGGTCACTTTTTAGTCCATGTAAAACCGGTTCAGTTTAACTGCATCGATTCAGAAATGGCTTCTGGCTAGTAGTACTTACCAGTCATACCATTTCGAAATTAAGACTGTTAAATGCAACAATCATGACTCTTGAGAACAAAGCCTTTCATTCGTTATAAATAAAGGTTGTCTAATTTGAAATTGTATGTACATCAGATTAACCCAGTTTTAGATTTTCCAACCCTTATAATTACTCACTTACATTTTCAAGAAATACAAAAATTATCTTCTTATGTTTTTTGTACAGAATCATAATAGGAACTTGTTTGTCCCTGCTACATCTAAAGACCGTTTTCAAACATTCAATTTGCAATCAGAGCAATTGCTTCATTGTAAATTGATTACGGATTTGCGAATTTTCATTTGTATATCGAATTATCTTAGTGGGGCAAATACTGTATTTTGGAAAGTGACATCATGCCTTGAAGTTTTTTAGCAATGATTTGAAGTTCACCAAAGTTGTATTTAAGAAGTTTTACATAATTTTATTGAAGTTGATAGTTTTTTAAATAAAAAAGTTTAATTTTTACCTTTCTAGTCATTTTTCCAAATTCTAAATACAGTAGTATCAGAAATGGAAGATTCTTCCAAATCACTTCGATAAATAACATAAAATGTTGTCAAGTTGGACTGTTTTGATGGTGATAATTTTTTGCAATGGCAGAAAAATGGTTCATTTTCTTTTAACCACATTAAAGATTGTGTACGTCTTATCACAAGAGAAACCAAATAAAAAAGAAGATGAAATCGTGGAACAGAGTAGGAAACGCAAAAAATGGGAGACCGTTGATTACTTCTGTCGTGGTTACATTCTCAATGCACTTGATGATAATTCTTTTTACTTGTACCAAAATGTTAGGACTGCAAATGGTTTATGGGACAAATTGGACACCAAATTGGACACCAAATAACCAGTTCACAAATATGGTGGAGGAAAGAAAGGAGCAAAAACATGGCAATCATGGAAAGAATAACAAGCGGAAGAATTTTTCAAACAATTCTAAAGAAAACAAAAAGAAGAAATGCAATTGTTTTTACTGCAATAAACTAGGTCACTTCAAGAAATATTGTAATACCCCGCCCTTGAAGTATATGTCTTGATAATAAATTGGGTGATTTATTCAAAGAAGTTTCTAGAAAAAATTGATGCACAAGTGAATGGGTTACTATTGCACATAAAATGACGCATTCCACGTGACGTCTTGGCATGATTGCCGTGCATGGTGGCTCATAGGGATGCTCGATGCCCATTTTATGTTAATCTAATTAAATTGGTGATACATCAATATCAAGTTACATACGTAAGAATGTGAATTGGGAATCTAGCCAGCGCGCGACACGCTAAATTGAACCTTAACGCAATTAATTCACCGTAAGGGGAAATTATGGTCCAACCTAATATTTGTGGTTCTAAAATAGGGTTCTTGAGGGCCATAGGGTAAAAGAAAGACAAACCATAAGGGGCCATTTACATTCCAACCATTAGATTTTTTAAGTCTCTTTCTCATTAGTTTGGGCTCCCATGGGGGAAAACCTTCTTCCCCATATTGTTCCTACCCATTCCTACCACTACCATGCTCATTCTCCACCATTAAAGGCCACTCTCTAGCTCCCAAACACTTGTTGAAACCCTAGGGCATCTTGTTAGGTGACGAAGATGATCTTTTTCTTGGTATGTTTGTTGGGTGTTTGAAGGGGGAATTCTTGATCATGAAGAGGGTTTTCCATTAAGATGAGTGGTATCTTCTTAAGACCACCATTGAAGCAAGCTAGAGGAAGATTTTGGTAACCCTTTGAGGCCATCTTTGGAGGTGGGGTTTACTCTTCCTACACCACCATTTTAGAGGCTTTAGAGGTAGAATTACTAACCTTGGTTTATGTTTAAAGATGTGTATACTTTCAGCTAGTTTATTTACATATATTAGACCTAGTATATGTAGGATATATGTTAGTTTGCATCTATGGGTTAACTAGTTGCATTCTGTGTTTTTATGTGTGATGGGTTTCAAATTGATGATTTAAAATGGGTTTTAAAAATGAATAAATTTCATAATGAGTATCTTCAATATTTTGTGAAATAAAATGTGTTAGAATGATGTTTTAAAGATAAATAATGCGATTTTATGCAAATAAATGCATTTGGCTCGTTTAAGCCATTTTATGAGATTAAAACGTGATTTTCTACTGAATAATGTAGATAAAGGTAAAAAAGGAAAATTTCACATTAATGGGTTATTTAAAGTGGGTAAAAATCATGTCGAGAGTAAAATGGGTTGAATGTGTACATATGTGAAAAGTAAGGATTTTCCATTAGTTTCGGGTTAAAAGTTAATTATGGAAGTTAAAGGTTTCAAATGTGTAAATAGTAGCTAAGTGAGAGTTAAGATGCAAAGTCCCATAAATAAAGTGCATATTTCAAATGTCTAGAAAAATGGGGACTTTAATACATAAGTGTTGGGTTAATTTTTATATTGAACAAGTATTGTAAGTGGCTAAAAGTCTTTAGTGTTAAGTTGGAAACTTAATAACCATTTTTGGAAAATAATACTTGTTAGAGGACTAAGTTGCATGTTTGGCAATAAAAGGGTAAATTGATAAATTTACTTAAAGTGTAACATTTTTATGAAATAAAAATGTGTTAAGGAAGTTACACCAAGATGGATGAAAATGGTATTAGTCCTTGAACGTAAATGATTTTGGTGAAAAATCAACAATTGAATGAGAAAGAAAAGGACTTGAAAGAAAGAACTAATATTCAATGTGTGACACGGATAAAGGGGGCAGTAAAGTCCCGAGTGTTGGCTTTAGATGATAAAAAGGTAAAAAATGGTAGAGTAATGTGGACATTTGTAAAATGTTGAAATACATAAAAGGAACTCGGATGACACCGGGATAATTAAGAAGGCCCCGGAGTCCTGGAGTGAAAGACCCAAAACCACCGGCCAAAACATATAGTGGTGTCGCCGACGGTGAGGAGCCTCTTAAAGCACGTTGTTTATGGGAAGATTTCGAGAAAAAAGATAAAGGAATAAGGAACATGTCAAGAAATGGGTTGTGTAGTAAAATATATTAAGACATCCCAACTTGAATGGATTAGTGAACGTTCTGGTAAAGGATTAAGTGAACAAGAAATGGGTAATTTATTAATGTCCATAAAGTAAAGGAAAGGAAATGTGTAGTGGTAAATGGGTGAGGTAAGCAACCTAAGAATGTGAAACCCATAATTAACACAAGGGTGTGTCGTGAAAGGTTTTCAAAGTTTAAAGTTTTTTCTAACACGGTGTTCATTTGTGTTGAAAGAGGTTAATTTCCATTGAAAATAGTAATGTGGATCGTTTTAAAAGGAAGGGAAATTTCGATAAAGAAATATTTCCGGTTAAACAAAGTGTAGCGGTTTCAATTATTTAACTGTTTGTGTTAAATAGAGGGATAAATGTTAGGTTAAGAAATAAGAAGTCTTTTATTAGATTGAGGTAAATTCAGCAGGTTAAATAACATTTTTGAAAGTATCTATGTATGTGCAAGGCAGTTACATGGGCACATAGGTATAACGTGTAAAGTTTTCTTTTTGCCATTCATTTCAATGAAGCATTTTGTATATTCCCATTGGGCACTGGCTGATACCCTCATCCTTATTGCCAAAGGTTTGGTGAGGGTTTGTATTTTGAGAACGATTTACAAGTAAGTATCCTATTTATTTTACGTTAGTAGCTCTGTATGCTTGGACTCCGGGAATGCTTCCCATGGGTCCCTGATGTAGTTTGAACTTGAGGTTAGAATCGCATGTAAAATATGTGAAACGTTAACTAAAATAAAGTTGGATTAACAACATTGTATAGGGTGTTTCAACACACTTCACACCTAATGCTCGTGTCGCGCCGGGTTGACTACGAGTAACCCATAAATCTGAGTCAAGTCGTTACAAGTGGGATAAGAGATTTAGGTTTAAGGTTCCTTTTGGGAGTAACATATTAAAGTCCGTAATGGATTTTTGGCATCGATTTTAGTATAGGTCGGTCACTCTATTTTGGCGACGATTTAGTTCGTGTCCTCAACAGTAAAGTAAAAGAGGTTAGCACGATAAGTTAGTGCCAAGTGGCACGAGATCAAGTTGATAATTATTAATCACTTCCGCGCCTCTGATTATATATGTTAGTAATTCACGTGTGTCCATGCAAGCCAATAGTGTTGACACCGTAGTTGTTAGTGTGAGGTGCTTATATTTCAATCCTTGATGACGTAGTATCTTTTGAGATGTTAATAGAGTGAGACGATGCCCATTGGGCAAGTGACATAAATTGCGTATAGTCAACGGTAGAGGTTGATGGTTAGGGTGTCGTGACTTAGCACTCATAATTGGTGATTAAAAAGTATATAGCCCTTAGGAACGTGCTTACGGGTAGTTAACGCTAATAATGTAATTAGAAAAATTCGATCCATGGGGTAATATTGTGATTGATGGTAGTTCGATAAGCATGTGAAGTTGTGGTTCAATGCTTGAGAATATGTACACGTAGTTTTAAGTGATAGGATGCTATCCCTATGGGTTGGTGCCTTAGTGATAGTTGGCCAAAAATGTGTCACATGAATCGTGATTAGATTTACCGGCCAGTTATGGCAAGGGTGTCACTTGTGTAACAATGATGAGTTGTAGTAACAGGAGAGAGTGAACTCTACGTAACCTTATGATCTAGTTTAAAGAAAGGTGCAGCACTTAATGAATAGGATCTTTATCGACGTCAATAGTATAGACCTAGAGTTGTATTGGTTATACACCATGTCATGGGCCACAGAGACAGCTTCTGGGGCACCACCGTGAGTCTCCCCTCATCTTATGTATGTAGGGGAAGCTACCTTAGCCAGGCTGAAGTCCCCTTGTTTGAAAGGCATGTTCCTAGTTATGCACAAGCAACTTCAGTGGTATGTTAGTCTTTATGCATCTTTTGCTAGATTAATTACATATATGCATATTCTGTAGTTTCTTCTAACACATCTGTAGATGTGGTCCCTTTACTTATGAGACCTATATTTGAACCCTCAAGTTAGTATTCCTCCAGCTTCTGGCCAATGTCCCGAAGGAGACTACTCTGATATGTATAATATCACATGTTCTTCTTTTCATCGACTCACATCATCTATGTATGAGTCTATTGACACCCTCTAGCTTTGTCATTTTGCAGGTTAGTATCACTCCTACTCCAGCTGCTGGGGGTCTCTTGCGGGTGTCTCAGTGGGGAGCTCTCATGTAAACACTTGGTCTACTTGAACCTTTGAGCTTACGTTTTCTGTGTAAATACTTGCTGACACTAACCTGTTTCCCTATTTTCACTATTTTCAAGTTAACTGTGAACAATTAGGGGGAGTTACTGCAAGTGAGGTATTATACTGTCATACCTTAATCTCTTATTTACTCCCATTTTTTTTTATTACTTTTACTGTGCAAGTGGGCTCACTTTCACATTTCTGTTTCCTTATTTTCAAGTCAGTGAGGCAGCCGTCCCTAGCTCTGTGGGACCTATAGCGAGTGCTGTAATGCGCACTCCCCAGGTATTAAACTGTCATACCTGGGTTATTTCTGTCGCTTAAAGTTTGTTCATTTCTCTTTTTTTTTTCTTAGCAAAAGAAAATGCTAACACTTAGCAAAAGAAAATGCTAACACTTGCCTATTTTCTGTTAGGCTGGTGCTCAGGGTGGTGCTTCCTCGTTTTGGTGACATCATATCGACTCCCCTGGGCTAAGATTTTCATAATCTTTGTTTCTATTTGAGCATAGGTATTCTACCACCTTCTACTTCTCTTTATAATTTATCTCTTTTTACTTTTCTTTCTGCAGGATCTGGTTGGTGAGCCCGTTGAGGCATCTGGTGAGACTGACCAAAGTTTTGAGGCCATAAGTGATGCTGGTTTCTGTAAGGACTCTTCTTTTCCACTTTCGAAGATTGAGTATCACAACACAGGCTATGAAGATATAGAGGTAGAGGATCCTGGAGCTTTCATGAGCGCGTTATGGCATTCTGAACTGCCATATAGGTTCCGCAGACAAGAACGAGAGGTGTTTGAGATGCTTCTGGAGCACCACCCTGAGACTTTTACTTCTCAGAGCATCCTCAACATTGATAGCCTTACAGTATTCAACCTGATGGCCCTGGGCATCCATCTTCATGATTTATTATCTACGTCTCCTGTTGCTATGACTACTTAGAGGGTTGCGCTATTCCTCCAGGCTCTTCACGATCTACAGCGTATCTATCACTTCTAGCTGGATTGGCTTGACACTTCAATTAGTTATTTTCTTGGTGTCACCTTTAGGAAGAAGATGAAGCTTTATAATTCCAGGCAAGCTAGGGTGCAGCAGCGTCAGGCTGAGGCAGCTCGAATTCAGACTCAGATTCAGTCCCTCCAGGACAAGCTGGCCAAGATAGAGGATGGTGATGCTGAGGATGAGCCCATATGGCTAAATTAGAGGAGGAGCTTGTTGAGGAGGCTGGTCCTTCTTACATGGACCTACGCTCCCAATAGGATTTATTTTTTATGTTGTCTTATGGATAGATAGTCTTGTTATGTAGACTTCCTTTCGTACACTTTTCATATGTAAAGAACTTTGTCATTATTAATGAGAAAGTATTCTATTGGTTTGTATCATGTTGTTCATCTGTTTACATCTGCGCCTGCTCTAATTTTTTGTGGTCACTTGATCTGTTTGAACTGCTCCATCTATTGGGGGTACTTGTGTATTATTTGAGCGTGCCCAACTATTTAGAGTTGCCCCCTCTAACTGTGGAGTACTTGCATCTTTTTGAGCAAGTTAGGTGTTTTGGATCCTCCCCCTCTAACTGTGGGGTACTTGCATATTTCCTGAGCAAGTTAACATTTTTAGAGTGGACCCCTTTAACTGTGGAGTACTTGCATATTTTGTGAGTAACAATCCCCTTTAACAGTAGGGTACTTGCATATTATCTGAGCAAGCTAGCATTTTTAGATCTGTCCCCTCCAACTGTGGGGTACTTACATATTATCTGAGCAAGTTAACATTTTTTTTTTAGAGATGCCCCCTATAACTCTGGAGGGGGGTTTATTATTGTGGGTACCCGGAATTTAGTACTATAGGCCTGGACGAGTAGCCCAGCCCTAGCGGCCCAAAGTCCAGGCCCCTCATCTTTTGTATTGATCCAATTTCCCACGATCCCGTGAAGGGAAGTTATAGGGGAGCACGATCCCATGAAGGGAAGTTATAGGGAAGATGGCTAATATGGAGGAACCCATCATCTCCACTAACTAACCTACACATATATAAATTAAACCCTAGGTCCGAGGCAAAAGACAAGTTGTATTCTCTGTACTCACTCTCCAGAATATTGAGAAATAATACTGACTGCACCACCGTGGACGTAGGCACATCTTTACTGAACCACGTACATCCGTTGTTGTGTGATTGGCATTTTATTTTCTTTGTTCTTTATTGGTCATTACTTCTCTCATATTTATTTGTGTTGCACAATCATTGTCTCCACAATTATGCACATTCATTTCTTACGGGATAACTGGGAGAAGAGTTTTAGCTCCTATCCTTCCCTCAAATTTTGAATGTAATTTATAAATAAAAAATAACTGTCTTCTTTAGAAATATTGGCCCTGGTCTGTGGGGCCTTAATTTCAAACAGTTTGTTAGGAACCCTTTATTAATCTAAAAAAAAAAATAGAGCACGAGGGCAAAGGCCCCCCCCCCTTTCTCCCCTATTTTTTTGTGAACTGGTTAAGTAAAACTTTTCTTTGAGAACGAAGATTAAAACTTGTCATCTGCACAATTTTGTTGTAACAAAAATATTAACTGGAGAGACTTTTCTCAATATACTTTTCTCTTGGGATGAATGTACCCCTCAGGTGTAATGAGAAAAGTTTTCTTTATCCTAAACCCTCTTCTAGTCTAGTAGAGAGTGTTTATAAAGAAAAATATTCCGATGGATCTACCTCATGCAGTATGTAAACAGACAAAATAAGAATCATCATGCAATGATAAAAAAGAGTTGCTATTCATTTCTTTTCATTTTCTGTACTGTTTACAAAGTTGTGTTGCTCTATCATTTTTACAAAAAAGAAGAAACTTTTCTGGTGTTAGAGCAAGCCGCATAAATTCTTTGACAGAAATGAATTTTCAACAAAACTAGGCATAGTACCTCTTCAGCCACTTGTAGTTGATGGATTGGAGCCAGTCACTCTTTGGATCTTAAATCTGACAATAACCCGACTTGCTTATCCCTCTTACTACAAAAGGGCCTTCCCAATTAGGTTTGAACTTTGATATCGATATGTTGCAGAGGTGGTGAGTGGATGTTCGCTAGACCAATTATCCTACCTAGAACTCCTAGGCTTGCCTAAGTTTTCATAGGCTCTGGACAACTGTTGGGTGTATACTTTAAAGTTCTCTTTCTCCTTATCCCTAAAATTCCCAAGGGTCTATAGAAAGTATACACCGAACATCTGTTGACTAAGTTTTCATTTTCATAGGCTCTAGACAGTTGTGGGTTGTTGGGTGTAAACTTTAAAATTCTCTTTCACCTTGTTCTGCTTTTATCTTTAGATCGAGGTCAGCTTTGTACGTGCATGTTGCTTGCCCTACTGGAAAAGCATTAGGAAGAAGATTTAATATGTGAGAGCTCACTTCTAGATCTATCCCCGGCATCTCCGTGTATTTCCAAACAAATACGTCAATGAACTCTTTGAGCAGGTCGATGAGCTTTTCCTTGTACATCGGTTCAGACTCTTTAAAATTAGAATGGGTCTACTTTCACCCCCTTCTAATCCCAGGTTGATTTTCTCTAACTCTTGCAACTGCTCCCTAGATCCATCTTGCATGCACTCTAGAGCCTCTTCTGTCCCTCAATATGTTCAATGATGTGGGATTTATTATAACAAAACACTCTGGTGTCGGGTCGACACTCTCATCCCTGAACATCGCCCTCGCAAACCGTTATAAACGGTATATGACTTTCCCATCGCGTAGGAAAACTTTCTTGCAAGTTCGAGGAGGTTTGTCTCCCTCCTCCACCTTCCTCTTGCCTTTTTCTATGTGGGGGGTCACCTTCTCCCCCAAACTATTGTGGACAAAATTATTTGGCTAGGCACCTCCTCCAACCACTTGCCTATCCTCTAGCTTTCTTGTCGTACTCTTTCTTTCTTTGTCCAGTTCTGTGTAGAATGATGCATCCACCAGATGGGCCCCCTCAATAGAAAAAGTCTTTTGTGTTGCTTTGATTATGACTCTGTTCCTCGGATGGTGACTTTTGCACATTGGTGGTAGGTGGATGGTTCTATGCCAAGGGTATGCATCTATACCGTTTTAATGAGCAACTGGTAGCTGGTGTTGGAGTTGATAATGTGGAACTTGATGTGGGAAGTGAAATTTCCCAACTTAATACTCACGTTCACATATCCAAGGGATTGCATTCCGGCTCTGTCAAATCCTGAAATCACTAGTGGCACAGACACTATGTTCTCTTGATCAATCTTCGTCTCATACAACGCATTGATTGGCATAATATTAATAGATGCGCCTCTATCCATCAATGCCATGGGGAAAGAAACTCCATCAATCATAGTTGTCACATACAATGGGCGGTTGTGGAAGTAAGGCACCGTCCTGTCTGCCTCAGAAAATAACACATCGGAAGTGTATCTTTTGATCAACCTCCCAATTGGTCCCTGCAAATTTAGTGATGGGTCTCCACATTGTTGTACTACTTCTAAAACCTTTCTTATTATGACTACTCTGTTGTCATACTTTACTCCTATTTGGTCGAAGAATAATTTGAACTTAGAACTCCTCGTTATAGCTTTACATTCATAAACTAAGTCCACTTCATATGTTTGGGCATTACAAGCATACTTTACCTCAGATGCCCCCCCACCCCCCACCCCTAATCTAGAGGGGAAGGATGACATCCACTTTTCCCTCTAAGAGGGTCGATTGCTCGACTTCCTCACCTCCGCCCTCTTCTTGATCTAGGGTGAAGAACCACTCCTCGCGCTTTCTCTCTAGCTCAGTTCTCTGCTTGCTATTTAGCTATAGCCTTTATAGCCCTTCACATATTTTCTCCCCACCTTCCCACTCCATCAAATATTGAGTTGCTTCTTCATCATACGCTACTACCATATTGGCAATGGCATAATGATGAGCTGGAAGTGGGTTCTCATTAACATCCATAGGGGGTATCTGTAGAGTACAACTGGCCACTTGCTCGCCAATGATCCTCCTTAAGTCGTAACAGTCTTTGGTGAAGTACCTTATACTCTTGACTTACTTGAGTCTACATTGTATAAGTGCTCATCTAGTTTGAAAATTGTGACAAAATTGAGTTCCATCCCCTAGATACCAAAGAACCTCAGATTATTCTCATGATGCCTCAATTGATTCATTGGAAGGTAAATTCTTAACCATCACACACACTAGAATTGCATACATATTATATATTGCATTATTTGCTTGTGTGAGTTGTGTGTGTTAATTCCCTTTTTAAAAAGTTTTTATTAATTTTGGGATCTTTTAAATGTTTTTTTAAGAAATTAAAAGTTGGGTTTTAAAACATTTGGGGTCATTTTGTGATTAGTGGTTTTATCGTTTCTTACCTGAATGTTTGGTTGGGTAGAATCCGAAAGCGATTGAGACTTCAGGGTGTCTGTGTAATTATTCTAAAACACGCACGTTTGGTTGCAACTTAGTCTTACACCTGTCATTGTTACAACGGCCTGATTTGTGTTTGTCGATAGACTGAGAAACTGTTCGCAATCTCAGCTCTTGGATCTATTTAATCGAACAATGGACGAGAAATCTGAAAGATTTGGTAACTTGTCCAGACCTCCTCTCTTTGATGGAAATAACTTCCCTTACTGGAAACTAAGGATGGTTGCTTTCATACAAGGAACCTTGGGAGATGATGTCTAGGGCATTGTTGAAAATAGATATACTTATCCTACTAAACCAGCCACTGAAGGAAGCAATGAGAGGATTAAGAAAGTATTAAGTGAATTTACTCGAGAAGAGAAGCAAGCCTCCCTGAACAATAACGAAGGCAAGAATGCCATTTTTATGTCCATAAATGAACATGAGTTCAAAAGAATCTCATCATGTACCACTTCTAAGGAAACTTGGGATACACTGGTTACTGCACATGAAGGTGACACTAGAGTTGAAACAAATGCTTATCGAGCAGTATAATTCTTTAAGCATGTCAGACTCTGAATCTCTTGATGACTTTTACATGAATTTTTTTTTCCACAAAGCAAATATTCCATTAACACAAATAACGATCCCATCCTAAGCTACAGGATCATGAAATACAACAACATTCACAACGATGCCTAATCATCAGCAGAAGGGACACAACAGACTATCACAGTAATCCCCTTGAAGTTTCGTCACCAGTAAGTAATTAGTAGAAATATAGGTTCCATGACTACCTTTTTTGAAAATTTCTCAGGTAATGGCTGAAGAAACAAAAAAGTCAGGTAATGGCTGAAGAAACAAAAAAGTCAGAGAAATTAGAAAGAGGAAAAGTGCAAAAGATCTCCTTGCCCTAAGCAATTTTTTCAAGAACCCCCCTAAAGTTTTAACACACAACTCTAGAATCAAGCATTTAGTGAGAGTGTTTTTTCAACAACATACACAGTTTTGAGTGAGTTAGATATTTATATAGTTCGAAAGGTTTCTTGCAAAAACTACATAGTTTACGGGTTATTTTTTGCACTTCACCCAATTAGAAACAGTTAGTATGATTACCAAGTTCTTGCACAATTGCTTCCATGGGTATGCTCTGCTCAGTAGATTTATGGGTGCATAACAAAGAAACTTTTGCAAGCTTTGCCGCTTCGTTTTCTGAGAAATCGTCGTGGACATTCGCATCGATGAAATTGTGGAATTTGCTTGATTCAGCAGCAGCTTGTATTGAGCTTGTGACATTCCGTTTGTCGGAGAGGATTTGGAAAACAAGCACTCCAAATGCATAAACGTCACTTTTGTCTGTAAAACGGCCTGTGTCATGGGATATAGGCATAATAGCCGAACCAATGTAATCCGTAGGAATAAACCGCGCGATCACGGGACCCCCGGTTAGAGAGTACGGGGATAACTTGAAAATATCAGGACTTAGGCATGAAAACATGGCCTAAGAAAACGAACACCCAAAACAACATATGAACAGCCCCGTGAGAGGCACCAACACCTCGCAAGGGACCAATGTAACTCGTACGAACTAACTGCGCGATCACGGGACCCCTGGTTTGAGAATACGATGATATTTTGAAAATATGTAAACTTAGGCTTAAAAAATAGCATTAGAGGGAGAAACCCCGAAACAACCCCCGAACGGCCCCGTGAGAGGCACCAACACCTCGCACGGGACCAATGTAACTCGTACGAACTGACCATGCAAACATGGGAACCTTGGTTTGAGAATACGATGATAATTTGAAAATATCTAGACTTAGTCCAATTGTAAATTTGGATAATGGAACCAACTATGGAGTTGTCTTGAATGAAAGTTCAAGTTTAATAATCCGGAGAGAGTTTATCGTTCCAAATTTAACTGAGAATCAAAATCGACTAAGTGGAAGATCGAAATCGAATGATCTAGAATGGAATGATATTCAAAAATATTTTGATGTCCCCATAACTAAAGCAGCCAAAGAACTAAAGGTATGATTATGATTGTCTGTTTTGAAGAAAAGATGTCGAGAACTCAATATCCGAATGTGCCCTCACAAAAAAATTCAGAGTTTAAAATCCCTCATTGACAATGTAAAGGTATGCATCATATCCATACATTTAAAGAAATGTATTTATTAATTGGGATCAAAGAAAAATTAGAATCGTACAAGTGAGTTCAAAAAACCATAAATGCATTAGCAGAATGATAATTCTTTTGAAAAGTAATTCGTAATAGCAAGCTAGTTAATAAATTTCACTTATTATTTGTCTATATATTAAGAGAATATTTACGAAAAAATTTAAGCAGTTCACTGAATATATGACTTTGAAAGCTCTTTTATTTTATTTAAATTTCATTTTTGATGGCCTTACTATGTATTTTCCCTTTTTAATTACAATATTAGGAAATAGATTTAATGAATAAGGTTAATATGTTGGAAAAGAACAAAAAGATGATGGAGAAATTGCCACAATTGAAAATGGCTGAAAAAATAAAAAAGCTGAGGCAAGCTTGTTTCAAGGCCAGCTACAAGCTCAAGCAATTTTCTTTTCTTATAGTTGACCTTGAAACAACCTTACCTCATCTTCTTTATTTTCTCAGTCATTTCCAATTATGACAGCTTCTCCATCATCTTCTTGCTCTCTTCTAGCATATTAACATCATTCATTAACCTTATTTCCTAATTTTGCAATTAAAAAGAGAAAATAAATAGTCAACAATCAAAAATGAAATTTAAAGAAAAATAAAAAACTTAACTGCTTAAATTTTTTCGTAAAATTTCTCTTAATATATAGACAAATAAGAAGTGAAATTTATTAAATAGCATGCCATTACGAATTACTTTCCCAAAAGAATATCATTTTACTAATGCATTTATGATTTTTTTAACTCACTTGTACGCTTCTAATTTGTTCTATGATTTCAACTCTATTATTTTATGTATATAATAGATACATTTCACTAAATGTATTACATTTCTCTAAATATATGGACAATTCATACCTTAACATTGTCAATGAGTGATTTTAAAACTCCGAATCTTTCTGTGAGACCACCTTCGGATATTGAGTTTCAATCATCTTTTCTTCAAAACAGACAATTCTACATTTAGTTCTTTGGTTGCTTTAGTTATGGGGACATCAAAATATTTTTGAATGTCATCCCATTCCAGATCATTCGATTTCGATCTTCCACTTAGTCGGTTTTGATTCTTAGTTAAACTTGGAACGATAACCTCTCTTCGGATCATTGAACTTGAACTTTCATTCAAGACAACTCCATAGTTGGTTCCATGATCCAATTCCAAATTTACAATTGAACCTTCATTCGACAAAATCCCAAAGGTGGAACCATAATGAGGCGGACCATATGATAGGAAGCGGTGGGGATGTGAGGTAGAACCCCCAGTTCCGTAGAAGGCTCTGGGACTGGGAGCTGCAGGAGGCGGATGAATTCTTCGAATAGTTGCGAAATGCGACTCATACGACGGGAGGGGCTGACACTTTGAGGTGCAAGGGGGAGGGGATGGGTTGTTCACGATCAGAGGCTACTATAACATTTTGTGCGATAGGGGGGAGGGGCATTAGTGAATGCTTCCCTTGGAAGAAAATATGGAGGGTCAAGGTGCCGATGAAGGTCCAATTCTTTGGGTGGCAGGCCATTTTGACAATCGAAGACCTGCAGAAGAGAAGACGGTTGATGGCGAGTCGATGCTTTTTATGCAAGGAGGATGAGGAGAAGACCAACCATCTTCTTCTACATTGCAGGGTGACGAGAGGTCCGTGCGATGTGTTCCTTGCAATCTCTCGAACTGCGTGGGTTATGCCTGAGTCTGTGTGGGAGCTTCTACAGGTTTAGTGTACCCTTTGGGGGTGGTCGGGCGATAGAGATGTTTGGCGGTTGGTCCCGCATTGTATTTTTTGGACGATTTGGAAGGAGGGGAATGCGAGATGTTTCCAAAGTGTTGAGACTGCCCCTTTGAAGCTTCGTTATATGTTCTTGAGCACCCTTCTTAGCTGGCACAAATAGAGGATTACAGTTACTACTCAGGATTTTCTTGTCTTTGTTGAGGAGCTATTCTTAGCTGTTTAGGTTTTGGTTTTACATGTTGTGTGGTTTGTTTTGTTTGGTTAGGGGTTGAGTGATGTTTACTTCTTATATGCGAGTTCGCTCCCTTTAGTGGTTGGTTTTAATACATTTACTTATCAAATCTAATATATGAAATACACTATAAAAATATATTACATCATTTGACTTGAAATGTCCTTATCTACTCTAAATAATAACCCCACAACATCAAAATTCCCATTTTTTTAAGATCATAGTAGCATGTTAATCAGCAACATCCATATACAACTATTTCAAGTGAGTTTATTTTACGGTTTCATGTAATAGGATTGAACGACAATTAAAAATTAACAAACCGTTAGCTAAAAAGGTATAAGCTTTAAACAAAAAAGAATTAAATTATAGAGTTTAAAATGAAAAGCGAAGTATAAAATATTTATAAAACTATAATAATAGTGTTAGAGATAAATAAAAATATTCTAATATAGAAAATTGACGATGGGAGTACTATTTTCATAATTGAATTTAGCTGGCGATGTTTAAGAGAAAGGATAAAGACAGAATTTTAAGGGTCTAATTACGGATTGATGAGACCAAGAGATTGTAGGGGTAGAAGAATCTTATCTTCCAACTAGCTTTTTATAAAAGATTGTATGAAAAGAAATATGTGTAGTCTAATTGACCTGCTATTGCCACTAAATTTTTTATTATATTAACATTTTTATAGTAATTATGTCTACATTAATCTACCCTGAACGATATTTTTTAATTAATAACAACAATAATATATATGAACAAGAATAGTTATGAGTACTTTCAACATATATAACAAAAATAATCATTGTTTATATATATGTACTTTACATAAGTTAAAATCCATTTTTGTATCGGATGTTTGATTCGATAAAAGAAAAATATTTACGAATCATCGCACTACATTCTTTGTGATCTTTGTGATTTGGTTAGAATATTAATGATAAACTTCTATTTTTTAATTTACACTCACTTATATAATTGGAGTAAACCAAGATAATATGTACCACAGTAATGCGATGCTGAATTGGGATCTCAAGCTATCAACGTCCATGAAAAGTTTCTCTTATCTCTCATGTGAAACATTTCCAAATTCACCTCATCAGAACATATATATATATATATCAAGGTTCTAAAAAACGCGGGGCGTGGAGGCCAAGCCTTAAGCCTTAGAAGCCTAGGCGGGCCTTGGCGTAAAAAGGCGTGAAAAGGCGTTTAGGTCTTTTTAATATATTTTAATATTTTTTAACCATAACAAGGCTATTAAAATACTAAAATTGTACATATCATAAAAATATGTCTGAATATTTGTAAATAAAAATACTATTTGATTATTTTGGATGAGATAATGGTCCGGTTTGTAAAAAAATCTTTAAAAGGCGATATCGTTTCACTAAGGCATTGTTGTTTTTATAGAAAAAGTGCGCCTTAAGGGTTTTATCAAGCATAAGGCGTCAAAATCTTAAGACGGGGCGTTTCTCTCAAGCCTCAAGCCTAGGCGTGCCTAGGCGGATTTTTTAGAACAGTGATATATATATATATATATATATATAGAGAGAGAGAGAGAGAGAGAGAGACTCTTCAATGGCTTAGTATAGGAAAGAGAGAGATACAAAATGATATCAACTATTAGAGGGTACAAGGGAAATTTTAGAAAATTCGAGGGTATTTTTTATGTATCACCATCCCAAAAGTTTTAGCCTCTCCCGCGCGGGCTATTTACAGAAAAATTGAAAACTATATTGATTATTGCCAAAGACTCATTAACATAAGATTAAAGCTCGTAGGAAAGTTAAAATGTTGCACAGCAAAATCTAAAGAATTTTCCAAAAATAATTATCATAAAGAAATAACGAAGAAACTTTATTTTTAATATAAAATATTAAGAAAGTTTCTTTGAAATGTTCAACTGACGTGATGTTGAAATCATTTACGTTTGGGGGATACAATTGTTTAGTAGAACATTTTATATTAAAGAATAAAGGATTGCTCTGAACTCCTATGATCAAAAATATTTATGAATCAGTCAGCATGCACTCTTATATTATTAAAAACGAAATGAAATTTGACCTTTGACCTAACAAATTGGATAGAATTCTTCAGTTACCAAAGTGCTGCATATTACGTATTATTAAGAAAGGGTACAAACCAGGTACCATTGTATATCTCATAGAAAATTATATACAACCACCATATCAACGCAATCATGTTCTTAACAACTAGCTTATGACTCGAATTTCATACAATGAAAACAAAGGAAAAACAAAAATATTATAACATAAAAATTAAGAACAATAAAAGCCCCTACACATAGTAGTAGAAAATGTAAATAAAAGTAAAAGAGAGGGTTTGCAATGACAAACAAGTTGTGATGAATCCAACCCAACTTTCCAGTTAATCACAAAACTAATGGGTGGCCCCTCCACCTTAAACAGAATACGAAGGTCATGGCAGTCCGAAGGGGGATAAATTGTCTATAAAGCGTGGATCTAAGAACAGCAATGTGGAAGGGAAAATTCTAAAACATTGTCTCCAAACTTAATACCGACAATGAACATTATTTGAAATACAAAAATATTACAAAAAAAAAAAGAACATTGCAGTTAATGGTTTCAGTGCGTTGATCACTTTGGTAAAGCGGGAAGGTAACAAACCTGCTCATATTCCGCCTCGACAAGCCAAATGTATGAATTATCAAGTTTAATTTGAGGATGAACCCTCTCTGTTGGAATCCTCTTTGAAACTAGATATAAACTTTATTTAGTTTTATAATGGTTATTCTTTAAATGTTGTTAAAAAAAGGGCCCAATTCAAAATACCCAAAATGATGTGTTTAATCCCTCCAATGCCAAATATAGTTTTGCCAAATAAAATCAATAGCATAAACTTTGATTCTCCATAGTTCTTAAAATTCAAAATCTGAAATAGGAACATTAGAAGAAACCCAATCCAAAGTAAAAGAATATCTAAATATAAATAAAACAAATTATGTTTCACGCGTTATAATATGGGGGGAAAAGTGCTCTTTTAAAGAGAAAATTAAAATCAATATCATAAACTTTTATTCCCAATAACGCCAAAGATTGAAATTTAAATAACATAACATAACAAAAACTAATCTAAAAAATTTATTAGAAATAGAAATCAATCTACTGAGATTGCATTTAATTGAACCAATAATATAGCCAACCCACTTGACAAACTTCAACAAACTAAAGATGAATCAATTTGTTAGATTTTAAAGTAAAAGCATATTGATGACAAAAACATATTAAAATAGAATTCATCTATAAACTACATTTAACTTGAGTAATAAAGATCTAAAACTCCAACAATTTGAGATTTAAGCTTCATGCAATAAGGGTATAAAATTTTTTATGGAAGAAAAAACATACCACTTCAATTTTAATAAGTGGAAAATACTTGAAAAGAAGAGCGTGGAGGAGTATAAGGGTTTGAATGTAGTTGACAAAATCAAAAGCCCAAACTAACAACCCCAACAATAAAATGAGATGAGGGTCCTCTATAGATGTGGGTTTTTAGAGATTGTTCACATGAACGAAATCAATAGTAAAAGACCCATACTCACATCCCGTAGCAATGTCTCTACAGCTGTCCGAATATAGCTGATGAAACTATTGAGAAATAGAAAGTGAGAAACTGTTGAGGTACATGGTCATTTCGAAGGCATACAATTACTGAGAAGGAAAGGGAGATGGAGGGCGGAAAATGTGGACATCTCGCAATCCGTCGTTTGTGGTGGAAACCTTGAAAGAGAGAAAAATGTTGATAGGTTTTAGTACATGGAATGGCAGGGGTACTTGGGTTGAATATTTAAGGAGGTGACAATGTTGGAATTTTAACCAAAAACAAGGGTAAATCGTAAAAAGGGAGTACCTCGTGAATTTTTAAGTAGTAGTGATAAGATGATAACTAAACTACCTATATATATTATACAAATCATATGTTTGTACCTAAATCTCATTATCGGTATGACTTGTAAAGTGATACAAACTATGTTTGGACAGAAGATTTAGGCTCTGTTTGTTTGTCAAGAAAGTTAAGCGAGAAAATGATTCCTGGAAGTGAAGGAAAAGGAAAACTATTTTCTGGTGTTTGGTTAATAGGAGGAAAACTGCAGAAAAAATATAAATAAAAAAATAAAAAAGTATATACATATACACATTTATAATTATAATTTTATAATAAATAGAAGTATTATATATTTCTTATTTCAATCACTACAATATATGATTTAAATTAATAAACATCCTTTAACACAAACATTAGTAAATATAAATAAAATATTATGAACATTTAATTAGTAAAAATATCAATATATAGCGTATTATTATGAATATATATTGGTAAATATTTTAGCACTAGTTGTAACAACAACAATAACAATAATAACAACAACAACAACAACAACAACAACAACAACACTAATAATAATAACTATGAAGCACGAACACTTCTCCGGAGGTGATGTACCCGTGTCGAACACTCCGGACACGCGTATGACCTCTCTCTCTCTCTTTATATATATATATATGTGTGTGTGTGTGTGTGTGTGTGTGTGTGTGTGTGTGTCGCCATGTCATCTTAGTTTTTTTAGATTAGTCGTGACAGCATGTCCATGTCTGACACGACACCCATAACGGTGTCTGTGCTTTATAGAATAATAATAATAATAATAATAATAATAATAATAATAATAATAATAATAATAATAATAATAATAATAATAATAATAATAATAATAATAATAATAATAATAATAATAATAATAATAATAATAATAATAATAATAATAATAATAATAATAATAATAATAATAATAATAATAATAATAATAATAATAATAATAATAATAATAATAATAATAATAAGAAGAAGAAGAAGAAGAAGAAGAAGAAGAATTTATATGGTATTATAAGAATTTTCCTTGAACTTTAAGAAGAAGAAGAATTTATATGGTATTATAAGAAGAAGAAGAAGAAGAAGAAGAAGAAGAAGAAGAAGAAGAATTTATATGGTATTATAAGAATTTTCCTTGAACTTTCATGCATAATCATGGGTCTTTGACAGGATTCGTTTTGTGGAAAAGCTTTTCGGAAAGTTTTAGGATCACTTTCCCACAACTTTCCTGCTAACCAAACGCAACAAAAAGTGAAGGAATGTTATTTTCCTTTATTTTTTCTTTCCTTTCCTGACAAACAAATGCAACCTTAAGGACGAAAGAGAGGATAGGGAAGGAGAGAAGATTTAAGGGTTCCCAAACAATTACCAAAACAAAGAAGACCAAAAGGTTTTTATAAGTGCAAGATCCCGCAGCTCTCCTTTTCCCCCAAGTAAAAGATCAAATTAAACTAAATAAATAACCACATAAAAGATTAAGCGTTGTCTATTAAATTTTCATGCGAGCTGTAAAAATTCGTAAGAATATTCATTTGTAGAGGCACGAGAAGGATAATCTCAAACTCATGTTTTTAGGCCATATTTTTCACTTTCATGTACACTCGTTTTCCCAAAATAAGGTTATGTCTCTGAAAATAAAGACTTAAGTAAAAGATTAATTAAAGTAAATAAATAACCACATAAAATATTAATCATTGTCTATTAAATTTTCATGCCAGCTAAAAAAAAGTTATAAAAAATTTGTAAGATTATTCATTCATACTACGAGAAGGAGAATCTCAAACTCATGTTTTCATGCCATATTTTTCACTTTCAAGCACACTCGTTCTCCCAAAATAAGGTTATGTCTTTAAAAATAAACACTTAAATTCATTGGTAGAGGTACGAGAAGGATAATCTCAAACTCATGTTTTCTGAGCATTTTTTTCACTTTCGAGTACACTCATTTTCCAAAAATAAGGTTACGTCTCTAAAAATAAAGGGTGCGGTTGTTGCCCTCCTTCAAAATCTGATGACACTCCAATTCATAATCTAACTAGGTGTAAACCCCGATTCTGATACTTTATTTGCATTTAAAGTGTTTGTAAATAATGTAGGTAAGTAAAGAAAGTACATATAGAACTCTTGCAATGAAATCCACAAGTTCCTCCAATTCTACCCAGGACCATTTGGTAGTAACCGTACAATCCACCTAAATATGTGACTACTTCATAATCCTAGACCACCTAATCTTTCTGCCATAATCCCCATAATTTAATTTGAACCCAATAGAAAATTAAATACAAATAAATAGAAGCATGACACACACAGAGGTTATATTATATCTTACACACAATTTCCCTCTCATCTTATTTTGGGCTTATTTTTTCATATGATTTAAATTTCCATAATTTAATTTAGTTAAAATTAAATTATATGACATGCACAAAGGTTATATTATATGGCGGGATGAATTAAAGCATTTGTTAAAATTCATGGAATAAAATGTTTAAATCTCCCCCACAAATTTGAATTTTATTCCAATTCCAAACAAAAAGAGATATTTCGAACTTTAAACCAACATGTTTAATATTGAATTAAAAAAAGATGAAACTTGCTGTATGTGCATCGAGTATAAAGGAAAGACCACTAACATCCAATTATAAAAAACATTAATTACTATCTAAATCTAAATGTTGATTCCATTTAGATAGATAATAAATATGAGTTTTTTTTACCTTAATACATTATTATGTTTTAAATGTGAACATTTCGCAACTAAAAAGTAATGTTTTGTGAAATTTAGCGGAAACAAATGTTCTAAAGTATAATAAAGTGATTAAAGTCTAATCCCAATAATTACTAATTTATATTAAACTCTAGTATCAATGTATTAAAGTAAAAATGCTACCTCTTTTTTTCACTCCAAACCCTCCCTTTTTTTCTTATATCCTTTATTTCCAAACTTGACACACATTTTTACATGTTGTCCTTGAGCATTGTGTAACGTACTTTTTACGCCTACTTGTCTGACTTAAATTTGAAGTCTTTGATTTTTTCATGCATCTTCTCGACATTTTTTTATTCGGGTTGGGAACTAAATTTATTAAATATTTTTTATAACAATAATACATATTACGAACAACTTTAAACGATCCCACGCCTATTCAATGTTTGACATACGCAATTTGAAAATTGACTTATATTTTCATATTTAAAACCGGAAAATACTAGAACGACTCTTGATTGGGACTCAAAATTAGGACTCACGCTGACATGGCGTGCTGTCATTCGTTGATCTCTTATGAATGTGGGTCCGCGTCAGCGCCACTAACCTATCGCGACACGTCATGTCTGTAGTCGCGATTTTGAGTCCCTAAGTCCCAATTTTGAGTCACAATAGAAACCATCTTTATAACCACGTATTTAAAATTGACTTCAAAATGGATACACACGGAAAGAGAGGGATGAATTTGAGATTTGTAATTTTTCTATGATATATTATCTAACATACAGGGCTCTGTATAGTAAAATATTTATAGAAAAGCTCAATTTGAAAATACTTTCAAAATAGAAAAAATCGAATTTAACATAAAAACGACAGATTTCATCAAATCTACTACAATTTACAACAATATTTAAATAAAACATTATTTAAATTGAAGAAGAAATGAAGGATAATATACCAGATCAGCCATCTTGATGAGGCGTACAAGGCGCGACAATCGTTCTTGATATTAACATAGTGAAATCGTATGCGATCGGCCCAAGGAAGAGTAGGCGGTTCAAGAAAGATCCACCGCCAAAATCGTGTGAGGAGTCTTCGACATAAGTTTCTCACGGAGATGAGCCAATGAAACATCCGGAGCCAATGTTTTATAGGCGGTGAAAATGGGTTTATGTTTTTTAAGGGAGGCAAATGGAAGGTCCCCCTGTGGCCCTACCGCCTCTGTACTGTATGGGCCAAAATGGGTTAATATTCTCTTATCATCTTTTATTCTCTTTTTTTATTCTTTTATATTCTCTTATCATCATTTTACCCTTGTTAATATGCCACTAGGGAGTGATTTTTCCTCCCTCTTTTTTTTTATATAATAGTTAGTTGTTTGCCAAAAAATAAAAAATTTAATGTCTTTGAAATGGTTTGATTTATGATTATGGTTTTGAATGAAATTGAATTGTTTTATTTTGATAAAATTCATGTGACATGTAACTGATTTGAATATGTAAAATATGATTTTTTAAAAGTAAATTATATTAACAACACATCCCAAGTGTTGTAGAAGTCCATCTCACGACATTAGTTCACTTGTCATAGAAACTATTCGTTTACAGAATTTTTGGATACCTAAGTATATGCCGTAAAAAAATTTATAACGACACCTAAAATGAGTCATGTAATGACTTCAACAACAATTACAAGGTGTCGTGAAATTGGGTGGACTTTTCACGACTCCCCTTTTCAGTGACACCAGACATGTGTCGTCAAAACCCTTCCAGACATATTTTAGGTGTCGTGAAAACTATTTTTTATTGTAGTTTCGTTAATCTAACAAGTCTTTTACTGCTTTGTATCATAATCCCTATACCCACATACCTCACCCTTATGTTATAACCATTTAAAGCCATTAATAGGTTTATTCCATTTAGTAATTAAATAATGGGATAATAATACTGCTAGTGGCTTCTCGTAAAATAAGACACTAAAATAAAAGCTTGTTGATTTTATCAATGGTTTGAGTCATCACTCTTACCCGTCCCTAAACCTTGTGCATGGGGGGTCTTACAAAAGTCAAATACAAACAAAGACTCCCAATGATACACTTTTGTTAAATAAGGTAGTTGTTGAGACAAATTTAACGAGGGTTTGCTATGAGAGAGTAAGGCATGAATTTTTAATGTCTACTAGAGCAATCAACCTAACTTGTTCAACAATATTATACAACAACCAACAATTATCCCGTACTAATTTTATTGTCTACATGATAAAACAAATATCAACAATAACAATATCTCAAGTAAGGGTTCATATTGTGTTGTTGCAAAAAAACATATAATTGACTTACAAGGGTACGTTACATCATAAGCGGGTCATTTGTACATATCAGGTGTCCAAAGTCATAAAAATGTAGTCACGTAAGTTATTATAACATGAATAGGGTCCTCATAATAAATTTCATCAATTTGGGACATAACTATAGAAGTATTACCCATAAAGCAACCATACTAAGCATGTGTATATTTCAAAATTTATCAATTATAAATTAACTCTTTAACATCCATTTTCTAATCTCAAATTATTCATTTCCTAATCTCAAATTATCAATTTCTTCAAATGGGGTTCAACACCTAAAATTTCATTCTCGTACTTCGGGGGCCAATTTTCAATTTTAATAACATACTAGGGTTCAACATTTATTTTCCACACATGAGAACATTAAAATTCACCTCATTACAACATTCGGTCGGGAATACACAAAATATGGACTTGTGTATGATTTATTAATCGAAAAACATTAATTAGTTAATGTTGATATTGTGTAAATGAATATCAATGGATATATCTTGTTCATCAACTCATATGGTCGTGCTCACCCCTTCCTTAAGTGGTTGCTATTTGGGTGAACACAAATTGGTGGAAGGGCTTGCACATTTATAAAAACATAGTAATTTAAAATTAATTTAATTAAAATGAACTAAAATTGGACTTTATATGTTCGACCGAGAGTTCTTATATGCAAGATAAGAACCTATTTATATGTTCGACTGAGGGTTCTTATATACCTTCATTTCAACCTATTTAAATAGGTGAATTGAATTTTAAAGACTTTTTCCTGAATTTCCCACAATACAAATAGTGGATATGAGAGAGTAATAGAGTCTCCGGATAATCGTGAAGGGCGTTCATGAATTTGTTAAATATACAGATAGAAATCTTAATAGTGACAAGATCCTGTGTCGTGCACCCGTTGTATGACTGTTAAATTTATGTATTTGGAAGACATTGAGTTGCATTTGCAAAGGTGAGGTATGTCACAACACTATAAGATATGTACATTGCATAAGGAATATAATGTACCATATGTTCCAAAATAATTATCAATATCCGACCTTATAACCAAACCCAACGGGGTGAAAGTGGTGAATGATTCACCAGCACATCGTCCTTTGATCGACCTAATTGAGAATTCTTATAGAGTCCACCATAATCAAAACCACCATGACATGGATTACGATCATGTGCATTGTGACCAGTCATATAAACAAATTGATGCTGAATTACCTGAATATCGGGAATATATATGGTTAAAAGTCGATGTGGCAAGAACTTTTTATGAAAATTACAACGAAGATCATTCAATATTGTATGGAATGATCCATTTTTATAATTTAAATATTCAGTTCGATTTGTCGGGCAATAGCATAACCTGAATTTTTAAGTGGGATAAAGACATTCTTTAAAAAATATAACACATTATGAGAAAGTTATCCGACTGTTAAAAAGAGCTTGAAGGTTTGGATTTAAAGTACAAATCTATCCATGCATGCAAGTATGCTGACATATTGTACCTCAATGAACACGAGTTGAAGGATGAGTGTCCTGTATGCAATGAGCCAATATTGTCAAAGGGGAGAAAAATGCAGAAAATAGAGTCGTCGATCCATTTTTGTCAAAACAAATAAAAAAATGTAGTCGCCCCCGAAAGAATGACATCAAAAGGCAAACTGATGCTTACAAAACCAAATGAATCGAGGGTCCGGGGACTAAGTTACATAATGGGGAGGTGTTAATTATTCATTCCACCATTTCAATCTCTTATGGGCTATAATAATGTTCTCTTTTTTCTCCAAGATATGAATCATATGTATAATGTGTGCGATGTGAAAATGAGAGAGAAAAAAGGAATCATCCTAATCACATCACGGGGAGGACGGAGAGGAGTCATCCTAAGGATATACGAAAGAAAAGAGAATAGTGAGAAAATATGATGTTAGTGACCACCGAATCACGATTCACTATGAGAAAGTGAATGTGCATGTAGGATGGGAACAATAATACGGGGGCGTGTGCATACACGTAATACTATTAAATATGAGTACGATGACAATTATTATTCAACACAAATAGATAAGAGAAGCGCAATCACCAAGCAGAATAAGGAAAGTAAAATGCCAATCACATAACAGGAGATGTACGTGGTTCAGCAAGAATGCCTACGTCCACGGTGGTGCAGTCAGTATTATTTCTATATACTCCGGGGAGCGATTACAGAGAATACAGTGCGTGTCTTATGCCCCAGACCTAGGGTTTATTATATACATATCTGTCTTCGGGGAGTGGGGGTGTTGGACTCCACCACGTTTACCATCTTCTCCTGGAATATCTCTATTTGAGAACATGGGAGAAGACTATGTTACTACTGAGTTAATGTTAACGTGCGAAGGGCTTGGACTTTGGGCCATTTTAATTAGGCTACTCGTTCAGGCCTGTAATGCCAATTTCGGGTACCCACAATTGCCCCTAAATTTGTTGGGCCATAATTTGGGCTTAATAAATTTAAATGATTTGTCATAATGGCTCTGTTGCATATTACGTAACTCTTCCCAAAGTTTGAGAGCTAAGTTAGGCGACAGTCGTTTCGTGTCCTGTGCGCGATGATTAGTATCATTTAAAAGTCATTTTAAGCAGCGTTTCATAGTTGTCGTTTCAAGCTTCTTAGTGTTCTTAATAATTCTATCTTTCATTGCTCTTTTATTGCTTGTAGTTGATTGGTGTTGATGATTATATACCAGCCACTTCTCAATTGGGAAGAATGCTTGGTCTTGATGTAAGTTCTGCGGTTGGTCATACCTTTATGAGGATTTGCGATTGAGGAACAAGCATTTCATAGAGTAGGCTGAGCTCGTCGTTAAGCTGAAAGACAGGCTCCAAGAGATGGAAGAAGTTGGTGCCTTCGTCCAAGAAGAGGTGAATACTCTGAGAGCAAGGCTTCTAGATGCTTTTGAGATCAACTAGATTGGAGAAATTCTTCAGCAAGAGAATGAGGGTTTGAGGAGGGAAGTCTCGTGACTCAGGGAGCATGCGCCCATCATTGCTCCTGCAGTATTACGAGGTTCCTCCTCATTACGAGCTAGAGCTGGACCGAGCGATGTTCCTCCGACGCTGCGAGGCTCTACCCCGCCGACTGTTCCACGAGCCAGTAGAAATGCAAGAAGTTCAGCTAGGGAAATGGAAGAGCTCCGAGGTGATGTTCAACGAGCATACATGATTACTGCTGGGCTTCAAAGGGACGCCACTCGACTGAGGCATTTGTTTAGGAGAGGACCTCGGCAAGTATGGGCCGATGGTTACGACCAAGATTGGCTAGATGCTCCGATGAGGCTAACAGAGTTTGAAGAGCTCGCCTTTATCAGGGGATGGTTAAGTGCCCTGAAGGAGCTGCAAGTCCCAATGAACTCAATGCTCTGGTATCGCCATGAGATCTCTCATTCCACTCTAATGCATAATCCCTTCCGGAGAGGTGATCAGTGGATCCCTATTGATGCCATCCCTCGGCAGCTATTGGAGTCGGATGTGAATGAAGTCGATGAGGAGCTAGTTCCCCATCCCGACGACGGTCGAAGAGCCCAAGTGGCTGATTATCTTGTTCAGAGGCCTCACCCTCATTAAGATTTTTCCAGTAGTAACTCTGTATATTTTGTAAAGAAGTAATGTAATGTTGATATTTTGGGCGAGCTCGGCGACTAAACATGGGTTGTATTTGTTATAAATGTGATGAAGTAACATAAAGTTTATGTTATGGGCGAATTTTCTGACTCAACAAGTGTTTTATATTTTCCACATCTCTTAGATTTTGCTTAATAACCTTGGGCCTCTCTTGGCCGACTAGATTAGTAAGTTTGTATTGTCAAGTAAGTGTGCCTCCGATTCAGTATGCTTATAAGATACCAGTTTTCCCCACTTTACCTATTAGGTCGTGTCGTCACACTTCCTTAGGCCTAAGTGTGGCAATTGGCAAGGACACACCTGGTGTTGGATGTTTCATCTGATCAGGATTTTGTTAACCAAACATTGTTTGGCGCGTAAGGATCTCCTGTAGAGCTTCATATATTGCCAAGGGCAATGCTAAGAGGTTTTTCGTGTTTCATAACGAAAACTTAAGGAGGGTGATTTCCCTGTTGTAGTGTAATGATTAGTGTGCCTGTCACTTAGAAAAGATGTGTGAGTTATAAAGTTCAGATACTAGTTAACTGACACTTCGTAGAATGCAACTACTAAACAACTTTTATTAATGATTAGGAAATGAGCTTCCAGCTTCATAAGTACAATGAAGAAGAAGAATCTAGAAATAGAATTTCTTAAGATTGACAGCATTCCATGTTCGGGGTATCTCTCTGCCCTCCAGCGTTTCTAAGTGATAGGCTCCTCACAGATCATCTTTTGTTATCTTGAATGGTCCTTCCCAGTTTGGCCCTAACTTGCCATCTGATGGTTTTACTGCGCTGCCCAAGACTTTTCTTAGGACGTAGTCCCCAACTCGGAATGCCCTTGGATGGACCTTCTTGTTATAGTGCTTTGCGAGCTGTTGCTGATAGCTCGCTAGTTTCACCAAGGCAAGATCTTGGCGTTCGTCAGCTAGGTCAAGCTCAATGAGCAATGCTGTATCATTCTGGCCTTGGTCGACAAGGGTGGACCTCATAGTGGGTAAGTCTGCTTCCAATGGAATGACTGCTTCCATTTCATATGTTAGTGAGAATGGGGTTTCCCCCGTGGCTCGGCGTGGGGTGGTATGGTAGGCCCACGGAATATGCGGTAGTTCATTCACCTATGCGCCTTTGGCTCGTTCTAATCATTTCTTCAGCCCATCGATCATCATTTTATTGGAAGCCTCGGCTTGACCATTACTCTGGGGATAGGCCACCGAGCTGAAATGGTGTCTGATTCCATGGTCATTATAGAAATTCTGAAAGGAGTCGCTCTCGAACTCCATTCCATTATCAGTGATGATGGTCCTAAGGATCCCAAAACGGGTGATTATATTTTTCCATATGAATAATATCATATTCGCGTCTCGGATGTTCGCCAGTGGCTCTGCCTCTATCCATTTGATGAAGTAGTCTATTGCGACCAACAGATACTTGCGATTGCCGACAGCGGTAGGAAGAGGTCCTACGATGTCCATTCCCCATTGGGCGAATGGCCATGGGCTGGAAAGTGATTTTAGGTTGCTGGCGGGTTGATGGACCATGGGAGCGTGAAGTTGGCATTTCTCGCATTTGCGAACATACATTGTAGAGTCTCTTTGCATATATGGCCACTAATAGCCTTCCTTAATTGCTCGGAAAGCCAACGACCTTCCATAAATATGGCCTCCGTAGATTCCCTCATGGAGTTCATATAGGATTTGTTCGATATCCCTCGGGTGAACACATTGAAGGTAGGGATCGAAAAATGATCTCTTATATAGCTTGCCCTAAGGAGATAAGTGGAAGCGAGCATCTTTGACTCTTATCTGGTGAGCGGTCTTCTTATCATCTGGAAGTGTGTCATCCTTCAAATAGTCCCTTAGAGGATCCATCCAGCTGGGTGCGGTGCTGACTCAATTTGGAGCACCTGCTCCATGTTTGACAGATCGTTGTTATAGTTAATGCTCGGATGAGCGAGGAAATCTATGGGGATTATTCTTTTAAGTCCGAATCGATTGCCGAACTCAGAGTAGCCAGGGCATCAACATGGCTATTCTGACCTCTGGGAAACTGCTGGACACTGACTTCTTCGAAGTTGGCCATTAGACTTTTTGCCAAGGCGAGGTGGGCTGCCATTCTTTCATATTTCACATTATAGTCTCCATTTATCTGATTGGAGACTAATTATGAATCGTCGAACACCTGTAACTGCTTTGCCCCAGAGTCTGTACCTTTTGGAGGCCGGCTATTAAAGCCTCATATTCTACTTCGTTGTTGGAGGCTTCAAATCCAAGCCTCATTCTTTGTTCCAGGATTATATCCTCTGGAGTGACAAGCACAATGCCTACTCCTACCCCCTTTGAATTGGAGGCTCCATCAATAAACAACTTCCATACATCCTTCATTGCGTGATTCTTTATTTGCTTCGTGGGTTGAAGTTAGTCGAGAGGCTGCTCGCTTGTGAATTCGGCTATGAAATCAGCGAGGATCTACCCTTTGATTGCGTTCCTTGGTTGAAATTGGATATCAAATCTTCTGAGCTCGATTAACCATTTAGACAGTCTGCCCGATAAATCCGTTTTCCTCAAGATTGCTTTAAGGGGGTGTGACGTGAGGACGATGATGGTGTGAGCTTCAAAGTAGTGCTTCAACTTTCTCGAAGCCACTACAAGTGCAAAGGCTAGCTTCTCTAGTGGCAGGTACCTTTGCTCGGCCTCTAATAGGGTCTTTCTCGCGTAATAAATGGGGTGCTGGATTCCTGCTCTTTCGTACATTAATGCAGAACTGACAGTGTGGTTAGAAACGGCGAGGTATAAGTACAAGGAATCTGTCTCCTGGGGTATGACGAGCAGTGGTGATGAGCTGAGGTAAGCCTTGAGCTCGTCCAATGCCCGCGAGCAATCTCGATTCCATTTTACTGTTTTGTTTCCCTTTAGGAGCTGGAAGAAAGGCTTGCATTTCTCGAAGGACTTTAAGATAAAACGGTTCAAGGCAGCGAGCATAACGGTGAGCTTCTGTACGTCCCGAATTGTGTGAGGAGATTGTACCTTATTTACCGCATCGATCTGGTCTGGGTTAGACTCGATGCCTCTCTTACTGACCAAGCACCCAAGAAATTTTCCTGACTGGACACCGAAAGAACACTTGCTTGCGTTGAGTTTCATTCGGTACTTCCTGAGGATTTCGAAGGTTCTTGATAGGTTTGAGAGATGGTTTTCTTTCTTTCTGCTTTTGATGAGCAAAATCATCGATGTAGACTTCCATGGTGTCTCCCATTTGGTCCTTGAACATCTTGGTGACCAGCTGCGGGTAGGTTGCCCCTGCATTTTTTAGCCCGAAGGGCATGACCCTGTAATAGTATAATCCAACAGTAGTGATGAATGCTATCTTGTCCTAGTCTTGGGCGTACAGGGGGATCTGATGATACCCTGAGTATGCATCCAGAAAACTCATTCTCTCGTGAGCTGCTGTGTCGTCCACTAGTTAATTGATTTTCGGAAGAGGGAAACTGTCTTTAGGGCACGCCCTGTTAAGGTCGATGAAGTCGATGCAGACTCTCCATTTCCCATTGCTCTTTGGAACTACTACTGGGTTGGATAACCATTTAGGGAATTGGACCTCCCGTATGGATCCTGCATCCAATAGTTTTTCAATTTCTTTTTCCATGACTTTTGCCTTCTCGGGTGCAGTTCGTCGTGCCTTCTGCGTGATTGGTTTGAAGGTGGGGTCAACGTGAAGCTGATGACAAACCATACTAGGATCAATTCCAGGCAGCTCGTATGGTTCCCACGCGAAGACGCCTATATTGCTTCTCAGCAGAATCGCCAACTCTTTCTTTTCCTGATCTGTGAGAGAAGCTCCAATCAAGAAGATCCTGTTATCGTCGCTATCTCCAGCAGTGACTTCCTCCAGGCCCTCGACGACCCGTTCAGAGGGGAGGAGCCTGGTCTCCTCCACTCTGGGCCTTCCATATTTTAACTGCTATTTCGAAGGTATCAGACCTTCTTGTTCTTCAACTTTCTTGCTGAACTTATCAACCTTCTTCTCTGGTCTCGGGCGGATGGCTGCTATGAAGCACCTTCTTGCCATCGCTTGATCACCATGGATCTCCATTACTCCTCGCTCGGTCACATATTTGATCTTCTGATGGTAGGTCTAGGAGACTTCTTTCATCGCGTGCAACCATCCTCGGCCGAGGATAGCTTGGTATGGCGAGTCAATATCAACCACTAGAAACTCAATCATCTTGGAGACATTTCCTGACCTCACTGGCAGCACGATCTTTCCCAGAGGCATAGTTACTTTCCCAGCAAAGCCAACTAAAGGGACAGTGGCTTCCTTTAGGTCGGCGATGCTCATCTTCAGTTTTCTGAACAGGTTGAGGTACATTACCTTGGATGAGCTTCCTTGGTCGATGAGTAACTTTTTGACGTCATATTTAGCTATCCTGAAAGTAATGATCAAAGCATCATGATGTGGGGTCCTTACTCCCACCATATCCTCATCTGTGAATACAATGTGCTTAGTGTAGTCGACGTCGTCTGCTCGCCGACGCTTTCTTGACTACGTTTTTACTGGATCGATCTGAAAATCTTGCATCACCACTGTAAGCTTTTTTACCTCCATTCGAACTGAATTTCCTTGAATCTGCTTCACGTCAGATGCCCATGAATTACTGCGAACTCATGGTCGGCATCGTCTTCGAGTACGTTGTCGAGCCTTGCTCTCTATGGGCAGTAACTTTCTTTGCCTTCTTTTCCACGAATTCATTCAGATGCCCGGACTGGGCCAGCTCTTCGAGGTGGGACTTAAGAGCCTTGCAATGCTCAGTCTTATGTCCTCATTCTTTATGAAAAGCGCATCTCAGCGCGTTGTTTCTCTTTGAGGGATCTCCTCCCATCTTCCTGGGCCACTTAATAAATAGCTCGTCTTTGATTTTTATGAGAATTTTATAAATTGGTTCTCTGAAGACAGTTTTGACCGCCTGAAATGCTTTTGCCACATCGTTGCTCCCTCCATTCTTGGAACCATTCTTGCCTCCATTCTTTCCTCCTTTCTTCTGGTTCTCAATTTTGACATTACCTTTGGCGGCGAGCTTAGCTAGACCGTTTTCCCTTGTGCTGAGGCAGGTCACATCCTCCACCTTGGCATATTTCTTGATGCGAGCCATCAGGTCATCGATGGTTATGGCCTCTTTCTTTGTCAGGGACTGGTACAGAAGGGAAGAGCTGGGCAGCCCAATTTTGAAAGAAGCCACTACCACTTGCTCCGAGCAATCCTCGACCTCGTTGACTAACTCCCAGTACCTCTTCCCGTAGTCTCGGAGGGTCTCTAAAGGTGTCTTTTTCATTGTTATCAAAGCATCCACCCTTTTAGGATGGGAGCTACTAGTAATGAAGTGGGTCGTAAAGAGCTCGTCCCGGGACTTGAAGCTTCTGATGGACCTGTGGGGGAGACTTTCGAACCATTTTTGCACCACGTCATGTAGGCTTGAGGGAAAAATTAGGCACATCAGTGCGTCTCGATGGTTCCAGAGGGTCATGGATTGCCTGTACTGCCTGACGTGATCAATGGGATCAGTTTTACCATCACAAATCTTGAACCTTGGAATAGAAAATTTCTTGGGGGCTTCCTCTTCTTCTATTTCCCTTGAGAAAGGCGATTTCATCTGAGGTTTGAGAGCTCGCCTAGCGATTTCCCGGGTCGATCTGGTACCATGATGCGCAGGGTGTTGGTCCATCTCCCTTCGGACCAGACTTCGTATGTCCTCGTTGCTGTGAGATGGGCTCCTGTAATTACGAGCTATTCGCAGTTGCTCGAGCAGGTCGTCCTCTGACTCGTTTCCCTAAACTTTCTGGGACCCGCGTCTTGGGCTCCTTCCTCGATTGCGAGACTTGCTCGCCTGAGGGATAGGAGTGCGGTACGGACGTTTATTGGTACCACGATGGAGCACTCTCTCCATTCTTTATAACCTTATTTTGAGGCGAGCATTCTTAGCTTCGTGCTTGCGAGAAGACTCCCTCTGCTCTTAGAGCCTCGCCTCATATGCATCAATCAACCTAGATATTTGTGTGGACCTCGCTGGTCCTTGGATTTCTTTCTGAGGCTGGCCTCTCTAGGCGAGCCCTCTAATCTGAACGACGTACTTCAGATCTGATCCTGCGAGGAGCAGGTTGTTCTTGAATATCTCCTGCCTGAGGAGCAACTACTGTGAGTAGACATTTCAAACCTCTTTGTTGGTGTGGGCTTTCTCTGGGAAGATAAACGCTTCCCACAGACGACTCCAATTATGGTGACAATTATCATTCAACACAAATAGATAAGAGAAGCGCAATCACCAAGCAGAATAAGGAAAGTAAAATGCCAATCACACAACAGGAGATGTACGTGGTTCAAGAATGCCTACGTCTACGGTGGTGCAGTCAGTATTATTTCTATATACTCCGGGGAGCGATTACAGAGAATACTGTGCGTGTCTTATGCCCTAAACCTAGGGTTTATTATATACATATCTGTCTTCGGGGAGTGGGGGTGTTGGACTCCCCCACGTTTACCATCTTCTCCTGGAATATCTCTATTTGAGAACATGGGAGAAGACTAAGTTACTATTGAGTTAATGTTAAGGTGCGAAGGGCTTGGACTTTGGGCCGTTTTAATTGGGCTACTCGTCCAGGCCTGTAATGCCAATTCCGGGTACCCACAATGATATATAGACAAAGGTGTCATAATGAGTAAAATAGTACTCAAATCCCGATATAATGACTCTGGACGCCTACATAGCCAAAATAAGCATCAAAGTCCATGTAGTTTGAAATATCACATGGGTGGGATGTAAACCAAATTTAGGACTCCTTTTTAGTTATTTTAGAAAGAGGTGCTCACATGTAAAAGTGTTGAAGAAGTGGTGAAATCCTACTTAGAGGTTTATAGGTGACCCTTATTTTTTGTCTTTTTAGTTTTATGAAAATACATTATGTGAATACTAATATAAAAAATGGGTATTAGTTGATATGTGATAATTGAGTAAGACTAGAAGATATCAATAAATGGAAGAAAAGTAAATAAAGAACACTAATTATATGACTTAAGAAATAGTGAGAGTACACCTCCTACAAGATTTTTCCACTGATTTTTAAATAGGAGTAAACTGATTTTATAGTGGTCGGATAATGGTGAATTAAGGGTGAGGTAGGTGACAAAATGTGGTATGAATGCTAGGCAAGAAAAGTGAAAGGAATGTTGAAATCTTGGATTTTTTGGAGTGGCAACGCACTAATTTTGAGGCGGGGAATGTTTTGATTGCTGAAAAAAGGTTATTTGGAATGAAGTAATGACCTATTTATATAGTAAAATTTTGATTTCAAGATACTGTCGATTAGTATAGTCCCTAGCCAGCCTATCGTCGTACCCTTGGCTTGATGGCGAAGTAAAGTACACCCCTGCCTATAGGTAGCAGGTCTGGGATGCTTATAGGGAGTTTGAAAAGGAATTTTTCATAAAGACAAGCATAAAATGCAAATTATAAGTCCAAATCATGCATGGACAAGACCGTTGGATAGGAGATTCAGAGAACTATCAAAATATATTAGGCCAATAGGGCTCGAAAGCACCCGATAGCCTTTAGCCAATGGTTCTCGAAGTAAAAAGGTAAGCACATGTTAAGCATAAGGCCATTCACGCATGGTATTGACCGTTGAAAAAGGGATTTAGATCCCTATGAGAGTTAAATGAGCTTCACTTGGGTGGGAGAGTTGGCCAAAGTCAAATGGGTCTCGAGACTGCTCGGTGGCCTCTAGATTAAGGTTTAGAATAAAAAAAGAGTATGAGCGAAATATAAGGTCGATTCGCGAACGGTATGGATCGTTAAAAAGGGGATTTAGAGCTTTATGAGAGTGCAATAAGGTTCACTTAGGTTTTATAGTTGACCAAATTCCAACGGGGCTCATGAGCATCCAGTTGCCTCTATATCAGGGTTTGGGGTAAGACATAGGGTCTTAGGGTGAAAGGGGGAGTGTTATGGACCTAAGGACGTATTTGGAGGGTAATAATATGGCGTGTCTAAAGTGGGACTTCTAAGTCCGTCATTCAAAGAAAATCTCATGAATTTTTTCAAGACAACCTATTTATCAATAGTTTATACGATAAGTTGTTCTCATCCGTAGTTACCTATACAGGATATTTTTGAACCATTTTGGGCCTTCTAATGTGTCTAACAAACAATTAGGTATTAAAATGTTATAAGTTTCAACCACACCCGAATTATATGTACACCGTTTGATGCATAACTCATGAATATTTTTAACATGACCTAGATACTGGTAATTCAAATGATTATGTTTTTGTCCTTCGTAGTCACCTGTACAAGATATTTTTGGATCATTTGGGGTATTTCCACTGCAACGAAATAATAATTGGTTAAGAAAATGTTATAATTTTTCATCACGTAAGACTTATAGGCATCCCGTTTGAAGAAAAACTGGTAAGATGAATTATTTCCCAGTAGTTCTAACTATTAGGTTCTTGTCGTCCGTAGTCCCATGTACAAGATATTTTTGAACCGTTTTGGGACTTTCAGTGCATCTACTCAACAATTAGGTACAAAAATGTTATAATTTTTACTATGCAAGACTTCTGGGTATGTTGTTCGAAGTAAAACGCATGAAATGTTTTAAGACAACCTATTTCTCAATAGTTCAAACCATTAGATTCTTCTCATCTGTAATCACTCGTACAAGTTATTTTGGACTGTTTTGGAGATTCCAATGCATCGAACATTTATTTAGGTACGAAAATGTTATAATTTTCCACAATTCATGACTTCTAGGTACGCCATCGGAAAAAAACTCATGAATTGGTTTGAAGACAATTTATTTCTCGGTAGTTCAAACTATTAGATTTTTTCCCTCTGTAGTCAATCATACAAGATATTTTCCAACCATTTTGGGGCTTTCAATGCATCAAATCAATAATTAGGTAATAAAATGTTATAATTTTCCACCACTCCTGACTTTTTGGCACGTCGTTCAAAGCAAAATTGGTGAATATTTTAGAGATGATCAATTTCTTGGTAGTTCAAATTATTAAGTTTTTATCATCCGTAGTCACACGTATAAGATTTTTTTGAACCATTTTGGTAATTTCAATGCATCAATTCACCAATTAGGTATAAAAATATTATAATTTTCCACCACGTGCGACTAATAGACGTCGTTCGAACCAAAACTCATGATTTTTTTTAAAGACAAACTATTTCCCGATATTTTAAACTATTAGGTTCTTGTCATCTGTAATCACCCGTACAAGATATTTTTCAAATCATTTTTCTGCGTCAAATGCTTCATGACAACAATTATGTACAAAAACGTTATAATTGTCCACCACGCGCGACTTCTAAATATGTCGTTCGAAAAAAAAACTCATGAATTTTTTGAAGACGATCTATTTCTCGAAAGTTCAAACTATTAAGTTCATATCATCCGTAGTCATCCGTATAAGATATTTTTGGACCATTTTAGGTCTTCCAATGTGTCAAATAAACTATTAGGTATAAAAATATTATAAATTTACACCATTCGTGACGTCTAGTTACGTTGTTCGAAGTAAAACTCGTGAATGTTTTGAAGAGGACCCATTTCTTAGTAGTTCAAACGATTAGGTTCTTTCCCTCTGTAGTCACCCGTACAAGATAGTTTCGGAGTGTTTGGGGAGTTAAAATGTATCAAGGAAGAAATTAGTTATAAAAATGTTATAATTTTCGAACATTCGTGACTTATAGGTATGCCATTCGGGGGAAAACTCGTGAATTTTGTAAGCCGATTTATTTCCTAAAAATCAAAATGATTAGGTTTTTTCCCTCCATAGTCACAGCTACAAGATATTTTCAGACCACTTTAAGGCTTCAAATGCATCAAACAAGCAATTAGGTACAAAAATTTTATATTTTCCAAAACATGAGAGTTTTAAGTACGTTGTTCAAAGAAAAATCGTGATTTTTTTAAAAAATGCCTATTTCCTGATAGCCGAAATGTTTAGATGTTGCCCTCCATAATCACTCGTACAAGATATTTTCAGACCATTTTAGGGCTTTCAATGCTTCGAGCCAATAATTAGGTACAAAAATGTTATAAATTTACCTCTACGGATGACTTTAAGGTATGCCTTTCGAAGTAAAATTTGTGAATTTTTTGAAGACAACCTATTTCTCGAAATACAAGATGTTTTTCGGTCTATTTTGGGGCTTCCAATGCATCGATCAAGTAATTAAGTATGAAAACGTTATAATTTTCCACTATTCATGACTTATAGGTATGTCGTCCAAAGCAAAATTCGTGAATTTTTTAAGGACGACCAATTTTCAGATAGCTTGAACGATTAGGTTTTTGTCTTTCGTAGTCACCCTCAGAAGATATTTTCGGATCATTTTGGTTATTTCTGTTAGGACATATATGTCGTACGCCGTTACACCATTGAGAAAATTCAAGAATCATACGCTCATCAACGGAATCCGAATATCAAAGGCAGAAAAGGAATCAGGGAACAGACCGGACCGATCCGGCCAGATAAAAGAACCGATCCGGTTCCTCCGGATTGATCCGCCTAAAGAGACCGGACCGATCCGCCTGCTGAGGTGAGGCCAGTGTACCCCGGATCCATAGCGAATCGATGAAGCTAAAAAGCTGAACCGATCCGATGCCAACCGGATTGATCCGCCTTCAAAAAGGAACCGATCCGATGTCACCGGACCGATCCGCCTAAAGAGACCGGACCGATCCGACGAGGATAATTTCAAACAGATCGTGTTCAGATCATGTTCCGAATTTTAGGGCTCAAGTTCTCCTATTTAATCCCACTACGGGAAGTGGTTTTTCCAAGACTTCTACACACGATTTTCAGAGTAGAGAAAGCCCCAAGTCTTCACCTATTGAGTACCAATACTCTAGGTATTTTGATTCACACAAAATCCATACATTTGTGAATCCTTTTGGTAACCCAGGAACGCAGTTTTGCAGTTCAACCCTTGTGGAGGAGACCGTTCTTCTTCTCCATTGCAGCCCTACTGGAAAGGGATAATTCCAGCCGCGACTACAGAATCCGATACCTGAGGGTAATTCTTAGTCAACTTGTATTTTCATTGTAATCCGATTGTAAGCCGTTTTCTTACAAATTATAGTGAAAATAAATGGTTTTGCCCCTGTGGGGGATTTTTCCTCAATTGTGTGTGTTTGAATAACTCTTGCATGCTTTCATATTATTTCAATCACACCTAGTTGCATGATTAGGGTTTGTTTGGGTTAAAAGGTGTTTAATATATAATTTGATCATTTGAACGCGAGCACACACGTTTCTCAAATTGGTATCAGAGCAGGTTACGCTAATCTATCGCATATTCCTTTTTCCGCAAAATTTTTCTAAGATATCAATTTTCTGAAAAAATTGATTTTTGAAAAAGTGTGTGTTCAAATGGAGAAGTCATATTATAAAATGCCTGTTTTTGACGGGACAAATTATGCTTATTGGAAAGCCCGTATGAGGTCGGATTTAAAATCCATTGATGAACGTGTCTGGATTTTGGTTGAACGAGGGTGGACTCCTCCCACCGTGACTGTTGATAATGTGACCAACTTGAAACCTGACATTTCTTGGACCGATGAAGAAATTAAATGGTCATCTTTTAATTCTAAGGGTCTAAGTGCTATTTCTGGGTATGTCACACCTGATGAGTTCAAACGCATAATGACGTGTACCACGTCAAAAGAGGCATGGGATGTTTTACAACTCACCCATGAAGGAACTAATGCTGTGAAAGAGTCTAAGTTGCAAAACTTGACAACTCAATTTGAAACAATCACCATGCATGATTCTGAATGCTTTGATGAATTTTATGCTAGAATTTCTGACATTGTGAATACTAGTTTTAATCTTGGTGAACATATTCCGAATGCTAGAGTTGTTAAAAAGATTCTTCGTTCTTTGCCTAAGCGTTTTATCCCTAAAGTCACTGTGATAAATTCTATGGGTAATTTAAATACGCTAAAATTGGAAGAACTTGTAGGAGATTTGCAAACTTATGAAATTGATATGTTCCCTAAAAATGCTAAATCTAAAGATAAGGGAATTGCTCTTAAAGCCCAAGAGAGAAGGAGTGAGGGGTCAGCTAGAAAGAGGGTAGAGTCATCTAGAAAGATAGAGACTGACACGTCAGATTCTGAGTGCGATTTTAACTTAGATGATTTGGCTCTTTTCGCGAAAAATTTCAAGAGGATTCTCAAATTTAAGAAAAATGGCAATTTTAAAGATAAAAAGAAATTTGAGAAAAATAAGTTTGAAAAGAAAAATGAAAAAGTTTCCAAAAATCCTCCTCTGAAAGAAAGTGAGAGATGTTTTGAGTGTGATGGTAGGGGTCATAGAGCTTTTGAGTGTGCCAATCGTCTGAATAGAGAGAAAGGGAAAGCTGTTCTTAATACTACCCTTAGTGACGACAGTGAGGTCGAGACGGTGGATTCTGGAGATGAGTCACCGCATGAGTGTAACTTCACCGCATTCATGGATAGCCAAGTGGGCACTCCTAGTTCTCCTCATGACGTTGAGAATGATGCTCCATAGGGACACCTCGACAATGAGATCGATGTGAGTGAGGGGGAGGATGACACAAGTGAGAGCGAGAGTGATATACAACGCGCCTACGCTGAGTTATATTTTGAGTCTTTTAAAACTAAAAAGCGTAATAAAGCGTTAGTTCTTAAGATCACCTGCTTAGAGGAAGATTTAAAGAAAGCGAAAGAAAGAGAGTTCTCCACCTGCACCGCCCTGAGAGAGAGAGATTCTACATGTGTCGAGAATGAGAATTTGTTTAGAGAGAGAGAGAGAGTGTTTTAGAGAAAGAGAGAGGGGACTTGATTAAGCAAGTGGATAGTCTTACGAGCCAGCTCCATTCCTCCATGGAGACTCGAAAGAAACTTGAAGCCCTTGTTGCTTAGCTGACTCATGATCTTGAGAAAGCACGGGAAGTCAAGGTACAAATCGAGGACAGATCTGGGAAGATGGGAAAGATGCTCCTCGGCCCCGCTTTAGGTTTTGGTGATCGTCAAGGAATTGGATATGATGGTGACTCCATGTCCCAAATTGCACCTGGACCAGTTCCTGAGTTTACTACAACTCCTTATGGTCACCGTAAAAAACTTCGAAGGAGAGTTCGACCAAGAAAAGCAAACCAAGGTCCGCCTTTGACTGTGCTCTTTTGTACTTATTGCAAAATAAAAGGCCACCTTAGGGAATCTTGCTATAGTATGGGTCGAACACGACGTACTACTGCTCCACCATGTCATACTGATAAATTTTCTAGTCTGAGAGAGCAAGTTGAGTTCTTAGCTGCCACGACTCAGAGTTTGATGGAAGAATTCCGACGGATGTCTTCGCCGTTAGTGAATGCTTCTCACATTCCAGCTAAAATCAACAACAACAAAGGCAAATAAAAGGTCATCTCTGCTTGGGTGCCTAAGAAAGATAAAAAGGCCTTTGTTGTTCATGTTGCTCTCAAAGCACATAATACCTCACAGTGGTATTTTGATAGTGGGTGCTCCAGACACATGACAGGTGATGACTCATTTTTTACGACTCTTGAGGACTATCAGGATGGCAGAGTCACCTTTGGAGATGAGAGCAAGTCTAGCATTATAGGACGTGGTACTGTCGAGTTACCTGGGTTTCCTAAGCTAGAAAATGTTTTGTACGTCAAAGGTTTGAAAGCAAACCTTCTCAGCATTAGCCAGCTGTGCGACACTGACCTGGCAGTAAAGTTTGACCGGGACGCGTGTAAAGTCTATAATCAAGCCGGTAAGCTTTTGATGCAAGGTGTGAGGACCAAGGATAATTGCTATGGGACTGATCCCACATCCTCACTTGTCTGCAACAGCACCACAATCACTCCTATGGATCTGTGGCACCAACGTCTAGGTCACGTGAACTTTAGAGATCTCAACCGATTAGCTAAAAAAGACCTAATACGTGGCTTACCATCTCTTGGAAAGTCAACTTCGACCGTTTGTAGACCCTGTCAGTTGGGAAAACAAATCCGTAGTCCTCATAGGAAGTTGCATTCCATTACCACCTCTCGTGTTCTTGAGTTGATTCACATGGATCTTATGGGTCCTACTCATACTGAGAGTCTAGGTGGTAAGAGGTACATCCTCGTGATGGTAGATGATTTCTCCAGGTACTCCATTTTAGGTTTTCTGAAAGAGAAATCCGATGCTGTAGAATTTTTAACGACCAAGTGTCGTGTCCTGCAAAATCAACACGGTGTCACTATTAACAGGATGCGTAGTGACAATGGCACTGAATTCACAGAAGCAAAGGTAGATCTTTACTGTGATAGCCTCGGGATCAAACATGAGTTTTCTGCTGTGAGAACTCCTCAGCAAAATGGACTTGTTGAGAGAAAGAATAGAACGATCCAAGAGATGGCTAGATCTATGCTTCTAGGTCGTAAAGTTTCTAGGAGATTTTGGGCAGAGGCAGTGTTTACTGCATGCCACACGGTGAATAGGGTTTATTTGCGTCCACACACACTTCAGACTCCATATGAGTTGTGGACTGGCAAGAAGCCCAACCTAGCATATTTCCGTGTTTTTGGTAGTAAATACTACATCCTACGGGATAGAGAGCAATTAGGAAAGTTCGACTCCCGGAGCGACGAGGGAATATTTCTAGGATATTCATCGACTAGCAGAGCGTACCGGGTTTTTAACCTGAAGAGCTCTAAGGTTATGGAATCAATAAACGTTACCGTGCAAGATGACGAACCTTTGACGGTTATTGATCCTAACCTTAAGTGTGAGGATGAGGATTGTTCTGACAGTGATTTACCTGTTCCTCTCTCACACTCTGTGGATCCTACTCCTGTGTTAGGGGACACACCTGCTTGGGTTCACAAGAGTCATGACCCATCTGCCATTGTTGGTGATCCCACTCTAGGGGTCAAGACTCGTGCTCAGCTAGAGAACGTTGTTAGCCATCTTTGCTACACGTCCAAAGTCGAGCCCAAGAACCACAAAGAAGCACTCAAGGATAAACACTGGATATTTGCTATGCAGGATGAGTTGCTTCAGTTTAAAAAGAATGATGTCTGGGAACTTGTCCCCCGACCTAGTGAGATTAATGTAATAGGTACCCGGTGGATTTTTAAGAACAAAATGGATGAAAATGGTACCATAATCCGTAATAAGGCTAGGTTGGTCGCTCAAGGCTACACACAAATAGATGGTGTAGACTTTGGGGAGACATTTGCTCCTGTTGCGAGGCTTGAGTCCGTCCGTCTTTTGCTCGCCATCGCATGTCATCTCCGCTTTAAGGTATATCAGATGGATGTCAAGAGTGCCTTTCTGAATGGCATTCTACAGGAGGAGGTTTATATGGAACAACCAAAAGGGTTTGAAGACCCTCAGCACCCTGAGCACGTCTACTATCTGAGGAAAGCCTTGTATGGTTTGAAGCAAGCACCCCGTGCTTGGTACGAGGGGCTTACTTCCTATCTCTTAGCTCGTGGCTTCAAGAGAGGGGGAGTAGATATGACATTATTCGTCAGGAGAGATGATGGTGCTATTTTGGTTGCCCAGGTCTATGTGGACGACATAGTCTTTGGATCCGCATGCTCCCAGCATGCTCATCACTTTGAAGAGGAGATGAAAAGTGAGTTTGAAATGAACATGGTTGGTGAGCTTACATTCTTCCTTGGTCTCCAGGTTCGTTAGCTAGAGGATGGGATGTTCATCTCCCAATCCAAGTATGCTAGAGACCTAGTGAAGAAATTTGGTTTAGACTCCGCTAAGCATGCCCGTACACCTATGAGTACCACTACCAAGCTTAGTAAGGACACTTCAGGCAAGGACGTAGAGCAAACCTTATATCGGAGTATGATAGGTAGTCTTCTCTACTTGACTGCCAGTCGTCCCGACATCGCCTTTAGTGTTGGAGTCTGTCCGCGATATCAGGCATCCCCAAAAGAGTCACATTTACTTGCTCTAAAACGTATTATTAAATACGTAAGTGGGACTCTCTCATACGGGATTTGGTATTCCTTTGATACCGATGACCGTCTGTCCGCCTATTCGGATGCCGATTGGGCTGGGGATGTAAATGGATGTAGGAGCACTTCTGGTGGGTGTTTCTATTTTGGTTCTGCTCTTGTCTCCTGGCTGAGCAAGAAGCAAAATTCCATCTCTTTGTCCACTGCGGAGGCTGAGTACATAGCCGCCGGGAGTTGTTGCACACAACTCTTATGGATGAAGCAAATGCTGGAGGATTATGGGATATCACAGGACACCATGACCATTTCCTATGATAACACGAGCGTGATACACATATCCCGCAATCCAGTTCAGCATTCGCACACAAAACACAGCAGGATACGTGAGCACTTTATACGTCAGTTAGTTGAAGAGAAAGTCATATCCCTGAGTTTTGTTCCCACCGACCGTCAGTTAGTCGATATTTTCACGAAACCTTTAGATGCCCTTAGATTTTAGAGTCTTAGGAAATCTTTAGGGATTTGCACAGTTGACTGGAGGGTTGGTCTATGTCTAGAATAGGATGCTCCTTCTTGTTCATATCATATGCTTCCTATTGCTAGTCTGTTTTATATGTACCATTGCTTAAGTTGTACAGCTTTGTTTTATTCTTGTTGCTTTTTATATTTCTTTTGAAAAATACAAAAAGATTTTCCTTTAAGAATTAAGAAAATCACAAAAAGATTTTATTGAGAGAGTAGCTACAGCGGAAATATTGAGACTTCTCAAATAAAAACTAATTTTAATTAATCCCAAATTTTAGTAAAACCTGAAGACATGCATCTAGATGATTTATCAAATAAAATATAGCATGCAGGATAAAAATAAACAAATTATATATAAAACCCTTTTAACACAAACAAACCCTAAACATGCAGCAGTATGTGATTGAATAAATAGATAATCTACGCAAGAACATTCAAACACATGCAATTAAGGAAAAATCCCCCACAGGGGCAAAACCATTTATTTTCACTATAATTTGTAAGAAAACGGCTTACAATCGGATTATAATGAAAATACAAGTTGACTAAGAATTACCCTCGGGTATCGGATTCTGTAGTCGCGGCTGGAATTATCCCTTTCCAGTAGGGCTGCAATGAAGAAGAAGAACGGTCTCCTCCACAAGGGTTGAACAAACCAAAGTTGTGTTCTTGGGTTGCAAAAGGATTCACAAAGGTTTGGCAATGATGTGTGAATCAAAACATGAGTCTTGGGACTCAAGAATATGAAGACTAGGTGTATTTGGACTCTCAAATTCGTCTTCTAAAGTCTTGCAAAACAACTCCCCCAAAGTTGGTATTTATAGGAAAAAATATGAAGAGTCCCATGTTTTTAAAACTCTAAAATTCTATCCAGCGTAAAAAAAAACAGCATTCTTTAAGGAATTTTCTCTATCTTCAAAAGGTCATAACTCCTTCACCGTAGCTCGGATTGAGGTGCCGTTTTCTCCAGTATCTTCGTTGAGGTGAGCTCTTCAACTTTCTAGTTGACCAAACCTCCGAACTATGGATGTAAAATTACGAAAATGCCCTTGAACTCTCCTATAGTGCCTTTTTTCACTGTTTTGACTTCCCTTGCGTACCACTTGCATTAATTCCCTAAAATCTTGGACCGTGAAGTCGTTGAGGCAGATGTGGGACATATTAATGGAGATGTTGAATGATTGATTCCCAAAATTCGGATAGAGGCCGTCATGTGAGATCGTGAGGTGACGTGCCAAATGTAGCGGCGTACGACATACACAAATGTAACATGTTGGAAATGAGAAAAAATGTCCTTACAAATCTCCCCCTATGTCTATGCCGGTACATACATAAAAAATCCGAATTATCAAATATGAAATTGCCTATACAAATCTACCCTCCCATGAACCCAAAACTGGAAAAGGTACAAATGAATAGTCTTCATCGTTTGATCTTCAAATCTTCAGGAATCTCAAATCTTTTCTCATCAGGGTGTGCAATTCAGAGATCATCAATGTAGTACCTACACACATGAGATAAAGAAAAATACCAAGTGACGTATCGAGTTTGAAATGAGATAAACATAGATACCAATATATGATAAGCATACGCCAAATCTCAAAACTCCCCCAAAATTCAAACTTCCCCATAAAATGATAATTATTTCTCCTCCTTTTTATGATGTCCCCAAATAGACAAATAAGAAGATTGAATCAGACAAGCAAGAAAAATCGGGGCATCACGGTATACAAATCAAGGCATCAATCAAATGACAAACGTGCTCTTTCAAGGAGATGCTAAAAAAAATCTCCGCAAACTATTTTTGATTTTTTTCAATTTTTTATACAAAAAAGAGATACCATTTTGAAAAAAAAATGTAAAACATGATACCAAAATCACACCATGGATTTAGACTCAAACAACCAAGTCATGGGAACGGAATGTATGGGTGTGAACACATTCGATAGGTAAATCAACTCAATCAATCATATGTGCACGATGCATATGTGTACCCCTAACGAATGAGCATCAAAAGTATTCTTAGGTGTAAAAAATTTGTTGAATTTAGATGACATCGTCTTATGCAAATCAACAAATCAAAGTCAAAGTGATTTCCACACCAATAACGTCCAAAACTATGTAGCGCATTTTCAAGCATTTCAAGGACGTGCAAACCCGTTTTAAATTCTCCAACCAAACTCCCTCATATATATATATATATTATTTTAGAGGTAATCTAAATTCTCAAACTTTGGAGAATTGGTGCAAAAACCTAAATGGCCCATAATTGGCATGATTTTTTTTATTGCCTTTAAATTTTTTTCGGGCTCTTTTAACCTCTTTGGACCTCGGATAATAAAATTCCTCAATTTTTTAGATCCTTTTTAACGGTGGCTTTTGCGCAAAGGATAGATGATTACCTTTCGCAGCCCCTCCCCGTTATCAAACAAATCACACAAACTCACAAAACGGTTTTTATATGCACAATTTCCTTATAAAAATTATCGCGCTTGGTTCGTTTTAAAGACAGGATTGGAGTGAAAACACCCAACCAACATGTGATAAGACAAGCACAATAATCAAACAAATCCGTGCATGTGTGCAATAAAGGAAACATGAGTCAAACATGCAGGAAGAAACACTCAAATACATCTTAATGACTACAAACATTATAAAGCACATGGATTAATAGACCTATTGTCTCAAAACACTATCAAATAGTCACATGAAAAAAAATGGAATGATGTTGTGACTTGGTCATCCTAAGTGTTCATCCATAAACGCTGCAAACAAAAAACAAAAATCTTTTTGGATTTTTTTTTAAATTTGACAAAATAAAATCTTTTTGTATTTTTCAAAATTTTTCAAAAAATAAAATCTTTTTGTATTTTTCAAAAAAATTCAAAAACAAGAATTTATACAAAAAGTACAAGTCATCACACTAGCAAAAAAAATATATCATGAAACCATAACTAGTGTATGACAAACATGCAAACACAATCAACCAAAAGATTTCACATGGGGTGAATTACGTGCAAGCAAACGGGAATCGTGGACAAATAAACCATAAGCCTCTAAATCCGATTTTCTAACCCAAATTGATGTGTAACGAAGTGTGGGGGTTTTGGGAATCGAATTTATTCTTTCATTAACCTTATTAGGTCCATTTATAAGCTTATAACAAAAGTGCCTAAGATGACCTTGCCTACCACAATGTGTGCAAGAGTAAATCGGGCGATTTGTGTTCCCTAAAGGTGGCCCTCTCCTCAAATTTATTGGTTGCTCTCTCTGAATTTGCCTAGGTGGGTCTCTCCTAATGATCCTAGGAGGTTCTCTCACACGTGTGGGAATGGGTGCAACATATTTTTCAAGACCAATCCCACCCCTATCCGTTTTGATCTCGACTGTGCCTAAAATCTTATCAAGTTTTTCAGACCTAGACTCCAAATCAAATTTCACTTTACTTGAATCTTTCAATTTCACCTCAAGTTCACCTATCCTAGATTCAAGTACTAGTTTAGAATCCTCAAACTCTAAAAGCTCCTTTTTCATAGTCTCCATCAACCCTCTAAGACTATCTCTCTCACCCTCGACGTACTCAAGCTTCTCTTTCAAAATTTTCTCATGTGCCCTAAGTTCTTTAATTAAAAAATCATTATTTTTTATGGCACACTCTTTCAATTGAGCTTTCAATTTCAAATTTTCTTTCTTTGTTTTCAAAGTTTCAGCATAAAGTTCATTGAAAGCAGTTTGCAAGTCATGCTCATCTACACTTTCCTCCTCACTTTCATCCACACTCCCATCACTTTCACTATCATCACTAATCACACGGATGGGAAACTCTCGCCTAGAAGCATAAAAAACTTCTTCTTTCGAATCACAATCACTAAGGGTAGAAACATGAGAAATCGATTTATTCAATTTCTTCTTTAAATTTGTGGTACACTCATGTAACGTGTGACCAACACCCTCACAACAAGGACACCTCTCAGATTCGTTTTCAACAGAAGATTTAAAACAAGAGTTTGTGTGAATTTTCCAAAATTTTTCAAAAATTTGACATCGAAGATCATCAAAACCATCAAAATCCATTTTTGTGCAAAATCAGAATCAAAACACAATAACTTAGTGCAACAGGCTCTGATACCAATTTGAGAGAATAGCTACAGCGGAAATATTGCGACTTCTCAAATAAAAACTAATTTTAATTAATCCCAAATTTTAGTTAAACCCGAAGACATGCATCTAGATGATTTATCAAATAAAATATAGCATGCAGGATAAAAATAAACAAATTATATATAAAACCCTTTTAACACAAACAAACCCTAAACATGCAGCAGTATGTGATTGAATAAATAGATAATCTACGCAAGAACATTCAAACACATGCAATTAAGGAAAAATCCCCCACAGGGGCAAAACCATCTACTTTCACTATAATTTGTAAGAAAACGGCTTACAATCGGATTACAATGAAAATACAAGTTGACTAAGAATTACCCTCGGGTATCGGATTCTGTAGTCGCGGCTGGAATTATCCCTTTCCAGTAGGGCTGCAATGAAGAAGAAGAACGGTCTCCTCCACAAGGGTTGAACAAACCAAAGTTGTGTTCTTGGGTTGCAAAAGGATTCACAAAGGTTTGGCAATGATGTGTGAATCAAAACATGAGTCTTGGGACTCAAGAATATGAAGACTAGGTGTATTTGGACTCTCAAATTCGTCTTCTAAAGTCTTGTAAAACAACTCCCCCGAAGTTGGTATTTATAGGAAAAAATATGAAGAGTCCCATGTTTTTAAAACTCTAAAATTCTATCCAGCGTAAAAAAAAAACAGCATTCTTTAAGGAATTTTCTCTATCTTCAAAAGGCCATAACTCCTTCACCGTAGCTCGGATTGAGGTGCCGTTTTCTCCAGTATCTTCGTTGAGGTGAGCTCTTCAACTTTCTAGTTGACCAAACCTCCGAACTATGGATGTAAAATTACGAAAATGCCCTTGAACTCTCCTATAGTGCCTTTTTTCACTGTTTTGACTTCCCTTGCGTACCACTTGCATTAATTCCCTAAAATCTTGGACCGTGAAGTCGTTGAGGAAGATGTGGGACATATTAATGGATATGTTGAATGCTTGATTCCCGGAATTCGGATAGAGTCCGTCATGTGAGATCGTGAGGTGACGTGCCAAATGTAGCGGCGTACGACATATACAAATGTAACATGTTGGACATGAGAAAAAATGTCCTTACATTTATTTTGTCAAAATTTTTGAAAAATCCAAAAAGATTTTTCTGTTTTTGCACCTTTTATGGATGAGCATTTAAGTTAGCCAAGTCACAACTTCATTCCATATATCCATGTGACTGTTTGATAGAGATTTGAGAGGCTACATCATTTCATCCATGTGCTTTACATTGGTTGGAGTCTTTGAGATGTAATTAGTGATATCTTCCTACATGTTTGACTCCTATATCCTTTATTGCACACATGCACGGCTATATTTGATTATTGCACTTATCTATCTCATGTTGGCTTGCATGTTTTCATCTCAATCCTGTCTATACAATGTACAATATGCGATAAAACTTGACAAGATTGGAATGCATGTAAAAACCGTTTTGGTGAGACTGTGTGTTTTTGTATAACGGGGAGGGGCTACGAAAGGTAATCATATATCCTTTGCGCAAAAGCCACCGTTAAAAAGGACCTAAAAAATGGAGGAATTTTAATATCCGAGGTCCTAGGAGGTTAAAAGAGCCCGAAAAAATTTAAAGGCAATAAAAAGCTATACATGCCAAATATGGGCCACTTAGGTTTCACCATCAATTCTCCAAAGTTTGAGAATTTAGAATGCCTCTATTCAAAATAATATCTGAGGGAGTTTGGTTGGAACATGTAAACCGGTTTGCACTTCCTTGAAAGTCCTGAAAAAGCATAAAATCATTTTGGACGTTATTGGTGTGAAAATCATTTTGAGCGTTGATTTGTTGATTTGATTGAGCCAATATCTTATAAAGTCATTCTTTTACACTAAAGGAAGCATTTGAGTTCATTCGCTAGGAATATCCAATATTCATCGTGCACATATGTCATGTTTGTATGCATTGATTTTCCTATCGAATTTGATCACACCGCTTCATTTACGCTATCATTGTCTTGGTTACTTTGTGTTCATTCATGGTGTAATATTTTCCGTGTGAACCCCGCTCTTGCTTATTTGATTTATTTTTCTCATTTGTCTATTTGGGGACATCATAAAAAGGGGGAGAATGAATTATCTTATTATGGGGGAGTTTTGAAAGTTTGAGTTTGTTCATAAATTGGTATATATGTTTATCTCACTTCAAACTCGATATATCACGTGGTATTTTGTTTTTTCTCATGTGTGTAGGTACTACATGGATTATCATTGTATTGCACACCCTGATGAGAAAAGCTTGAGATTCCTGAAGATTTGAAGATCAAACGATGCAGTCTTATTCACTTGTACTCTTTCAGTTTTGGGTTCATGGAAGGGTAGATTTGTACTACATGGATTATCATTGTATTGCACACCCTGATGAGAAAAGCTTGAGATTCCTGAAGATTTGAAGATCAAACGATGCAGTCTTATTCACTTGTACTCTTTCAGTTTTCGGTTCATGGAAGGGTAGATTTGTATAGGCAATTTTTTATGATTGATAATTCAGATGTTTGTTTTTTATGTATGTACCGACATAGACATAGGGGGAGATTTGTTAGGACATATATGTCGTACGTCGTTACACCGTTGAGAAAATTCAAGAATCATACGCTCATCAACGGAATCCGAATATCAAAGGCAGAAAAGGAATCAGGGAACAGACCGGACCGATCCGGCCCAGATAAAAGAACCGATCCGGTTCCTCTGGACCGATCCGTCTAAAGAGACCGGACCGATCCGCCTGCTGAGGTGAGGCCAGTGTACCCCGGATCCATAGCGAACCGATGAAGCTAAAAAGCTGAACCGATCCGATGCCAACCGGATTGATCCGCCTTCAAAAAGGAACCGATCCGATGTCACCGGACCGATCCGCCTAAAGAGACCGGACCGATCCGACGAGGATAATTTCAAACAGATCGTGTTCAGATCATGTTCCGAATTTTAGGGCTCAAGTTCTCCTATTTAATCCCACTACGGGAAAGTAGTTTTTCCAAGACTTCTACACACGATTTTCAGAGTAGAGAAAGCCCCAAGTCTTCACCTATTGAGTACCAATACTCTAGGTATTTTGATTCACACAAAATCCATACATTTGTGAATCCTTTTGGTAACCCAGGAACGCAGTTTTGCAGTTCAACCCTTGTGGAGGAGACCGTTCTTCTTCTCCATTGCAGACCTACTGGAAAGGGATAATTCCAGCCGCGACTACAGAATCCGATACCTGAGGGTAATTCTTAGTCAACTTGTATTTTCATTGTAATCCGATTGTAAGCCGTTTTCTTACAAATTATAGTGAAAATAAATGGTTTTGCCCCTGTGGGGGATTTTTCCTCAATTGTGTGTGTTTGAATAACTCTTACATGCTTTCATATTATTTCAATCACACCTAGTTGCATGATTAGGGTTTGTTTAGGTTAAAAGGTGTTTAATATATAATTTGATCATTTGAACGCGAGCACACACTTTTCTCAATTTCTATTTGTAAAGATAATAATCAGATAAGAAAATACTATAATTTTCCACCACGCGTGGCTTCTAGTCATTCCTTTCAAAGCAAAACTCGTGAATTATTTGAAGAGATTCAGTTTCTCTATAGTTCGAACTATTAGGTTCTTGTCGCCTGTAGTCACCTAACCAAGGTATTTTAGAATCATTTTGGGGCTTCTAATGCATCAAGCAAACAATTTGGTAAAATGTTACAATTTTCCTCCGGGTGTGACTTCTAGATATCCCGTTGGAAGCAAAACTCATGAATTTGTTTAAGAAAACCTATTTTGCGTAGTCTAAACGATTAGGTTGTTGCCCTCCGTAGTCACTCGTACAAGATATTTTTGGCCCATTTTTGGGTTCCCAATGCATCAAGATGAAAATTAGATACAAAAATGTTATAATTATTCACCATGCGCAACTTTTAGGCACGTCATTCGAAGTAAAACTCGTGAATTTTTTAAAGATGAGCTATTTCTCGGTAATTCGAACGATTAGGTTCTTTTAGTCCGTAGTCACCCGTATAAGATATTTTGGAACCATTTTGGGACATACAAAACGTTAAGCCAGCAATTAGATAATAAAACATTTAACTAATTCACCGCGCACGACTTTTAAGCACATCGTTCGAAGCAAAAAAATTTAATTGATTGAAGACGACCTATTTCTTAGTTGTTTGAACTGTTAAGTTCTTGTTATATGTAGTCACCCGTACAAGATATTTTTGGACCTTTTTTCTTCTTTCAATGCATTTATTGAGTAACTAAGTAAAAATATATCATAATTTTCCAACATGCGGGACTTCTAGGTGAATCGTTCGAAGCAAAACTTGTGAATTTTTTCAAGATGACCTATTTACATGTAGTTCAAATGATTAGGTTATTCTTGTCCGTAGTCACCCATACAAGATATTTTCGGACCCTTTCTAGCGTTCCAATGGATCAATCAAACAATTAGGTATGAAAATGTTATAATTTTCAACCATGCACGACTTTTAGGTATGCATTTCAAGCAACAATCGTTAACGTTTTTAACACGACCTAAATACTAGTAGTTCGAATGATTAGGTTCTTACCCTCCGTAGTCAGACGTATAAGATATTTTTGGATCATTTAGGGGATTCCACCGCACCAAGATAATAATTAGTCAAGAAAATGTTATACTTTTTTGAAGCAAAACTTGTGAATTTTTCAAAGATGACCTATTTCCTAATAATTTGAATTATTATTTTCTTATCATCTGTAGTCACCCGTACAAGATATTTGAGCCATTTTTGGACTTTCAGTGCATCTATCCAACAATTAGGTATGATAATATTATAATTTTCAACTATACAGGACTTCTTGGTACGCCGTTCGAAGCAAAACTCGTGATTTTTTTCAAGACAACCTATTTCCTGTTAGTTCATACGATTGGGTCTTCTCGTATATATTCACTCATATAAGATATTTTTTAATTATTTTGGGGTTCCAATGCATTGAGAAAATAATTAGGTAAAAATGTCATACGCCGTTCAAAGGAAAATTCTTGAATTTTTTGAAGACGACCTATTTTTCAGTAGTTTGAATAATTAGGCTTTTTCCCTCCGTATTCGTCCGTACAAGATATATCAGACAATTTTGGGGGTTTCGATGCGTCAAGACAATAATTAGGTAAGAAAATGTTATAATTTTCCACCATGTGCGACTTCTAGGCACGTCGTTCGATGTGAAGCTCGTGAATTTTTAAATATGGCCTATTTTTCACTAGTTCAAACTATCAGGTTCTTATCTTCCGTAGTCACCAGTACAAGATAATTTTGGACCTTTTTGGGACTTCCAGTGTGTCGAGACAACAATTAATATGATAATTTTCCACAATGCATGTGTGGCCATCCCTCTTCCAATCGGCACGCACGGGGGGGTCGCGCCCTTTCGAGATGCTTTGACCATCGTTAATTAGGATGGTGTGTATAGATAGCGTCGTCAGTCTATTTTGAACTAAATAGACAAAAGAAATATTTCCGCCTCGAGAGAATGAAATCAAAGGCATTGATGCTTGTGAAACCAATTAGTTCAAGGATTTGGGGACTAAGTAACGGAATGGGAAGGTGTTAGGAACCCATCCTTCCCTTCGGTCTCTTATGGGCATGTGTTATTATTCTCCTTAATAAGTGTGTGCATGTATATATAAATGCAGAATGAAATTTCTCGACTCACATCATGGATAAAGGCGTAGTGAGGTCATCCTCGGGAGTGTTCCCAAAATAATATTTAAAAATATAATGCCTGCAATTGTCGTGTCACTGATCACTTATAGAAGGATGATGGAGTAAATTAGACAAAACGCAAGCATGGATTATAAATATATGTTATGAAAATAACATATGAATAAAGATTGGAGAGAACTCAAATCTCAGATTTTACCTAAGACGCCTATGTAGCCTAAAAAGGAATCAAAGTCCACATAGTTCTTAAGTAACACGGGGTGGGGTTTATCCTATAAATCCAATCGGAGACTTTTCTTATACGTAGGTGTGTGGAAAAATATGTTTTAGTGTTGGTAAATGTAGTGAGAAATCCCCGCTTGGAATTTACAAGCAAACCCTCTTTTTTCTTGTTTATTATTTTTTTTTATAAAAAGTACAGTATATGCAATACTACTAATAAAAAGTTGGATATTAATAGGTGCGATCTAATAAAATGAAATGCTAAAATAAGAATTAAGTAACTAATGCGAAAATAAGAGAATTTAAAGAGAGGGTGAAAGGTTCGGACCATTTTTTAAAGATTTAAACTTGATCTTGATTGTTGAAGGGCTGCTTTTGCAAGCGGATGAAGGTGGTAGGAGCAGAGAGAAGGGAATTTGCCAAATTAGGTAAGGAAAGTATAGAAGTGGAATGTGTGGGAGAAATTTCAATATGAAAATCAAGCTGACTTTGAGAGAATGTTGTTGAGATCACTGAGAGGGATGTTTCTGAGGTTCCTTTTGAAATGAGCTCATGCTCTCCTTATATAGTGTCAATAGATGTCAACCGGCATTGTCCTTGACACGCCTATCGGCAGGCGACCCTAGACACATTACCAATAGGTAGGGGAATGGGTTTGCCATTTGGCAATCTCATGCATATTTTTCGAAAAAACGGTCATAAAACGCAATCAATAAGTTCAAATTGTACACGGGGCTAACCATTGGAAAAAGGTATTCATATGTATTTAAGAATACATGAACCACTCCGGTATTTGAGAATTGATTATGTTCAAATGGGGCTCAAAAGCGACCATCGGTCTTTTAAACAAGAGTAAAACGAATCGTTCGTCCGAACCGTAAAGTATTGGAAGTAATCCCTTCTTATACTGGAATATGTAGACTTGAGTAGTGTCACTTATTAAGCCATGGTTTTGTGTGTGCCCATTTATGTGGGAGGGTGAGGTACGGGAACCCATATTCTGTCAAAAGATGAGATGGTAAATTATTTGAGTGTGAATAAAATGAAGATTCCCATGGTAAAAGTGAAGTGAGAATATTAATAGTTGTATATGTTTAGATTTAATATGTGAAATGGTCTGAAATTCAATTGCTAGTCAATATATCACAATTGATCCGAATATGGGTTCATATTGAATTATGATAAGTAGAAGGAAAGAGTAATAAGAGTTGAGAGGTACTTTTTTTAATAGTATGAGTATATGTAGTGAATATTATTCTTGGGATGTTTTGAAATACTTATATGAATAGCAGAGTTGAGACGGAGTGTTAAAGAGTTGGAAGTTTAAAAATATTGGAGAGCCCTTTTAAGAGTATGTGTTGTGTATGAGTATAGGAAAGATGCTAATCAAGTTTAAATATTGACAACTGGTTTGGGTGGATATTGAGTTGTTTTTGTCATTGTACGTACGTGTTATCACTAAGAGTATGACATATAATGAATATGATTGACATTATACGGAATCACCAAGAAGTATGTGTAAGGATAATATGCTTTGTGAGATATCATAAGGGGATATATTAACGTATTTCTATAGGTTATTTGAAAGAAATACGACATATAATATCTAGAGAAGTATTACGGGGTTGGTAAGTATGGTTAAAGTTTTAAGTGGTGATGGTACGTTTAACATCCTTATTTCCATATGGGTAAGATTAGTGTATTACTGATATTGCATAAGAATATCATGTTAATAAACATTGGGATAAGATTATGATTGTAAAGTTATTGCGTTGGATAAATGACTTGTTAAGGTCATTGTATGTTTAGTTAAATAACATTCAAATGATACTGAAAAGGGGAATATAATGAGAAGTTAGATTGAGTTCATAGTGCATGACTGCATAATATACATGAAGGTGAATATGAAATCTTGGTTAAGAATAAACATTGAATGAATGATTGTTCAGTTTTGATATATGAATAGCAGTGAGGATATATTTAAATTAAGAAATTGTAAGGATGATATTTAACATACTCTTAAACTTCATAAACGATATAGAAAGTAGTTAAGGTCAAACACATGTATTTGGTGTTGAAGGGAAGATGGAAATGTGATGTGTAATAAGCTAGTGTGAGAATATGATATTTATGATTTGAAATATTACAGGATGATAAGGATAAACTATAGGAATGAACGGAGAAAAGTAAAGAATGATACTAGGTTTGTTAAGAGTATTCACTCATTGTGAATATACGATGATACAATGGATAATATAGCATGTGTGAATGTTTGACATACATACATAAAGGTATGAAGTAATATATGAGTTGGGGATTGGTTTTTATTAATAATAAATTATTAGACGATTATTCTTACTTGTAATGATAAAGAAACTGAAGTTATTATGAAAAAAAAAATTATCGTACAACGAGGAACCAGTTGAAATTCTTGGTCGTAAGGAGAAAGTATTTGTGAATAAAGTTTGTTCCGTAGTTAAAGTGTTGTGTATGATCCATAAAATTAAATAAGCAACTTGGTAAAGGGAAGATATAATGAGAAAATAATATCCCCAATTGTTTGATAAGTGAAATTTATCCTAAATTTCGGGGACGAAATTTTCTAAGGGGGGAGGTTGTGACGATCCGGATATGATTATGATAAACCAAGTTTAAATCATGCTTATCGTATGGTATGGGGATAATGTTTTATTAGAATATATAATGTTAATTTAGTGTGTTTAGTCTAATCCTACCTTCATAACTTATGAAATATTGAATTAATCACAAACACAAATTTGTGAAGTCTTCGGTAGGAATGTTCAAGTTCAGGACTAGTTCTGGCCACTATAATATGATAATTGACTCGAGGAGAAAACCATATACTTGTAGATATATGAGTTAAGTTTGTAACAAAATAAACGGTGTGTATAACAAAGGTCCAAGGAAGGAGTTATGCTGAAATTACGAACAGGGGGTAAAGTAGTCATTTAGCCTTAAATGATATTTTGTCGTATAGATGCCACATATTATATTTTGATTGGACCAAGGGGGCATGCAATTATGCCGACTTATAACCCTTGAATTAAGCTATTCCTTCAGAATATTTCATCCATGGAATAGTTTTAACCTAAGGAAAGAGAATTTTGAAGTTTAGGAAGAAGGTGTGAGGAGAAATTGAAAAAACATTAATAGAAAATTACGTAAAAGCCCCTAAGGTAATTCCATCCATAAATATTGTTTATTTTTGTGAATTACTGATTTAAATGATATAAATCATCTTTTGTTTACTTAAATTCCATGTCTTGATGTGTACTTACGGATAGATGCAAGTTTAAACAAACTTAAATGTGTAAACCCTTGAAATGGCTTTATTTAGAAACCTTGTGTATTCAAGCTTCCATATCTTTTTGTATACTTACTGGAATTGATTGATTCCAATTGGATATTAAACTATACTCATATATGTATATCATATCCGAAACTAAAGTAAAAATATAAAGAAATTAATCTTGGGTGATGGTTTGAAGTTCATGTTTGAAATCTTCCCCAAAAGAGTAAATATGCATACCATATGTTTGATGGTTTGCTTGACATAGCAAATGAACTCTGAAAATTATGAAATTTTAATCTTGTATTGTTCAATATGTTTTATGAAATTGAATGAAATATCATAGAAAGTTATAATGTATAAAAATTATGAAAATTCTTGGAAGATGGATGAATGATAGAGGAGCCTATAGGGCGGATTTGCTATGTAGTAAAGAAATAAGCATATCTTGCTATAGGAAACTTGGATTGATGTGTCATATTTTCGGTTGGAAACCTAATATAGTAAGGATTGGATCACCAAGAATAATTAAAATAGGTTTGGGCTATAATTTGAATATGTTAGATATCATAACTTGAATCTAGATGGCACTTCATTTATGATGAATGACTTGAATAGAATCATATTATACTTATAAATTGAGTTATGTTCAAGTTATTCTTTAAATTGTTGATATTATTATGATGATATTAATATTGTAAGAATGATAGGAAGAGAAGAAGAACAGACTAAACAAGCTCCAGATAAAGGAAAAGGGAAAGCCTATTAAAATTTCGAGGTGAGTGTACTCACTGGTAAGATATATTTATGCATAATTATGGATATTATATGTTGTATTTGTCGGGTTGAGTATAAATATGAGATGTTGTGCTTATTGAGATGATTAATTATATCATATGTTGTACTTTACGAGTTGAATATAAATATGATATGTTGTACTTATCGAGATGGTTATGGATATTATAGGTTGTACTTACCGAGTTAATCGTAAATATGATATGTGGTACTTATTGAGATAATTATAACTTGTCGAGTTGAGTATAAATATGAGATATTTTACTCATTGAGATGATTATGGATGTCATATATTGTACTTGCCGAGTTGATTATAAATATGAGATGTTGTACTTATCGAGATGATTATGGATATTATATGTGGTACTTATCGAGTTGATTATAAATATGAGATGTGGTACTTATTGAGATGATTATGGATATTATATGTTGTACTTGCCGAGTTGAGTATAAATATTAGATGTTGTACTTATTGAGATGATTATGGATGTCATATGTTGTACTTGTCGAGTTTATCATAAATATGAGATGTTGTACTTATCGAGATGATTATGGATACTATATGTTGCACTTACCTAGTTGATTATAAATATGAGATGTGGTACTTATTGAGATGACTGTGGATATTATATGTTGTACTTGCTGAGTTGAGTATAAATATGAGATGTTGTACTTAGTGAGATGATTATGGATGTCATATATTGTACTTGTCGAGTTAATTATAAATATGAGATGTTGTACTTATCGAGATGATTATGGATATTATATGTTGTACTTATCGAGTTGATTATAAATATGAGATGTGGTACTTATTGAGATGATTATGGATATTATATGTTGTACTTAGCGAGTTGATTATAATTATGATATGTTGTACTTGCTGAGATGATTATGGATTTTATATGTTATACTTACCAAGTTGATTACAAATATGAGATGTCGTACTTACCAAGTTGAATATGGATTTTATATGTTATATTTACCGAGTTGATTATAGTTAGGATATGTCGTACTTACTTAGTTGATTATGGATATGATGTTCATGTAGTATAAGAGATGTTATGGCCTATCAACAGGCAAGAGATGTTATGACTTATCAATAGCCAAGAGATGTTATGGCTTATTAACAGCCAAGATATGTTATGGCTTATCAACAACCAAGAGATGTTATGGATTATTAGCAACTAAGAGATGTTATGGCTTATCAACAACCAAGAGATGTTATGTATTATTAATAACCAAGAAATGTTATAGCTTATCAACAACTAAGAGATGTTATGGCTTATCAACAGCCAAGAGATGTTATGGCTTATTAACATTCAAGAGATATTGAGATGTTTTATATTGTTATATAGATACGACTTATTGCATTTAATTTTATGCAATAGTGTAGTAGTAATGCATTCACTGAGCTATTTTGCTCACGATTCATATGTTATGTTTTTTCTTAGGTAATGAAATATCACTGCCAAATCTTGGAGGTCGATTGGGGTTAGCAAGGGATGCATAAAACCGTGATTTTGGTAAAATTAATAGGGGTAATTTAATCCTACTTATCCTTTGAGCAAGTTTGAATAAGTACAATTACTTTAAAATTTTGATTTTTTTTTAGTGTTATGGCTTCATGCAGATACTGAAAAAGGATACTTGTGTTTATTATTTGCTTAAATGAATTATGCTTTGAATCACTTTGAATTTTAAACGCAATTATAAGTAACTGGGTTGGGGGTGTCAGGTTATACAGGGCCCTTTAATGTTCTCGAGATCATTGTTCAGTGCAGAGAGATGACTAGGGTCAAATGGGGCCCGAAAGCGCCCGATGACCCTTCGGAGTAAAATGAATCGTTCGTTCGTACCGTAAGGCTGATTCATGCATGGATAATACTGTTGGATGGGGAATTCAGAGACCTTCGAGGATCCAAAGAGCTTCGCTCAAATTGGAGAGTCGGCTAGAGTCAAATATAGCCCGAGAGCACCCAGTGGCCTCTAAATCAGTTTTTGGGGGAAAGTGGTCCGCTTGTTCAAATCGTAAGGCCGATTCACGCATGGGATGTATCTTTATAAAAAGTATTTAGGGCCTTTTGAAGATACAATGAGCTTTCTCACAGGTAAGAAAGTTAATCGACAGTCAAACGGGGCTCGGGAGATCCCGCTAGCCTCCAAATCAATACTCGAAGTATGACCTAGGTTTTATGATGAAAGAGTAAGTGTTAGGTGTTAAGAATGAAAACATATGCCAGCAATCAAGTCTACACATGCTGAGTCATCTATTAAAAAAAGAGCTAAAAGGAGCTACCAAGTCTTGTGGATGAATCCAATAAGTACGCTAACAACAACTGCCTCCAATTCGTAGTGCCCTAATATTTATCTTATGCAGCCTATTTTTAATAAGTCCAAGCGCATATCTCCATCAATTACTTATTTCTTAGTTTATTAGTTTAGTCTCTGTATATAAAAACAGTAGCACGCTTCGTCTTTTTTCATATATGAGAACAATTCTTTCTCTGTTCTGCATTCTTCATTTATTTATCAACTGTTTTATCCAGACCTTTAAATCTCCATAAGATTAAAAACTCTTCATGGTATCATAAAAGTAAAGATCTAGTGAGTAATCTCGATCCTGGTATTTCATTTCTCCGGCTGCGTAGCCACCCTTTTTTGCTACCATCAATCGGATACACAACTTTAGCCTATTCATCTTACCCACCTCTCCATTCCACAAATAAATTGAGTCCCAAAAATATTCAGTGCATATATACAACATAGAAAGAGAGTTATGTGCAACTATTCAAGATTGATAAGGCTGCCCAGTTGTGTGAAGAATCGAAAATGTAATTGAGACTTCAGAGAATGTTCTTAAAATGAGAGAAAAGAAGCATGAGACTACAAATTCATATTTCGACAATGAGAAGAAAAGGCTGGCTAAGGAAGCAGGTAGGTTTTTGAGAAAACAATGATTTGAAAATCATTTCGATACCCAATTAAGAGAACGTGTTTTAAAAGGAGTTGGACCAAACTCTAATTTGTCGAATACGGCCCATTTGTGTTGAGTGATCTGACATAATATTGGAGCAAAGTTTTTAAAGATACTCTTGCCAATAAGAGTATACACTGTGTCCTTTTTATCTAAATAATACGTGGTTGTCTTTGTCAATTTTTTTGAAGAAACTAATATGGCTATTCACCAAACATTTTTGTTTTAAAAAATAAAAACTTTATTTTTAGGAACTTGACCTACATTGAATATATGATCATTACTATGTTCATATATTCCATAAATTGAATAGGCCTCTGAATCCATCGTGATCAAGCCTCCTTTTAAAAAAATCATAGAGCCTCTGAATCTATTGTGATCAAGCTCATTTTGGCCCAAGAGTCCCATTACAGGTGTCGGTCCAGCCAAAACAGACAATTTAGCCTCTGAATCAATTTTGATCAAGCTAATTATGGTCTATGAGACCTTATATTTTCTCTTTTCCGAATATGAATATGGTGCCTTTGCGTTTACCGCGACGAAAATGATATGAGTTATGTTTATTCTCAAAAATCATGGTGTCAGTAGTGATCTTCTCACTCGATTTGATAGCACTCATCATCAACTTCTCTAAAATTTCAAAATTTTCGGTTCAAGCTTGGTGTTTGTCTTCTACACACCCTTCGCTTGAGGGGGAATGTTAAGAATGCAAACATATGCAAGCAAGCAAGTCTACACATGCCGAGTCAGCTATTAAAAAAGGAGCTAAAATGAACAACCAAATCTTGTGGATGAATCCAATAAGTAAGCTAAAAACTACTACCTCCAATTCGTAGTGCCCCAACAGTTAGCTTATGCGGCCTATTTTGAATAAGTCCAAGCGCATATCTTGGTATAACACCATCAATTACCTATTTCTTAGTTTATTAGTTTAGTCTGTGTATAAAAATAGTAGCATGCGTTTTTTTCAATGAAAACAATTCCTTCTTTGTTCTGTATTCTTCATTTATTTATCAACTGTTTTATTTAGACCTTGAAATCTCCATAAGATTTAAAACTCTTCAGACCTAAGGAGATTCTTAGGGGACCCTAAAATATGGTGTATATAAATCCCCTTGATGGGTGTGCTTGGAATAAGTGAAGGCCATAGAATAGACACCACGTTAACGTTGGGAGAGAGATACTGTTTAAAGTCAATCATGCAAACTAAAAGGATGAGAGTAACCGGTTCAAAGGGTAGAGGTTGGTTATAAGGACCTAACATTGTGCTGGGGATAATCGATTATGCGGATGAGGTCGATTCTAAGGACCTAAGATTTCGGGGACCGATTCTGCGGGTCGAGGTCGATTCTGAGGACCTAAGATTACAGGGACCATAATTATGTAAACACGTGATTAACACAAGCGTTGAGGTTATATGCGCCCAAAGTTCATGAAGAGTCCAAGTCACAGGCCACGCGTTCACCACTTGGAACGGGATATGTCTGAACTCTTAGGGATAGCTATTGACGAAGCTTGCTGGGAAACTCCCCGATGAATGTAAACATCTTCCCTCATGAGGGGGCATGTGAGATTATATTATCGAAGAGTACTACAATTACAGTTGACCATTCTCTAAAGTAATAAAGTGCAAACCCTAAAGCCCGTGGACGTAGTCTCTTTAACGAACCATGTATATCTTATGTTGTGTGCGTGATTTCATTACTCTCTTTGATATTTAGTCTTATTTGGCTAGTGTGCATTGGGCATTTTCACATGTATAAAATTACCACCTACAACGACCATGCTTGTATTACTTGGTTATATTTGTCATTTACGAATACATTATATATATATATATATATACAGACACATACACACATACACACACACTCACACACATGTCTATGGAGGGTATAAATGGCGAGCCCCTCGTTCAATCGTACTAACTAAATTTGTGGACCTATAAGGCTATAAGACCATGAAGTTGTTGATTCGTATCAAATATTGCATATTTTCTCCCGTTGTCTTTATTCATTCTAGAAATTTTACGGTCCTTAATGCCTATATTTATGCTCATTAACCAGACAACCTTGGATTTGGAGATATACATGTTTTGCAACGGTTAATTGTGCTTTTGTAGGTATTGGAACGCTAAAAGTGAGGATCCGTTGCATTTTAGAGATGTTCCATCGCCGGACGCTACTTCTAGGGCATTTTAGTTAATTCACATTTCTTATTCGGCTCATGGAAATTCCACAGATGCGTAGTTCGTTGAGTTAGCATCGCGTGGCCGCAAACGGTGTGTCATTTGGAGTTCGAACGAAGAAGATATGCTCGTTTTCGTTATTTGACTTTTCCCCTCATCATGGACCAAGGATTACAGAAAACAGAGTACCGGTCGACCGTGTTCCTGTTACCGATCGACCGCGGTTTGGTGTTTTGCCGTGGGAAGGAGACAGTGGGCTTTTTCCTGAAGGACCGGTCGATCGATCCCCTGGACGCGGTCGACCGCGCATGCCAGATATTTTGGGATATTTTCTTTTCTTTTACTTTTCCTTTGTTTTCTTTCCCACTTACTATTTAAACCAAATTTGGGTTTATAATTCAGATGTACTAGTTTAGAATAGATTTTAGAGAGCTGTAGGTTAGGGTTTGGGGGATTTGAGAGTTCTTCTTCTTCCTCTCTTGGATTGACACCCTTTAGGGTTTGTAATTGGTACTTTCATCTTCCCTCTCCATTTAATAAGTTGTATTTCATTATTTCTTGCTTTGTAGTGTAACTTACATGCTTTCTAATTTAGGTTTACATGCTTTGATTACTTGCTTTCTAGTGTAGATTTACCGCGTTTCTTTATCGGGTTTATTTACCACGTTTTTACGATGCTTTATAGCTAATTTAAATTAGGTTATGCTTGAATTGAACTCACTTGAGTTGACGCTTTGCTTGGCTTTGGTGATGGTGTTTACGAGTTTATTTCGGGTGCGTTGTCCTTTTTATTGCGCTTAGGAGATTTGACGGGGCATATCATGTATGTCCCGTGCTTACGACCTTTCGTGCGCAATTTTTGGGATATTTGTTGACGCCAAAATCATATTAGGCTTTTATGAGAATTTAGGGGCGTGATAACCCTTGGTTCAATTTACTGTCGAAACGATACGCATTCTAAATGACTCGTCGACCCACGTATCCATTTTATATAAATTAATTCGGATGAGGGATATTCGACGCAACCTATAATTTTACCGCTTTGTTAATCTAGTTTCAATACACTCGCCTAGATTAATCATCTCCCTTTATGCATCTTTTTCTTTTTAGTTTGTAATCGTCTTTTACACTTTTATTTCAGAATATTAAATCTCATAAATTCTAGCATCTCGTCTCAGTGGATATTTTCGATACCCGACACCCGTTGAGTGTAGTTGTAATTTAGGTTTTTGTACAGTTCAGGTGAGCCGAATTCAAAATGACCGGCGTGTAGGTGACTCTCGCACCGCGGCAAAACCCTGTCTATCAAATGGCGCCGTTGTCGGGGATGAGTTTGTTTTAGACTTTATTTGATTTAGTAGTTCATAGTATTTGCTTTCTATTTGTATTATTTGCTAATATTTTGCAGGACTTTCACATTTGAGCACTGAGAAAACGCTCAAATTTTTCCCGCGCGCACCTACTTTGTGGAATCCGCCACTTCGAGCCATTTTTGGGGTAAGCATGTCTTATTCCAATTCTTTCGGTAATTATTGTTATAATGCTCAAAATTATCGCAAACCTATGACTTTCGATCAATACTTAGAATCCCAAAGTATAACAAATTCAAATATGACTTTGGATGAGTATAACGAAAGTCAAAACTTAGGTTATTGGAATTTTGATGATGATGATGATGATTTTGGGCCTTTACCTCCTTATAATAGGAATTTTGAAAAGATTTCGAATAGTTTTCAAAATTCCTATAATAATGAGTTTTCGTTTAAGTCCGATGGTAATTTTCAAAGTTCCCATTTTTATGGATCCACACCTCGACCTATGACATTCGGTGAGGGCTTGCGTATGTATGAAAATGAGAAAATTGAAAATCGTTATCGGGAAGAAAATCGTTGTTGGGAACATGAGTTGGATTTATTATTTGAGTCCGACGACGATTTTTCTTTCGAGACTTTCGAAGTCGAGGAATGTTTTGAACCAAATGAGGTACTTGTGCGTACTTTGTAACAAACCATTCTAAACTTTGCCCATCTCGTAATAGATATTGAAAGTGAGGATGAAAATGACGTAATATCTATTTGCAATGAAATGATTTCTTCTTTGGCCCCTAAAGAAGAACATTTCATTGAAAATGATATTATTTCCTTTGAAACTCAATCTTCATATGATGATGATTCATCTCATGAGTCTGAATTTCTTTCATCCCCATTTTCATTCTCTATTACCACACCGTCATAAGTACCCAATGATTCGGTGTCAAACTTTAATGTTTTAAACCTTTTCGCCGATGAGGAGTAATTACTTGAGTCGCCCTCCACAATCGTATCTTTGCCTTCGTGTGCACCACCTCCCATTCCAATTTCAAAATCATTGGGAGGATATTCAGCTTTTCTCGGTCCCCACATGTTTTTGTCACCCGTTCAATCCAAACCCCCCATCGTCCCTCCAAATTTTTTAATTGGCGATGGCTCCTTTCTTCCGCCTTACACATGCCTTCCGTTGTTCAAACAGAATTCATATTTTTCGGAAGGCATGCTTGTATGTGAGGGTACACCGTTTATCCTCCAAAGTCAAATCATTTTTACGGTGGACCCTCAGCTATTTAGACTTCTAGTGTACAATTAGTGTGAAGCCTAAATAGTAGGTTGTATATAGTTAGCTTTTTATTCTTTCTTTCTTTATTTTTCTTTCCTTTTTAATTTAGTCTAGTGTAATTAGTTAACTTTTTATTATTTGTTTTTGCTATGCTCGGTACTAACTTTTTTGTAGATTCTTTGGACTTGTTCTTATGGGGATCGCTCCAATTTTAGGTAATATCTTTATTTTCCTCTCTTTGACTTGGTTCTTAATTTACATTGAGGACAATGTCAAGTTTTAAGTTGGGGGTGTGGGATATTCTATCCATTTATTTAGTTAGTCCATGTTTTTGCTCATATTTTAGTTACTTCGTATTCTTTTCTATAAAAAATTGAAAATTTCAAAAAGATTCTCTTTCTTTTTTCTCCTTTTTTGGGCTTTTTGCCCTTGTTTTCGATGATAAATTTAAATAATTGCCCAATCCAATAGACAATCCAATGATGCATGTTCTCGATTTTAGAAGTTGTTAGACTTTATTCTCGATTATTAATATTATGAATAACTTCATGAATTAAACTTTAATCCCATGAGCACATGCACTTTTATTGTTCTATTGATTTGGTTTAAGATTTTTATAACTCGGTAATCTTTTGTTGCATTGTATATACTTACACCGAGTAAGCTTTGTACCTTTTATCGTTTGTGAGTGTATACACTATTCTTTTCTCAGCGAAAACGTTGAATTCGTTGGTAATCTCACTATTCTTTCATTTGGCCGTTCATTAATTGAGTTCATACTTGAAATGTGTTACTTGATCATGATTTTCATATATTGTTTTGATTCGAGAATTGCGTAAACTTTGTGAAATGATCATAGGCCCTCTTTGTTATATCATCCATATTAGCCTTGACCTCACCCTTATATGTTTACCCTCGTTAACCCCTTTGAGCCTAAATATAGCCTTTCGTTTCATAACCCGAATCCCATAACCAACTCTAAATTGGAGTTTTAAACCATACATACACTTTCCACACATTTGTTTGGAATGATACTTGGGGTTGAATGATGTTGGTTGCAATTTAGGCATATGAGAGTTTGATAAGTAAAGAAAAGAGAGATGTGAAAAAAGTGAAGAAAAAGAGAAAGCAAAAAGCAAAAGAAAACAAAAGAGAAAGATGAGAAAAAGAAGAAAAGAAAATAAAGATAAAGAATGTTGTATAGTGTTCAATAAGCTTTGATTACTCTCCCCGATGATATATCTAATGCTGTTTTGGAACTTTTTTTCCAATTTTGATATTGCCCACATCTTCCCATTATCTCGAGTTTTCATCCCGAACACTTTGAATCCATACATGCATTCCTTCATTTTGCACCCTAGCCCATCCTACATTACAACCCTATTAAAGTCCTATGTGATCTTAGGTTCATGTAATTCAAAAGTCATACCTCTTTTAGTGGGCGGTATCTTTCATTGAGATTACAGTTTTTCATTTTATATATAGCGTTCTTTATTTGTGACATGTGTGCGGCCTAGTTTCCATTTACATTTACTCTTTTAGTGGGCGGTATCTTTTACCTGAAGGACCGGTTGACTGGTCCCCTGGACGCGGTCGACCGCGCATGCCAGATATTTTGGGATGTTTTCTTTTCTTTTCTTTTTCCTTTATTTTCTTTCCCACTTACTATTTAAGCCAAATTTTGGTTTCTAATTCAGATATACTAGTTTAGAATAGATTTTAGAGAGTTGTAGGTTAGGGTTTGGGGGATTTGAGAGTTCTTCTTCTTCCTCTCTTGGATTGACACCCTTTAGGGTTTGTAATTGGTACTTTCATCTTCCCTCTCCATTTAATAAGTTTTATTTCCTTATTTCTTGCTTTGTAGTGTAATTTACACGCTTTCTAATTTCGGTTGACATGCTTTGATTACTTGATTTCTAGTGTAGATTTACCGCGTTTCTTTATCACTTTTATTTACCGCGTTTTTACGATGCTTTCTAGCTAATTTAAATTAGGTTGTGCTTGAATTGAACTCACTCGAGTTGGCGTGTTTCTTGGCTTTGGTGATGGTGTTTACGGGTTTATTTTGGGTGCGTTGTCCTAGTTATTACGCCTAGGAGATTTGACGGCACATATCATGTATGTCCCGTGCTTACGACCTTTCGTGTGCAATTTTTGGGATATTTGTTGACGCAAAAATCATTTTTGGCTTTTATGAGAATTTAGGGGCGTGACAACCCTTGTTCAATTAATTGTCGAAACGAGACGCTATCTAAATGAGTCGTCGACCCATGTATCCATTTTATACAAATTAACTCGGGTGAGGGATATTCGACGCAACCTATAGTTTTACCGCTTTGTTAATCTAGTTTCAATACACTTGCCTAGATTAATCATTTCCCTTTATGCATCTTTTCCTTTTTAGTTTGTAATCATCTTTTACACTTTTATTTCGGAATATTAAATCTCATAAATTCTAGTATCTCGTCTCAGTGAATATTTTCGATACCCGACTTACCGCTATACTCACCCGTTGAGTGTAGTCATAATTTAGGTTTTTGTATAGTTCAGGTGAGCCAAATTCAAAATGACCGGCGCATAGGTGACTCTTGCGCCGCGACACAACCCTGTCTATCAGTTGTACTTTGAAAAAATAACCCACAAAAAATATACAAATATTTTACTTTTCGAAACGGCGCAAAAAAGTAAAACTTTAAAGCTAAATTTATATATTTTTAACTATATGACGGGAGCAACCACGCATTTTAATTGGAAAGAACCAACAAACATACACATTCCACCTATTATATTTTAAGCTAATTAAAATTTAAATGTCAACACAGTACAATATGTTACATCAATAAAAACAATGGTTGAAATTAGAGCAATTTTAAATAGATTTATGGAAAGAATCTTTGCTCTCATGGCAATAACAATTTTTGGCAAAGAAATTCTAATAGGAACAAAATTAAAATAAAGAAAATTAGAAAATGAAAAGTTGCCAAACGTTCGCCGAGTTCATACATTCAACTATTCCTTAAGTACACATTAAGAGCCATATTTAATGACCAAAACTAGTATATCTTTTTAGGACTACAAATTTATACTGTTAACCCTTTAACATAAACCACCCCTCGTATGCATTGTGACTAAAATATGTCGAGCATGAAAATAAAACCTATACTCTTAAAACTTTTACACGTCCAGTTCATTGGTCAACAAAATTTCCACCAGATAAAAAATAAAAAATAAAAATAAATATGGTGAAAATGGCAATAACTCCACAAACATAAAGTTAAGAGAGTTGAATTTCTAACATGTGTAATGTGATGAGATCATGGGATTAATAAAAAATAGATAATAATACCCATATGAGAATGTATAAATTCTCAAGATATCTAAAAGTCAATCACAAAGGCTTACAATAAAAATCCTACCGTTAAAAAAAAAATATTGGCTACAATTGAAATGGAAAGATCCCATAAATTGACGTAAACGATACAGAATTCAATATTTATTATAAATACTATTTACAAAGCCTATCAATCTTCCAACACATACATGATAATATGAGGTCAATAATAGCAATCGAAGACCATTTAATATAATCTCTTGATGAACTCATAATAATAAAAAAAAATTAGAAAGAGAAAGGCTTATTTTGGCACCAGTTTCCACTAATAGAATTTAATGGTTTCTCGGTAGATGCTCGATATAAATATAAGTAATCCAAGGCACTATTCTTTACATAATCAAAATACACACGGTAGAGCAACATCAAAATATCAAACCTCATCCTCCGTGAATCACTGATAGTTTTAATTGAACGACACATATTAAGACTCAAACAAATAGTTCTTCAGCAACTAAATTAAAAAAATAAATTAAATGACGCGGTTTATGTCGGCAATGGATCGTGTCTCCTTTCTCATTCCCAAATCTTCATACTTGTACCAATATAGCAATGAAAAATCAAGATCTCAAATCATCCCGAAGGACCTTACTGGCGGCACCACTAAACACTACCACATAAAATATGCTGCTAATAACAAACGATAATAAACACATATATCAATGATAGCTAAATTCTTTTTCAGCCAATAAATGGATTAAAAAAATAATATAGATCTTGAAATATACTTATTCAATTGAAGACTTTCACAACACATATTACAGAAATTATGAGAATGAAAAAAGTAACTACGAAAGAAAACTGAGTTTTGCACTGTAAAGAGGAATATAGCTTCACTTTATATGGTATATTTGTATATATGACAACCTAATGATTTATTGATAAGAGAATGAATATGCATAGGTTTCAGATTTTGTGAAGGTAGCCATTCCGTATTCTTTACACTGCCTCTTATTCATAATTTCAGATTTTGTATATATGCTTATTCATAATTTCAAACCAACAAAAAATTGATTTAAATATGTAAAAAAATATTTTACCACGATCAAAAGTATTTTACCCCCAACCAAACAGACCCTTAATTGGAAAGTATTTTCACCTATCTGTAATTATAAAGTATGTTTGCATAGAATTTTAAATAAGTTCACATGCTAAAATTCAACCTACAGGTCTAATTTTAAAGAAAAAGTATTGGGTGTGTCAAAGCAAGGAGAGTTTGAAGAGAAGAAATCATCCAAGCTTGCCCAAGCAGATTTTATGCACTTGCTTTCTTTGTTTAACAAGGTATTAATTCATTTTTCTTAAGTTGAAGAGTGTCCCTTTTCTCCCTTCTTTTTTAGTCTACTTTTAATTTAATTTTGGAGATTCTATTTGTTTTTTGAGTTTGTATTGGAATATTTTATTATCATTTTTTGAAAGGGTTTATTATCTTTTGTTATTGTAATTTGTCATACACCTTATGGAGCAAGACTACAATGGCCTCCTACATAAATTATTAGGTTAATCACAAAGACTTGCCCTAAGTTTTATGATTATTACACATCTCTCCTTAATATTTCCATGCAGTGACCTTTCGTATGTTTGATTGTTTTCCCCAGTTGACGACATTTTTTAGCGATTTTACAATTCCTTTTAATGGTAATGTATGTTAAAGGTTCAAGAATTTTCCTTATGCAATTTAACTGAAAAATAATATTTGAAAAATAGAAGAGGGGGACGTATCTTAAAGGTTGAAGAATCTTCCTTATGGAGTTTAACTTAAAAATAATATATATATATATATTAAAGGATGAAGATGGGAGTTGACTGTTACAGCAGCAATTAAAAGAAGATGGAAGATTAGGAGATCAACGGTCTGACTGTAACATAAGGTTTCCAAATTACATTTTCATAGAAAAAAGGGGGTGTTTGATTGGCATGTATATTTTTTTAATGAGAATACTTCATTTTGCCCATTTTTTACTTGGTATTATTTGATTGCATAAATATATTTTTGGTATCAAACTTTTGGAATAAAAAATTCAAGAGAAAAATATCATTTATCATAACTAATCAACTATTAATTATTTAGTGAGACCCTCTTCATCTTTTATAGTAGACCAAAGTAGATCAAAATATTTAGTGAGACCCCCTCATCTTTTTGAGTAGACCAAAATATCATTTATCACAAATAATTCACTATTAATTATTTTTCTCTTATTTTTAAAGGTCTACGCTAACGACACCTCTCACTATCCCACCCTTTACTGTCAGAGCTTCGGTAGTTGAAAGTGGCGGTGGTGGGTTCCACTAGCGCAAACCTTAAAAAAAATGATTAGGGCCATTGACACTCCTTCAAAATACTCTAGTGCCCCCATCTTGTTATCAAATAGAAGAAAAAGACTACAATAACCTTATGATCATGTTCACTCTCTCCCTTACTTCACCTTACAGACACGGTATACAGAATCGTGTGCATCACAATATATATGCTGCCAAGACATAATGTGTTGATATAATATATTTTTTGTGTTAACTCATGGAAATATATCCATGATCTATTCATAAAACTGCGGTGCGGAAAAGATCGCTATATCACTGATGAAGAGTTTTCTATCTTAATGCCCCCATAAACAATGTAAAAATGCAGTTTGTCTTTAATAAAAAACATTAATAAAAAACTTTAATCAATCGAGCCACTAAACTATTATTGAATTACAACTACTTGACCCTTTTCGACAAACAACCGTTAAAACTCAACGACACACACACACATATATATAGGGAGAGGTTCTCTAGTGAACCTTAAAATTGAACTTTTTAATAAACCTTAACAAAAAGAAGACCTAACAATCCATTAATTTTAATTCCTATGTTGTAATTGGTCCGCGACAACGACAACGAATATGTGTGTCGATCGATCCCCCCTCCCCAAACCCAACACCCCCATGGCAGCCCTGCTGCCATAAGACTACCATGGTGATGGTGGTGATTAGGGTTGGGGGTGGGGAAGGGGGAGGGGATCGATAGACAAGCGTGTTCGTTGTCGCTGGCGCGGATCAATTACAACATAGGAATTAAAATTAAGGGGTTGTTTGGTTTTTTTATTAAGGTTCATTCAAAAGTTCGATTTTTAGGTTCACTAGAGAACCTCTCCATATATATATACATATATATATATTGGTAAAGGATACCGTAGCGCAATGGGTCTATAGATGGATTTATTTTATTCAAATAGCAAATAATTTTTTTGACCTAATTTTTTTATGGATTCTAGACATTTCAAGGTACTGCTAAAAAACATTCAACTCAAAATGAATTTTTTCGCTATTTTAAAAAATTGAGTAAAAAAACTATCAATTTTTATGTTAGTTTTTCTTACGTTTCTTTTACACAATTTTTTGAAGTAGCCAAAAAAATCATTTTGAGCTGAATTATTTTTTAAGTGTGCCCTAAAATGTCTAGAAATCATAAAAAATAAAGTCAAAATATAGCGCGACCTGATTTTTTTTTTTACCTAATACGAACAAATTTCATTTAGCTAACACGAACACGACCTTATTAAAATACGCATGACACGAGACACTTTTTTTTCTAAGACAAACACGAGCTAATTGAAACGCGAGATGTCGTAATTGTATTGTTTTTACCTAACCAGAAACATTAACCAATTCAAACACGACACAATCTTTTTATTTTACCTAACACGAACACGACTCGATTAAAAGACGACAAAACATTATTTTTTCACCCAACACGAGAGCAAAACATTTTGTTTGGATCATATTTATGTTAGGTTAAAAAAATATTTCGTGTTGTGTCGAGTTTTAATTGGTTCATTGTTGTATGTGAAAATTACTCTCATACGTGGACTAATGAAAAATAAGCACTTGTCCTCCTATGTGGCCACTCAGCTATCTTGGTCAGCTTCAGAGACACTTAGTCGGCTAGAATGCCGACCAACACCAAGAACGTGAACCATCGAAAATGGCAAAGGTTACTTAGGTGGAATAACGACCATCACTGAATACCAAGAGTCTCATTTATTGTATACAGATGTAAGTGCCTGGAAATATAAATGCATTTCATCTCTTGGATTCCTAACCAGTATAAATGCACATTCTCCCTTAGCTCAATGGAACAATCCAACGAAGCACAAGCACACCCCATACTAAGCTGTTGTAATCACCTGAAATAATATCAACAGTGGACGTAGGCTCTTCTTATAGCTGAACCATTTTAAAAACCCTGTTTTCTTGTGTGTTTACCTGACTTGTTTATCTCTATTTATCTGTGATTATAAATTTGGACCCTATCCATTTTTAGACATCAATAAATTGGCATCGTCTGTGGTAACGACTATTGTCATCGTTCTCTACCTCTTTTATTTCTTTTGTTCATTTTGAAAGTTCTTTGAAGAATGACAATAGTTGCTAAGAACAACATTGCTACTGTAGGTAATAACCCAGATCCATCTGCTCCCCCTTGTATGGAAAATCTTAAGGGAGTTTTTCTCAACCTAGCTAAGGTACAGGAAGCCATGCAGGAGTCAGTTAGGAAATTGGCTCGCAAGTTACAAGGCAAGTTCACCAATGAACCTTCTAGGAGGGACATGCCACCTTCGCCAACCAAGAATGAGATAAATCATCGCTCCAGGTCCTCTCGGGACATATCATACCATCTTAGAGCAACATCATCAATCCTATAAACGGATTACTACGATGGCCGATTTTTCTCCAACGAGCGGTAAAGCGGTCGAGTGTGCTGGAGTAGTTGAGTAGGGCATCTGCCATTGATCGTTTGGGTTCCCGAGCATCCATAGGCCATCACAGAGAACATGATCAACATCGCGAGCATAGAGAGAGATCTGTGAGGTCTAGGGATATCATGAGAGGCTATGTGCATGTCGAGTAGACTTCTCAGGAAGAGAGCTCAGCACATGTGTATGGTAAAGACACCAACCTGCTTCAGCCAAGTCTAAAACAGAGGAACATTCCTGGAAAGGATCTATGAAATAACTTGAAGATCAACTAGGAGAAATGACAAAACCCAAGAATCCTTTGCAAAGAAGTTTTGTAAATAGATTACCTTTTATTTAGGCTATTGTGGACTACCCCACGCCTTCTAAATTCAAGCCACCGGTTGCTACTCCCAAGTTTAATGGGAAGACTAATCCAGTTCTCCATATTGAGTAATATCAAGCTACTGCTAGTATCTATTATATCCCCGACGAGATGCGTTGTTGGACTTTCTCTAGTTCCATCACAAACCCAGCCCATACATGGTACAATAATCTTCGCAGGGGTAAATTTATAGTTTCCATCAGTTAGCCGAGCTATTTATTGATAACTTATGTTTTAGGGCTAAGCCAATCAAAAGTGTTACTCATCTTTTGATTGTGCATCAAAAAATTGGAAAAAGTACTTGGGAGTACATTACACGCTTCAATAATGAGAATATAGAGGTGGTAGATCACGAAGAGAAGACCACCACTGCAACACTAATAAGTGGATTACTCGAAAAGGATCTCTACTATGCTCTAGTAAAGAATCCTCCTAAAGATATGACAAAGTTGATGGCATAGGGTGGGAAGATTATGAACGTCGAGGAAGCTATGGCTGTTAAAAAAACTCTGAGTGTGAAAATCGAAAGCTAGAAGACTTTGATCAAGAAAGATAAAAAAGATAAGAAGATTGACAAAATGGAAAAGTATGACGAGTACACTTATCTCACCAAGGGTATCCATCACATATTGGAGGAGTTCAGGTATATCAAAGATTTAAATTATCCTAAAAAGCTAAAGTCACCTCCTAATAGGGGAGATAAATCCAAATATTATGATCTTCATAAAGATCATGGGCACACTATTGATAATTGCATTGACCTAAATAATGAAATGGAGAATCTTATTCGGCAGGGAAAATTAACTAAATTTATTGATCAAAATGATGGCCGAGACACTAGAAGAAGATTTGAGTCATTTGGCCGAGAAAGGGACACGAAAAAAGCATGCAACAACAGTTATTAGGATGATCCTGACCTGCTGAAGAAACCTGAGGAGCCTAAAGTGGAGGTAGGAATTATATCTTCTGGTTATCATTTTATTGCAGGAGAAAATGCTGGCGAAGGAGATGAGATTATCGAGAGAAATGATTATTTGAAGGAAGCCAAATTTTACCCTACTATAAGATATATTGACATGTCCGAATGTACAGCTGTTCAGCCTTGGAAAGTCAACAAGGACAGATTAGTGATCAATTTCTCCAAGAATGATTTGAGCGAAGTACTTTATCCTCATGGTGATCCACTAGTAATCACTTGCAAAGTTCATCATAGTAGAGTAACAAGAATCCTAGTAGATAATGAGAGTGTTAAAGACGTCATGTTCTATAACTATTTTCATGGCCTAGGGAAAGTAAGTTAGAACCTCATCACAGGCCTCTTATAAAGTTCTCAAGAGAAAGAGTGTATCACTTAGGAACAATCACGATGGATGTACTGGTCAACACTTGGCCGGTAAGCAAAAACGAAAGGATTTGTTTCTTTAAACTAGACAAAAATATCCCTTTAACTTACAACATAATTCTCGACATAGTGGTAATAAAGAAGTTATAGGTAGTATCGTCTACTGTGCATCAACGCATGAAGTTTCCTACGAATTATGGAGTAGCTATAGAGAACAACAACCAAATAAAAGAGAGAAAATGCTATCACACCTCAGTTGACCAATAAGAAGTAACAAATAACACTACTATCTATCATATCGACACTCTGGATCCTCGGGAAAAAGAAGATCTAGTGAAGTGATAGGCTATGGAGGCGACAGAGACTATTGTGCTTGATGATGAGAAGCCAAAAAGGACTACTCAAATTAGTTCAAGATTAACCACTTTCCTCAAGTAGGCATTGATTACATTCCTAAAAAAAATGAAGAATGTGTTCACCTCGAGACATGAGAAAATGACAGGGATTAATCCAAATTTCATCTGCCACGAGCTTAACATTTACAAGGACTCTAAGACGATCAAGCAAAAATGCAAAGTTTTCAATCTCGAAAAGAATATGGCAATCTAGGAAGAAGTGGAATAATTACAGAGAGCCTAATTTATAGAAGATGTCAAGTATCTCAATTGGTTGGCTAATGTGGTGATAGTAAAAAAAGAACAATGACGAGTGGAACATGTGTGTAGAATTCCTCGACCTCAACAAAGCATGCCCAAATGATCATTTTCCTTTACCAAGAATTGATCAGTTAGTAGATGCAACTGCAGGCCATGAGTTTCTTAGTTTCATGGATGCTTACTCTGGGTATAATCATATTAAAATGAAGCTATAAGACAAGGAGAGCACTTCATTTATCACCCACTGAGGAACATATTGCTACAACGTTATGCCCCTTGGGATGAAAAATGACGGAGCAACATATTAAAGGTTGGTGAATAAAGTATTTGAAGAACAGATAGATAAAAATATAGAAGTGTATGTGGATGACATTCTCACTGAGAGCAAGGTTGCCACCGACCACATAAAAGACTTAGGTCAAACATTTAAACAGCTGGAAAAGCATTAAAAGAATATTTACCCGACCAAGTGTATATTTGGGGTACATGAAAGAATGTTCTTAGGATATATTATGAATTAGAGGGGAATTGAAGCCAATCCTGACAAAATAAAGGCTTTAATGTCGATGTAGTCCACTACCAGAAAGAAGGACACACAAAAATTAACTAAAAGAATGGAAGCTCTCAATCGTTTTGTGTTCCGAGCAACAGATAAATGTCTTCCATTCTTTAAGGTGCTTAAAAAGACCTTTGAGTGGAATGACAAGTGCGAGAACACTTTTCTGGAGCTGTTGAAGTAATTGGGATCTCCACCACTCCTTTCCCGACCAGTTTTGGGAGGAAAGTTGTATCTGTACTTGATTGTTTCAAAGTCAACTATTAGCTCGATTTTGATTCGACTAGAGGGAGGAGTTCAAAAATCGGTGTAATACACCATCAAAAAATTTTAAGGAGCATAATCCAGGTATCTATGTTTAGAGAAGCTGGCACATGCACTTATTGAAGCCTTTATAAGAATGAGACCATACTTGCAGGCCCACACTATTGTGGTATACATTAACTTACCTATGCGATAAGCTTTGCACAAAACCAAAAAGCCAGGAAGGTTAATGTCTTGGTTAGTTGAACTTGGGGAATATGAGATTATTTGTGAGCCAAGAACTGTATTAAAATGGCAAGCGATGGCAGACTTCATTGCAGAGTTCACATATGCAGAGGTGCCAAATTATCCAATTTTTCCTGCTGAACATACTTCTTCGGAAGATGGCTCAGCTCAAAAGCAAACTGAGATTACCGTCGACCAACTAAAATTATTGGCTACTCGGGAAAGAGCTCAATGATTAGCTGAACAAAGCAAGAAGATATTCAGACATGAATTGATACTAAAGGAAGACTTCAACAATGACATTTTAATCTGTAAATTATTTATAGAAGGATCTTCGTGTGCCACTGGCAGTAGAGCTGAACTTATTATCAACACTCTAAATGATTTAGATATGGAATATGATTTGTAATTTTAGTTTTAATCTTCCAACAATAAAGTTGAGTACGAGGAGTTTATTACAGGGTTAGAACTAGCTTCATCACTAAGTACCGAGCAGGTGATAGCGCTCAGTGATTCTAAACTCATTATCAATCATAGCTTCAGATATATAGAGTTAAATGAGAAACAATGGTAATATATTTGAATAAGACTATACAGGTTATCTATTTTTATCCTGCAGTCAAGAAGGTCCAAATTCCAAGAGTGGAGAATTCTCGGGCAGATTCTCGAGCTCGGCTAGCCTCATCGACTCAGATGGAGCTCAAGCGAACCATTTCAGTAGAAATTATCAATCAAAGAAGCAGTGATGTGGAAGGTGCCAGTATAATCGATGTAGAATTAGGTCCTTCTTCGATGAATCCGATCAATGATTACATTAAGAGAGTCTTATTACTAGTCGACCAAAGAGAAACTAGGAAGATGAGATACAAAGCAACCAGTTATGTTTTAGAAAAGATAATTCTATATAGAAAGGGGTATACTGTCTCTCAACTTCGTTGTGTTCATCCAACCGAAGTAAATTATTTGATCAAGGAAGTACATGAAGGCTCATGTGTAACTCATTCAGCAGGTCGATCACTAGTATAAGGAATTACCATGGAGGACTACTATCGGTCGACGATGAAGGCGTATTGTGTTTGTTTCGCCAGAACGTGTGAGAAATGCCAAAAAATTACTACTATCCATTGAAGACCAGGGGCTACCCTAACTCCCATCACTTCTCCCTGGCCATTTTCTATTTGAAGAATAGACTTGATCGGTCCATTATTGACCACTAAAGGAAGATTGAAGTATTTGGTTAAAGCAATAGACTACTTCACCGAATGGGTGGAGGCTGAACCTTTGGTTGATATGCCTTATCAAAGGGTTTTCCAATTTATATGGGAATAGATCATATGCCGTTATGGGATGCCTTATGCTGTCCTCACCGACCATGGTACCTAGTTTGATAATGATGGACTTGAGCAACATTGCATTCGATCTGGAATTTAAAAGATTCATTCAGCATCTGGACATCCATAGTGTAATGGTTAGATGAAAATTACTAACAAGACTCTGCTTGACGGATTGAAAAAAATGTTAGATGATGCTAAAGGAAATTGGATCAATAGACTGCACATCGTCCTTTGGGCTTATAAGAATACACTAATAACGACAACAGGGGAGACTCCATACATGCTCGCTTTTGGTATCGGAGAAGTGGTACCAGTTGAAATAGGTCCGCCGACTCATATAGTCCTGAATTTTGACTCCCTTAAAAGTGATCTCATGATGCTACTAGATCTGGACATGGTTGAAGAAGTCAGAGAGGATGCTACAATTCGGATGTCTGCTTATCAACAAAGAACTGCTAGGTTATATAACCGAAGGGTCAAGCTGACCAACTTAAAGAATGGAAATATGGTACTTAAGAAGGTCATCCAGAAGAGCAACAAGTTGGAACCAAATTGACAGGGTCCATACCGTATCTCTGTAGTTATTTAACCAATAACATATAGCTTTGAAACGCTGGAGGGAGAAGAGTTTAAGAATCCATGGAATGCGAATCACATTTGCAAATATTATCAATAATTTTGTTTTAATGTAGTCCATTATTTAATTTAATGAAGTTGAAATTTTCTACCAATTATTCTTACTTTTTATGTTTTTTGCCGAAATATGGTGATATGATGCCACTAGTACTTTTCTAATTCAAACTTTTTCAAATTAAAAAACGTTTAGTTTAAATTTTTTTTGTTTGGAAGTCTTTCTAATTCAAACTTTTCCAACTTCAGAAAATTTTAATTTTTTCCAACTTCGAAAAAGTTTAGTTTGGAAGTCTTTCTAATCCAAAGTTTTCCAACTTCATAAAAGTTCAAACTTTTACAACTTTAAAAACGTTTAGTTTGGGAGTATTTATAACTTCACGTATGATTTCATCTTCGACAAATCAAGAACAAGAAGTCAGTAAAACTTAATGTATAAACACAAGAAGTTTTTTTCGGCTGGATTAAACACTGGAATAAATATACATTCCTAACACACTTGGTCGCTAATGATAACTAATGCAAAAACCTGGTTTAACAAAACTACTAACATTTTTATTTAAGTGTATTAATAGAATCTAAGGCATTATGAATCAGGTTCAACATTGGACCAAGCACTTATCATTTGAGCAACATTACTTAGTCAGTAAGCTAATTAGCTAATCAAAAGATAGATTACCTAATCGGCAAACTGATTAAAACTAATCACAAGCTTAAGTAAGGACGAAAATGTATGACACACATGCATATTGAGAAATAAGTTTATTTTATCCCCATCACTTTGCGTTAAAATATAGAAAGCAAATGTAATACCCCGTATTTTTATGACTTTTAATTTTGGGGATTTATTAAATTTAATTAGAGATATTAATTTAATATTAATCCAGAAAATCATTTAAATACTTACTAGCATGATGAGAGTTAGTAATTATTGGAATTGTGTTGTAAATTACTTTATGGGTAAAGTAAGAGGTGTAATTGTATTTAGTAAAATTATCAAGAGAATCTAATTTGATAATTTTTGATAATTTTAAAAATTTATCGGGACGCGCTTGTATCGTGTCGGGATTAAATTCGAACTATTAAAAGTGAATAAATTATAAGTCACTCGTATGGTCATTTTGAGTGCGTCAATGTGTCCGGAAGGGTCGAGATAGTCAAAATAATGTACCTGGGGGTTTAGTTTGGGTCTTGGGGCATTTCTAGGCCTAATTAACACACCAGGAGGGCGTTTTAGACATTTTACATTTTTGGGCATGAAAACCCATGAAAATTCTAAGAGTATATCAGATAATATGAGTTGTCTTCTAGGGTTAGAACAACCAAAAACCTAAGACGTCCATTGGAAGGGAAGAGGAGAAGCTTTCGAAGGAGTTCAAGACCAAGAACTCCACCGTTTGTATCGCGGTCGCCGCCAAACTTTGGATCGCGCAACGAGGATTGCAACCACACCAATCTTGTCCACTAATCTGAACCAAGAATTCCCAGGCAAGTATCTATCTTGCTCTAATTCAGTTAATGCTTCAATGATGTTAGTCTAGGGTTGATTAGGACTAGTTTTCATGAAAGAAAACATGTATGGGAGACTCTAATTTGCATGTTATAGAGTAAAGGATATATTCTGGAAATCAAATACGCATGTAGAGGTTGAACCACAAAATTGCAGTAACTTAGGAGTATGAAATCTGAGAAAAGAATGGGAAGAAACTAAACAAAGAAAATATTAGGGTTCTTGATATTTTTATGGATTGTTCCCCTTTTAATTCGTTATACATGATGAAAATTCGCATGTCTTACATAGAATACTACTTATTTGAGGATATAACACTTTTAGTATAAATTGTTGAGAGTTGGGAAGTCAAATATATTGGTTTGGATGATTTTTGAAGAAGAAACCCGTAACTGGAAATTTTGCAGTTTCGTCATACCTGCTTGATCGATCGATCGAACTAGGAGCATCGATCGATCGACCCCTACTGGAAAACTCAAATTCCTGTTTTTAAATAGGTTGTTCCAACTTAAATGAATAGAAATCCTTGGAAATTATTGTAAGAACATTTTGGGATATAAAGAAGACCAGTGGGACTTTATAAAAATGGAACCTTTAATGTAAGAAGAGAATTACATTTAACGAAGGTGTTTTACCCCTAAAGAATAATGGGAACATGTGTCTAAAAGATGAAATTCGTAAGAAGTTACGTCGCAATATAAAAGAGTAGCTATTGAAATTACACTTAGGAAGATATGATTTCACAAGAGTTACGAAGTAAGTTGGGAATAATCCCAAATAAGAACAAGGGAGACAAACTGGATAACCTAATAAGGTGCAATAAGAATAAATATCATAAGTATGGGCCGTGGATGTACCTAAATTAGAAATGGAAATGGTAGAATACATATATGACTGTGTTTGTGCATATACTATATACGTGTAAAAATCATGCCCACGCTACTTGCTATCACTGAGGTTACTGCGCTGGGACAGTCTTATCTCGATGGGACCTTTATGGGGGATATTAACTTGTACCCTAAAATATAGAATTCCTTGGTATAGGCTATCGGATCGATAGTTCGACGGTCCTAAGAGACGTGAGGGTATGTGCTGACCTCTTAGTGACTTGGAACTATGCTTCGCCTCAATTTGTATGTGTTTTGTGTTAATACAGTTCGAGAGTGATTTCGAACTAGTATTTCCCTTAGTACGAGTGATACGAGGACTTGATAACAGAGTATGCCAACACCATAACTGTATGTGGGGTGCCGATAGTATATATATATATATATATATATATATATTATATGAGTGATTAATATATATTTATATATAAACTTGAAAGTTGGGAATTATCTACTGTGACTAAAGGTAGGTAAGTAATGAATAATTATTTCAACTTCGATATAAGTGTTTGAAAAGTTTGAGGCAATACTGAGAAACTTTATAATCAAATGAGGCTTATGTGAGAACTTTTCTCTTTTTAAAAATTTATTTCCTTAACACTAGAAATTGTCGGCTCGAGATCTTGTGAGTAACTTAAGATAAGATAAACTATTGGGATTAGTAATGCGGTAGGTGTGCACATTATAAGAGAGGTGAGAATTTTTCAAGAGAGTGCCGCACACTAATATGATTGTTGCATTAGCCGGTAAGCATTTTAAATACTTGCTAAACTAAATTTTAAACTGTTTTACAATCGGGCTCTGACCCGTTTCCTATTTTCTCTTCTCTCTTGTATATATGTATAGATTACAGGTGCCCAGCCACAGGGGCATCTTGCATAGGATCTTTTGGAAGGAACGTGCTGCAGCTTAGGTGGGAGTTGCAGGCGTCTTGCTTAGACGACCTCATTATCGATTCCACTTCTAGTTTTATATTATCCAGAGCGGCATGTGTTTCCCTTTCCATTATGCAGGTTGTTTTATCAGAAATCGTGATTCATTTATTTCCAGTATTTATACTTTGGGATTGTTACTGTCAGGATATTTTTTCTTGAAGTTGTAATGTTGGAGTTATTTAGTTGAATGCTTAAATTGCTTGGATTAAATTTTTAGTCCAGTTGTGGTGTGATTTTTATACTGTGGATTATGAAAGGATTTAAATATTTGTTTTAAATTAAATTTGGAAATTGATGTCTTAAAATGTTTTTTGTCACTTAGCTTAACTATTTAGGGTGTTTAATTTGAAAAGTTATTTTGCGATAGTGATGCTGAGAATGAACCAACCGTTCACCTTGGTTATAATTTAATAAATGACTGATCACTCGGTATTTAATTAGGCGGGGTGTCACAGGTGGTATCAGAGCATCAGGTTCTAGTGTCCTTTAGGATCTATACGGCTTATTTCGCTTTGAGCTAGCGTTCTTGCTATAGAGCCCTATTTTTAGGATTGTTGTATTCTCGCTTTTACGATTACGTCTTCAGCTATTTGAGATTTGATAATAACTGTAGACTAATAAAATTTCTTGACGTTTCATATGCCTCCAAGCCGCGCACCCAAGGATAGGCGTGCCCAGGCCGAGCAGCCAGCAGCTCCGGCTCAGGGAACAATGAACGCCACAGAGGTAGACGATATAGTTGCTTAGGCAGTGAATGTCGCGTTGGCAGTAATGCAACATGCTCCACCCCAGGTTCAGGCACTGGCGCCAGTACCGACACAACTTCCTTCTGCATGGGAGCGAGTTAGGGATGCCTTCTAGAAGGCGCATCCCTCAGAGTTTGCGGGTAGTTCGGATATCATTATAGCTAGCCAATGAAAGAAAGATATCCAGAGGCATCTGCGCATGTACGAGTGCACGAACGTGCAAAAATAGTTGTTGGCTTCCTTCAAGCTAGTGGGAGCCGCTTTGCATTGGTGGGAATCCACCACCACATTGGAGGAGAGGGATATTATCACTATTCAGTCATTTTGGGTGCGGTTTGACAACAAATACTTTCCATTCGTCATGCAGACTGAGATGAGGTAGAAGTTACTGAATTTGAAACAGGAGAATTCGACTGTTGCTGAGTACGAAGAGGAGTTCACAAGGCGTCTCACTATAGTGCCAGATGTGGCACCCACTGAGGGGAAGAAGATACTGTTATTTGTGGATGGGTTGGCTTGGAGGATTCGTCAACACCTCATAGGCAATCTGTCACTGAGTACCTACACAGACGTACTCAATGCTGTTTTGTTACACTGCTAGGATCACCGCTTCAATCTGCAGGGAAGCAAACGAGCAGGAGAGTCCAGCTAGCAGGGCAGGACATGGGGTAATGGTACTAGTGGAGCACCGACATCTCTGGGGCAGACTCGTCAACATGAGAAGAGTTCCCATCAGGGGGACCCTGCCAAGCGGTTCTGATCAGGTAACTCCAGGCAGGGAGTTGGGGGATTTAGGCAGGGCCAGTCTAATCAGCAGGGCCAATGGCGGGGTGGTAACAGCCAGCAGGGCCGTAATCAGCAGGGACAAAGGGGAGGAAATTTCGAGGGTCGATGCTTCGGGTGTGGTAAAAATGGCCACAGGCGCCATGATTTTCCAGAGGGAGATAGGGTCCCACAGCAGCAGGGTACCCGTAATGAGCCAAAGAGGCCACTTTTTCCAACTGCCCTCCCAGCACCAGCTCAGGCACCAGCCCTACCAGCAGCTCCAGTGCAGCAGGGGCAGTTACAGTACGGACATGTCTATAACGTCCACCAGGCAGCAACAACACAGGCGCCTCCCGCGATTGAGGGTACGCTTCCTATCCATGGTACTATGGGTCGGGTTTTATTTGATAATGGGGTGACACACTGTTTTATATCTACTCACTTTGCGAAGGCCTTAGGGTTATTAGCCATAGTAGAGAGCACTGTGACATGGGTAGACTCACCACTGGGAAATGGATCGTTAATTTTCCTTATACGACGGGGTGTGGGAGTAGAGATTGGTAGATTAATCTTACCAGCAGACATGTTAGTCTTAGATATACATGAGCACGGCGTTATCATTGGTATGGATTGGCTCGCAGCATACCGAGCCATGATAGATTGTTTCGGTGGGAGTATTATCTTTGCCATTCCGGGGTAAGAGATGTTTGTAGTGGCGATGCCTCGCCCAGAGGGAGGCTCTACCACTCATTTGTATTACATAGAGGAGGATACCTCTAAGGAGGTCATGATTCCCTTAGACTCGATCCCAGTTGCTCGTGAGTATTCTGATGTATTTCAGGAGATACCAGGCCTACCCCCCAGTCGAGAGATAGATTTTGTCATAGATTTCTTACCGGATACTCGATCGATAGCACGCGCTCTATACCGTATGGCTCCAGTGGAAATGCGAGAGTTACGAGATTAGATAGAGCAGCTGTTAGGTCAGGGCTTCATTCGTAGGAGTACCTCACCATGGGGCGCTCTAATTTTGTTTGTAAAGAAGAGAGATGGCTCACTTAGGCTATGTGTGGACTACCGGGAGCTGAATAAGGTCACGATACGGAACAAATATCCGTTGCCTCGATCAATGATCTGTTCGACCAGCTAAGGGGAACAACTTTCTTTTCGAAGATAGATTTCAGGTCAGGATACCGTCAGCTACAGATTAGGGAGTAGGATGTTTCGAAGACTGCTTTCTTGATGAGATATGGGTCCTATGAGTGTAGAGTGATGCCATTTGGACCCACAAGTGCTCCAATCGTGTTCATGGACTTAATGAACCGAGTGTTCAGAGAGTTCTTAGATCAGTTTGCCATCGTTTTCATAGACGACATCTTGATATATTCAGATACAGAGGAAGAGCATGCTGAGCACTTGAGGTAGGTTCTTCAGACTCTACGAGAGCATCAGTTGTATGCTAAGTACGAGAAGTGCGAATTCTGGTTACGAGAAGTGAAATTCTTGGGACATGTTATTTCTGAAATGGGGATAGCGGTTGACCCGAGTAAAATGTCAGCAGTGAGGGAGTGGGGACAGTCCACGACACCGATAGAAGTACGTAGTTTCTTAGGGTTAACCGGGTACTACAGGAGATTCATTCAAGGGTTCTCCAAGATAGCGGGTCCATTGACGAACCTGACTCGCAAGGGATAGCGGGTCCATTGAAGAACCTGACTCACAAGGGGGTACCATATATTTGGGACGATACTTGTCAATTGGCTTTTGATGAACTGAAAGACAAGCTGACTTCGGCACCAGTCCTTGCTTTACCCAAGCTGGGCGTGGAGTATCTGGTTTACATCGATGCCTCCTTACGGGGACTCGGGGTAGTACTTCAGCAGGAAGAGAAGGCTATAGCTTTTACCTCTCGCAAGCTTAAGCCGCACGAGAGGAATTACCCCACTCACGACCTAGAGTTAGCATCGGTCGTCTTTGCTTTGAGGATATGGAGACACTATTTATTGGGGGAAAAATTCTGTTTGTTCACAGACCACAAGTCACTGCAGTACCTGTTCACTCAGCGAGAGCTGAATATGCGTTAGCGTAGGTGGTTAGAGTTTGTGAAGGACTATCAGTTAGACATACAGTACCATCTGGGGAAGGCCAACGTGGTTGCTGATGCATTGAGACGCAGACCGGTAGACGATGTAGCAGACATCTAAAAAGCAAAGTGAAAAGAGTTGGGTCACCAGGATATGGTATCCCATTCCTTCATATCTATCATGACGGTGACACCCGAGATTGTTACAAGGGTAATACAGGCACAGACATCAGACTCATTTTGCCAGGAGCAAATTTTATGACTTTTAACCGAGGGTACTGGGTCCTATTAAATTAGTTCCGATGGAGGTTAGGTTTAAGGTTTAATGGGAGATTGGTGGCCCCAGAAGCGGCAGACTTACGTCATGCAGTGATGACCCAGTCTCACGGGTCCCGATTTGCGGTGCATCTTGGGGGAGATAAGATGTACCAGGATATGAAACGACAATACTGGTGGAGTGGGATGAAGAAGGACATTGCTGAGTTCATGTCCAAGTGTTCTACTTGCCAGATGGTAAAGGTGGACCACCAGAAATCGTCGGGGTTGCTTCAGCCGTTGGAAATACCCATGTGGAAGTGGGAAAGTATTTCCATGGATTTTATTACTGGGTTGCCTACATCACAGCGGGGCCACGACTCCATCTGGGTGATTGTGGACCATTTGACCAAGGTGGATTATTTTTTGTTGGTATGGACATACTATACCACGGGCCAATATGCTCAGTTGTTCATTGCTGATATTGTTAGACTACATGGGGTGCCCCTGGATATTGTGCCAGATAGAGACAAGATTTTCGTGTCGCATTTTGGGGAGAGTTTTTAGGAGGCCATGGGTACAGAGTTGAGGTTGAGTTCAGATTATCACCCACAGACAGATGGACAAACATAGCGTACCAATCAGATGTTGGAGGATATGCTAAGCATGTGTGTCCTTGATTTTGGGGGAGGTTGGGAGCCACATCTTCCACTGGTGGATTTTGCTTATAATAACTCTTATCAATTCACGATTGGCATGACTCCGTTTGAGGCATTGTATAACAGGCCTTGTCGTTCTCCCAATTATTGGTTAGAGGTGGGGGACAACAAGTTGCTCAGACCAGAAGTGATTCAGGAAACCTCCGCTAGGATTGAGATTATCAGGAGTCGCATTCGGGTAGCCCAGGACAGGCAAAAAAGCTACGCCGATGCAAAACGGTTCTTCCAAGAACTTAATGTGGGGGACCAAGTATTACTACGTGTATCTCCTATGAAAGGAGTGATGAGGTTTGGAAAGAAAGGAAAACTGGCCCCGAGGTACGTGGGACCATTTCCCATTATCGAGAGGATTGGGCCGGTAGCATACAGATTGGGACTACCAGAGCATTTACACCGCATTCACGATGTATTCCACATCTCGTCGTTGAGACGATACCTTCGGGATGACATGATCCACATCCACATTGCCATTGAGGAGATTGACGTACAGCTTGATAGCTCTTACGAGGAGAGGCCAGTGGCTATTCTAGACCACAACTAAAGGAGAATGAGGTCAAAAGTAGTCCCACTTGTACGGGTTCAGTGGGAGCATCATAACGTGGAGGAATCCACTTGGGAGCGTGAGGCAGACATGCGTGAGAAGTACCCGGAGTTATTCTTACCAGGTACACCTTATTTTTTTCGAATTTCGGGACGAAATTCCGTTATTAGGGGGGAAGTATGTAATACCCCGTATTTTTATGACTTTTAATTTTGGGGATTTATTAAATTTAATTAGAGATATTAATTTAATATTAATCCAGAAAATCATTTAAAAACTTAATAGAGTGATAAGAGTTAGTAAATATTGAAATTGTGTTGTAAATTACTTTATGGGTAAAGTAAGAGGTGTAATTGTATTTAGTAAAATTACCACGAGAATCTAATTTGATAATTTTGGAAATTTATCGGGACGCGCTTGTATCGTGTCGGGATTAAATTCGAACTATTAAAAGTGAATAAATTATAAGTCACTCGTATGGTCATTTTGAGTGCGTCAATGTGTCCGGAAGGGTCGAGATAGTCAAAATAATGTACCCGGGGGTTTAGTTTGGGTCTCGGGGCATTTCTAGGCCTAATTAACACACCAGGAGGGCGTTTTAGACATTTTACATTTTTGGGCATGAAAACCCATGAAAATTCTAAGAGTATATCAGATAATATGAGTTGTCTTCTAGGGTTAGAACAACCAAAAACCTAAGACGTCCATTGGAAGGGAAGAGGAGAAGCTTTTGAAGAAGTTCAAGACCAAGAACTCCACCGTTTGTATCGCGGTCGCCGCCAAACTTTGGATCGCGCAACGAGGATTGCAACCACACCAATCTTGTCCACTAATCTGAACCAAGAATTCCTAGGCAAGTATCTATCTTGCTCTAATTCAGTTAATGCTTCAATGATGTTAGTCTAGGGTTGATTAGGACTAGTTTTCATGAAAGAAAACATGTATGGGAGACTCTAATTTGCATGTTGTAGAGGTAAAGGATATATTCTGGAAATCAAATACGCATGTAGAGGTTGAACCACAAAATTGCAGTAACTTAGGAGTATGAAATCTGAGAAAAGAATGGGAAGAAACTAAACAAAGAAAATATTAGGGTTCTTGATATTTTTATGGATTGTTCCCCTTTTAATTCGTTATACATGATGAAAATTCGCATGTCTTACATAGAATACTACTTATTTGAGGATATAACACTTTTAGTATAAATTGTTGAGAGTTGGGAAGTCAAATATATTGGTTTGGATGATTTTTGAAGAAGAAACCCGTAACTGGAAATTTTGCAGTTTCGTCATACCTGCTTGATCGATCGATCGAACTAGGAGCATCGATCGATCGACCCCTACTGGAAAACTCAAATTCCTATTTTTAAATAGGTTGTTCCAACTTAAATGAATAGAAATCCTTGGAAATTATTGTAAGAACATTTTGGGATATAAAGAAGACCAGTGGGACTTTATAAAAATGGAACCTTTAATGTAAGAAGAGAATTACATTTAACGAAGGTATTTTACACCTAAAGAATAATGGGAACGTGTGTCTAAAAGATGAAATTCGTAAGAAGTTACGTCGCAATATAAAAGAGTAGCTACTGAAATTACACTTAGGAAGATAGGATTTCACAAGAGTTACGAAGTAAGTTGGGAATAATCCCAAATAAGAATAAGGGAGACAAACCGTTATACATTGTAAGGTGCAATAAGAATAAATATCATAAGTATGGGTCGTGGGTGTACCTAAATTAGAAATGGAAATGGTAGTATACATATATGACTGTGTTTGCGCATATACTATATACGTGTAAAAATCATGCCCACGCTACTTGCTATCACTGAGGTTACCGCGCTGGGACAGTCTTATCTCGATGGGACCTTTATGGGGGATATTAACTTGTACCCTAAAATATAGAAATCCTTGGTATAGGCTATCGGATCGATAGTTCGACGGTCCTAAGAGACGTGAGGGTATGTGCTGACCTCTTAGTGACTTGGAACTATGCTTCGCCTCAATTTGTATGTGTTTTGTGTTAATACAGTTCGAGAGTGATTCCTAACTAGTATTTCCCTTAGTACGAGTGATACGAGGACTTGATAGCAGAGTATGCCAACACCATAAATGTATGTGGGGTGCCGATAGTATATATATATATTATATGAGTGATTAATATATATATATATATATAAACTTGAAATTTGGGAATTATCTAATGTGACTATAGGTAGGTGAGTAATGAATAATTATTTCAACTTCGATATAAGTGTTTGAAAAGTTTGAGGCAATACTGAGAAACTTTATAATCAAATGAGGCTTATGTGAGAACTTTGCTTTTTTAAAAAATTTATTTCCTTAACACGAGAAATTGTCGTCTCGAGATCTTGTGAGTAACTTAAGATAAGCTAAACTATTGGGATTAGTAGTGCGGTAGGTGTGCACATTATAAGAGAGGTGAGAATTTTTCAAGAGAGTTCCGCACACTAATATGATTGTTGCATTAGCCGGTAAGCATTTTAAATACTTGATAAACTAAATTTTAAACTGTTTTACAATCGGGCTCTAACCCGTTTCCTATTTTCTCCTCTCTTGTATATATTAGGGGTTCACATGGTTCGGTTTGGTTCCACTACGGAAACAGAACCAGAACCGAAATTGATCGGTTCCGTGATTTTGGAACCAGAACTAGAACCAAAATTGGTCGGTTTGGTTCGGAACCGAACCATCGGTTCTCGGTTTGGTTCAGGTTGGTTCATGGTTCTGGTTCTTGGTTCTGGTTTGCGGTTCTGGTTCGCGGTTTGGGTCGTGATTCTGGTTTGCGGTTCTAGTTCGCGGTTTTGGTTCGCGATTTTCATTAATGGTTCTGGTTCGTGGGTTGGTTCTCGGGTTGGTTAATGGTTCTGGTTAATGGTTATGGTTAATGGTTCTGGTTAATGGTTCAGGTTCATGGGTCGGTTCTCGGGTAGGTTCTTGGGGTCGGTTCTTTGGTTCGGTTCTTCGGTTCGGTTTTTTGGTTCGGTTCCATGGGTTCGGTTCTCGATTCGGTTCGGTTTGGTTCAGGTATAAAACCGAGAACCAAACTGAACATTTCGATTCTCAATTTTTTGGAAGCAGAACCAACCCGTGGAGAAAAAAACCGAACCAACCCAACCCACGAAGGTCGGTTTGGTTCGGTTCTTGGGGTTAACGGTTTTTTTGCACACCCCTAGTATATATGTATATATTACAGGTGCCCCGCCCCAGGGGCGTCTTGCATAGGATCTTTTGGAAGGAAAGTGCTACAGCTTAGGCGGGAGTTGCAGGCCTCTTGCTTAGACGACCTCATTATCGATTCCACTTCTAGTTTTATATTATCCAACTGGGCATGTGTCGCCCTTTCCATTATGCAGTTGGTTTTATCAGAAATCGTGATTCATTTATTTCCAGTATTTATACTTTGGGATTGTTACTGTCAGGATGTTTTTTCTTGAAGTTTTAATGTTGGAGTTATTTAGTTGAATGCTTAAATTGTTTGGATTAAATTTTTAGTCCAGTTGTGGTGTGATTTTTATACCGTGGATTATGAAAGGATTTAAATATTTGTTTTAAATTAAATTTGGAAATTGATGTCTTAAAATGGTTTTTGTCACTTATCTTAACTATTTAGGGTGTTTAATTTGAAAAGTTATTTTGCGATAGTGATGCTGAGAATGAACCAACCGCTCACCTTGGTTATAATTTAATAAATGACTGATCACTAGGTATTTAATTAGGCGGGGTGTTACAGCAAAAAAAAAAGAAATAGAATCATATCCTATAGGGTGTTTTCCTTCAACTTTGCTCATCTCAGCAGGAGTCTCATCAGGGGTGCTCGGTAAAGTTGTAGATCTAAAATCCCTCATTCTTGTACGATTTTTATTGCTCGTCCTATCCAGCAAATATTGGGGGCAAACATATTCATCGTATCCTTCAAGTCCATAACCTCCAATATATTTTTTAACCAATCTTCGAGGAATGGCATTAGTTGGAATCCAATTAACATCAATTTTGAAAGATGGATCGGGATAATCCAAAATTCCTTGATCATGCCAGTAAAATTTATTACACCTGGGTACCTTCAATAGACCCAACAAGTTCAACCAACCCCATTTATACCTATTCGACCTATCCTATTCCATGTGTTTGTCCAAATAAGTTAAGGCTTCATCATACCCATCCATCTGGACAACCATGGGTTGCTTGTGAAAGTGAAAGTTAGTCGATCCACTCTATTTTAAAGTTTTTTAATGGCCTTATCCTTCTCGTGTAGTAAAGCGGCTTGGTCGGCTAATGTCTTCTTAGTTCTTTTTTCATCTACTGTTAGTCGAGTTACCATGGCTTGCCTAGAAAACTAGTGAGATTTGGTTTTCTTCTTCTTCTTCTTCTTCTTCTTCTTCTTCTTCTTCTTCTTCTTCTTCTTCTTCTTCTTCTTCTTCTTCCTCTTCTTCTTCCTCTTCTTCCTCTTCTTCTTCTTCTTCTTCTTCTTCTTCTTCTTCTTCTTCAGGCTCTCCATCTCTTTTAACAGGATATCATTATCCATTTCCAAGAAGGACACTCCTTCATTTGACCTAGTATTGGCTGACTTCTTCAGACTGTCAAAATCATTCCTCAAGGCATTATTTTCTTTCTCTAAGAGTGCAGTAACCTCCCGAGCATTTTCAATTTCTTTATTTAACACTATCTCCTTCTTATTCAAAGAATAAGTAATTTCTTACACCTTCTTGTCAAACCCCAAAGCTTTGCTCAAGGCCTTGTATATAACTTCATAATCACAATGAAGCAACGCTAGAGAAAGTTTGTGGTCTTCTTATAGTTGTTCAATCATTTCACAATAGGCAAGATTGTTAGCCGCTGCTCTATCCAGAAGACAGTAAAGATGGACATAAACATCTTTCACTTAGTCAAAAACACCTGAGCAGAGCAACCCCATAAAATCTTCTTCAGTTAAAGGCACATGACCAGCCTCAAGAAAACTCTTGCATCGCCTCAATAGGTCGGATTCATCAGAAACTATAATATCTTTTCTAACATCAAATTGGAAATTTACAAGCATAAGTATATGAACCCGACCAAGGAAGACAAACAATATTGATCAAATAAGCAATCAACATCAAAGAAAAGTTGTGAGCCCTACTAAGGAAGACAAACAATATTGATCAAACAAGAAATCAACATCAAAGAAAAGTTAGAAAGACTGAACAAAACCATTTATTTCATTGATAAGTCAGTGATTACATTGATGATTCCAATACAAAGGAACATATGAAGAAATGGAAAAATACACAAGAGAAAAATCAAAAAACTAGTTGAAAGGAGCTAAACCTTCTACTTGTTTTTGGGTTGGTCTCGGTCAGCAGGAGGAAGGTCAATAGTATTTGTAAGCACAATGGAATATTCCCCATAACCCTCCTCCTCAAAGTCCTTGTGGCTCTCCCTGGGTCGTTTTTCCTTCCCCTTACTCTGGGGAAGTCTCGGTGCTTGCGTGCACCATTAGAGGGATAAAAGAAGACGGTATCGCGCCCTTTTATAGGAAGAGATCTTCGGTCATCATCAATGTGGGGTGATGTAAAGAGATAGAGCCGGCAGCCTATTTTGAGCAAAAAAGTAGTCGCCTCGAGAGAACGGCATCAAAATCATATCGATGCTTGCGAAACCAATGGTTCAAAGATTCGAGGGCTAAGTTACAGAATGGGAAGGTGTTAGGCACCCATTCCATACTTATGGTCTCTCATGGGAATGTGTTATTATTCTCCTTGAAAAGCTCTGTGAAGTGTGTGCGCAAGTGTATATAAGTGGAGAATGGAATTCCTCAGCTCACGCCATGGAAAAGGGCGGAGTGAGATCATCCATAGGAATGTTCCCAAAATAATAATAAAAAATAAAATGTTTGCGCTTATCGAGATATCGATCGTTATGGTGAAACGATGATATATGTTAGATAAAGTGAGAATAAGAATCACAAATACAATATATAGAAATAATATATGAATAAAAAATATGCAAGGATGACTCGAGGCTCGAGTTTTGACCCAAGAGTTTACGTAGCCTAAAAAGGCATCAAAGTCCATGTAGTTCGCATGCAATATAAGATTGGGGTTATCCCATAAATCCAACCGAAGATTTTATTTAGATATGTATGTGTAGCAAAAGGATACTTTGATTTGAGAAAATGGGATGAGGAATACCGTTTGGAATTTATGAGTAAAACCCTCTTTTTCTTTTTTTTTTATAGAAAATATGTTATGTGCAATACTACTGATAAAAAGTCAGATTATTAATATGTATGGATTAAGAAGGATGAAATGTTAAAGTAAAGATTACATAACTTACGTGAAAATAAAGAAATTTAAAAGAGAGAGAATAAATTTAGACCTTCTTTGAAGATCTGAAGATTGGTCTTCATTGTTAAAGAGGATGACCTCGCAAGTGGTTGGAGGTTGTAAGAGGAGAGGAAAGGGAATTTTTCTAAATTGGGTGTGAAAGTGATGGAAATAAAAAATGGGGAGAGGTTTCAAATAAGGAAAATTTGCAGACTTTAGAAGAATGTTCCTGAGATCACTGAAGTTGATGATTCGGAGGTTCCTCTCAAAATGAGATCATGCTCTCCTTATATAGGGTCAATGGTGTGCCGATCGACATTGTCCTTAACCTGCCTATCGACAGGATTCTCCAAACACACTGTCGATATGCAGGGAAATGGGTTTGCCATTCGGTAATCTCATCCAAATTTCTCAAACAATGGTCGTAAAATGCAATCCGTAAGCCCGAATCACACACGGGATATACTATTGGATAGGGTATTCAGATCCATTTAATAATCCATTGGGAGTATCCCGAGATAAGGAGTTGAATTTATTCAAATGGGGATTGGAAGCGCCCCACGGTCTTTTAGAAATGAGATTCTCAGAGGAAAATGGATCGTTCGTCCGAATCGTAAGGCCAATTTGTGAACGATGGACCGTTGGAAAAGGTATTCGGAGACCTTCTAAGAATCACTCAGTCTTGTTCGGTTTAGAGAGTTGACCAAGGTTAAACGGGGATAAAAAATGCTTATTGACCCTTTAGAGTAAAATGTGTGATTCGTCAGTACCATAAGGCTAATTCGCACATGGCGCGGACCGTTGGATAGGGGATTTTGAGCTTTTACTTAGGCGAGGAAGTTTATTGGGGTCAAAACAGGGTCCGAGATTGCTCGGTATATTCTAGATCAATTTTTGATAGTAAAATGGATTGTTTGTCTGAATCGTGAGTCTGAATTGTGCATAAGGCGGACCATTGAAAAGGGGTTTCAGAGCCCCTCGAAGATTCATTGATCTTTTGCTCTGAAAAGAAAGTTGATCAGAGTGAGACAGGGTTCAGGAGTAGGGGTGGGCATGGTCCGGTCCGGTCCGAGTTTTGCGCATATTTTGGACCAAACCGAATATTCGGTCCTCAATTTTTTTGGACCGATACCGGACCGATTAATTCGGTTAACCTACTAATTCGATCCAGGCTTTTTTCGGTCCGATCCGGGGTAAAATTCGGTCCTGACACTATTTTATATATATGTACATTTTATGAATGTTTTTATCTATTTTCTCACAAATATATATACAAAAAAATAATACTCAAAACTCAAAGTGATATTTACATGGGTTTTTTAACCCAAATAAAAAAATGTCTATACATATATAAAATGTTCCAAATTAAATTCATAAGTTATATACATTAATTCAAAAACTATACATAAGAAAAAAAATAACATTATTTTTATTATATATATATGGGAATCGGTCCGGTCCAAATCGGTCTTTTAATATAGTGGACCGCGGATCGGTTTAATCGCTTTTTAGTTTTTATGAACCGATTTTTGGACCGATTTTAAAATAGCCTTAATTTTCGGTTCGGCCCGATTCGGTCCAATCGGTCCATTCGGGTCGGTCTTTTTTTTGTCCACCCCTATTCAGGATTTCCCGGTGGCCTCAAAATCAGTACTCAGAGTGTGACCTAAGGTTCCGTGGTGAATGGGGAAGTGCTAGGGACCTAAGGAGAGTCTTAGAAGGATCCTAGAAGGTGGTGTCTAAAGATCCCCTCGATGATGAGCTTTGGAAAAAGTTAAAGACATCAAATAGACACCACGTGGATGTTTGGGAAATAAGTCGATTCTAAGGACCAAAGAGATGAGGATGACTGATTAAGAGGGGCCAAAGTCAATTATGAGGACCCAACGTAATATTGGGGATTATCAATTTTACGTGTCGAGGTCACTTCTGAGGACATAAAGTTATTATTGGCCGATTCTGCGGGTTAAGGTCAATTCTGACAACCTAAGCGATGGAGACCGATTATGCGGTCGAGGTTAATTTTGAGGACCAAAAGTTATGAGGATCGATTCTAGGGGTCGAGGTAAATTCTGAGGATAAAAAGTGATGACGATCGATTATGAGGACCGAGGTCAATTTAGAGGACCTGAAGTGATGACGACCGATTCTAAGGGCTGAGGTCAATTCTGATGACCTAAAGTGATGACGATTGATTCTGAAGGCCGAGGTTAATTCTGAGGACCTACAGTTGTGATGACCTACAATTGTGATAACCTACAATGGGTACTTTGAGCTATAAGTTTTCATCCATTAATTTATGGTTTTACGCATGTGAGTATATCATGTTATACTCTTTGTGGAGGAGAACACAATCACTTCGAACCTTCTCAAAATACGTGTGGGTCCCATATTAAATTGACCCTAAAGTTGATCAAAATCTAATTTTGTCAACTTAAATAAACCCATAAATTCTAACAATCCCCCACATGAACGAAAATAAGTTGGATCAACATAAACGACTATGTAGACATTGAGAGAGTTCTATAATAAAATTCCTGTGTCGAGAGAGATTGCTTTTGGCCTTGAATTTTCCCTAGTGAGAGACTATCAGATTTACTTATTGATCAGTGAACATGAGGCCTTGAACTATTAAGTGTTTTGTGTAAATCAAGTCAATAGACTTCACACAATAATTTTTCAAACAAAGTTGGTTATTTCGATCGTGTTCATTTTGGCCTTGAACAATTCCTGGTTTCATGAGTGCTTTAGAGAATTTCATCTTTTTGATTTTCTAATAGAAGCGACCCCTTTACACTCACATAGGTGACTTCCCAATAAGAGTATTCTACTATATCCCACTTGAATTTTCAAAGTACAAGAGTCATTAAAATCTAAGCTTATCCTTACTTCTTTTGTAGGCACCACTATTATGAGTTTAAAACTCAACAGTGCTCTTTTTAAAGAGTCAGTTAAGATTTGGTTGTCCCTTTGAACCTAAATCTCAGGATCTCTGGTCAAATAGGTAGGGTTACCATTAAGACAACTCTTTATTCCATTCCCCTCGATAAATTACACACTTACTCTCTATTTAACCCATTAGTTAACAGATCCGCTATATTGTCCTTAGACTAATCAATGGAAATTATTCCATTAAAGAGAAGTTGTTTAACGATAATATGTCTTCAACATATATGTTGAGACTTGCTATTATACATATGACTCCATGCTTTGCTATTTATCGATTGATTATCACATTGTTTGTAAATTGCAAGCACAGGTTTTGTCCACATTGAAATATCCTCTAAAACGTTTCGAAGCCATTTGCTTCTTCTTTAGATTTATTAAAAACTATAAATTTAGATTCCATACTTGACCATATTGCAATGCAAGTCTATTTTGAGGATTTTCAAGACACCGCCGCACTACCAAGTGTAAATACGTAACCAGTTATAGATTTAGAATACTTTGAGTCAAATATCCAATTAACATAATTGTATCCTTCAAATACAATTGGATATCTAGTGTAGTGTAATCCATTATTAAGAGTGTATCTTAAATATCTAAGAACCCTTATTATGGCTTTCCAATGTTCTTCACCTGGATTACTTGTATACCGACTCAATTTATTGATTGAGTAAGCAATATCTGGACAAGTGCAATTCATGACATACATTAAACTGCCTATGATACGAGAATATTCTAATTAATATACCATTTCCAGTATTTTTATGTAAGTGAAGATTTGGGTCAATAGCTGTTTTAGCGATGCTATCACTACCTTTATCGAACTTTTAGAGTGTCTTCTCGATATAATGAGATTGAGACAAGACATGTCCTTTCGATGTTTTAGAAATTTTAATTCCTAATATAACATCGACAATACCCATACCTTTCATATTAAATTTACTGGATAAGATTTTCTTAATAGATTTGATGATATATTTAGTATTTCCAATAATAACATATTATATACATAGAGAGAAACAACGACATAGCCACTTGAAGTGTTTTTAATGTATACACATTTATTAGTCTCATTTATTTGAAATCCATTTGACATCGTTACATTGTCAAATTTCTCATGCCAATGTTTAGGTGCTTGTTTTAATATGTAAAAGGATTTAACAAGTTTACACACTTTCTTTTCTTTTTCTAGAACTGGTTGTTCCATATATATCTCTTCATTTAATTCTCCATTTAATAAGGCGGTTTTTACATCCATTTGATGTATCTCAAGATTATATAATGTTGTAATGGCTATTAACATTCGAATGGATGTTATTCTCGTAACCTGTAAGCAAGTATAAAAGTAATCCAATTCTTCTTTTTGTCAAACTTGCAAAGGCAGCACTTCAATTTACAAGCCACGGATGAACTAACAATGCATAACTCTCCTTATGCATGGACATAAACGAGACACTCTTTTTTGATCTGTTTTCTAACAATAAATGATAGGGCATACCACTTATTTATTCTAAATAAGTGGGGGTTAAATTCGATTAATCCCAACAATTGGAAGTTAATAAACCGGATTTAACTGAATAATTGACTGTTCAAAAAAAGAATAAACAAAAACGGAATTACTTAATGGGCTAGAAAAATGAAAAAAAAAATAAAGCCACAAAATGGACCCATAAATAAATAAATCACCTAATAAAATTTGGTCGAAAAAGTTTATACTTAGTCAAGACAAAGGCCAAGGCCCACGAGAATGAGCGGAGACGGACGGCGACGACGGCGCGTGCAAGCTTGGAAGTCAACCCAAACCCATGTAAGTCTCCCCTACTTCAAAGAGCTGGGATACCCCAAGGGCACCAAGCCTTTAAGCCAAAAAGGGTTATATTATACTACACCTGTTTTTCACAGTCTTCCTATGTGGAACAAGGACTTTAGCCTTAACACTTCAACCAAGTTCTATGCTCAAAGTGGGTATTGTGAGCTACAATTTCTCGTTCATTAATTTATGATTTTACACATGTGAGTATATCACGTTATACTCCTTGCGGAGGAGAACGCATTACCACTTCAAATCGTTTCAAAATACGTGTGGGTCCCATATTAGATTGACCCTAAAGTTGACCAAAACATGATTTTGTCAACTTAAATAAACCCATAAATTCTTACAAGTGACACTCTCACATGTCTTAAATGTATTGACTATTAAATTGTATCAATTATGAGCGACACAATAGTGAACCAATAGAATTAAAGACACCTACAATATCAAAATCACGTGTTGTTTATATTGTTTACCACGTCATTCGGGCATAATAAAAGTTTTCATGGATTATTACTGTAGAGGGTTTCGCATTAGAAGTTGGATGAAAAATTCTATTCGTCTCGAGTTTTTGACCAAATTCCTAAATCAATTAGGTGGCACATCACTACATGACAAAATAGGAAGCTTTGTGTTTTAATAGGTTGGTAGCTTGTTGGTAAGACAACTTTTATCCAACTTTTTTCATTCCCAATAGATCTCATTTCCACATATGTCATCCCTCCTACAATACAAAATATTTTATTGGCTTTGGAAAGTTGCTAATTAAATTAAAAATTTCACAGGTCATATAATTTCTATTATTTTTTATAAAACAAATCAAAACATAAAAAAAAATCTGAAACAAAATTAATAAGTATACATAACTTGCTTTTTTACTTCTTCTTGTTGAAAAATAAACATAAAATAATAAAAATTATATTTTGAGTTGATTTTTTTGTGGTAAGATGAAATATCAAAAAATCAGCTCAAAATATTTTTTTAGTGTTTAAAAAAATGGCCCGCACCAAACTGGTCCTTAACATGTATTAGATCTTACCTCTCTCTCTCTCTCTCTCTCTATATATATATATATATATATATATATATATATATATATATATATATAGGGAAATCGAGTGTGATCCTAGTTTGAAGTCCCTGAATGAGGTACACTTTTTTGAAATAGTAAAAAAAATATTTTGGGGTTGATTTTTTTTGGATTTTTATACATTTCAGTAGGATCATAAGAAAATAATCATCTCAAAATGATGTTCTTTTTATATTTTAAAAAAATCTATCAAACTGTATCAATTTTTAAGCTGTTAAAAATTGACAAAGTGTGATCAATTTTTTTAAAATCGTAAAAAAAATAATTTTGAACTGATTTTTTTTAATACGGCCCTAGCGAAATATTTAAAAACTATAAAAAAAATCAACATAAAAATATTTTTTACTATTTAAAAAAAATGGTCCCCACTCAGGGACCTTAAACTGGGGGACCTCATGAGATTCGCTCTCATATATATATATATATATATATATATATATATTAAATAAGAAAGCTACTTAAGCACTATTTATGGACCGTTTTTTTTAATAGCAAAAAAAAAAAGATTTTACAGACTAATTTTTTTTCAAATCAAAATAAGTTTTTTGCTATTTTTAAAAAAAATCAGTCAAAACATGTCATTATTAAGCAACTTAAAATTTTACTCATGTTTTCATTACTCGTGTTCCTGTTGAATTTGTCTTGTATGAAGTTGTGTAGTCGTGTTCGAATCAAAACTATCAATCGTGTTTTTACTCATATTTTCATGTATTTATTTTTAATTGGGTGTACAAATTAATAATTATGTTAGTTATGCGGAGTTATCTTTTAAATAGACCATGTTTGTATCTAAATAATATTTTTAAGGTAGTGTCATGTTAGGCCAACCATGGGTCAAAAATAAAAAGCATTTTGAGTTGTGATAGAAGATTGTAACACCTCGTAATTTTACATTGAATTAAATTATTTTTTGGAGAAATATAACTATTTTAACTTGGGGGAATTTAAATGTATGATTTGGAGAAATTATTTAATCGGAGGATTTAGTTAATTTGGCGAATTGAGATTTAATTATTCAGATTATTTTTGTGTCGCATTTTTTGAGGATGAAATTGGAGACTATTGTAATGTTATTCGGATGGAAAATCTGAGTGCACGGTTGATTCCCGAAAGGTCAAGATAATCGAAAAAGAGTACCCAGTGGTAGTAATTAGGTCTCGGGACATTTTTAGGCATAACCGGGCTCACACGAGGGTGTTTGGGCCATTTTAAATTAGTCCACAAGTCTAATTTCGGGATTGACTTTAGAAGATCTAAATTTAAGAGTTTGGGGTGAACACAACTCTAAAGGAAAGATATTATAAAACCCAAATTACAGAACTGTTGACAGACACAATTCATACGAGAAAACCCAAGTGCTATAGAGAAGAAAAGGGGGAGAAAACAAGGAGAATTTGAATAGCTTTTTGTGATATTCAATTCATATCATAGTGGGTGTGATGAAATTATTATTTTGGGATTGGGTTGACACATAAATATGGGTGTTTAGTTTTCTATAAATGCTACGTATCATTTTGGGTATTTAGATAGATTGATTTTGCTAGTATATTGTGAAGAAATTATATACTGTTTAGTAGTTTAATGATGTATTTGGAGGTTGAATTCGTTTAAAAGTTTGTTTGATTTTTAAGGAATTACAGTAGCCTTAGTTAGGTTTATAAAAGAAGAAAATTTTGGGTTTAAAACAGTGGAGGTTTAACAGTGGAAATCGACGTATTGGAGAAGAAAAAGAGGAGGGAGAAATAATCAGGGTCGCTCGAATGACGTGGAGAGTCGTTCGAACGACATCCCAGTCGTTCAAATGACAGTGTACGTTCTTCAAACGAGTTTAGTATCTTGTTCAAACGACATTGAAATCTCATTCAAACTACCCTAGGTTTAGACACGAAGATAGATCTTTTCATTACGAACGCGTGGCCGCCAATTTCGTATTCTTTTATTTTTTTTAATTAGTTATGATTTTATTACGGAAGGGTGTCTGAAATCAAAATTTTTGGGAGAAATCAAATCTGGACTATTTAGGGATGTATGTAGATGAGTGTAGGGTTCTGAAAAATATTAAGGAACGTTATTTTTACCTTGGGATTGGATGGGAATGAATTTGGGGTATGCATTTAGTAGTGTTAAGGATAAACAACACTAAAAAATATATGAACAAATTCGAATGGGAAATCTCGGATGAAATTACGATACGAGTTGGATTGATGTACTTAGTATATATATATATATATATATATATATATATATATATGAACGTAAGTTAATATTAACTAGAGTTTCAAGTCGGGAAATTGGCTAAGATATTTTAGGCTAGTGTTACGAGATTTGGGCACGGATTAGTCGGGTTTAAATTAAATATATATATGCAAAGACTGTGTAGTGTGTGTGTGTGTGCGCGTTATAAATATTGGTGTGAATAATATTTACAGGAATACATACCCCTCTAGGGCTATCCCAGGAGGTTGCGCGATGTGGGTGAATCTCCTGGCTAGTGAATGCAGGGTGAGTATAGTCCCCAGGTCATAGTCGTCCAGTATTTTATTATGTAATTTATTTTCAGGGGTGAAACCCTTTGGGGTATGATTCGATTTCACTTCCGGTGAAGGAACTATGGTCTCCTCCGCGACGTTTATTTTTATTTCACTAATTCGGGGAGCTTACCTAGGCGGGGGGTGTCTAGGTGAATGAGTATACCTGGGGTGATAGCAGTTTAGAGAACCTCCGGTGAGTGTCTACTCGGGAGGATGGTTATAGATACGACATGTGTGTGAATGTTGTAATATGAGGATACGTACATACGGTGTAGAATTATATACGGGTAAAATGTATGAAGTGCAACTGTATTATATATGATACGTATATAAGAGTGTAGATAACTATATACGGGCGAAGTAAATAAAGTAAAAAGGGATTTCTTGTATATAACTAGTGAGAATGTTATATAATGAATTTAAAGAGGATTAATGAAGTTAATGTGATGAATAACTTATGAAAAAGTAAAGGTACAAATTACTCGGGCTAGAGTAGAGTGTCAAGGAGTTTTAGGACAAGGCTAGTTTGACGGGGTAGTATAACCAGGCGGGTTAAGAAAAAGCGTTAGGTGTGCAAAGTAGTTGAGGGGTAAGTAATATCTCAAGAGAGTGGAACACTAACTTAAATATGAAGAGCATTCATACATTTTAATTCACTTGTAAAATATTTTCAAAAGGATTTGGGCTCTGACCCGTACTTACAAAATATTTTCAAAACCTTTTAGATGTTCAGGCACAGGGACGCCAAATTTGATGATCTATTCCAGGGATGCGTAGCCACAGAAGATGTGGATGACTGCAGGATTTGGACTAAGTCACTTATGTCACTTCATTCTATAGTAGGATGCAGTTCAATATTTCATTCGGGCATGTTGTCTGAGATATTTTATTTCATTCAGACTTTGTACTCAGTTTATTATTCGGTTGGATTATTATTGTGGATTTTGAATTTTTGTCAATGGTTTATTCATCCAGTCATTTATTTATTTATTTAGTATTGATTTAGATTCATTGATTGTGTGAATGGTTTAAATTTAAATTTATATTGTTTTTGTTATTGTTCAATAAAAAGTTAAAATTTGACATCGGATTTTTTATTACTAGGTGGTTAGTAAGTTTTAAAAAGTTTTTGGCAGTGATGCTAAGAATGAACCAGATGAGAAACCTCTTTCAATTTAATAAAGGACTGATCACCCGGTATTTCATTGAGTCGGGGTGTCACACAGATATGCCACACATATAGGCTCAGGTGTATGAGCTCAAATGAGAGACTCCCTGTGACACCCCACCTAATTAATCCCGGGTGATCAGTCCTAAATCAAGTTAGAAAAGGTTTCTCAGTTGGTCCATTCTTAGCATCACTGTCGTCTTTTTAATTACTAACCACCTAAGTGAGAAAAGTAGACTGGTGCCAATTTTTATCTTTCAATTAATTAAATAAAACTCGCGCGGAACATAAAATAATACACAATCACAGTTAATTAAAATAACCATCCACAAATAAAACACCTAACTGAATAAACCATCGGTCCAAATATTCAATACAAGTAAATATCAGAAAAACATCTCAACAATTCTAATACTGATAAATGAACTGTGAGCGACAAGCTCAGATAACTACTAGAGAGTCTCTACACTAATGAAAGAAGGAGGCGTCTATCAAAACCCCGCAACATCCACATGTGCTGCAGCAAAGGATACCTGGAATAGAGTCGAGCTTGGGGCCCTTGTGGTTGGACACCTAAAAGGTTTTTAAAAGAATTTTATAGCAAGGGTTAGTACCTAAAAACATTTGAAAATATTTAACAAATGATTAACTTGCAGTTACAAATAAATATGCATGCTCTTCATATTTTAGTTAGTGTTGCACTCTCTTGAGGACTTCCTCACCCCTCCTCTAATGTGCACTACTAACGCTTCCATTTAATTTACTAGGTCCTACGCTCCTGACCCAATGCTTATTTTAACCCTTGAGTATGCCTTAATTCATGATTTTTAAGTTATTATAAACGTCAAACTTAATTAAATCATTACTCCTTTTAATTTCATATAATATTCACACCTGTTATGCACATAATCATTTTTCACTATGTATTAATTATCCCATATATAATTATTTACCTAATTATATATTTAATCATATTACAGTATTCACAAACATACTGAAATAACATTTAATACAAACTTTCGACCGAGTAAAAATACTCACAAAATATAAATTTTCCCAAGTGCTATCCCACTAGGTGTATTCACGTAACCTAGTTATCCAAGTTAGATTCGCTCACTAACTTAGTTTAACATACGAATTGGAGGCGGTCATATTCCTTCCCTGAAAGTGAGATGTCCCTCACCCATATAATGGACGCTATGACCTGGAATTATACTCGCCCTACTCCTCAAGCTAGGGGATTCATCCACTGCGCGCAACCCCCCCCCTATAGCACTAGAGTACATACTAATAATAATCAATCACTGATATTAATGCACACACACTATATATATATATACTACCACACTCCGTATATATATATATAAAACGTCCCGGCTACACCATGTACAAAACCCGTAACATAAGCCCATTTAATTTATTAAGAGTTTATGGTCCAACTCTAATTGTTAATTAATTCGCACATTAATTAATTAAGTCACCTTTGGTGTCGCCCCCACCATAAAATTGAACTTACTTTCGAAGTCCGAATTACCCTCACCCGAGTCTAACTTCTCGACTTTCGAATTATTTAGCCTTTACCTAAATAAGATTGATCACTCGGTATTCCTCAACCGTTATTCCCGGACTTGTTCACTACATCTATATTTAATTCTTCCGAACACCTTCCCAAAAATTCAACCTTAGTGTGTCACACCTAATTTCTCCAAAACCCAACAATTTTAAATTATGATGTCACACTAAGTTGTCTCCGAATTCTAATTAATTTTATTCACCATTAATTAGATTTAAAACCCATGTATAAATTTCTCACCAAATTAATTCATGGAAAAATATTAATTAAATTTTCTTTATATAAAATAAAACGGGCGAACTGTCAAAATCTGCCTACCTTCGATCGATCGACCCCAGACCTTCGATCGATCGATCGAGCAGGTCTTCGTCTTCTTCGCGAAGACAGATTCAACCATGGACGATTTTTTCCCAAACCCTAGTTTTCTCTACCAGCAACCTTAAGCCCTCTTAACATTAATACATGTTAGAAACCTTATTAGGGACCTCCAGAATGTCCACCAACATCATTAATTCGTCCATTAACTACAATTTCTGAATTTGGGGAAATATCCATCTTTAAATTCCTTACCCATTTACATCCCAAATCCTTTCACCAAATTCGTTTCTAATTATCCAGATATCATCCTACCAGATATGTATCAATTTATAATATCAATTTTCTACAAGAATCCTCATTCAAACTCGTAAATCAGATTATTATTTTCAAAACTTCATGTTTATGCCATGAACACCCAAAACGAATTTTGATCAAACACATCACATGAATATGAATTTCAAAACAGATTCAATACTATTGCAAGTTATCCACTTGCCTTAGGTTTCGTAGTGTCTGATTCGGAGACGAATTTCCAAGGTTGAAGACGATCCTTGTTGGCTCTCTAGTGATCCCAAAGCTGTCCTTAACTGCTATTAGGGTTCCTTAATACACTTAGCCTTTTCTAAAACTCTATCAGCCATTTTATTATTCCTCCTAATTCCTTAATTTACCTAATCCCGTTTTATTACCTAATCCCGTTTACTACCCCGGGTACACTTTTCCGACTATCTCGGCCCGTCCGGACTCAACCGTACACTCAGAATTGGCATCCGACTTAATTTATAAAAATATTTATCCACTCACCCCTTTAGTCTATACCGACTCCCGGTTGAGATAAGTGCATACCCTCTCATTAATACTCGAAATGACTTAAATAAATAATTACTATTCACTTAGTAAATAACTTCCCGTAAATATTAATCATTTACTCTTCGATTTATATTTAAATAAAATTTCCCTAATTAATTCAATTAAATTACGACTCACAAGAAATTTTCAATTCCCGAATTAATTAAATATTTAATGCATGAAAAATGCGGGGTGTTACACTCCCGTGCGAGATTTAAAAAAAAAAACATGTTTTATTTATTTTTTTGTGCGGGTTATAAACATTTCAGGGTACCCTAAAAAAATCAGCGCAAATGTTTTTTTTGGTATTTTAAAAAATTGGGTCAATACTTGACATTTATAAGCAAATACTGGCCCATTTTTATTTTTAACCCATTTTTTTTTTTTTTTTGGGGGGGGGGGGGGGAGGGAATATACTAAATAGTCCCTCAAATATTTTTAATACACATTTAGTCCAAACCTTCTTATTTTATTCTAAAAATTCCCTCACCAAGTAAACATACTAAAAAAAAAGGAGCTCCGGTGAGGATTACCGGAGCTTCGACAGTGGGTGGTGGTGGTGTGTGTGTGTGTGTGTGTGGAGGGGGGGAATGTTAGTAGCGCGGACTTTTAAAAATAAGAAAATATTGGTTAAATGAGTGTTTGAGGGACTTTTGAAATGAAATAAAAAGGTTTAAACTAATTGTGTATTAAAAAATATTTAAAGTACTTTTTAATAATTGGTCCTTTTTTAGGTGTCCATGAAATGTTTATAATACATATAAAAAAATATATTTCTTTTTTAAAAATAGATTATACACTTTTAGGACTTAAAATAATATCAATTATGGACATAGGTAGGGGTGTGCATAAACCCGAATGAACGAAAATAACCGGTTCGAACCTACATTTACAGGATTTTATAAATGCGGTCTCAATGCGATCCAAAATTACAAAGGACCGAATAAGTCGATCCGATCTCGAACTTGGGTCATAAAATATGGCCCTGTTTGGTTGTCCCAAAATTGTAAATTGAGCCATTAAAAAATGAGCCCATTTATAAATGAGCCCATTATTTATGTTTGGTTTTATTAATGAAAAGATTCAACAATAGACTCATTTTAGATATTTGTAAAATTACAAATGTGTTCATTTCACAAAAAACATGAAATTGTGTCATTTAAAATGGGATCATTTCAGCAGCCGTAAGATTTCTCATACTTTCCTCTTCTCTCTTCTTTGTATCTCCTCTCTATCTCAATCTTCCATTTATAATTTCGATTTAATCATCACAACAACATCAAATTATTCAGATCAAATTCTAGTACGATCTCATCTAAGAATTTGATTGTTAATGTAGTACGATAACAACAATAACCAGATCAAATTCTAGTACGATCATAACAACAATTAGATCTTACTAGATGCAATCTGATTAACATTCAAATTTGATCTTACTAGATGTATATGCTATTCAAATTTGACCTAATTAACAATAAAATATGATTTGATTTGATTAACATCAAATCTGATTTGATATGATTAACAATCAAATTGTATATGCCCTAGATTTTAGGGTTTTTTTTGTCTGAAGTTTATAAAACTGTATATGCCCTAGATTTTAGGTTTTTTTATGTCTATTATTGTTCAACCTGATTAATAATCAAATCTGATTTGATCTGATTAACAATCAAATTGTATATGTCCTAGATTTTAGGGGTTTTTATGTCTGAAGTTTATAAAATTGTATATGCCCTATATTTTAGGTTTTTTTATGTCTATTATTATTCAACCTGATTAATAATCAAATCTGATTTGATCTGATAAACAATCTAATTGCATATGCCCTAGATTTTATGGCTTTTTATGTCTGAAGTTTATAAAATTGAATATGACCAGATTTTAGGGGGTTTTATGTCTATTGTTGCTCAAATTAATCAAGTTTGATTTAGTTTGTTTCTTTTCTACTGATAATTTGCAGATATCAAGTTTGATTTAGTTTTATTAATTGTCCACTATTCAGATTCATATCAGAAATTATTAGAGGTAAAATTCTCTAATTTTAAAGCATGTGTATCTTGTTGATTTGTTTAAAATTTGCCTTAATGGGATGATAATATGTGCATGTTTGATTGTAATTATTTTAATGTATGGTTTTTTCATCCTTTGATTAGTAGTTGTATGTGATCATTTGACTAGATTTACCATTCTTTCTTTCTTGTGTATATGATTTATCTTAGAGATTATATGAAATGAAAATCTCATTTTTTTTACTCAACACATTAATGCTAAACTGAATTTTTGCATTTGATTAAAAGGTAAATGGAAAATTCACAAGATATGATCGAAAATAGAACTAAGGCAGAGTGGGTGCCATCATGTGATGCTTTCTTGGTTGAACTGTTTATTGAACATCATAATGGAGGAAAAATTAAAGTGGTTTTAAAACCGAGGTGTTTCGAAGTATGGCGCTAGAAGTTAATAAGAAATTCAATTTGAATTTAGATGTAGCTCAAATAAAAAATCGATACACATTAGTTGTATGAAACCCCACTGATAATTGTCATATGTTAAAATTAGACTTCAACCCACTGATCACAGTAGTTGTATGAAACCCCTTAACAATATACATGAAGGGTATGTTGTATGAAACCCCTTAACTATGATGGTAGTTGACATTTTTTTGAGACACAATGGGGTGAGCTGTTCACTGAAGTTTTAACTTTGTACAAATTCAAATTCACCTAACATCTTTCAAACTTGTAAGATCTTTCAAAACATGGCTTCTCCAAACATGTGTAAGAATTAAATTGTGTTTTATTTTGGAATCAGAGTGATCCTAACATCTTTTAAAACATGGGTTAAAAGCTCCCAAAAGTATCATGGACCTCATCAGTTGCATGCAAGTAATGGTAAAGGTCTTCTCATTCATCATGTTGGCACCACTATTTGAATAGGGATACCCAATTGACTACTGTTTGAATAGGGAAAATAAGTCCATATTCCTACTGGTTTTTTATGTATACTGCCCTGAACATACCATAGTTATCATCTACACATGTTTATATGTTTCTTTGAATTACTTAATTTCTAGCGATGGTAGAATCTGATGAAGAGTATCAAGAAATAGATGACATGTCCGCTGAAATTGTTGCCCTTTATTACATGAGTAGAATTCGAAAAAAACATGTCGTAACTCTGAAAGAGTTGGCGCTTGCGTTCAATTAAGAAGTAATATAATAACTGCCATTTTTTAACCCAAATTAACCCTAAGCATGCAACTAGGTGTGATTGAAACAATATGAAATCATGCAATAAATATTCAACACACAAAGTTTAAGGAAAAATCCCCCACAGGGGCAAAACCATTTGTATATCACTATAATTTGTAAGAGAAACGGCTTACAATAGGATTACACTGAAATACAAGATTTTGACTAAGAATTACCCTCAGGTATCGGATTCTGTAGTCGCGGCTGGAAGAAACCCTTTCCAGTAGGGGTGGCGGCTGGAACAATCCCTGTCCAGTAGGGCTGCAATGAAGAGGAAGAAGCGGTCCACTTCACAAAGGGTTGAACAACAGAATGGTGTTCTTGGGTTACCAAATTTGATTCAGAAAGATATGGAAGATGTGCGAATCTAAAAACCTAGAATCATAGGACTCAATAGGTGAAGACTTTAGGGTTGATATGCTCTGATAATCGTGTGAAAGTCTTAAGAAAAACCAACTGCTGATCGTGGTTTAAATAAGGGATTAAAACCCTAAAAAATCTGAATCACGATCTGGGAAATTCTATCCAGGGCGGACCGGTCCGGACCTTAGGCGGATCGGTCCGATGCGGATCGGTTCTTTTTATTTGAGGCAGCTTCGGTTCTCATTCGATCCGGGGCTCTCTGGATTTATACAAGGCGGATCGGTTCGTTTTAGTTAGGGGCGGACCGGTCCGGTATTCTGGATTTCTGATTTCTTCTTTCTTGATTCGATACTCGGATTCCGTTGATGATGATATGAACTTGAATTTGTTCAACGGTGTTACGGCAAATGACATATATAACTACGTTGGACAAAAATGTCCTTACAAACTCCGCTCTTAGTGGTGCAGCATATGTTGATGAAATACTTAAATAAAACGTGTTGTCGTGAGGTTTGCCGAATGGATTTGCCCATTTTTCAAAAGATTTGTAATATTGTGAGAGAGCAAGGTATTATGAATGACACGTCACGTGTTAACATAGAAGAACAATTGACTATGCTTCTTTTCACCGTTGGTCATAATGCTGGGAGTCAACTAGTTGAAGAATGTTTTCAACATCCAGGTGAAACCGTAAGTAGGTATTTTCATAAGGTATTACATTACCTCACCCAAATCTCAAGTGATTTCATCCAAGGTCCTTCAAAGAACACACCAATGGAGATTTTAACCGCAACTTCCACAACAGCTGTAGCTTGACAAACCAGCCAAGTATCCAGAACCGGTGTCCCTGTGGCTGGGCATCTATACTAATATATATATATATATATATATATATATATATATATATATATATATATATATATATAGAAAAAGAGAAAAGAGACGCAAGAATCGGGTCAGAGCCCGATGTGTAAAAATATTTATTTTAGCAAGTATTTAAAATTTTCAATAAAGCAAATATCAAGTGCTTGTTAGTTCGAACTCTCACCTGAGGTTCTCACCTCTCTACTAATGTGCACGCCTAACGTACATCTAATCCAACCTAGTTATGCCGTTAACTAACTAGTCTGTCTACCTTCCTATTCTCACATTATAATATGGGAGTTTACTCATGACATTCTAATATATCCTGCGTGTATCTCACTTTTTTATTAACCTGATTAATGTATAACATTCACGATAGGAAAATTCTCATTATTAAATCCCGTTCAAAATGTCCCAATAATGTACTTACATACTTTACCAAAGAGTTCATTATAAACACACGTATATTATTCTCACCACAAATATACAAATATGGCACCCCTAGGCTAAGCTGCGGTGCACACATACTCTGCTATCAAATCCCGATACGTTACGTACATGAGGACTACGTGTTCCGAATCTCTCAGGAACCGTTACAATAAGCAAAATCACACATATTGGAGGCGAACATAGTTTACATACCCATGAGTCACGGACATACCTACGCTCCCATGGTCAGCTGACTTATTAACTCATAAATAAGCCATTCACAGTCCTATGTCCTTAAGGTACCTATCTAAATCCCCCCCCCCCCCCCCGTAGGCACACAAAGATTAGATGGCCCTGTTTCGAAAGCCGACCTACCGTGATAGCAAGTATGGTAGGTATGCCATACACATAATATATCATATATAGGTATACACACAACCCATCAAATCAAACGGTATACACACAACCAAATGTCATATTCCATATGTAGTATTATTATCACTAAATACTATCAACGTATTTTTAAATTACGATATTCCCCCTCTCGTAATATATATAAGTATAACATGTCATCCGAAAATCCTTAATACATAATCATAAGAAGTCCAAAATGTAACCACTAATTTTTATTCTTATAATTTCCATATCGTTAGAATTAATATCGTAGGTATTTATTACTTAATACTCTCGACGCATTTACAATTACGATTATCTCTCTCTCTCGTAATCTTCAAGGTAAACTTATCCTCCCTAATGTTTGAATCATTACACTAAAATAACTCCAAATAATTCTGCACTATTCTCGGTTCATCGGACACTGGTTTTCCTCACTCAAATTGACTGTTTACTCAAAAAGGGGCAAAATAGGAAATTCTCTAAAAATTAGAAATCTCGCTCGAACCATAATGGATGTCGCTCGAACGACTTCCACATGTCGCTCGAATGACTATGCACGATAACCAATCTCACTCGAACGACTTCGAGCGACATCTCGTGACCTGGGTTATTTCGTCTTCAACCTTAGACAGCCTCGGTTTTCACTATTTTTTAACCCTAAAACCTCTAAATATCATCCCAAACTCCAATCAATCAGTCCCAAATAGAATCCTAACATTTGTAAATGAATTCTAACAACCTAGAATCATTAAATCATTACAAATCATTAATGAAATATGAAATCCCCAATTTAATTACACAAACCCTAGTTCTTCCAATTTTCATTCAAGAACATATAATTCCCAAATTCGTTCATCACATAAAGTCATCAAAACGTGATTTCAAATCTACTTACACGAAGGGTTCAACCTAATTTAATCTCAAATTAAAATCATGTTTATCCAATCTCCAATTTTCATCAATATTATGAACAATATGTTGGTGTTTCATCCCTACACTAACATGAACATGGTTATTGCTAAAGAAAAGCAAGTAATAAACACTTGCCTCGATTTCGAAGGTCTGATCCATTGGTGTTGTTGGTATGGATGCGCTCCTCGCATTCCGATCTACACGATGGTGGTGGTGGTTGTACAAGGTGGTGTAAATTGACTCTCTTCCTTTGGAATTTGCTCTCCGTTACCCACTGTGATCTTCCTTACTTTGATATTTTTGCGTGCCTAACATATCTTACTGAATATCATCTCCCCTCACTTTCAAACTATTGTCACATCGGCCCTTGTTCAGGTGCGCTATTATAATGGTCAAGAGGTAATTCTCCATGAGATTAGTGGCTCAGCTCAGTGACACTTTATACTGCCGCCTCTCTGTTAACACCCAACTCTTGGCTCGTTTTTCGCATTTTCTCAAAGTGGAAAGAAATAACTTTCGCCCCCTCCAAACGTCGATTCCTCTGTTGTTAGAATTGAGCCAAGAAAGCATCTCCCTCCAGTCAATTTTAAAGGATGGGATGGTTTAGTTCGAAATTGTTTTAATAGAAAGAACAAAACCTTAGGTTCCATTTTTAGGCAAAATAGTGTGCTTTCGGTGCTAGAGAAAAACTATAAAACCTTGCAAGCGTTAAACTTTCAGGGAAGGGGTTGTCAGAAGAAATAGAGATGGTTACTGATGTAAATACTTTGGGGTATGATGGTGAGGACCCAAGGATGGATATTGATGCCGATGATGAGGAGATGGAGATGGAATATGGGGGTGAAAAAGGGTCTGATTTTAAAGAAAACATTGTGGTGTGTTGAGGCAAGGAGAGTTTGAAGAGAATAGATCATCCAAGCTTGACCAAGCAGATTTTATGCACTTGCTTTCTCTGTTTAAGAAGGCAGGAATTCATTTTTCTTGAGTTGAGGAGTGTCCCCTTTCTCCCTTCTTTTTTGAGTCTACTTTTATTTTAATTTTGGAGATTTAGAAATCTATTTGTTTATTGAGTTTACCTGTATTGGAATATTTTATTGTCATTTTTTGAAAGGGTTTATTATCTTTTGTTATTATGTAATTCATCATGCACCTTAGGGAGCAAGACTGCAATAGCCTCCTACATAAATTATTAGGTTAATCACAAGGACTTACCCTAAGTTATGTGATTATCACACATCTCTCCTTAATATTTCTATGCAGTGACCTTTTGTATGTTTGATTTTTCCCCCAATTAGACGACATTTCGTACCGATTTTATAATTCCTTTGAATAAAATGTATCTTAAAGGTTCAGGAATTTTCCTTATTCAATTTAATTGAAAAATAATGCTTGAAAATAGAAGAGAGAATGTATATTAAAGGTTGAAGAATCTTCCTTATGCATTTTAACTGAAAAATAATATTTATATAAAAGAAAAATAAGAATGAAGAGGGGAGTTGACTGTTACAGCGTCAATTAAAAGAAGATGGAAGGTTGGGAGATAAATGGTCTGACTGCAACATAAGGTTTCCACATTTCATTTCATAAAAAAGGAGGTGTGATTGATTGGCATGTACATTTTTTTAAAATGAGAATAATTCCTTTTGCCCATTTTTTACTTGGTGTTATTTGATTACAAATATATTTTTGGTATCAAACTTTTAAAATAAAAAATTCAAGAGCAAAATATCATTTATCATAACTAATCCATTATTAATTATTTAGTGAGACCTCTTTATTTTTTAGAGTAGACAAAAATATCATTTAGAGTAGACCAAAATATTTAGTGAGACTCCTTTCATCTTTTAGAATAGATCAAAATATCATTTATCATAACTAATCCACTATTAATGATTTTTCTCTTATTTTTGAAAGTCTGCGCTAGCGACACTTCTCACCACCTCCACCCTCCACTGTCGGAGCTCCGACAGTTGGGAGTGGTGGTGGTGGGTATTGCTAGCGCGCACCTTTAAAAATAAAATAAATAATTAATGGTAGAGCTATTGGCACTCCTTCAAAATACTCTAGAGCTCCGTCTTGTTATCAAATAGAAGAAAAAGAATTCAATTTATAAATTGAAATAACTCTTAACATCGCATTATCTAGTATGTACCCGAAGAACATTAAGATACGACAGTAGAACTTTCCCCAAAAGTAACAAGGTTAAGCCACTAAGAATATTACTGAAGAGTTGCGCGCGCGTTCAAATTAAGAAATTATATAATTAAACTCAGTTTTACCCAATTAAACCCTAAACATGCATCTAGGTGTGATTGAAGAAGATGTAAAACATGCAAGAACATTCAAACACACATATGAGGAAAAATCCCCCAAAGGGGCAATTTTTTTATTTTTACTATAATATTGTAAGGAACGGTTACATGGATTACAATAAAAATACAGTGACAGAGAAATACCCGCGGGCGTCGGTTCTGTAGTCGACGACTGGAACTATCCCTTTCCGATAGGGCAACAATGAAGAAGAAGGATGGTCTTTTCCACAAGGGTTGAACAAACACAAGGTTGTGTTCTTGGGTTACAAACTGATTCACAAAGGTAAGAAAAATTGTGTGAATCAAAACATGAGTCTTGGGACTAAAAAAGGTAAAGACTTAGAGTATTTAGGACTCTTAAAATCGTCTATGAAAGTCTTGGAAAACAACTCCCCGAAGTTGGTTTAAATAAGATAACTTGGGCCGAAAAAATCTCAACACGATCTGTTTGATTTTATCTCAGGCGGATCGGTCGGGCTTGGAGGCGGATCGATCCGACCTCGGACCGGTTCATTTTTAAAAGTGGCTTCATTAGTTTGCATTTGATCTAGGGTATACTGGTTCTGATGCATAGCAGATTGGTCCGGTATAGAGGCGGACCGATCCGGAGGCGGATTGGTTCATTTTTAAAAGGGACGGACCGGTCCGGTTTACCAAAAATCTGATTCCAAGATGAAGATGCTTTGATATTCAGATCCGTTGATGTTGACGCGATCTTGAATTTCTTCAACGGTGTCACGGCTTACGACATACAAATAGATAATGAACAAAAATGTCCTTACAAATCTCCCCCTATGCCTATGCCGATAAATAGATAAAAATCCGAATTATCAACTAACAAATTTGCCTATACAAATCTACCCTTCCATGAACCCAAAACTGAAAAGGTACAAATGAATAAGTCTTCATCGTTTTCTCTTCAAGTCTTCAAAAATAATCACAACTTGTCTCATCAGGGTGTGCAATCAATTGATCTTTTAATCTTCGTACCTACACACATGAGATAAAACAAAATAACAAGTGATGTATCGAGTTTGAAATGAGATAAACATATATACCAATTTAACTCAAATACTCCCCCATAATTGGATAATTCTTTCTCCCCCTTTTTATGATGTCCCCAAATAGACAAATGAGAAGAATAACTCAAAAAAGCAAGGCCGGGGTGTGACAAGGAAAGAAACTTCAATTTTTGAATTTTAATTTTTTTTTCAAACAATATACAACAAAGAATCACACCATGAAAGAACACAAAAACAACCAAGTCGATGAGAGCGTAAAAGTAGTGGTGTGATCAAATTTGATTGGAAAATCAATGCATACAAACAGGACATATGTGCACGATGAATATCGGATACTCCTAACGAATGAACTCAAAATCTTCCTTTGGTGTAAAAAGTTGGAAATATTAGACATTGACTCAATCAAATCAACAAATCAAAGCTCAAAGTGATTTCCACACCAATAACGTCCCAAACTATTTCATGCTTTTTCAGGACTTTCAAGGAAGTGCAAACCCATTTATATTCTCCAACCAAACTCCCTCAGATTTATATTTTGAATAGAGGTGATCTAAATTCTCAAACTTTGGAGAATTGATGGTGAAACCTAATGGCCCATATTTGGCATATATTTTTTTTATTGCCTTTAATGTTTTCGGGATCTTTTATCCTCTTTGGACCCCGGATAATAAAATTCCTCAATTTTTTAGGTCCTTTGTAACGGTGGATTAAAATCGCAGAGGCTAAATGAACCTTTTGCATCCCTTCCCCTTTTTCAAATAAACACACAGTCTCGCCAAAATGGTTGTTACATGCATTCCAATCTTGTCAAGTTTTATTGTATATTGTTAGTTGTATAGACATAATTGAGATGGAAACACTCAAGCCATTATGTGATAGACAAGTACAATAATCAAATATAGCCGTGCATGTGTGCAATAAAGGATATAGGAGTCAAATATGTAGAAAGATATCATTAATCACATCTCAAAGACTCCAAACAATGTAAAGCACATGGCTGAAATGATGTAGCGTCTCAAATCTCTATCAAATAGTCACATGGATAAATGGAATACAATTGTGACTTGGCTATCTTCAATGCTCATCCATAAAAGGTGCAAATAAAATACAAAAATCTTTTTGTGTTTTTCTAAAAAAATTTCTAAAACGAAAATCTTTTTGGATTTTTCAAAAGAATAAATAAATAGCTATATAACAAAGCAATAATACATATAAAATAAACTAGCAATAGGAAGCATATGATATGAACAGGAAAAAGCATCTTATCCTAGACACAGACCAACCCCTCAGTCAATAATGCAAATCCCCAAATACTTCCTAAGACTCTCAAATCTAAGGGCATCTAAAGGTTTCGTGAAAATATCAGCTAACTGACGGTCGGTGGGGACGAAACTAAGGGATACGACTTTCTCCTCAACTAACTGACATATAAAGTGCTCGCGTATCGTGATGTGCTTTGTGTGCAAATATTGAACTAGATTGCGGGATATGTGGATCGCACTCGTGTTATCACAGGAAATACTCATGGTGTCCTATGAAATCCCATAATCCTCCAACATTTGCTTCATCCACAAGAGTTGTGTGTAATAACTCCCGGCGGAGATGTACTCAGCCTTCGCGGTGGACAAAGAGATGGAGTTTTTCTTCTCGCTCAACCAGGAGACAAGAGAAGAACCAAAATAGAAACACCCACCAGAGGTGCTCCTACAACCATCTACATCCCCGTCCCAATCGGCATCCGAATAGGCGGACAGACGGTCATCGGTATCAAAGGAATGCCAAATACCATACGAGAGAGTCCCACTCACGTATTTAATAATACATTTTAGAGCAAGTAAATGTGAATCTTTCAGGGATGCCTGATGTTGCGCACAGACTCCAACACTAAAGGCTATGTCAGGATGACTAGCAGTCAAGTAGAGAAGACTACTTATCATACTATGATACAAGGTTTGCTCTACGTCCTTGCCTGAAGTGTCCTTACTAAGCTTGGTAGTGGTACTCATAGGTGTATGTGCATGCTTAGCGGAGTCTAACCCAAATTTCTTCACTAGGTCTCTAGCATACTTAGATTGGGAGATGAACATCCCATCCTCTAGCTGACGAACCTGGAGACCAAGGAAGAAAGTAAGCTCACCAACCATGCTCATCTCAAACTCACTTTTTATCTCCTCCTCAAAGTGGTGAGCATGTTGGTAGCATGTGGATCCAAAGACTATGTCGTCCACATAGATCTGGGCAACCAAAATAGCACCGTCATCTCTCCTGATGAACAACGTCATATCAACTCCCCCTCTCTTGAACCCATGGGCTAAGAGATAGGAAGTAAGCCTTTCGTACCAAGCACGAGGTGCTTGCTTCAAACCATACAAGTCTTTCCTCAGATAATAGACGTGCTCCGGGTGCTTAGGGTCTTCAAACCCTTTTGGTTGTTCCAAGTAAACTTCCTCCTATAGAATGCCATTTAAAAAGGCACTCTTGACATCCATATAATATAACTTGAAGCGTAGATCACATGCGATGGCGAGTAGTAGGCGGACGAACTCAAGCCTCGCAATAGGAGAAAATATCTCCCCAAAGTCTACACCTTCTATCTATGTGTAGCCTTGAGTGACCAACCTAGCCTTGTTTCTGATTATGGTACCATTTTCATCCATTTTATTCTTTAAAATTCATCTGGTACCTATCACATTAGTCTCACTAGGTCGGGGGACAAGTTCCCAGACATTATTCTTTTTAAAGTGAAGCAACTCATCCTGCATAGAAGATATCCAGTGTTCATCCGCGAGTGCTTATTTATGATTCTTGGGCTTGACTTTGGATGTGTAGCAAAAATGGCTAACAACGTTCTCGAGCTGAGCACGAGTCTTGACCCCAAGAGTGGGATCGCCTACCATGAAGGCTGGGTTATGACTCTTGCGAACCCAAGCAGGTGTGTCCCCTAACACAAGAGTAGGGTCCACAGAGTGTGGGTGAGGGACAAGTAAATCACTGTCAGAAAAGTCCTCATCCTCACACTGAAGGTTAGGATTAATAACCATCGGAGGTTCGTCATCTTGCACGGTGACGTTTATTGACTCCATAACCTTAGAGCTCTTCAGATTAAAAACTAGGTATGCTCTACTATTCGATGAATCCCTAGCAATATTCCCTTGTTGCTTTGGGAGTCAAACTTTCCTAATTGCTCTCTATCCCGTAGGATGTAGCATTTACTCCCCAAAATAAGAAAGTATGCAAGGTTGGGTTTCTTTTCAGTCCACAATTCAGAAGGCATCTTAAGTGTGTGAGGACGCAAGTAAACCCTATTCACCGTGTGGCATGCAGTAGACACTGCCTCTGCCCAAAATCTCCTAGACACGCTATGACCTAGAAGCATAAATCTATCCATTTCTTGGATCGTCTTATTCTTTCTCTCAGTAATCCCATTTTGCTGAGGAATCTTCACAGCAAAAAACTCATGTTTGATCCCAAGGCTATCACAGTAAAAATCTACCTTGCTTCCTTAAATTACGTGCCGTTGTCACTACGGATCCTATTAATAGTGACTCCGTGTTAATTTTGTAGGACACGACACTTGGTCATTAAAAACTCTACAACATCGGATTTTTCCCTTAGAAAACCTACAATCGAGTATCTGGAGAAATCATCCACCATCACAAGGATGTACCTCTTACCACCCAGACTCTCAGTACGAGTAGGACCCATAAGATCGATGTGAATAAGCACAAGTACACAAGAGGTGGTAATGGAATGCAACTTCCTATGGGGGCTACGAATTTGTTTTCCAACCTGATAGGGTACATAAACCGTCGAAGTTGGCTTTCCAAGTGATGGTAAGCCACGTACTAGGTCCCTTTTAGCTAAACGAGTTAGATCTCTAACGTTCACGTGACCTAGACATTGGCGCCACAGATCCATAGGAGTGATCGTGGCGCTGTTGCATACAAGTGAGGATGTGGGCTCAGTTCATAACTATTATCCTTTGTCCTCACCCCTTGCACTAAAAGTTTACCGGCTTGATTATAGACTTTACACACATCCCGATCAAACTTTACGGAAAAGTCAGCGTCGCATAGCTGGGTAATGCTGAGAAGGTTTGCTTTCAAACCTTTGACGTACAAAACATTCTCTAGCATTGGAAATCCTGGTAACTCTATAGTACCACGTCCTACAATGCTAGACTTGCTCCCATCTCCAAAGGTGACTCTGCCATCATGATAATCCTCAAGAGACGTAAAAAATGAGGCATCACCTGTCATATGTCTGGAGCACCCACTATCAAAATACCACTGTGAGGTATTATGTGCTTTGAGAGCGACATGAACAACAAAGGCATTTTTATCTTTCTTAGGTACCCAATAAGTGGTGACCTTTTATTTACCTTTGTTGTTGTTGGTTTTAGCCGGAATGTGAGAATCATTCACTGACGGCAAAGACATCCGTCAGAATTCCTCCATCAAACTCTGTGATGTGGCAGCTAAAAACTCAACTCGCTCTCTTACACTGGTAAAATCATCAGTATGATGCAGTGGAGCAGTAGTACGTCGTGTCCGACCCATACTATAGCAAAACTCCCTAAGGTGGCCTTTTCTTTTATAATATGTACAAAAGAACATAGTCAAAGGCGGACCTTGGTTTGCTTTTCTTGGTCGAACTCTCCTTCGAGGTTTTTGACGATGGCCAAAATGAGTCGTAGTAAACTCAGGAACTGGTCCAGGTGCAATTTGAGATGTGGAGGCACCATCATAACCTATTCCCTGCCTATCACCAAAACCTAAAGCGGGGCCGAGGATCATATTTTTCATCTTCCCAGATCTGTCCTCGATTTGAACCTTGACTTCCCGTGCTCTCTCAAGATCAAGAGTAAGCTGGGCTACAAGGGCTTCAAGTTTCTTTCGAGTCTCCACGGAGGAATGTAGCTCACTCGTAAGACTAGCCACTTGTTTAGTCAAGTCCCCTCTATCTTTCTCAAAACAACTCTCTCTTTCTCTAAATAGATTATCTTTCTCAACACAGGCAGACTCACTCTCTCTTAAAGTAGTGCAGGTGAAGGACTCTCTCTCTCTCTCTCTCTCTCTCTCTCTCTCTCTCACTTTTCTTAAGTCTTCCTCTAAAGTGGTGATCCTAAGAACTAACGCTTTGTTACGCTTTTTAGTTTTAAAAGACTCAGAATAAAGCTCGGCGTAGGCGCGTTGAAGATCACTCTCGCTCTCACTTGCGTCATCCTCCCCCTCACTCACATCGGTCTCACTGTCGAGTTGTCCCTGTGAAGCAGCATCCTCATCGTCGCGAGGAGAACTAGAAGTACTCACATGACTAGCCATGAATGCGGTGAAGTTACACTCATGCAGTGATTCATCTCTTGAATCCACCGACTCGACCTCACTGTCGTCACTAAGGGTAGCATTTAGGACAACTTTGCCCTTTTCTTTGTTCAGCCTAGTAGCACACTCAAAATCTCTATGACCCATACCGTCGCACTCAAAGCATATCTCACTTTCCTTCTTAGGAGGATCTTTAAAAACTTTTTCATTTTTCTTTTCAAACTTACTTTTCTCAAACTTCTTTTTATCTTTAAAACTGCCATTTTTCTTGAATTTGAGAATTCTTTTGAAATTTTTAGCAAATAGGGCCAAATCATCTAAGTCAAAATCACACTCAAAATTTGACATATCTGTCTCTCTTTTTCTAGATGACTCTCTCTTTCTTGCCGACCCCTCACTCTTTCTCTCCTGGGCATTAAGTGCAATTCCCTTATCTTTAGACTTAACCGATTTAGGAAACATATCAATTTCATACATTTGCAAGTCTCCTACAAGTTCTTCCAATTTAAGCGTATTTAAATTACCCATATAATTTAACACAGTGATTTTGGGGATAAAATGCTTAGGCAGTGATCTAAGAATCTTTTTAATAACTCTAGCATTAGGAATGTGTTCACCATGATTAAAGCTAGTGTTAACAATATTAGACAGTCTAGTATAAAATTCATCAAAACATTCAGATTAAAGCATGGTGATTGTTTCAAATTGAGTTGTTAAATTTTGCAACTTAGACTCTTTCACAACATTAGTACCTTCATGGGTAAGTTGCAAAACATCCCATACCTCTTTTGACGTGGTGCACGTCATTATGCGTTTGAACTCATCAGGGGTGATAGACCTAGAAATGGCACTTAAACCCTTAGAATTAATAGATGACCATTTAAACTCTTCTTCATTCCAAGTAGTGACATGTTTTAAATTGGTCACGTTTTCAAGAGTGACGGAGGGAGGTGTCCACCCTCTTTCAACCAAAATCCAGACACGTTCATCAATGACTTTTAATGCAGATCTCATGCGAGTTTTCCAGTATGCATAGTTTGCCCTGTCAAAAATTGGCATTTTATTATATAATTTCATCATTATGAACACACTCGTTTTCAAATACGTGATAGATTAGCGTAACCTGCTCTGATACCAATTTGAAGAGTTGCGCGTGCGTTTAAATTAAGAAATTATATAATTAAACTCAGTTTTACCCAATTAAACCCTAAACATGCATCTAGGTGTGATTGAAGAAGATTTAAAACATGCAAGAACATTCAAACACACATATGAGGAAAAATCCCCCAAAGGGGCAATTTTTTTTATTTTTACAATAATATTGTAAGGAACGGTTACACGAATTACAGTAAAAATACAGTGACACAAAAATACCCACGGGCGTCGGTTCTATAGTCGGTGGTTGGAACTATCCCTTTCCAGTAAGGCAACAATGAAGAAGAAGGACAGTCTTCTTCATATGGGTTGAACAAACATAAGGTTGTGTTCTTGGTTACAAACTGATTCACAAAGGTATGAAAAATTGTGTGAATCAAAACATGAGTCTTGGGACTCAAAAAGGTGAAGACTTAGAGTATTTAGGACTCTTAAAATCGTCTATGAAAGTCTTGGAAAACAACTCCCCGAAGTTGGTTTAAATAAGAGAACCTGGGCCGAAAAAATCTCAACACTATCTGTTTGATTTTATCTCAAGCGGATCGGTCCGGCTTAGAGGCGGATCGGTCCGACCTCGGACCGGATCATTTTAAAAGTTGCTTCATAGGTTTGCATTCGATCCGGGGTATACTGGTTCTGATGCACAGCGGATCGGTCTGGTATAGAGGCGGATCGGTCCGGAGGCAGATCGGTTCATTTTTAAAAGGGGCGGACCGATCCGATTTACTAGAAATATGATTCCAAGTTGAAGATGCTTTGATATTCGGATCCGTTAATGTTGATGCGATCTTGAATTTCTTCAACGGTGTAATGGCTTACGACATACAAATAGATAATGAACAAAAATATCCTTACAATTACTATACAGAAAACTATACAGTCCGAACCTATCCAAATAGGATTTCGAGAGATCTCATTCCAGGGTAATGACTCTTGAATGGGTCTAAGGGCTATTAAATGTGTAAGGAAAAAAATTTCCAATTGAGTCTTAATGTAGTTTTGGCTCAATTTAGGACAAAAATATTTGTGTCATAGGATAGTATTGAGTGAGTATCCTCCGAGCCTATGACATGCAAGAGTTGAATACGTAGCGGCCAAGACTTATAAAGCTTCATCATTGCCGAGTTTCAAGTGCCATGTTTCTACGTCATCAACATCATATTCCATTGTCTCCAGAAGGTATGAATGCATTTCTATATATATATAGGGAGACTTGGAATAATTATTTAAAGGGTGTAATTTTATTTAAAATGAATTTTATTTTCAGAAAGTTATTTTAGAACTTTTAAATAAAAAGTTTTTGGGCTTAAAAACGAATTTTGAACTTTATGGGATTTCCTTCGAACGAGTTTGTCGTTCGAACGAGGTTTGCCAACGACTTGTCACTGGAACTACGCTAGAAAGTTCGTTCGAACGAAATGTCATTCGAACGAAAATGTCGTTCGAACGAGATTTCGACGGGAACAATTTTTGGCAATTTTTTTGCATTTTCCCACTACGTTGTCCCCACTAATTTTTGACAGTTTAAATCAATTCCGGGACTATATTTTTTAAATAAACTTTTTCTTATTCCTCCATCTCCTAGAGAGAGGTTTTAGAGAGTTTCAATTCCAAATGAAAAGGTTCAAGTTTTGAGTGTTTGTCTTTTGAGAAAAATCCTTAAACACTTTGTTTACACCCAATTGTTTAGTTTATCCAAGTTTCTTAATATATATACTTTGCTTGGAGTTTTGGCTCCAATTTTATCTTTATTATTGGAAGAGTGTTTGGATTTGCTTCTACATCCCACAAAGAATAAGATCATTATTTTGGCTGTGGCATTCTCGTACGGTGAAAGGCACCGTGTGTGGTTGATGGGTTCCTAAAAGTTTGATCGGTGGATTTCGAGACCGCGGTGGACCTCTGTGGTTATTCGCTAGGTAGAGGTGTGTACAAGAAGGAGTGTCGGGACTTGTACGGAGTTAAGTCGAGTGTTGTAAGTCTTACTGTCTTGTACTTGTAATACCGTACTTAGTGGATTTGAGGCTAGGGTCGTCCAAAGTTTTTTCCCGTTGTGGGGTTTTCCTCGTACATCACGGCGTAATGGTTTGTCTCTTTTTTTTATCTTTTTCAAATTCACATTAGATGCATGTTTAGGTAAAAAGATAAAATTGGGATATTTAATTTGGTGCATGTTTAATATTTGGTTAAAGTTAATTTAATTCAAATCATTAATTTTATTGAATAAAATTTGGTTTGTCCTAATTTGCAAAATTGAATATTTATTGTTAGGCAAATTTCTAGGACTTGGGTTGAGTTAATATGTTAAAGTGAAAAATGTATTTTTTGATTAATTTAATTTCACTTTGAGTTAATTTTAATTTTAATTTGAAAGTAATTAAAATTTGGTTTTTGAAAAATTTGTTGAGCCATCTTTATTCCGCATCTTTAAAAGGAAATTGAAATTACTTTTTTATAAGATTTAAAAATTGGGTGTCCTATCATTTTCAAATTGGTATCAGAGCATTGATTCAGAAAAACTATCTACTTCAGATTAGTATCAGAGCCGGAGCGCTAATTTATTGTGTCAAAGATCCGTTTTTCAGCTTTTATAATTTTTGTGCTCCTTGTATTTTTAGGTGGTTCATTTTTTACTCACTCTTATTTTTTTGTTTTGTATCTCTCGATGGGACGCCTTGATGATAATTTGTCATTTCTAATGATAATGAAGTTTTTGATATTCGAGAGGAATTTAATGGGCTTAATAAGTGTAATGAAAATTTAAGAGAATTAAATGTGAGATTTGCAAAAAGAATTAAGTTTCTTAAAAATGAAAGTTTATGTTTTAAGTCTAGAATTGAACTTTTGCAACCCTCACTATCTCAAAAAGATATTTTTCATAAAAAGCTCATGGACATAAATTACGAATTTAATATTTTAGATCCAAGAAAGAGAGTGAGATTCGAGAAAAGACTCTTAGGGACAAGTTTGCTCACATTGAGGGGGAGCGTGATAACCTTATAGGAGTTATAGAAAATTTGGAGAAGGAGTCCCATAATTTTGAGGAGTTTAATTTATTACTTGAGTCCAAAATTTTAAAAATGAAAAATGATTTACAAGATTTGAGTAGTAGTTGTAATGGTTCTAGCTCATCTTGTTCAAATATTTCTGTTGCTAAAGCTAAGACCATTGTTTGTTTTAGGGGGTCAACTTTATCCAAGGACTTTAGAAAAGGTCACACCTTAGGTATCATTCCACGTGTTTTCACATGCTTGCATTGTGGTAGGAAAGGTCACCTTAAGTCATTTTGTTTTGATCTTATAAGAAGTCCTAGGAAATCTATGTCTAGCATTTCATTAGTTCCTAAATCCCATCATTTTAATTATACATCTATATGGGTTAGGAAATCATTTTTAAATGCACTAGATATTAGATTTTTTGATTCTCATTTGCTTTCACATGAAACCTCCCTTTCTAAATTTAAAGGTTGAATGTGTTAGTTTTGTTTGCATACTCTAGCCTTTTGTGCTTCATATTATATATCATTGCTAAGTGTATGCATGTTTAATCATTTTCTAGTCTATGCTCCATACTTAATCACATGCTAGAATTATGATCTTTATTTATCTTTTGTATTATACTTCTTTCATTTTAGTTTGCATTAAATGAAAAATACAAAAAGATTTTTGTTTATCATTTGTGTTTCATTTTTTTGTATAATTTAGGCTTAATGAAAAATAAAAATGATTTTGTTTGTCTTTTGAGTAAATATTTTTATTTTTGTTAAAAAAATTTCAAAAACTCAAAAAGATTTTTTCTTTGTGTATTTTAGTTTGACACATTCTATGTGGCATATACTTGCGTTTGATTCCCTTCTTTTTCGCTTCCATGTGGGTAGAACTTTTGGTTAAGATTGTCAATCCTTAAAATGTTCTTTACCATGCTTACATAGAGTAGTTGGATTTTGTGTTGCTATAATGGTTTCTAATTTTATATGCCTTAATTCACACATGCACGAACTCACTTGAAATTTTAACTTCATATGTATACTTGAGTTTTGTGAGGTGTTCTCCTACCAATCTAGTCATCTACATATTATATGATCTAGGAGGACTAGTGCATGTTAAAATCCGTTGCACGTGAGATTTGTGTGAGATATAAAAAATGATGTATATAAATTGCACGGGGAAGGGCTCCAAAAGAAAATATCATCCTTTGCGAGTAAGCCACCGTTTGGAATGGACCTAAAAGAAATACGTGGTCCAAAGGCCTAAAAGAATAATAGCATTAAAAGAAAATATTTGTCAAGGCCTATTTTGTTTTGTTGATTTACTCATTCAAAAGATTAATATAATATGATTAATTTGAGGAAGTTTTGGATGATATATCAACGGTTTGCTCAATGTCCATTTATCCTAGTTGTACTTTCAATGTCATGACTCTATTGGTTTGCAGAATCATCAAAAGTCTAGGCGCATTATGTATGTTTATTCATTGAGTTCAATTTATATTGTCACATGAGGTTATATTCAAATGTGATGAAGTTTGCAATCAATTGAGAACTCTGTGAACATGTTTTAAGTGTTTGGGTCTAAATTTAATTATTACTAGTTCACACCCCAACACTTACATTTCCATATGACAATATTTTTGCCATACGAGTGTGAAAAGGTTATTTTATTTTGTCTCATGTGTGGTGTTTATACCTAGTATATGTGCGTGTGCGCTAATGATATTTATTATGTTCTCATATATGAGGTATTCTATTTGTCTTTGTCTTGCTTTCTAGTCCATCTATGCTTCTACTTCATAATTGGTATCTATCGTGGTGCATATTTTGTTGATATCACATGGTTAATATCTTATGTATCACATTGGTATCATTTTTCTTGCATCGTCGTTGGTATCCTTTATTATTTGTATGGATTAGTTATGATTTTGTTGTCTATATGCTTTCATGATCTTTACACTGTATGCACTTTAGTTTTATTAATTCTATCACCTTTGTCTATTCCGGAACAAAAAGGGGGAGAATGATAGGGGGAGAAATGGTATCTAATCCTATTGTAATCGTATCTTAGTTTGGAAGATTTAACTTAGGGGGAGAGCGCTATCTTCTTAGGTTGATCATAGTTGATAAAGGGAGAAATAATCTAGGGAGAATTAATTTAGGGGGAGTCTTTACTTTAATTGCATTTTATATTTAGATATTCCCTATGCGTTTAATGTTTTGCTTAAGTGTGCAGGAATTCCACTTCTTTCATCGGCAAAGATATTGATCCTTGGGTCTTGAGTCAAGTTTTGGTGGGATGTTTTTGAGTCTAGTGAGCTTGACGACCCTTTAGGATTTTGTTTTGGTTTTTGTACCGGAATAGCCAAAGAGGGGATTTGTAAGGACACAAATTTTCAATTGAGTCTTAACGTAGTGTTAGCTCAATTTCGGGAAAAAACATTTGTGTCATAGGATAGTATTGAGTGAGTATCCTCCAAGACTATGACATGCAAGAGTTGAAGATGTAGCGGCCAAGACTTATAAAGCTTCATCATTGCCGAGTTTCAAGTGCCATGTTTCTATGTCATCAACATCATATTCCATTGCCTCCAAAAGGTATGAATGCATTTATATATATATATATATATATATATATATATATATATATATATATATATATATATATATATATATATATATATATATAGGGAGACTTGAAATAATTGTTTAAAGGGTGTAATTTTATTTAAAATGAATTTTACTTTCAGAAAGTTATGTTAGAACTTTTAAATAAAAAGTTTTTGGGCTTAAAAATGAATTTTGAACTTTCTGGGATTTCGTTCGAAATTGTCATTCGAACGAGTTTTTCATTCGAACAAGAATTTCATTCGAATGAGGTTTGCCAATGACTTGCCACTGGAACTTCGTTAGAAAGTTCGTTCGAACGAAATGTCGTTCGAACGAGATTTCGGGGGAACAGTTTTTGGCCTTTTTTTGGCATTTTCCCACTACTTTGTCCCCACTAACTTTTGACAGTTTAAATCAATTTCGGGACCAGATTTTTAAAAAAACCTTTTTCTTATTCCTCCATCTCCTAGAGAGATATTTTAGAGAGTTTCAATTCCAAATGAAAAGGTTCAAGTTTTGAGTGTTTGTCTTTTAAGAAAAATCCTTAAACACTTTGTTTACACCTAATTGTTTAGTTTATCCAAGTTCCTTAATATATATACTTTGCTTGGAGTTTTGGCACCGGTTTTATCTCTATCATTGGAGGAGTGTTTGGGTTTGCTTCTACATCCCACAAAGAATAAGTTCATTATTTTGGTTGCGGCATTCTCATACGGTGAAAGGCACCGTGTGTGGTTGATGGGTTCCTAAAAGTCCGATCAGTGGATTTCGAGACCGTGGTGGACCTCCGTGGTTATTCGCTAGGCAGAGGTGTGTATAAGAAGGAGCGTCGGGGCTTGGACGGAGTCAAGTCGAGTGTTGTAAGTCTTATTGTCTTGTACTTGTTATACCGTACTTAGTAGATTTGAGGCTAGGGCCATCCGAGGTTTTTTTCCATTGTGGGGTTTTCCTCGTACATCGCGGCGTAGTGGCTTGTCTCTTGATTTTATCTTTTGCAAAATCACGTTAGATACATGTTTAGGTAAAAAGATAAAATTGGGATATTTAATTTGGTGCATGTTTAATATTTGGGTAAAGTTAATTTAATTCAAGTCATTAATTTTATTGAATAAAATTTGGTTTGTCCTAATTTGTAAAATTGAATATTTATTGTTAGGCAAATTTCTAGTACTTGGGTTGAGTTAATATGTTAAAGTGAAAAATGTATTTGTTGATTAATTTAATTTCACTTTGAGTTAAGTTTAATTTTATTTTGAAAGTAATTAAAATTTGGTTTTTGAAAAATTTGTTGAGCCATCTTTATTCCGCATCTTTAAAAGGAAATTGAAATTTCTTTTTTATAAGATTAAAAAATTAGGGGTCTTCATTTCCATCAGAACGCGTCTGCAACAATTCAAGAAATGCCTAGGGACAATATACTCAATGGCCATCTAAGTGTTCAAATCTACCGGTCAACAACAATTCAAGAATCCAGAATCATGATGCAAATAATAACGCTATATATTAGAAATTCAACGTATATGGTTTTAGATTTCAATATACCTCATTGGGTATAAATAAAAAACAAATGTGTAAAAATTACACAACATTATACCCAATTTCAGATTTACACAACACTATATCCAATTTATGTTTTATACCCAATTTAATTTTTAATTTCACATTTATACAACAATATGCACAATTTCAAATTTATACCCAATTTCAAATTCTCATTTACACAACAAAAGGGGTCTAATTTCAGGTTTGTGTCTAATTTTTGTAAACACCAAATTAATCACACACATAAAATCATACACACACAGTTAATCTAACACACACATGCACACACACACACACACACACACACACACACACACACACACACACACACATATATATATATATATATATACACACACACACACACACCCAAAGGGGGGAGAGAGAGAGAGAGAGAAGATGGAAATGAAACGGGGGAAAAAGAGGGCGTAGGGTTTTTAGTCAAGACTTTTTTCACGAATGTGTCAAGGTCTTTAATCGTGATAAGTCCTTGACAAAACCTTGCCACAGATTTATCACGGTCAATAACCGTGACAAGGACGGCTGAGTCAAGGGTGGCATTTTTGCCTTTTTGGTGTAGTGTACGCCATTTAATGTTCTTCTTTTTAACCATTACTACATTAGCCTACTAGTCTGGGTATTTGACATATTCTATTAAATGGGCCTTCTGTAATTTATCCACTTCTTCTTGGATAGTCACATTCTTTTCGGGACTAAACACCCATCGTTTTTTCTTGATCGTCTGGGCATCTATGATGATGTTTAGTCCGTGATATATAAAGTTTGGATCAATTCTTGGAATGTCTTCATGGCTCGAGGCAAACACACTTTTTCGCTCTGTAAGGAACCCAATCAGTTCTTATTTGATGGATGGTGCTAAGGTTGAGGCGATTTAAGTTGTCCTATTTAGTTTTTCATCATCTAGTATGATTGTTTATGTGGCTTCCACAACTTGTCCTTTGACCAGATCAGCTTCCTCCCGAGGATCCAAAGTATCAATATGGTAAATGGTGGTGGTTTTCTTCAACTCATCTTGGTCGGTTGAGGTATAGTAGCAGCCTCTAACCTCCACCTGATTGCATTTTACTATGTTGATGCCATAGTGAGTAGGGAATTTCAAGCACTGATGAACTGTGGATGATGCCGCTTCAAATTTTTTAAGCCTGCCCTGTCGAGGATAATATTGTAGGCTGATCAAACCTTCTTGTCTAGGATGAAGAAACCAGTCTCGGTTCTTCTAGCTAGCTAAGTGCTGATTAAAACTTCCAATTTGATAGTTGCCAAACGTTTGCAAGCTAAAATCGAGCTTGAAACCCGTGGTCCAATTGCGGGTAGGAACCAATCACCGTTTACAACCCGAGTAGCTTAAATAGAGCTACTAAAAATTACAAAATATTTAAACAATATATGAGGAAAGATAAACTCGCAAATGATACAAGTTTTGATACTAGTTTATCTTTCAATGAGACTTCCAAAAGGATATGATATAAGCTCTAGTCTTCTCTTGAATAATAGTAGAATATAATTCTTGTGCTCTTGACTCTCTCTTAAAAGATAGGAAAAATATAATTTGTGTTGCTATCACAAAATGTGTGATATGCCCCAAATGCACCACCTCGGCTCTAAGATATCAACCTCGGTTGAGGACATGGCTGATGTTGGAAGGGCCATGGGTCAATGACCAACAACCTCGGTCATGGACGAGATTACTACCAACCTCATCAAGAGAAGTCCCCACGACACGTGGAATAGTTATTCATTAGATCATTCAGGGACTGGCAGCCTCGTCTAGGAGTTGGTCGGGGTTACAGAAGCTTAACCTCTATCAAGGCCAACTTCAGCAGGGAATCAGCCGATGTTTCTCACATGTTCCAGCTTACCCTTCACTTACCTCACCTCGGCTTCACATAAGTCGAGACCATTTTGTCCCATCTTGGATGGAATAAACAACTAGACCTTACCAACCTTGGACTCTTCCAGGCCGAGGTTGTAACCAAACTCAGATGGTCGAGCTCTTATTGGCATATATGTGGATAAGGACACGTGGATACAAATCAGTTATAACAAATCATTCCCCCCACGTGGGGAGAATATTTCATCATCATTCTTTACATGTGATAGGGACAGCTGTCTTCATCGCATTGGCTAGATCAACACACACATGCTCATTGCATGCATAGGGGGTATATTACACCTCCCAGCTACTATATATACTTGTCTTCTCCTTCTTAAAAGGGATCCCAAATTAACAACCCTAGCTGAAACTCTGTCCAAGTATACAGTAGAGAGAGAAATCTTGAGAGATTGTATCTATGGACATTAGAGCCCTCATACAGTGATATTAATCACACACTCGCACAGTGGACGTAGGCCTGATTGGCTGAACCACTTACATAATTGTGTTCATCCTCATCTCCTCACCTCAATCTCTTATATTTACTATATACCCTTATACTGCCATTGTTAACACTGAATTGAGCTAGTAAACACCTTGAAGGGTGGTGTTATTTTCAGCATCATCATTTTGGCTCCGTCTGTGGGAACTTGGAAGTTATCTCTTCCTCATATGTTGCTTGGCCTCACCGGAGACTCTGGTGGTGAACCAGGCCTCCCCCCTAGCGCGGTGATGTTTCACCATTGAAAGAGGTCCTGTAAGGTATTAAGCTCATTTACTACACCAGCTCTTTTGTACTAACACATGGCACCGAAACTATCACCACCTCTTCCACCGCCTGTAGCGGGGGGACCTAGCTCCAGCCAAGCACCACCCCAATCAAAAATGGCGGAAGTGGCCACAACCTTTAGGTCTTTGGATGAAACGCAACAAGCAATACAGGAGCAATTTGCACAACTCAGCCAGAATATGATGAGGCCACCTGGAGTCTCACCGGAAATGATAACTCCGACGGCAGTTCAGCCTCATCCTGATGCCAGGGGACCACCCCAGGCACCGCGAAAAGACCAACCTACACCCCAACGGAGGAGGGACATTCCTGACCCTAGGCGCTTGTGCTTGGGTAGGCAAGGAAACCCTTGCCCCGAGGACACGTATGATGATCTAGAGGCGGAAGATGTCCCAGAAGATTGTTGGGAGACGTATGAGGTTTCTAATAACAAAGTTCGTCCTATCCAACGGAGCCAGGGTTGTGAAGGCAGAAGAGGTGGAGAGGCCCAGCAACGAGGATCAGCTTGTGATCGACTGATTAGAGGGTCAGCCTTTGAAAGGCTCGACCCCGTAAATGACCTAAGACAGAGGTTGTCAAGGTCAAGAAGTGCAACTGTCTCACAAAGGGAAGAGAGACAACGTCGGCCTCATCAAGGATGAGGAAGAGACCAAGAAGAGGTCAACAGTAGACGTTGTGTCATGGTTGGGGAACCCTCAGTACACCCCTTGGAGGTGTCTGGGGATAACCTCGGCCAGGCCGATGTTACAAGGCCACAGAATGACTCCATCCAACACCTTGAGAACAAGATAGGATACCCCATCAAAAGCCGGGATCCATTGCAAAGAGGATTCTCAGAAGGCTCTCCATTCATGGCTAAGATAGTAAGCTTCCCCACCCCAGCCAAGTTTAATTCGCCCACAGTCACTCCCAAGTATGATGGTAGCCCCAATCCAGTACATCATATTGAGATGTACTGGTCAGCGGAGGACATTTACTCAATACCAGATGAGATGAAGTGTCGTGCCTTCTCCGGAACCTTGACAGGAGCAGCACACATATGGTTTACATCTCTTCCGAAGAATTCGATTGAGAACTTTAAGGGCTTGGCTGAACGGTTCATTCACAACTTTTGCTTTGGGGTAAGACCTCAAAAGAAGACCACACATCTGTTGTATGTCAAGCAGGGCAAGCACGAGAGCCTAAGATACTACATCGCCAGGTTCAACAAAGAAAAACTTGAGGTTGAAGATTACGAAGAGAATATTGCCATGACCTCCCTCATAGGAGGTCTTCAGAAGGGAAAGTTATTGTGGAAACTTGCGGAAGACCCTCTAAAATCCATGGCGGAGCTATTGGCAATTGCGGGGAAGGTCATGAAGGCTAAAGAGGCCATGACCGCCAAATACGAGGACAAAAACAGCGATAGTGGCGAAAAGTTCCAAAGAAATAAGGATGGAAAGAAGAGGACATCTGAGGACAAGTTTACACGTTATACCCCTCTTACGGTAAGTTGCGAACACATCCTCAATGAGATCAAGAATGACCGATCCCTGAGATGGCCAGAGAAGCTGAAGGCTCCTCCATATAAGGGGAACCAAAGCTTGTGGTGCGAATTCCACCAAGACCATGGCCATATAACGGACAAGTGCTTCGCCTTGAAGGATGAGATCGAGAAGATGTTAAAATCTGGAAAGTTGAGGAAGTATGTTGATGGGAAGGCTCCCAAAGGCGGAAGAGATGACCCTAAAAAGAAGAGAAATGACAGATGTCGTGACGATATCCCAACAAGAAGAGATGGTGAATCAGATGGAGATGACGAAGATGATCCAGACCTCCCGCCAAAAGATGACAACGCCCTAGTGAAGAGGGTTGGTATGATTTCCTTTGGCATTAACACCATATGTGGAGGACTTACGGGAGGTGGTACTGAGGTTACTGACATAAAATCTCATGTGGCCGAGGCCAAATCAGTGACCAAACTTGAAGTGGTAAACCTAACGTCTTCCGATACTTTATAGAAGAGAAAGAAGGCATACGTGGACACTCTCGTAATTAGTTTCTCCCGAATAGACTTCAAAGGCATCCTATCCCCACATGATGACCCTTTGGTGATCATGACAAGGGTTCTTGGATGTGAGGTGCAGAGAATTCTTGTAGACGGAGTAAGTTAGGCAGATGTGATGTTCTGGCCCTGCTTCAAAAGCCTAGGCCTTAGCAGAGCTATGCTGATTCCCTATCATCATCCATTAATGCGGTACATCGGTGAAAAGGTACATCCACTGGGCATGTATGAGATGGACGTATGAATGGGTCATGAGTGTCCTAAAAGGTTAACCCGAAAGATTAATTTTTTTATCATGGACGAAAATGTCTTCTCGGCTTATAACCTCATCATAGGAAGAGTAGCCCTTAAGGAGTTAGAAGCCGTGCCATCGACGGTCCACCAAATGCTAAAATTCTCAACCCCCTATGGGGTAGGGGAAGTGCAGGGTAACCAGACCATAGCAAGAGAATGTTACTTCAACTCGACTGAAGAGAGGGAGGCCCATAAGAGAGATACTACTACTTATAACATCGATACACTTGACCCTAGAGATGTAACGAAGTTAAAGAAAGGAGAGGCTGCGGAAGAGGTAGAATCCATCGTCCTCAATGAGGACGAACCGGAAAAAACCGTCCAGGTCGGTAAATCCTTGAAGGAAGAAATCAAAGAGGAGTTGATAAACTTCCTAAGGAAGAGGCAGAGTGTCTTCGCTTGGAGTCGCGCACTCATGCCTGAAATCAACCCCGAGGTCATGTGCCATAAACTTAACGTTTCTAAGGATGCAAAGCCAGTCAAGAAAAGATGAAGAGTCTACTCTAGGGAGAAGTACGATGTCATCTGAGAAGAGGTTAGAAAGTTAGAAGAGGCTGAATTCATCAGAGAAGTGGTATATCCGGAATGGCTATCAAACACAGTCATTGTCCCCAAAGCCAACGAAAAGTGGAGAATGTGTGTGGATTTTACTGACCTGAACAAGTCTTGCCCAAAAAATAGTTACCCCTTACCCAGGATCGATAAGATGGAAGATGCAACTGCAGGACATGAGCTCATGAGCTTCATGGACACGTATTCAGGCTACAACCAAATCTTCATGGATGTTAAAGACTGAGAGAAGACAGCCTTCATTATTGACAAAGGGACGTATTGCTACAAGGTGATCCCCTTCGGATTAAAAAACACAGGGGAAACATACCAATGTCTTTTGAATAAGATGTTCGAAGACCAAATAGGTAAGACTATGGAGGTGTATGTAGTCGATATGTTAACGAAGAGCTTAAAGTCCTGCACCCATGTGGCAGACCTAAAAAAGACCTTTAATACCATGGACCTGTACAAGATGAAACTCAATTTGGCAAAGTGTGTCTTCGGGGTAGGAGCTGGGAAGTTCCTTGGATTCATCATCAATCAAAGAGGAATAGAGGCGAACCCTGAGAAAATCAAGGCTTTGCTCGGCATGAAGACACCTCGGAGTATCAAGGACGTTTAAAGGCTCACTGGAAGAGTGGCTGCGCTCAACAGATTCGTTTCCAGGGTAATCGACAAGTGTCTTCCATTCTTTAATCTGCTCAGAAAGGCCTTCGAGTGGGACAAAGGGTGTGATGAGGTCTTTGATCAACTCAAGTCATACCTTGGATCTCATTTACCCTTATCTCTCCCCATAGAAGGAGAGAAATTATACGTCTATCTAGCAGTCTCTGAATCGGCTATAAGTGCAGCCATTGTATGGGAAGACGCTGGGATTCAGAGACCAGTATACTTCAACAGTAAGGCCCTTCAGGGATCTGAGTAGAATTACCCTTGCATTGAAAAGTTAGCCTACGCCCTGATACATGCTTCCAGGAAGATGAAGCCCTACTTTCAGGCCCATTCCATGGTCATTCTCACCGACTCCCCGTTAAGACAGGTCTTCCATAAACCCGAGAAGTCGGGTAAACTAATGACCTGGGCCATTGAATTGGGGGAATATGACCTTGCCTATCAGCCTAGGATGGCCATCAAAGGGCAGGCACTGGCAGATTTTGTCACAGAGTTTACATGGGAAGATGTCGAGGGTGAGAATAGCACAAAGGCCACAGAAGTATCAAACAGCGATGTCTTCCGACAGCTGGAAGAGGTTATGCCCAAAAAAGTCAGAAATGGGGTAGTCGAGAATGAGGAAGACCGGTACCTCTTTAGGCAGGGAATTATATTAGAAGAGGGTTTCTCATCAGATAAAGACATATGGAACCTCTTCGTCGATGGGTCCTCCTGTGAAAGTAGGAGCGGTGCGGGCCTGATACTTTCAAGCATGGATGGAACCAACATAGAATATGCCCTAAGGTTCAACTTCAAGGCGTCAAATAAGGAGTCAGAATACGAGGCCATGATAGCAGGCCTCTCCTTGGCAAGGACCATAGGTGTAAGATGACTCTTCCTTCACAGTGACTCAAGGTTGGTTGTTAATCAAATATTGGGGGTTTATGAGGCCAAGGACGAAAGGATGGCCAAGTACTTGAAGAGGGTGAGGACGATACTCAAAGGCCTCGAAGAGGTAAAGATGAAGAGGGTACCTCGGCAAAATAACAGCCACACAGATGCCTTAGCAAGGTTGGCTTCAGCCACGAAGACAGATGTCCGTAGGACAGTCCCCGTCGAGATCTTTCTCAGAGCAACCATCGAAGAGGTTAGTAATATTTGTCTCAATTTGGACCTAGGGGACTCATGGATGGATCCCCTTATCAGATACATCAAAGAGGGGGTACTACCGGAGTCAAAGTTAGAAAGGAGGAAATTGAGGTACAGGGCAGCAAAGATCTCAATAGTGGGAGATATCCTATATAGGAATGGATTCCTATTACCTCTACTCAGATGGGTCCATCCAATCGAGGTCCCCCACGTCCTATGGGAGGTACACGAGGGTTCTTGCTCTAGTCACATAGGTGGAAGACCTTTGGCAAAGAGGATTGTCATGCAAGGGTATTGGTGGCCGACCCTGGCCAAAGATGTTGCAACTTATGTAAAGAGGTGTGACAAATGTCAGAGATTCTCCACGATCCCCCATCAACCTCATCAGCCTATGACGCCTATCAGTTCCTCTTGGCCATTTGCAATGTGGGGGATTGACTTAGTAGGTCCCCTACCGAGGGCTGTAAATAATTATAGATTTCTGATAGTTGCCATTGATTACTTCTCTAAATGGGTGGAGGCAGAGCCGATGATCACGATTACTGAGCGAAAGACCTTCCAATTCATTTAGAAGAACATCATATGCAGACACGGCCTCCCAAACACCCTCATTTCGAACAATGGAACACAGTTCAAGAACTCTTCCCTCGAAAAATACTGCAAAAGAGTTGGGATAAAGCAATTTTTCTCTTCTCCTGGACGACCTCAAGCAAACGGTCAGACCGAAGTCACAAATAGAATGATCATTTACGGGATCAAGAAGAGGTTGGAGGAGGCTAAGGGAAGATGGGATGAAGAGGTTTATGCTATTCTTTAGGCCTATAGGATGACATCTAGAACACCTACGGGGGAGACCCCGTTTATGTTATCACATGGCTCAGAGGCCATCATACCGACAGAGGTTGGACTCCCTAATCATAGGGTGAAGACTTATGACTCTGAGAAGAATGGTGAGGAGAGAAGGCTCGACCTAGACTTGATCGAGGAGAGAAGGGAAGGGAAGACGCAGAAATCAAGTAAGCAGCTTACCAACAAAGAGCAGCAAAATTCTACAATCAAAGGGTAAAATCAAGGCCCATAGCTGTAGGTGACCTGGTGCTGAAGAAGACATTACAAAAGGCAAACAAGCTTCACCCAAATTGGCATGACCCTTACAAAGTAATTGAGGAGGTTGTTCCTGGAACCTACAGGCTAGAGAACCTTGAAGGGGAACCTTTTAACAATCCTTGGAATGCTGATCATCTAAAAAAGTATTACATATGATGTTGCAAGAGCTTTTATATAAATGTATCATCTTATGAAGAGATCATTAATGAGAAGATCAAATTCCTGTGTCAATTCTTGGTTCATTATGCTCGATGGGAAATTTATGGGGATAACATTTTAGTTGATGACCTCAGACCTTATAACATCATTATTTGGTGACAAGGTCTGAGGTCAGACATCATACTTGGATGACCTCAGACCCTTAACATCATTAATTTGGTGAAATTATTTATGGGGATAACATCTTTGTGATGACCTCAGACCCTAACATCATTATTTGGTGACAAGGTCTGAGGTCAGACATCATACTTGGATGACTTCAGACCCTTAACATCATTAATTTGGTGGTATTGTTTATGGGGATAACATCTTAGTGATGACCTCAGACCTTAACATCATCATTTGGTGACAATGTCTGAGGTCAGACATCATACTTGGATGACCTCAGACCCTTAACATTATTAATTTGGTGAAATTGTTTATGAGGATAACATCTTAGTGATGACCTAAGACCCTAACATCATCATTTGGTGACAAGGTATGAGGTCAGACATCATACTTGGATGACCTCAGACCCTTGACATCATTAATTTGGTGAACTTGTTTATGGGGATAACATCTTAGAGATGACCTCAGGCCCTAACATCATCATTTGGTGATAAGGTCCGAGGTCAGACATCATACTTAGATGACCTCAGACCCTTAACATCATTAATTTGGTGAAATTACTTATGGGGATAACATCTTAGATGATGACCTCAGACCATTAACATTATTAATTTGGTGGTATTGTTTATGGGGATAACATCTTAGTGATGACCTCAGACCCTAACATCATCATTTGGTGACAAGGTCTGAGGTCAGACATCATACTTAGATGACCTCAGACCCTTAACATCATTAATTTAGTGAAATTACTTATGGGGATAACATCTTAGGTGATGACCTCAGACCCTTAACATCATTAATGTGGTGAAATTGTTTATGGGGATAACATCTTAGTGATGACCTCAGACCCTAACATCATTATTTGGTGACAAGGTCTGAGGTCAGACATCATACTTGGATGACCTCAGACCCTTAACATCATTAATTTGGTGAAATTGTTTATGGGGATAACATCTTAGTGATGACCTCAGACCGTAACATCATCATATGGTGACAAGGTCTGAGGTCAGACATCATACTTGGATGACCTCAGACCCTGAACATCATTAATTTGGTGAAATTATGTATGGGGATAACCTCTTGGGTGATGACCTCAGACCCTAACATCATCATTTGGTGACAAGGTCTGAGGTAAGACATCATACTTGGATGACCTCAGACCCTTAACATCTTTAATTTGGTGACATTACTTATGGATATAGCATCTTAGTGATGACCTCAAGCCTTAACATCATTATTTGGTGACAAGGTCTGAAGTCAGACATCATACTTGGATGACCTAAGACCCTTAACATCATTAATTTGGTGAAATTGTTTATGGGGATAACATCTTAGTGATGACCTCAGGCCCTAACATCATCATTTGGTGACAAGGTCTGAGGTAAGACTATTTATTTAGTTTAAACAACCATCATTACAACAAGACTTCAGAGCTGAACATCGCGTGGCAAAGAAGCATTCAACAAATTAACAAATAAAGAAATAAAAACCCTCCTCAGAGGTTGTCATTCAATTATAAAATGCAAAAATATAAGTCGACGATGTTCTTCAGAGGTTACAACTAATCAGGGGTTACAAAAAAGTACAAAAGCTTCACAAAAATAGCCTAAGGATTTGAAGGTAGAGTGCTGGCATCCTCGACCTGATTCCCCTGGCCGACGTTGGTCACCTCAGCCCCATCATCTCTGGGGTTGGCTCCTTCAGTCTCCGTGACATCCTATGGCGCAGTCTCTGCTGGGGCAGTATCTTCCTCTTCGACCTCCTGAAGGGCTTGGGCAAATTGGGGGTTAGCAAAACCCAGACCCACGAAGTCAGAGGCTTTCAAGCTACCCGACTCCTTCTCCTTAACAACCGCCCATTTGCCAGTAGCCTTAAAACCTCTCTAGAGGTACTCAAAGCCAAAGCTGATGAATTCATCGGAGACTTTGTATTCAGCCAGAATCCTCTTAGAGGAATCCTCAAGGGATACCTTCACTGTAGCGTCAACTTTCTACTGGAGAACGTCATCCTTGGCCTTCAAGGCAATAGTGTGGTCCTTTTTAAGCTTGGAGATCTCTTTCTCCAACCCCTTAACCTTCTTATCAGACTCCTCAGAGACAGACTTCAGATGGTCTACCTCTGCATTCAGAGAGCTTTGCACCTTCTCAGCCTCTTGGCCTTTCTGGATGAGGGGCAACTTTTTCAGAGTCCAGTTAGCAAGATGATGCATAGCATCGAGGACTTGCAAATCATATGGTCGTGTATATAAGTTGAAATTCAAAATAGAGGTTACACTTGAGCTAAACTGAAATTCGAAGTCATACCTGAATAGACATGTGAAGGCCAAACTCAACCAGCAAAGGAGTGTCCATAGATCGACAAAAGCGTTTGTTAGCATCGATCATAGCTGAGCCGATGGAATCCAATGCCTACAAACTGTGTCCTATGATGCTATTATTAATTTTCAGTTGCTCTATATGAGCAACCAATGTATCCTCAGAGGAAATGGGGATGGCACGATCTCCCCCTTTCTTCTTCTGCCTATGATCCTCAGGGGCAGGGTCAATAAGCTTCCTCTTCTTAGTGGCCTCAGCCCTTGAGGCAGATGGAGGGGGAGGAGGAGCAGTCAGACCTGCCTTTTTGATGAGCCTCGTTGAACTTGGTGCTGCCAATTCCCACAGCTCATCAGATATTCCCTTCGAACGCTTTGAAAAATAGAAAAGTCTGAGTTAGAGAATCAGATACACATATATTCTGAGGTATAACTTATTGAAATAAGAAACTTACCGAGTTTTGTAAGAGGACTTCCCCCTAAACCAGTCTCATAGAGGAAGGAGGGGGTCATCAGGTGTTCAAATCTTACGAGCAGACCATGCTCCCCCTGATCCTGAAGGTCTTTGACCTTTTGAAGATTTTGTTGGCTTAGACCAGGGTCGGCCTTAGCAGCCATTGTGACCTTTCCCCATCTTATAGGCATCCTCAGCTCTAGTGAGGAAGAGGGGGAACATGGGCAAAATTCCCATGGTCCTGAGGCAAAGAAATAGCGTGGCTTCCAGTTATGGTTAGAGGTTTGAGTTATCTGAAGCATCTTCTTTTCAGGTTTCTGAGCTACAAAATGATAATAGCTCGGATTGTTTCTAGCAGATGAAAGGACATAACATCCTGTAAGGACTTGGACAGGAAGGTCTGAGTGATGAACAACCCTCTATAAGACAATAGCTCCAATTATCACCCTCCAAGCATTGGGTGATAACTGGGAAGGGGCCAAGTTGATATAGGTCAATATAGACCTGATGATGGGATGGATGGGCAGATAAAACCCCAACTTGAACATCTGCTCATACAAGCAGATTTCATCATCTCGGCCGTGATAAGCCCTCTCTTCCCTCAAAGGTCTCCTGAGCTTTATGGAGGGGCTTATGGAATATAAGTATCTGAAGCAAAGAAGGTCGACCTCACTAACTGTACTCTCAATCTCGGCCGCCTCAGAGACGTCAACATCGCACTCAGCATCATCATCATCATCTAACTCAACGTTGGCCTGAGCAGACGATGGGGCACCACATGGAAACCTCTGAGCGAACTCATCCCCTGTGACAGCCGACAAGGGTATGGGTTCAAGGATTGGCGGAACCGCCACACTCGGCCCAACAATTTCAACCTCAGAGGAAGAGGTTGATGTGCTTGAACTTTTGTGGGACGAGGCTCGACTGGAAACCTCCGCTTGATCAGGGGCCTGATCTTGCCGAGTTGAGAAATCCATAGCCTCTTGAAAAGAGTCCACATACATAGGGTTTGAGGAGGATGACCCAGACTCAGACATTGGCGAGGGTTCAGCAGGGACCTCTACTTGGTTAGCTGGTTCGGATGGTTCAGGATATACGACCTTCAGAGGTGGTGGAAAGATAGGTCTGAGGGGGAATTCCTCTGACTACGAGCTTCCTCCTGCGCTCTCTCTATTTGCCTAATTTTCTCTAAAGTCTTCTCTCTGAGAGAGGGTAACTCCTGTAAGAGTTGGTAAAGGGGTTTGAGCATAAGAGGAAGACCCTACACTTATAACTCTCCTAAACAACAAACAAAGACTGTCAAATGGAATGATTCAATTAGGGATCAAACTATCAAATTTTGAGCAATAACCACGAAGAACACACAAGAACAGTTCGACAGAAAAATGAAGATCTCATCGGAAATCTCTTAAAGCTCACCGAAAAAAACAAAAGCAATACCAAGTTAGAAAAATGAAAGAAGAAGGGATGGCAAGAGGTACCTGAGGGAGAGCGAAGAGAAGCAAGGGAAGGAGCACCAAAACGCACTTCGAAACCAAGAAGTTCTTCTAGAGAGAGAGAGTTGCAGAAGTTACTCGAGGCTGGAAAAGGAGAGAAATGAGGAAGATAGAGAAGATTGGGGGTTTAAACCTTAAGTATAGGAGCACACATCCCAAGGCCCATCATTACCTTGGGAGCCCAAAAAACAACCATCATCAAAACTGTCAGGCACGCTACCTGCTCCAATGGTTGACACTTGTCAAGATGATATTTGACACCTGAAGAAATCCAACCTCGGATTGATACACCCCTTAGATACCTGACCATACAGGTAACTAAGGGCTAGGGGGTGATTGATATGCCCCAAATGCACCACCTCGGCTCTGAGACATCAACCTCGGCTGAGGACATGGCCGACGTTGGAAGGGCTATGGGTCAATGACCAACAACCTCGGTCATGGCAAGGTCGTCCATGGCCGAGGTTACTACCAACCTCATCAAGAGAAGTCCCCACGACACGTGGAGTATTTATTCATTAGATCATTTAGGGACTGTCAGCCTTGGCTAGGAGTTAGCCGGGGTTACAGAGGCTTAACCTCTATCAAGGCCAACTTCAGCAGGGAATCAGTCGATGTTTCTCATATGTTCCAGCTTAACCTCCGCTCAGGCCGACCTTTTGCCTTCACTTACCTCACCCTGGCTTCACATAAGCCGAGGCCATTTTGTCCCATCTTGGATTGAATAAACAGCTAGACCTTACCAACCTCGGACTCTTCCAGGCCTAGGTTGTAACCAAGCTCAGATGGTCGAGCTCTTATTGGCATATATGTGGATAAGGACACGTGGATATAAATCAGTTATAACAAATCATTCCCCCCACGTGGGGAGAATATTTCATCATCATTCTTTACATGTGATAGGGACAGCTGTCTTCATCGCATTGGCTAGATCAACACACACATGCTCATTGCATGCATAGGGGGTATATTACACCTCCCAGCTACTATATATACTTGTCTTCTCCTTCTTAAAAGGGATCCCAAATTAACAACCCTAGCTGAAACTCTGTCCAAGTATACAGTAGAGAGAGAAATCTTGAGAGATTGTATCTATGGCCATTAGAGCCCTCATACAGTGATATTAATCACACACTCGCACAGTGGACGTAGGCCTGATTGGCTGAACCACTTACATAATTGTGTTCATCCTCATCTCCTCACCTCAATCTCTTATATTTACTATATACCCTTATACTGCCATTGTTAACACTGAATTGATCTCGTAAACACCTTGAAGGGTGGTGCTATTTTCAGCATCATCAATGCGTAGAGCTGAATATCTATTTTTATTTCTCTCTTTAATGATGTAGCCGAATAATAAATTCAGATGCTCTTTAATAATTTCTCTAGTCTCACCTAGTCTTTAATGAAGCACTTGAATGCTTTAATAGCATTTGAATGGAGACTAAAAAATATAGTCATTAGACACATCTCTTGAGATCATTAAATGGTCCAGATTTTTTTTGAGAGAAAAGATGGCTGAAAATGATCTTCAAATCTTATTTTGTATTCTCAAGAAAATGTAGGTGTTGAGAGATGACAATAATACCTAAAAAATGGAGGTAAAAAAGTACCTCCTTTAGAAATCCCAAAATTGCTTCTGCAAAAAGATTTAGTCTAAGAAAAGAGAGAAACAATATCCAATGTATATTAGTTGTTTAAAGTGAAATGGTTGAATATAAATTGTGCCTATATATACAATATATATAAAAAGAGAAAACTGTTCGAGATTTAATGTGTGTGCTAAAAGGAAGTCTCAATTAATATTATATCTAACACAATTCAAGGTAACTATATATATTTGCGGCTCTTAAGATTTTAAAAAGCATTATATGTACTCACTAAAGCCAAAAGATGATAACAAAAAATTTAGAGTACAAATGGGACAAAGCAAATGACATGGCGCGGGCTTTAAAAAATTTTGCTGCCAAAGATGTACGAGACTAGCATGATGATATAGATCGTTCGGTTAAAGAAAATTAAAAAATAGTATTATGAAGAAAGGGGTTTGGTCCAATAATAAGTCTAGGCCGATTCATGATTCTCATGTGCCATTGTCGCGACAACGACGTGATATGTAGTGATTGGTTATTACCCTATGGATGTGGGTCCGTGCCAATGTCACTAACTAATGGTGACATACCACGTCAGTGTGCTGTTCACGACACATGAAAATCATATGTCGGCATGGAACGACTCTTTCTTCCAACTGACTAACTACCAACAAAACACTGCCCCAAGACTAGGGGTGGCAAATTGACACACGGCTGGATAACACGACACAACCCACACGACTTTGTAGCGAGTTTGGGTGAAGCATTAAAAAATACGGGTGCTTAATGGGTGGACCCGCTAAACTAGACAACTTAACGAATGGGGCTTGGGTTTAGCAATTTAGTATAAATACACGATACGACATGTTAAGGCACGACACGAATCCGATAAGACACGATACGATTCACACGAAAAACATAGCATGTCGAATTTGGATAGAGATAATTTTGACACGAAATCGATTAGACCCGAGAGAAAACTGACATGACAAGACTCTTTGTCATCCCTACCCAAGGAAGGTTTCTTGGTAAGCGGGCCCGAGTCAGATTAGTTCTCATGGGGAAATATAACTACTCAAAAAGTCGAGAGGAACTGAATGGTCAAAAGAATAGATAATAGCGTGCGGTCCAAGGTTTATAAAATAAAATAATATAAAATATATAAGCAAACCAACATTGTGGTACTCACTGTTTTGTGTGCGGAGGAAATGCCCAAGTCAACGAAGAGAAGATCAAAAGGAAAAACGATTATGGGGAATCCAAAGCAATTGTCCGAGATGCCAAATCATCTGGAGGGGTGGGTGATTCAATATCCATTAACCCTAATACATAATGACTAGCATGTAGGCCACGCGACGCGTGGCCGAAAATCAAACTCAATTCATTAGAACCCAATCATTTGCGTTCGTAGGTTAACATTAGTTTATAATTAAAATAAAAATTTCAAATAAAAACCCAAAGAAAATAACGCAAGCAATTATGCAATAACAACTCATTACTAAAAATATAAACATAATGCAAATCCCTAAAAACAATATATCTAATCCACTAAAAGAGATAAGCATATTGCAAATACCTCAATAGCATCAAGGAAAAAATGTCGAATGTCGAAATCCTCCACCAGAAATTGCAAATCCCTATAACCAAATAAATAATAACAAATAAACATTAATAGCAATAAAATAGAGCAAATCGAATCTTAATATTTCATTACTAAAAAGAGCATCCAATTTAGGGTTATAATTTGGGAAAATACATTAACACCTAACAAAATATTTGGATACCCACATATACAAATTAGTTACAGTTAGTATAATATTTTTGGATACCTACATATAATTTTTTTTAATAGGAAATAAGAAATCGAAAGAATTGAAATTAAAAAGAAATTAGAAGCAAAAATGCAATGGAATGGTTTTAAAAAAAAAAGATAAATAAAGAACAACTGAGAGCCATTTTACCTATCAAAGTCAAAATGCAATGTTTTTCAACCAAATAAAAATTATAGCCATAAAATTGATTTTGTAAAGGAGTGAGTGAGAGAGTTATACCTGTGGTGCTAATTCATAATTTGAATGGTTTAGAGTTAGCAAGAGAACAAATATAAGACGAAATCTTATTTAGAGACCGAAATCAACCTGCAAAATATCATAAGGGAGTGGGAGTGCAACAAATTGGATAGAAGCATAAAACCCTATCGAGAAAAATTATAGAAATAAAGTGTAGCTACAAAAAATGTAAAAAATTTGTTATAACCATATAAAACCCCAAATTGAAACCCTAGAATTGAAAGCCCTAGAATATAGATTGAAATAGATTAAAACCATACATTTAATAATGGAAAACTAAAAATGGGGTATCAAATATGGAGACGTGAAAATGGAGTATCAACTCCGATTTGAGACTTAATGATATTTAATATATTTATCACGTGTAAGCCTTACACGAATTGGGACTACAATTTTTATATAATTATTATATATATTATATCAGATATTACATAACGCGGGTGGTAGCAAGGTTACATGGCCAAAAGTATCCGTAGTACAGAATAGGATATTCCATCACACGATGTCATATTACCAGCTTTATCTCGGTTCTACTTCCACAACCCAGATCTCAACGTCAGCCCTTTACCCTGCTACAACAGTACAAGCCTCAGTGCAATTTAATACATAAATAAACATAATATGGTATATATATATTGAAAAATCTTGTGACAGATAGGTGTTTGTAGGGTTTAAGAGATACATAGGTCGGATGAGAAGGTGGTTGCTTGCCGTGATCATGCTGGGTGGACCCACTAAAGGTATCAACTTTCTGCCCACCCATTTTATTTTTTCAAATGTTGTTTGTTTCCTTAATACTTCAAATTTTGTAGGTACCAGATTTCGGCCTCTTTCCTTCAATACTCCCAAGCCTCTATTTCCTCTTGTTGTGGAGAACATCAAGTGGAGTGGTTGGGCATTGTTTACTTTTTCACTTGTTTCACTCCGTCCCTCCCTCCATTTACATCCAAAATATCAGCAGTAAAAGAGACAACTGTAGTTAGTGGTAGTCCACCACACAACACAGCGGAGCTGGTAAAAAAGATTCATTTTCCTTCCTGTTCTTAAACGTGTTCTCCTCCACCTCATGTCCCTTCATTTTCATTTTCTCCCTCCTATCTCTACAAATTTCCCCACACCTGCATATATATGTTTTCAACAACACGATTCTAAAACAATTTCCTCAATTGGCGTCTTCTTTCTCAAACCTACACAAATTTCGAATCTTTCTTATTTTCTATATTTGTACTTCAAAACACACATAGATCTTTATCCGGTAGAGGCAGATGGTTCATATATTAAAGGGTAGAGGAAGAGGAAGAGTTTATATATTAGATTTAATTGTAGGTCTTGGAAAACTAAAAATTGGGTCAATTGTGGAGACGTGAAAATGGTGTATCTACCCAAACTTAATGATATTTAATATCTGTCACGTGTCCGCCTCACATGATTTGGGTCAACAATTTTATATAATTATATAGATTTGTGAGTTAAATATGTAGACAAACAAAGATCATTGATTCCTTATTTACGAGAAAACAAGTTAAATATGTAGACAAATATACATTATGTATCTATTATATACCTCTAATACGATAGTATTAGAGGTTTAATAGCATTTAATGAACTTTAATTAAAGCCTTCTTCAACCGTTCAAATCTTTACCCCTTTCTCTAGTCCCATCGTTTTACTCTCTAGATTCTCTTCCACTACCCATGACTTTTACCCTTCCCTATATATATATCACAACACAGACTGTTTTAGGTTACATCTTTCTTGTGGTTGTTGCTCTCATCATGAAAAAATGGGCTCTCGCTAAGCACCGTCGTTTAAAGAAGCTATTTGATGGGAAGGACGGAAGACCCATGTATCCACGACGATGGGTGATACTAATTGTTGATACCAAATTTAATCTGCTGATGTGGACTAATCTCTTGAAGACACGTGTCAACCCACGTGGCAAATAGAAATACTTTCAACGAACAGTATATTGTCACCGAGCTACTCAGGCGCTCCGAGCTACTCATAACGCTCCGAGCAACTTAAGCATATCGAGCAACTTAAGCGGTCCGAGCCACTTAGCGTACAGAGCATCCAAATCAAGAGAATCAAAAGGCTAGTACGCATTAAATGCGCATTATTATCGTACAGATGTATATGTCTACTAGATAACAACGCATTATCTTTTCATATGTACAACCTCAAGGCTAGAAATATATTGTAACCTCCTCATAAGAAGGGGACTTTTGGATCTCTTGGTAAACCTATCATCGAGATTCAGGGAAAACAGTCAGCAATACAAAATAGTGGACATAGGCCATTTTCATAAGGCTGAACCACTTTAAAAATCCATTGTCTTACTTATTTATTCCATTTTTTTATCTGTGATTGATTAATTAGATAGAATCTAGTTTTTTACATCAACAGATTGGCGCCGTCTGTGGGAATCGACTGTACTTAGCGTTTTTCACCAAATAACTCATCACCTATGGCTGAGATTCCAGAATCCAGTGAGCGAAACACCGGGCTCCCTCTAAACCCCTCTAATCCACTAAATATTCAAGATCTGACTGGCATAATGGCTAATTTAGCCCAAGGGCAAACGACCTTGCAAGAAACCATGCGTCAACTTATACAAACTGTTCGAGATGGAGTGCCGGCTCAATCAGGACAACAAAATGCTCAGAGAAATACCCATCTTCCATCTTCAAGAACTAGACGAATGATATTCCCATAAGTTTCTCAATCTAGACATACTGACTTATATCGTACTGAGAGATCTAATGATCCTTCATATCAACCTGGTCAGACCTCATCGATATGGGCTACAGACTCTCAATGGAACGTCACTCTAACGCCAAAAAGGACTAACGCTCTAGAAAGGTTGAGTAAGGTCTCCCATTTTGATCGATTAGGCCCTAGGAGGAATAGGAGTCCTCCTAGGATTGCGTCGAGGAACTCTCAACGACCATCCGACCTAAGGGAAGGCTCTGCCCAATCACGCCCAATAGCCCGTAATGAAAGGTACCAAGAGGAAAACTCAACGCGATCAGTCGCTCGAATAAATAGGCCCGAGGTAGGAAATGAAGTATGGAAAGACTCTATTCAAAGGTTAGAAGACCAGTTAGGGGAAATGGCTAAGGCCAAAAATCCTCTACAAAGAACTTTTGTCCAAGGAACACCGTTTGTGCAGGCAATTGTGGATTTTCCCACACCATGAAAATTCAAAGCTCCTATGGTGATACCTAAATATGATGGAAAAACTGATCTTGTGCTCCATATTGAACAATACCAAGCTACTGCTAAAATCTATGCGATTCCAGATGAGATGAGATGTAGGGCGTTTTCAGGAATTCTCACCGGATCAACTCAGATATGGTATAACAACCTTCCTCGGGGGAAGATTGTGACTTTCCTTCAACTGGCAGAGCTTTTCATAGGGAATTTTTATTTTAGAGTGAAACCAGTTAAACGAGTAGCACACTTACTGAGTGTTAGACAGAAGACAGATGAAAGCACCAGGGACTATATTACTCGTTTCAATAACGAGAAACTTGAGGTAATTGATTACGAGGAGAAGACAACAATTACTGCTCTGATGAGCGAATTATTACCAGACAAGTTGTACTATACTTTGGCCAAAGATCTGCCTAGGACTATGGCAGAACTGATGGCAAAGGCAGCCAAAATCATGAACGCTGAGGAAGCCATGGCTGCGAAGAAGAGTACAGACACTAAGGAAACCAAGGTTGAGGCTGGTAAAATCGAGAAAAAGGATCAGAAGAATAATGGTGGCAACAGGCAGTCGAAAGGTAAGCAAGCGCTGGAGCAGATGAGGAAGTATATAAATTATACTCCTTTGAAGGTAGATATAAATCACATTCTGAAATAGATCAAGAACATCGAGGAGCTAACCTGGCCATAGAAAATGAAGGCAGATCCTGACAAAAGGGACAAGTTTAAATATTGCGAGTTCCATAAAGACCATGGCCATACGACCAATCGTTGCATAGCTCTACAGAATGAATTGAAGAACTCATCAGATGAGGAAAACTAACTAAATATGTTGATCGCCAAAATGGTGGAAAAACCAGCAACAGAGGAAGGCAAAGATCTAAATCTCCTCGTCGAGCAAAAGAAGATAAGAAGAGATATCACGAAGATGATCCAAAAGATGACCTCGATCTCCCCAAAAGACCAAGACAGCCAGAACACGAGGTATTTTTAATCCATTTTGGGTCATTTGAATGTAATGTCATTACAAGTGGAGATGCAGGAGGTGGAGATCTTACTGCGGAGAGAAAAGCTTACCTCAATGAGGCCCAAGCTTGCTCTTACATACAGCGCATAAATTTAGCTGAAAATAATCGCCCAAGGAAGGTGAATAAGGACAAACTGGTCATCGGTTTCTCTAAAAAGGACCTGGCAGGTGTACTATATCCTCATGATGACCCATTGGTGATCAAGATGAGAATAAAGGAAGTGGTGATTTCACAGGTACTGGTGGACAATGGTAGCTCTGTAGACATCATGTTCTCCCCATGCTTTGACAGTTTGAATTTGAAGTTAGACCAGTTGGAGCCATATCATAGGCCCCTCCTCGGTTTTACTAGCAAAAAGTTTTTTCCACTTGGGACGATCAAGTTGGACATGCTTATTGGTACATGGCCTTCTTGCCGAACAGAAAGAGTACGCCTCTTTGTAATGGATAAAAATATCCAATCAACTTAGAACATCATCATTGGAAGGGTAGGTCTGAAGAAGTTCAAGGCAGTACCATCTACTGTACATCAATATTTAAAATTCCCAACCAACCTTGGAGTGGGAGTTGTGAAAGGTGACCAGAAAGTAGCTCGAGAATACTACTATTCATCCGCCGAACAGGAGGAACGAGAGGAATCCAGGAAGACGACTACTACATATCAAGTGGATGAAACAGAAAATGCTGAGATTGAAACATTAGACCCTAGAGACGAGTCTCATCTCGTGAAGGGCCAGGTCATGGAAGCTACCGAAAGTATCATTCTGGACGATGAACACCCAAAATGAACAACCCAAATTGGTGCGTCATTGTATGTATCAATAAAACAAGAATTGATAGCATTTCTAAGGCGCAGAAAATGGACTTTTGCATGGAGTCATGAAGACATGCCAGGGATAGACTCGAATTTCCCGTGCCACGAGCTCAACGTGAACAAGGAAGACAAGCCAGTGAAGCAGCGAAGAAGGGTGTTCAGCCCTGAAAAGAATCAAGCTATACAGGAAGAAGTAGAGAAACTAGAGAAAGATTTTTTTATTAAGGATGTCAAGTATTCTGATTGGCTAGCAAATGTGGTGATGGTAAAGAAGAAAAACAATAAGTGGAGGATGTGTGTGGACTTCACCGATCTTAATAAAGCTTGTCCAAAGGATCATTTTCCTCTGCCCCGAATCGATCAGCTGGTGGATGCTACCTCGGGGCATGAATTGTTGAGTTTCATGGATGTTTACTCTAGTTACAACAAGATTAAAATGAAACCTGAGGATAAGGAAAGTACCTATTTTATCACCCCAAGAGGGACTTATTGCTATAATGTTATGCTTTTTGGACTTAAAAATGCAGGTGCAACATATCAGCGGCTGATGAATAAGGTGTTTGCAGAGCAAATCAGTCATAACATGGAGGTTTATATCGATGATATGCTGACAAAAAGCAAGAAAGCTGCTGATCATTTAGTTGACCTAGGTCAAACTTTTGATCAACTAGAGAAATATCAAATGAAGTTGAATCCCACCAAATGCATATTTGGAGTACGAGAAGGTATGTTTCTCGGATATATTGTTAATCAATGAGGTATCGAGGCAAACCCTAAAAATATCAAGGCCCTATTGGAGATACGATCTCCAACTACAAAGAAGGAGGTGCAAAGTCTCATAGGGCGAGTTGCTGCACTTAACAGATTTGTGTCACGAGCAACAGACAGATGCCTCCCATTCTTCAAAACACTTCGAAAAACTTTTGAGTGGAATGATGAATGCGAGGAGGCCTTTTAAGAGTTGAAGAAATATCTGGGGACACCTCCATTGTTATCTAGACCAGTGATGGGAGAAAGGCTATACTTGTATCTGGAAGTTTCAGAGAATGCAGTTAGCTCGGCGTTGATAAGAGTGGAGGATGAAGTGTAGAAACCAGTCTATTACACCAGCAAGGCCTTTCGAGGAGCAGAGATCAGATATCCAAGATTAGAAAAGTTGGCACTAGCACTGATCGAAGCAAGCAGAAGGATGAGGCCATACTTCCAAGCCCATACTATAGTGGTGTATACCAATATGCCTTTAAGATAAGCTTTGCATAAACCGGAGAAATCAGGAAGATTGATGTACTGGGCAGTAGAACTTGGTGAATATGATATAGTTTATGATCCTAGGTCGTCACTTAAGGGGTAGGCAGTAGCGAATTTTATCGCAGAGTTTACTCACTCTGATACATCTGAAGAGAAGGAATTTAATAATACAAACCAACCCGTGGATGTTACGGGATCATCGAAGATAACACCCGACCAACTTCCATCTGTGGATAAGCAAGATAAGATAATCAACGAGCAACGATAAATATCGAGGGAAGACAAAAGGAAGTATCAAATATTACATCGAGGAACTCTGTCTGACCAAAAGTTTGACAATGAAGTACCTGTATGGAATCTGTATGTGGATGGCTCTTCGTGTGCCACAGGTAGTGGAACAAGAATTATGTTAAACAGTCCTAATGAAATTGATATAGAGTATGCTCTACGTTTTCAATTTAAAGCTTCCAATAATGAAGCTGAGTATGAGGCTATTATTATGGGTCTAAGTATGGCCAAAACTATGAAGGCGGAACAGGTCGTAGTATTTAGTGATTCACAACTAATTATAAATTAAATTCTTGGCTTATATGTAGTGAAGGGAGAACTAATGGTCAAGTATCATTCAAAAGATATGGATATTGTCTCAAATTTTACCGCTGTTCAATTGATCAGAATATCGAGATTGGAGAATGCAAGAGCCGACGCCTTAGCTCGGCTGACATCAGCAACATGCATCGAGCTACGAAGAATAATCCCAATAGAAATCCTAGTAGATCGGAGCATGAACAAAGACTTGATGATGAACTTCATTGCCCTCAACTTGGGACCATCCTAGATGGATCCCATCAGGGCCTATATCGAAGAGGGGACTGTGCCACCTGATAAACTCGCAGCCAAGAAACTGAAGATTAAAGCTGCTCGTTACGTGTTAACCAGTGGCATCTTGTAGAGAAGAGGAGTTATAGCAGGACTACAAAGATATGTCCATACTTTTGAAGTTAAAGATTTGATTGAAGAGGTTCACGAAGGGTCCTGCGGAGCCCATGTAGCAGGTCGGATGCTTTTGTAGAGGATAACAACACAGGAGTACTACTGACCAATGATGAGAGCTGACTGCGCAGCTTATGCTAAGAAGTGAAATAAGTGCCAACGTTTCCCTTCCTTTCGAAGAACTCCCCAAGTGTTGTTAACACCCATTACATCCCCTTGGCCATTCTCCATGTGGGGGATAGACTTGGTCGGGCCACTTCCAACGACCAAAGGAAGATCCAAATACCTCGTGGTTGCTGTGGATTATTTTACCAAATGGGTGGAAGTTGAACCTCTCATTGATATGACATACGACAAGGTCTATAAATTTATTTAGAAGAGTATTATTTGTAGATAAGGTCTCCCACATGCATTTATTATTGACCATGGAACCCAATTTGACAACGAGGAATTCGCTACATATTGTCATCAATCTAATGTACAGAAAATCCACTCCGCACCAGGCCATCCCCAGAGCAATGGGCAAACTGAAGTGACGAACATAACCCTACTGAATGGTTTGAAAAAATGGCTTGATGATACAAAGAGAAATTGGATCAATGAGCTACACTCTGTGTTGTGGGCTTATCGCACTACACCCCGAACAGCAACTGGGGAGTCTCCATACATGTTGACATTTGGGAGTGAGGCTGTCATACCTGCTGAATTGGGTCTACCCACACATAGGGTGCTTAATTTTAATTATCCTGTAAGCGACTTGATGAGACGATTAGACTTGGATATGCTCGAAGAAGTTAGGGAAGAAGCAACAGTCAGGAATGTAGCATACCAACAACGAATAACCTTGTTCTACAACAAAAGAGTGAGGAAGTGCGATTTGAAAGAGGGGGATTATGTGCTGAAGAAAGTGATCCAAAAGCATAACAAACTGGAGGCCAACTGGCATGGACCTTACAGAGTAACTGAAGTTGTTCGTCCTAGGACATACAGAATTAAAACTTTAGAGGGGGAAGAATTCAAGAACGCATGGAATGCAGAGCATCTGCGCAAGTACTATCAGTAATTAAAATCAATATGTAACACATTTCTTTCAATATGAATAAAGTGATGTTTCGCACATATTTCCTTCTTTGTTGAATTTTTTCGGAATATTAGTGCTACACACTACACAAACATAAATTCAGAGCTGCAAACCGCCAACTTCGGTTGGTTGGTAATTCAGTAACCACCAACTCCAGTTGTTCGGTAATTCAATAACCACCAACTCCGATTGGTCGGCAATTTAATAACCACTAACTCCGGTTGGTCGACAATTCAATAACCACCAACTCCGGTTAGTTGGTACCAAACTAGGCAAGGAGATAAATGACCTCTCGGGGCATCTACTGTCTAGGCAACAAGGTAATCCTGACGAGATTACTACAACTAAGAAGGAACATGGGATGAAAATCATTCCATTGCTTAGGCCCAAAGAGTGACAATTCACTATAATCAGACAACAATTGGGATAAGTTCCATTACAGATATATATATATATATATATATATATATATATATATATATATATATATATATATATATATATATATATATATATATATATATATATATATATATATATATATATATTCACCAAAGAATAAAAAAACATTCTACAAAATATTTCCAAGAAAATGAAATCGTAAAAGCAACTAAATATTTTTTTATTAAAACAAAGCAGATTACATGCAATATGAAATTTGATTCATTACAAATGTCCTATTCTATGGGTTTCTTTCCCTCTGCTTTTGAAACAGGTTCCACCCCAGCTGGAGGATCACCTAATGCATAAGGAGAATTTAAAAAGTTCATATCTCGTAGCATTCTGACATTACTTATGGATGGTCGATCAAACAAGTGCTCTCGATGAGATATCTCAAAGTTAGAATGAAGGCTATAATCACCGAGATACTTAGAGATCAAAATTCGAGGAATGGCACGGGCTGGAATCCAACTAAGGTCAAGTTTGTAGGGAGGCACAGGTAAATCAAGAACTCCAGGTTCATAATAATCCCATACGAAATTACCTTGCTCCAGTTTCAGAACACATAAAGCATTTAACCACCCCTGATTATATCCTTCGTTGTTCGACTACTGCAAATGAGCATCAAGATGATACAAAGCTTCATTATACCCAGCCATCCAAAATTCCCTGGGCTGCTTTTGAAATTGATAAGTCAATCTCTCAAGTTGTTCGTGGATCTTTTCACCAGAATTTCTTTACTTTCCAGAGCAGAACTCTGATTAGAGAGTTGGTCGGTGAAACTCAGAATCTTCTTAGACATTTCTGCCAAAGCCTGATTCTTTGCCATCAATTGAACGGCTTAATTCTCTAAGGCCAATTGAGTTCTCGTTTCATCAACAGTAACCTGAACAGCCCTTGCTCATCTATGAGAAGAAGATCTTGCTCTGCCACGAGCAAGTGTGGAAGGTCCAGTTCGTTTCAAAGTCTCTAACTCATCCCGTAAGTTAGCATTTTGTTTTTCTAAAAACGAGAAACCATCATCATTAATTGGGACCAAGGCTCCTGAAGAAGAGGAGGCAACAGTAGATTTGAGCTGTTTTATTTCCTCCTGTAAAGCGATGTTCTCTTGCTCTAGAAGCTTGGCAATGTGTCTATGTGATATACCCGTATATACCCTCAACCATGCCGAGGGCGCCCTGCACTTCATCAGGCTCCGGACGACCCCTCAGGGACCGACCCTTCATCAGGCTCCGGACGACCCTCCGAGGGGCCGACCCTTCATCAGGCTCCGGACGACCCCTCAGAAGGCCGACCCTTCATCAGGCTCCGAACGACCCCTCAAGAGACCGACCCTTCATCAGGCTCCGGACGACCCTCCGAGGGTACGACAGTACGAGGCCAGAATTAGGCCAGACTCACCACCAGAAGGAACTTTTCCCTCGGCCTCGGCTCCTAGGCTGAGGGTGACATCATCACAACGCGTGATTTGGGAGACGCGTGGAACAGTGCGCGTGAGGCTCACATGTCACATGGGAGACCGTTATAACAAAATCACACCCTCACGTGAGGGAATATTATGTCATCATTTGGCATCTACAGGTGTTAACAGGGGATTGGCTAGATCATCATTCACATGCACCATGCATATTTGGGGGGTACACTACACCCCCCAAGACCTATATATACTTGTCACCTACAACCCTACAAGGGGATCGATCAATTTATTGTAACCCTAGCTAAAACTCTGCTTGTACACACAGTAGAGAGAGAGAAAGTGAGCTTATGTGCATTGTATCCAAGGCCATTAGTGCCCATACTTAGTGGATCACACACTCACAGTGGACGTAGGCCAAATTGGCTGAACCACTATACATCATTGTCTTATTTCCTCTTATACTCATCCCCTTCTACATACTTATACACTTATACATCTCTATGGCTGCCATGGTTACTACTGTTTGAGCTCATTATCACTTATCCGGTGGTGCTAAATCTTAGCATCATCAGTTTGGCACCGTCTGTGGGAACGAGAAGACATCTCTTCCTTTGTACAGCTTGACCTCACTGGGCACTCTGGTGGTGAACCAATTCTCCCCCTGAGAGGAGGTGTTTCACCATTGAAAGTGACCCACTAAGGTTCCCAAGCTCATCAGTCTTTTTTCCAGTTCAGCTTTTCATAGCTCAAGCACATGGCACCTGAGATGCCACCACCACCACTTCCCCCGCCGGATGATGGGGGAAGACCCAATACCAGTCAGCCGCCGCCTCAGTCTGAGATGGCTGATGTTGCGGCAACCTTAAAGTCTCTGGCAGCAAGCCAGTGGATGATGCAGGCGCAGTTCACAGCTCTAATCCAAAACATACTAAGACCACCAGGGGTTTCACCTGAGATAATTACTCCGGCAGCAGCTCCAGGATAGCATGAGGCCAGGGGACCACCCCAGGCACCACGCAAAGACCTGCTACCCCCTCAGCGGTGTAGGGATATTGCTGACCCCCGACGTCTACGCCTGGGGAGGCAAGGAAACCCTTGCCCTGAGGACAGGTATGACGATCCGGAGGGAGAGGAGGCCCCTATAGTATATTGGGAACCATATGAGGTCTCCAACAATACTGTACGACCTCTCCAGGATAGTAGAGGAAAGTGCGGGAGACCAAATCCTGATGATCTCCCCAGTGGCTCTACTTTTGATCGCTTGAGCAGGGGGTCGGCCTTTGAGAGGCTGGGCCCAGTAAATGACCTGCGAGAAAAATTGTCTAGGTCAAGGAGTCCTGCGAGGTCCAGGAGGGAGGCAGCAGATGGCCGACCCCAAGGACGGGATGACGGCCAAAGGGAAGTAAACAGCCAACACAGACCTGCCGCAGCAGAACCCTCCGTCCACCTTAAAGAGGCGGTAGGGGATAAAATCGGCCAAGCCAACCCTACGAGGCCCTGGAATGACTCGATCCAGCGACTAGAGTACAAGATCGACGATATACTAAAGAGCCAGGACCCTCTTCAGAAGGGATACACCATAGGCTCACCCTTTGTGGCGAAGATAGTCAACTTCCCTACGCCATCAAGGTTCAAGCCACCTGTGGTCACCCCAAGATACGACGGGAGCACCAACCCTGTCCACCATGTTGAGATGTATCAATCAGCAGTAGAAATATACTCTATCTCAGATGAGATGAGGTGTCGTGCCTTTTCTGGTACCCTGACAGGGGCTGCACATGTTTGGTACACGTCTCTTCCAAAAAATTCCATTGAAAACTTTAAGCAGTTGGCAGACCGGTTCATCCACAACTTTTGCTTTGGGGTGAGGCCACAGAAGAAGACCACCCACCTGCTCTATGTTAAGTAGGGGAAGAATGAGAGTCTGAGGGACTACATAACCAGATTCAATAAAGAGAAGCTGAAGGTGGAAGACTATGAGGAGAGCATAGCTAAGACGACCCTGATTGGAGGACTCCAAAAGGAGAAACTGTTATGGAAGCTTGCTGAAGACCCTCCGAGGATGATGGCTGAATTGCTGTCGACAGCAGGAAAGGTGATGAACGCCGAAGAAGCGATGGCAGCAAAATATGAAGACGAAAAAGGAGGTGCTAGTGGGGGTAAATACTCTAAGAATAACAAAGAGGGGAAGAAGAGGTCCACGGATGACAAGTTCGCTGGTTACACCCCTCTAACGGTCAGCTGTGAGCAGATTCTCAATGAGATAAAGAGTGACCGGTCCCTAAAGTGGCCTGAGAAGCTGAGGGCAGCCCCCAGCAAGAGGAATAAGAACCTGTGGTGTGAATTTCACCAAGACCACGGCCACATAACAGACAAATTCTTTGCTCTGAAAGATGAGATTGAGAAGATGCTGAAAGAAGGGAAGCTCAGAAAGTACGTCGACAAAGGTGCCTTCAAGAGGGGCCGAGGGGACGACCCCAGAAATAAGCGAGGCGATGCAAGTAGAGAAGGTCCTCAAAAAAGAGGGGACGACCCTTCTGATGATGAGGACGACCCTGACCTCTCGCCGAGAGACGAACACGGCCCTGTCAAGAGTCTTAATATGATCTCGCTCGGAGTGGGAATGATCTTCGGGGGTCTAGCAGGAGGAGGGTCTGAGGTCGTCGACATGAAGGCCCATGTGGCTGAGGCCAGGGCAGTGACGAAGACGGTACAATCAACCTCCCTGGAGGCCAAGTCAGAAAAGAGGAAGAAGGTTGATATGGACACTCTGATAGTGGGATTTTCAAGAATGGACTTCAAAGGCCTCTTAGCCCCACATGATGACCCTCTCGTCATCACTACCAGGGTGCACGGGTGCGAGGTGCCGAGGATCCTAGTAGATGGGGGCTCATCTGCAGACGTGATGTTTTGGCCGTGCTTCAAAGCCTTAGGTCTTAGTCATGCTAGACTCGTCCCGTACCATCATCCATTGATAGGGTTCAGTGGGGAAAAGGTTTATCCCCTTGGAGTGTATGAGGCTGATGTCAGGATGGGGGACGAATGGCCGAGATGGCTCACCAAGAGGGTCAGTTTCTTTGTGATGGATGAGCATGTGTTTTCGGATTACAACATCATACTGGGGAGTGTGGCCCTCAAGGGGTTTGAAGCTGTGCCATCTACGGTCCATCAGATGATTAAATTTCCTACCCCTTACGGGGTGGGGGAAGTTCAGGGAGACCAGATGACAGCACAAGAATGTTACTACAACTCCGCTGAAGAAAGAGAGGCACACAAGAGGGCTGCAACCACTTACAATATTGATACCCTAGACCCCAGGGATGAGACGAAGCTAAAGAAAGGAGAGGCCGTGGAAGAGGTAGAATCCATCAACCTCGATGAGGATGACCCGGAAAAAACCATCCAAGTCGGCAAGTCTCTGAAGCCCAACATCAAGGAAGACCTCATTAAACTGTTGAGAAGAAGACGAAGCGTCTTCGCATGGAGTCATGTAGATATGCCAGGGATCGACCCTGAAATCATGTGCCACAAGCTGAATATGGTAGAAGGAGTGAGGCCGGTAAAGCAGAAGAGGAGAATTTACTCTAGAGAAAAGTATGAGGTCATTAGGGACGAGGTCAAAAAATTAGAAGACGCTGAATTTATCAGATAGGTCATCTACCCTGAATGGCTGTCCAATGCAGTCATTGTCCCAAAGGCCAACGAGAGGTGGAGAATGTGTGTGGACTTCACAGACCTCAACAAGCACTGTCCCAAAGACAGCTTCCCTCTCCCCCGCATTGACCAGATGGTAGACGCTATCGCAGGCCATGAGCTTATGAGCTTCATGGATGCCTATTCAGGGTACAACCAGATCTTCATGAACCCTGAAGACTCGGAGAAGACAGCCTTCATTACTGACAAGGGGACATACTGTTATAGGGTCATGCCCTTCGGCCTAAAAAATGCGGGGGCAACGTACCAATGCCTGGTAAATAAAATGTTCGAAGACCAAATTGGGAAGTCTATGGAGGTCTATGTAGATGACATGCTGACTAAGAGTTTGAAGGCAGAGGATCATGTGGCAGACCTCGAAAGGACCTTTAATACGATGGACAAATACCAGGTGAAGCTCAACCCGGCCAAGCGTGTCTTCGGGGTCGGAGCAGGGAAGTTCTTGGGGTTCATTGTCAACCAAAGAGGCATCGAGGCCAATCCTGAAAAGATAAAGGCCCTTGTTGAGATGAAGACCCCCAAGTCCATTAAAGACGTTCAGAGGCTCACAGGGAGAGTTGCTTCTTTGAACAGGTTCGTATCTAGGGCCACAGACAGGTGTCTACCATTCTTCAAAATTCTCAGGAAAGCCTTCGAATGGAGTGAAGAGTGTGATGAGGCCTTCAAGGAGTTAAAATCATACCTGGGGTCTCCCTTGTTGTTGTCACGGCCCGTGCAGGGTGAACGACTTTATATGTACCTCGTCGTCTCAGAGTCAGCCATCAGTTGTGAGAGACGAAGACGGGGTACAGAAGCCTGTGTATTTTAATAGCAAGGCACTCCAGGGGGCAGAGAAAAGATACCCGAGGATGGAGAAATTGGCCTACGCCTTGATCCATGCCTCAAGGAAGATGAAGCCGTACTTCCAGTCCCATACAATGGTCATCCTCATCGACTCTCCTCTTAGGCAGGTCCTACACAAGCCAGAAAAATCAGGTAGGTTAATGGCCTGGGTTATAGAGCTGGGGGAGTTTGACATTGTGTATCAACCTAGGACGACCATTAAGGGGCAAGCATTGGCAGACTTCGTGGTTGAGTTTACTTGGGAAGATGATGAAGCCGAGGATGAGGGCCTCGGGAATATAGATACCCGACAGGGTGAGCTCGCCGACACGCCTACAGAAAAGGCTGAGACGAGCACCGCTAGAAGGAAAGTGGTTGAAAACGAAGAGGTAAGATATCTCTTTAGACAAGGGTCACTCACCGAGGGAAGTTTCTCAGAAGAACACACCGTGTGGAGTCTCTTCGTCGACGGGTCCTCTTGCGAAAGCGGGAGCGGAGCTGGGTTAATAGTATCAGCACCCGACGGCACAGACATTGAGTACGCTATGAGGTTCAATTTTAAGGCCTCCAATAACGAGGCCGACTATGAGGCCTTGATAGAAGGCCTCTCCTTGGCCAGATCACTTAGTGTCGGCCAGATTTTGGTTCACAGTGATTCGAGGCTAGTAGTGAATCAGATACTAGGAGCCTACGAGGCCAAGGACGAGAGGATGGCTAGGTACCTTAAGAAGGTGAGGTCGTTACTGAAGGGCTTCGGAGAAGTGAAATTAAAGAGGATACCTAGGCTCGATAATGGCCGTGCTGATTCCCTTGCTAGGTTGGCCTCGGAAACGAGGACAGACATCAGGAGGACGGTCCCAATAGAAATTTTGCATCGGCCAACTATTGAAGACACTGAGGGAACACTTGGCAATTGCCTAAATGTTTCTCAGGAAGCTTCGTGGACGGACCCTCTGATCAGTTACATTAAAGAGGGAGAGATGCCAGAAGCAAGGCAAGAAAGGAAGAAGTTGAGATACCGGGCTGCAAAGTTCACCGTCATTGGGGATACCTTGTACAAAAAGGGATTTTTATTCCCCTTACTCAGGTGCGTGCACCCATCTGAGGTCTCATCCCTTTTGTAAGATGTGCACGAAGGATCGTGCTCAAGCCACATCGGGGGCAGATCCTTAGCGAAGAGAGTGATCAACCAGGGGTACTGGTGGCCGACCTTGGGGAAAGACGCAGCGGCATATGTAAAAAAATGTGACAAATGTCAAAGATTTTCCACCATCCCTCACCAGCCCCATCAGCCTCTTACTTCCATTACATCCCCATGGACGTTTGCAGTGTGGGGAATTGACCTAGTAGGACCCTTGCCTAGGGCCATCAATAACTATCGATTCCTCATCGTAGCCATTGACTATTTTTCAAAGTGGGTGGAAGCGGAGCCGATGGTGATGATAACAGAGAAGAAGACCTTCCAGTTCATTTGGAAAAATATTATATGCAGATATGGTCTCCCCAACACCCTCATCTCGGATAACGGGACTCAGTTCAAAAATACCTCTCTACAGAAGTACTGTGAAAGGGTGAGTATCAAACAATTTTTCTCCACCCCAGGCCGACCTCAGGCCAATGGGCAAACAGAAGTTACAAACAGGACAATCCTAGATGGAATCAAGAAGAGGCTTGAGGAGGCAAAAGGAAGATGGTTCGATGAGTTATATGCCGTGATGTGGGCATATAGGACGACAGTGAGGACCTCTACCGGAGAAACCCCATTCATACTTGCTTATGGCTCAAAAGCCGTCATCCCCACCGAGATTGAGTTTCCTACTCATAGGGTCCAAATGTATGACCCCCAGAGAAATGAGGAAGAGAGGAGACTCGACTTGGACCTGATTGAGGAAAGGAGGGAGGATGCCGAGATAAGGCAGGCATCCTACCAGCAGAGGACCGCAAGGTTTTACAATCAGAGGGTGAAACAGAGGCCTATCGCAGTGGGGGACTTGGTCCTCAAGAAGACTTGGCAAAAGCCCAACAAGCTCCATCCTAATTGGCATGGCCCATATAGGGTCATCGATGAAGTCGTCCCTGGGACCTATAGACTAGAAAACCAAGAAGGGGAACCCTTTTCCAACCCCTGGAATGCAGATCATTTGAAGAAATATTAGCAGTAGTGTTGTAAGGTCTTGATAGACCATAATTGTAATAAGAGTTGCTCCAACAGAACACTTGGAAAATTAATGAGAAATATCAGTGTTTCCCCTCATCCTGTGGTTATCGGTTCTAATACGCATGGAAACATCTACAGAGAAACACCCTCGGCTATAATGAGGGTCAGTGGAGGGGACGACTCCACCACTGTCCTCAAGAAAGACGAGGGAAAGCTTTGTTAAAAACCATTAATTTGGTAAGTTTAACCCTCGGCTATACTGAGGGTCAGTGGAGGGGACGACCCCACCATTGTCCTCAAGAAAGACGAGGGAAAGCTTTGTTAAAAACCATTAATTTGGTAAGTTGAACCCTCGGCTATAATGAGGGTCAGTGGAGGGGACGACCCCACCACTGTCCTCAAGAAAGACGAGGGAAAACTTTGTTAAAAACCATTAATTTGGTAAGTTGAACCCTCGGCTATAATGAGGGTCAGTGGAGGGGACGACCCCACCACTGTCCTCAAGAAAGACGAGGGAAAACTTTGTTAAAAACCATTAATTTGGTAAGTTGAACCCTCGGCTATTATGAGGGCCAATGGGGGGGATGACCCTACCATTGTCCTCAAGAAAAACGAGGGAAAGCTTTGTTAAAAACCATTAATTTGGTAAGTTGAACCCTCGGCTATAATGAGGGTCAGTGGAGGGGACGACCCCACCACTGTCCTCAAGAAAGACGAGGGAAAACTTTGTTAAAAACCATTAATTTGGTAAGTTGAACCCTCGGCTATTATGAGGGCCAATGGGGGGGATGACCCTACCATTGTCCTCAAGAAAAACGAGGGAAAGCTTTGTTAAAAACCATTAATTTGGTAAGTTGAACCCTCGGCTATAATGAGGGTCAGTGGAGGGGACGACCCCACCACTGTCCTCAAGAAAGACGAGGGAAAACTTTGTTAAAAACCATTAATTTGGTAAGTTGAACCCTCGGCTATAATGAGGGTCAGTGGATAGGACGACCCCACCACTGTCCTCAAGAAAGACGAGGGAAAACTTTGTTAAAAACCATTAATTTGGTAAGTTGTACCCTCGCCTATAATGAGGGTCAGTGGATAGGACGACCCCACCACTGTCCTCAAGAAAGACGAGGGAAAACTTTCTTAAAAACCATTAATTTGGTAAGTTGAACCCTCGGCTTTGATGAGGGCCAGTGGAGGGGACGACCCCACCACTGACCTCAAGAAAGACGAGGGAATACTTTGTTTAAAATCGTTAATTTGGTGGTTAATCCTCGTCTATAATGAGGGCCAACGCAGGGGATGACCCCTCGTTCACCCTCAAGAGAGACGAGGGAGGGGTTAGTGGCATTAACAAAGATTCACAACACAAATAATGCAAAAGACAAAACATGAGAGACAACAAAGGAGACGATAGTATAAATGAAATATCAATTGTTTTACAAGTAGAGTACAAAAATATTGATTACATCAAGAGGGTATGGGCTACAGACAGCCACCATATGGAACAGCATCAGAGGGCAGGGCCTCAACATCTACGAGAGGGGTCTCCTCAATGACCACAACTGGATGATCTTCAGATGTGCCGACCCCCTCGACTTGAACTTGGGATTCCACTTGGTTTAGAGCCTCGGCATTTAGGGGGTCGTCCAGTTGAACGGCCTCCAGAGAAGGACGAACGGAAGAGACGACGTCGCCAAACTTGAGGACGACCCACCGATAAGCCGTCCTTATCCCTCTCTCAAAGTACTCAAGGCCGAAACCTTGGAACTCTTCTGAGAGTTTATATGCTTCCACAGTGTCAGCCTCAGCTTTCTTCACGCCTCAGACAGCTCAATCTTAAACTGGGCCTCCCGATGGGTCATGGCTTCATCCTTCTCCTTCAAAAGAAAGTCTCTAACCTTCAGATCCTCATCATGCTGCCTCGCCAGCTCGTCCATAATTCGTGCATGCTCGGTTCTGGCACTCTCTAGCTCAGCCTTTGTAGTATCTAAGTCAGCCTGCAGGTCGGCCTCATGTTGGATGGCCCTCTCGGCGTCATGGAATTTTTCTTGATTTTCAGCCATCCATTTTGTTGCCGAGGTAAAGGCACACACAGACTGCACAGAAAAATAAACAGATGTCAAGTGGCCGAGGAAACAGTTATTAAAAGAATGCAATTAAAAGAAATAAATCAAGACCGATACCTGGGCTAGAGTGTGCAGACCATAGTCATACACTTTGGCTGGAGGCATCTTTGACAAGAAGTCATAATCAGCAGCCGAGGGAGCAGAAAACATTGACGCCTTGGCTACCCTAAAATTTACGATAAGTGATGAGGGATCGGCCCTCAGATGTGCTAAGTTCTGGGACCAGAAGGCCCCCATGCTGGACGAAGAAGCAACCCCTTCTGATGCTTCGACCCTGGCCCTCGTCTGAGAGTCCGGTCGAGGGTTAATAGGAATCTCAGGCCCTTTTCTTTTATGCCTATCGGCTGTCGGCTCAACAACCGTCGGCCCCGCTGCCTTGGTCATCCTCGGAGCCTACTGAGGCTCCTTAACCTTCTTTTTTGCTAGGCCTGATAGTAAAATGGGAGCAGTCATTTCCCAAAGATAGTCTGATATACCTGCAGGACGGCCTGAAAAGAGGATGACACATCAGAAAAGTGTAGAGATAAAGAGGTAACACTTGAAAAAGTAAAGAAGGGGAAACGTTAAGTGTAACTCACATAGTTCTGTCAGGGGGCTGACCCTGAGACCAGCTTCCTTGAGGAACCGAGGGGTCATCAGCTCTTCAAACTTTGCAAGCTCACCACCTCTCCCTCGTCCCCTCAGATACTCAACGATGTCCTTCTCCTCCAGACTAAGTCCGGGGTATGACCTGGCCTTCATTGAAGGGTTAGACCATCTTCTGAGGACCCTCGGACCGTCGGCTACAAGTTGAGCCTCGGCGGTGAACTCCCACTCCCCAAAGATAAAGAAGAATCTCTTCTTCCAATCGTGGTTGGAGGTTTGTGCCACGTGGAGAAGCTTTTTCTCAGACCTCCTCGCCCCTAGATGATAGTACCCAGGCTGTTTGGACGAGGAGGTGATATTGTAGCAGGCCAAGAATACATCAGCTGAGGGCTCATCAATGAAAGCATTCTTCCACAGGGAGATATAGCCCAGGATCATCCTCTAAGAGTTGGGAGGAAGCTGAGAGGGGGAAACACCAAGGGCTGACATGATATCTACGACAGCAGGATGCAGAGGGAATCTGACACCAACCTTGAACATATGTTCATATACTGCAACCTCTCCCTCTTCATAATCAAAAACCCTCTCAGACTCAGAGGGAACCCTCATAGTTATGCTGGGGGGCACTCCATAGGCATGTCTCCACAACAAGAGGTCGCGGTCCCTAACGGAGGAGATATAGGACGAGGCATGGGAGGTATCAACCTGGTCATCTGTATCATCACCCTCGTCCTCAGTCCCCTCTCCCTCGGCCTCGTCATCTGCCAAAGGACCCTGGGGAAAGGCCATCCGAAAAGTATGTGGAGATAGGGTTGTCACAGGGACAGCCTCGGAGGGGACCATACCCTCGGCCTGGGCTTAGATCAGACATCTCTTTTCTCCCAGAAGGTCCAGCACCAGTTGGCGACGACACTCTCTCATCCATCTCACTTGAGTAACTCTCGGCCGGACGAGAGGATGACCCACAAGACTCAGACGGTTCAAATGGTTTTACTGTGGCTAGAGGAATGGGAAAGTTGGGTCGTACCCAGTTAGTGTCGGCCCCTCGTCTCCTCTCTTCCTCTTCCTCTATTCATCTGATCTCTGCAAAGAGCTTCTCTCTCAGGGAAGGGAACTCCTCAGCTAAGCTATAAAGCCTCCTAAGCATTAAAAGGTAAGACCCTACACTTAGAGGAATTTGGGGAACTTAACTACAAACAAGTTTGCAGTTGACAAAATTAGACTTTTGAATTAAAACAAAGGGAATCGATGGTTTTCACTCAAGAACACTCAAGAACACTCAAGAACACTCAACAACCAGTCGCCGGAAAAGTTGTAAAACGACCCAAATCAAGCCCTACAGGCCTAAAACCAAAAATCAAAAAAAGTAATGAAAGTAAAGAGGACGCTGGGGGTGAAGGATTACCTGAAGAGAAAGGGAAAAGTTGCTAAGCTTGAAGGATCGAAGACTGCAGAAATGGCAATGAAGACTGGTGAAAGGCTAGAGAGAGAACTTGGGCGCGAAGAAGAAGAAGAGAGTGAAAGGTTTCAAAAATCTCTTAAATGCCTTAGTAATGAGTGGGCCCATTACCCAAGCCAAAGCACAACCCACGAGGAGGACATCATTAGGGCATAAAGCCCCAAGTAGCATGTAGCCGCCATGCCTCGAAAACTGGAACGACATTGGATAAAAATTTGACAGCTGTCAAATCAGTTCGACAGGTGTCACTCATCAAACAGACCATACACTTAGTATCAAAAGCAACATTATCCCTCAGCCATCTCAGCATCATCTATGGCTAAGGGCTGGGGGGTGATTGATATACCCGTATATACCCTCAACCATGCCGAGGGCGCCCTGCACTTCATCAGGCTCCGGATGACCCTCCGAGGGGCCGACCCTTCATCAGGCTCCGGACGAACCCTAAGAGGGGCCGACCCTTCATCAGGCTCCGGATGACCCTTTGAGGGGCCGACCCTTCATCAGGCTCTGGACGACCCTTCGAGGGGCCGACCCTTCATCAGGCTCCGGACGACCCCTCAGAAGGCCGACCCTTCATTAGGCTCCGGATGACCCCTCAAGAGGCCGACCCTTCATCAGGCTCCGGACGACCCTCCGAGGGTACGACAGTACGAGGCCAGAATTAGGCTAAACTCACCACCGAAAGGAACTTTTCCCTCGGCCTCGGCTCATAGGCCGAGGGTGACATCATCACAGCGCGTGGTTTGGGAGACGCGTGGAACAATGCGCGTGAGGCTCACATGGCACACAGGAGACCGTTATAACAAAATCACACCCTCACGTGAGGGAATATTATGTCATCATTTGGCATCTACAGGTGTCAACAGGGGATTGGCTAGATCATCATTCACATGCACCATGCATACTTGGGGGGTACACTACACCCCCCAAGACCTATATATACTTGTCACCTACAACCCTACAAGGGGATCGATCAATTTATTGTAACCCTAGGTAAAACTCTGCTTGTACACACAGTAGAGAGAGAGAAAGTGAGCTTATGTGCATTGTATCCAAGGCCATTAGTGCCCATACTTAGTGGATCACACACTCACAATGGACGTAGGCCAAATTGGCTGAACCACTATACATCATTGTCTTATTTCCTCTTATACTCATCCCCTTCTACATACTTATACAATTATACATCTCTATGGCTGCCATGGTTACTACTGTTTGAGCTCATTATCACTTATCCGGTGGTGCTAAATCTTGGCATCATCACCATGCTCTTCAATTTTAAGCTTTAACACACTTTCCTTTTTCTCATGAGCTGAAATGTACTTGTCATATCCCTTGTCAGCACTTAATTGTTGGTACTTTTTCTCATAACCTTGATGCAAAAGTGTAGTGGATTCTTTATGCTACTGTTGAAGTTCCTCGATCATTCCTTGAAGATCTTCAATCACTTCGTAATAAGCCACATTATTGGCTACAGCACGATCAAGTAGGCACTTCAAGTACTGGTAAGCATCAATTGCTCATTCAGAGGTATATAATTCGAGGATGTCAATTCTTTGGGCCTCAGTAAAGTCTGCATGACCAGCTTTGAAATAGTCATTGCATTTCTTCATCAACTCTATATCATGAGCTGATAAGAGTTCCATCCTGGCAACAAACTAGCAAAAACAAAATCAACAATGATGTGAACAGAGTAAGTAAGAGAGAAATTCCAGACGAACAACAAAAGTTCAATTTTTATTCATCATGATAAAGGAAAACACAGATTAGGGTTACATCCAAGAAAATAAAGAAATAAAAGACCCGAACAACTTTACACCTTCTCCTTATTTCCTACGACTTCTTCGGACGATTTGGATGAAGGGGTTGGTTGGTAGGAGAGCAATGGCAGTTGCTCGACAGATTTGCTAGCCTGTTGGACTTTCTCGAAGGGTTGAACAATAGCAACAATAGGGACCTGCTCTCCTGTCATCATATAAGACTCATCTGAAGCAGCTTTATCCTCTTCTTCTTCTCCAGGAGAGGGAGGAGGGCCATGAGTATGCTCCTGGAACAACTCAGAATTTTTGGTAACCTTCAATTTCTTCAAAGCTACTACACATCCATCCCTAAAATATTTAACACTGCCATACTCCATTTGAGAAGACATAACAGCTAGGCCCTTATTCCAACCGTTGTCCTAACTAACACTAAAAGATTTTTTAACATCAACTTTCCTTTTTGCTCTCTCTGAGGAAGTCCTTTCCCTAAGGAGCTCTTCGACAGACTTCAGTTTTTCTTCTACCTCTGTCTTATGTCTCTCAATATCTTGAAGCTTAGCAATATTTTCCTCAGCAGATTTAAGCTTGACCTCATGCTCCTCTTTACGTTGTTCAGCATCGTTTAATTTCTTCTCCAACTCTTTGGAGGCGGTCACAGCTTGATTTCGATTTAGTTCAATAGACTTAAATTTCTTATCCCAATCATTTTTGTCTTCCTCGTACTTCTGACGAGATTCTTTCAAAGATCGAGTTAATCCAGCAAAAGCTTCTTCTATTCCACCCGAAGAGGTGGAGGCCCTGATGGCTTCATCTTTCTTCAAAATACTATTAAAACACATCACGAGCTGAAAAAAGAAAGATTTTTAATTCAATATATGAATATAGTACTAGAAAATAAAGGACTCACGCTGACGATACTTACTGACGTAATGTGTTGAGCTGCCAAAGTAGTAATTCTCTCATGAGAAAAGGTATCTTCAATGCCTTGAAATTCTGGGACAGTCCAAGATCTGATCAAGCCCATGGCAGAACTCGAAGGAATAAGAGCTGGAACATTACCTTCAATATTTGAAGGTTGAGAGATAGGGTCAACAGGTCTCTCAGAAGAACTTCTTTTCAATCTCCTCAGAGGAGCAGGAACACTTTCAATTAAAGGTGTTATCTCTATTTGTGAAATGATAAAAGTTTCACTCGAAAGTGCTGTCTCTTTTAGAGGAACAAGGGGCTTCTTGCCAGTTTCCTTAGCAGCAAAAGAAGGGGGTACATCTATATTCTTTGTCCCCTCATCTGGGACATCTTGTTTGTTCTTCTTTGCCTCTTCAGTGGAAAAGGTAGACTTGTCAAAAAATACGAGAGATTTCCTCTTCTTCATCAGATCAGTAATAGGAATGCTTAAGTCAGAAGAGGATCCTTCCACACTAGTTTCAGAAGTCGGTATCTGATCAAGATCAAACACTACAGGACGAGCAATGAAATATGAAGTGGAGCTTCTGTATCTCAATAAATAAGCGGCAGCTCTAATGTGCTCCCCAACAACTGATTGATGCAAGCCTAGATAAGTTTAAAATGTTTTATGTTAACATTAGTCTCTTTTGGAGGCTTCCTTTTACTGTCAACTGTAACAAACAAAATTAATGTCAGTGATGCATTTAATCGAATACAAAGAAAATAAGATTTCAAAAATTAAAACAACCTATCCCATTGCTATAAAGCGGACACATGGGACCTTGGTACACATCATTTACATTTAATAGAGGGTGTTGCCAGTTTTTCATCACAACCCCATGATCAAAATAATCCCTATTGGCATCGGGAAGATTGGCAACTAAAGCTCTATTCGAAAACCTAGTTTTTAAATAAAAAGTAGTGTCACTGTTAACCCATTTATAACAATACATAATTTCTGGAATTCCCAAACGAGTTCCATAAAGTTGATTCAACCTATATATGCCATTAACTACCCTCCATGTATTTGGAGCTACTCTTGCAGGAATAATATCGAAATATTGGCAAAACTCCAAACACAAGGGATCTGGCGGGAAAGAAAAGCCACACTCAGCTACAAAAAGAGTTGGGAATCAGTGTCCCTCCGCCAAAGAAAATAAATCAGAAGACCCGCGAAGGGATTGAAAAATCAGACTGAAATTAATCCAATGATTCAACAAGATAAACCATAATGAATAAAGTAAATAAAGAAGAAGGAAGAAAATCTTACAGAAGAAAAAGAGATCGGTTGACAACAGATGGATGGAAAGAACGAAGACACAAGATAGAGAGAAAATGAAAAGTTCAGAGATACAGATTTGAAAAGTAGAAGACGATGGGATTTCTGTCGCACTTAAATACTTTACCTCGGGAATAGAGAAAAGCAATGATTACAAGGGAAGATGTTTGCATTTTCAGTGGCTAAAAGAAGAAAAAGGCACAAGTATCTAAGTGATCGTGAAAATTCAAAATATTTATGAAGCTTGATATTATGCGCTCAAAAAGGAATTATATACGATGAAAATCTTCCTAAAATCCATGAAGACCAGTAATCTAAGCAGTTTTCAAGAAAAATGTTCCACTCTCTTCTTCAACCACAGTTGTGAAACATTGGGGGCTTCTGTTGATACCAAATTTAACCTGCTAACGTGGACTAATCACCCCTACGTGTAAAATACAAATACTTTTAACGAACAGCATATTGTCATCGAGCTACTCAGGCACTCCGAGCTACTCAGAACGCTCCGAGCAACTTAAGCATACCGAGAAACTTAAGCGATCTGAGCCACTTAGCATGCAGAGCATCCAAATCAAGAGAATCAAAAGGCAACTACGCATTAAATGCGCATTAATATCGTACTGATGTATATGTCTACTAGATAACAACGCATTATCTTTTCATATGTACAGCCTCAAGGCTATAAATACATTGTAATCTCCTCATAAGAAGGGGACTTCTGGATCTCCTGGTAAACCTATCATCGAGAGTCAGGGAAAACAGTCAGCAATACAAAATAGTGGACGTAGGCCATTTTCATACGGCAAAACCACTTTAAAAATCCATTGTCTTACTTATTTATTCCATTTTTTATCTGTGATTGATTAATTAGATAGAATCTAGTTTTTTACATCAACACTAACAGTAAGAGCAAATAGCTTTTGTATATTTACCGTGTGGGAATTTAGCGGTCAACATCTAAATCTAACATTTCAACATTCAAAAAGGCTTCAGAGCCATCCCACCAGCAAGTGAAAATATTTTGTGATTTAGTATAGTGCCACCTAAGCTATCCTTTTTCTTACTCAATGAAGGTCACCATTGTGTCCATCCCCGACCCTCGCCTGCGCGGGCGAGCGCGCGAAGGGAAAGGATCCTTCGGGTTTCACGCATCCCTCTCGGGAGCACTTCGACCGGCGTCATTTGAGATGAGGTGTAAAAATGTAGAGAGATTCAGAGTCGCCAGTCTATTTTACTCAAAACAGACAAAAGAAGAAAGGGAAGCCATCCCGAAGGATGGCATCCAAAGACATACTGGTGCATGCGAAACCAAAATGATTCGAGAAGGGTTTGGAGGCTAAGTTATGAAATGGGAAGGTGTTAGGCACCCATTCCGCCCTTTTGATCTCTCATGGATATTTTCTATTTTCCTTTATATTTCCCCCATGATATGTGTGCATGTGGATATATATCGTGGAGATAGGAATCCTCGATTTGTATCATGGAAGAGATAAAGCGAGTCATCCGTAGGAAGGTGTAAAAATAATATTAGAAATAAGATTTACGCGATTATCCGTACGTTGATTGTTATAATGGAACGATAACGCATGTGGAGTAATACGTCACTAAGGGAAAGTATATAGAATATAAGAAGATTAGATTTACAGAAAATAGGAAAATAAGAGAAAAGTGAGAAAATGATTCGAGTCTCGGGTTTTACCCCGAGACGCCTACGCAGCCTATAAAGGCATCAAAGTCCACGTAGTTCGCATACCAAAAGAGGGGTGGGGATTATCCCATAAATCTAAATGGGGGATCTCTTATTTGTGAGCGTGTGTGCTTGTAGAAAAAGTTTTTTAGTGGAGAGAAAAGTGTGAGAATCCCTATTTGGAATTTGTGGCAAACCCTCTTTTCTTGTTTTTTTGGGTTTTTAATTATATAAAAATAAGAGATGTGCAATAATACTAAATAAAAAGTATATTAGGATGTGCAAGATGAGATAATAAAAGTGCTAAGTAAGAAAACAAGTTATTGATAATTTAAGAGGATTTAAGAGAGATTTTGAGAAAGTTGGACCTTCTTGAAGATCTTGAGCTTGATCTTGAATGTTGGAGAGCATCCCTTGCACTTGGATGATGATGGAGAGTAGCTAATTCACCAATTTTGATGAAAAGAATGATGGAAATTGGAAGTAAAAAAGGGATTTGGAGGTTAAAATCATGTTGCCTTCGAGAGAGGTTTCGGGGATTCGTTGAGAGTAAATTTTATCAGATCTGGGCTCCCTTTGCAAATGAGGTGAAGGCCTCATTTCATAGGCCCAGGTCACTGCCGATCGGCATAGACCTGGTCCTGCCTATCAGCACCTGCTGATAGGCAGGGTCTGGAACCTGCCGTTTGGCAGTGTGTTTCAGGCCTTTTTGAGAAATTGACTGTCGAGGGAAAACCGTTGGTCAGAATCGTCCACGGGGTAGATCGTTGGAAAGGTAATTCAGAGACCTTCGAAAGTCCTTTGGATCAATCCCGGGTTCAGGAGTTGACTTTGGGTCAAATATGGCTCGAAAGCGTTTGTCGGTCAATCGGATGGGGAATCGTTCAGACGCAAACGGATCGTTCGTTCGCATGGTAAGTCCAAAACGCGCACAGGGCGGACCATTAGAAAGGTTATTCAGTACCCTTCAAAGATTCATTCAGTCTCAGTTGAGATGAAGAGTTTGACTTTTTGGTCAAATTGAGCCGGAGAGTGCCCGATGGCTTCTAGGTCAGTACTCGAGACATGACCTGGGTTTGTAGTGATGAAAGAGAGGTACTAGGGACCTAAGGAGAGTTGGGGGTAACAGAATGAGGTGTCTACAGATCCCCTTGATGGGTGAGTTTAGAATAAATGATAACCGTCAAATAGACACCACAAGATGCTTTTGAGGGATACGACCGATTCAGAGGGTCGAGGCCTATTTTGAGGACCTAAGGAGTGTGTTGGGGATGGAATGACGATCGAAGATTTTGGTCGATTCTGAGGACCTGAAGTGGTGTTGGGTGATGACCAATTATGCGGATCAAAGCCGAATCTGCGGGCTTAGGGTGAAGATCTAATAACTGAGGTCAATTCTGACCTAAGAGTGGTGACGATCGAGGATCGGGGTCAATTTTGACCTAAGAGTGGTGACGACCGAGGACCGGGGTCAATTCTGACCCAACTCAGGTGATGATCCAAGTCGGAGGTCAATTCTGACCTAAAAGTGGTGACGATCGAGGATCGGGGTCAATTCTGACCTAAGAGTGGTAACGATAGAGGACCGGGGTCAATTCTGACCCAACTAAGGTGACGACCGAGGATCGGGGTCAATTCTGACCCAGCTCAGGTGAAGATCCAAGATCGAGGTCAATTCTGACCTAAGAGTGGTGACGACCGAGGACCGAGGTCATTTCTGACCTAACTCAGGTGACGATCCAAGACCGAGGTCAGTTCCGACCTAAAGAGTGGATGAATATTGGATTTTGATTCTGCTGGAGAAAGTGCCTTTTGATTTGAGCTGGGGAGCTGATAGATGGGGAAGATTTAGTTTCTTTAGGAGACCTCGCGCGGGGGGGGGGGGGGGGGGGGGACACAACCTATTTTGGTGCTGTAAAGACTCCGCCGGGGAAGTGATCAGGCGATCCTTAGAGATCCTCCAGTGCTTTATTGGGAGGAGTTTCACTTGGTTTTTGAGGATTCCGCTGGGAAAGAGGGATTCCTCTTGAGGGAATGCGAAATTTTCTTGGTGAAAATGTTCTAAATCCCTACTGGGATTTTTAGGAATTTTCAGAGGAGTTTTCGAGGCTTTCTGGTATTTTTTGGGAATTTCTGTACGAAATTTAAGGGGGGTGCCGGTCGGCATGGTATGAGGGGTGCCATTCGGCAGTGGCATAGACTTTTGGGCTACCTCGGGAAGGTAAGGAGTCAGTGCCGATCGGTATGGTGGGGGGAAGTGCCGATCGGCATGGAGCTTGGCCTCCTATATAAAGGGGGCGAATCCCTTCATTTTTTTCACAGCTTCTTTTCCTTCTCTCTTTATGCGATTTCTCTGCAAATCGTTCTAGCATTCCGATCTTCAAGAAATGGCCGTTTTTGTGACCACTGCAGTCCACCGGGAGTGGTTGATCGTTGATGATTGGGCGAATGTGGAGTGAAGGGTCAGGGCGCCTCTTGCTTTGGGGAGTGAGAACTCCTTTGATATCTTGCTACGGGAGCCATCGCGTCATCTCTCTTTAAGGGTGAGTCCCAGCGTTTATGTAAGTAACCTGACCTTTGGCATTCTTTTCTTTTTGGTGATTTTTCTTTCTTTCTTGACCTCTGATGAGATTTTTCCTTTTTTTCCAGTCTGATATTTCCTTGAAGAACATGTGCGCCCACAGGACGACGGGGCTCAGGGATGTGTGGGAGCATCTCCCACCTGTGGAGCGTTGGGTGGTATCATCAGCGGGTTTTGGGAGGTTGGCATCTGTACTGGATTAGACGCCTCGCTCGACAGCGGTCCTGTGCGCTTTGGGAGAGATGTTGTGGGATACTACCCACACCTTCCATTTCGGCTTTGCGGAGATAACTGTGACTCCCATAGACGTGCAGCAGCTGTTGGGGATGGATTGTGATGGAGAGCAAATAGAGATGGATCGCTCTTTATGGGTGAGACTGGAGGCAGTGCGTGCGACACTTGGTGATGTAGGGAGGATTGTTTCCGGGGATTCTATCCGGCTGTCTCTGCTGAAGGATATTGTGCTGAGCAGGGTGATTAATTTGGAGGATGGGCTGTAAGTGAGGCAGATGGCCCGGTTATTCATTTTTCTGGTGTTGGGAGGTTTCATGGTGGCGGCGAGAGGCAATGTCGTCCATTTATGGTTCTTGTCGTACTTGAGGATGTTTTCGAACATACCTTTCTATGATTGGGGGAGTCTGACTTTAGCCACCCTTTACTCTTCTCTAGATGCATTCAGTCGGTGCTACCGGCAGACCTTTACTGGGGCCACGTACCTTCTTGAGGTATTCTTTGGTTTGCATATTTCCTTTCATGCATCCGCATTTTCCTTTCATGCATTCACATTTTCGTTATGCATCTCTTTTTTTGTTTTGTGAATTCAGACGTGGTTCTATGAGGTGATTGGGTGAAATACCCCGCTGATCGCTCTGAAGGACGACGCTATTGGGGACCTCTGCCGATTGTATCGATGGCGTAAGGCCACTCGGCAGTCGAAGGGATCTCTCTCTCTGGAGGCGGCGCGTCACGTTTTGAATGACCTGACCAGTGGTAGGGTAAGACTCTTTACATTTTCAATCTTGATTTTTTTTTGCACCTTTTGATCTTGTATTAATTTATGACTACTTGGGGATTTTCAGGTGACCTTTTATTCCTGGGGGACAACCATTTAGGATGCGGGGGCGACTGGGGTGAATGCGCGGATGAGGCGTTTGTTGGCGCATGAGTTTGGCCATTCCTGGTACCTCGAGGAGCGGGTGGTTCGTCAGATTACTGAGGAGGAGGTGGTGGTGCCACCTGCACAGCCTCCTACGTCTATGAGGCGGGAGCGACTGCTGTCGAAGGATGAGAGGATCACGACGATGATCGACGAGTCCTACTTGTTGTACACCGATACGGCTGCACCGTATGACTATATGGACTTTGTGACGAGCTAGTTGATGACGCCCAACATATATGATGCCATATTTTCCCTCCTACGGGTTCGAGTCGAGCGGTGGGATCTTCCCATAGTGGCGGTGGTCCTACGGCATCTGCGGCGACGGCGACTTCAGAGGTTCCTTTTGTGCGGTTGCATACCCCCTCGTACAATATTCGGCGGGCTGATGGAGGGATGGTGCCTATGTTGCACCATCCTCATGCGATGGATTCAGAGGAGTTGGGTTTGACAGAGGAGGTCCTCTGACCTGCGGTATACCTTTATGTTCCTCTCTTTCTTTCTTTTCTATTTTGGTCATCTCTGTTTTGATACTGATTTCGCCTTTTCTTGCAGCAAGTCCGGGTGTCGACCACTTGGCTAAGGGACATCAGAGAGTGGATATCTTTGGCGACTGCCCATATTCGGGATGCGATTCCTGTTCCTTCTTGCTTGGTGCCTTCTGCTTCATCTGTAGAGGACTCTGGCTCGGTTAGTGGTGGCGCATCGTCTCGCCGTAGGGGAAAGAGAGCATGTCGCGGGGGTGGAAGCTCTTAGTGAGTGAGAGAGAGAGAGAGAGAATGTGGGTTCGGGCTGAGTCCCGTTTTTTTTTTTTTTTTTCCTGTAAAAATGATGTAACACTGAAAACAGATAGATGCAATGCAATGGAGTTTTTTATTATCTCTTATTAATGTTGAATGAATGCACGCACATGCGCTTTTTTACTTTGCTGCTGAGACAGTAAAAATGAGTATTTTTGGAATTTTTTTAAGGAAAGTTTTTTAATTAAAAGGGGAAATTATATAAGGAGGAAAAGGGATTTTTTAAATTCTATTGAGAATGTCAATTTATTTATTTTTTTGAGTTTTTTGTTTTGACAAAAGAGGAAAAAAGGGAAATTTCTAAAAATGGGGGGTTGCCGATCGGCAAGCACCCTGTCCTGCCTATCGACAGTTCAGTCCAGTCCTATCAATTCAAAGCTTTGATTGGTACCCTTTTCAGCCTTTGGTACCTTGTGGGGTAGGATTCCCTCTGATTTCTACACAGATTATGTCTCTTCTGAGGGTTTTTAAGTATAAAAAGGGGTAAGGGTGGAGTATTTCCATCACACCTTTGCATTTTCACCCACTTACCCATTATTTCTTAGCCTTGCAAGATGGCTCTCCCCGGTAGCATTGAGTTTGCTAATTACCTCGAAGCCTTGGAAGCAATGTACTCTTATAATGTCGAATATGATGCTTTTAACATGCGTCGAGTTTCCCTGTGGCGCAATCGGCCTCTTGAGTGGAACGTGCTGATGGTGGCTGTACAATTTTGGTACCCCGAAGACCACGTATTCCGCTTTGGGTTGGATGAAGTTTGTCCTACCTACGAGGAATTTTCTGCCATATTGGGTGTAAATCCTAGTGTTGTTGCGGCTTTGACCAAATTTTTAAGCTCTCCCAGGGATTTATTGGTCGGGCTTCTTCGTGTTTCACCTTCGGTGACCAGATCATTGGTTGTTGGAGGAATGATCTCCCTCTCGGTGGTGCAGCAGTCTGTGCATTTACGAGAAGTGGGTGATGATGGTATGCTGGAGCCGTTGTTCTGGGTCTGGTTTTAAAATTATTGCTGGTGACTGGAGAACTGCAGGTTGACCCGCAACTTGCAGCCATTACTTCATGGATGTCTTACCGTCCCAATCCTGCTGCGATGATATTGGCGGAGACCCTGAATGGCCTGGACGCCTGGAGAGAAGGTCGTTCTGACTTTTTGAGGGGTATCCCTCTGATGCTTTTCATGTGGTTGTCTGAAATATTTTGCTTGGCGACTCCTCCAGAATATCCCTTGTCGGTCGCACCCAACTTCTTTTCACGCTACTTCATCAGTGTTGGTCTGTATGTTGAGAACTTGGAGCATTGGCTTGTGGAGCATGGGGCTTGTGGTCTGTATTGGTCAGTGCCTTGGTGGGGACAGTTGCAACCTATTCTGGATCTAGGAGAGTATTCATATGTGCAGTTGGTTGGTCCTTTTATTTCCTTTGGTGGCTTCTGTGCCAATTTGGCTGGGCCCAGGTCGTGCCACCTCGGATCTCAAATTGCTTTCCGATAGAAGATTTGACTGAGCGCCTACGTCTGTTGCTTGGATCTCTATGGGAAAATCGACGTCCGTCGACCCGTCCCTCCCAGTCTGTCGAGAAAGTTTGGCATGTCCCCAAAGATTATATGAAGTGGTTGTGGAGGAAAATAGTCAGCAAGATGTTGGCAGTGGAGACTGGACAAAGATTGTTTGTTTTATCCAACACCATGGAAGGGGGTGTTGTGGTATTTTCGAATATGGTTCGGGCTTATCGGTCCATGGAGTGTTTACAGCACTCTATTCAGGCAGGGGAAACTTGGGGACCTCAGGATATAGATGATGAGGGTGCAGTCTTCTCTAGTAGCTGTGGGTAGGACTCTTGGAGAGTTTATTTGTGTAATAGATGCGGGGATTTTATTTAGATTTTTATGGTAGTAGGGGGAAGGGGGTTATCCGTTCCTTTTCTTATGTAATCCGTGCTGTAATTTCTTATTAATGAAATAAACAAGTTTCTTATCATCCCGTTGTGCCTTTCGATGAGTTTTGTATTTTGAATTATCTATACTGATCGCTAAGGCATACACAATCCTTTTGTTCAAGTATTCTTTAGAAAGAACCGCCGTTATCGGAGGTAAGAAAAGAATGGTATTTTATGAAAAAGAAAGGGCCGCACTCATGTGAGGTGTATGAGCTACCTACGTACCTCTGGGGTTTTTGAAAAAGTTTTTTTTTATCTATTTGAAAATTGTTTTGCAGGGGATCAGGCCCACGTAGTTCTGGGCAGAGGGAAATGAAAAGTTTTTTTTTAATGGGGATGAGAAAAGTCGTAGCGCGCTAAGATTTCGGACTAGGGGTAGAATTTCTTGAGACGGTCCAAGTTGACTGGATGAGCCATCTCTTCCCCATCTAGGTCAGTGAACATGGAAGCACCGTCGAATAAGATTTTTTTCACAATGTAGGGGCCGCTCCAATTGGTCTTGAATTTCCCTCTGGGGTCCCAGATGGGTTCTATTATCTCTTTGAGGGATAAATCCCCCTCCCAGACACTGCGGTCCTTAACTCTCTTGTTGAATGATCGTGCTATTCGACGATGGTACCCCTGTATGTGGTAAAGATCTTTTAATCTTCTTTCATCTAGGAGGGCTAGCTCATCAAGACGGCTTTAGCACCAGTCTTCTTCGCTAACTTTATTTTCGAGCATGATGCGTAGCGAGGGTATTTCCAGCTCCACATGTAGGACTGCTTCCATGCTGTAGACTAGGGAGTAAGGGTAGCCCCAGTAGAGGTTCGATAGCCCCAGAGGGTGAACGGGATCCGGTCGGCCCAATCCCTACAACTTTTGGTCATCTTGCTGATGATAGCTTTAAGGTTCTTGTTGGCGGCTTCAACTGCACCATTGGTCTGAGGTCGGTAGGGAGAAGATTTGTGTCTCTGAATCCCATACTCATTGATTACTTCTGTGACTTCTGCTTCGAAATGCAACCCGTTATTTAACACTAGCTCGTGCGGGACCCCATATCGGCAGATAATATTCTTCTTAAGGAATTTGGCCACTGTCTTGGCGTTTAATACTGCGTATGACTCAGCTTTGACCCATTTGGTGAAGTAATCAATGGCGACTATGATGAATTCATGTTCGTTTGAAGCCTTTAGTGTAACCTTCCCTATGATGTCAACACCCCAAGTGGAGAATGACCAGGGAGAGGTTATATTGTATAATTCTCACGGAGGTAGGTGTTGAAGATTGGAGAATTATTGGCATTTGAGGCATCTCCGGACATAGGTGGTGCAGTCTTGGTCCATGGTGATCCAATAGTAGCCCTATCGGATGATCTTCTTAGCAAGCATGTGACCGTTCATATGGGTCCCTCACTCCCCGCTGTGGATCTTCTTCGTTATCTTCTCAATCTCAGCTCCTGCAATACAGTGTAGAAGAGTTCCATCAAAGTTCCTCTTGAGTAGAGCTTTATGATAGATGATATACTGGGCAGCCAGTCTTCGAAGAGTCATTCGATCTCTCTTGTTGGAACCCTCGGGATACCTACCATGTTTGAGGAGGCATCAGATATCATAGTACTAGCAATTGACTAGTTTGGGATCTTCGATGGAGGCAAGCTCAATATGGTAGCAATGGGTCAATTTGTGTTGCTATTGAACTAGGAAGGGGGTCATTGTTATTCCCTCAGGCATGTTGACCATAGAGGCCAAGGTGGCGAGAGCATCGGCTAGGTTATTCTTTGCTCGGGATAGGTAATGGAAGGTGATATCTCGGAATCAGGAGGCTAATTCTTCTAAATGGGTATGGAAGGGTTGGAGCTTTTTGTCCTTCACTTTCCACTTTCTGAGCACTTGACCGATGATAAGGGCAGAATCCCCGTAGACATCAAGGTATTGAATACCTTTCTTGAGAGTAACTTTGAGGCCTATTGTGCATGCCTCGTATTCCGTCATGTTGTTGGTGCAAGTGAAATCCAATTTAATGGTGATGGGAGTGTGGGAGTCATCTGGGGTGATCAGAAGTATCCCAATGTCATATCTCTTTTTGTTGGCAGCGCCGTCAAAGAACATTTGCCATCGAAGGTGGTCTTGAGCGGTGCAGAGGATATTTTCATCTTGGAATTCGGAGATCCGGACATCTTCTTCTACGGGGTAATTGACGAGGTAGTCAGAGATGGCTCTTCCTTTAACAGCTTTCTGTGTGACGTACACGATATCGAACTCGGTTAGGAGCATCAACCATCGGGCCATTCGACTGGATAAGGCGAGTTTCTCAAGCAGGTATTTGATGGGGTCCATTCGAGATACAAGTTTGATGGGAAAGGCGAGCATGTAGTGTCGCTGTGGCCATCCCAGATCCTCGTCGTGCGGGTGGGCGCGTGGAGGAAAGGATCCTTCGAGTCCCGCGTGTCCCTCTCGGGAGCGCTTTGGCCGGCATCATTTATGGTGTAAAAATATAGAGAGATTAAGAGTCGCCAGTCTATTTTACTCAAAATAGACAAAAGAAAAAGGGGAAGCCACCCCGAAGGATGGCATCCAAAGACATACTGGTGCGTGGGAAACCAAGATGATTCGAGAAGGGTTCGAAGGCTTAGTTACGGAATAGGAAGGTGTTAGGCACCCATTCCGCCCTTTCGGTCTCTCATGAATATTTTCTATTTTCCTTTTGTTCCCCCCCGTGATATGTGTGCATGTGTATATATATAGAATGGAGGTAGGAATCCTCGACTTGTATCATGGGAAAGATAAAGCGAGTCGTCCATAGGAAGATATAAGAATAGTATTAGAAAAATAAGATTTACCCGATTACCCCTACGTTGACCGTTATAATGGAACGATAACGCATATGGAGCAATACGTTATTAAGGGCAAGTATATAGAATATAAGGAAAATGGATTTAGAGAAGATAGAAAATGAGAGAAAAAGTGAGAAAAAGGACTCGAGTCTCGAGTTTTACCCCGAGACGCCTACGTAGCCTATAAAGGCATCAAAGTCCATGTAGTTCGCATACAAAATGAGGGGTGGGGTTTATCCCATAAATCCAAATGGGTAATCTCTTATTCTTATGTGTGTGTGTGTGTGTGTAGAAAAAGTGTTTTGATTATGAGAAAAGTGTGAAAAAAGTGTGAGAATCCCTACTTGGAATTTATGAGCAAACCCTATTTTTCTTGTTTTTTGGGTTTTATGAAAATAAAAGATGTACAATAATACTAAATAAAAAGTATATTAGGATGTGTGAGATGAGATAACAAAAGTGATAAATAAGAAAACAAGTTATTGGGAATTTAAGAGAATTTAAGAGAGAGTTTGAGAAAGTTGGACCTTCTTGAAGATCTTGAACTTGATCTTGAATGTTGGAGAGAAGCCCTTGCACTTGGATGATGATGGAGAGTGGCTAATTCACCAAATTTGATGAAAATGATGATGAAAAGTGAAAGTAAAAAAGGGATTTGGAAGTTGAAATCACACTGCCTTCGAGAGAGGTTTCGGATCCGTTCTGAGAGATTTTTATCAGATCTGGGCTCCCTTTGCAAATGAGGTGAAGGCCTCCTTTTATAGGCCTAGGTGAGTGCCGATCGACATAGACCTGTTCCTGCCTATCGGCAGGTGCCGATAGGCAGGGTCTGGAACCTGCCATTTGGTAGTGCGCTTCTGGCTTTTTTGGAAAATCGGCTGCCGAGGGCAAACCGTTGGTAAGAATCGTGCACGGGGCATATCGTTGGAAAGGTAATTCAGAGACCTTTAAAAGTCCTTTGGACCGCTCCTGGGTTCGGGAGATGACTTTGGGTCAAATATGGATCGGAAGTATTTGTTTGTCCATTGGATAGGGAATTGCTCGGACGCACACAGATCTTTCATCCGCATGGTAAGTTCGAATCTCACATGGGGTGGACTGTTGGAAAGCTTAGGAGATGTATTTAGACATTCCAAAGAGTTTGACCCGGTTTGGGGAGTTGACTTTGGTCAACCGGGCCCGAGAAGCATTCGGTGACCTCCCGAAGTCAAACGGATCGTTCGTCCGCATGGAAAGTCGAAATCGTGCACGAGATGGACCGTTGGAAAGAGTATTTAGTGCCCTTCGAAGATTCATTCAGCCTCTATCGAGCTGAAGAGTTAACATAGGTCAAACAGAGCCCGGGAGCGCCCGGTGGCCTCTCGATCAAGTTTCAGATGCAAACGGATCGTTCGTCCGCATGGTAAGTCGGAATCGTGCACGAGTCTATCCATTGGAAAGGGTATTCAGTTTCCTTTAAAGATTCATTCAGCCTCGGTTGAGCTGAAGAGTTGACATAGGTCAAATAGAGTCCGGGAGCGCCCGGTGGCCTTTGGGTCAAGTTTCGGACGCAAACGGATCGTTCGTCTGTATGGTAAGTCGGAATCGCGCATGTGGAGGTCCGTTAGAAAGGGTGTTCAGTGCCCTTTGAAGATTCATTTAGCCTCGATCGAGCTGAAGAGTTTGACTTTTGGGTCAAACTGAGCTGGGGAGTGCTCGATAGTTTTTAGGTCAGTACTCGAGACATGACCTAGGTTTGTAGTGATGAAGGGAGGTACTAGGGATCTAAGGAGATTTAGGTGGTAACAGAATGGGGTGTCTACAGAGCCCCTCGATGGGTGAGTTTGGAATAAATGATAACCGTCGAATAGACACCACATGATGCCTTTGAGGGAGTATGATTGATTCAGAGGGTCGAGGCCGATTCTGCGGACCTAAGGAATGTGCTGGGGATGAATGACGATCGAAAATTTAGGTCGATTCTGGGGGCCTGAAGTGGTGTTGGGGGTGTGTGACCAATTATGTGGGTCAAAGCCATTTCTGCGGGCTTAGGTGATGCGGGTGACCAATTATGCGGGTCAAGGCCAATTCTGCGGTCTTAGGGTAAAGATTTAATACCCAAGGTCAATTATGACCTAAGAGTGGTGACTATCGAGGACCGAGGTCAATTCTGACCTAACTCAGGTGATGATCCAAGACCGAAACCAATTATGACCTAAGAGTGGTGACGATCGAGGACCGAGGTTAATTTTAACCTAACTCAGGTGATGATCGAAGACCGGGGCCAATTCTGACCCAAGAGTGGTGACGACTGAGGACCGAGGTCAATTCTGACCTAACTCAGGTGACGATCCAAGATCGGGGACAATTGTGACCCAAGAGTGGTGACGACCGAGGACCGAGGTCAATTCTGACCTAACTCAGGTGACGATCCAAGATCGGGGCCAATTCTGACCCAAGAGTGGTGACGACCGAGGATCGAGGTCAATTCTGACCTAACTCAGGTGAAGATCCAAGACCGGGGCCAATTTTGACCCAAGAGTGGTGACGACCGAGGACCGAGGTCAATTCTGACTTAACTCAGGTGATGATCCAAGATCGGGGCCAATTCTGACCCAAGAGTGGTGACGACTGAGGACTGAGATCAATTCTAACCTAACTCAGGTGACGATCCAAGACCGGGTCCAATTCTGACCCAAGAGTGGTGACGACCGAGGATCGAGGTCAATTCTGGCCTAACTCAGGTGACAATCCAAGACCGAGGCCAATTCTGACCTAAGAGTGGTGACGACCGAGGACCGAGGTTAATTCTGACCTAACTCAGGTGACGATCCAAGACCGGGGCCAATTCTGACCCAAGAGTGGATAAAGATTGGATTTTGATTTTGCTGGAGAAAGAGCTTTGTGATTTTGATCTGAGCTGGGGAGCTGATAGCTGGGGAAGCTTTTAGGAGACTTCGCAGGGGGAATAACCTATTTTGGGTGATGTAAGAGAATTCCGCTGGGGAAGTGATCAGGTGATCCTTAGGGATCCTCCGGATCTTTATCGGGAGGAGTTTTCACTTGGTTTTTGAGGATTTCGCTGGGGAAGAGGGGTTCTGCTCGAGGGAATGTGAAGTTTTCTTGGTAAAAAGGCTTTAAATCCTTCCTGGGATTTTTGGGAATTTTTCGGGGATTTTTTGAGGCTTTCTGGTATTTTTTGGGAATTTCTGTACGAAATTTAAGGGGGGTGTCAGTCGGCATAGTATGAAGGGTGCCATTCGGCAGTGGCACGAAATTTTGGGCTGCCTCGGGAAGGCAAGGGGTCAGTGCCGATCGGTATGGTAGGGGGAGATGACGATCGGCATGGCGCTTGGCATCCTATATAAAGGGGGTGAATCCACTCATTTTTTCACAGCTTCTTTTGCCTTCTCTCTCTCTGCGATTCTTCTGCAAATCGTTCTATCATTCTAATCTTCAAGAAATGGTCGCTTTTGTGAGCACTGCAGTCCACCGGTAGTGGTTGAACGTTGATGACTGGGCCAATGTGGAGTGGAGGGCTAGGGCGCCTCTTGCTTTGGGTAGTGAGAACTCCTTTGATGCGTTTGAGCCTGTTGTGGATGATCGGACCTTGCTGCGGGATCCATCGCGTCATCGCTCTTCGAGAGTGATCCCCGGCGGTCATGTAAGTAACCCGACCTTTGGCATTCCTCTCTTTCTGGTGATTTTTCTTTCTTGACTTTTGATGAGACTTTTCTTTTTGCCAGTCTGATATTTCTTTGAAGAACATGCGTACCCGTGGGACAATGGGGCTCAAGGATGTCAGGGATCATCTCCCACCTGTGGTGCGTTGGGTGGTCTCATCAGCGAGTTTTGGGTGGTTGACATCGGCGCTGGATGAGACGCCTCGTTCGACAGCGATCTTGTGCGCTTTGGGAGATAGGTGATGGGACACTACCCACACCTTTTATTTCAGCTTCGGGGAGATGACTGTGACTCCCATAGACGTGCAACATCTGCTGGGGCTGGATTGTGATGGAGAGCAGGTAGAGGTGAATCGCTTTTTACGGGTGAGACTGGAGGTAGTGCGTGTGGCACTTGGTGATGTAGGGAGGATAGTCTCTGGGGATTCTATCCGGTTGTCCCTGCTGAAGGATGTTCTGCTGAGCAGGGTGATTGATGTGGAGGACGGGCTGCAAGTGAGGCAGATGGCCCAGTTATTCATTCTGCTGGTATTGGGAGGTTTCATGGTGGCATCGAGCGGCGACGTCGTCCATTTACGATTTCTGTCGTACTTGAGGATGTTTTCGAACATCCCATTTTATGATTGGGGGAGCCTGACCTTGGAGACCCTTTATTTTTCTCTGGATGCATTCAGTCGGTGCTGCCGACAGACCTTTACTTGGGCCACGTACCTTCTTGAGGTATTCTTCAGTTTGTGCATTTCTTTTCATGCGTTCGCATTTTCCTTTCATGCATTCGCATTTTCCTTACGCGTCTCTTTTTGCTTGTGAATTCAGACGTGGTTCTATGAGGTGATTGGGTGCAATACCCCGCTGATTGCTTTGAAGGATGACACTGTTGGGGACTTCTGTCGATTGTATCGATGGCGTAAGGCCCATCGACAGTCGAAGGGATCTCTTTCCCTGGAGGCGGTGCATCAAGTCTTGAATGACCTGACCAGTGGTAGGGTAAGACTCTTTCCATTTCAATCTTGGTTTTTGCTCCTTCTGATCTTGTATTGATTTATGCTCGCTCGGAGATTTTTAGGTGACCTTTTACCCATAGGGGACAGCCATTCAGGATGCGGGGGCGACCGGGGTGAACGTGCGGATGAGGCGTTTGCTGGCGCATGAGTTCGGCCATTCCTGGTACCTTGGGGACAGGGTGGTTTGTCATATTGTTGAGGATGAGATGGCGGTGCCATCTGCGTAGCCTCCTACGTCTATGAGGCAGGAGCGACTGATGTTGGAGGATAAGAGGATCACGGTGATGATCGGTGATTCCTACTTGCTATACACCGATACGGCTGCCCCGTATGACTATATGGATTTTGTGACGAGTTGGTTGATGGCACCCAACATATATGATGCGCTGCCTTTCCCTCCGGCGGGTTCGAGTCGGGCGGTGGGATCTTCCCACAGTGGTGGTGGTCCGTCGGCATCTGCGGCGGCGGCAACTTCATAGGTGCCTTTTATACGGCTGCATACCCCTTCGTACAACATTCGGCAGGCTGATGGAGGGATGGTGCCTATGTTGCACCGTCCTCATGCAATGGATCCGGAGGAGTTGGGTTTGACAGAGGAGGTCCTTCGACCTGCGGTATACTTTTCTGTTCCTCTCTTTCTTTCTTTTCTATTTTGGTCATTTCTGCTTTGATACTGATTTCACCTTTTCTTTCAGCAAGTCCAGGTGTCGACCAATTGTCTCAGGGATATTAGAGACTGGATATCTTCGGCAACTGCCCATATTTGGGATTCGGTTCCCGTTTCTTCTTGCTTGGTGTCGTCTGCTTCGTTCGGAGAGGACTCGGGCTTGGTTAGTGGTGGCGCATCGTCTCGCCGTAAGGGGAAGAGAGCACGTCGCAGAGGTGGAAGCTCTTGAGAGAGAGAGAGAAAGAATATGGGTTCGGGCTGAGTCCCATTGTTTTTGCTTTTTCTTTTTATTTCCTGCAAAGATGATGTAACACAGAAAACAGATATATGCAATGCAATGGAGTTTTTTTTTGTTATCTTTTATTAATGATGAATGAATGCATGCACATGCGCTTTTTGCTTTGCTGCTGAGACCGAAATTTTTTTTGAAGGAAAGTTTTTGATTAAAATGGGGAATTTAAAGGGATTTTGAAATTCTATTTATTTTTATTGAGTTTTCTAATTTGACAAAATAGGAAAAAAGGGAAATTTCTAAAAATAGGGGGTTGACGATCGGCAAGCATCCTGACTTGCCTATCGGCAGTTCAGTCCAGTCCCATTAATTTAAAGCTTTGAATGGTACCCTCTTCAGCCTTTGGTACCTTGTGGGGTAGGATTCCCTCCGACCTCTGCAGGGATTATGTCCCTTGTGAGGATTTTCAAGTATAAAAAGGGGTAAGGGTGGAGTGTTTTCATCACACCTTTGCATTTTTACCTACTTGCCCACCATCTCTTAGCCTTGCAAGATGGATCTCCATGGTAGTATTGAGTTTGCCAACTACCTCGAAGCCTTGAAAGCTATGTGCTCTTATAATGTCGATTACGATGCTTTCAACATGAGTCGAGTCTCCTTGTGGCGCAATCGGCCTATTGAGTGGAATATGCTGATGGCGGCGGTACAATTCTGGTACCCCGAAGACCTTGTATTCTGCTTGGGGTTGGAAGATGTTTATCCTACCTACGAGGAATTTTCTACCATACTAGGTGTAAATCCCAAGGTCGTTGTGGCTTTGCCCGAATTTTCCCGTTCTCCTAAGGATTTGTTGGCCGGGCTTCTTCACATTTTGCCTTCGACAGCTATATCATTGGTTGCTGGAGGAATTATCTCCCTCCCGACGGTGCTGCGGTCCGTACATTTACGGGAAGTAGGTGATGCTGGCTATGCTGGAGCCGTTGTTCTGGGTCTGGTTTCAAAATTATTGCTGGTGACTAGGGAATTGAAGGTGGACCCATAACTTGTAGCCATTACTTCATGGATGTCATACCGTCACAATCCCGCGGCGGTGATATCGGCGGAGACTCTGAATGGTCTGGATGCCTGGAGAGAATGCCGTTCTGACTTTTTGAGGGGTAGCCTTGTGATGTTGTTCATGTGGTTGTCTGAAAGATTCCACTTATCGACTCCTCCATAATATCCCTTGTCGGTCGTACCCAACTTCTTTTTGCGCTACTTCATCCGCGTTGGCCTGTATATTGAGAACTGGGAGAATTGTCTTGTGGAGCATGGGGCTTGTGGTCTGTATTGGTCAGTGCCTTGGTGGGGATAATTACAGCCTGTTCTGGAGCTAGGAGAGTATTTATATGTGCGGCTGGTTGGTCTCAGACAAACCTCTTTTTATTTCCCTTGGCGGCTTTTGCGCCAATTCGACTGGGCGCAGGTCGTGCCCCCTCGGACCTCAAACTTCTTTCCGATAGAAGATTTGACTGAGCGCCTGCGTCTGTTGCTTGGGTCCCTGTGGAAAAATCGGCGTCCGTCGACCCGTCCCTCTCAGTCTGTCGGGAAGGTTTGCCATGTCCCCAAAGATTATATGAAGTGGTTATGGATGAAAGTAGTCAGCAAGATGTTGGCAGTGGAGACTGGACAAAGATGGTTTATTTTATCTGACTCCATGGAAAAGAGTGTTGTGGTTTTTTCGAAGATGGTTAAGGCTCATTGATCCATGGAATGTTTACGGCACTCTATTCAGGCAGGGGAAACTTGGGGTCCTCAGGAAGTAGAGGATGAGGGTGCAGGCTCCTCTGATACCTGTGGGTAGGACTTCTGGGGAGTTTATTTATGTGATAGGTGTGGGGGTTTTATTTGGCTTTTTATGGTAGTGGGGAAGGGAGTTATCCGTTCCTTTTTCTTACGAAAACCGTACAGTAATTTCTTATTAATGAAATAAATAAGTTTCTGATCATCTAGCTGTGCCTTTCGATGAATTTTGCATTTTGAATTATCTATATTGATCGCTAAGGCATACATAATCCTTTTGTTCAAATAATTTTAGAATGAATCGCCGTTCTCGGAGGTAAGAAAAAAATAGTATTTGTGAAAAAGAAAGGGGCCACACTCATGTGAGGTGCATGAGTTGCCTACGTACCTCTGGAGTTTTTTTGAAAATGTTTTAAAATAGTTTTGTAGAGGATCAGGCCCATGTAGTTCTGGGTAAAGAGAAATGAAGTGTTTTTTTTTAAGAATAGAAGGGGGATGAGAAGAGTCATAGCGCGTCGAGATTTCGGACTAGGGGTAGAATTTCTTGAGACGATCCAGATTGACTGCACGAGCCATCTCTTCCCTATCTAGGGCAGTGAGCATGGCGGCACCGCCGGATAAGATTTTCTTCACAATGTAGGGGCCGCTCCAATTGAGCTTGAATTTCCCTCTGGGGTCCCCGATGGGTTCTATTATCACCTTGAGGGCTAAATCCCCCTCCCGAACATCGCGATCCTTGAACTAGGAAGGGGGTCATTGTTATTCCTTCGGGTATGTCGACCGTGGAGGCTAAGGTGGCGAGAGAATCGGCTAGGTTATTCTTTGCTTGGGATAGGTAATGGAAGGCGATATCTCGAAATTGGGAGGCTAACTCTTCTAATTGGGCATAAAAGGGTTGAAGCTTTTCGTCCTTGACATTCCACTTTCTGAGCACTTGACCGATGATAAGGGCAGAATCCCCATAGACATCAAGGTATTGAATACCTTTCTTGAGAGCAACCTTGAGGCCCACTGTGCATGCCTCGTATTCCGTCATGTTGGTGGTGCAAGGGAAACCCAATTTAATGGAGATGGGAGTGTGGGAGTCATCTGGGGAGATTAGAAGTATCCCAATGACATATCCCTTTTTTTTGGCAGCGCCGTCAAAGAATATTTTCCATCGAAGGCGATCTTGAGTGGTGTAGAAGATATTTTCATCTGGGAATTCGGAGATCTGGACATCTGCTTCGTCTATGGGGGAATCGACGAGGAAGTCAGAGATGACTCTTCCTTTAATGGCTTTCTGTGTGACGTACACGATATCGAACTCGGTTAGGAGCATCATCCATCGGGCCATTCAACTGGATAAGGCGGGTTTCTCAAGCAAGTATTTGATGGGATTCATTCAGGATACAAGTTTTATGGGGAAGGCGAGCATGTAGTGTCGCAACTTTTGGGTGACCCAAACAAGTGTGATACATGCCTTTTCTAAAGCAGTGTAGTTGACCTCGTACCCAACCAATTTGCGACTGGCGTAATAGATGGCTCTTTCTTTGCGGGAGTCCTCGGGCTATTGGGCTAGCAAAACCCCGACTGCAGTGTCGGTTATAGTTAGGTATAGGAGAAAAGGGATACCAAACTGTGGTGGCATGAGCACTGGAGGTTAGGTTAGGTATTGTTTGATTTGGTCAAAAGACTCTTGACAGGCCTCATTCCAAACCTTGGTTCAATCTTTTCGAAGGAGCTTGAAGATCGGTTCACAGATGAAGGTTAGCTGGCTGATGAACCGGCTGATATATTGTAATTTCCCAAGAAACCCTCGGATTTCTTTCTCTGTTCGGGGTGGTGGAATCTCAAGTATGGCTTTCAGCTTTGCAGGATCTGCTTCTATCCCCTTTTCGCTGACCATGAATCTCAAAAGTTTTCCCTTTATAACGCTGAAGACACACTTCTGTGGATTAAGTCGCATCTGATACCGTCGCAGTCGTTTGAAGAACTTTCGGAGAGCAGGAACATGACCTCTAGTTATGGACTTGATAATCATATCATCCACATAAACCTCAACCTCTTTGTGGATCAGATCGTGCAGGATGGTTGTGGCAGCCCTTTGATAGGTAGCCCCAACATTCTTCAGACCAAAATGCAAAACGGTGTAGCAAAAGGTTCCCCATGGGGTGATGAATGCGGTTTTTTCTTGGTGGTCGGGGTGCATCTTGATTTGGTTGTATTCGGTAAACCCGTCGACAAAAGACTTGAGAGCATGAGTAGCTCTGCTGTCCACGATCATGTCGATATTGGGTAGCGGATAATCATCCTTCGTAGATGCTTGTTTTAAATCTCGGTAGTCTACACACATTCGAACCTTCCCTCCTGATTTCGGCATAGGTATGATTTTGGCTATCCATGTGGGGTATTCGATCACCCGAATGAAACTCACGTTTAACTGTTTGAACACCTCTTCTTTGACCTTGAGTGACCATTCGGTGTGGAGTTTTCTCAATTTTTATTTAACCGGCTTGTAATCTAGGAGAGTGGGGATCTCGTGTTGAGCTATTTCAGGATCAATGCCGGGCATATCATCATAGGACCAAGCGAAGACATCTATGAACTCCTTCAGCAATTCTTCGAGTTGTGTGCGCTCATGCTCGTCAAGGGTGGCCTCTATCCTAATCTCGCGCAGTTGGCTACTAGAACTGAGATTAATAACAACAGTCTCTTCTTCATTAACTTGAACGCGGTTATGTTGTTTATTATTAACCTTATTTAGATCAGTTAAGAATTGTTCATTTGCAAAATCATCATCATCAAAAGTTTGATTAGAATTCAAGCAGTTAATGTAAGGCACAGCAAGATACTCAAAATCTTCATTTATTTCATTGATAGGAAAAACAGCATTGAGAACCTCATTAAAAGAGGTCTCGATTACATTTGAGCAAGGATAGACAACAGAAGAAGAAATAGGGTAAACATTGGGGTCAGGAGAGATTTCACGAGGTAGAACTGGCGCAGCATGCCAGTTGAGGAGAGGAGTATCAGCAGCTTTAATCACACGGAATGGGTCCATTGATGTAGTGCTTGAATGAACCATGCAGAGTGCCAGCCCCAGTATCTGTAAGTAGAAGGAATCTTCGAAATCGCCTTCCTCAATCTCTTCGGCATCTTAAATGAGCGGTTGTACTTGGTGTGGGAAACTTTCGGCCCATGGGTAGCTATCTTGAAAAAATATCTCCATTCCCGGCCTTATCTTCATGTCTGTGTGGTCATACCAGGGTTCTGGAAAACTGCAAAAGGGGAAGTCCTCGTCTTCTTTGATGAATCGTATATTTAAGGAGTCTCCTGATATAGTTCGGATGCAGTCTGATCTTCTCTTTGGTCGAGAATGGCGGATCATTCTGAGCTCTCGTTCTGATGGTTGATACCCCAAGACACAGGGAGGGAAATCTTTCTTCAGTTTGATGGGCTCAAGTATCCCATGTTACCTTTGCCCTAGCCCCAATCCGGGCATATAGTGCATGTTTTTGAACATTTGAATCGCATTGATATTTCCATGAGGGTCATATTTTGGAAAAACCCTTTCTTTAAAACCATCCCCTACTGGGAGTAGGAGTGGCTCGACTCCGAATCCTGATAGGAGCATACCATTTGACCCGTGTTGTATCTCAAGAATTGGACTGCTGGTGCTTACACCCCCGAAATTTTCGTCATCGCCCAAAATGGTGATGACTCGCCCGTCGGTGAAGAACTTCAATTTCTGATGGAGTGAGGAAGACACACCCTTGATATTGTGGAGCCAGGGTCGTCCGAGCAACAGGTTGAAACAAGCTGGGATGTCTATGACTTGGAATTCAACGACAGGGTTTATAGGGCCAACCCCTATTGCAAGTTTTATAGACCCCATAACCTCACGACGGGTATTATCGTAGGCACGCACAGCGGCGGAGGTTGGAGCGAGGTCGCTTTCTTTCAAGCCTAAACACTTGAAGGTTCTTAGAGGGCAAACATTCAAGGCGGATTCATTATCGACAAGGGAGAGTGGCACGTCCTTTCCCATAACTTCAACGGAGATATTGAGTGCATGATTGTGATTCAGCCCAATTCTGGGGATTTCTTCTTCAGAAAATGATAGCATTCGGGTAGAGGTCAAGGATCCGACCAGATTTACCGTTTCTTCTGGTGTGGTAGAGGAGGGAACTATGGGTTTAGTGAGTAATTTGATTAAAGCATTTATGTGCAGCTGGGAAGACATGAAAAGACCCCATAGAGTGATTTTAGCTTGAGTTTTCTTCAGTTGATCGAGGATCTTGCTCTCCTCGATGGTCATCTCTGGCATAGGAAGGTTTTCAACGCGCTTCCCTTTGTCATTTGCTGGTAGTGAGCTTGGAACCTAGTAATTTCTCCCTGATATGGTCATGTGATTTACTGAAGAAGGAAATAATATGAATCCCGTTTCCTCGTCAATCTCAGGTTGTGCTGCCACCCTATTTATTTCTTCGAGGAGTTCTTCAAATGATATCATCCCACATATGTCGGTTACTGGGCCAGCTCTTCCTGAAGCTTATTCTTCACTCAAATCTTTGAATTCTTCCCCCCATCCGGTGGCAACAATTCTGTTTTTCCATATAAATTCGATGCATTCCATAACTTTAACAGCTTCTTCATACAAGTTCTCCCATTCTGTGGGGATATGTGTGATTGAAGGGACCAAACGCCCTTGTAGTTTCAAAGTGTCAAATAACTCGGTGATACTGCAAATGCTGTTGGTTTGCCCGAATAATTCTTCCATAGTCTGGACAACATCATCTAGGCTGACTTCGTCAGTTGGTACCACCCACTTGTCTGAATCTCGGGCCCATTTCCGTGCCTCCAAGAACAGTGTGCTGAACTTCTGGCAATCGATGACCATCTATGAGGGCAATTTCAGCCCGAACTCTAGGAGTTGGTTTAACACCTCTCACAATTCCATACTTCCATTTTCAAAACGGGTACGGACAGCGATGCATGCTCTGGTAAGGAGTGACAGTGCCTGGTCAGTGAGGCTAGTAGGGTATAGGAGGAAATATGGGTAAATTTGAAGAGGTTTAGGAGAGTATATGGGTGTGATTTGAGTTGAGGGATCGAAATCTAGGTTTTCTTCTAAGAAGATGGCATTGGTGTGATTCGGAAGTGTGTGAGTAGTGTTTGGCTTAGGATTGGCTGGTGGGGAGATGGTACCCTGGTCAATGAGATCTTGGATTACGTTTTGGAGGTGAAAGCATTGGTCGGCAGTTTGGTGGAAGGCGCAATGAGCATCGGTCTTGAAGTTTCTTGGGAGTGGATTTGGCAATGGATGTGGATCCAAGGGTTTGATGAGGTTTCGTCCTAACAGGGTTTGGTAAACTTTGGAGAGGGGAGCATGGAGCTCAGTGTATTCCCTTCGTATGGGGGCAAGGCGGATTTCTGGTGCTCATGATGTGGTTGGTTGAGAGATATTATTCATGTTTGAAACGGTAGCACTGGCAGGCTTGTCATACATTCTAGGGGCGAACTGTCCGGAAACCTTATTCGGTTCAACCTCTGTTTTAACGAGGCTTTCCTATATTTCCACTCCAGCCTCTCTGAGAGCTCGGAAGTGGGGATAGTATTGTCCTCCAATCGTCGCTCGGATATTTGGCAAGAAGTTCTTCTTCACTATGTTGACCTATTCTTCCTCGGATGGCCGATTGGTCATGGTAGTTGCCTGCTCCCTCCACTGGGTTATGAAGTTAGTGACTGGTTCTCCTGGATTCTGGTTGAGTAGCTCTAAATCACGATGGGTGACCTCAAGCTCTTCGTTGTATTTATATTGCGACATGAATTCTCGGGCTACATCCTCCCAGCTACGGATTCTGGATTCCTTAAGAGACAAAAACCATCGGAGGGCACTATCCTTCAAAGCTTGCTGAAACAATTGGGCCATCACTTCTTTAAAAGCCACTAGTAGAGTCAAGGAACGATGATAACTGCGAAGATGAACAATTGGGGGTCCACTCTCTCTGAACTTCTCTATATTTAGTATCTTAAACTTCTTGAGTAATCTCGCTTTAGGATAAAGAGACATGTGGGTGTAGTCCATGTAATTCCCAGAGATTTTGACTTGGTCAAACTTCTTGGTGAGCATCTTGAGATCCTCTTTGACTTTATTCAACTCCTCCTCTTTTGGATCAGCAACCATAAGCAGGTTAGCCATTGGTTGGGCAATGTTTGGCATCGGAAGCTGGGCAGGCGATGGCCCATTGACAGGAGGGGCACGCGGAGCATGTTGATATTCTTCGGGAACCCAGATAGGCTCGGGTGGACCCATAGCACGAGGGAATAGGGCCTCGAGCTCTTGAGGAATCGTAACCTGGTTTCGTTGCATCTCTCGGACCTCGAATTGGAGGTTGTCAATCTTGGACACGAGCTGAGCTAGGACTGTCGTCAGATCCGGCTGTATGACTGGTGCTTGATCTGTATTCTCCATAGAAAGTGAATGGATTTCGGACTCGAAAGAAGTAGTAGAGGAACGGACGAAACTCTGGGGTGATTTGACTGAAGATCGAAGCCAATAGGGAGCCAGGCCAAGGTCTTGCAATCGACCTGAGAAGGCGTAGGATGAGATTTATTTTTGAGAAAAAGGGAAGAAACTATTTTTGGATTTTTGATAAAGAAGGGAGAAATGTTTTTGAATTTTTGATAAAGAAGGGATAAATGTTTTTGGAGACGGAACTCATCATGATTATTATGATTATTATGTTCTCACTTGTATTTAATTCTTCTAAATACACTGACGGACGGGACCCGAGCCTGGAAAAGTGGGGTTTTTAATATATGCAAAGCTACGATTTGGACTTGTAACAAGGCTCGTGGATAGGGTCCCATTTTAAAAAATACACAAAAATTAGGCGGCAGACCGACCCGGAATTTCGACAGAGTTTTGGGTTGAAACCGGTAATCTAAAGTGCGTGTCCTAGGTTTGACACCTGTATGCAGGTATCCAGTTGGTTGGGTGAATTGGCATGGGTTCCCCCCTTTGGCGTGACTTCCACGGTATACATCTTGCTCTTGCGGGCAATCGGTACGTGTGGACAAGCCATCTGATATACCTGAGTGTACGTGAATTACTTCACTCTATACCTCGCGGGGACGGTACGTGTGAGAGAAAATTCGATATACTCGGCGTACGTGAATGAATTCCCTGCGATATACCTCCCGTTATGACTTTGGTCAAGCGGTACGATGCGGAGTAATCGTTCGATATACATCGAAGGTACTTAGCCAATGGAAGGTGAGAGTCATATCACTTAGGCTAACTGCGACCTGCCGGACCAGCGCCCATCACAAAGTGACCCTCCAATTAATGGTTAAAATTTGGTCAATAACAATGCTCTTTGGTGATGTCGTGTGAATCACGCATGATTATCTTTTTAGTATCTTATGATGAGAATGCCTTTCTTGATTATGCCAAACAGGGAGCAAAGTACAAGTACTAATGGTACACCAAGTATGGATGGGTGATGCGTGCAACATGCGGATATATGTGATCCTAGGTGCATGTGGTGCGAAGTGTACATGGAGAATTTTCTACAAGTGTGTGAACATAAGTATAAGCATGGGATACACATGGAAAAAAGGGGGAACATGCACATATAGGGGGATATAAACAAATATAGTATCCATGCAAATAGAGTCAAGCCCTCAAAATATATAAAATATCCCCAACGGAGTCGCCACTGTGGCCATCCCCGATCCTCGCCTGCGTGGGTGGACGCACGAAGGGAAAGGAACCTTCGAGTCCCGCGCATCCCTCTAGGGAGTGCTTCGACCGGCGTCATTTGAGATGAGGTGTGAAAATGTAGAGAGATTCATAATCGCCAGTCTATTTTACTCAAAACAGACGAAAGAAGAAGGGGAAGCCATCCCGAAGGATGGCATCCAAAGACATACTGGTGCATGCGAAACCAAAATGATTCGAGAAGGGTTCAGAGGCTAAGTTACAAAATGGGAAGGTGTTAGGAACCCATTTCGCCCTTTCGGTCTCTCATGGATATTTGCTATTGTCCTTTATATTTCCCCCGTGATATGTGTGCATGTGTATATATATGGTGGAGATAGGAATCCTCGACTTGTATCATGAAAGAGATAAAGTGAGTCATCCGTAGGAAGCTATAAAAATTATATTAGAAAATAATATTTACACGATTATCCCTATGTTGATCGTTATAATGGAACGATAACGCATGTGGAGTAATACGCCACTAAGGTAAATTATATAGAATATAAGAAGATTAGATTTAGAGAAAATAGGAAAATAAGAGAAAAAGTGAGAAAAGGACTCGAGTCTCGGGTTTTACCCCAAGACGTTTACGTAGCCTATAAAGGCATCAAAGTCCGCGTAGTTCTCATACAAAACGAGGGGTGGGGTTTATCCCATAAATCCAAATGGGGGATCTCTTATTTGTGAGTGTGTGCGCGTGTAGAAAAAGTGTTTTAGTGGAGAGAAAAGTATGAGAAAAGTGTGAGAATCCCTATTTGGAATTTGTGAGCAAACCCTCTTTTTCTTATTTTTTTTGGGTTTTTATTTATATGAAAATAAGAGATGTGCAATAATACTAAATAAAAAGTATATTAGGATGTGCAAGATGAGATAATAAAAGTGCTAAGTAAGAAAACAAGTTATTGAGAATTTAAGAGGATTTAAGAGAGATTTTGAGAAAGTTGGACCTTCTTGAAGATCTTGAGCTTGATCTTGAATGCTTGAGAGCAGCCCTTGCACTTGGATGATGATAGAGAGTGGCTAACTCACTAAGTTTGATGAAAAGGATGATGAAAAGTGGAAGTAAAAAAGGGATTTGGAGGTTGAAATCACGCTGCCTACGAGAGAGGTTTCTGGGATTCGTTGAGAATGAATTTTATCAGATTTGGGCTCCCTTTGTAAATGAGGTGAAGGCCTCCTTTTATAGGCCCAGGTCACTGCCGATCGACATAGATATGGTCCTGCCTATCGTCACCTGTCGACAGGCAGGGTCTGGAACCTACCGTTTGGCAGTGTGTTTCAGGCCTTTTCGAGAAATCGGCTGTCGAGGGAAAACCGTTGGTCAGAATCGTGCACGGGGCAGACCGTTGGAAAGGTAATTCAGAGACATTTGAAAGTCCTTTGGACCGCTCCCGAGTTCAGTAGTTGACTTTGGGTCAAATATGGATCGAAAGCGTTTGTCGATCCATTGGACGGGGAATCGTTCAGACGCAAACGGATCGTTCGTCCGCATGGTAAGTCCAAAATGTGCACGGGGCGGACCGTTGGATAGGTTATTCAGTGACCTTCAAAGATTCATTCAGTCTCAGTCGATATGAAGAGTTTGACTTTTTGGTCAAACTGAGTCGGGGAGTGCCCGATGGCTTCTAGGTCAGTACTCGGGACATGATCTGGGTTTGTAGTGATGAAGGGGAGGTACTAGGGATCTAAGGAGAGTTGGGCGTAACAGAATGGGGTGTCTACAGCCATTTACGCTAATTATTAGCTGAATTATATGATTCAATTGTGTCGTACCATGAAGAACCATCTCCACCACAAAATACATAAAGCTCACTACCCAAATTCGCAATAGAGCCATAAAAACGAACATAGTTCATTGGCTTAAGATATTATGAATTAAAGCACAAGAGCATTGCCAAGTCATTAAGGAAACATTTTTAGATAGATTGAGCAATAGTTTAGTCTATACTTAGAATGAAATGGGCATGGCAAGATTTTCGTAAGCAGGCATTGGGAATCGAAAGGATGAGTACTTTTATTATTATAGATGATAGATCAATATACATTGCTGTTGTATTTATTTTGAAAGAAATACAGATACTGTTTACATATATTAAGTTGTCCTTTATAATTTTTTTTTGTTACATACACTAATCTACATTTTAATATTATATTACATACACCAGCTGAATGAAATTTGAAATGTTGGATGTCGATCTAATTACACTCAACCCACCAAGGATTAAAAGTAACAATACTAATTTAAAAATAAATAATTAATAAATAAGTAAATAAAAAAATAATTTATACATATCAACATTAACTATCATTAATTTGCAATGGCAAAAGAATAGAAATCAAGGATTGAGGAAATAAAAGGACATTTGGGATGCTGAAGACGTTTTCTCATTTGAATAATCATTACATTATAATTATTTCATTTTTTATGCGACTAAAATTATATGCATTAATTAATTTTTATATATTTTTTATATACACGTATGAAACAATAGAACTAGAGTTTAATGAGGTTCATTTATTATTAAATTATAATATATATATTTTTTAAATATTAACTCTACAAAAAATCTTTTCTTTTCCGTTCCAACTATCTATACTTTACGTTTCACTTTCCCTTGGTATTCCCTTCCATCCTATCCCTTCATTCCCCCCAAAATTAAATTTTCCTTTCTCTTAAAATTCTCCATAACTTCTCCAAGATTTCCATCTCTCCACCATTATTTACTCTTCCATCGTTTCATCTCTTTGTTGCAGTTCTTGTATTTTTTATGTATATAAATAGTTGTTGCATCTATTGGCTCCACACATTCATTTCTTATGTTCAAAACACAGTAGATCAATCCAGGGAGAGCATGTTAGAAGGCTGGGTTGTAAAGTGGCCCCCAAACTGGATGACTTCATCTGATATGTCTTTGTCAGATAACCTGTTGTGAGATCTCAAGCCGGCATGTATTGATTGGTGTTTGCCTTAGATTTGCGATTTGTCGGGTTTAACTCTTGACCGTAGTGTTTTTTATCGTTTCTTTGTTTTGTTATAGATATGTTTGTTGATTTGGTGTATGGAAGTTGGTTTTAATTTTTGGGTAGCCGATTTGGTATTTTCAAACACTTTGATACTTCTAGAACATAAAAAGTTAAAGAAATTAATATAAAAAGTTGAAGCAAGCCTCATGATGGCGAATAAAACACGAACATGGTGTTGAGTGGTTTAAATAATGAAACATGGACTAGAGTTTCAATGTTTAGACACCGTATCTATTTGGAAAATGCTATTAACAATTTTTTCCCCTAATTTTTGGACTATCAAATTTCTTTCCCTTATTTTCTCTCTTACCATCTCCTTTTTTAACACACTGATAATTTATAGTTTTTGTTGTTCTTTTATATAGCCCGGTATTTTGAATATAAAAATGCAGTGTAAAAAAATAGTTTGATCACAATTTTAGACACTGTTACCTTAAAATTCAGTTTGCCATTCTAATTAATGAACTATTTTTGTTAATATGTGTATAAAATGTCTATTGACAATATCTAACCTAATTATATTTTTTGTTATTCAGGTTCTACAACAAATGAGAGAGAATAAATTTTTTGCCATTTTCACTCTATGGCCTACTTAGAGAGTAAGAACAATGTTAATCTCAAAAGTCTAATCATTTATTGGAAAAAAATCATGCAACTTCAGTTTGTTATGGTGATGGATTCCAAATTTTATAATTGTGTCATTTTCTTCTAAGCAATCCAATTTTAGTTGGTACCAATTTGGTTGATGTATTCAATATATTTTATGTTCATTTTCTTTGTATTATCTTAGCAAATACAAGTGTTTTGGATTCTTATTTAATTTTGTCAAGTTTATATCACATTAACCCCTATTGATGGTGAAAATTGACAGAATGTATTTAATGTTTTCAACTCCTCTTTTAGAGGTTATGTAGAAATTTCTCATACATTTGTTATTGTATTCTTATTGTGTTCTTAATTTAAAATGTCATTTACTACTAAATAACAATGCACGTGTTGTACGGATTACATAAATGGACTTTTATAGTTTAAAGTTTATAATTTACTGTAACACCCCGCCCGCCCGGGGAGAGCGAACGGAGCGCTAATGCGATAAAATAAATCCAAATCCACAAGTGACAAGTGACAAGGTATAGAGCATCTAAATAAACCCACAATAATATAAATTCACTAATCTCAATCTCTTCAAATTAAATACCAAATCTCTCGAATTACATACAACAACTAACTCGAAAATAAAATACAAATCTCCAAAGTTCTATACATCAAAATAATACAAATCTTTCCCAAACAATCCTCGCTAAAATCAATCTCCATAGCGCCCCAAAATCCGCGCTAACCTGCCACTAAAAGAAAATATGGGGAAGTACACAATACGATAAGAAAGATGCTCAACAAATATATGTTAGCGATGAATAAAACGTAACAACACGAGTACGAATATTCAAATCAAAATGCAAATCTCAATAGCATTTCATCATTATAATTTTTCAACAACACATCAATGGGTCACCAGGCCTCACCACATCCGTATATGCTTTATCAAGCCATAGCCCGGGAAACAGGAATTTTGGCGGGTGCCCAACATCCGTGCCATATTAAAATCTCATGACAACGTGCTCATAAACAACATGAATAATACCACATGAATCGAAATAATTTCAACAATTATTTTGCAGATTTCAATGAATTTATCAATTCAAATATGAGTTCAATTAAACAAGAATTCAAATAGAATGACACTCGCGAGATTTAAGGAGCATATTGTGTAAAACCCCATACCTCAAACCATGATGAGAAACCAATTATCACATCCTCAAGATCAACACGAAAGATCTACAAAATCTTCTCCAAGAACCTCCAACAAAATATCCCCAAGAACACCTCTAATCTAAGGTTGGAACTCACAAATCTCAAGGGCCAAAGTATAATTAAAAAGAAGAGGAATATAAAATATATTTGCTGCCAAAAATTGTGCCAAAAGTAGGTTAAAAGGTTGCCCACGACTTCCTTTTATAATGCAAAGAAATGAAAAGTTGGAATCCAAAAGACTCCTTTAAATAAGGCAAAGAAATGAAGAGTTGGAAGTCAAAACAACTTCAAGAGTTAAAAACATTTAAAAATCATTTTAAAATCCGTTTTAATTCCGTTTTCGAAACCTTTTAAAATTCTCGTCTTTAAAAATAATAACCAACATATTTGAACGATAAAAATAATTTTATCAAAAACTTTATTTTCCTCCATTTTCCAGAAATTAATTAAAATAGCCCAAAATTACGCGGGTTGTTACATTTACCAACCCCAGCAAATATCTTATTAGGTAATGTTATTTTTACAGTTAATTCTTTATTTGAATATTATAATTTTTTTTGTTATTTTTTTAACAAATATTATAGTACGTTCGCGCATGGCGCATCGCGCGAGTTACATGCTAGTGTTTATTATACTGGCAGGGCAAAAACACTTACTACATAATATATAATGATTTGTGAGTGAAATAAAATAGTATCAGCTCATCTCCAAGTTTAGTTTTTGTTATATTTAAATATCAGGTACAAAAGTTTGGAAAGGAGATTCTTGGAGGGATGGGATAATTTCTTTATATTTGTTAACCACATCAAGATGCTGACACCTCACGTCCAAGTCCCTTTGGATCAGAAATTGCATATTTGAAAAAGTATGTCCAAGATAATGAGGAAGACTTCAAAAGCTTGGAGGCTTGGCATGAATACTGCAAAAAAGAGTGCCCTCTTGCAGACGACGTCACCGACTCTTCAAGCGATGGCAACAACCGCATGGGCCGCTCAGGTACGGGCGATAAGTGTATGTGAATCTTTAAATAAAAATAGCGAACAAAATATATTTCACCGCAGTGGAACATATATTATAACCCTTAATGATATAGTTTTTGGTTATTTGATATTGGGTACCCATTAATTTTTTTATATTGATTTTGGCCCCAACATTTGCATTTCTTGGGATTTGACCTCCAAAATGACTTTTAAAGAATGAAAAAGTGTCGCCAAAAAATAATGAACTATTTTTTGTGACTTTTTTTCGTCCCTAAAAGTCACTTGGGGGGTCAAATCCCAAGAAGTGAAAATCTTGCTGCCCAAAGTCAATATCAAAGAATGAATAGGGGACAACCCCCAAATAACCCATTATTTTCCCCATTTTACTTTGGGGTTTTGTGGGCATAAAGTGTGTGTGGGTGGTAGTGGTGGTGTGTGTGTGGGATGGGGTGAATTATAAGGCAGTGTTATGTTTGTGTGTGATTTTATTTTATATACTCACCATTTTACTTTTGGGCCTTTAGGTATGAGTGACAAATGCACGGTCCCTTTATGCGATAGTAAGCACCAACGCAAGAGTAAGGGAAAGGGCAGGGCTTGATTGTTGTTTGGTCTAACACATAAGTATTTCATTCGTAGATTTTTCTTAGGAACATATAATCGACTCGTAGTGGTAGGTGCACTGTTCTTTTTTTTCTACTTTACCGTACGAACATATTGTGCATATTTGGTTGACATTGTCAAAGAAAGTTTAAAATTGTGTTTTATGCCCATAGTAAGTAAATAACCCTCAAAGTATATAGTTTGTTCCCTTAATATATAAATAAACAAGGGTGAAAGAAGAAATGAACTACATTATTATTTCATTAATTACATACATATAGCACACCCATTAGTTCTGCCATATCATAAAAGGGACGAAGATTAGGCAAATAAGAAACAATTGTCCAAAAAATGTGTAGGGTAGATGTTGATGTTAATATGCGAACAAAATATATTTCACCGTGGTGGAAAATATTTTATAACCCTTATTGAGTTATTTTTTTGGATATTTGATATCTGGTACCCAATAATTTTTTGATATTGATTTTGGCCCCAACATTTGCATTTCTTGGGGGTTGACCTCCAAAATGACTTTTAGAGACTGAAAAAGTATCGCAAAAATTTTTACCACTACTTTTTTTGTCACTTTTTCTGGCTCTAAAAGTCATTTGGGAGGTCACATCCTAAGAAGCTCAAATCATGCGGGCCAGTACCCAAATAACCTATTATTTTCCCCCTTTTACCTCGAATTTTTTTGGGTATCATAAAATGTGTGTGTGTTGGTGTTGGTGGTGTGTGGGTGGGGGTGAATTATGAAGTACCTTTTATTATATACTCAACATTTTACTTTTGGACTTTTAGGTACGTGTGACAAGTGTATGGTCCCTTTGCGTAGGAGCAACCGCCAATGCAAGGGAAAGGGCAAGGCTTGATCGTGTCTAGTCTAATATACAAGTATTTCATTTTGTAATTTTTTCTTATGAACATATAATCGACATGTAGTATTGGGTGTACAATTTTTTCTAATTTAGCATATGAACATATTGTGCATATTTTGTTGCCATGGTAAAAAAAAGTTTAAAATGGTGTTTTACGCCCATATATAGTAACTGGAAATCATCCTCAAATGCTATATTTTATTCACTTGATAAATAAACAAGGGTGAAGGAAGAAATATACTACATTATTATTTCATACATAAAGGAATGGGCAAATAAGAAACAAATGTGCAGAAAATGTGTGTGGGGTAGATATTGATTTATAATGTCGATATGTGGTAGAAGTCAACAAGATAAAATTATAAACGAACTTAGTCGTGAAATAGTAGAAATTGATAACTATATAGTAGATAAATTGAGAGAAAATTGTCTTAGATGGTTTAGACATGTCAAACATAGATCAATCGATGCCTTCCCTCACCCTCCCCCTCCCCCCCCCCCCCCCCCTCCCCCTAGGTAAGGAAGAGTGGTATAGTTGATATTGGAAAAAGTTATTTGTACCTACCAATTGTACCAAAAATTTACCAAAAGTTCTTCAGATGCGTTGTACCATAATATGGGCCTCATCATGGCACAATTTTTAGGATTTGAACATGTAGTATGGATTTAGTAGTTGCACACTTCTTGATATGATTGTAAATATGAATTTGTCAATCATCAGTGTTGGCTTCTATCAATTATGTTTTATCTGAGCCAGAAAGTTCTAATTTGGTAATTTGATCACTATATTTCACTTAACCCACTAGTCCAGCGTTGTATAGACCTGGTTGTCCTAAGTTTTGACCCCAAATCCCGCATTAGAGATGTGATGTTGGTAATGTGAGTAGAAGTTGCATCCAATGATTAGAGAAAATGCTAATTTTCGTGAGAGAAATTTATGTCTTTTTTTTAGAGAATATTATTTTTGTACTTTTAAATTTATCTAATAATGTTTATATTGACTACATGTGAGAGGCCCTCTGCCCGAGTTGTCTCTTTTGCAGTCTAATTATTTATATAGTATTGTCGACAAAATCTCTGACGTGTCTTATTATGAGAGATTTTAGAATGTGTTGATAGCATGATATGCATTTCAAGTGTGAAATATGGATGTCAATGATTGCATATTCTGTGACTGTTTTCTAGAGAAGAGTAGGCGTAAATATATTTATTGGTATGTTAGTATTAAAAGCAGGTCAGCTCATAAAGGCTTTTTCCTCTTCCCTGGAGGAGTTAAAACAAAATTATGTGGATATTAATGTGAGTCAGATTATATGTACGAGTCATTAAGGTTTTGAGAATCTTTTGTTAAGTTATATGTTATGTTTATGTTGGATTGTTTTTTCCCGAATTAGTCTTCTGTATGCCAATTTTTTTTCAATTGGTTTCATTACTTATTTTATTATAAACTGCGAACTCCATATCTCACACCCCCTGGCCTTCTTTTACGCACCCAGTATTTTGATGCCATTATGCATGGATGAGTCTGCATGAGTAACATAGGAGCAATTGGAGGAGTGGGTTACTCTGTAGAGGGTCTCTCCGCCCTCAGATTGATGCTTTGTGGTGAAGATTTTCTTTTGGACTAATAATTTTAGGATGCGTATGAGACAGGTGATATCTGGGGATTGAGAGTTAATAGCCGAGGCAATTTGAGACATGGTAATAGGGTGTCCATATGGGTTTATGATATCGGTTATGCGCAGTTCCGCAACATGTCATTGAGTTAGCAAAGTTGAACGTGTATAGCCATATCTCTACTTGCCCTTGTGACATTCCATTGATTTAGAAATTGTCATAGCTGAATATAATGTTGCTTTAATGCAAAGCAAATTTGTAATTTCTATAGAGAAGTGGTGACTAACATTCGAATAGTGGAGAATCATGATTCATAGGCCAAAAAATTAACTGTTCTTCCCCATTGGTGAGCAAGAAAAATCAATGATGACACAAAGTCATTAGTGAGAAACAATAATATAGCCTGATGCTTTTAGTTCTTAAAGAAATATGATAAATTGGTCAGAAGAGAAAAATTAATGAATAAAGTTAAAAAAAAATCTCAAAGGTGATATGAACTCTTAATTCTAAAAGAAATATAATAAATTGATCAGAAGAGAAAAATTAACGAGTAAAGTTCAAAAAGTTCTCGACGGTGGGTTGGACTGTTATTAAGTTGTACACATATCTATCTATATTTATAATGAAATCTCGGAGAACTTAAAAAAAATAATATACAAAGTTAATTTTCAAATAAAACTATGGATAAAGTTGGCACTAGAAGTTAGAATAAACAATGTTGAGTTTGGTTAATTCCATTTCATAGCACATTCATGTCATGTCATCTTCACTATTGTCATTCTTATGCCCAAGGATCCCTATTGGGAAATCATCACGTTTAGAGAGGGATGGGATGGGACTGAGCAAGGATCGCTCTTGTAGTGAGAGGATTTCTAGAAAAGAGAAATGATAATGAAGAGGGAAAGAGATGGGTAGGCATAGAAGATAAGTTTCAAGAGTATTCAAAAGAGAAAACGAAAGTTTTTTTTTCGGTACAGCAGATAAGAGACTTGAAAGGTTGAGGGAGTTAAAAGGCCGAACAAATGTAGGGGAGATTTAACAAAGCCTCTTAGACCAGTGGTATAAGGCTGCCACTGAGACAGTCTTGGGTGTGGATTGAGTTTAGTCTCCAGTTCGATCCCCGGTACTGTCAAAATAATGCTTGGCCAGCGAAAGCCACAAACCGAAAATGGGGATTAGTCGAGGTGCACATAAGCTGGTCCGGACACCTCATGATATGCGACAAAAAAAATGTAGAGGAGATTTGAGGACACATGGGAAGTGAAATTGCATTAGAGAGAGGGGAAGGTGATTTAAGTGAGATCTAATGTATAACCGGATTTATGCCTAAATTAAGCAAATGATTTATTGACATATAAATAGAGGACATCATTTTTTATATCTACAAAATCATTGGCTAAATAAGTTAAACCCAATAAATCGTAAATCGCAAGAGACGATTTCCCTCGTCGACATGTGCAGCTCAACCGCAATAATAAGATGCCATACCTCACAGCTTAGGTTATCATATCCATCGCATACAACCACCACCACCGAAGGTCCAACTCACCTTCGGGTCGCGAACCCAACAGTGGCCTTCTCTGGCACACTGCCCAAATTCTCCACCATTCGACACCCTACCTAACAACTTCTTCACCACATCTTGGCAATACCCAAAATTACTACAAGCTCTATCGTTGAACGATGGCTAATCCCCTATTTCAGTAACATCATTACACATCTAAATACCATATATCTTTACATAACATCATATTCAGCCAGTGCCCTAACACAAACATCTAGGTTCTTTCACAAAAGAAAATAAGGGAAATGAAAGTTACTTGGATTTGGCGGGGAAGAAGGAACTTCTTGGTTGTTCCATGCGAAGAATAGTGCCTAGGGATTTGTGCCACAATTTATGAGGCCTAATTTAAATTAGGGTTTAATAAAAATTATTTATATGGCAGTTTTAAATAAATAAAATATTAATAAACACTTCTATAATTGTTCCCTTAAAAACATAGCGAATTAAAAGAAGCTTTAAAATTGTGAAAGCATTAGGGAGCATTTGACTAGAATTGAGTCCATGGGAGAAACCGATTGAGGCCAATAAAATTGGCCTTTGTAGCTTGAAACCGTCAAACCATATGACGGTTTCAAAAGGGGAGAGAAAACCATTAGCGCAAGTGACGACTTTTCTTTGGTAACTCAAAACCACACGCAAAAGTTGTGGGCATCGACTGAAAACATCATTTGAGCTGAAGGTTTCATTGTGAACATGAGAGCCTACCTCAATAACCTCTCCTCCTCATCTCCTACACCATGGCCTTTTCTCCTCGCCTATTGCAGTGCATCATTTCTTCTGCATTTCGTCATTTGGTTCTCTTCTTCTCCTCATAAGCTTCAACTTCTTAATCAATTATATAATAAGAAGTTATATGTCTATTTAAGATTGGTACAAATACTTGTATTTAAGCTTTTATAAAGATATGTAAATTTTCAATAATAAATTGTGTATGTCAGTAGAAATTTGGTGTGACATATATACTACCGTGTTGTAATTTTTTTTGAATATGTGTAGTACATCCCTAATAGTAATATGTAGAATTTTATTTAATATGCAAATAATACATGGATTATTTTATAGTTATTGTAGTGACTATGTAGTTTGAAGTTGTACTTATCCAATTTGTAATGTTCGGTGCTAATTATATATTTTGTTGATTAGGCTATATTATATTTGATATATACATAATCGTAATAGCAGGCTCCTCTAACCATAATAATTACTCTTAGAATTTTCGTGGTAATTCGCTACTTAAACTAAATTCAATGCCCACTGAAGTGCAAAGTAATATAGCTTTAGGAAAAACTTCAGTGAAAATAATAACCTTGGCATACAAAATTTGACAACCACAAGTTTGAAAATTACTCAAACCAAAAATGCTCTATCTCGAGTTCTGGAACTCATTTTCAGACTGAGTACGTTGGATGTTCACCTCTAGGAGATGTCCAATTTTATATCTCAATTATGATACTCTTGAAGAGTTAGAACCAGAACACATGGACAATATACCTGACACTAGTGCATTAGCTGTAAGTGAATCCTGGCCTCGTGGAATGGCAGTATCATCGTGTGGCCGTGGGCCACAATATACTTCATACTTAGTTCGAGTGGTTAACGTCTACATCTATCGCCGTGCTTTGTCCTCAGTTCAGATATTGTCATGAAGAATGCTCTGAATTTTTTTATGACAGTACATTGTATAATCATATCCCAATAGTGAATAGTTATACACTCGATTGACTTTCCAAACAAAAGATGCTCCAAGAAGCTATTCGGTTCTATAACATTAAATCCAATCATTTGGTCACCTTTGGAGAATCAAAACAGGCAGTCTAGTAATTGACTTGTGCTCAAAAGGGCAGGGTTGTGCTTGGATGCTGCGAGAACATAAACATATAGCAGAAGGGGGCTATATAGGAGATTGCTAAGTATGCAGGTCCACATTAATGCATTTGAAAATCTCTCACTCAAGACCACGAATTACTTACCTCAAATATTATTTCTTCAATTAGTCTTCCTATATTGAAGGTTGATCCTAGTACATCAGTGCAATCGATTCAAGGTACCGTATCATTCAAGATAAATTAAGAGTATTAGACATCATTCAATCGCAATAATACTCGATGACTCGGTAGAGTCATATCATCTACGACCAAAATTAATTTGTGCTTTAGAGAAGTTCAATCCCAGCATAGTTGTTTAGTGGGTAAAATACCGCGTGAGTTGATGGGAGGAAAATGTTGCCACATTTTATAGGATGTACTAAACTTTTAAACAATCAACTGGTTGTTTCCAACATTGTCCCCTTGTGATATTCATAAGTGGCACTCACCCTATATGGTAAATACAAGGGGAAATTGTTGATAGCCTTGTCCGTCGATGCGAATAATCAAAATTTCCCCATTACATTTGCATTTGTTGAAGAAGAAACGGTGAGTAGCTGGGGTTCTTTGTTAAACTTTTGCACACATAATGTTTCGGTTCACGTTGTGGACTATGTTTGATATTTGATAGACATCCAACTATAATTAGGGCTGCCAAGGAGAAACCTTCGTGGCAACAACCTTACAAATTCCATCGTTTTTATCTTAGACATTTGAGAAGCAATTGAACAGAGAAATTTAGATATAAAGAGCTTGACACGACTTTTATGGTGGGTGGGAATCGCAAACCAAATGTGGAGTTGGACATTCTATTATAAAAAATTAAAGAGACATGGTTGAGAAGAATATTCCTTGATCAATCGACGCGTGCACACGATGGCGGAAAACATTTTGGGATGATGCCAACAAACTTATCTGAAGTGTTCAATGGTGTTATTAAAGGAAGCCCGTAACTTTCCTATATCTATGTGCGTTCATGTAATTTATTATCATCCTGTACACCTCTTCCGCCAACAATGCTAATTTTTCACATGGAGCGCAAGACAGGGGAGTCCTTTCACTAAATTTGCAACTAACTTTTGCGGACTGTGTACAGGAGGGAGGGGACTCATCTTGTGGCGGATTAGGATTTGCGATTGATCATCGCCGAAGTGACTACTTAAAAGGACAGAAGACATGGCTTACATCTCACTGAGGGAAGTAACTCATGTGACAAGTGAGAGGCATTTCAGATACCATGCTCCCATGGTGCGGATTTTTGTAAGAGACTTAACCTTTCCCCAGTCACTTAAATTAGTGAATTATACATATGTGGCACTGTGCTTAGACGTGGAACTCACAATTCCAATTGCTTCTAGATGAAGAGTATTGGGACATACCCATTGAACCCACCCTCTGCCCAAACTTTAGTTTGAAAAGGAAGCACATTAGTTGATGATCCACCCACATTCATAACGAGATGGACATTAGAGATGGTTGTGCTAAAAACTATAGGATTGGTAAAGAGCGTGGATACACACGTGGGAAATTTCCCTCCAACGCCCGTCCTATTAAATTAAGGTAGTTTAGTTCAGAACGTGTGATAGGATATACTTCCCTATGTTTACACTTGGTTTGTCTTTAGTTTGTGTTTACATTTTGATTATGTGTTTTCTAATTATCCAGTTTGAAATTAATATACTTCTACACGTTGACAATAAGTTTATCATCATCTTGTGTTTACAATTTGTTTATATTTTTAAACTATCCAGTTTGAAATTAATAAAATTGTACAATTCTATTACTAGACGACACATGCGGAGTTATACACCCGAGACCTATAGACGTGAACATGCTGACCATGTAAAGACAACATCGCTCTTAATTGGTATAGTCAGGCCATGACAGTGGATCATTACATTGTCGTCGGGACGAAGGAGATGTATATCGCCTAATTATTGAGGGCGATAGGGTCAAACAATACTTGATTATGACTGGATTCTATGGAGCATATCCAGTCATCCTTATCCAACTAGATCACCATCTGATCACACCATTGGTGGAGCGCTGAGCCAGGAGAAACACATTCCATATAGGCCTGTCAACGGGTCGGAGCCGGGTCGCTTTTAGGGATATCTAGATCCGTGTAATCGTGCCTTCATCGGGTTCAGATCCGGGTCCGGGTCTTCATCGGGTCTACAATGTTGAATCCAGACCCGGATCCTTTCGGGTCTTCGGGATTGGGTCCGGATCTTGCCAAATATATACATTTATTTTATATTATCCCCCTTGTTTATTTTTTAATCTTAAATTAAAATATTTTGTAATGTATTATAGAATATTATTAGTATAAATAAAACATATATTATTTATATTTATTATATACATAAATATATATATTTATATATATATATTACTTACATGTTATATTGATAAGATATATTTATAAATATATATAAATTTATAGTATATGTATATATATTTAAAAAATAATAATGTACAATTCGAATCGAGTCTTCGGGTCCGGGCTTGTATAAATTCCAGACCCTACCCATTTAATAAATGGGTCTTCAGGTCTCGGGTCCAAAAAAATATGCTCAGACCCTATTATACGAATCGGGTCCGGGTCAGGTCCGGTTCCAGACCCGATCCATTGACAGACCTTCCATATACTAGTGGGCTAGATGGCTATTACACTACAGAATGTAGAGGTTCTACTGGGGTTTCAGTATATGGGGAGCGTATAATTATGGTCGGACACTGATGATGGGACTAATGAGTGGCATGACATGCTCTCATAATTCTTGGTCGTTCACGTGATCCATTTGAGTTGAGAGACTGGTCACTTTTCCCACTTACCCGATGCTGGAATTGCTCAAATGGCTCAACAGCGCGCCCATGCTATTATACTGGTCATAATTAGTGGTTCGTTAATTTCGAACTAGTCATCCTCTCAAGTTAGGCTTATGTTTTTACCGCTTTGCGAGACTCAAAGGGCTCGGGATAAGATGAGCTGGGCAGTGTAGTTCTTGCCTGCCTTTATAGGGATATGTGTTGTGTGTCCCACAAGTCGAGTAAGGACATTGTTATCCCATTGATTCTACTACGAATATGGGCTTGGATGCGACTTATACACATTTTCCATGAGCAACTATTGTCACGCCTGTGTCCTCTAGCTTTTGGGCTGGATGCATTGCCAATAATACATACGCAAAAAGCTTCTTATCAAATGCCATTGATACCCGTTGTAGTGCAAAAGTCACTCTCAAAATTCCCTTGAGTACTCACAAAACTTGTCTAAAAATAACTCGTATTGTGGTAAGTACGGGTATCAATCCTACTTTCAAGGTGAAACAATTATTGTGAAAACGTGCAGCTCCAAATTTTTTTTATTAAAATATTTTTTTATTTTTAAAAACAATTTCAAGGGAAAATTTAACTAACAAATGATAAAAATTATAAAATTTACTAAATAATGAAAAAAATGTGCAACCGAGTGTGAATTATGTGAGAACGTCAAGAGATGGATTACACTGCATTTTCAATTATTTTAATTTCTTAATTTATTAATTTGAAATATTTTGAGATAATATTAAATCGATAATCTAACTCTCGTTAAAATTATAAATTTAATAAAATATATTTCAGAAAATTAATTTAAGAATGTCACACAATAAAAAATTTGGACTACCTTATTTTCAGAAAACTACCCGCTAGGATCAATTTAAAGAAAATAATATCAATCCTCAAATTTCAATACCGAATTAATATTCAAATATCGGAAAAAAACCTATCTCTAGATTGATTCCCAAATTCAAACATTAATTTGTTCAATTAATTTACTAACTCTCGTTATATAAATTAATTGGTGACAGTTAAAATTAATTTACCTAGAAATATAAAATTCATGAAACCAATTAATTAAATTAACATCATTCGCAGTGCATCCCACCCCTTGAACGGGGTGTTAAACCAAACATTCTCATGTTAGAATAAACAACATTCAATAAAATATCAAAAGATGACATAAAATTGAATAGAGAAATAGAATACAATACGCAAGTCTCCTTGTCGAATCGCGTTCATGAAATGCGTCTCAATCTTCTCACTAATCCAGCACTTGATTACACCAAAAAGAAAAAGTAAAAAAACTAAAAATGTATTCTAAAACTAAACTAATTTTTGTTGGAATTTTTTTATGACCCTAAATTGTACATAATATACACATTATTTTTTTCTCTCTACGTCTCTTTTTTTTCCTGATGAGAGTCTTCTCTTCTTATATGAGATGCTCTTTTCTTTTGATTGACCACGATGCTTTTCTTGGATTGTTGGGTGAGAAATTTAAGGGATTTGAATGGGTTGAAGATGGCATGGGATAAGATCCCGATTTTGTTGGGATTTGAATGGGTTTAGTAAAGGGGCGAAATCGGGTTTGGCAGAGTTGGGTAGCACTGTCCGCAGGTTCGCGGGTTGGGCTGTGGTCGAATTGGACCATGACAAGTCCGATCGGGTTTTGGGGCTGGCGGCGATCTGGGTTGGGCTCGAGGAAGTCGCTGGCGGGTCTCGGTTTTGAGGGCCTCGCCGGATTGGGCAGAGGGTGAGGAGGTAGGGGTCGCACCGGATTCAGGCCGTGGTATCGCCGGCAAATCCGGCTGAGCGGGTTAGGCTGGATCAGGTTACAGGTTGGCACGAGAATGTGAGGTGAGGGGTTCGGTTGGAGCTAAGGTGGGGGTATGAGGGAGATGGGTTTTTTTGGTGAGAGGAGATAGAATCGTGTTTGGTGGGAGGATGATGATGAATAGTAGATGGGGTGTGGTTGTGGGGTGTGGGGTGTATGGTAGGTTAGGTGTGTGTGTGAGTTTTAGTTTGTAAAAAAAATAGAAATAAAAACTACATAAAATTAAAATCCTACTAAAAAAATAAAAAATAAAAACAATAAATCTATTAAATTAAAAGGATTCTAAAATATATATATATATATATATATAAAACTATAAAAATATATATAACAGACACAAAATAATAAAACTCTATTAAAACTAAAAAATATAATCCTAATAAAATAAAACTAAAATAAATAAAAAATATATAAAATGAAATCCAATAAAAAATAAATTCCAAAAAATTAATCCTAATAAAATAAAGTCAAGATTAAAAATTAAAAACTAAAAAAAATCAAAATAAAGAAATAGAAAAATAGAAAATAAATCCTAGAAATTTCTAAATAAATCTAAAATAAATCCTAAAAATAAAAATCACTCAACTAAAAATCTAAAAAAATAATAAAGGTACAAACTCAACACATACGGGCTCGGAGAATGGTCTGGGCTCGGTGTAGGCTTAGGTTTGGGTTACGGGACTGTTTCGGAGCATCGAATCACATCGGGGCAAGCTCAGAATGGACTTCTCACTTCACGATCTCTTTGGATTTCTTCGATGCATGCTTTTGACCGCTTTTGCGTCGTAATTGACTAGATTTAGCATTATTTAACACTGCGTATTGACCTGCAAAATAATAAAATACGAACATAAGGCCAATTTTAATTAAAATGAGCGACTAAAATGCATCTATTCGGGGTATAAAATAGACACTTTTGGGTGCTTATCACACCACCCCCAAACAGAACATTGATAGTCCTCAAGCAAAAATTAGAGAGAAATAGAGATAAGTGACCTAAAGTGTGCCACTTTCCCAGGCACTGGCGATTGCACTTAGCATGTGCAACAAACCGTTAAACCTGTAGGTTGCCCTACAAGACAAGTGGTGTCTCGTGAGGGTTTGCAGTAAATGTACCCACAAAATTCAAAAACTTATATAATTACAGTATATGATTTGATGATGAAACCCTATACAACCCAATTTAAAAAGGACACCAAGGAACACCGTATTCAACTATCAAAATAAGATATGAATTTACTTAATACCAAAAGTGTAATCCTTCTTAAAACTCAGCGTGTGTAGTGTGAAACAATCTTAAGTATCATTAGAGTAATTCCAAGATCGCCTTTATAGAATCAATGCTTTGACTTCAATTCTCACTAGATATATATCTCTGAATCAAACTCTCTGAGAATTGGGTAAGTGTATATCTCTAGTGTGTGAGGATGTGCGTAAATGTAAATAAGTTCAAACTGAAGCACCTTATACTCTTGACTCACTTGAGTCTGTATTGTATAAGTGTTCATCTAGTTTGGAAATTGTGACAAAATTGTGTCTATCCTAGAAACCAAAGAACCCTAGAGTTTGGTTTGCTATTTCATTCCTCTTGCTTGATTGATCTAGATAATTTTACCAACACTCACACATTAGAATTGCATTTATACTTTTCATATTGCATATAACTGTGTGTATATATGTTGAGAGTGTTTAAATTCCTAAAATTGTTTTTTTAAAATTTTCTTGGGAATTTTATAAACTTTTAAAATAAGGTTTTTATTAATTAAAATTTGTTTTTAAAAAGTTTTGGGGTCAATCTGCAATTATGTATTGGTGGTTATATTGGCTGGATGTTTGCTTGGGTAGAATCCGAAAGCGGCAGTGAATTCAGGGTGCATTTGTAATTATTTCTAGACGCGCGTTTATTAACCTCTTTGTGCCCTACACATGTTGCACTCTGATTAGTTGAATATGTGTTTCTTCTAAGAGAGTAAAACATCGAATGTTAACAACCCTTGGATCGTTTTTATCAATGATCTGCATGCGCTCGTACATAATCCGTGTGAACCTCTTTTGAGCCAATCAGGAGTATTATAATCAACGCCTCTATTTAAACCATTGGATCAAAGTCAATCATACAAGACCAGATCCCAGCCCTTGATCTTGGTTTGTGTTCTCGAATCTTCTCAGCCTCCTATAAAAGGACCCCTACCCTTAGTCATCTGAGACTTTTGCCACTTTGTTCACTCGAGAGAAAAGAGAGAGAAGAGAGAGAAAAGAGAGGAGAGAGAGAGAAACCAGAGTTAGGAAACCCTAACCCTAATTCGTCCAAAACTATTTTCAAACCTCAACCTCTTTCAAAACCTGTATATACCAAACACAACCTTGAGTGTTTGAGAGATTTTGAGTGATTTGTTTGTTAGTTTTGTTGCTGTAACCTCTTCGTTCCCAGATCTTAATATCAACTTAAACATATTTTTGGATATGTGTTTCTTCTTTTATAAAAACCTTAGATCTAAAATGTTTCATGTTATATTACACATAGATCTACATTTTCAGTTTCTCATCTTGAAAATATTTGTTGATTTGGTTCTGTAAATGTTTTTAACTTCAAAATCAACAAAATACTTTTATGTTTCTAGTTCTCTTGAAACAATACCTTTGACCTAGTTTGGAATCGCACTTGGTGATTTTCAATCTCAAAAATACTTTCAAAACCTGAGATTGATTAAGATCTTGATACATCTTCTGAGCAAGATAGCCGTGGATTCTGGGATTATTATAAAGGTCAAATAAGGTTAAGTTTTGTGAGAAGAGAGAATTAGAAATCACAGCATGTAGTTCTTATATGTAATTTCTTAGGACTGGTTGTATGAAATAAGTGTGTGTGTGCGTGCATGCATGTGTTAGAAAGCACCTCCACAAACACTATCACCCTACCACACTAAAAGTGTTGGTAATAAGATCTCAAGAATAAGAGTCAACGTAAGGAACTTGAAAAAATTGGAAATTAGCAAATTGGGAAAACAACATCAACAATCAGAACTGCAGAGAAGCTATAAGGACACCAGTGGGTACATTCCTAAACTTATATAGGTCTGAGTTGTATGTATGTTTGTTATATATTTTGTAACTGTTAAAATTTGTTTTCGTGGAATTTTTTTTGGTTTACTCCGTAGAGGGAGTCGTGGATGTTTCCTCAGTTGGGTGAGGTTTTACCACGTAAAAAATTCTTGTTCTTAATCTTTCTACATCTCCTCATCTAATTCTTGGTTGTGCTGAGTCTAAAGTTTTTAAACTGATTTATTAAACCTGTTAACAAATCTTGAACAGGTCTCATACATATTTTTTAAACACATCTTGTGATTAATTAGTTTTGGTTTTAAAGAAAAGAGTTTCTTCAAAAAACTGTTCGGAGTTACTTAAATAGTTTAATTTTATATTAAACGGCTTTAGTAACAGATTTTCAATTGGTATCAGAGCTTTGTAAACGTATTTTAAAAAGATCATGTGTTTCTGAAATTATTTTCTAAAAATCAAACATGGATGAGAAAAATGAAAGATTTGGTTTCTTGACCAGACCTCATATCTTTGATGGAACCAATTTTGCTTACTGGAAAGTAAGGATGATTTCTTTCATTCAAGAAACTTTGGGAGATGATGTCTGGGACATTGTTGAAAATGGATACATTTTTCCTACTAAACCAGCCACTGAAGGAAGTAATGAGAGGGTTAAGAAAGTATTAAGTGAGTTCACACAAGAAGAGAAGCAAGTCTCTCGCAACAATAACAAAGGAAAGAATTCCATATTTATATCCATAAATGAACATGAGTTCAAAAGAATCTCATCCTGTACCACTTCTAAGGAAGCTTGGGACACTTTGGTTACTTCTCATGAAGGTGACACTAGAGTTAAGGCTGCTAAAACACAAATGCTCATTCAACAGTATAACTCTTTAATTATGTCTGAATCTGAGTCATTTGATGACTTCTATATGAACTTGACTGATATTGTGACAAAACTGCATGCTAATGGGATAACTTATGACAGACATGAATTGTATCTAAAATTATGAGATCATTACCACAAAAATTTGACAACAAAAGATATGCTATTGAGTAAATGTGTGACATAAATCTCACTCCTGAATTACTCAGTAGTAAATTAAGAACTGTGGAAATGGAATTAGAATTTAAGAAACAATTGACCCAGTCCCATAGGAAACAGACTAGTTCCAATCTGAGCTTTTCTTCTAAGTTGATTAAACCTGAGTTTAACATTCCCAATGATGACTCTGATGAGGAATGCGATATAGAGAGTTTGGACAATCAGATTGCCTTAATGTCAAAACAGTTTAAGAAAATTATTAAGTTTAGAAACAACATGGCAAACAAACAAGGAAAGTCCAATTATCCAACTCATTATAATCATAAACCTTATGAGAAAAGTCAAGACAAACATCATAAGGACTCTCACAAGGACTCTCACACTAGACCTAACAGAGACCTTAAGAAGACTGAATGCTTTAGATGTGGAAAACTAGGCCACATTGTACAAGATTGTAGAGTTAACTTGAACAATCAAAATAAACACGCTAGAGCCAACATTTGCAAGACATAGGATGATTCAAGCGACTCTGAAAATGAGGAACCTGAGTCATCTGATGTTTTTGATCCTTGCATGTCTTTCTTTGCCAAGATTATCTATAATAATGATATGCCTGTGTTTGTTAGTGAGGATGAATCTAGTAATTCAACTTCTGTTGTTTCGAATCATGCTATTACTAGTTTAGATGCTTTAATTACTGAGAACAGTGTTATTTCTACCTCGGGGTGTGTGAGTTAAAGGGAAAGCGATAATGACGATGTCAATGGGTGTGTGAGTCCAAGAAATGAAGCCTTAAGGGTCACTTCACACACTACACTTAGTGGCTCGGACAATGAAGATCTCCCAGATATTCACACACTTTATGCTAAAACTCTCAAGAAAAGCACTAGACTTGAAAAGGTTGTGAAAGATCTCACCAAGAAGTTAGAAGATCTAAGCCTGATGGTCAAACTTAATGCTGAAGAGTATACTACCCAATGTCTAACTCATGAAAGTGAAATCAAAATGTTTGATCAAAAACTGAGAAATTTGACTGAAACAAATGAAACTCTGGAGAAAAAATACAAAGGGACATTGTTAGAATTGGAACAAACTAAAGAAAAGACAGGAACTGTTTTCAAAAAATTTACAAAATTTGAAAATAACTCAAACTGTTTTGATGGATTTGTTGCTGAATCTAAAACCAATTCTGATGATCGAACTGGAATAGGGTTTTGCCCCAATTTGAAGACACAAATAAAATCTTTTGAACCTATCAAGTTTGTGTCAGGGGGTAAAAGACCTATTAAAACCTGCCCAGACTTTCATTATCTAAAAACTGAGTTTGACTCAAAACTTCAAAATTTTGACGTTGGGGAATCAAGTTTCTCTAAACATGAAAGTTCACCAATGGCTAAATATGTTTGCCCCTTCATTAGGAAGAGTGAATTTACATTCAAAACTGTTTTATCTAGGAATAGGGTTCAACATCAAAATTCCATAAAGCCAATGTTTAGAGATTTTCCTAAGGAGACTCCTACCTTGAGCAATCTTTATTGCTCCTACTGCGATATATACGGACATTGTTTTGATGGTTGCTATGCTAGTAGACTAGTTAAACCTTTCTGTAATCCTCCTATTTATCAAAACTTTAACTATTCTAGGAGAAGCCACAACAATTATGTACTGCCTAGACAACAAGATAAAAACTCTAATTATAGGAAGAGAAAAACCAAACCTAAAAGAACATTCCCTAGAAGGATTCCTAAACACTTTCCTAAGCCAAATGCTCATGTGTTTCATTAAATTCAAAATCATGCGCAAAATATTTTTCAACAAAAATCGAATGCTCGCAAATTTTATCAATTGAGAGAAAATAAAAGCAAAATGAAAATAAGAGAAATTTGGGTTAGAAAAGATGATCTATTACCCCAGATGAAGTGTAACATTTTTATTACTGCTTTAAAAGCTGAACACACATCTTCTGGTTGGTATTTAGACTCTGGATGTTCTAAACACATGACTGGGGATGATACAAAACTCTTGAACAAAATCAGCTTTGCTAGAGGAAAAGTTATATTTGGTGATGGAGTATCATCTCAGATCATAGGTAAAGGAACTCTCCAAGAAGAAGGACTTCCTGTTCTTGAAAATGTTCTTCTAGTTAAAGGTCTAAAAGCCAATCTACTTAGTATCTCGCAATTTTGTGACTCAGATCATACTGTTACCTTTTCAAAGAACAATTGAAAAATTTTAAATGAAAAAGGTGAATGCATAATTACAATATTCAGGACCCCTGACAATTGTTATACTGTCATGAATAATTTTGAAATCTGTAATGTTGCCAGAATGGATGACAATGAGATATGGCATAACAGGATGGGTCACATAAATTACGATAATCCTAGTAGATTGACTTCTCAAGAAATAGGTAGAGGAGTTCCAAAAATCAAATCCATTTCTAATATTGTCTGTGGCTCCTGTCAGGAAGGAAAAATTGTTAAAGCACCTCATAAGAAAGTCAAAGATATCCTTACCTCTAACCCCTTAGAGCTCATCCATATGGACCTAATGGGTCCCTCCCAAACTGTTAGTCTATGTGGACACAGTTACATTCTTGTTATGGTTGATGACTTCACTAGATTTACGTGGGTAGCCTTCTTAAAACAAAATTCTAACACTTTTCAAACTTTCTTAAAAATACTTCTTGGGATTGAAAATGAGAAGGACACTCAAGTAAATAGAATTCGTAGTGATAGAGGTGGAGAATTCAAAGACACTGGTATAATAGAGTACTGTGACTATAATGGTTACAAACTCGAGTTTAGTGCTCCTAAGACTCCTCAACAAAATGGTATCGTCGAGAGAAAGAATCGTACTCTTCAAGAGATGGCACGTGTTATGTTACATGCCAAGAATTTGTCTAAATATTTTTTGGTAGAATCTATTCGTACTGCGTGTCACATTATCAATAGGGTCTATCTTAGAAAGAATTCCAAACAAACCCCTTACGAACTTTGGTATAAGAAAAATCTCAATCTTAAGTACCTTAGAACCTTTGGTAGTACTTGTTATGTATGCAAAGATAGGGAACATTTGTCCAAATTTGAGAGCCGGGGAGATAAAGCTATATTTTTAGGTTACTCGCCTAACAGTAGAGCCTACCGTGTTTATAATCTTTGCACTAAAACCTTGATGGAATCCATAAATGTTATTGTAAGTGACACTACTATAGAGAGTAAGACTAGTGAATCAACTATTGTGGAAGAGCCTACAAATGTTTTAGAAAATGACTCTCCAAAAATAGATGACTCGTTACCAATTAAGATACCTGAAGTACCTAACTGGGTTTCTAAATACCATCCCATAAATAACGTTGTTGGTAATCCTAGTGAGCCTGTGCGTACAAGATCTCAATTAAGAAATTATGCACATTATGCATGTTTTGTTTCCCTAGTGGAACCAAAGAATGTAAATGAGGCATTGAATGACTCTCACTGGATTTCTTCTATGCAATAAGAACTTCTTCAATTTATCATTCATGATGTTTGGTACCTTGTACCTAGGCCTAATCAAAAAAGGTTATTGGCACACATTGGATTTTGAAAAATAAGTCTGATGAAAGTGGGATAATTATTTGAAACAAAGCTAGATTAGTTGCTCAAGGATATTCTCAAATTGAAGGAATAGATTTTAACGAAACATTTGCTCCTGTTACTCGTTTAGAATCTGTTCGCCTTCTCTTTGCCATAGCTTACCACTTGCATTTTACACTCTACCAAATGGATGTCAAATCTGCATTCCTTAATGGAACATTGATTGAAGAGACCTATGTGGAACAACCAAAAGGGTTCATTAACCCTCAATATCTAAATCATGTATTTCGTCTTTAAAAGGCTTTGTATGGCCTTAAACAAGCGCCTAGAGCCTAGTATGAGCGTCTTTCCAGCTTCCTCTTAGATAAAGGTTTTAAAAGAGGTGGAAATGATCAAACCCTATTTGTCAAACATTTTGGCAAACACATCACTATTGCTCAAGTTTATGTTGACGATATTATCTTTGGATCAACTTCTCCCTCAGAAGTAAAATCCTTCTCTGAGATTATGCATAAAGAGTTTCAAATGTATCTTATGGGGGAGTTGCTATTTTTCTTAGGTCTTCAAGTCAAACAAAATTTAGAAGGATTATTTGTCTCGGAATCTAAGTACGCTTTAGAGATAGTAAAAAAATTTGGCCTTGAGAGTGCTAAAGATGCTAAAACTCCCATGAGTACTACGGTAAAACTATCAAAAGACGAAACCGGAAAACCTATAGATCCAACTCTATATCGTAGTATGATAGGAACCTTGCTATACCTTACTGCCTCACGTCCTGATATAATGTTTGTTGTGTGTGTATGTGTTCGTTATCAAAATAACCCTAAAGAGAGCCATCTATCTTCTGTTAAAAGAATCATTAAATATGTAAAAGGCACTCTGAACCTAGGACTTTGGTATACTAGTGATACACCAAGCACTATAATTGGTTATACTGATGCTGATTGGGCTGGGTGTACTGATGATAGTAAAAGCACATCAGGAGCATGTTATTATATAGGTAATAATTTAGTAGGATGGAGTAGTAAGAAACAAAACTGCACATCACTCTCAACAGCTGAATCTGAATACATAGCCGCTGGAAGTTGATGTGCTCAATTACTTTGGCTTAAACAAATGCCAAGTGATTATGGTATTCAAGAAAATCAGTTGCATCTCTATTGTGATAATCAAAGCGCGATCAATATCTCTAAAAATCTTGTTCAACACTCACGAATAAAACTCATAAAAATAAGACATCACTTCATACGTGAACTGGTTGACACTAAGGAATTAGAAATCAATTATCTTCCTACTGATTTTCAACTCGTAGATATGTTTACCAAACCTTTAGATTACAATCGTTTTATTTCTTTGCGCAAATCAATAGGTATGGTGTGTGTTGATTAATCTCTTTGATCTCTAAATTTTTTCCCTTTGTCTATTTGAGACAAAATGGGGGAGAAATTTGAGTCTAATGAATCGTTTTACATATACTAAACAGCTTGATCTTAGTGATTCATTGCAGGATTCTGTACAGTTATTCTCAACAGTTGTAATAGGGTATTCAATTGTAAATAGTTGAGTTATGTACTTCTGCTTTCTAGGAAATGGGTAGATATAATTTTTTTAGGAATAGGTTTCCTTATTCTTGTTGCCCTACGAGTCCTAAATAACTCAAAGGAGATTTTGTTTCATATTTACAAAGGGGGAGATTGAAGCACCTTATACTCTTGACTCACTTGAGTCTGTATTGTATAAGTGTTCATCTAGTTTCGAAATTGTGTCTATCCTAGAAACCAAAGAACCCCAGAGTTTGGTTTTCTATTTCATTCCTCTTGCTTGATTGATCTAGATAATTTTACCAACACTCACACATTAGAATTGTATTTATACTTTTCATATTGCATATAATTGTGTATATATATGTTGAGAGTGTTTAAATACCTAAAATTGTTTTTTAAAAAATTTTTTGGGAATTTTATAAACTTTTAAAATAAGGTTTTTATTAATTAAAATTTGTTTTTAAAAAGTTTTGGGGTCAATCTGCAATTATGTATTGGTGGTTATATTGGTTGGATGTTTGCTTGGGTAGAATCCGAAAGCGACAGTGAATTCAGGGTGCATTTGTAATTATTTCTAGACGCGTATTTATTAACTTCTTTGTGCCCTACACCTGTTGCACTCTGATTAGTTGAATCTGTGTTTCTTCTAAGAGAGTAAAACATCGAATGTTAACAGCCCTTGGATCGTTTTTATCAATGATCTGCATGCGCTCGTACATAATCCATGTGAACCTCTTTTGAGACAATCAGGAGTATTATAATCACCGCCTCTGTTTAAACCATTGGATCAAGGTCAATCATACAAGACCAGATCCTAGCCCTTGATCTTGGTCTGTGTTCTCGAATCTTCTTAGCCTCCTATAAAAGGACCCCTACCCTCAGTCATCTGAGACTTTTGCCACTTTGTTCACTCGAGAGAAAAGAGAGAGAAGAGAGAGAAGAGAGAGGAGATAGAGAGAAACCAGAGTTAGGAAACCCTAACCCTAATTCGTCCAAAACTATTTTCAAACCTCAACCACTTTCAAAAACCTATATATACCAAACACAACCTTGAGTGTTTGAGAGATTTTGAGTGATTTATTTGTTAGTTTTGTTGCTATAACCTCTTCGTTCCCAGATCTTGGTATCAACTTAAACATATTTTTGGATATGTGTTTCTTCTTTTATAAAAACCTTAGATCTAAAACGTTTCATGTTATATTACACATAGATCTACATTTTTAGTTTCTCATCTTGAGAAAATATTTGTTGATTTGGTTCTGTAAATGTTTTTAACTTCAAAATCAACAAAATACTTTTCTGTTTCTAATTCTCTTGAAACAAGACCTTTAACCTAGTTTGGAATCGCACTTGGTGATTTTCAATCTCAAAAATACTTTCAAAACCTGAGATTGATTAAGATCTTGATACGTCTTCTGAGCAAGATAGCCGTGGATTCTGGGATTATTGTAAAGGTCAAATAAGGTTAAGTTTTGTGAGAAGAGAGAAATAGAAAATCACAGCATGTAGTTCTTATATGTAATCTGTTAGGACTGGTTGTATGAAATAAGTGTGTGTGTGCGTGCATGCATGTGTTAGAAAGCACCTCCACAAACAATATCACCCTACCACACTAAAAGTGTTGGTAATAAGATCTCGAGAACAAGAGTCGACGTAAAGAACTTGAACAAATTGGAAGTTAGCAAACTGGGAGAACAACATCAACAATCAGAACTGCAGAGAAGTTATAAGGACACCAGTGGGTGCATTCCTAAACTTATATAGGTCTGAGTTGTATGCATGTTTGTTATATAGTTTGTAACTGTTAAAATTTGTTTTCGTGGAATTTTTTTTGGTTTACTCCGTAGAGGGAGTCGTGGATGTTTCCTCAGTTGGGTGAGGTTTTACCACGTAAAAAATTCTTGTTCTTAATCTTTCTACATCTCCTCATCTAATTCTTGGTTGTAATGAGTTTAAAGTTTTTAAACTGATTTATTAAACCTGTTAACAAATCTTGAACAGATCTCGTACATATTTTTTAAACACATCTTGTGATTAATTAGTTTTGGTTTTAAAGAAAAGAGTTTCTTCAAAAAACTGTTCGGAGTTACATAAATAGTTTAATTTTATATTAAACGGCTTTAGTAACATATTTTCACAAAAGTCTCACACACTTATAAGAAAGGACGGATACATGAAAAAAATTTGATCTCATGAACGAATGCTTAACCACTCTGTCAAGATATTCACCATATAATCTTTTCGTTTTCCCGAACACATTACCACAGGTGAAAATGTGGTTTATGAACGGTATGAGGGGATAATGAAATGAAGAAGATGAATGATAGGGTTTTTGAGTAGAGTGCGACATACTTTGAATAAATATTGGCTTCATCATTTGAAGTTATGATCGCATGCTTTATTTCATTTTTTCTTTTTTTTCTTATTTTCTATATTTTTTTTTTGCGATACATTTTTCTTTTCATAACAAAAATGAAGACAATTTACATTGAAAATTTCAAACACTCTTTCTCTCAAAAACGATGGCAATGATGGATGGTATTTGGGACATATGGATAAGGGTAATATGGAAAATGATAATGGGTGAATGATAATGTGATAGGGAAAATGGCAAGTGTATGGAAAATTCGATTAAGTGCTCGGGATAAACTACAAGACACATGTTTCTTACAACTCGAAAGTAATGTCATTCTCAGTGATTAAGCCAAATTTGAAAAATAATGAGATCATTCAACGACTAAATGTAGTACCCAAAGAAAGTTGAGTCAACTTGTGACTCGGAGATACATAAAAACCCTCAAAAAGGTGAAAAGCTCAAATCTCACGGGTTTAAGACGCCACTAGTGATCTTTTAAGGCTTTATTGAGAATATAATTACTCTTTAACTTTTGATTGTAAACGTGATAGTGCAAATTGTTGAGTTTAAGAATTCATAGTGCAAGTATGCTTTTCAGAGGTATTAATTAATTTAAAGTTAAAAGCATAAATTCAGGATCAAACACAGGTATTCCGAGATTTCTAAAAGAGGGATGATAGGCAAATCATATCATAAAAATTTATTTTTAACTGCACAAAAAGTTTAAAATCACTTGTTTCTGAAAATTTTCAAAAGAGGTACAATTTTGATAAATTTCCCACCCCCAAACAAAAGAGAGCATCGTCCTCGATGTTTAAAACCATATATAAAATGAAAAGCACAAGGGGGAGAGAGATTACCATAGTGAACTGCTAATGAAAATGTACCGCATTGTGTAGAGATAAAACCTGAAGAACAGATGCGATACAAAAATATGTATAAGTCTATAAAGCAGGTGAAAACCATTGGGTGGTGTAAAACGCCACCCCCAAACAGGATAAGAATCATACTTAGAAACAATGAACAACGGGTTGCCACCCGGTAGCGCTAAGTTTAACGTCCTCAGCCAGACCGAACCGTTCTCACCCTAAAGATAATATCTATGAAAGTCCGGGGCAAGCAAAAAAATGGGGTGACCCCCAAATAAGACTGAAGCGTCAGTCTTATTGGATAAAGGCTAAAAGAGGTCAATGCACTTGTATTGCAAAGTGCATCACTCGATGCAAAGCATCGGTGGACCAGGGGTGGGTGGGTAGGAGGGTACATGGACGAAGGGTAAGGGTGAACAGGCACCGATCACGGGCCTTATTGAGCATAAATGTGAGGGCAACAAGGGCCCTGTAAGAATGGTGCTCTAATTGGTGAGGGAGGCGAAAGGGTTTGCCAATAAGGATGGGGCGGACCTCATATAAAGTGCACGACCATTCTATAAATGAACAATGATAATGGTCGCGCCGTGACACACCAGAGAGAGGTAGATGGAAAATTTCAACACCACGAGGAAGTGGTGTGCACAGAGTAACACACTCGGTGTCACGGATGAGGAGAGTAGCTTGAATACTCACATGAATTGTGGGGTCAATGAAAAGTGCACAAATAGGATCGTGGAGCACTAGGGTGGAGGGTGGGTGGAGGTGAGGACCTAAATGCTTAGATGTGAAAAGGGATCGTATAATAGCAAGGTCCAAATCAAGTGGTGGGGTGGTAGGGACAGTGTGTGGGTCGGGTGGGACAAGGGGTGGGGGAAGATGATCTAACTCACGAATAGGTGAAACACACTCCGTATAAGGCGCGGAGTGATCCTCAAGGGCACTCACAGGAGGAAGTGTGGAAATAAACGAGGGAGGGATCAACTTAGCCACCATTACGTCACCATTAGAGGTGGTGAAAGGGTCTAACGAGGCTTTAAGATCCGATATAGATGAATCTACATCAATATTCGGCTCAAGGGGAGCCAAATATGATGGGGTAGGATCCATATCAAGAGAGGAGAAACCATCTCGGATTCAAAATCAAGAAAATGGTAAGCACTCGTAACCGGAGCTAACCTAGAATGAAGTGGTTCCTCGGGAAGATACACAGTGGTCTCAATAGGTGTAGGCTCGGGCATAAAGAAGCATTCTATGGAAGGGGAAAGGCAAACCTCTATGGTGGGTTCGATAAGGTAAAACGGTGTGGGATCAGTCGCACAGTCCATGGAAATGTTAACACTATTGCCAACTTGGGGCCCGAACCACGGAGTGATCTCAATGTCGAGACTCTCAAGAAGATAGGGTTGGTCACACTCAAAATCCGTGGCACGAGACAACACATCATCGTCCCACGCGGGGTCAATAATGGGTTGACTTGGAGTGGAATCCGTCTTATTCGCACACTCAAATGCAATAAACTTGTGTTCAAGCCGTTGAAGGGATTCATTTTGATATTGAAGAGTGTGCGCAAACTTGTGTAAGAGGCTCTCGAGAGCGGATGTTCAAGGTGGTGGGTGAGGTGGACATAACTCGCTAGAAACACTAGGATGTGGAGACTACTCATATGAAGTGTGGGGAATGGGGTCAAGTTATTCATACACGGGAGAAGCATCTTCGTGAAAGACAAAGGGGTGATCAGCATGAGGAGCATAGAAAGTGGACTGATAGATATGAGGTGCATGAGGTGGCGATGACAACTGATGGAAACCGGAAGGATCCACAACATGGCGTTGGGATTCATACCTCCATGAATAGCTCGGGTACTCATACCCCTCGACATTAGATATGGCGTGACAATACGTCGAGGGTAGGTCCAAAATAGTGTCATAGGGATACACATGTTCCAAGGTGGATTCAGATGGAGAGAATATAAATTGACACTCATGGGATAAGTAATTACTAAGAAAGCAGTGTGTGCACGGCGAAGCATGTGATGGGTTGACACTCGTCACCGGAGGCGGTGGAAGATGAGATGTGTGCAGGGATGACATAGGAGTATCAACGGTGTACGTTTGAGAGTTAAATCCCTGAATTAACGAATCAAGGGTCGATTCGGGTTTATCATCAAACAAGCTGCGAGAGAATCTGAAATGGCCAAAGTATTCCATAAAGGACGTTCTTCGGCCATGACAAGAGGAATATTTTTTTGGGTTTTAAATATTTTTCAAAAGAAAAGAAAATCTTTTCGTGTTTTTTGAAAATAAGAAAAGGAAAATCTTTTTGGTATTTTAAATATGAAAAAAAGAAAAACTTTTAGGGATTTTTGAAAATATTTTTAAAAAGAAAGGAAAATAATTTTGGGATTTTTTTTTCGAAAAAGGGGAGAAAATGGACTCTTGATTTGAGCGAACTAACGAAACCCGACTATCGAAATAATGGCATTGGATGCACACAAGTCAAGAAAAATCCTAACGACCACGTAGCCAATTATTATCTTCAAAATTAGTGAAACGGGTAGTCAAATTTTAATTAAGTTCGAGGGCGACAAAATGCACGGAATTTATCTTTGTGATCGCCTGTTGCAAAAATGTGCTCCTACGGGGCTAGTTAGTTGATTGATTTTAAATTTAATGACAGCTAGGGTAGCACACAATGGATAAGCGAGTGAGGCGGGTGATGAAATCCCTTCTCGTTTCAATGATCGGGTTCAGGTCTTAGGTAAATTAATTCATCAAACCAGTCAATTTAAGTGCGATGCAGAAATTAAAAGCACATAGGAGCAATTAATCACACAAAAAAAGAACTCGCTGGCAGGAGAATCGCGAGGGATAAAAAAAATTGTACCTCCCATGTTTTTTACACACGTGGGGTGAAGATCGAGCTGAGTCGACCGGGGGGAGATCTCGCCTATCTCAGTCATCCCCGAGAGTCCTACCGACCCAAATTAGAGAGACTTCAAATTTCCTCGCCTTGGACGACCTCTCTCTACCTTGTCCGGTTTCCCTTTTCGCTTTTTTTTATATGAATAATTATTGCAAATAAATCGGTGTCAAAATGCACCCCAAATAAATATAAAGCTTCAATAATCCTATACAACCAGTCTAAGGAGGAAGGAGAAGAAATAATAATTACAAGTAAAATAAATAAATTTTTAAGTCTTCAATTGCTTCCAGGCCAAGAAAGCGACAACGGCGCCATTTGATAAGAAGCTTTTGCACTACAACGATACATACACAAAAAGCTTCTTATCATTATGCAACAAGGAGAGGGTAATGTAAAAATTATAACACCATTCAACACGAGTGCAGTAGATCTACAAGTATCCAAACATGACTAGGAAAGGAGCTAACTACATGAAACAATATCATAGACTGTGAAGCTCGGACCCGGCACGTGATACGAGACACGACACGTGATACATAATTTTTTCAAAAAAAAGGATACGACACGTTGAGATACGTATACTATTATTTATATTTATGTATATAATTATATGTAAAAATAATTTTAAATATGCTCTAACTTTTTAGTATTTAAGACAATATTTTGGAACAATTAATGTATAGTCCCCACCATAAATATATAGTGTGTAAAAAATATAGTTATTTTTAGTTTAACCCATTTAGTCCATCAAACACCCATTTACCCAATACTCTCTTATTTTTCAAAGTCGACGATAGCAACACTCATATCGAAGCTCCGATAACTCTGGTGACCCCCTACTGGAGCTCAGACAAGGGGGGGAGGTAAATGAGTTTGTTTGTGTCCTTATTTTTTTTTATGTGGTAAGGTACTTTTAGAACCCAAAGAGACTTTTATAATTCTTAGTCTGCAAAATTGTTACTTCCTATTATTCTGATTTTTTTTCTAATTTTATTACACGTATATAGGGAAAAAACATATTGAACCTGACTTTGACACCTATTGTACTAGAATAGTCAAGAGTAATGCAATGTCAATTGCAACCTCAGGTTATGGCCCGCCAAAAAATGCTTCATATGTGTGGCGAAGCGTGTACAAGACTAAAGATATCCTCATCAAGGGTAGTAGGGGTACTAAATGGATGGTAGGCAACCTCCCTAATCACTTAAGTCCCAACTTTATTGATAACATTCTCGACACTCCTTTGGCTAGAGAGTTAGTTTGTGAAGACCGTTTTTGGGTTAGTAATACTAAAGATGTTTTTTTCTCTGTCCTCTTCGTATAATAAGGTCTAGAGTTAATTACGCTTTTCACCCTTGAAGTTTGGGATAATTATCACGTTTCCCTTAATGTTGTGATTGGCTCACATCGAACCTTAAAGTTTTGAAACTATTTCAATGTCATCCAAAATCAACAGGCAGTTAAAAAATTGACGGAAGGACCGAAGTGCGACAAACTTAAGGACCAAAATTTTTAATTCTTGTTTTGGGTCATATTTCAGGTCGACATAATACAACACAATTTTTTTACATGACACATGACATACGTCTTGTGTCATGTCGGCCCAAAACATGACCCGAAAAGATAAATTAACATTTTGGTTTTTGAAGTTTCTTTGCTCGTCGAACTTTGGTCCTTTCATCAAATTTTAATAGCTCTTTGATTTTGGACAGCATTGAAACAATTTCACCACTTTAGGATTTTATGTGAGAAAATTAAAACATCGGGGGGGAAGTGAAAATTACCCCAAACTTCAAGGGCAAAAAGTGTAATTACCTCTGAAAGATGTTTATAGACTTAAAATTCTTTATATTTGGAAACTTAAAATTTATTTCTAACATTTCCTTGTTTGTAATATACTATTCGTTATTGATGAAATAGATATCTATTTTTTTCACTTGTGGTCTAGGGTTGAATTAGGTCCAACATAAACATGGCAGGTGAATTTGTAGTAGACAACCATCGAAAAGAATGTGACATCAATCAAACAGAAAGAAAGTTAAGAAATCAAAATAAAAAATAAAAGAATTAATTGTTGATTTTAGATTGTCTAAAAATATAATAAAATAATATATTAACAGAAGAAAGAGACTAAGGTATTGAGAGAGAAAACTGGAGAAAGTATATACGACCGTCCATTTGTGACACTTACGACTCGAGTCAATGGATTTTTGGCCCTTTTTTTCAAGGAAAAGGGATTTTTGGCCCTTAATCAACCTCTATTTCATAAATAAAGTTAATTCCAACCACATTTTATGTAGGACCAATATACCTAGATCTTTAACCTCTATATTCTCACCCAAACCCAATTTTGCTTTCCCCATGGCTCCACAAAAATACTCACTCATACAATCACTCTCTAAAAACCCCGACTCCCAATAAAATCCCACCACAAGTCCAGCTTCCTTATAACCACTCACCCCTGAAAACCCTCCCATCGCCACCTCAAAACTTATCCTTCTCCAACCGCAACAATCTTGTTCCATTAGACTCCCTTGGATGATATGGAGCTCAAACGAGAAGACAAGCTCTAGTTAAAAAAAATAATACAAGCAATTTACACATGAAGCTGTTCTAACCGAGTCTCAAACCAAGTGGGAAGATTTTATGAACGTTGAGGTTTGTTTAAATGACGTGGAGAAGTTTATTGGGATTGGGAGGTTGGTTTTGTTATTCCCTGAAATTGATGTTGATATAGGGAATGCTATGCGAGTGAGGTGATGAAAGGTATCGATCCAGTTCAGGAGGGGATGATTGGGACCAACCGTCTCTTTGGACAGTTTTATTGATAATGACAGCGCTCAAGGTCTGAGTTTTAAGTAAGGGTATTTTTATCGTTTAAAATTGGTTCGTAGGATTCGTTTTAGCAAGTTGAGGTCCAATAAGAAAGTTGAGGTCCAATACGAGATAACAAATAATAAACAAATGATGAATGTACTAAATAGAGAGAAGGAGATGAATATAAGAAGGAATGTACTAGAATGTATGTGGTTCATCCTATGAGAGTTGCCTACATCCATGGGGTAGCTCGAGTAACTGAATCTCAGGTGACTGGAAGTATGGCAGTGATACAATGCACTCAAGTATCCCTTCTCTCAGTAGTTTTATAGCATAACAATGTCAATATTAAAAATTAAATCCTTTTTCAAATAGGGTTAGACCACTATTTATAGTGAGGATGTGTGAGAATAGAGAGAAAATGTGCTTTACACATGTCATGCCCTTATAGGTTAAGTAGGGTCACATTTTTACAGAGATATCACCTCATGTGCTCACTGGTCATCACATAGTCACTGGTTCTAACGCCGATATTAGAACTACCCTATGTCAGTTGGCTGATTTGGATACGTGCATGTCCGTACATATGAGATTGTGATCAACCATATTGATATGGATGAACTGATGTTCTGAGCCAAAAAGATCCATTGGTTGAGCCGAAGACGAGCCCTTAGTCTTGAACTTATGTTCTCTTTAGTCCATTAGATTCTCACAAATATGGTATAACATATATTATTGTCTAAACATGTTGTTTGGGTCAATGCCTAATTACAATTATGATTTTTTTAACGATGTTAGACTTCTTTGGAAAAATTGGTGTTATATCAAAGGGATTATAAAAGTGGGGGTTAAGTCAAATAACGCATTAATATGAAGAAGTCGTATGCTGATAAGAACATGACACGATCACTTAATTAAACATAAAAAGAAATTATAATCCGAATGAAAACACGATTAACACTACAAGACACAATAACATGACTAACGCGACTCATAATTTTTACACGACATAACTTCGTGTAAAAAAAGTTTCGACATGAACACGATGTAGCGGGTTAATTTCATGTTATTTCGTTTTGTGTTTTCATGTCGTATCTAAAATTGCCATAAATTATTGACTTTAAAGAATGCAAGCCTAGATTCCAAGCACCATGTGAAGAAGACTCTACTTACCTTAAGATTCAGTCATTATCTATGTCCTCGCCACTTCAATTCTGCATCCAGTAATCTATTCTAAAACCATTTTTTTAGATCTCAGAATATAGCAGTATACAAATATAGTTAGTTCTTTTATGTTTTTTTTACCAATTAGTCTCGTTTACTAACTATGTAGTTCAATAGATCCTATGATTGTTTCTTGCTCTAACAAATCCCATGAAAAAAATTCTACATAAGGTCCTATTTTTAACATATATTGAAAATTCACTACATTTATAAATGGGACCTATTGAGAAAAATACTTTAATAGAACCTATTAGGTAATTTCTTATGTAAATATGACTTATTTGTCAAGCTTCATTTTTTATTTGTATGAATTTATTGTAATTTAGTGTGGCAAAAAATGTAGTTTCAAACAAAATTGAAGATGTAATGCCTATTGGCAATGGTCACGAGGTTTTTAAATGGAGACGCTAGCTACAAATATGATATTCTTTGACGATGATGATGTTTTAAGTGGCTGTGTGTTTATGTGTTGAGATACAGAATTGGAAAAAGTGCATAAAATAGAAAAGAGGGCAATAATTTTAGTATTAGTCTGCAATTACACTAGAATTGATCATTTTTTGAGTTTAAACCTCTCTCACACACGCGCGCATATAGAAATTTCGGTGGAGATTTGCTTAAACGAAACGACTAGTCTGCCTTTACCGTTTATATTATTGGCATATCTTATATCCCAAGTCATCATCTTCCTCACCACAAACCCCATATTTAACATTGGTGTTACCTTGTATTTTAAACCTTGTAATAAAATTCATTTAGTTTTATAATGAAGATGGATGCAAAAGAATGTAAACAATATTTGAATATTGGTAAATTAAAAAAACATAGTTCAACATCATGATCATCGCATCTCGTTCCAACAGAAGAAATTCTACCCATCTTGAGACATTACATTCTTACATAAAACAATAATATTCACGCATACGATGGGGAGACACTGATTTTAGATGGATGTAAGTTTGACTTCTGGGAAAGTTGAGCAGGCCCAATGAACATCTATTTATTATGAAGAAAAAACGAATAACAAAGAATATTATTGATGGTGTCTCCTATGTGTACTCGATATTTTAAAAGGTTATGACAAACTCGAATAAATTCATTGTGGCAACGACAATAGAACGCTGGTGGGACACAACACATACATTCCAGTGGCCCAACATGGAGATTTGATTCAATCCGTTCAATTTTATAATTCTTACCGATATGTGTCTATAAAATTAGACACGCACACACACACACACACACACACACATATATATATATATATATATATATATATATATATATGTGTGTGTGTGTGTGTGTGTGTGTGTGTATGTGTGTGTTTTACAATTACAGAATATTCATTTTTATGATCCTTTTATTATCCATATTATTATATAGATATTATGGCTGGGTCTTGCATGAGATGCATAAAATGGGAATGGATCCCAAGATTTTTTTTGTTTTGTCATTAGTCCTGTAACTAAAATAATTAGCAGTTACTCATCTTATGATTTTGAATGTGGGCGGGAGTTACCCTTGCTTGTGATTGGTTGTATTTGTATGAATAGGACTAGCAACAAAAAATTAATATCCTTGAGATCAGTGAGTGATGACTTTTAACAACTGGGACTAAACCCCAATAGTCCCATTCTTATTTATTATTATATGTTATTTAAGGTTGCATTTAATATTTTTAAGCTTTCTTAATGGCTAAGGGAGGCCGTTGCCAAATTTTCCCGATGATATATACACTGTTACGATGAACATGCTACCCTATTAAATTTACTACTGCGAGAATACCTTGTTCTTCCTTGAATGATTGCATGAAAAATTTAGTCAAAACAGACAATTTAAGTGCAAACATGTTCCCTATCGTCGCACGTGCATTCTAAATGTACACGATGTGAAGTTTATGCTACCCAAATTCAAATTCAAATTTCAACTTAGGTTATTTTCATTATTTAGAAGGCATTGCTAGAGTTGGGGAGCAATATTGGGTGTCTGTGATATGTGCCCGAATAATATGGTATTTGGATAAAGCTAGTTGGCGGTCCATGACAAGCATGTAACGCATGTGGAAAGTAATTGTGGTAAATTTCTTTAGAAATATTTATTTATGGGTGAATTACGTTTCAATATATAGATTTATATTTTAAAACCTAAAGTATATTTAATTTTCCTTGCAGTACTTACACCAAGAGTGTATGACGACGACATGCCCAATCTTAATTGATTCATCTTTAAACCTGCGATCGAGGATATATCGTTGGAGTTAGGGGAATAGAAGTCGAGCTAACGAAGTAAAACAATTTAATACATAGACTAGCCAACATCATATTGAGATGCGATCCCCAGAGTCTATCATTTGGCATTATTATGAGCTATCATGGTTCCATCATAACGATGTAATCAATTTTTCCCACTATCTATCTGGTCTACATATTATTTTTTGGATCCTTTATTTAGGGGATTTTGGTACTTGGGTGATAGATGCTTCTGCTAGCTCACCGAAAATATATGTATATTAGACAATCCCACACCTAAAATATTCGCAATAACTGATGAAGAGTCTCATGCTGCTTCTGCCACAAATTTGTTGTTTGCAAATGCTTACATCGACGTTGTACCACAATTAATGAATATTGTAAGGTAGTTGTATAGGTACCTTAATCCCGTCAATAATGAGATATATTAACACCGATCATAAAGGCTTGGTGTTGTTGCATTGTCCATGTTGTGTATCCCTAGGGCACCGATACATACCTACGAGCCATCTGAGTATAGCACATGATATTTTTCTCAGGGGTCGAGTCAAATATATCCACCCAAGCAAAAGTAGACAATATAAATAGGCCTTCCCATTGGGGCTTCATATACATGCCTCGTATCGTAACCCTCTCATCCCACTAACGCTCCACCTACATATTAATTATCATAGTTACAATGGCACGAGGTGTACACTAATGCATCAAACAGTATTCATGGTCTACGTGAGTTACGTCTGAAGGAGGTTCGAGAGCATGAGGATATTATTAAATTGCATGATGATAGGATATCCCAACAATAAAGAAGCACGACCATTTTCAGTTATTATAAATTCCTTTACTACACCAACCACTTGTATTGAATTATAAATAGATTTTTATTACACCTTGCAAATTAAGATACAAGTTATTAAAATATGTGATCATAAACTTACCAACGAGATGTGTGTGATTGGCCTAGTGTTGTTAAAGAATGTTATAGTTTTATTAGAGAGAAGAGGGGAAGTAACCTCACACATATTATTAAAAAAAATTGGAGGAAAAACTCTCTAGTGGCCCTTATAAGATATAAAGAAAGATCAATTAAAAAATATGTTAGTTGGGATTTTTTGAGCCCAATAAACATGAATAAAGTTATAAATATGGGGATTTATAATAATCCCCATTACAATAAGAAATAATGCTAAAAAGAAAATTTGGGACTTTATGAATATTCCCATTACAGTGATTTTTTTCTAAGAGGCGGGAAACCAATATTATCTAATTTGAGAAGACCTTTTATGCTTGGAGGAAGATCATCAAAATGATGAAAGATATCAAATTTATTTTCATGGATGGCTAAGTTAGCAAAGCCATCAGCAACAAAATTATACTATCTCCAAATGTGATTAATCTTGAAGTACCTTTTAATTAACAAATTTTGAATTTCTTGAAGAAGATGCCTTAGTTTCTAGGGAGGTTTCCAAATACCTTGTAACATATTCACTACAGACTTTGAATAAGATTCAATAAATAGTTAAAAAAATTCTAATTTAACACAAAGAGAAAGACCTTTGAACAATGCAACGACCTCACAAATAGACTATCTTTAGAACTAGTGTAATTGGAGACAACTATTATAAAATCCACTCTACAGTTTCAATAAAATCCATCAATACCACTTTATCTATTGTGATCTTTTGATGCCCCATCAATGTTGAGTTTAAGTCATCCTATTTGATATTTTTTCCATTTAACAACAAACATCCCCTTAGTTTTGTAACAAATATTCATCTTGAAAAGATTGACACTGTAAAGGTCAAAATCTAATCATTTGTCATTAAACTAATATTATAACTGGATCGGTGAACAAGGGTAATTCTTTAGAAATTATATCTTTGCCCACCAAAGGACAATTATCAAGGTTCCTTTTGTTTCCATCTTTCCAAATTTCCCACAAAATGAAAAGAGGAATATTGCAAGAAGTAACCTTCAAGTAATATTTCTTAGGAAGAACTAACCACCATTATAAAAATATGGACTTATAAGAGATAAAATTGAGATAAATGTCAAGCACATAACCAAAAAAAATCCAAACCTCATGACCAATATTGATATGAAGAAATGTGTGACGAATAGTTTCTTCAAATTTGTTACAACGTATGCATATAGAAGTTAGCTTTACTCCATCTTTTTTGTAATTAAAGGTCTACGGGGATTGATTTTTAGATAAGCTTCCAACAAAAGAAGGGTATTGAGGCAAACTCTAAGAAAATCAAAGTGCTAATTGAATGAAGACCCAAAAGACTACAAAGGATGTGCAGAGACTAAATCGAAGGGTCGCGGCTCTAAACAGATTCGCCTCCTGGTCAACAGATAAGTGTTTGCCTTTCTTTATAATTTTGAGGAAATCTTTTACATGGGATGAAGAATATGAGAGAGCATTTCAAGAGCTTAAATTTTATCTGTGATCCTCTATGCTCCTATTTCGTCCCATTCAGGGAGAAAAATTATTCTTGTATCTACAAGTGTTGGAGTCGGCAATAAGCGCAGCTATCGTCGGAGATGATGAAGGGGTTTAGAAACCTGTCTACTTCAACAGTAAGGCTCTTCAAGGGGACAAGGTTGGATATCCCAAGATGGAGAAACTATCATATTCACTAATCCATTCCTTTATAAATATGAAGTCTTATTTTTTATCCCATACCATTATAGTACTCTTTGACTCCCCTCTGAGACAAGTCATCCATAAGCTCGAGAAATTGGGTAGGCAAACGGCTTGGTCCATTGAGTTTGGATAATTTGATATAGTTTATTAGCCAAGGACTGTAATCAAGGGGTAGGCATTAGTTGAATTCGTAGTTGAGTTCACTTGGGAAGAGGTTGATGACAAAAAAGATGAAGTTACAATGTTGCCTAAGAAGACAAATGTGGGTCAGCCATAGCCGATGGTTCCATAGGTGACCCAACTAAAAAAGATGTTTTTTTCAAAAATAGTGTAACAGAGGAAGGTCCTTTCATAGCCAACAGTAAAATTTGGAGTTTATTTGTTAACAACTCCTCTTGTGAAAGTGGAAGTGGAGCGGGGCTCATACTATCGGATCCACATGAGATCGACATTGAGTATGCATTGGGATTTAGTTTCAAGGCCTCAAACAACAAGTTTGAGTATGAAGATTTATTGGTTGGCCTTTCCTTGGCCAAAGTATTGAATGTCGGCCATATAATTGTATACAGTGATTTGCAATTTTTGGTAAACCAAATTCTGGGTATCTATCGAGCTAAAGATGACACAATGGTCTGGTACCTAACAAGGGTGAAGAAGGTCTTGACTAGCTTCATAGATTTAAAGATATAGAGAGTAACATGACTTGATAATAGTCGAGCTGATGCACTATCAAGGTTAGCTTCTACTACGAGGACAGAGATTAGGAGAACAGTTTCAGTTGATATCTTGCACAAACCAAGCATTGATGAAGACGACGGTAAACTTGAGTTTTACTTGAATTTGAACCTTGGAGCATCGTGGAGGGACCCTCTTATCAAGTACATCGAGGATCGGGAGGACTCGAAGATAAAATTCGATAGGAATAAATTGCAATACTGGGCAACGAAATTCACTATTATAGGAGATGTACTATACAAGAAAGTCTTTATGCTCCCCCTGCTACGATGTATCCAACCCATTAAGGTGGAATATGTCCTAAAAGGTGTATATGAGGGATTATATTCAAGTCACATTAGGGGATGGTCTTTGGCAAAGAGAATAGTGATGCATGGCTACTGGTGGACGACCCTATCCAAGGACGCGACCGACCACGTAAAAAAATTTGACAAGTGACATAAACATGCTTGCATCCCCCATCAGCCTCATTAACCCCCGTCGTCCATCACAGCCCCTTGGACATTTGCAGTACGGGGAATTGACTTAGTGGGACCTGTATCCAGGGATGCATGTAACTACATATGCTTGATTGTGGAAATCGACTACTTTTTGAAATGGGTGGAGGTCGAAGCTAAAATATCTATAATAGAGAAGAATACCTTCAAATTTATTTGGAGGAACATAATTTGTAAATATGGTCTACCCCACACTCTGATATCAGACAATGGAAAATATTTTAAGAATAAACCCTTGGAGGCTTATTACAAAAGGGTCGACATCAAGCAGTTCTACTAAGCTCCAGGGTGACCCCAAGCAAATGGCTAAACTGAGGTCACTAACAAAACAATTATAAATGTGATCAAGAAAAAGTTAGAAGATGCCAAAGGACTATGGACAGAAGAAATGCATAACATCCTTAGGGCTTACAGGACGACAGAAAGGATGTATACAGTGGAGACACCCTTTATGATGGCCTATGGATCCGAAGTTATAATAACAATTGATACCGGCCTTCCAATCCACAGATTTTAGACCTACAATTTGGAGATATACGATGAAGAAAAAATGTTGGACTTAGACTTAATAGATGAGAGAACAAAAAACGTTGACGTTAAACAAGTGGCATATCAGCCAAGAACGACAATGTTTTATAATAGGGGGTCAAGGTAAGGCCGTTAGTTATGGGGGACCTAGTTTTGAAGAAGGTTTGGAAGAAGCCAAATAAGCTTCACCCGAATTGGCATGGCCCATATTGGGTCACTAAAGAGGTCGTCCCAAGAACCTATCCGCTAGAGAACTTAGAGGGAGAGACTTTCTCTAACTCATAGAATGCAGACCACTTAAAAAAATATTATCAATATACGTGTATACTATTTATATTTCATCTTCTTTGTATTTCATCCTCTTTGTATTTGAAAGATCTCAAAGTAATGAATGAAAAAAGCACAAGTGTTTCCTCATATCTTTCTTGTACATTTGTCCAAATGATTCTACACTAAATAACATCATTCATTTAGTGAATTTGTATGAACTCACTCCCACTTATATGAGAGCCCATGTGAGACTCGTCTCGTCGATGGGCTCTCAATAACACCGAGAGGCGGGAATGTTGTGATAACATCACTAAGGTGGTGAAAAATACAAAAACCCTATTAAAATGTCATTTTATTATGGTTGTTTCAAAAATCATTGACTTGGTGGATTTAAATTTAGTCTCTCCCTCGATGAAGATGGGAGTGTATGTAGAGGCAAAACTTTCCCATACACTTTTGAAAATGACGAGGGGACATAGGATTGACATCATTAATTTGGTGATCCCTAATTCAAAATCATTAAATTGGTTTTACCTATCGGCTGAAGACGAGAGTGGACTTTAAAATTAACACCATTAATTTGATAATCTACAATTAAAAACCATTAATTTGGTTATCCCTCTCGGTTGAAGACGAAAGTGGACTTGAGAACTAACACCATTAATTTGGTAGTGTCTAATTAAAAATCATTAATTTTGTTATCCCTCTCGGCTAAAGACGATAGTGGACTTGAGAATTAACGCCATTAACTTGGTGGTCTCCAATCAAAAATCATTAATTTGGTTATCCCTTTCGGCTGAAGACGAGACTGGACTTGAGATTTAGCACCATTAATTTTGTGGCCTCCAATTAAAAATAATTAATTTGGTTATCTCTCTTGGCTAAAGACGAGAATAGATTCAAGAAAATAACATCATTGATTTCTAACAAAAATCATTTTTTGGTTAGTCCTATTAGTCTAACGAAGATAGACATTGTTATCATATAGATGCACAATAAAATAGACATGAGAGCATAAGGAGAAGAAAATGAGGACAAATAAGAGGTGACAGCGAGAAATGTTCCATTCAATACATTTTTTTATCCATCACATTACAAAAATAATATAGATGTGATGTTCAGATGATGATACACACTATCAAATATTGTTCAAATTAAACCATCAAATATTGTTAAAAAATTATACAAGTGTAAAGGGCAAGTTAGACAACAGACGGTCGCTCAAGAAGCATAGTAGAAAAGAAAACCAAAGGGTTTCCTCCAAAACAACATCGTCCTAATTAGTGATGACCTTGTCTACAACGGGTTCAGTGTCAAACCATTCGTTATTGCCAGCACACTCAGTCATCTGAAGTCTGGCTTGCTCAGTGGTCTCATCCATGACCGTCTCAGTTGTCCCCGTAGGGACACCCAAACCAACTTTGATATTGGCTAGAGCAGTGCCGATCAAAGGGTCCGAAAGATCAAGGCCCTCAAATTCTTTGGGGGTTAATGTCCCAAACTCAGGGAGTTTAAGAATGACCCAGCAGCAAATCATCTGCGTTTCCTATTTGAGGTATTTAAATGCATAGCCTGCAAACTCATCGGAGGCCTTGAATTCTGCCATGGCTTGAGCCTTTGCCTCATCCAAAGCGGCCTCGACCGCATCATCTATGTCGACTTGCCTCTTATCAACCAACCCTTTGAGGACATTACCATGCCTTTTATTTAGATTGTCCACTTCGTCCAAGTGCCCTGCAGGTCTGCGCCACTGGCCTTCTGGTGGTCGACATCCTTAGTAGGCAACTCGTACCTCAAGTTTTTCTCCACCTTATCATCATCTTTTCCCTTTTGGATCAAGGGAAACTTCTTCTCAACCTACTCACCAAGATAAGTGAAGGTGAGCAGAGACTGTAAAAACGACAAGGTAAATTGGTTAGTATGAGAGAACACTTGCTAAACATAAACAACTAATGTTCCAAATGATTACATAAGGGGCCCTGTGAAGACCAACTCAATGAGACGAGAGGCATCCATTTCCTCTAGAAAATGTTTGTCAACATTGGGCATCATTGAAGTGGAAGCAGTCCGTTACTTCTTAGCATCACCAATCAGGGTCTCATCGTTGAGTTTCAATATTCGAGACAAGCTCAAAGAGCAGCGTTGGACGATATTGGGATCACCTTATTTAATCCCTCTTAGTCGAGACCTCTTTTTTATTCTTCTTTTGCGAGCGGTGAATAGATGTGTAGTCCACCACATCCTTCCTCTTTTTTGAATCCTCGGGATTATTGAGGCCCCTTAGAGCTATTTTCTTGGTCGAGAAGAAAGGATTCGACTTCTTACCAAACTTGTTCAGCATTGCTGAGATGTTAAGGGAAACCGTTTTACAGATAGCTTCTAGTATGTTATATGTCTACTCGGCAAAAAGATAGAAGTGATTAATATTAGCAGGGATCAATTAAACACAACACCACAGGTTATCGTTAAATATTTACAAGTCCATCAGTAAAGGCCAATTAAAGACGACACTATAATTTAGAGGAAGGACTTACGAATTTCAGTGAGGGGATCAACATCCAGCCTCGTTTCGTCCAGGACTTAAGGGGACATAAAATTCTCAAATTCTACGAGCCCACCATCTTGACCTTGTACTCAGATCTGATCGACCCTATCCCGATCTTCTACGCTTAGGTCGGTGTCAAGTTAAGAAGACATTGATTCTTTTTGCCCATTTTTTGGGACCCATGGCTCTGAGGCGGAGCATGTGACATCAGAAGGGAACTCCCATGCACCAGAAATGAAAAAATATCTCGGCTTCTAGTGGTGGTTGGATGTTTGGTTGACAATGATGACCTTCTTGGTGGACTTCCTGGCTACAAGGTGGTAATAGCCAGATTGGGCCTTTGGTACAAGAAATTGTATAATAGGCCTTGAACACACTAACTGGAAGGTCGTAACTGAAATAGAACTTCCAAAGAGATATAAACTCGACAAAAATTCTCCATGCGCTAGGATAAAGATGGGCTGGAGCCAGACCTAGACTATCAAGTATCGTCCGAATAGTAGGATGGACAGGAAGGTAGAAACTAACCTTAAACATTTGATCATAGATAGAAACTTCACTAGGTCGGTCGTCAAATGCCCTTTCGGCCTCATCAGGGACCCTCATATTGATATCGAATTTGATCCCATACAAGTTCCCCAATATAATAGGTCAATGTCTCTAACAGTGCTCTGGAACTTCTGAGCATAAGATGTATCTAGTGTTTTCTTAGCCTCGTCTTCAGAGTTGACGATCTCAACGACCATTACTCCACTAGGAAACCTACTCTGAAACTCCCCCTCGGTCATGGACGAGATAGGAACTTACGTTTGTAATGGGGGTTGGGCAACAGTAACCCTCGGCCCCTCAGGGATCGAAGTCTCAACATCCTGGTCATGGTCACCAAACCTGGCAGCACCAAAATCTGCTATACGAGAAAAGGGGACTCTCATAGCCTACTCATAGGAGTCAGCCTCACCAAATACCTGTAAGTAGAGATTTCACTTTGAGATGATCATACACTAATGGAATCCACACTGATCTTAATGACCAGAGGACGGACGACAGCTAAGGGAACAAGAAAAATGGGGCGTGTGAGGTCAGACTTGGCTCTTCTCTTAGCCTAGGCCTCACACTTTTGTATTTGCCTAAGAATACGACCTTCAAGTTGTGGAAATTGGTCAATAAGTATGTATAACGTCTTAAACATCCAAGTTATTTTACCTAAGTTGACCTAAAGATAAAAAAAAAGGAAATGAACCATTTTTCAATTAAGAACACATTAGAACACAAGAGTAAAGCTCACCGGAGAGGGTGACTGTGTAACACCCCACGATTTTTGGAGACTGAGATATTAAATTTTGGGAAAATAAAATTTAATTAAGTAGGAGAATTTTAAAATTTGGGAAATGAGGTCCAAAAATATAGAACATTTTAAAGTATTCCGGATGGTGATTTTGAGGGTACCATTAATCCTGGAAGGATCGAGATAGTCAATATGACTGTCATTGGGTTTTATTTCGGCTCCGAAATATTTTTAAGTCAGTTTGACTCGAATTGGTGTAAACGAGTCATTTAAATTGTGTATTAATATTTAAAACTGTGACTTATCTTTTATAGGCTTAAGAGGCTTACGGATGAAGCCTTCTCATTTAGAGAAAGAGAGAAAAGAGAAAGAAAAGAGAAGAGAAAAGAAAAGATAAAGGAAGAAGAAAAGAAGAGAGAGAGGAAGAAAAGCTTGGAGATTTTCGGCCCAATCGCGACATCGAGGACGATCCAACCTCTATAAATCTGAGGCAAGTGTTTAATCTTGATAAATAGCTATTTGTGTATTTAATTTCATAATTTGTGGGTTAAAGAAATGGATTTTTGGGTATAAATATCAAAACCTATATTTTTGGGTTTAATCTTGAAATCAATGTTTAAATATGGATTTAATGGAATAGAAATGGTTGGGATCAACTTTGGGTTGATTTAATGGCTTAGAATCTTGTTGTGATAAAGGTTTGGGGGTTAGAATGAAAATTTTAGGGTTTAAAATTTGTGGGTTCATTAAAGAAAAAGAACCCTTCAAAAATTGCAGGTCCGAATCTATTCGCCCCCTTAAGCGAATCGATTCGGTTTAAGGAAATTGGCAGGTCTGCATTGACCGAATCGATTTGGACCCAAGCCGAATCGATTCGGCCTATGGCATAAGCCCAGGTCTTTGGACCCGAATCGATTTGCCTTGGAGACCGAATCGATTCGCTAGGCCGAATCGTTTCGGAATAGGGCCGCATCGATTCGGAAACAGGGCATTTTGAGGTATTTTCTCCATAGTGATTCCAAACCCTTTTTGGTTGGGTTTATTGATTTGGGGGCATTCTCTTATGATGTAAGAGATATGTTCTTGGAGACACATAAGTAGTTTCTCACATAATAGGATTTTGGGGACTCCTTAGGGTAATTTGGGAGAAATGTACCCATGTATGTATTGGAGTTGCATATGGAGATTGTGGGGAAACTTCATTGAGGTTGGGAATACCAATTATAGATAAAAGTTATAAATATGATGTGAGGTTGAGAACTCTTAGAGAGTGAGGGGTCTCATATCCTTAGAAATGTTTAGACTAAGGAACAATCGATAACTCAATAGGAGTAAGGGTTTATAAGATTTATTGAACCATAGGTGAAATTGGGAACGATTTGGATCGTACTAGCGACTAGAATAAGCGGTGGCATAAATTCTAGTTAGGACAGTCTACATGTAATTGTGGGGAAATAACCATTGAGATTCCAATACTTGAAACGAGGTTGGAATAATTTGAGGTTTTAGACTATTAAGTCATGTATGTGCCTATGGTTAAATAGTACTAAAGGTGATTATGTACTTTCGAATATGGATGAAATGTGTAGTGATGGGTTCCTACACAAAATTTTGGGTGATAACCCTAAGGTTTAATATATATGTATATATAAATACATATGGTTTTGGGAGACTATTCTTCATAGGAAAAATGATTGAATATGTTTCAAGTGAGGGATTGTATTCACTTATCGAGATAAATTAAAGGAAATTATGATGGCGGCTTGTATATTGAGGATTATGTATACATATAGTCGGGTTTATATATCTTATACATATGAACGAGAATTAGTTTATATATATAGATATATGGATATGTGAATATGTGTGTATATATATATATATATATATATATATATATATATATATATATATATATATCTGTATGCATATAAATATATGGATATATTTATGTTGTGGACATACATGGTATGGATATTTAAACCGTATATGATGGTTTAATATTTGATCATATGATGGGATCATATGGATGTATGTATATTGCGCATGTGAGCGATATATATACTTATGTGGTTAAGCATACCCAGCTCATGCTATCATTGGGAAGTTTCCGCGCAGAGGGTGAGCATCCTGGCATATAGAGCAGGGTGTGGATATTCCCCAGGTCATAGTCGTCCCGTGCGTTATTATACGATAGATATATTTTTGGGATGAGACGTGGTGGGTACGTTTCGTCTCATTTCCAGTTGGAGCTATGACCGATTCCCGGGACGTCGTGTGTGTGAGTTATCATGAGGTGGGTGTCGTTGATCCCCACCAGGTGGTCCCCAGTTGTTACGTGAGCCGGGCACTGGGAAGATGATAGCATTGATGCAGTTTTATCGACGATATATATAGTCGGGTGGATTATGTGCATGTCCATTGTACATCAGATATGATATGTACACTTGGTCATGGGTATGGATGATTGTTATATGTATATATATGGTGAGAATAAAATGCCTATGTATATATATTTATATATCCTATAGATGAAAGGATATAGAAATCTTTGTGGAGTACATCTTGGATGATTATGGTGTACTAGATTGATGGGGGTTGATGTATCGCATTTAAGGAATATTTCGGTTACATCATCCCAAGGATATTATTGGAGATTTAGTAGTAGTGGTAGAATTATATTATATGTATGGCATTATGGATCACTATGATCGACATTGTCAAGGAGTAGTGTAACGGGGTGGTTCCTTGTTTGGATTTCGCTTTGCGAGACACCCCGTGCACGAAACGTAGTACATTGTTGAGAGTAGAGAGAAGTTTTGTCGATATTTATGTGTGGCATAATGGATCTCCAGGATCAACGTTGACAAGGAGTAGTGTAACGGGGTGGTTCCTTGTTTGGATTTCGCTTTGCGAGACACCCCACGCACGAAACGCAGCGCAGCGTTGAAATTGGAGGGAAGTTGTGTCAATAATAATTATGCATGCTTATTAATTAGAAATTAAATCATATGTTTCAACCCAAATGCATATTGGGTAACTTATTAAATTTATAATTGGTTAAATGATAATCCAGAATCCATTAAGCCTAATAAGGCATATATGTTTGAAAATAAATAAATAAATAAATACTTAAGTTCGTTTAGAAAGAGTGGATTATTGGGTTAAGTTAGGAAGGCGAATTCTCGTGGGTATATACTGGGCCTACGTTAAGTTAGGTTGTCCTAATAAATGGGGGTAATTTAACTAAAATTTGAGGACGCGAATAGGTGCGCGCCTTTAGATGAGAGGTAAGTTGGGGTTCCACGAAAGTGCGATTCTAGTTTAATTATGAAATAAGTGCACCGGTATTTATTATGCACGGTTAACACACTTGCTAAATATTTTTCACAACTCAGGCTCTGACCCGTTTACTTTTCTCTCCAGCCTGTATATATATATATTACTACAGGTGTCCTACCGCATGGATGCCGGATGACTTTCAGAGTCTTGGGAGCCGCGATAGGTGCGGACTGTTGCGGGATGTAGAATGTAGTCGCTTCCTCCTTTAAAAAATTCTAGGTAGGATTCATGTTGTATATCGGGTTTGTACCCAAGGGATAATTATATACATGTTTATATTTATTCCATTCCAGTTATTGTATTGGCTGTGACCCGACAGCTTATTCGGGTCTACTTTTTGTATTACATTTTGTTGTAGTTATTTATTTCGTTTAATTCTAGAATTTCATTTCTCATAGTTCTTTCATGCATCTTTCTTTCTTTTATTGGTAGTGTTAGTTGGTTGTCTGTTGCACATTTTATTTAATTTTAGCATCTCGCTTGTATGATACCGGGTAGTTAGATCTATATTATATTGTACGGACGGTTGATGTTGAGACTGGACCATCTGAAATTCCTGATTTAATGTAGTATAGGGTTGGCCACCCGTTATTATTTTAGGCGGGGTGTTACAGACTGGAGCAACTTTGGTGACTCTAACAGAGGGTCAGAAACACTAAGTTCACCAAAAAAAACCTAGACTATTAGACTCACCTTTAAAGCACTCCTAAAATAACCCTAGAGGCACTCATCAAGGATGCCAAAAAACCCAGAATTTTGCCGAAAAAATAAACAGTAGTTCAAACCACTAAAAAACCTAAAAATCTTACGAAAAGAAGGTGATGGGGCTACCTAGTTGAAGAAAATGTTGGAGGAACAAGGAAAAGACCCTAAATTTGGCTGGAGTAGCTCGAATGGAGGAGAGAGGAGGATATAGAGTTGGGTTTTCTAGAGAGAGAGAAAGTTTAGGTGCGCGAAAAAATGAAGAAGAAAGAAAAAATGGTGTTTTTAAACAATTTAAATAGTAGTAGTCAATACACATAACTTCCAAGGGAGTAATCGTTAGGGAAAATCTTTCCAAGCAAGCCTGCATCTGCCACTCTTGGGTAACATGCTAAGCCAAAGGATGTCTGCCAAGTGTCACTACATAGCTCTTATTCAACATTTCACACCTTACAATGGAAGGACATCACATCCCTCAGTCAAGGACGTCTCATCAACTCCTATTCTGAGACATTTTACCCATCAGCCTCCTACACACATCGAAGGCTAAGGGCTAGGGGTGATTGATATACCCAAGTGTGACCTCGCCAAGGTCGACCTTACAGACCATTATGTCAGACAATCACGGGACCCTATGCAACGACCATACACCATATTTTCATCCTCGTCTGAGTCCTTTAGGCCGAGACCTATTAGTTGGACCATTAGCCCCTCACAAGTCTCATCTCGGCCTGGGCCCCCAGACATCCGAGACTATACTTCAATCTAGCTCATTAGTTGTTCAACAGGACATTTGAGGTATCATCATCGGCCTGGCAGAGACCTACTAGGACGACTTATATCTCTTGTGTGACATAGGTTTCCAGCATTACTAATCCCCGTGGACAGACAATTATAATAATATCATAGAAGCACGTGAGGGGAATATTGCATCATCATTAGATACTTGTGCCATGGACATGTGTCCACACCCTAGTGGAAGATTCATCATACACGTGCTTTGTACATGCTTGGGGGTACTGAAGAGTGCGAACTGTGTGATAATTGATAAAATTAAATTCGCAAGTTTCCAAGTAACCCTTATTTAATTAGAGCCCCTAAACATGCATCAAAAGTGCAAGTGTCAATCCCATAAAAAAATAAAGCAATCAACGCGGTAAATATGTTGAGACACAGATTTCAGGAAAAAAAACCTTTCGGGTAAAACCTTTATTTCATTATGAATATATAAATCGCAACTTACAATTACATAGAGAAATCTGCAATGGATCAACGCACAGCCAACCCACAAAGACACGCAGTCTTGAACTCAGCAAGAGAATACACGCAGCACCCTCTAAGGACTCACAGCCCAAACAACAAAGGAAGAACCGCAGCTCTCCTCAATGACACGCAGCCATAACACTTTGTAGAGACTCCCTCAACAATGACACGCAGCCCTCGGCTGCAAAGATCTCCCCACAAAGGTTGAACAATAGCAAAGCTTGTGTTCTAGGGTTCCAAAAGATTCACAAAAACAATTGGGATTTTTGTGTGTGATTCAAAAAGATGTTTGGCACATCAAAAATCGAAGTCTTGTTGTGTTTGTACTCTTAGAAACGTTTTCTCAAAGAATTGAAAAATACACCACCGAAATAGTTATATATATAAAAAATATGACCTGGTGGATAAACATCACATGGAACTGATCGAGTTTATCCCAGGCAGACCGGTCCGGTATGGAGGCGGATCGGTCTGACCTCAGATCGGTTCGTTTTCCAAATAGGCCTCTTCGGTTTGCATTCGATCCGGGGTTCACTGGTGCAAAGCGGATCGATCCGGTTAGAGGTGGATCGGTTCCTTTTCTAAACCAGGCGAATCGGTCCGGGGCGGACCAGTTCCTTTTTTAAAATAGGGGGACCGGTCCGGCTGTGCTGAAAATTTATTCCTTGAATTTCTTTGATATTCGGATCCGTTGATGATGATGCGATCTTGAATTTCTTCAATGATGTAACGGCTTACGACATACAAATGATAATGGACAAAAATGTCCTTACAAATCTCTCCCTATGTTTATGTCGGTACATACATAAAACAAACATCCGAATTATCAAATATCAAAATGCCTATACAAATCTACCCTTCCATAAACCCAAAAATGGAATGATACAAATGAATAAGACTTCATCGTTTGTTCTTCGAATCTTCAGGAATATCAATGCTTTTCTCATTAGGGGTGTGCAGTTCAGAGATCATCAAAGAAGTACCTACACACATGACACAAAGTAAAATACCAAGTGACGTATCGAGTTTGAAATAAGATAAAAACTCCCCCATAATATGATAATTCTTTCTCCCCCATAAAATGATAATTCTTTCTCCCCCTTTTTATGAGGTCCCCAAATAGACAAATGAGAAGAATGATTCAAATAGGCAAATCGGGGTGTCACGGTACACAAAGCAGGGCATCAAACAATATGGTAAATGTGCTCTGCAAGGAGATGCTCAGAAACAAATGCACAAACTATTTTTCATTTTTCATTTTTTATACAAAAGTAAGATACATTTGAAAAAAATATGCTACAAAAATCACACCATGGATTTAGACTCAAACAACCAAGTCATGGAAATGGAATGAATGGGTGTGATCAAATTCGATAGGTAAATGAACTCAATCAATCATATGTGCACGATGCATATGTGTACTCCTAACGAATGAACATCAAAAGTATCCTTAGGTGTAAAGATTGTTGAATTTAGATGACATCGTCTTATGCAAATCAACAAATCAAAGTCAAAATGATTTCCACCCCAATAACGTCAAAAACTATTTAGCGCATTTGCAAGCATTTCAAGGACGTGCAAACCCATTTTAAATTCTCCAACCAAACTCCCTCATGCATATTTTCTTTGAGGTGTATAAACTAAATTCTCAAACTTTGGAGAATTGGAGCAAAATCCTTAATGGCCCATAATTGGCATGAATTTCTTTTTGTTACCTTTCAATTTTTTCGAGCTCTTTTAACCTCTTTGGACTTCGGATAATAAAATTCCTCCATTTTTTAGGTCCTTTTTAACGGTGGCTTAGTATTCGCAAAGGAAAAATGAACCTTTCGCAGCCCTTCCCCGTTTTCAAACAAAGCACACAAACTCACAAAACGGTTCTTATATGCACAATTTCCTTAGCAAAATTTATCACGCTTGGTTTGTTTTAAGGACAGGATTGAAGTGAAAACACCCAACCAACATGTGATAAGACAAGCACAATAATCAAACAAATCCGTGCATGTGTGCAATAAAGGAAACATGAGTCAAACATGTAAGTAACACTTAATTACATCTTAATGACTCCAAACATTATAAAGCACAAGGATGAATTGACCTATTATCTCAAAACACTATCAAATAGTCACATGAAAATAATGGAATGATGTTGTGACTCGATCATCCTAAGTGTTTTATCCATAAAAGGTGCAAACAAAATATAAAAAAAAAATCTTTTTGGATTTTCAAATTTGACCAAAACAAATATGAATGGACACTCAAAAAAATAGAAAATATTTTTGCATTTTTCAAAAATTTTCAAAAAAATAAAAATTTGTACAAAAAGTACATGTCACAACGCTAGCAAACATAAATATCATGAAGCAAAAACTAGCGTATGACAAACATGCAAACACAATCATCTATATGATATGATAAGAGAAGAATCATGTGCGAGTAAACGAGAATCAACTTGTCTAAAATCTAGTGCCTCTAAAAGTGATTTCCTAACCCAAATAGATGTGAAACGACATGCAGGGGCTTTGGGAACCACAAGAACACTAGACATAAACTTCCTAGGACATTTTCCAAGATCAAAACAAAATCGCCTAAGGTGACCTTTCCTACCACAATATGAACATGTGTAAATGGGTGGAACAACACCTAAAGTGTGATTTTTTCTAACATCCTCGGAATTAGTTGACCCTCTAAAACAAATAATGGTTTTGGCTTAAGCATTAGAAGCATGAGAACACGATGAGCCATTACCATCACTATCAAACCTACTTGAGTCTGTCAAATTATTTTTTAACTTCAAAATTTTTTACTCAACAAAGAATTAGACTCTTCCAATCTGAGGGATTTCTTTTTCAAATTATAAATTAAACTTAACAGTTTATCACGCTCCCCCTCAATTAAAGCAAACTTATCCCTAAGAGTCTTTTCACGTGCCATAAAATCCTCGATTATTTTTTTATCCTCGACGGCACAAACGGGAACCCTAGAATTTTTTAAGTCCTCTAATTCCTTCTCTACAACAAGGATTCTCTCATCACTCTTCTTTTTGGCAATTTTCAAAGAATCAAAATCAATACACAAATTACCAAAATGCTCACGACAAATATCACTTTGAGTTTGAAACGCTTGCAAATATTCAATCTTACTTTTAAAGAGAGAATTGTCTTTTTCCAAAACTTTAATTCTTTTGCAAAGTTTCAAATTCAAACTTTTTAAATGTTCAGCATGGTCATGAACTTTTTCAAAAATAGGCTCCTCATTAAATGGGCGTTCCATTGAAAAATTACGATTTTTCACAAAACTGATTTTTGCAAAAAATCAATATCACACAATTTTTTGCGAAAAAAGGAATACACAATAAATTAGCGCAACCTGCTCTGATACCAATTTGAAGAGTGTGAACTATGTGATAATTGATTAAATTAAATTCGCAAGTTTTCAAGTAACCCTTATTTAATTAGAGTCCCTAAACATGCATCCAAAGTTCAAGTGTCAATCCCATAAACAAATAAAGCAATCAACGCAGTAAATATGCTGAGACACGAATTTCAAGAAAAAATCCCTTTCGGGTAAAACCTTTATTTCACTATGAATATATAAATCGCAACTTACAATTACATAGAGAAATCTGCAATGGATCAACGCGCAACCAACCCACAAAGACACGCAGTCTTGAACTCAGCAAGAGAATACACGCAGCACCCTCCAAGGACTCGCAGCCCAAACAACAAAGGAAGAACCGCAGCTCTCCTCAATGACACGTAGCCATAACACTTTGTAGAGACTCCCTCAGCAATGACACACAACCCTCGGTTACAAAGATCTCCCCACAAAGGTTGAACAATAGCAAAGCTTGTGTTCTAGGGTTCCAAAAGATTCACAAAAGTAATTGGGATTTTTGTGTGTGAATCAAAAAGATGTTTGGCACATCAAAAATCGAAGTCTTGTTGTGTTTGTACTCTTAGAAACGTTTTCTCAAAGACTTTAAAAATACACCACCGAAATAGTTATATATATAGGAAATATGAGCTGGTGGATAAACATCACACGGAACTGATCGAGTTTATCCCAGGCGGATCGGTCCTGTAACAACCCTCGATTTTGGAGACTCAGAAATTAAGTTTTTGGGAAAATAAAATATAATTAAATTGGAGAATTTTAGAATTTGGGAAATGAGGTCCAAAAATAGAAGATGTTTTAAAGTATTCCGGATGATATTTTTGAGGGTACCATTGATCCCGGAAGGGTCGAGATAGTCAAAATGACTGTCATTGGGTTTTATTTCGGCTCCGGAATGTTTTAAGTTATTTTGGCTCGAATTGGAGTAAACGAGTCATTTAAAGTGTGTATTAACATTTAAAACTGGGATTTTGTTTTAATAGGATTTGAGGCTTACGGATGAAGCCTTCTCAAATAGAGAAGAGAGAAAGAAAAAGGAAGAAAGAAAGAAGAAGGAAAAGAAGAGAGAGAGGAAGAAAAGCTTGGGATTTCCGGCCCAACCGCAACATCGAGGATGATCCAACCTCTACAAACCTGAGGCAAGTGTTTAATCTTGCTAAATAGCTATTTGTGTATTTCATTTCATAAATTGTGGGGTAAAGAAATGGTTTTGGGTATTAATGTCAAAACCTAGATTTTAGGTTTAATCTTGAAATCAATGATTAAATATGGAATTGATGACATAGAAATGATTGGGATCAACTTTGGGTTGGTTAATGGGTTTAAAATCATGATTTGATGAAGGTTTGGGGGTTGGTATGAGAAATTTAGGGTTTAGAATTCGTAGGTTTTGAAGAAACAGATGAAACCTTCAAAAATTGCAGGTCCGAATCGATTCGCCCCTTCAAGCGAATCGATTCGGTTTGGTAAAACTAGCAGGTCTGCATTGACCGAATCGATTCGGACCCCAAGCCGAATCGATTCGGCCTATTGCAGAAGCCCAGGTCTTTGGACCCGAATCGATTCGCCTTGGAGGCCGAATCGATTCGCTAGTCCGAATCGATTCGGAACAGGGCCGAATCGATTCGAAAACAGGGCATTTTGAGGTATTTTCTCCATAGTGATTTTAAACCCTTTTTGGTTGGGTTTATTGAATTGGGGCCTTCTCTTAAGATGAAAGAGATATGTTCTTGGAGTCACATAAGGAGTTTCTCACACATTAGAGTTTTGGGGACTCCTTAGGGTAATTTGGGAGAAATGAATCCATGTATGTATTTGGAGTTATGTATAGAGATTTTGGGGGAAAACCCTTTGGGATTGGGAATCCTAATTGTAGATTAAAAGTAAGTGTACATGTGATGTGAGGCTAAGAACTCTTAGAGAGATCTTAGATTAGGGTATTCACAAAGTGATCGAACCATAGTCGAAATCGAGGGAAATGAGATTATTTGATGATTGAAAGAATGAGCTTGAGGCTGATAGACTATTAGTTATATGTATACCGATAGTCAAAATGATTACTAGATTCTTTAATGTACTCGGAGATATAGATGATTTGTGTAGTGAAAGATTCCTACACAAACTCTTGGGTGATAGCCCTAATGTTGAATATATATAGGTATAGATATATACATATGGTTTTGGGAGACTATTCATCATAGGAAAATGATCGAATATGTTTCAAGTATGGGATTATATTCATGTATCGAGGTAAATTAAAGGAATTGTGGTGACGGCTTGTATATTGAGGACTATGTATACTTATAGCCATGTATATATATATCTTATACATATGAACGAGAATTAGTTTATATATATAGATAAGGATATGTGAATATGTGTTGATATATATATATATATATATATATATATATATATATATATCTGTATGTATATAGATATATGGATATCTTTATGTTGTGGACATACATGGTATGGATATTTAAACCGTATATGATGGTTTATTTACTTGATCATATGATTGGATCATATGGATTATATATTATGCATGTGAATGATATATATACTTATTTGGTTAAGCATACCCCGCTCATGCTATCATTGGGAAGTTGCGCGCGTAGAGGGTGAGCATCCTGGCTTATAATGCAGGGTGTGGATATTCCCCAGGTCATAGTCGTCCCTTGTGATTATTATACATATAGATATATATTTTTGGGATGAGACGTGGTGGGTATGTTTCGTCTCATTGCCGGTTTGGAGCTATGACCGCTTCCCGGGTCGTCGTGTGCGTGAGTTTACCCCAAGATGGGTGTCGTTTAGTCCCACCAGGGTGGCCCCAGTATTGCTACGTGAGCCGGGCACTGGGAAGATGATAGCATTGATGCAGTTTATCGGCGATATATATAGCCGGGTATATTATGTGCATGGCCTTGTACATCATATGTAGTATGTACACTTGGCTATTGGATTGATGATGATGATATATATATACGGTTAGAAATAACTACCTATATATATATATATATATATATATATATATATATATATATATATTTATATATATATCCTATAGATGAAAGGATATGGACTTTTTAAAGTACATCTTAGGTGATAATGGTGTACTAGACTGATGGGGGTTGATGTATCGCACATAAGGTATTATTTCGGTTACATCATCCCAAGGATATTATTGGAGGTTCTTTTATTTTATCTTAATTGTTTTCTTTCTTTTCTTTTCTCCTTTCTTTCTTTAGTAGTTATAGTTAGTAGTAAAGGTAGTATTATATAGTATAGGGCTGGACACCCGTTATTATTTTAGGCGGGGTGTTACAGATGGTATCAGAGCATCAGGTTCTAGAGTCCTTAGGATCTGTGCGAGTTTTATGCATTCTTCCGTTAACGTTCTTGACATAAAGCCCTACAAATAGGACTGTTGTGTTCATTGCGCTGTTTTCTTCTGTGAAGTATATTCACTTGATTGGCGTTCTGATAACAATTGCTCTTGTTTCGTTTCAGACGTCGCCTAGATTTGGTCGTCGAGGAAGGATAGGATTAGAAGTACAATACCCATAGTATATTTTGGGTACGCTTCAATCGGGGGTATTTGTCTTCCCCGGTTTTGGAGGAGTTATTGAGGAGATTTCTAGCAGTGGTTCGAGGTGATTTATCGGCAGCTGAGTAAGGAAGGACATTTACTCGAATTGCGAATCTTGGTCCTAGTAAGGTAAACCCGAGGAGAGGCATGTAGTGTAGTTCTTGGGAGGTTTAGATTGAGAATCTGTTAACCTTAGTTAGGAAACCTAATGTTGGTGACTTTTACCGAGGTGAGGTTGGTGTAGTTGTCCCAATATTTGGAGTATCGCCTTCTAGGATGAGGGAGAATGCCTTTGGAGACTAAGTTTCGTCATGTAGAACTGAAGGAGTTTCCGACAGTTACAATCGCGCGTTGCCCTTCAACATGGTTAGGAAGGATTTTGAGGAAGATGTTTCTCCTGTAAAGAAATAGGCTTAGGGATAATGATTTCCCTGGAAGGAGTTGAGGACCCTGAGTTGAGATTCTAGGGTGAGGGGAAACCATTAGGGTATGGAAATGTAAGGTAGAATACCTTTCTTTGAGTTTAAGTTACGCTTTGTGCGATAGTGGGAACGTCGAGTGTGAGGTGTGATGAGTAGCTAGCCGCTATACCGCTAGGGGGTATGGAATTTTTCCTAGAGAAGGAAGTGAGCAAGTGTGGCCTTTATATGGCATCTTTGGAGATGATATACCTCTTCATAACTGAGAGGTTCAGAGTTTGGTAGATTCGTGAGGAGCGGATAATTTAGTTCATAGTTGTGCTAGTTTTGAGAACTAGGTATTGACTAGAGTATTGTATTGATTGAGGCCTTGTGTTTTAAACATAAGGTGTTTGCTTAGCGTGTCGAAAGACGCGGAATATATTTATATTGTATTATTGTATAGGCCCTCGGGCAATATCTAATATACCAAAAATCTTTTTCTAAAACCTTAACCCTGGTTCAACTAATCTCAATCCCCGACCTAGCTACACAGTAGTGTATTGGGAGGGTTCCTTGTTTGGATTTCGCTTGCGAGACCTCCCCCGCACGAAGGTGGCTAGTGTCAGGAATTGAGGAGAGTTCAACCAGTGGAAATTTTCAAACTTTTATATATATAGTATATTGTTATAGATTATGTTACCGAGGGTTATCTTACAATTTGAGGCTAATGGAGCCTGATTAGGATTTTTCGAGTAGAGACTCGGGTACGGGGTGTATGGGCTCCCTGGGTAGTAGTTGCTTTATAACTGTATGGTTAGGCATGAGAACTAGAAAGGATCGGCATAGTGATCTTAAGGATTGATGTAAGGACTAGATGATATTGAGGTCCTAGGCTCATCTTAAATTTCGCGGACGAAATTTCTGTAAGGGGGGAAGTATGTAACAACCCTCGATTTTGGAGACTCAGAAATTAAGTTTTTGGGAAAATAAAATATAATTAAATTGGAGAATTTTAGAATTTGGGAAATGAGGTCCAAAAATAGAGGATGTTTTAAAGTATTCCGGATGATATTTTTGAGGGTACCATTGATCCCGGAAGGGTCGAGATAGTCAAAATGACTGTCATTGGGTTTTATTTCGGCTCCGGAATGTTTTAAGTTATTTTGGCTCGAATTGGAGTAAACGAGTCATTTAAAGTGTGTATTAACATTTAAAACTGGGATTTTGTTTTAATAGGATTTGAGGCTTACGGATGAAGCCTTCTCAAATAGAGAAGAGAGAAAGAAAAAGGAAGAAAGAAAGAAGAAGGAAAAGAAGAGAGAGAGGAAGAAAAGCTTGGGATTTCCGGCCCAACCGCAACATCGAGGATGATCCAACCTCTACAAACCTGAGGCAAGTGTTTAATCTTGCTAAATAGCTATTTGTGTATTTCATTTCATAAATTGTGGGGTAAAGAAATGGTTTTGGGTATTAATGTCAAAACCTAGATTTTAGGTTTAATCTTGAAATCAATGATTAAATATGGAATTAATGACATAGAAATGATTGGGATCAACTTTGGGTTGGTTAATGGGTTTAAAATCATGATTTGATGAAGGTTTGGGGGTTGGAATGAGAAATTTAGGGTTTAGAATTCGTAGGTTTTGAAGAAACAGATGAAACCTTCAAAAATTGCAGGTCCGAATCGATTCGCCCCTTCAAGCGAATCGATTCGGTTTGGTAAAACTAGCAGGTCTGCATTGACCGAATCGATTCGGACCCCAAGCCGAATCGATTCGGCCTATTGCAGAAGCCCAGGTCTTTGGACCCGAATCGATTCGCCTTGGAGGCCGAATCGATTCGCTAGTCCGAATCGATTCGGAACAGGGCCGAATCGATTCGAAAACATGGCATTTTGAGGTATTTTCTCCATAGTGATTTTAAACCCTTTTTGGTTGGGTTTATTGAATTGGGGCCTTCTCTTAAGATGAAAGAGATATGTTCTTGGAGTCACATAAGGAGTTTCTCACACATTAGAGTTTTGGGGACTCCTTAGGGTAATTTGGGAGAAATGAATCCATGTATGTATTTGGAGTTATGTATAGAGATTTTGGGGGAAAACCCTTTGGGATTGGGAATCCTAATTGTAGATTAAAAGTAAGTGTACATGTGATGTGAGGCTAAGAACTCTTAGAGAGATCTTAGATTAGGGTATTCACAAAGTGATCGAACCATAGTCGAAATCGAGGGAAATGAGATTATTTGATGATTGAAAGAATGAGCTTGAGGCTGATAGACTATTAGTTATATGTATACCGATAGTCAAAATGATTACTAGATTCTTTAATGTACTCGGAGATATAGATGATTTGTGTAGTGAAAGATTCCTACACAAACTCTTGGGTGATAGCCCTAATGTTGAATATATATAGGTATAGATATATACATATGGTTTTGGGAGACTATTCATCATAGGAAAATGATCGAATATGTTTCAAGTATGGGATTATATTCACGTATCGAGGTAAATTAAAGGAATTGTGGTGACGGCTTGTATATTGAGGACTATGTATACTTATAGCCATGTATATATATATCTTATACATATGAACGAGAATTAGTTTATATATATAGATAAGGATATGTGAATATGTGTTGATATATATATATATATATATATATATATATATATATATATATATATATATATATATATATATATATATATATATATATATATATATATATATATATCTGTATGTATATAGATATATGGATATCTTTATGTTGTGGACATACATGGTATGGATATTTAAACCGTATATGATGGTTTATTTACTTGATCATATGATTGGATCATATGGATTATATATTATGCATGTGAATGATATATATACTTATTTGGTTAAGCATACCCCGCTCATGCTATCATTGGGAAGTTGCGCGCGTAGATGGTGAGCATCCTGGCTTATAATGCAGGGTGTGGATATTCCCCAGGTCATAGTCGTCCCTTGTGATTATTATACATATAGATATATATTTTTGGGATGAGACGTGGTGGGTATGTTTCGTCTCATTGCCGGTTTGGAGCTATGACCGCTTCCCGGGTCGTCGTGTGCGTGAGTTTACCCCAAGATGGGTGTCGTTTAGTCCCACCAGGGTGGCCCCAGTATTGCTATGTGAGCCGGGCACTGGGAAGATGATAGCATTGATGCAGTTTATCGGCGATATATATAGCCGGGTATATTATGTGCATGGCCTTGTACATCATATGTAGTATGTACACTTGGCTATTGGATTGATGATGATGATATATATATACGGTTAGAAATAACTACCTATATATATATATATATATTTATATATATATCCTATAGATGAAAGGATATGGACTTTTTAAAGTACATCTTAGGTGATAATGGTGTACTAGACTGATGGGGGTTGATGTATCGCACATAAGGTATTATTTCGGTTACATCATCCCAAGGATATTATTGGAGGTTCTTTTATTTTATCTTAATTGTTTTCTTTCTTTTCTTTTCTCCTTTCTTTCTTTAGTAGTTATAGTTAGTAGTAAAGGTAGTATTATATAGTATAGGGCTGGCCACCCGTTATTATTTTAGGCGGGGTGTTACAGGTCCGACCTCGGATCGGTTCGTTTTCCAAATAGGCCTCTTCGGTTTGCATTCGATCCGGGGTTCACTGGTGCAAAGCGGTCGGTCCGGTTAGAGGCGGATCGGTCCGTGTGCAGATCGGTTCTTTTTCTAAACCAGGCGAATCGGTCCGGGACGGACCGGTTCCTTTTTTAAAACAGGCGGACCGGTCCGGCTGTGCAGAAAATTTATTCCTTGAATTTCTTTGATATTCGATTCCGTTGATAACGATGCGATCTTGAATTTCTTCCACGATGTAACGGCTTACGACATACAAATGATAATGGACAAAAATGTCCTTACAGGTACAATGCACACCACAGCATTATATATACTCATCTTCTTCCCCAGTGGAAAGTATCCAGAAATTGTAAACCCTAGCCAAACTATGTCTAATTTACAATAAAGAGAGAGAGCTTGAGTGTTGTACAACTAAGGCCATTATAGCCTCTTTTACATAGTGAAAACCTCACATCCCGGCACAGTGGAGTAGGTTGAAAAGCTCACCACTTAAATACCGGAGTTCTTCCTCTTCTCCTCATCTCCTTATCTTATTTTTCTATATGTTCTGTGTTGTGTTTGAGCTTAAGTTGCATATACAAATTTAAATGGTGATTTCTTAGAATCATCATTTACGAAACACCAAAACAGATTTTTTATTAGAGTTTGATTAAAAAATAAAAAATAATTTTTTAATCTTAAAATGATATCTGATTGTAAAAAAAACTCTCAACAACCATCAATTATTTTTTAAAGAAAAATATGCTCTTTTTTTTTTGGTTGGTTGCTGGTTTTTTCAATTACATTTCATTTTAAGAAAGAAAAATAATTATCAAGAATCTTTATTAGTCAAGTTTTTTTTTCTTGCCATTACATTTTATTGTTAGTTTATAAGTAAAGTATATCATTTATTAAAAAATAATTCTAGACCTACACGTAATTTTCATGTGTTGGTTGCGACACACTAACATAACATGTCGTGATTGATTATTGTCTTACGAAAGTGGGTCCGCGCCAACAACACTAACTAGTGTTGCGGCCTACACATGAAAATGATGAGTCGGCATAAAAAAAGATCTTTTGTGTTTTCAATTAAATTTCATTTTATTAAAAATCGGTTATTAACATATTTAAAACATTTTTTATTTGGTTAAAACTTTATATTTGATAAAAAAAAGGGACATATACCAAATAGTCCCTCGGACATTTTTTAGTACCCATTTAGTCCAAACTTTTTTATTTTGCCTCAAAAAGTCCTTTGCCACATATTTTGGAGAGGGAGTGCCGCTGGCGCGGCCCTCTAAAAATAAGAGGATATTGAGTGCTTGAGGGACTAAATGGGTTAAACTAAAAATATGTGTCCTTTTTAAAAAATATATATTTATAGTAGGGACTATTTAATAATTGACCCTAAAAAAAATTGTTTTTCCTAATGTTTGTCATTTTCATTAAAACTTTTTTTTAGTAAGAACAATTTTTTACGTTAAATCTAGTTTTTAAAAAACAACATTTTTTTGGCCAAAGAAAACTATTTTCGGCTAAAAAAACTTTTGTTTTTCAAAACTGTTTGTTTTATTATTAATTTTCTTTTCGATAAAAGATATTTTTTGTCCAAACATTTTTTCAATAAAACTGTTTCATTTTTTAGTAAGAAACAGATTTTTTTTGTGTTAGAACTTTATTTTTCAATTTGTTTTTTGCTAAGAATTGTGTATTTTAAAAACTATTTTTCGTTAAAAAAAAACTATATTATTTTTGTCATAATGGTTGTTTTATTGTTCAAAAAAATTTCGTTAAATTTTTTATTTTGGTTAAAAACTTTATTTAAAATTCTTTTTTTGTCACAATCTATTTTTTTCTCATTAGAAAATAATATATTAAGAGTTATAAGATTTACCATTAAAAATTTTGTCATGCCATGGAAATATTTGTTTACTTTTCAATCGAATTCTCACAAATTACCAAACCCTTAGTGTAAAATATGTTTTGATCTGTTTGTAAAAGTTAGAAATTTAATTTTTTTTTCCTCTCATATGTGGACAAAGCCACATAAGAGGGTCCATCTTGGGGTTCCGAATAAGGGTATACCTAATGCGTCTCGCATTGTATGAATTTACTTTGTGTGAAATTATAGTTTGGCTCAAATATAGTTCCTCGAAAATTGAGGATTTAGATTACTAAAATTTTTTGTTGATGTTTCATATTATATCAAATTATTGGCTTTGGATTAATACTAACTATTGTATAATGTTAACAGTAAATATAACTCTTATAAATAATATAATATGATAATATTTTAGAAAATATTTTGAACATTTTGCCTCATAATGATTTTAAAAATTTGGATTAGTAATTCAAAAATTCTTAAGTATCGAATTCCATTCCAAAAAAATTTGAAAACTTAAACAATATCGAAAAATTCAGAAATTCAAATTTTGGTTCCATGTTTGACTAATCATATTGAATATATAAAAATCTAGAAGTTTAAAATATATATTTATACACTTTGCACCTATGACCTTTCTTCGTAATTTCACTTTAGTAGTACCCATCATGTTAATTTTGTTAATATTTGCCCTGAACTTTTGTAAATCGAGGTAATGTACTACAATGTAAGGGGAATTGGCTAAATTATTCATGACGCGCTGAACATTGCAAATTGAAACAGTCTAGTCCCTTAATGAACTCATGTGAAAATCACATGATGAACAATTTTCCAATTTTTTACTACATTGCTTCTATAGATCTAGGCAAAATAATAACAAAATTAACAAGATAAGTACTGGAGTGAAATTGGGGGGAAATTTCAAGGATGCAAAGTAATATATATATATATACATACTAGGGTATGCCCGTGCCTAAAGACACGATAATAATTTTTCAAAGTATCAATCGTTATCAAGTCATAAAATTTTTGTATTATAGTATTTTAAAGATAGGCCCAGGTGAGGGAACCCAAATGCGGGACTCTCGTGCAAGATTTTTTAAACAAATCATCTCAAAATGATCATTTTGGTATTTTAAAAAATTGGGTTAATATTTGACAATATTTGGGTAAAAATTGGGTTAAAAATCTATAGTATCAATCATGGTCAATTTTCCTGAAGGCACGACGAATACTTTCAAAGTATTTAATCAACTATTTTTTTTGTAAAATAGTTTAGATTTTAATTAAAGAATATAAAAATCATCAATTAAACATTATTTATAAAAATTCCCATATACATTATTTATGAATAATTAACCTCAGTACTACTTCATTATAGGAACTGCAATAGCAACAAACAACAAATGATCTATAAATACTGCAGATAAAATCTTAATAGATGAACCTCACACGAAATTACTTTATTAGTATAATCAATGAATTGTTTAAATCCATAAAACATAAAGGTTAGTAGTAGTTTCTTTATAGCAATAGGACTTGAATACCATGATTCGAGGACTTAAGCCTAAAGAAAAGTTAGTAAGACCGCCAAAAACTCCTTATCCATCATACTGAACGACCACATGGGGTTGGGGTTGGGATGGGGGCTCAACAATTGTGCTAAATCATATGAGTTTAACCCCGAAACATTAGAGTCTATCCAACACCCAAAAAATATTAAAAATGTATACCTCACCAAAATAAATAAACATAAAAAAGCATTAATGCATATGATTTAGCACCAAGATCATGCCCCATGTGTCGACATGATATTGTTAGTTCTTGGTTCAATCCACGTCCCATGCTCACTACCATATACACCTACACATATTTACACAGAGAATAAATGAATAACCATTTTAATTTCAGTTCCGTACTTAAAATAGATAAACACATGCACATACTTAAACTGGTACCACACTCCATAGGATAAAATACGTAAATGAAACAAAAAGCTCTTACCATGATATAACGATTGGTACCATACTCCCCATTAACTACGAACCATAACTAAGATATAAGTAGAGAGCCCTCAATCAACTTGAATTTAAAAGTCTATTCTTGTACTTCTAATAAACAAAAATGCAGCAACATGTTAATTACAAAATCCATATAACCGCAGCAACATTTACTTGTGGGTCGGGAGCTGCTACAGGAGCAGGATCCACAATCTTCCAACTTAAAGAAATGTCCTACTTTTGAATATTCTCCAAAATAGATCCATATCTTTAAGGTAACAAACAAACTACACAGTTGAGAATTACGCATACAACATGATATATGCACACAACTATACCTTAGGGGTTGCTTCATTTTTAAGGTTCAAGAGGGACTTACGCAGGCCCCCAATGTACAATTGTCACTCTCTCAAGAGGCGCAAGCCCCCGATGTACAATCACCCCTCTTTAAAGAGGCGTAGGCCCAAGCATCATTCTCTCATCGCGCTCACAATCAAGAGGAAAATGCAGTTCCCGAGAAAGTGGAAATGGGGGCCGAGTGTGACAGATAAGAGAGTACCTGCAAGGCTGTAAAACAAGCACACGTAATAGAAACTGTTAAGCTAGTCTCAACCTTTGTAGTAAAGACCAAACCAAACCAAACCAGACCAAATGAAAGTTAAAAAAAATTAAAGGTGTGGTGGAAAAGATAATGATTTTATTCATCTCTAAAACCAAACCAAATGGATATATTTTCTTCCAATTTATGTACTCTTTTCCTAACAAGTACTCATTTGCAAAAGCAAAAATCGAAAAGCTAAGAAGATGTAATGATGCCACAATAACCGAGGGAAAATTAACTTGAGTTTTTATTAATCAAATTGATATTGCCTTGAAGGTTAGAATAACTATACTCGCCTTCAAACTTCCCTCCATTTGATCTTCAAATAAATGTTTAGATGAGTCATCCTAATCTCGTACTTGACATCTCACTGTCTTTTTTTTTGTACAAAACCACTCATTGTTACCTGCAGAAAAAAAAATGGAAGAGACTGGACTTCGTTAAAAACCATAACATAACAATCCTGAACAGTTAACTAATTCATGCTTGGATCTCAAAAAGTCTTTGAAGAAAACATATATGAAAGATACCTAGCAGTTAACTATTTCATTCAATATCAATCATTAGGATTCCTCGTATATTAATCGCTAGTTTATTATATAAATATGCCGTAACATATATCGTATAGGATTCCTTACCTGGGTATATTTACAAACATCTCGCAACAACCACAAAAGCAACATATGCAAGTGTCACAATTAAATGTCAAAGAACTCACATGTAACTATAATCAATATTTTAACATGCAACTGACATTCATTTTAAACTCTTTAGACAAAAAAAGGACTAATATTTTCGGGTGGCTCTAACTATCAACGAATTTAAAAAGGTAGAGAGATAGATATAAAGAAATAGGATATGGGATACAATTAAAGCGTTGATTTATTTTCCAATTTTGAAGCTAACGCCACCTAAATAACCAAATAACACCACATATTTTAGTATGTTTAACATCCACAAATACACTAAACGCCGTCTTAATAAAAATATCCTACATGTATAAATTAATTATGATATAATATTAAAATGGTCACATGGGAATTTAATCAAACACTTTCTGTTCAACTAATAAAATGTAAATGAAAAAAAAAGTGAATACCATCATACGTAAAACTCACATATTAAACAGGAGGATCAATAAATCTGCATATAACATATCATAGTTATAGAAACCAGTAGGCATAAAAAGTCATTAAACAACAACTGAAATTTTTCAGTAGAAAAGGAAACTGGACAGCATGCGACGACCCAAAAAGTCATTAGAGACAAACTCGACATATTTAAAAAAAAATTAATTATACCTTTAGAACGAATCAGTCCAGAGGAGTGCAACCTAACACCATAACTTCACCATCACGACCCTCTAGTGTTTCCTTTTTCTCCACAGTATTAAACAGCCTGCTCGTTTCTGTCATTGAATCTCTGCCCAAGGTTGACTTCTAGTGGCCTATGAAAGTTGAAAGGTGTTATGAAGATTGGGGGGAAAATCAAGGTTTCAACGCAATGATATGTGTAACTGATACATAAAATTCCAAATAATTCAGTAATGACAAAGCACCACCAACATAGATCTGACAATAAAGTTTGGCTTGTCTAATAAAAAATGGGCAATCCTACTCAAATATGATCTGACAATGATCATGACTGATAGAAAATAAAAACTAATAAAATAAAAGATTTAATTGCACCCACTCTTTTTTTCTGATCTAAAAATACAATTAAAGGTCGAGAACGCATAATTATCATTAAAACAAAATGAAAAAAGAAAAAAAATTAAAATTTACCTCAAAATTGAGATTAGCTTCCTAGAAGATTAGCACCGTTTCTCAAAAAAAGAAATCAAATGTATAACCTACAAAATAAAGAACAATTGGTCATGAGTACATGATAGGTGTATTAATTGTATAAATTGTACACGGTGCATGAACATTGAAACAATTTTTAACAATAGAAACTATTAATTAACAATATAGATAAATTAATTAAGTTTTATATGCCTTCATGCTTTTTTGTATAAACATCAAAAGTAAATGAGAAGTGGTACTGTACAAACCTTTCCGAGAGCATAGCAGATCCTTCCCCCACCACATCTGGCTCACAATATTCTTTCTCTATATGAGAAGTCGTTTCATAACTCTTCTTGCGAAACATGGACTTGAACACTCCTTTGCATGACTTCTTTGGTCGTGGGGGAGGAGGACTCGCCTTGTCTGGAGGTTGTATATCAATCACAATGCATGTTGTATCATCTTGAAGTCACGTGTACAGCTTTCTGTAAAGGATAGAAACAAATCGCGACAAATTAAAAAAACATAAAATATATAAAGTAAATACAAATTAAAAACTCAAAAAACCACTTCAAGACCACCATACATATGATCCATTAAACCCTCAAGATGAGTTCAATACATCAAGAATATGTATTTTCCTATGTGTCGTAATAAATCAAGGACATGCGGAGTGCCATATGTTCTGCAAAACAAAAGAGTTCCATACAACAAGAATATGTATTTTCCTTTCTGAAAGCGTAGCAGATCTTTCCTCCACAAATTACGCCACCACATCTAGATCACAATATTCTTTCCCTATGAGAAGTCATTTCACAACCCTTCTTGCGAAACATGGACTTTAACACTCCTTTACCTACCTTCTTTGGTGGTGGCGGAGGAGGACTCGCCTTATCTACAGGTTGTATATCAATCACAATGCACGTTGTATCATCTCGAAGTCCTTTCACGTGTACAGCTTCCTATAAATGATACAAACAAATCCGAGTAAATTAAAACACCATAAACTATCAAAAGTAAATAAATAAATAAATAAAACTCTGGAATCCACCGCACGACCACCATATATGTGATCCATTAGGCCCTCAAACACCTATGAAAAGGTCATTTCCACCAAACTCCTCAACACCCACCCACAATACATTTATAATGCAGGCATTAAAGAAAGTGAAAGTTTCTTTAAAGGCAATTGGATAATAATCAGTGAACAACTTACAATATCACTTGCACAAAGTAGTGTAGCATTAAACCGATAAGAAGCTAATATCATACAATACAAAATTGAAATTTTAACTTCAAAATTCTATAATAAAATTAAAGTAGCCTGACGTTGCCCTAATAAGAAGTTTATTAAGATAAAGTGAGCTTAGAAAATGGAGAGAATCTAATGCATTCACTCTAACATTATCTTTTCTTTAGTAGAAGTACCTCAAACTCCGACATAAAGTGCATACACATTACATGAAAATAAAGGTTTAAAACATCCATAAGAGAGTATCACAACTCATTTAACATTTATCAAACGAAATTGTATCGGGGGAAAACATAGTTGCATACATATAAATAGTTTCTTTTTAACTTCGAAATTCTATAATAAAGTAGCCTGGAGTTACACTAATAAGAAGTTAATTAAAATAAAATGAGCTTAGCAAATGGAGAGAATCTAATGCATTAACTTTAACATTACCTCTTCTTTATCAAAAGTACCTCAAACTCCGAAATAGAGTGCATAGTCAAGTACATATCATTAAAATAAAGGTTTAAAACATCCATAAGAGAGTATCACAACTCATTTAACATTTATCAAGCGAAATTGTATCGGGGAAAACATAGCTACAAACATATAAATAGTTTCTTACCAAAAGGGGAGAGATTCTCAAAAATAGTTATTTGATTTCTTGGATTTTGATAGGTCAACACCGCTGACACGAACTCATTTCCATAAATGATGTGAATCCCCACCATCAGTATTGACCAATTAGAATTCAATACTTTTTCCTTTGTTATAATACCATTCACTTTTGTTGTGCAAAGGTGTAACGGTGCGACTTACGACTTTTGGGGATCCATTTGTTGAGAGGTTTGAGAAATGAATAGTTGGGCCGGACAGTCTTGGGGATGGATTGGGTTTAGTCCCCAGTTCGATCCCTAGCACTGTCAAAATAATGCTTGGCCAGCTAAAGCTACGAACCGCAAATGGGGATTAGTCGAGGTGCGCGGAAGCTGGTCGGGACACCTCATGGTTGTCACCAAAAAAAAATAGTTGGGTGAAAGTAATGTACTCATTTAGTGGTGGGAGTTTGACTCTCATTAAGGTGGGGACACCCTTTCTAATGTTCAAATTTATTATGTTTCTATCTTTCCTATGCCGATTTCCGTTGAAAAAAGACTTAGAAATTGTTTGAGGGATTCTTATTGAAGGTGAAATTTATAGGTGGGAGTTGAAAGGATTTATATCTCGGCCTATGCATCATATTCGATTAGGATGAAAACCTCTTTTTTATCAAGCCTTGCTGCTAGTGGCTTTTGAGATCCGCGTTTGGGTGTTTTGTTGTTGAGGCTATATTTGTCTACCCAATTTTTGACGGCGAGCTCTTTCCTTTAGCACCGCGCCTAATATGGGTCAGATTGTGAAAAATAATTGCGAAACAGAGGTTTTTATTCGTCATCTATCTTTTGAGCCTATTTTTTTTCTAGTGGGTGAGCTTTTGGCCAAGTATATGATGTGTTGGTGTTTCTTTGACAAGACTAGACTGTTTAGAATCCTAAATTATAACAACTTCATGGTTGGGAGCTTGATGTAGTTTATGTCCTTTTGGGTGCCTTGGAGGAGTTTAGATTCATAATGAAGGTATAAAATCCCTAGAATCCTTTTATTCTTTTCTCATAATAAGTTTTGCATATTATTTAATCTCAAATGGTAATTGGAGGATGATCACTCCTGTGAAAGTGTTTTTTCGTTTCTACGGATGAAGGCCAAGTCTGCTATATTGACAATCAGTAATTTGCGCACACACACATATTGGGTTATTTATTCTAATTGGTGTGTTATGTACTATAAACACAATGGTGATTTGAATCACTTGCTTGTTCATTGTAAAGTTGCTTCCTACATTTCGAGGAAAGAGAGATTTGTTCATGGTGGAGTTTTTGGCCCTGAAGGAGAATAACCATCGGACGCATATTTGGAGATGTGCATTGATGGCTTCATTTTGGCATATATCATATGGAACTCTGGAATCATTGACCACGAGAAGATAGAAAAATAAAACATGCGGGAGAAGATCAAATTTTTTGCGACTCCTTGGATGTCGATGTTCACAAGTTTTGGAGAGATTATGTTCCCTTTTTTCGCACTATCTTAGAACGATTTCATTTGATTTTTTGTATTTATTACATTGTCAAAGTGTGTGGAGTGTAGTTGTTTAATTTCTAGTTGCTTATGTTGTGTAGTCTTGTGCTTTCCTTTTGTTGTAATTGGTCCTCTTGTAATCTTCTAATGGACAGTCTCCACTCGTGTACCTGCTTTATCTTTTTAAGGATATTGTTGTTTCCACAAAGAGAGAGAGAGGGTTAAGGTCCTTGTGATAAGGATGATGAGTCTGTTGACAAGTGCTGTTGCATCGTGGGTTGTGAGATGGCAAGCAGTTTTACTCTGCTCTCTTTGTTGTTGTTGATCTGCTGTGAACGAATTAAATATTGGCATTTTTGTCTTGTTGGAAAGGTTGTTTTATTGAGATAAATCCATTTTAATATTCTTGTACCTTACAGTACTCCACTCTACCAACTGAGCTAATGTAGAAAGGTTGTTTTTATTAGGAGGTTGTTTGGAAATACTAGGATGTAGCCTCTTTTTGCCTTGTGTTATGTGGATTGCAGACTATTTGAATAGAAATGAGTATGTTTCCTTCTTGGATGGAGAGGAGCTTCTGTCAAGTGAGGATTTCCCTAGGTTTGTAATTGCTTTGTTGATTTTCTTGGGGATCTTGCTGTATGGAAGCACTTGTTGATTTATATGCCCCGTCATGATTCTTATAATGATTCTTTTTATCCCCTTATTCTGGTTCAGTTTGATGGGGGATGGGAAGGTTGTCTTTCCCTCCCTTTTAGTATACATTTTGTTTCCATAGGTTTGCCTCCTTTTGGCATCTTATTGTTAATTTCCACTTATAAACAATATTTGTAATTTTTCAATAGAAATATGTTCTTCTGTTATAACAATTTTCTTATGTTGTAGGTTCATATTAACATAACCAATTATAAGTCTCAAAATAATTTTTTTCATTATCTAATTCTTTTATTCGTAATTGGTCCTTGTTAATTTGTATTTTCCTTATAAGAAGGATGATGAGCATGTTGATCAGTGCTGATGCATCTTGACTTTGTGATATGGCAGACAGTTTGTTGTGTTCTCTTTGTTCTTGTCGAACTTTTGTGGGCGCGTTTGGTATTGGCACTTCTGTCTTATTGGAAAGGCTATCATATTAAGATACGTGTTTGGAAGGTCTATGATGTATCGCCTTTGCACCTTGTGTTGTGTGGACTATTTAGAGAGAAAGTAATAGGAGATTCTTTGATGGAAAGGAGTTTCCTACATTCAAGCTCTGCTCATCCCCCACCCCCAACACCCCTCACCTTCCTTCCCCGATTTTGGATTCTATTTTTGTGGTTTAGTAAGGATGACCCCCACTTTTTTTATTCTTTTGTTGTATTTCTTGGGGGACCTAGCAATATTAGAGCAGTTGTGGTTTTTTCTGTCCCCGGCCTTGGTTCGTATGAAATTTACTTTACCTGGCTACTTCTGGTGTTCAGTTTTATGGTGATGGGAAGCTTATCCTCCCCTCCCCTTCAGTGTACATTCAGTGTTCTCAAACTCCCCACCTAGCTCCCTCTAATGGAAAAAAGGCAGGACTAGATTGGCCCCAATTAGTGTCTACGATTACTGCCTAGGCCTTCTCTTCCTATGTATATATGTATATGTTATGTGTGTGTGCGTGTATATTATGTGTGTGTGTGTATGCATGCCAATATATATAATGTATAACCACACATGCGCATTTATTATTACGTTGCATATGTATATGTAAATTAATATATTACATAGATACCAATTTATCATTGAGACTATTCTCTACTGAACATATATGTATATAATGTTTAATTAAGTTTTAACTTCAAATTAGCCACTTAAATTTAAAATATTTTTGTTTTATTTGATTTCTAGTAAAAGCTGCTCTTTCTGGTGAAAAAAAAAACAAATAAATTTTTTTTAACTCCGCCCCTTTCGGCCGCCCGCTACGCCTAGCGCCTTTCAGAACATTGTTAACATTTTTTGTGTTTTTTTGCTCCATTAAGTGCCTTCTAATTAATTTCCACCTTTACATAATATTTGAATTAGTTACATAAATATTTTTTACTGTTGTAATAATCTTGTTAAATTGTAGCTTAAGTGGATAGATATAACATTTAAACTTAATTGTTTTCATTATATAAATGATTTATTTCCTAATTATTTATTTATTAAATATTTTCATATATGATAGGCTTGTTGTATTAGACTTTGATCATTAACAGATTTAGTTTGAATGGTTTGTTATCATCTTTTCCCGAGACACATCAGCTGAGTACACAAGGTTGCAGGGGTTTGGGGACACACCAGTTTGCGATCGTCCGCGTGGTATATGTGGCCACTCTGGTTGCTTTTTCTTAATCAGTTTGCATAGAAGACAAACATCAATCATGTGACTGCGGTTATTACGGAATAAACATACATGATTCTTTAATGACCCAAAAGCAAAGTTGGATTTATACCTCTTGTCATGGGGAATCATGTCATGTCGCCATTTTCCAAGCACGGGTTTTGCGAACCATCGTGAACTGATTGTCAGATAATCAGGGCTTCGAGTGGGCATTATGGTGACAGAGTTTGCATCCTTCTCCAACTTGATATGGGAGAAATCACCAAAAATGAAGGGTTGCGGTGTAGTCTGTGGTACTCAATTTCTTGCACTTGCACAGGTCTCGGTCACGGTTCTTATTTTAAAAATCGGATCGTGCCGTGCCAAGGTGACATATCAAACATCAAATTGTGTTTGTTTGTTATGTTATGCTGTGGTAGCAGGAAATCACTCAATAGGAGAAATTGTAGTGGAACATGGCAGAACCCTTTATCCAACAAGATTCATTGTGGCAACCGGGGATGGGGCATTAGTGGCTATTCGGGAGAGCCCCCCAACGGGTCAAGTTACTTGTTTTCTTCCCAGAAGCTATGTCAGCTTTGGCATTGTGAGGGCCTCTGAATTGATGGCAGATGGTTTGAGACATGTAGCATCGACACGCATGGTACTGGCACTTTGGTTAGCAAATTAGATGTTGCTGCTCACTTGGGGCATTATGGTTGGCCAATGAGGATGCCAGGGAAGAGTCTTCCACGGGCTGGTTACCCACTCGTCATAATGGTGTAAAGCACTTGTTTACCTATCGCAAGTGATTTCCATAATCCTCAGTCACATTACAAACACAAGCTTATGAAAAAGTTTACCCAAAAAAGCGTACATTGCCCAAATACAGATTTGATGAAGAATGAGCACAACAGAAGACTCTAATTAATTGAAAAGAACATATTATTCATGATTGTTGATTTCTTTAAAGATAGAACTTAAGATTTTATATAAGAAATGCCTTGAGGAAAAAGATAAATTCATGGCCAAATGAATTACTACCTAAAAAATGAAAGATATGATTGTAAAGAAGTTATTTCAAAATTAATAAATAACCCACAATAAAAGATCCTCTCTCACACAAATCATGTCCTATAAGGTTCCAACCATGTGTCCTAAATTCCCCAATAGTATACTTTCATTTGAAATGGAATGAATTATTTAGTACTTGTATTGGCCAATCATTGTGTGTATAGTGGTGGAGGTGCAGGAATATAGTGCAGGGGATTAAATAATATAGGCAAACGAGTCTAGTTATGAATGAATGGGGGAGTTACTTATGCATAGACCTATGCTCATTTATAATTATTACAGTAGAACTTCTACATATTAGTAGTTCTCCCCTAACTGGCAGTGTGGGAGAGCTTGTGTTGAGAAATGTATATATATTGTCTTTCCTTTTCTCAAAACAGCACGCAGCTAAAAATTTATGCAGTCAATTATTTATGCAAGTTATATACTGAGCTTCCTCTCTCTCTCTCTCTCTCTCTATATATATATATATATATATATAAAACTGTAACGGGTTTGACTGTAAATGATAAAGGTAACAAGGTACTGCGAACCTCTGAGTCCCGGCATCATAAGGTAATTCCATATGTACTAACCTCTTACCATTTAAAGGTTTTGAAAGAAGTCTACCAGAACAAGAAACGATCTAAAACATCAGAGAAGAAAGAATGGGAATATGCAACTTGCTCATGTAATGATATGGACAGAAGGACCTATGGTGGGGGTGAGGGATAGATATTAGGAATGCTTCTACCTCCGTCCCAAATTATAAGTGTTGCTATTTGAAAGTGACGGTTGTTAAGGATTCACTCAACCAATGGCCAAGATTAAGACTCGATTCACTGTTTACGTTCATAAAATGAAGGATAATATAGATTTGGGTCAAACCAAAATGGAAAGCTGTTTGGGACGGACTAGTTGTTTTTAGGGTTATGTGGGTTTTGGCTCCTATGATTTTTTCCTATTGAATATATCGCCCATAACTTTCAGTTCTTGGCTTTTAGCACCCGAAAAAATCCATCATAAATTTATAAAAAACTTTCTTCTATGTCCAAAATACCCTTATATTTTATAGCTAATTGTTGCAATTATCTAAATATAAACTCAATGTACATTGATATATATACATATATACTTGAATGTTTATACATATACAGGGTCTTTCTCTCCATTATCACCCTCTTTGTTCATCAATCAATACCATTCTATGAGAACCATAAAAAAAGAATTATTTATCTGGGAAAAAAACTAAATGAAAAGGAGGAAAATAATAACAAGAATAAACAATGACAAGGGACATGACTTAACGGTAAAAATGGCACTAAGCTATTGTATATATACTCGTAAGTTCTAAGTGCATTCAACAGACATGCTATGAGCTCTATAAATACTCAATTAGAAACTGAATATTCAGAGCCTCACATTTTACGAGTTAGTAAAGTGATGGATCAACATAGATGTTAATCACATAATATAGTAGAAACAAACTAATAAAAAACAGATCCCTCGAGTCACTCATTGGTCTGCTTATTTTTAATTCTTCTTCCAAACATTGAGCATTCAAAGAAATCTGAAATAAATCAAAAAATTGATCAGGGTGGGTTCAGGTTCAGACCATGCTTCCAAACTTAACAAAAACATTCCATCGTAATCTGTTCGAATTATGTCCATCTAATATTACAACCTAATTCCGGGATCAATACTCCTCTACATTTACGTAGCAAGATCAACAAAATGCATTTACAGCACCATTTATTTCATTATAACTTGGGAGATATATAGTGACATTGTAATCAAATTTCTAAGCAGAGTTATACTTTCCAAAATTCCATAAATGATAAATCTCTAATATGACGTTATAAATTTTTAAAAGAGGTGAGTAAAAACTTGTCACATATTGGAAGTGTGTGGAGGAAAGTGGGAAACAATGCCAATATAAAAGGGAGAGAGTCCCACATAGAAAAAAGATGAATAAAGTGTACACTTAATAAGTAGAAATGAAAGATGAAGAGTTAGTTCATCAAGCATTTAAGAGGGCTATTCAAGAGAGATCCAATACGGTGTGAAACACAGAGCGCAAGCACGCACGCTGGGGGCAGTGGGTTGTAGAGGTGCTAGAGGCGCGTTTTACACTTCGCATGCCACGCGTTTCCAGTGGTAGAGGGTTGGCGAAATTTGTCCAGGTCGAATCGCGGTATTTAAGGGGCGGTCACTTTTTAGTCCATGTAAAACCGGTTCAGTTTAACTGCATCGATTCAGAAATGGCTTCTGGCTATTAATACTTACCAGTCATACCATTTCGAAATTAAGACTGTTAAATGCAACAATCATGACTCTTGAGAACAAAGCCTTTCATTCGTTATAAATAAAGGTTGTCTAATTTGAAATTGTATGTACATCAGATTAACCCAGTTTTAGATTTTCCAACCCTTATAATTACTCACTTACATTTTCAGGAAATACAAAAATTATCTTCTTATGTTTTTTGTACAGAAACATAATAGGAACTTGTTTGTCCCTGCTACATCTAAAGACCGTTTTCAAACATTCAATTTGCAATCAGAGCAATTGCTTCATTGTAAATTGATTACGGATTTGCGAACTTTCATTTGTATATCGAATTATCATAGTGGGGCAAATACTGTATTTCGGAAAGTGACATCATGCCTTGAAGTTTTTTAGAAATGATTTGAAGTTCACCAAAGTTGTATTTAAGAAGTTTTACATAATTTTATTGAAGTTGATAGTTTTTTAAATAAAAAAGTTTAATTTTTACCTTTCTAGTTATTTTTCCAAATTCTAAATACAGTAGTATCAGAAATGGAAGATTCTTCCAAATTACTTCGATAAATAACACAAAATGTTGTCAAGTTGGACAGTTTTGATGGTGGTAATTTTTTGCAATGGCAGAAAAAGGTTCATTTTCTTTTAACCACATTAAAGATAGTGTACGTCTTATCACAAGAGAAACCAAATAAAAAAGAAGATGAAATCGTGGAACAGAGTAGGAAATGCAAAAAATGGGAGACCGTTGATTACTTCTATCGTGGTTACATTCTCAATGCACTTGATGATAATTCTTTTTACTTGTACCAAAATGTTAGGACTGCAAATGGTTTACGGGACAAATTGGACACCAAATAACCAGTTCACAAATATGGTGGAGGAAAGAAAGGAGCAAAAACATGGCAATCATGGAAAGAATAACAAGCGGAAGAATTTTTCAAACAATTCTACAGCAAACAAAAAGAAGAAATGCAATTATTTTTACTGCAATAAACTAGGTCACTTCAAGAAAGATTGTAATACCCCGCCCTTGAAGTATATGTCTTGATAATAAATTGGGTGATTTATTCAAAGAAATTTCTAGAAAAAATTGATGCACAAGTGAATGGGTTACTATTGCACATAAAATGACGCATTCCACGTGACGTCTTGGCATGCCTGTCGTGCATGGTGGCTCATAGGGATGCTCGATGCCCATTTTATGTTAATCTAATTAAATTGGTGATACATCAATATCAAGTTGCATACGTAAGAATGTGAATTGGGAATCTAGCCAGCGCGCGACACGCTAAATTGAACCTTAACGCAATTAATTCACCGTAAGGGGAAATTATGGTCCAATCTAATATTTGTGGTTCTAAAATAGGGTTCTTGAGGGCCATAGGGTAAAAGAAAGACAAACCATAAGGGACCATTTACATTCCAACCATTAGATTTTTTAAGTCTCTCTCTTATTAGCTTGGGTTCCCATGGGGGAAAACCTTCTTCCCCATATTGTTCCTACCATTCCTACCACTGCCATGCTCATTCTCCACCGTTAAAGGCCACTCTCTAGCTCCCAAACACTTGTAGAAACCCTAGGGCATCTTGTTAGGTGAAGAAGATGATCTTCTTCTTGGTATGTTTGCTGGGTGTTTGAAGGGGGCATTCTTGATCATGAAGAGGGTTTTCCATTAAGATGAGTGGTATCTTCTTAAGAGCACCATTGAAGCAAGCTCGAGGAAGATTTTAGTAACCCTTTGAGGCCATCTTTGGAGGTGGGGTTTACTCTTCCTACACCACCATTTTGGAGGCTTTAGAGGTAGAAGTACTAACCTTGGTTTATGTTTAAAGATGTGTATACTTTCAGCTAGTTTATTTACATATATTAGACTTAGTATATGTAAGATATATGTTAGTTTGCATCTATGGGTTAACTAGTTGCATTCTATGTTTTTATGTGTGATGGGTTTCAAATTGATGATTTAAAATGGGTCTTGAAAATGAATAAATTTCATAATGAGTATCTTCAATATTTTGTGAAATAAAATGTGTTAGAATGATGTTTTAAAGATAAATAATGCGATTTTATGCAAATAAATGCATTTGGCTTGTTTAAGCCATTTTATGAGATTAAAACGTGATTTTCTACTGAATAATGAAGATAAAGGTTAAAAAGGAAAATTTCACATTAATGGGTTATTTAAAGTGGGTAAAAATCATGTAGAGAGTAAAATGGGTTGAATGTGTACATATGTGAAAAGTAAGGATTTTCCATCAGTTTCGGGTTAAAAGTTAATTATGGAAGTTAAAGGTTTCAAATGTGTAAATAGTAGCTAAGTGAGAGTTAAGATGCAAAGTCCCATAAATAAAGTGCATATTTCAAATGTCTAGAAAAATGGGGACTTTAATACATAAAAGTGTTGGGTTAATTTTTATATTGAACAAGTATTGTAAGTGGCTAAAAGTCTTTAAGTGTTAAGTTGGAAACTTAATAACCATTTTTGGAAAATAATACTTGTTAGAGGACTAAGTTGCATGTTTGGCAATAAAAGGGTAAATTGATAAATTAACTTAAAGTGTAACATTTTTATGAAATAAAAATGTGTTAAGGAATGGGGTTACACCAAGATGGATGAAATTGGTATTAGTCCTTGAACGTAAATGATTTTGGTGAAAAATCAACAATTGAATGAGAAAGAAAAGGACTTGAAAGAAAGAACTAATATTCAATGTGTGACACGGATAAAGGGGGCAGTAAAGTCCCGAGTTTTGGCTTTAGACGATAAAAAGGTAAAAAATGGTAGAGTAATGTGGACATTTGTAAAATGTTGAAATACATAAAAGGAACTCAGATGACACCGGGATAATTAAGAAGGCCCCGGAGTCCTGGAGTGAAAGACCCAAAACCACCGGCCAAAACATATAGTGGTGTCGCCGACGGTGAGGAGCCTCTTAAAGCACGTTGTTTATTGGAAGATTTCGAGAAAAAAGATAAAGGAATAAGGAACATGTCAAGAAATAGGTTGTGTGGTAAAATATATTAAGACATACCAACTTGAATGGATTAGTGAACGTTCTGGTAAAGGATAAAGTGAACAAGAAATGGGTAATTTATTAATGTCCATAAAGTAAAGGAAAGGAAATGTGTAGTGGTAAATGGGTGAGGTAAGCAACCTAAGAATGTGAAACCCATAATTAACACAAGGGTGTGTCGTGAAAGGTTTTCAAAGTTTAAAGAACTTTTTTCTAACACGGTGTTCATTTGTGTTGAAAGAGGTTAATTTCCATTGAAAATAGTAATGTGCATCCTTTTAAAAGGAAGGGAAATTTCGATAAAGAAATATTTTCGGTTAAACGAAGTGTAGCGGTTTCAATTATTTAACTGTTTGTGTTAAATAGAGGGATAAATGTTAGGTTAAGAAATAAGAAGTTTTTTATTAGATTGAGGTAAATTCAGCAGATTAAATAACATTTTTGAAAGTATCTATATATGTGCAAGGCAGTTACATGGGCACATAGGTATAACGTGTAAAGTTTTCTTTTTGCCATTCATTTCAATGAAGCATTTTGTATATTCCCATTGGGCACTGGCTGATGCCCTCATCCTTATTGTCAAAGGTTTGGTGAGGGTTTGTATTTTGGGAACGATTTACAAGTAAGTATCCTATTTATTTTACGTTAGTAGCTTTGTATGCTTGGACTCCGGGGATGCTTCCCATGGGTCCCTGATGTAGTTTGAACTTGAGGTTAGAATCGCATGTAAAATATTTGAAATGTTAACTAAAATAAAGTTGGATTAACAACATTGTATAGGGTGTTTCAACACACTTCACACCTAATGCTCGTGTCGGGCCGGGTTGACTACGAGTAACCCATAAATTTGAGTCAAGTCGTTACAAGTGGGATAAGAGATCTAGGGTTAAGGTTCCTTTTGGGAGTAACATATTAAAGTCCGTAATGGATTTTTTGGCATCGATTTTAGTATAGGTCGGTCACTCTATTTTGGCGACGATTTAGTTCGTGTCCTCAACAGTAAAGTAAAAGAGGTTAGCACGATAAGTAAGTTAGTGCCAAGTGGCACGAGATCAAGTTGATAATTATTAATCACTTCCGCGCCTCTGATTATATATGTTAGTAATTCACGGGTGTCCATGCAAGCCAATAGTGTTAACACCGTAGTTGTTAGTGGGAGGTGCTTATATTTCAATCCTTGATGACGTAGTATCTTTTGAGATGTTAATAGAGTGAGACGATGCCCATCGGGCAAGTGACATAAATTGCGTATAGTCAACGGTGGAGGTCGATGGTTAGGGTGTCGTGACTTAGCACTCATAATTGGTGATTAAAAAGTATATAGCCCTTAGGAACGTGCTTACGGGTAGTTAACGCTAATAATGTAATTAGAAAAATTCGATCCATGGGGTAATATTGTGATTGATGGTAGTTCGATAAGCATGTGAAGTTATGTGGTTCAATTCTTGAGAATATGTACACGTAGTTTTAAGTGATAGGATGTTATCCCTATGTGGGTTGGTGCCTTAGTGATAGTTGGCCAAAAATGTGTCACATGAATCGTGATTAGATTTACCAGCTAGTTATGGCAAGGGTGTCACTTGTGTAACAATGATGAGTTGTAGTAACAGGAGAGAGTGAACTCTACGTAACCTTATGATGTACTTTAGGGAAAGAATGGTGCAGCACTTAATGAATAGGATCTTTATCGACGTCAATAGTATAGACCTAGAGTTGTACTGGTTATACACCATGTCATGGGCCACAGAGACAGCTTCTGGGGCACCACCGTGAGTCTCCCCTCATCTTATGTATGTAGGGGAAGCTACCTTAGCCAGGCTGAAGTCCCCTTGTTTGAAAGGCATGTTCCTAGTTATGCACAAGCAACTTCAGTGTGTAGTTTCTTCTAACACACCTGTAGATGTGGTCCCTTTACTTATGAGACCTATATTTGAACCCCCAAGTTAGTATTCCTCCAGCTTCTGGCCAGTGTCCCGAAGGAGACTACTCTGATATGTATAATGTCACATGTTCTTCTTTTCATCGACTCACATCATCTATGTACGAGTCTATTGACACCCTCTAGCTTTGTCATTTTGCAGGTTAGTATCACTCCTACTCCAGCTGCTGGGGGTCTCTTGCGCTTGTCTCAGTGGGGAGCTCTCATGTAAACACTTGGTCTACTTGAACCTTTGAGCTTACGTTTTCTGTGTAAATACTTGCTGGCACTAACATGTTTCCCTATTTTCACTATTTTCAAGTTAACTGTGGAACAATTAGGGGGAGTTACTACAAATGAGGTATTATACTGTCATACCTTAATCTCTTATTTACTCCCATTTTTTTTCTTACTTTTACTGTGCAAGTGGGCTCACTTTCACATTTCTGTTTCCTTATTTTCAAGTCAGTGAGGCAACCGTCCCTAGCTCTGTGGGACCTATAGCGAGTGCTGTAATGAGCACTCCCCAGGTATTAAACTGTCATACCTGGGTTATTTCTCTCGCTTAAAGTTAGTTCATTTCTCTTTTTCTTTTCTTAGCAAAAGAAAATGCTAACACTTGCCTATTTTCTGTTAGGCTGGTGCTCAGGGTGGTGCTTCCTCATTTTGGTGACATCATATCGACTCCCCTGGGCTATAGGGTAAGATTTTCATAATCTTTGTTTCTATTTGAGCATAGGTATTCTACCACCTTCTACTTCTCTTTATAATTTATCTCTTTTTACTTTTCTTTCTGCAGGATCTGGTTGGTGAGCCCATTGAGGCATCTGGTGACTGACCAAAGTTTTGAGGCCATAGGTGATGTTGGTTTCTATAAGGACTCTTCTTTTCCACTTTCGAAGATTGAGTATCACAACACAAGCTATGAAGATATAGAGGTAGAGGATCCTGGAGCTTTCATGAGCGCGTTATGGCGTTCTAAACTGCCATATAGGTTCCGCAGACAAGAACGAGAGGTGTTTGAGATGCTTCTGGAGCACCACCCTGAGACTTTTACTTCTCAGAGCATCCTCAACATTGATAGCCTTACAGTATTCAACCTGATGGCCCTAGGCATCCATCTTCATGATTTATTATCTACCTCTCCTGTTGCTATGACTACTTAGAAGGTTGCGCTATTCCTCCAGGATCTTCACGATCTACAGCGTATCTATCACTTCTAGCTGGATTGGCTTGACACTTCAACTAGTTATTTTCTTGGTGTCGCCTTTAGGAAGAAGATGAAGCTTTATAGTTCCAGGCAAGCTAGGGTGCAGCAGCGTCAGGCTGAGGCAGCTCGAATTCAGACTCAGATTCAGTCCCTCCAGGACAAGCTGGCCAAGATAGAGGATGGTGATGCTGAGGATGAGCCCATATGGCTAAATTAGAGGAGGAGCTTGTTGAGGAGGCTGGTCCTTCTTACACGGACCTACGCTCCCAACAGGATTTATTTTTTATGTTGTCTTATGGATAGATAGTCTTGTTATGTAGACTTCCTTTTGTACACTTTTCATATGTAAAGAACTTTGTCATTATTTATGAGAAAGTATTCTATTGGTTTCTATCATGTTGTTCATCTGCTTCTATCTGCGCCTGCTCTAATTTTTTGTGGCCACTTGATCTGTTTGAACTGCTCCATCTATTGGGGGTACTTGTGTATTATTTGAGCGTGCCCAACTATTTAGAGTTGCCCCCTCTAACTGTGGAGTACTTGCATATTTTTTAGGAAGTTTGGAGTTTTGGATCCTCCCCCTCTAACTTTGAGGTACTTGCATATTTCCTGAGCAAGTTAACATTTTTAGAGCGGACCCCTTTAACTGTGGAGTACTTGCATATTTTGTGAGTAAGTTAACATTTTTAGATCTATCCCCTCTAAATGTGGGGTACTTGCATTTTATCTGAGCAAGTTAATATTTTTATAACAATCCCCTTTATCAGTAGGGTACTTGCATATTATCTGAGCAAGCTAGCATTTTTAGATCTGTCCCCTCTAACTGTGGGGTACTTACATATTATCTGAGCATGTTAACATTTTTTTTAGAGATGCCCCCTATAACTCTGGAGGGGGGTTTATTATGCACATTCATTTCGTAGGGGATAACTGGGAGAAGATTGTTAGCTCTTATCCTTCCCTCAAACTTTGAATGTAATTTATAAATAAAAAATGACTATCTTTTTTAGAAATATTGGCCCTGGTCTGCGGGGCCTTAATTTCAAATAGTTTGTTAGGAACCCTTTGTTAATCTAAAAAAAGATAGAGCACGAGGGCAAAGTCCCCACTTTTCTCCCCTATTTTTTTTTTAACTGGTTAAGTAAAACTTTTCTTTGAGAACGAAGATTAAAACTTGTTATCTGCACAATTTTGTTGTAACAAAAATATTAACTGGAGAGACTTTTCTCAATATACTTTTCTCTTGGGATGAATGTACCCCTCAAGTGTAATGAGAAAAGTTTTCTTTATCCTAGACCCTCTTCTAGTCTAGTAGCGAGTGTTTGTAAAGAAAAATTATCCTACCTAGAACTCCTAGGCTTGCCTAAGTTTTCATAGGCTCTGGACAACTGTTGGGTGTATACTTTAAAGTTCTCTTTCGCCTTATCCCTGAAATTCCCAAGGGCCTATAGAAAGTATACACCGAACATCTGTTGACTGAGTTTTCATTTTCATAGGCTCTAGACAGTTGTGGGTTGTTGGGTGTAGACTTTAAAATTCTCTTTGACCTTGTTCTGCTTTTATCTTTAGATCGAGGTCAGCTTTGTACGTGCATGTTGCTTGCCTTACTGGAAAAGCATTAGGAAGAAGATTTAATATGTGAGAGCTCACTTCTAGATCTATCCCCGGCATCTCCGTGTATTTCCAAACAAATACGTCAATGAGCTCTTTGAGCAGGTCGATGAGCTCTTCCTTCTGCATCGGTTCAGACTCTTGAAAGTTAAAATGGGTCTACTTTCACCCCCTTCTAATCCCAGGTTGATTTTCTCTAATTCTTGCAACTGCTCCCGAGGTCCATCTTGCATGCACTCTAGAGCCTCTTCTGGCCCTCAATATGTTCAATGATGTGGGATTTATTATAACAAAACACTCTAGTGTCGGGTCGACACTCTCATCCCTGAACATCGCCCTCACAAACCGTTATAAACGGTATATGACTTTCCCATCGCGTAGGAAAACTTTCTTGCAAGTTCGAGGAGGTTTGTCTCCCTCCTCCACCTTCCTCTTGCCTTTTGCTATGTGGGGGATCACCTTCTCCCCCAAACTATTGTGGACAAAATTCTTTGGCTAGGCACCTCCTCCAACCACTTTCCTATCCTCTAGCTTTCTTGCCATACTCTTTCTTTGTCCAGTTCTGTGTAGAATGATGCATCCACCAGATGGGCCTCCTCAATAGAAAAAGTCTTTTGTGTTGCTTTGATTATGACTCTGTTCCTCGGATGTTGGCTTTTGCACATTGGTGGTAGGTGGAGGGTTCTATGCCAAGGGTATGCATCTATACCGTTTTAATGAGCAACTGGTAGCTGGTGTTGGAGTTGATAGTGTGGAAATTGATGTGGGAAGTGAAATTTCCCAACTTAATACCCACGTTCACATATCCAAGGGATTGCATTCCGGCTCTGTCAAATCCTGAAATCACTAGTGGCACAGACACTATGTTCTCTTGATCAATCTTCGTCTCATACAACGCACTGATTGGCATAATATTAATAGATGCTACTCTATCCATTAATGCCATGGGGAAAGAAACTCCATCGGTCATAGTTGTCACATACAATGGGCGGTTGTGGAAGTAAGGCATCGTCCTGTCTGCCTCAGAAAAAGACCACATCGGAAGTGTATCTTTTGAACAGCCTCCCAATTGGTCCCTGCAAATTTAGTGATGGGTCTCCACATTGTTGTACTACTTCTAAAACCTTTCTTATTATGACTACTCTGTTGTCATACTTTACTCCTATTTGGTCGAAGAACCGTTTGAACTTAGAACTCCTCGTTATAGCTTTACATTCATAAATTAAGTCCACTTCATATGTTTGGGCATTACAAGCATACTTTACCTCATATGCCCCCCCACCCCCCACCCCTCATCTAGAGGGGAAGGATGACATCCACTTTTCCCTCTAGGAGGTTCACTTGCTCGACTTCCTCACCTCCGCCCTCTTCTTGATCTAGGGTGAAGAACCACTCCTCGCGCTTTCTCTCTAGCTCAGTTCTCTGCTTGCTATTTAGCTATAGCCTTTATAGCCCTTCACATATTTTCTCCCCACCTTCCCACTCCATCAAATATTGAGTTGCTTCTTCATCATACGCTACTACCATATTGGCAATGGCATAATGATGAGCTGGAAATGGGTTCTCATTAACATCCATAGGGGGTATCTGTAGAGTACAACTGACCACTTGCTTGCCAATGATCCTCCTTAAGTAGTAACAGTCTTTGGTGAAGCACCTTATACTCTTAACTTACTTGAGTCTACATTGTATAAGTGCTCATCTAGTTTGAAAATTGTGACAAAATTGAGTTCCATCCCCTAGATACCAAAGAACCTCAAGATTATTCTCATGATGCCTCAATTGATTCATTTGAACGTAAATTCTTAACCATCACACACGCTAGAATTGCATACATATTATATATTGCATTATTTGCTTGTGTGAGTTGTGTGTGTTAATTCCCTTTTAAAAAAGTTTTTATTAATTTTGGGATCTTTTAAATGTTTTTTTAAGAAATTAAAAGTTGGGTTTTAAAATATTTGGGGTCATTTTGTGATTAGTGGATTTATCATTTCTTACCTGAATGTTTGGTTGGGTAGAATCCGAAAGCGATTGAGACTTCAGGGTGTCTGTGTAATTATTCTAAAACACGCGCGTTTGGTTGCAACTTAGCCTTACACCTGTCATTGTTACAACGGCCTGATTTGTGTTTGTCGATAGACTCAGAAACTGTTCGCAATCTCAGCCCTTGGATCTATTTAATCGAACAATGGACGAGAAATCTGAAAGATTTGGTAACTTATCCAGACCTCCTCTCTTTAATGGAAATAACTTCCCTTACTGGAAAGTAAGGATGGTTGCTTTCATACAAGGAACCTTGGGAGATGATGTCTGGGACATTGTTGAAAATAGATATACTTATCCTACTAAACCAGCCACTGAAGGAAGCAATGAGTGGATTAAGAAAGTATTAAGTGAATTTACTCGAGAAGAGAAGCAAGCCTCCCTGAACAATAACGAAGGCAAGAATGCCATTTTTATGTCCATAAATAAAAATGAATTCAAAAGAATCTCATCATGTACCACTTCTAAGGAAGCTTGGGACACACTGGTTACTGCACATGAAGGTGACACTAGAGTTGAAACAAATGCTTATCGAGCAGTATAATTCTTTAATCATGTCAGACTCTGAATCTCTTGATGACTTTTACATGAATTTTTTTTTCCACAAAGCAAATATTCCATTAACACAAATAACGATCCCATCCTAAGCTACAGGATCATGAAATACAACAACATTCACAACGATGCCTAATCATCAGCAGAAGGGACACAACAGACTATCACAGTAATCCCCTTGAAGTTTCGTCACCAGTAAGTAATTAGTAGAAATATAGGTTCCATGACTACCTTTTTTGAAAATTTCTCAGGTAATGGCTGAAGAAACAAAAAAGTCAGAGAAATTAGAAAGAGGAAAAGTGCAAAAGACCTCCTTGCCCTAAGCAATTTTTGCAAGAACCCCCCTAAAGTTTTAACACACAACTTCTGAATCAAGCATTTAGTGAGAGTGTTTTTTCAACAACATACACAGTTTTGAGTGAGTTAGATATTTATATAGTTCGAAAGGTTTCTTGCAAAAACTACATAGTTTACGGGTTATTTTTTGCACTTCACCCAATTAGAAACAGTTAGTATGATTACCAAGTTCTTGCACAATTGCTTCCATGGATATGCTCTGCTCAGTAGATTTATGGGTGCATAACAAAGCAACTTTTGCAAGCTTTGCCGCTTCGTTTTCTGAGAAATCGTCGTGGACATTCGCATCGATGAAATTGTGGAATTTGCTTGATTCAGCAGCAGCTTGTATTGAGCTGGTGACATTCCGTTTGCCGGAGAGGATTTGGAAAACAAGCACTCCAAATGCATAAACGTCACTTTTGTCTGTAAAACGGCCTGTATCATGGGATATAGGCATAATAGCCGGACCAATGTAACCCGTAGGAACAAACCGCGCGATCACGGGACCCCCGGTTAGAGAGTACGGGGATAACTTGAAAATATCAGGACTTAGGCATGAAAACATGGCCTAAGAAAGCGAACACCCAAAACAACATCTGAACAGCCCCGTGAGAGGCACCAACACCTCGCAAGGGACCAATGTAACTCGTACGAACTAACTGCGCGAACACGGGACCCCTGGTTTGAGAATACGATGATATTTTGAAAATATGTAAACTTAGGCTTAAAAAATAGCATTAGAGGGAGAAACCCCGAAACAACCCCCGAACGGTCCCATGAGAGGCACCAACACCTCACACGGGACCAATGTAACTCGTACGAACTGACAATGCGAACATGGGAACCTTGGTTTGAGAATACGATGATAATTTGAAAATATCTAGACTTAGTCCAATTGTAAATTTGGATAATGGAACCAACTATGGAGTTGTCTTGAATGAAAGTTCAAGTTTAATAATCCGGAGAGAGTTTATCGTTCCAAGTTTTACTGAGAATCAAAATCGACTAAGTGGAAGATCGAAATCGAATGATCTAGAATGGAATGATATTCAAAAATATTTTGATGTCCCCATAACTAAAGTAGCCAAAGAACTAAATGTATGATTGTCTGTTTTGAAGAAAAGATGTCGGGAACTCAATATCCGAATGTGCCCTCACAAAAAAATTCGGATTTTAAAATCCCTCATTGACAATGTTAAGGTATGCATATCCATACATTTAAAGAAATGTATTTATTAATTGGGATCAAAGAAAAAATTAGAAGCGTAAAAGTGAGTTCAAAAAATCATAAATGCATTAACAGAATGATAATTCTTTTGGAAAGTAATTCGTAATAGCAAGCTAGTTAATAAATTTCACTTATTATTTGTCTATATATTAAGAGAATATTTACGAAAAAATTTAAGCAGTTCACTAAATATATGACTTTGAAAGCTCTTTTATTTTATTTAAATTTCATTTTTTGATGGCCTTACTATGTATTTTCCCTTTTTAATTACAATATTAGGAAATAGATTTAATGAATAAGGTTAATATGTTGGAAAAGAACAAAAAGATGATGGAGAAATTGCCACAAATGAAATTGACTGAAAAAATAAAAAAGTTGAGGCAAGCTTGTTTCAAGGCCAGCTACAAGCTCAAGATATTTTCTTTTCTTATAGTTGACCTTGAAACAACCTTACCTCATCTTCTTTATTTTCTCAGTCATTTCCAATTATGACAGCTTCTCCATCATCTTCTTGCTCTCTTCTAGCATATTAACATCATTCATTAACCTTATTTCCTAATATTGCAATTAAAAAGAGAAAATAAATAGTCAAGCGATCAAAAATGAAATTTAAAGAAAAATAAAAGACCTTTCCAAAATCTATATTCAATTAACTGCTTAAATTTTTTCGTAAAATTTCTCTTAATATATAGACAAATAAGAATTGAAATTTATTAAATAGCATGCCATTACGAATTACTTTCCCAAAAGAATATCATTTTGCTAATGGATTTATGATTTTTTTAACTCACTTGTACGCTTCTAATTTGTTCTATGATTTCAACTCTATTATTTTATGTATATAATAAATACATTTCTCTAAATGTATGGACAATGCATACCTTAACATTGTCAATGAGTGATTTTTAAACTCCGAATCTTTCTGTGAGACCACCTTCGAATATTGAGTTTCAATCATCTTTTCTTCAAAACAGACAATTCTACATTTAGTTCTTTGGTTGCTTTAGTTATGGGGACATCAAAATATTTTTGAATGCCATCCCATTCCAGATCATTCGATTTCGATCTTCCACTTAGTCGGTTTTGATTCTTAGTTAAACTTGGAACGATAACCTATCTTTGGATCATTGAACTTGAACTTTCATTCAAGACAACTCCATAGTTGGTTCCATGATCCAAATTTACAATTGAACCTTCATTCGACAAAATCCCAAAGGTGGAACCATAATGAGGCGGACCATATGATAGGAAGCGGTGGGGATGTGAGGTAGAACCCCCAGTTCCGTAGAAGGCTCTGGGACTGGGAGCTGCAGGAGGCGGATGAATTCTTCGAATAGTTGCGAAATGCGCCTCATACGACGGGAGGGGCTGACACTTTGAGGTGCAAGGGGGAGGGGATGGGTTGTTCACGATCAAAGGCTACTATAACATTTTGTGCGATAGGGGGGGGGGGCATTAGTGAATGCTTCCCTTGGAAGAAAATATGGAGGGTCAAGGTGCCGATGAAGGTCCAATTCTTTGGGTGGCAGGCCATTTTAACAATCGAAGACCTGCAGAAGAGAAGACGGTTAATGGCGAGTCGATGCTTTTTATGCAAGGAGGATGAGGAGAAGACCAACGTCTTCTTCTGCATTGCATTGCAGGGTGACGAGAGGGCCGTGGGATGTGTTCCTTGCAATCTCTCGAACTGCGTGGGTTATGCCTGAGTCTGTGTGGGAGCTTCTAGAGGTTTAGTGTTCCCTTTGGGGGTGGTCGGGAGATAGAGATGCTTGGCGGTTGGTCCCGCATTGTATTTTTTGGACAATTTGGAAGGAGGGGAATGCGAGATGTTTCGAAAGGGTTGATACTGCCCCTTTGAAGCTTCGTTATATGTTCTTGAGAACCCTTCTTAGCTGGCACAAAGAGAGGATTACAGTTACTAAGGATTTTCTTGTCTTTGTTGAGGAGCTATTCTTAGCTGTTTAGGTTTTGGTTTTACATGTTGTGTGGTTTGTTTTGTTTGGTTAGGGGTTGAGTGATGTTTACTTCTTATATGCGAGTTCGCTCCCTTTAGTGGTTGGTTTTAATACATTTACTTATCAAATCTAATAAATGAAATACACTATAAAAATATATTACATCATTTGACTTGAAATGTCCTTATCTACTCTAAAAAATAACCCCACAACATCAAAATTCCCATTTTTTTAAGATCATAGTAGCATATTAATCAGCAACATCCATATACAACTATTTCAAGTGAGTTTATTTTACGGTTTCATGTAATAGGATTGAACGACCATTAAAAATTAACAAACCGTTAGCTAAAAAGGTATAAGCTTTAAACAAAAAAGAATTAAATTATAGAGTTTAAAATGAAAAGCGAAGTATAAAATATTTATAAAACTATAATAGTGTTATAGATAAATAAAAATATTCTAATATAGAAAATTGAAAATGGGAGTACTATTTTCATAATTGAATTTAGCTGGCGATGTTTGGGAGAAAGGACAAAGACAGAATTTTAAGGGTCTAATTACGGATTGATGAGACCAAGAGATTGTAGGGGTAGAAGAATCTTATCTTCCAACTAGCTTTTTATAAAAGATTGTATGAAAAGAAATATGTGTAGTCTAATTGACCAGCTATTGCCACTAAATTTTTTATTATATTAACATTTTTATAGTAATTATGTCTACATTAATCTACCCTGAACGATATTTTTTAATTAATAACAACAATAATATATATGAACAACAATAGTTCTGAGTATTTTCAACATATATAACAAAAATAATCATTGTTTATATATATGAACTTTACATAAGTTAAAATCCATTTTTGTATCGGATGTTTGATTCGATAAAAGAAAAATATTTACGAATCATCGCACTACATTCTTTGTGATCTTTGTGATTTTGTTAGAATATTAATGATAAACTTCTATTTTTTAATTTACAATCACTTATATAATTGGAGTAAACCAAGATAATATGTACCACAGTAATGCGATGCTGAATTGGGATCTCAAGCTATCAATGTCCATGAAAAGTTTCTCTTATCTCTCATGTGAAACATTTCCAAATTCACCTCATCAGAACATATATATATATATATATATATATATATATATATATATATATATAGAGAGAGAGAGAGAGAGAGAGAGACTCTTCAATGGCTTAGTATAGGAAAAAGAGAGATACAAAATGATATCAACTATTAGAGGGTACAAGCGAAATTTTAGAAAATTCGAGGGTATTTTTTATATATCACCATCCCAAAAGTTTTAGCCCCTCCCGCGCGGGCTATTTACAGAAAAATTGAAAACTATATTGATTATTTCCAAAGACTCATTAACATAAGATTGAAGCTCGTAGGAAAGTTAAAATGTTGCACAGCAAAATCTAAAGAATTTTCCAAACGTAATTATCATAAAGAAATAGCGAAGAAACTTTATTTTTAATATAAAATATTAAGAAAGTTTCTTTGAAATGTTCAACTGAAGTGATGTTGAAATCATTTACGTTTGGGGGATACAATTGTTTAGTAGAACATTTTATATTAAAGAATAAAGGATTGCTCTGAACTCCTATGATCAAAAATATTTATGAATCAGTCAGCATGCACTCTTATATTATTAAAAACGAAATGAAATTTGACCTTTGACCTAACAAATTGGATAGAATTCTTCAGTTACCAAAGTGCTGCATATTACGTATTATTAAGAAAGGGTACAAACCAGGTACCATTGTATATCTCATAGAAAATTATATGCAACCACCATATCAACGCAATCATGTTCTTAACAACTAGCTTATGACTCGAATTTCATACAATGAAAACAAAGGAAAAACAAAAATATTATAACAGAAAAATTAAGAACAATAAAAGCCCCTACACATAGTAGTAGAAAATGTAAATAAAAGTAAAAAAGAGGGTTTGCAATGACAAACAAGTTGTGACGAATCCAACCCAACTTTCCAGTTAATCACAAAACTAATGGGTGGCCCCTCCACCTTAAACAGAATACGAAGGCCATGGCAGTCCGAAGGGGGATAAATTGTCTATAAAGCGTGGATCTAAGAACAGCAATGTGGAAGGGAAAATTCTAAAACATTGTCTCCAAACTTAATACCGACAATGAACATTATTTGAAATGCAAAAATATTACAAAAAAAAAAGAACATTGCAGTTAATGGTTTCAGTGCGTTGATCACTTTGGTAAAGCGGGAAGGTAACAAACCTGCTCATATTCCGCCTCGACAAGCCAAATGTATGAATTATCAAGTTTAATTTGAGGATGAACCCTCTCTATTGGGATCCTCTTTGAAACTAGATATAAACTTTATTTAGTTTTAGGATGGTTATTCTTTGAATGTTGTTAAAAAAAGAGCCCAATTCAAAATACCCAAAATGATGTGTTTAATCCCTCCAATGCCAAATATAGTTTTGCCAAATAAAATCAATAGCATAAACTTTGATTCTCCATAGTTCTTAAAATTCAAAATATGAAATAGGAACATAAGAAGAAACCCAATCCAAAATAAAAGAATATCTAGTTATAAATAAAAACAAATTATGTTTCACGCGTTATAATATGGGGGGAAAAGTGCTCTTTTAAAGAGAAAATTAAAATCAATATCATAAACTTTTATTCCCAATAACGCCAAAGATTGAAATTTAAATAAAATAACATAACAAAAACTAATCTAAAAAATATTAGAAATATAAATCAATCTACTGAGATTGCATTTAATTGAACCAATAATATAGCCAACCCACTTGACAAACTTCAACAAACTAAAGATGAATCAATTTGATAGATTTTAAAGTAAAAGCATATTGATGACAAAAACATATTAAAATAGAATTCATCTATAAACTACATTTAACTTGAGTAATAAAGATCTAAAACTCCAACAATTTGAGATTTAAGCTTCATGCAATAAGGGTATAGAATTTTTTATGGAAGAAAAAACATACCACTTCAATTTTAATAAGTGGAAAATACCTGAAAAGAAGAACGTGGAGGAGTATAAGGGTTTGAATGTAGTTGACAAAATCAAAAGCCCAAACTAACAACCTCAACAATAAAATGAGATGAGGGTCCTCTATAGATGTGGGTTTTTAGAGATTGTTCGCATGAACGAAATCAATAGTAAAAGACCCATATTCTCCGTAGTTTCATCAGCTATATTCGGACAGCTGTAGAGACATTGCTACGGGATGTGAGTGAAATAGAAAGTGAGAGACTGTTGAGGTACATGGTCATTTCGAAGGCATACAATTACAGAGAGGGAAAGGGAGATGGAGGGCGGAAAATGTGGACATCTCGGGATCCGTCGTTTGTGGTGGAAACCTTGAAAGAGAGAAAAATGTTGATAGGTTTTAGTACATGGAATGGCAGGGGTACTTGGGTTGAATATTTAAGGAGGTGACAATGTTGGAATTTTAACCAAAAATAAGGGTAAATCGTAAAAAGAGCAGTACCTCGTGAATTTTTAAGTAGTAGTGATAAGATGATAACTAAACTACACTTACTAACGCTACTGTATATATTATACAAATCATATGTTTGTACCTAAATCTCATTATCGGTATGACTTGTAAAGTGATACAAACTATGTTTGGAGAGAAGATTTAGGCTCTGTTTGTTTGTCAAGAAAGTTAAGCGGGAAAATGATTCCTGGGAAAAGTGAAGTGAAGTAAAGGAAAAGGAAAACTATTTTCTTGTGTGTGTTTGGTTAATAGGAGGAAAACTGCAGAAAAAATATAAATAAAAAAATAAAAAATTATATACATATACACATATATAATTATAATTTTATAATAAATATAAGTATTATATATTTCTTATTTCAATCACTACAGTATATGATTTAAATTAATAAACATCCTTTAACACAAACATTAGTAAATATAAATAAAATATTATGAACATTTAATTATTAAAAATATCAATATATAGCGTATTATTATGAATACATATTGGTAAATATTTTAGCACTAGTTGTAACAACAACAACAATAACAATAATAATAATAACAACAACAACACTAATAATAATAATAATAACTATGAAGCACAGACACTTCTCCGGAGGTGATGTACCCGTGTCGAACACTCCGGACACGCGTATGACCTCTCTCTTACTTTATATATATATATATATATATATATATATATATATATATATGTGTGTGTGTGTGTGTGTGTGTGTGTGTGTGTGTGTGTGTGTGTGTGTGTGTGCGTGTGGCCGTGTCATATCTTAGTTTTTTTAGATTAGTCGTGACAGCATGTCCGTGTCGGACACGACACCCATAACGGTGTCCGTGCTTTATAGAGTAATAATAATAATAACAATTATTATTATTATAATAATAATAACAAAAGTAAAAGTAAAAATAATAATAATTTATATGGTATTATAACAATTTTCCTTGAACTTTCATGCATAATCATGGGTCTTTGACAGGATGTGTTTTGTGGAAAAGCTTTTCGGAAAGTTTTAGGATCACTTTCCCACAACTTTCCTGCTAACCAAACGCAACAAAAAGTAAAGGAATGTTATTTTCCTTTATTTTTTCTTTCCTTTCCTGACAAACAAACGCAGCCTTAAGGACGAAAGAGAGGATAGGGAAGGAGAGAAGATTTAAGGGTTCCCAAACGATTACCAAAACAAAGAAGACCAAAAGGTTTTATAAGTGCAAGATCCCGCAGCTCTCCTTTTCCCCCAAGTAAAAGATCAAATTAAACTAAATAAATAACCACATAAAAGATTAAGCGTTGTCTATTAAATGTTCATGCGAGCTGAAAAAATTCGTAAGAATATTCATTTGTAGAGGCACGAGAAGGATAATCTCAAACTCATGTTTTTAGGCCATATTTTTCACTTTCATGTACACTCGTTTTCCCAAAATAAGGTTATGTCTCTGAAAATAAAGACTTAAGTAAAAGATTAATTAAAGTAAATAAATAACCACATAAAATATTAATCATTGTCTATTAAATTTTCATGCCAGCTAAAAAAAAGTTATAAAAAATTTGTAAGATTATTCATTCATACTACGAGAAGGAGAATCTCAAACTCATGTTTTCATGCCATATTTTTCACTTTCAAGCACAATCGTTCTCCCAAAATAAGGTTATGTCTTTAAAAATTAACATTTAAATTCATTGGCAGAGGTACGAGAAGGATAATCTCAAACTCATGTTTTCTGAGCATATTTTTCACTTTCAAGTACACTCATTTTCCAAAAATAAGTTTACGTCTCTAAAAATAAAGGGTGCGGTTGTTGCCCTCCTTCAAAATCTGATGCCACTCCAATTCATAATCTAACCAGGTGTAAACCCGCGCGATGCGCGGGCTAGACGATTCTGATACTTTATTTGCATTTAAAGTGTTTGTAAATAATGTAGGTGTGTAAAGAAAGTACATATAGAACTCTTGCAATGAAATCCACAAGTTCCTCCAATTCTACCCAGGACCATTTGGTAGTAACCGTACAATCCACCTAAATATGTGACTACCTCATATTCCTAGACCACCTAATCTTTCTGCCATAATCCCCATAATTTAATTTGAACCCAATAGATAATTAAATACAAATAAATAGAAGCATGACACACACACAGGTTATATTATATCTTACACACAATTTCCCTCTCATCTTATTTTGGCTTATTTTTTCATATGATTTAAATTTCCATAATTTACTTTAGTTAAAATTAAATTATATGACATGCACAAAGGTTATATTATATGGCGGGATGAAATAAAGCATTTGTTAAAATTCATGGAATAAAATGTTTAAATCTCCACCTCAAATTTGAATTTTATTCCAATTCCAAACAAAAAGAGATATTTCAAACTTTAAACCAACATGTTCAATATTGAATTAAAAAAAGATGAAACTTGTTGTATGTGCATCGAGTATAAAGGAAAGACCACTAAAATCCAATTATAAAAAACATTAATTACTATCTAAATCTAAATGTTGATTCCATTTAGATAGATAATAAATATGAGTTTTTTTTACCTTAATACATTATTATGTTTTAAATGTGAACATTTCGCAACTAAAAAGTAATGTTTTGTGAAATTTAGCGGAAACAAATATTCTAAAGTATAATAAAGTGATTAATTTATATTAATGTCTAATCCCAATAATTACTAATTTATATTAAGCTCTAGTATCAATGTATTAAAGTAAAAATGTTACCCCTTTTTTTCACTCCAAACCCTCCCTTTTTTTCTTATATCCTTTATTTCCAAACTTGACACACATTTTTACATGTTGTCCTTAAGCATTGTGTAACGTACTTTTTACGCCCACTTGTCTGACTTAAATTTGAAGTCTTTGATTTTTTCATGCATCTTCTCGACATTTTTTTATTCGGGTTGGGAACTAAATTTATTAAATATTTTTTATAACAATAATACATATTACGAACAACTTTAAACGATCCCACGCCTATTCAATGTTTGACATACACAATTTGAAAATTGACTTATATTTTCATATTTAAAACCGGAAAATACTAGAACGACTCTTGATTGGGACTCAAAATTAGGACTCACGCTGACATGGCGTGCTGTCATTCGTTGATCTCTTATGAATGTGGGTCCGCGTCAGCGCCACTAACCTATCGCGACACGTCATGTCAGAAGTCGCGATTTTGAGTCCCTAAGACCCAATTTTGAGACACAATAGAAACCATCTTTATAACCACGTATTTAAAATTGACTTCAAAATGGATACACACGGAAAGAGAGGGATGAATTTGAGATTTGTAATTTTTCTATGATATATTATCTAACATACAGGGCTCTGTATAGTAAAATATTTATAGAAAAGCTCAATTTGAAAATACTTTCAAAATTGAAAAAATCGAATTCAACATAAAAACGACAGATTTCATCAAATCTACTACAATTTACAACAATATTTAAATAAAACATTATTTAAATTGAAGAAGAAATGAAAGATAATATACCAGATCAGCCATCTTGATGAGGCGTACAAGGCGCGACAATCGTTCTTGATATTAACATAGTGAAATCGTATGCGATCGGCCCAAGGAAGAGCAGGCGGTTCAAGAAAGATCCACCGCCAAAATCGTGTGAGGAGTCTTCGACATAAGTTTCTCACGGAGATGAGCCAATGAAACATCCGGAGCCAATGTTTTATAGGCGGTGAAAATGAGTTTATGTTTTTTAAGGGAGGCAAATGGAAGGTCCCCCTGTGGCCCTACCGCCTCTGTACTGTATAGGCCAAAATGGGTTAATATTCTCTTATCATCTTTTATTCTCTTTTTTTATTCTTTTATATTCTCTTATCATCATTTTACCCCTGTTAATATGCCACTAGGGAGTGATTTTTCCTCCCTGTTTTTTTTTTTATATAATAGTTAGTTGTTTGTCAAAAAATAAAAAATTTAATGTCTTTGAAATGGTTTGATTTATGATTATGGTTTTGAATGAAATTTAATTGTTTTATTTTGATTAAATTCATGTGACATGTAACTGATTTGAATATGTAAAATATGATTTTTTAAAAGTAAATTATATAAACAACACATCCTAAGTGTTGTAGAAGTCCATCTCATGACATTAGTTCACTTGTCATAGAAACTATTCGTTTACAGAATTTTTGGATACCTAAGTATATGCCGTAAAAAAATTTATAACGACACCTAAAATGAGTCATGTAATGACTTCAACAAAAATTACAAGGTGTCGTGAAATTGGGTGGACTTTTCACGACTCCCCTTATCAGTGACACCAGACATGTGTCGTCAAAACCCTTCCAGACATATTTTAGGTGTCGTGAAAACCATTTTTTATTGTAGTTTCGTTAATCTAACAAGTCTTTTACTGCTTTGTATCACAACCCCTATACCCAAATACCTCACCCTTATGTTATAACCATTTAAAGCCATTAATAGGTTTATTCCATTTAGTAATTAAATAATGGGATAATAATACTGCTAGTGACTTCTCGTAAAATAAGACACTAAAATAAAAGCATGTTGATTTTATTAATGGTTTGAGTCATCACTCTTACCCGTCCCTAAACCTTGTGCATGGGGGGTCTTACAAAAGTCAAATACAAACAAAGACTCCCAATGATACACTTTTGTTTAGATAAGGTAGTTGTTGAGACAAATCCACCATAATCAAAACCACCATGACATGGATTACGATCGTGTGCATTGTGACCAGTCATATAAACAAATTGATGCTGAATTACCTGAATATCGGGAATATATATGGTTAAAAGCCGATGTGGCAAGAACCTTTTATAAAAATTACAACGAAGATCATTCAATATTGTATGGAATGATCCATTTTTATAATTTAAATATTCAGTTCGATTTGCCGGGCAATAGCATAACCTGAATTTTTAAGTGGGATAAAGACATTCTCTAAAAAATATAACACATTATGAGATAGTTATCCGACTGTTAAAAAGAGCTTGAAGGTTTGGATTTACAGTACAAATTTATCCATGCATGCAAGTATGCTGACATATTGTACCTCAATGAACACGAGTTGAAGGATGAGTGTCCTGTATGCAATGAGCCAATATTGTCAAAGGGGAGAAAAATGCAGAAAATAGAGTCGCCGATCCATTTTTGTCAAAACATATAAAAGAATGTAGTCGCCCCCGAAAGAATGACATCAAAAGGCAAACTGATGCTTACAAAACCAAATGAATCGAGGGTCCGGGGACTAAGTTGCATAATGGGGAGGTGTTAATTATTCATTCCACCCTTTCAATCTCTTATGGGCTATAATAATGTTCTCCTTTTTCTCCAAGATATGAATCATATGTATAATGTGTGCGATGTGAAAGTGAGAGAGAAAAAAGGAATCATCCTAATCACATCACGGGGATGACGGAGAGGAGTCATCATAAAAATATACGAAAGAAAATAGAATAGTGAGAAAATATGATGTTAGTGACCACCGAATCACGATTCACTATGAGAAAGTGAATGTGCATATAGGATGGGAACAATAATACGGGGGCGTGTGCATACACGTAATACTATTAAATATGAGTGCGATGACTGATATGCCCAAGTATAACCTCAGCCCAGGGACACCTACCTCGGCCGAGATGATGGTCGAGACATTGATCGACCCTATGTAGGCCAGGGGCCCACGATATCATCCCTCGCCCAAACCTACCTCGGCCGAGGCCGACACTACCATATACACTTCAATGGCCACTACGCGCATCACAGGCATCAACAGCATCCTCATGTACCTGGGTATAGTAACCTCGGCCAATAGTAGGCCGAGGTGACAAGGAGCCCTGATCACCTTCAACATGGAACCAGTCCTACCTCGGCTTGGGCCGAGGTGACGAGAAGCATTAATAATCATCAGCGTGCTATATGTCCAACCTCGGCTCGGGCCGACCCCAGCATATGTCTCGGCTGAGATCAAGCCGAGACTCCTTATGACACTTCTCGGATTGAACGGACATCAAGCCTTTACAGCTCGGCCTCTCCCAGGCCGAGGTCATTCACCAACATGACTGCCGAGCATCTGTTGACATTTGGATAAGGACACCTGGGAACAAATCAGTTATAACAAGATTATTCTCCACACATGGGGAGAATATTTCATCATCATTCCTTACATGTGACAGTGACAGATGGCACTCCCACATTGGTGAGGATATCACACTCATGCTCATTGCATGCATGGGGAGTACACTACACCCCCTTGGCACTATATATAGGGGTCATACCCTACCTTGCAAAAAGATCCCAGTTATTAAAACCCTAGCTAAAACTCTGTCTAAATATACAGTAGAGAGAGAAAGCTTGAGAGAATTGTATCCATGGCCATTAGTGCCTTCTTCCAGTGATATTACTCACACACACTCACAGTGGACGTAGGCCAGATTGGCTGAACCACTCATATTCCGGTGTTGATTCCTCATACTCTCACATCATTATCTTATCTCTTTATATAGTTGTGCTGCCATTGTTATTTATATATTGAGCTTGGAAACACCTTACCTGGTGGTGATGATTCTTAGCATCATCAATGACAATTATTATTCAACACAAATAGATAAGAGAAGCGCAACACCAAGCAGAATAAGGAAAGTAAAATGCCAATCACACAACAGGAGATGTACGTGGTTCAGTAAGAATGCCTACGTCCACGTTGGTGCAGTCAGTATTATTTCTATATACTTTGGGGAGCGATTACAGAGAATACAATGCGTGTCTTATGCCCCAGACCTAGGGTTTATATATACATATCTGTCTTCGGGGAGTGGGGGCGTTGGACTCCCCTACGTTTACCATCTTCTCCTGGAATATCTCTATTTGAGAACATTGGAGAAGACTATATTACTACTGAGTTAATGTTAACGTGCGAAGGGTTTGGACTTTGGGCCGTTTTAATTAGGCTACTCGTTCAGGCCTGTAATGCCAATTTCGGGTACCCACAATTGCCCCTAAATTTGTTAGGCCATAATTTGGGCTCAATAAATTTAAATAATTTGTCATAATGGCTCTATTGCATATCACGTAACTCTTCCCAAAGTTTGAGAGCTAATTTACGCGGCAGTCGCTTCGTGTCGTGTGCGCGATGATTAGTATCATTTAAAAGTCATTTTAAGCAGCGTTTCATAGTTTCCGTTTCAAGCTTCTTAGTGTTATTAATAATTCTATCTTTCATTGCTCTTTTATTGCTTGTAGTTTATTGGTGTTGATGATTATATACCAGCCACTTCTCAATTGGGAAGAATGCTTGGTCCTGATGTAAGTTCTGCGGTTCGGCATACCTTTATGAGGATTTGCATATCACTACAATTGAGGAACAAGCGTTTCATAGAGCAGGCTGAGCTCGTCATTAAGCTGAAAGACAGGCTCCAAGAGATGGAAGAAGTTAGTGCCTTCGTCCAAGAAGAGGTGAATACTCTGAGAGCAAGGCTTCTAGATGCTTCTGAGATCAACTAGGATGGAGAAATTCTTCAGCAAGAGAATGAGGCTTTGAGGAGGGAAGTCTCGCGACTTAGGGAGCATGCGCCCAGCATTGCTCCTGCAGTATTACGAGGTTCCTCCTCATCGCGAGCTGGAGCTGGACCGAGCGATGTTCCTCCGACGCTGCGAGGCTCTACCCCGCCGACTGTTTCGCGAGCCAGTAGAAATGCAAGAAGTTCAGCTACGGAAATGGAAGAGCTCCGAGGTGATGTTCAACGAGCATACATGATTGCTGCTAGGCTTCAAAGGGATGCCACTCGGCTGAGGCATTTGTTTAGGAGAGGACCTCGGCAAGTATGGGCCGAGGGTTACTACCAAGGTTGGCTAGATGCTCCGACGAGGCTACCAGAGTTTGAAGAGCTCGCCTTTATCAGGGTATGATTGAGTTCCCTGAAGGAGCTGCAAGTACCAATGAACTCAATGCTCTGGTATCGCCATGAGATCTCTCATTCCACTCTAATGCATAATCCCTTCCGGAGAGATGATCAGTGGATCCCTATTGATGCCATCCCTCGGCAGCTATTGGAGTCGGATGGGAATGAAGTGGATGAGGAGCTAGTTCCCCATCCCGAAGATGGTCGAAGAGCCCAAGTGGCTGATTATCTTGTTCAGAGGCCTCACCCTCATTAAGATTTTACCGGTAGTAACTCTGTATATTTTGTAAAGAAGTAATGTAATGTTGATGTTTTGGGCGAGCTCGCCGACCAAACATGGGTTGTATTTGTTGTAAATGTGATGAAATAATATAAAGTTTATGTTCTGGGGGAATTTTCCGACTCAACAAGTGTTTTATATTTTCCACATCTCTTAGATTTTGCTTAATAACCTTGGGCCTCTCTTGGCCGACTAGATTAGTAAGTTTGTATTGTCAAGTAAGTGTCCCTCCGATCCAGTATGCTTATAAGATACCATTTTTCCCCACTTTACCTATTAGGTCGTGTCGTCACACTTCCTTAGGCCTAAGTGTGGCAATTGGCAAGGACACACCTGGTGTTGGATGCTTCATCTGATCAGGATTTTGTTAACCAAACATTGTTTGGCGCCTAAGGATCTCCTGTAGAGCTTCATATATTGCCAAGGGCAATGCTAAGAGGTTTTTCGTGTTTCATAACGAAAACTTGAGGAGGGCGATTTCCCTGCTGTAGTGTAATGATTAGTGTGCTTGTCACTTGGAAAAGGTGTGTGAGTTATAAAGTTCAGATACTAGTTAACTGATACTTCGTAGAATGCAACTGCTAAACAACTTTTATTAATGATTAGGAAATGAGCTTCCAGCTTCATAAGTACAATGCAGAAGAAGAATTTAGAAATAGAACTTCTTAAGATTGGCAGCATTCCATGTTCGGGGTATCTCTCTGCCCTCCAGCGTTTCTAAGTGATAGGCTCCTCACAGATCATCTTTTGTTATCTTGAATGGTCCTTCCCAGTTTGGCCCTAACTTGCCCAAGACTTTTCTTAGGACGTAGTCCCCAACTCGGAATGCCCTTGGATGGACCTTCTTGTTATAGTGCTTTGCAAGCTGTTGCTGATAGCTCGCTAGTTTCACCAAGGCAAGCTCTTGGCGTTCGTCAGCTAGGTCAAGCTCAACAAGCAATGCTGTATCATTCTGGCCTTGGTCGACAAGGGTGGACCTCATAGTGGGTAAGCCTGCTTCCAATGGAATGACTGCTTCTATTCCATATGTTAGTGAGAATGGGGTTTCCCCTTTGGCTCGACGTGGGGTGGTACGGTAGGCCCACAGAATATGCGGTAGTTCATTCACCCATGCGCCTTTGGCTCGTTCTAATCATTTTTTCAGCCCATCGATCATCGTTTTATTGGAAGCCTCGGCTTGACCATTACTCTGGGGATAGGCCACCGAGTTGAAATGGTGTCCGATTCCATGGTCATTACAGAAATTCTGAAAGGAGTCGCTCTCGAACTACGTTCCATTATCAGTGATGATGGTCCTAAGGATCCCAAAATGGGTTATTATATTTTTCCATATGAATATTATCATATCCGCCTCTCGGATGTTCTCCAGTGGCTCTGCCTCTATCCATTTGGTGAAGTAGTCTATTGCGACCAACAGATACTTGCGATTGCCGACAGCGGTAGGAAGAGGTCCTACGATGTCCATTCCCCATTGGGCGAATGGCAATGGGCTGAAAAGTGATTTTAGGTTGCTGGCGGGTTGATGGACCATGGGAGCGTGAAGTTGGCATTTCTCGCATTTGCGAACATACATTGTAGAGTCTCTTTGCATATATGGCCACTAATAGCCTTCCTTAATTGCTCGGAAAGCCAATGACCTTCCATAAATATGGCCTCCATAGATTCCCTCGTGGAGTTCATATAGGATTTGTTCGACATCCCTCGGGTGAACACATTGAAGGTAGGGATCGAAAAATGATCTCTTATATAGCTTGCCCTCAGGAGATTAGTGAAAGCGAGCAGCTTTGACTCTTATCTGGTGAGCGGTCTTTTTATCATCTGGAAGTGTGCCATCCTTCAAATAGTCCCTTAAAGGATCCATTCAGCTGGGTGCTGACTCAATTTGGAGCACCTGCTCCATGTTTGACAGATCGTTGTTATAGTTAATGCTCGGATGAGTGAGGAAATCTATGGGGATTATTCTTTTAAGTCGAAATCGATTGCTGAACTCAGAGCAGCCAGGGCATCAGCATGGCTATTCTGACCTCTAGGAAACTGCTGGACACTGACTTCTTCGAAGTTGGCCATTAGCCTTTTTGCCAAGGCGAGGTAGGCTGTCATTCTTTCATATTTCGCATTGTAGTCTCCATTTATCTGATTAGAGACTAATTATGAATCGTCGAACGCCTGTAACTACTTTGCCCCATAGTCTGTACCTTCTGTAGGTCGGCTATTAAAGCCTCATATTCTACTTCGTTGTTGGAGTCTTCAAATCCAAGCCTGATTCTTTGTTCGAGGACTATATCCTCTGGAGTGACAAGCACAATGCCTACTCCTGCCCCCTTTGAATTGGAGGCTCCATTAACAAACAACTTCCATACCCCCTCCATTGCGTGATTCTTTCTTTGCTTCGCGGGTTGAAGTTGGTCGAGAGGCTGCTCGCTTGTGAATTCGGCTATGAAATCAGCGAGGATCTACCCTTTGATTGAGTTCCTTGGTTGAAATTGGATATCAAATCTTCTGAGCTCGATTAACCATTTAGACAGTCTTCCCGATAAATTCGCTTTCCTCAGGATTGCTTTAAGTGCGTGTGACGTGAGGACGATGATGGTGTGAGCTTCAAAGTAGTGCTTCAACTTTCTCGAAGCCACTACAAGTGCAAAGGCGAGCTTCTCTAGTGGCAGGTACCTTTGCTCGGCCTCTAATAGGGTCTTTATCGCGTAATAAATGGGGTGCTGGATTCCTGCTCTTTCGTACATTAATGCAGAACTAACAGTGTGGTTAGAAACAGCGAGGTAAAAGTACAAGGAATCTGTCTCCTGGGGTATGACGAGCAGTGGTGCTGAGCTGAGGTAAGCCTTGAGCTCGTCCAATTCCCGCGATCAATCTCGATTCCATTTTACTGTTTTATTTCCCTTTAGGAGCTGGAAGAAAGGCTTGCATTTCTCGAAGGACTTTGAGATAAAACGGTTCAAGGCAGCGAGCATACCGGTGAACTTTTGTACGTCCCGAATTGTGCGAGGAGGTTGTACCTTGTTTACCGCATCGATCTGGTCTAGGTTAGCCTCGGTGCCTCTCTTACTGACCAAGTACCCAAGAAATTTTCCTGACTGGACACCGAAAGAATACTTGCTTGCGGTGAGTTTCATTCGGTACTTCCTGAGGATTTCGAAGGTTCTTGATAGGTCTGAGAGATGGTTTTCTTTCTTTCTACTTTTGATGAGCAAATCATCGATGTAGACTTCCATGGTGTCTCCCATTTAGTCCTTGAACATCTTGGTGACCAGCTGCTGGTAGGTTGCCCCTGCATTTTTTAGCCCTAAGGGCATGACCCTGTAACAGTATAATCCAATGGTGGTGATGAATGCTGTCTTATCCTGGTCTGGGGCGTACAGGGGGATCTGATGATACCCTGAGTATGCATCCAAAAAACTCATTCTCTCGTGAGCTGATGTGGCGTTCACTAGTTGATTGATTTTCGGAAGAGGGAAACTGTCTTTAGGGCACGCCCTGTTAAGGTCGGTGAAGTCGATGCAGACTCTCCATTTCCCGTTGCTCTTTGGAACTACTACTGGGTTGGATAACCATTTAGGGAATTGGACCTCCCGTATGGATCCTGCATCCAATAGTTTTTCAATTTCTTTTTCCACGACTTTTGCCTTCTCGGGTGCAGTTCGTCGTGCCTTCTGCGTGATTGGTTTGAAGGTGGGGTCAACGTGCAGCTGATGACAAACCATACTAGGATCAATTCCAGGCAGCTCGTATGGTTCCCACGCGAAGATGTCTATATTGCTTCTCAGCAGAATCGTCAACTCTTTCTTTTCCTGATCTGTGAGAGAAGCTCCACTCTGGGTCTTCCATATTTTAACTGTTATTTCGAAGGTATCAGACCTTCTTGTTCTTCAACTTTCTTGGTGGACTTATCAGCCTTCTTCTCTGGTCTCGGGCGGATGGCTGCTATGAAGCACCTTCTTGCCATCGCTTGATCACCATGGATCTCCATTACTCCTCGCTCGGTCACATATTTGATCTTCTGATGGTAGGTCGAGGAGACTGCTTTCATCGCGTGCAGCCATCCTCGGTCGAGGATAGCTTGGTATGGCGAGTCAATATCAACCACTAGAAACTCAATTATCTTGGAGACATTTCCTGACCTCACTGGCAGCACGATCTTTCCTAGAGGCATAGTTACTTTCCCAGCAAAGCCAACTAAAGGGACAGTGGCTTCCTTTAGGTCGGTGATGCTCAACTTCAATTTTTTGAACAGGTCGAGGTACATTACCTCGGATGAGCTTCCTTGGTCGATGAGTAACTTGTTGACGTCATAGTTAGCTATCCTGAGAGTAATGATAAAAGCATCATGATGTGGGGTCCTTACTCCCACCAGATCCTCATATGTGAATACGATGTGCTTACTGTAGTCGACGTCGTCTGCTCGCCGATGCTTTCCTGACTACGTTTTTGCTGGATCGATCTGAAAAGCTTGCATCACCGCTGTAAGATTTTTTACCTCCATTCGAACTAAATTTCCTTGAATTTGCTTCACGTCAGATGCCCATGAATTACTGCGAACTCACGGTCGGCATCGTCTTCGAGTACGTTTTCGAGGCTTGCTCTCTATGGGCAGCAACTTTCTTTGCCTTCTTTTCCACGAATTCATTCAGATGCCCGGACTGGGCCAGCTCTTCGAGGTGGGACTTAAGAGCCTTGATTTGCTCAGTCTTATGTTCTTTATGAAAATCGCATCTCAGCGCGTTGTCTGGGCCACTTAATAAATAGCTCGTCTTTGATTTTTACGAGAATTTTGTAAATTGGTTCTCTGAAGACAGTTTTGATCGCCTGAAATTATTTTGCCACATCGTTGCTGCCTCCATTCTTGGAGCCATTCTTGCCCCCATTATATCCTTCTTTCTTCTGGTTCTCAATTTTTTCATTACCTTTGGCGGCGAGCTTAGCTCGATCGTTTTCCCTTGTGCTGAGGCAGGTCACATCCTCCACCTTGGCCTATTTCTCGATGCGAGCCATCAGGTCGTCGATGGTTATGGCCTATTTCTTTGTCAGGGACTGGTACAGAAGGGAAGAGCTGGGTAGCCCAATTTTGAAAGAAGCCACTGCCACTTGCTCCGAGCAATCCTCAACCTCTTTGAATAACTCCCAGTACCTCTTCCTGTAGTCTTGGAGGGTCTCTTGAGGCGTCTTTTTCATTATTAGCAAAGCATCCATCCTTTTGGGATGGGAGCTACTAGTAATGAAATGGGTCGTAAAGAGCTCGTCCAGGGACTTGAAGCTTCTGATGGACCTGTGGGGGAGCCTTTCGAACCATTTTTGCACCACGTCATGTAGGCTTGAGGGAAAAATTCAGCACATCAGTGCGTCTCGATGGTTCCAGAGGGTCATGGATTGCCTGTCCTGCCTGACGTGATCAATGGGATCAGTTTTACCATCATAAATCTTGAACCTTGGAATAGAAAATTTCTTGGGGGCTTCCTCTTCTTCTATTTCCCTTGAGAAAGGCGACTTCATCTGAGGTTTGAGAGCTCGCCTAGCGAGTTCCTGGGTCGATCTGGTACCATGATGCACAGGGTGTTGGTCCATCTCCCTTTGGACCAGACTTCGTATGTCCTCGTTGTTGTGAGATGGGCTCCTGTAATTACGAGCTAGTCGCAGTTGCTCGAGCAGGTCGTCCTCTGACTCGTTTCCCTCAACTTTCTGGGACCCGCGTCTTGGGCTCCTTCCTCGACTGTGAGACTTGCTCGCCTGAGGGATAGGAGTGCGGTATGGACGTCTCTTGGTACCACGATGGAGCTCTCTCTCCATTCTTTATAACCTTATTTTGAGGCGAGCATTCTTAGCTTCGTGCTTGCGAGAAGACTCCCTCTGCTCTTAGAGCCTCGCCTCATATGCATCAATCAACCTAGATATTTATGTGGACCTCGCTGGTCCTTGGCTTTCTTCTGAGGCTGGCCTCTCTAGACGAGCCCTCTGATCTGAACGACGAACTTCAGATCTGATCCTGCGAGGAGCAGGTTGCTCTTAAATATCTCCTGCCTGAGGAGAAACTGCTGTGAGTAGACATTTCAAACCTCTTTGTTGGTGTGGGATTTCTCTGGGAAGATAAACGCTTCCCACAGACGACGCTAATTATGGTGACAATTATCATTCAACACAAATAGATAAGAGAAGCGCAATCACCAAGCAGAATAAGGAAAGTAAAATGCCAATCACACAACAGGAGATGTACGTGGTTCAGTAAGAATGCCTACGTCTACGGTGGTGCAATCAAGATTATTTCTATATACTCAGGAAAGCGATTACAGAGAATACAGTGCGTGTCTTATGCCCTAAACCTAGGGTTTATTATATACATATCTGTCTTCGGGGAGTGGGGGTGTTGGACTCCCCCACGTTTACCATCTTCTCCTGGAATATCTCTATTTGAGAACATGGGAGAAGACTAAGTTACTATTGAGTTAATGTTAAGGTGCGAAGGGCTTGGACTTTGGGCCGTTTTAATTGGGCTACTCGTCCAGGACTGTAATGTCAATTTCGGGTACCCACAATGAGATATAGACAAAGGTGTCATAATGAGTAAAATAGTACTCAAATCCCTATATAATGACTCTGGACGCCTACATAGCCAAAATAAGCATCAAAGTCCATGTAGTTTGAAATATCACATGGGTGGGGCGTAAACCAAATTTAGGACTCCTTTTTAGTTATTTTAGAAAGAGGTGCTCACATGTAAAAGTGTTGAAGAAGTGGTGAAATCCTACTTAGAGGTTTATAGGTGACCCTTATTTTTGTCTTTTTAGTTTTATAAAAATACATTATGTGAATACTAATATAAAAAAATGGGTATTAGTTGATATGTGATAATTGAGTAAGACTAGAAGATATCAATAAATGGAAGAAAAGTAAATAAAGAACACTAATTAAATGACTTGAGAAATAGTGAGAGTATACCTCCTAGAAGATTTTGCTACTGATTTTTAAATAGGAGTAAACTGATTTTATAGTGGTCGGATAATGGTGAATTAAGGGTGAGGTAGGTGACAAAAGGTGGTATGGATGCTAGGCAAGCAAAGTGAAAGGAATGTTGAAATCTTGGATTTTTTGGAGTGGCAACGCACTAATTTTGAGGCGGGGAATGTTTTGATTGCTGAAAAAGGTTATTTGGAATGAAGTAATGACCTATTTATATAGTAAAATTTTTATTTCAAGATACTGTCGATTAGTATAGTCCCTAGCCAGCCTATCGTCGTACCCTTGGCTTGATGGCGAAGTAAAGTACACCCCTGATTATAGGTAGCTGGTCTGCGATGCTTATAGGGAGTTTGGAAAGGAATTTTTCATAAAGACAAGCATAAAATGCAAATTATAAGTCCAAATCATGCATGGCCAAGACCGTTGGATAGGAGATTCAGAGAACTATGAAAATATATTAGGCCAATAGGGCTCGAAAGCACCCGATAGCCTTTAGACAATGGTTCTCGAAGTAAAAAGGTAAGCACATGTTAAGCATAAGGCCATTCACGCATGGTATTGACCGTTGAAAAAGGGATTTAAATCCCTATGAGAGTTAAATGAGCTTCACTTGGGTGGGAGAGTTGGCCAAAGTCAAATGGGTCTCGAGACTGCTCGGTGGCCTCTAGATTAAGGTTTATAATAAAAAAGAGTATGAGCGAAATATAAGGTCGATTCGCGAACGGTATGCATCGTTAAAAAGGGGATTCAGAGCTTTATGGGAGTGCAATAAGGTTCACTTAGGTTGTATAGTTGACCAAAGTCCAACGGGGCTCATGAGCATCCAGTTGCCTCTATATCAGGGTTTGGGGTAAGACATAGGGTCTTAGGGTGAAAGGGGGAGTGTTATGGGCCTAAGGACGTATTTGGAGGGTAATAATATGGCGTGTCTAAAGTGGGACTTCTAAGTCTGTCGTTCAAAGAAAATCTCATGAATTTTTTTAAGACAACCTATTTATCAATAGTTTATACGATAAGTTGTTCTCATCCGTAGTTACCTATACAGGATATTTTCGAACCATTTTGGGCCTTCTAATGTGTCTAACAAACAATTAGGTATTAAAATGTTATAAGTTTCAACCACACGCGAATTATATGCACACCGTTTGATGCATAACTCATGAATATTTTTAACATGACCTAAATACTGGTAATTCAAATGATTATGTTTTTGCCCTTCGTAGTCACCTGTACAAGATATTTTTGGATCATTTGGGGTATTTCCACTGCAACGAAATAATAATTGGTTAAGAAAATGTTATAATTTTTCATCACGTAAGACTTATAGGCATCCCGTTTGAAGCAAAACTGGTAAGATGAATTATTTCCCAGTAGTTCTAACTATTAGGTTCTTGTCGTCCGTAGTCACATGTACAAGATATTTTTGGACCATTTTGGGACTTTCAGTGCATCTACTCAACAATTAGGTACAAAAATGTTATAATTTTTACTATGCAAGACTTCTGGGTATGTTGTTCGAAGTAAAACGCATGAAATGTTTTAAGACAACCTATTTCTCAATAGTTCAAACCATTAGATTCTTCTCATCTGTAATCACTCGTACAAGTTATTTTGGACTGTTTTGGAGATTCCAATGCATCGAACATTTATTTAGGTACGAAAATGTTATAATTTTCCGCAATTCATGACTTCTAGGTACGCCATCGGAAAAAAACTCATGAATTGGTTTGAAGACAATTTATTTCTCGGTAGTTTGAACTATTAGTTTTTTTCCCTCTGTAGTCAATCATACAAGATATTTTCCAACCATTTTGGGGCTTTCAATGCATCAAATCAATAATTAGGTAATAAAATGTTATAATTTTCCACCACTCCTGACTTTTTGGCACGTCGTTCAAAGCAAAATTGGTGAATATTTTATAGATGACCAATTTCTTGGTAGTTCAAATTATTAAGTTTTTATCATCCGTAGTCACACGTACAAGATTTTTTTGAACCATTTTGGTAATTTCAATGCATCAATTCACCAATTAGGTATAAAAATATTATAATTTTCCACCACGTGCGACTAATAGACGTCGTTCGAACCAAAACTCATGAATTTTTTTGAAGACAAACTATTTCCCGATATTTTAAACTATTAGGTTCTTGTCATCCGTAATCACCCGTACAAGATATTTTTCAAATCATTTTTCTGCGTCAAATGCTTCAAGACAACAATTATGTACAAAAACGTTATAATTGTCCACCATGCGCGACTTCTAAATATGTCGTTTGGAAAAAAAACTCATGAATTTTTTGAAGACGATCTATTTCTCGAAAGTTCAAACTATTAAGTTCATATCATCCGTAGTCATCCGTATAGATATTTTTGGACCATTTTAGGTCTTCCAATGTGTCAAATAAACTATTAGGTATAAAAATATTATAAATTTACACCATTCGTGACGTCTAGTTACGTCGTTCGAAGTAAAACTCGTGAATGTTTTGAAGAGGAACCATTTCTTAGTAGTTCAAACGATTAGGTTCTTTCCCTCTGTAGTCACCCGTACAAGATAGTTTCGGACTATTGGGGGAGTTAAAATGTATCAAGGAAGAAATTAGTTATAAAAATGTTATAATTTTCGAACATTCGTGAATTATAGGTATGCCATTCGGAGGAAAACTCGTGAATTTTGTAAGCTGATTTATTTCCTAAAAATCAAAATGATTAGGTTTTTTCCCTCCATAGTCACAGCTACAAGATATTTTCAGACCAATTTAAGGCTTCGAATGCATCAAACAAGCAATTAGGTACAAAAATTTTATATTTTCCAAAACACGAGAGTTCTAAGTACGCTGTTCAAAGAAAAATCGTGATTTTTTAAAAAAATGCCTATTTCCTGATAGCCGAAATGTTTAGATGTTGCCCTCCATAATCACCCGTTCAAGATATTTCAGACCATTTTAGGGCTTCCAATGCTTCGAGCCAATAATTAAGTACAAAAATGTTATAAATTTACCTCTACGGATGACTTTAAGGTATGCCTTTCGAAGTAAAATTTGTGAATTTTTTGAAGACAACCTATTTCTCGAAATACAAGATGTTTTTCGGACTATTTTGGGGCTTCCAATGCATCGATCAAGTAATTCAGTATGAAAACGTTATAATTTTCCACTATTCATAACTTATAGGTATGTCGTCCAAAGCAAAATTCGTGAATTTTTTAAGGACGACCAATTTTCAGATAGTTTGAACGATTAGGTTTTTGTCTTTCATAGTCACCCTCAGAAGATATTTTCGGATCATTTTGGTTATTTCGATTTGTAAAGATAATAATCAGATAAGAAAATACTATAATTTTCCACCACGCGTGGCTTCTAGGCATTCCTTTCAAAGCAAAACTCGTGAATTATTTGAAGAGATTCAGTTTCTCTGTAGTTCGAACTATTAGGTTCTTGTCGCCTGTAGTCACCTAACCAAGGTATTTTAGAATCATTTTGGGGCTTCTAATGCATCAAGCAAACAATTTGGTAAAATGTTACAATTTTCCTCCGGGTGTGACTTCTAGATATCCTGTTGGAAGAAAAACTCATGAATTTGTTTAAGACAACCTATTTTGCGTAGTCTAAACGATTAGGTTGTTGCCCTCCGTAGTCACTCGTACAAGATATTTTCAGCCCATTTTTGGGTTCCCAATGCATCAAGATGAAAATTAGATACAAAAATGTTATAATTATTCACCATGCGCAACTTTTAGGCACGTCATTCGAAGTAAAACTCGTGAATTTTTTAAAGATGAGTTATTTCTCGGTAATTCGAACTATTAGGTTCTTTTAGTCCGTAGTCACCCGTATAAGATATTTTGGAACCATTTTGGGACATACAAAACGTTAAGCCAACAATTAGATAATAAAACATTAGACTATTCCACCGCGCACGACTTCTAAGCACATCGTTCGAAGCAAATTTTTTTAATTGATTGAAGATGACCTATTTCTTAGTTGTTCGAACTGTTAAGTTCTTGTTATATGTAGTCACCCGTACAAGATATTTTTGGACCTTTTTTCTTCTTTCAATGCATTTATCGAGTAACTAGGTAAAAATATATCATATTTTTCCAACATGCGGGACTTCTAGGTGAATCGTTCGAAGCAAAACTTGTGAATTTTTTCAAGATGACCTATTTACATGTAGTTCAAATGATTAGGTTATTCTCGTCCGTGGTCACCCATACAAGATATTTTCGGACCCTTTCTAGGGTTCCAATGGTTCAATCAAACAATTAGGTATGAAAATGTTATAATTTTCAACCATGCACGACTTTTAGGTATGCATTTCAAGCAACACTCGTTAACGTTTTTAACACGACCTAAATACTAGTAGTTCGAATGATTAGGTTCTTACCCTCCGTAGTCACACGTATAAGATATTTTTGGATCATTTAGGGGAATCCACCGCGTCAAGATAATAATTAGTTAAGAAAATGTTATACTTTTTTGAAGCAAAACTTGTGAATTTTTCAAAGATGACCTATTTCCTAATAATTTGAATTATTATTTTCTTATCATCTGTAGTCACCGGTACAAGATATTTGAGCCATTTTGGGACTTTCAGTGCATCTATCCAACAATTAGGTATGAAAACATTATAATTTTCAACTATACAGGACTTCTTGGTACGCCGTTCGAAGCAAAACTCGTGAATTTTTTCAAGACAACCTATTTCCTGTTAGTTCATACGATTGGGGTCTTCTCGTATATATTCACTCATATAAGATATTTTTTAATTATTTTGGGGTTCCAATGCGTTGAGAAAATAATTAGGTAAAATGTCATACGCCGTTCAAAGCAAAATTCGTGAATTTTTTGAAGACGACCTATTTTTCAGTAGTTTGAATAATTAGACTTTTTCCCTCCGTATTCGTCCGTACAAGATATATCAGACAATTTTGGGGGTTTCGATGCGTCAAGACAATAATTAGGTAAGAAAATATTTTAATTTTCCACCATGTGCGACTTCTAGGCACGTCGTTCGATGTGAAGCTCGTGAATTTTTAAATATGGCCTATTTTTCACTAGTTCAAACTATCAGGTTCTTATCTTCCGTAGTCACCAGTACAAAATAATTTTGGACCTTTTTGGGACTTCCAGTGTGTCGAGCCAGCAATTAATATGATAATTTTCCACAATGCATGTGTGGCCATCCCTCTTCCAATCGGCACGAGCGGGGGGTCGCGCCCTTTCGAGATGCTTTGACCATCGTTAATTAGGATGGTGTGTATAGATAGAGTCGTCAGTCTATTTTGAACTAAATAGACAAAAGAAATATTACCGCCTCGAAAGAATGAAATCAAAGGCATTGATGCTTGTGAAACCAATTAGTTCAAGGATTCGGGGACTAAGTAACGGAATGGGAAGGTGTTAGGAACCCATCCTTCCTTTCGGTCCCTTATGGGCATGTGTTATTATTCTCCTTAATAAGTGTGTGCATGTATATATAAATGGAGAATGAAATTTCTCGACTCACATCATGGATAAAGGCGTAGTGAGGTCATCCTCAGGAGTGTTCCCAAAATAATATTTAAAAATATCATGCCTGCATTTGTCGTGTCACTGATCACTTATAGAAGGATGATGGAGTAAATTAGACAAAACGCAAGCATGGATTATAAATATATGTTATGAAAATAACATATGAATAAAGATCGGAGAGAACTCAAATCTCAGATTTTACCTAAGACGCCTATGTAGCCTAAAAAGGCATCAAAGTCCACATAGTTCTTAAGTAACACGGGGTGGGGTTTATCCTATAAATCCTATCGGGGACTTTTCTTATACGTAGGTGTGTGGAATAATATGTTTTAGTGTTGGTAAATGTAATGAGAAATCCCCGCTTGGAATTTACAAGCAAACCCTCTTTTTTCTTGTTTATTATTTTTTTTATAAAAAGTATAGTATATGCAATACCACTAATAAAAATTTGGATATTAATAGGTGCGATCTAATAAAATGAAATGCTAAAATAAGAATTAAGTAACTAACGCGAAAATAAGAGAATTTAAAGAGAGGGTGAAAGGTTCGAACCATATTTTAAAGCTTTAAAGTTGATCTTGATTGTTGAAGGGCTGCTTTTGCAAGTGGATGAAGGTGGTAGGAGCAGAGAGAAGGGAATTTGCCAAATTAGGTAAGGAAAGCATAGAAGTGGAATGTGTGGGAGAAATTTCAATATGGAAATCAAGCTGACTTTGAGAGAATGTTGTTGAGATCACTAAGAGGGATGTTTCTGAGGTTCCTTTTGAAATGAGCTCATGCTCTCCTTATATAGTGTCAACAGATGTCAACCGGCATTGTCCTTGACACGCCTATCGGTAGGCGACCCTAGACACATTACCGATAGGTAGGGAAATGGGTTTGCCATTTGGCAATCTCATGCATATTTTTCGAAAAAACGGTCATAAAACGCAATCAATAAGTTCAAATTGTACACGGGGCTAACCATTGGAAAGGGTATTCATATGTATTTAAGAATACATGAACCACTCCGGTATTTGAGAATTGATTATGCTCAAATGGGGCTCAAAAGCGCCCATCGGTCTTTTAAACAAGAGTAAAATGAATCGTTCGCCCGAACCGTAAGGCCGATTTGTGTCGGGATGAACAGTTAGAAAGGTTATGTAACGATCCGGATATGATTATGGTAAACCATGTTTAAATAATGCTTATCATAAGGTATGTGGATAATGTTTTATTATAATATGTAATCTTAAGTTAGTGTGTTTAGTCTACTCCTACCTTCATAACTTATGAAATATATAATAAATCACAAACACAAATTTGTGAAGTCTTCGGTAGGAATGTTCAAGTTCAGGACTAGTTTTGGACACTATGAAATGATAACTGACTTGAGTAGAAAACTATATAGTTGTAGATATATGAGTTAAGTTTGTAACACAACAAACGGTGTGTAAAACAAAGGTCCGTGAAAGGAGTTATGCTGAAATTACGAACAGGGGGTAAAGTAGTCATTTAGCCTTAAATGACATTTTGTCTTATAAATGCCACATGTTATATTTTGATTGGACCAAGGGGGGTGCCCTTATGATGACTTATAACCCTTGAATTAAGCTATTCCTTCAGCTTATTTTAGCCATGGAAGAGTTTTAACCTAAGGAAAGAGAATTTTGAAGTTTGGGAAGAAGGTGTGAGGAGAAATTGAAGAAAAATTCATTAGAAAATTACGTAAAAGCCCCTAAGGTAATTCCATCCATAAATCTTGTTTATTTTTTTGTATTACTGATTTAAATGATAGAAATCATTAGTTGTTTACTTAAATTCCATGTCTTGATGTGTACTTATGGATAGATGCAAGTTTAAACAAACTTGAATGTGTAAACCCTTGAAATGGCTTCATTTAGAAACCTTGTGTATTCAAACTTCCATATCTTTTTGTATACTTACTGGAATTGATTGATTATAATTGGAGATTGAACTATACTCATATGTATATCATATCCAAAAATAAAGTAAAAATATAAAGAAATGAATCTTGGGTAATGGTTTGAAGTTCGGGTATGAAATCTGCCCCAAAAGAGTAAATATGCATACCATATGTTTGATGTTTTGCTTGACATAGCAAATAAACTCTGAAAATTATGAAATTTTAATCTTGTATTATTAAATATGTTTTCTGAAATTGGATGAAATATCATAGAAAGTTATAATGCATAAAAATTATGAAAATTCTTGGAAAATGACTGAACGATAGAGGAGCTTATTGGGCGAATTTGCTATGTAGTAAAGAAATAGGCATATCTTGCTCTAGGAAACTTGGAATGATGTGTCGCCTTTTGGGTTGGAAAGCTAATATAGTAAGGATTGGATTACTAAGAATAATTAAAATAGATTTGGGCTATAATTTGAATATGTTATATATCATAACCTGAATTTAGATGGGACTTCATTTATGATGAATGACTTGAATATGATCATATTATACTTGTAAATTGAGTTATGTTCAAGTTATTCTTTGAATTGTTAATATTCTTAGGATGATATTAATATTGTAAGAATGATAGGAAGATAAGAATAACAGACTATATAAGCTCCAGATTAAGGAAACGGGAAAGCCTATTAAAATTCGAAGGTGAATGTACTCACTGGTAAGATGTATTTATACATGATTATGGATATTATATGTTTTATTTGTCGGGTTGAGTATAAATATGAGATGTTGTGCTTATTGAGATGATTATGTATATCATATTTTGTACTTTTTGAGTTGAATGTAAATATGATATGTTGTACTTATCGAATTGATTATGAATATTATAGGTTGTACTTAGCGAGTTGATTATAAATATGAGATGTGGTACTTATTGAGATGATTATGGATATTATATGTTGTACTTGCTGAGTTGAGTATAAATATGAGATGTTGTACTCATTGAGATGATTATGGACGTCATATGTTGTACTTGCCGAGTTGATTATAAATATGAGATGTTGTACTTATCGAGTTGATTATAAATATGAGATGTGGTACTTATTGAGATGATTATGGATATTATATGTTGTACTTGCCGAGTTGAGTATAAATATTAGGTGTTGTACTTATTGAGATGATTATGGATGTCATATGTTGTACTTGCTGAGTTTATTATAAATATGAGATGTTGTACTTATCGAGATGATTATGGATATTATATGTTGCACTTACCGATTTGATTATAAATATAAGATGTGGTACTTATTGAGATGACTATGGATATTATATGTTGTACTTACCGAGTTGAGTATAAATATGAGATGTTGTACTTAGTGAGATGATTATGGATGTCATATGTTGTACTTTTTGAGTTTATTATAAATATGAGATGTTGTACTTATCGAGATGATTATGGATATTATATGTTGTACTTACCGAGTTGATTATAAATATGAGATGTGGTACTTATTGAGATGATTAGGGATATTATATGTTGTACTTACCGATTTGATTATAATTGTGATATGTTGTACTTGCTTAGATGATTATGGATTTTATATGTTATATTTACTGAGTTGATTACAAATATGAGATGTTGTACTTACCAAGTTGAATATGGATATGATATGTTGTACTTATTGAGTTGATTATGGTTAGGATATGTCGTTCTTACTGAGTTGATTATGGATATGATGTTCATGTAGTATAAGAGATGTTATGGCTTATCAACAGCCAAGAGATGTTATGACTTATCAATAGCCAAGAGATGTTATGGCTTATTAACAACCAAGAGATGTTATGGCTTATCAACTGTCAAGAGATGTTATGGCTTATCAACAGCCAAGAGATGTTATGGATTATCAATAGCCAAGAGATGTTATGGCTTATTAACAACCAAGAGATGTTGAGATGTTTTATATTGTTACATAGATACGACTTGTTGCATTTAATTTTATGCACTAGTGTAGTAGTAATGCATTCACTGAGCTATTTTGCTCACGATTACTATGTTATATTTTTTTCAGGTAATGAAATGTCACTGCCAAATCTAGGAGGTCGGGTGGGGTTAACAAGGGATACATAAAACCATGATTTTGGTCAAATTAAAAAACGGTAATTTAATCCTACTTATCCTTTGAGCAAGTTTGAATAAGTACGATTACTTTAAAATTTTGAATTTTTTTTAGTGTTATGGCTTCATGCAGATAGTGAAAAAGGATATTTTTGTTTATTGTTTGGTTAAGGCAATTCTCATTTGACTCACTTTGACTTTCAAACGCAATTATAAGCAACTAGATTGGGGTGTGTCAACTTTGGTATCAGAGCCAGGTTTTGGAAGTTCTTGGGGGATGAGCGCCTAGATTTGGCAGTGGAAGTAGAAATTATTTTGAGTCGTAAGCAATTTTGCTTTATTGACTAACATTTGTTAGTTATAAATATATATTTTTGTATGGGATATGAAATGTAAGGGTATTTCAGGAAAGGAAACGAGATGTTAAGGTTTATTCGGGGATAACAGCGAATACAGGTATTTTATATGAATCATTACGTTGTTTTATTTGTGGTATGGACAAACATGTCATTGAAGGAAAATTTTTAAAGAGAAAATGTGGTATACGAAAATTATGAAGTATTGGAAGTAATACCTTCTTATACTGGAATATGTAGACTTGAGTAGTGTCACTTATTAAGCCATGGTTTTGTGTGTGCCCATTTATGTGGGAGGGTGAGGTACGGGAACCCATATTCTGTCAAAAGATGAGATGGTAAATTATTTGAGTGTGAATAAAATGAAGATTCCCGTGGTAAAAGTGAAGTGAGAATATTAATAGTTGTATATGTTTAGATTTAATATGTGAAATGGTCTGAAATTCAATTGCTAGTCAATATATCACAATTGATCCAAATATGGGTTCATACTGAATTATGATAAGTAGAAGGAAAGAGCAATAAGAGTTGAGAGGTACTTTTTTTAATAGTATGAGTATATGTAGTGAATATTATTCTTAGGATGTTTTGAAATGATTATATGAATAGCAGAGTTGAGACGGAGTGTTAAAGAGTTGGAAGTTTAAAAATATTGGAGAACCCTTTTAAGAGTATGTGTTGTGTATGAGTATAGGAAAGATGCAAATCAGGTTTAAATATGGACAACTGGTTTGGGTGGATATTGAGTTGTATTTGTCATTGTACGTACGTGTTATCACTAAGAGTATGACATATAATGAATATGATTGACATTATACGGAATCACCAAGAAGTATGTGTAAGGATAATATGCTTTGTGAGATATCATAAGGGGATATATTAACGTATTTGTATAGGTTATTTGAAAGAAATACGACATATAATAGCTAGAGAAGTATTACGGGGTTGGTAAGTATGGTTAAAGTTTTAAGTGGTGATGGTACGTTTAACATCCTTATTTCCAAATGGGTAAGATTAGTGTATTACTGATATTGCATAAGAATATAATGTTAATAAACATTGGGATAAGATTATGATTGTAAAGTTATTGTGTTGGATAAATGACTTGTTAAGGTCATTGTATGTTTAGTTAAATAACATTCAAGTGATACTGTAAAGGGGAATATAATGAGAAGTTAGATTGAGTTCATAGTGCATGACTGCATAATATACATGAAGGTGAATATGAAATCTTGGTTAAGAATAAACATTGAATGAATGATTGTTCAGTTTTGATATATGAATAGTAGTGAGGATATATTTAAATTAAGAAATTATAATGATGATATTTAACATACTCTTAAACTTCATAAACGATATAGAAAGTAGTTAAGGTCAAACACATGTATTTGGTGTTGGAGGGAAGATGGAAATATGATGGGTAATAAGCTAGTGTGAGAATATGATATTTATGATTTGAAATATTACACGATGATAAGGATAAACTATAGGAATGAAGGGAGAAAAGTAAAGAATGATACTAGGTTTGTTAAGAGTATTCACTCATTGTGAATATACGACGATACAATGGATAATCTAGTATGTGTGAATGTTTGACATACACATAAAGGTATGAAGTAATATATGAGTTGGGGATTGGTTTTTATTAATAATAAATTATTAGACGATTATTCTTACGTGTAATGATAAAGAAACTGAAGTTATTATGAAAAAAAAATTATCGTACAACGAGGAACCGGTTGAAATTCTTGGTCGTAAGGAGAAAGTATTTGTGAATAAAGTTTGTTTCGTAGTTAAAGTGTTGTGTATGATCCATAAAATTAAATAAGAAACATGGTAAAGGGAAGATATAATGAGAAAATAGTATCCCCAATTGTTTGATAAGTGAAATTTATCCTAAATTTCGGGGACGAAAGTTTCTAAGGGGGGAGGTTGTGACGATCCGGATATGATTATGATAAACCAAGTTTAAATCATGCTTATCGTATGGGATGGGGATAAATTTTTATTAGAATATATAATGTTAATTTAGTGTGTTTAGTCTAATCCTACCTTCATAACTTATGAAATATTGAATTAATCACAAACACAAATTTGTGAAGTCTTCGATAGGAATGTTCAAGTTCAGGACTAGTTTTGGCCACTATAATATGATAATTGACTTGAGGAGAAAACCATATAATTGTAGATATATGAGTTAAGTTTGTAATATAATAAACGGTGTGGATAACAAAGGTCCAAGGAAGGAGCTATGCTGAAATTACGAACAGGGGGTAAAGTAGTCATTTAGCCTTAAATGATATTCTATGAAATTTTAATCTTGTATTGTTCAATATGTTTTATGAAATTGAATGAAATATCATAGAAAGTTATAATGTATAAAAATTATGAAAATTCTTGGAAGATGGCTGAATGATAGAGGAGCCTATAGGGCGGATTTGCTATGTAGTAAAGAAATAAGCATATCTTGCTCTAGGAAATTTGGAATGATGTGTCATCTTTTCGGTTGGAAACCTAATATAGTAAGGATTGGATCACCAAGAATAATTAAAATAGGTTTGGGCTATAATTTGAATATGTTAGATATCATAACCTGAATCTAGATGGCACTTCATTTATGATGAATGACTTGAATAGAATCATATTATACTTATAAATTGAGTTATGTTCAAGTTATTCTTTGAATTGTTAATATTCTTATGATGATATTAATATTGTAAGAATGATAGGAAGAGAAGAAGAACAGACTAAACAAGCTCCAGATAAAGGAAAAGGGAAAGCCTATTAAAATTTCGAGGTGAGTGTACTCATTGGTAAGATGTATTTATGCATAATTATGGATATTATATGTTGTATTTGTCGGGTTGAGTATAAATATGAGATGTTGTGCTTATTGAGATGATTAAGTATATCATATGTTGTACTTTACGAGTTGAATATAAATATGATATGTTGTACTTATCGAGATGGTTATGGATATTATAGGTTGTACTTACCGAGTTGATTATAAATATGATATGTGGTACTTATTGAGATAATTATATTATATGTTGTACTTGTCGAGTTGAGTATAATATGAGATATTTTACTCATTGAGATGATTATGGACGTCATATATTGTACTTGCCGAGTTGATTATAAATATGAGATGTTGTACTTATCGAGATGATTATGGATACTATATGTTGTACTTATCGAGTTGATTATAAATATGAGATGTGGTACTTATTGAGATGATTATGGATATTATATGTTGTACTTGACGAGTTGAGTATAAATATTAGATGTTGTACTTATTGAGATGATTATGGATGTCATATGTTGTACTTGTCGAGTTTATTATAAATATGAGATGTTGTACTTATCGAGATGATTATGGATACTATATGTTGCACTTACCTAGTTGATTATAAATATGAGATGTGGTACTTATTGAGATGACTGTGGATATTATATGTTGTACTTGCTGAGTTGAGTATAAATATGAGATGTTGTACTTAGTGAGATGATTATGGATGTCATATATTGTACTTGTCGAGTTAATTATAAATATGAGATGTTGTACTTATCGAGATGATTATGGATATTATATATTGTACTTATCGAGTTGATTATAAATATGAGATGTGGTCCTTATTGAGATGATTATGGATATTATATGTTGTACTTAGCGAGTTGATTATAATTATGATATGTTGTACTTGCTGAGATGATTTTGGATTTTATATGTTATACTTACCAAGTTGATTACAAATATGAGATGTCGTACTTACCAAGTTGAATATGGATATGATATGTTGTAATTATTGAGTTGATTATAGTTAGGATATGTCGTACTTACTTACTTGATTATGGATATGGTGTTCATGTAGTATAAGAGATGTTATGGCTTATCAACAGGCAAGAGATGTTATGACTTATCAATAGCCAAGAGATGTTATGGCTTATCAACAGCCAAGAGATGTTATGGCTTATCAACAACCAAGAGATGTTATGGCTTATTAGCAACTAAGAGATGTTATGGCTTATCAACAACCATGAGATGTTATGGATTATTAATAACCAAGAAATGTTATAGCTTATCAATAGCCAGGAGATGTTATGGCTTATCAATAACCAAGAGATGTTATGGCTTATCAATAACCAAGAGATGTTATGGCTTATTAACATCCAAGAGATATTGAGATGTTTTATATTGTTATATAGATATGACTTATTGCATTTAATTTTATGCAATAGTGTAGTAGTAATGCATTCACTGAGCTATTTTGCTCACGATTCATACGTTATGTTTTTTCTTAGGTAATGAAATATCACTGCCAAATATAGGTGGTCGGTTGGGGTTAGCAAGGGATGCATAAAACCGTGATTTTGGTAAAATTAATAGGGGTAATTTAATCCTACTTATCCTTTGAGCAAGTTTGAATAAGTACAATTACTTTAAAATTTTGATTTTTTTTTAGTGTTATGGCTTCATGCAGATACTGAAAAAGGATACTTGTGTTTATTATTTGGTTAAATCAATTATGCTTTGAATCACTTTGACTTTTAAATGCAATTATAAGTAACTGGGTTGGGGGTGTCAGGTTATACAGGGCCCTTTAATGTTCTCGATATCTTTGTTCAGTGCGGAGAGATGACTAGGGTCAAATGGGGCCCGAAAGCTCCCGATGACCCTTCGGAGTAAAATGAATCGTTCGTCCGTACCGTAAGGCTGATTCACGCATGGATAATACTGTTGGATGGGGAATTTAGAGACCTTCGAGGATCCAAAGAGCTTCGCTTAAATTGGAGAGTCGGTTAGAGTCAAATTGAGCCCGAGAGCACCCAGTGGCCTCTAAATCAGTTTTTAGGGGAAAGTGGTCCACTTGTTCAAATCGTAAGGCCGATTTACGCATGGGATGTATCTTTATAAAAAGTATTTAGTTCCTTTTGAAGATACGATGAGCTTTCTCACAGGTAAGAAAGTTAATCGACAGTCAAACGGGGCTCGGGAGATCCTGCTGGCCTCCATATCAATACTCGAAGTATGGCCTAGGTTTTATGATGAAAGAGTAAGTGTTAGGTGTTAAGAATGAAAACATATGCAAGCAATCAAGTCTACACATGCTGAGTCATCTATTAAAAAAAGAGCTAAAAGGAGCTACCAAGTCTTGTGGATGAATCCAATAAGTACGCTAACAACTACTGCCTCCAATTCGTAGTGCCCTAATATTTATCTTATGCAGCCTATTTATAATAAGTCCAAGCGCATATCTCCATCAATTACTTATTTCTTAGTTTATTAGTTTAGTCTCTGTATATAAAAATAGTAGCATGCGTCGTCTTTTTTCATCAATGAGAACAATTCCTTCTATGTTCTGCATTCTTCATTTATTTATCAACTGTTTTATTCAGACCTGTAAATCTCCATAAGATTAAAAACTCTTCATGGTATCATAAAAGTAAAGATCTAGTGTATAATCTCGATCCGGGTATTTCATTTCTCCGGCTGCGGTAGCCCTGCCATCAATCGGATACACAACTTTAGCCTATTCATCTTACCCACCTCTCCATTCCACAAATAAATTGAGTCCCAAAAATATTCAGTGCATATATACAACATAGAAAGAGAGTTATGTGCAACTATTCAAGATTGATAAGGCTGCCCAGTTGTGTGAAGAATCGAAAATTTAATTGAGACTTCAGAGAGTGTTCTTAAAATGAGATAAAAGAAGCATGAGACTATTGTAACACCCCGCCTAATTAAATACCGGGTGGCCGGTCCCATACCAAATTAAAACAGAATATACAGTTGGCTCATTCTTAGCATCACTGTCGAAAACATTTACAACTCACCCAAAACTCAATTAAGCTGGTGTTAAAAACTTTCCAAATTTTAATTTAACAAAATCCATTTCCAGTTTAAGAATAACACAACACATTTTATACTACAACACTGATAACACAATAAATAACTCAAAAGAATTTAAATGCAACTGGAATAAACATTCCCAAATAATATAAATCCTTTACAATAATTCAATCAATGTTAAATGTATTAAAAAGTCCCGAATACAATAAAATTTGACCTCGATAGAAAAGATAACTGAAATCCTTTGGGCGACATGCCCTAACTAAGAATATTGTGAATCAAAAGATGGAAGGCGTCTAGGCAAAAACTCCATAAATCCATAGCCTGTCATAATCCGCTAAAGTTGGCGTTCCTGTTGCTGGACACCTGATATAGAGATACAATAGAAGAGAAAATATGCAAGGAAACGGGTCAGAGCCCGAATGTGTAGTTGATTTTTAAAACATCAAGTATTTAACAAGTGCAATAAAGCATTTATTATGTACACGTTAGATCCAACTCTCACTAGCTATTCTCACCTCTCAACTAGAGTGCACACTTAACGTTTCCTATTAACCTCCTAGTTAAGGGTTCCTCTTTTCTAGTCTCCATATTAAAATTCCATTCCCATATCATAATCCCCGTATGTCCCATACCATACGTCACATTATTATTCATTTACATTTCTCCTTTATAAGATTAGTTTCTCATTAACATGAATCATTACTCATTAATATGAATCGTTTCTCATTAACATGAATCATTACTCATTAATATGAATCTTTTCTCATTAACATGAGTTAAACTTTTCAATTCTATAAGCATAAACATTCATTAATTTAATCCCATTATCTTTCTCTATTCACAGTTATCTACAATTATCACCGTAGATAGATTTAACCACAATATATCCATTCAATCATTTAATCCATTATATATATATATATATATATATATATATATATATATATATATATATATATATATATATATATATATATATATATATATATATATTCATATATAATACAACACCCCGAGTCACAGCTGTGGTGCAATGCATTACTCTGCTATCATGTCCAATCATCGCAGGTCGCCGAATAGGGGACTACAGGTTCGGTAAGATTCCACGAACCACAATCAACAACAAACAAATTGGAGGCGAACATAGTTCTCGTATCCATGGGTCACGCACATACCTACGTACCCACAGTCAGCGGACTTATCAACTCCCCGATAAGTCTTTCATAGACCTATGTTCTCGAGCGACAAATCAAAGATCCCATGGATTCATCAGGATATGACCGCCCTCACGCGCAAACCTCCCACCGATAGCAAGTAAGCTAGGTATGTCATACACATAAATCATCAATCAATCAAATAGGTATTATCATACCTATAATATAATATCAATAAGGTAATTATCACTACCCTAAGATATTTCCCATACGTAGCATTATATCTCTTTTAAATTCCACGTATTAACATAACATATCTTTACTTCATAATTTAATTATCCTCGCATCCTATAACATCTCTCCACTCCCGGCGTCGTTAAGGTTCATGCGCGGAGCGTCTCGCAAAGCGAAATCCAAACAAGGAACCCCTCCAATACACTACTACTTAACTTTGTCGATCGAGGAGGTCCGAAAACTTTAACTATGCGATCGGGATAACCTCATACCCTCTTTCAATCAAATGTGTTTTAAACTCCCATCTCACAAGATTCAAATAGGATTTTCCTCATCTTATATTCAGTAAGAAATCACTAATATCCTACTGGTCCATAACATTATTTCTCCCGAACTACTACGAGTTTAGTTCTCCTTTCAATTAAGGTTAAAACCGATAGTTTCAAATCTCTTGTAAACACATATTCTTTCACTTAGGATTAAACCCTCTTGTAAACTTTAGGATACCCAGGTGTTATATTAAATCACCCCTACTAGTCCTATCATAAATCCTCATACATATCCATTTAGAATTTAACAAATGAATCTAGCAACCGAAATTCCATTCGATATAATTTTCATCATTTTAATCACTTGAATCCAAATTAAATTAATTCAAATCTTATCAAGGGTTTATTGATATTTTCTAAGTCCCATAATATCCAAATAATAATCTCCAAAGATCCTCAAAAGGTTTGGGATAAGAATCAACATTTAAAAAGAAACAACTTTACATATTCAGGGGAGGTCGATCGATCGAAGGCAGGGGTCGATCGATCGATCCCTCAGGTCCAAGCCTGGTTTTCTGCATTTTCTGCAACTACGGGTTTCACCATTTTTACTCATTTAAACCTTCATATTAACCTCCAAAATGAGTTATAATTATTCATACATGATATATCAACATATATGAACGATTTCCAATACTCTAAACATCCTAGAATCATCAAGGGATTGGATTAAAAGCATGTTTCTCTCCTTATTTCCAGAAAATCATCAACATATTAACTTCAAGAACACTACAATGGTTTTTCAGATTTTTCTTCAACATATTCATGATCATTTCGTGGATTATTATCATCCTACAATATAAGTTTACTTCCCATATTATTTCAGTTTCTATAAATCCATACAACAACTCCATTATGTCTTCCAAACAAGAAAAATCATCTCTTTTCATAATTTTCTAACATGGACAATATACGAACTTAAGTTGCAATTATCAAACACTTGCCTTAACTGAAGGTCTGATCCTTTGGTGTAGTATATCTCAGTTGGTTGTCCCTTCTCCGGTCAAACTCCGATGGCGGTTGGTGGTGGTGAACCTTGGTTCTTGTTCTTCTCCTTCCCAAGTAGACTTTTCCCTTCCCAAGTACCCTTACACTCTCTCTAGGAAGATGGCTTCTCTAATTTGTGAAGAGGAGATGAATAACCCCCATACACTTAATCTACCAATACTTATAATAGTTCCAAATCCGAAATCACTTTTCATCCCCCTAGAAAAATGACCAAAATGCCCTTTCGGGTTGTCTATTCATTCCCAAATGACCCGAGACTCAAAATTAACATCCAAATAGACTTTTCTGACTATTTCGAACCTTACGGACGCAACGGCGCAGTCGAAATGACTATAAGGTCGATAGAAAATAAATTTCCTTTTTAATTTAATAAACTAGTCCCGACACGTCCCATACCGCGTCTGACTAAAAATATAAATTACCGAATTTATATCACACCGTCATATCAATGACATCACATTCATATATTACCTAAATATCTTTAAGTAATATTCAGAATCATCCATTTTAATATCCACAGTCCGAATAAACCCAAATGAATTAATTAATAATAAAATCCAATTTATCTATTAATTTAAAATATAACCCATTTTAAAAGTCATTTAAAATTACGGGGTATTACATACTTACCCCCTTATCACAGAATTTCGTCCCGAAATTCAGGAATATAGGTCATACCGGTAAGGTCAACTCCGAGTATAAATCTCACATCGCGAGAAATCCAAGACGTACCGCCCATACAGTACATTAACAAAAATCCCCATTGATGTTAAACACCAAGCCTCACCATATAGTTTCAACTACATCGAATTTAAACTTCACCTAATCTTCCCTATACCATCCTCGTGACAAACTTTAGGAAAAAAGATCCTCTCATAGTGAACAAATAAATCCTGAAGTCTCAATTACTTACCTTTTTCACAAGTATGAAAAATACTACAATCCAATCATCCAGGGCGCCCATACACCCTCTCGTACCGCTTTCAATATTAAAAGTTTTCGCAAAGGTTATAAACTCATTTCCCAAAGACCTAACTTATTTCGACTCCCAACGGTTATTAGTTTCATGCGTGGGGTGTCTCGCAAGCGAAATCCAAACAAGGAACCACCCCGATACACTACTTCCTAAAGTAGTCGGTCATCGAAACTCCTAAGGTCCTTAGTCAATAATATAAAGATTTGGTTTTTAAAAAAAAATATCAGGTTTATCGATTTAAAAAAAAAATTAGGTTTTATCAATTTCAAATAGAGTCTACGCATCTACTCTCTTATAGAAGACAAGATGCAGACATATGCTCTCATATACCACAAGTGCATGACGATAGTCACATCACGCTCGGACATGCCCAAGGTAAGTAATCCCATGATAAAAATCAAACCCACGTGATAACATGTAATATAAAGGTGTCCCACACCCCTCAGTGAGTCTACGTAAATAACGATGCCATAGGCTAAGTTTAACAACCCTTTTGCCCACACAATATCAATCACTACAAAAATCAATACGCCTCATACTTCCTTAGATAGGAAACATACCCTCATTTGCGGGTGATGTTTTTTTTGCATCCCAATATTATAACTTTGCTCCAATGAGTCAAGAAAAATTTTACCCCAAATTTTTAGTTCTAGTTAACCACACTCCACTATATACCCAAGCCTTTCAATATATTGCCTTCGTTAGGGAACATACACAATTCACGCATTTCTAGAACTTCTACTGATGACTCTCCTCAATTTTTTTTTCCATAATAGGGGTGACCACGACTACGGTCATCATACTCGAACATACTTCATAACCTCCTAAGTACGATCTTCGATATTCGTCCAATGGCCCTCATCTGCCATACGTACGTAATGAAAAATTCCCCAATAAATGTTGTCGAATTTTATAGTTCAATCCATCAGTGAACATTAGGACTCTCCTCTCCTCAGTAGGTACTTCAGCTGGTACCAAATTAGTTAATCTCGTAAACTCTTCCTCATATTCCGCCACAGTTTTCTCTCCCTATTTCAAATCAAGTAGCTTCCGCCTCATCTCTGTCTGGATAGCGGAACGAAAATACTTCCCATCAAACCGTATCCAAAAGTCTTGGATAGTCATTGTGTCCCTCTCCTCCATAGTGATTGTAGCTTCCCACCATTGCAAAGCTGCCCCTACTAGCTTGAATGTGGCTAGTATTTTACGTTGAACCTCAGTACATTCAATCATTCTCAAGTGCCGTTGGATATCTTTCTTCCATTGGCTAGCAGTCACAACATCTGATCCTCCCTGAAACTCAGGTGGTGCGCTTTCTGAAAGGCATCCCTCGCTCGTTCCCATGCAGTAGGAAACACTTGACCTTGCGCGGGTGGCACAATTGGTGCCAGTGCGGGAGCCTGCTGAACAGCAGCTAAAGCAGCATTGACTGCCTGAGCGACAATTGCAGCAACTTCGGCCGCAGTCATCTTACCTTTGTAGGCGTAAATAGAAAAGAAATAATCCTACCCATAGGGCTCTACATCAAAGAACGCTAAGCTGAAGACACAGTAATCCGTACAGATCCTAAAGGACACTAGAACCTGATGCTCTGATACAACCTGTAACACCCCGCCTAATTAAATACCGGGTGGCCAGTTCCATACCAAATTAAAATAGAATATACAGTTGGCTCATTCTTAGCATCACTGTCGAAAATATTTACAACTCACCCAAAACTCAATTAAGCTGGTGTTAAAAACTTTCCAAATTTTAATTTAACAAAATCCATTTCCAGTTTAAGAATAACACAACACATTTTATACTACAACATTAATAACACAATAAATAACTCAAAATAATTTAAATGCAACTGGAATAAACATTCCCAAATAATATAAATCCTTTACAATAATTCCAACAATGTTAAATGTATTAAAAAGTCCCGAATACAATAAAATTTGACCTCGATAGAAAAGACAACTGAAATCCTTTGGGCGACATGCCCTAACTAAGAATACTGTGAATCAGAAGATGGAAGGCGTCTAGTCAAAAACTCCATAAATCCATAGCCTGTCATAATCCGCTAAAGTTGGCGTCCCTGTTGCTGGACACCTGATATAGAGATACAATAGAAGAGAAAATATGCAAGGAAGCAGGTCAGAGCCCAAATGTGTAGTTGATTTTTAAAACAGCAAGTATTTAACAAGTGCAATAAAGCATTTATTATGTATATGTTAGATCCAACTCTCACTTGCTATTCTCACCTCTCAACTAGAGTGCACACTTAACGTTTCCTATTAACCTCCTAGTTAATGGTTCCTCTTTTCTAGTCTCCATATTGAAATTCCATTCCCATATCATAATCCCCGTATGTCCCATACCATACGTCACATTATTATTCATTTACATTTCTCCTTTATATGATTAGTTTCTCATTAACATGAATCATTACTTATTAATATGAATCGTTTCTCATTAACATGAATCATTACTCATTAATATGAATCTTTTCTCATTAACATGAGTTAAGCTTTTCAATTCTATAAGCATAAACATGCATTAACTTAATCCCATTATCTTTCTCTACTCACAGTTATCTACAATTATCACCGTAGATAGATTTAACCACAATATATCCATTCAATCATTTAATCCATTATATATATATATATATATAATACAGCACCCCGAGTCACAGCTGTGGTGCAATGCATTACTCTGCTATCATGTCCCATCATCGCAGGTCGCCGAAACGGGGACTACAGGTTCGGTAAGATTCCACGAATCACAATCAACAACAAACAAATTGGAGGCGAACATAGTTCTCGTATCCATGGGTCACGCACATACCTACGTACCCACAGTCAGCGGACTTATCAACTTCCCGATAAGTCTTTCATAGACCTATGTTCTCGAGCGACAAATCAAAGATCCCATGGATTCATCAGGATATGACCGCCCTCACGCGCAAACCTCCCACCGATAGCAAGTAAGCTCGGTATGTCATACACATAAATCATTAATCAATCAAATAGGTATTATCATACCTATAATATAATATCAATAAGGTAATTATCACTACCCTAAGATATTTCCCATACGTAGCATTATATCTCTTTTAAATTCCACGTATTAACATAACATATCTTTACTTCATAATTTAATTATCCTCGCATCCTATAACATCTCTCCACTCCCGACGTCGTTAAGGTTCATGCGCGGAGCGTCTCGCAAAGCGAAATCCAAACAAGGAACCCCTCCAATACACTACTACTTAACTTTGTCGATCGAGGAGGTCCGAAAACTTTAACTATGCGATCGGGATAACCTCATACCCTCTTTCAATCAAATGTGTTTTAAACTCCCATCCCACAAGATTCAAATAGGATTTTCCTCATCTTATATTCAGTAAGAAATCACTAATATCCTACTGGTCCATAACATTATTTCTCCCGAACTACTACGAGTTTAGTTCTCCTTTCAATTAAGGTTAAAACCGATAGTTTCAAATCTCTTATAAACACATATTCTCTCACTTAGGATTAAACCCTCTTGTAAACTTAAGGATACCCAGGTGTTATATTAAATCACCCCTACTGGTCCTATCATTAATCCTCAAACATATCCATTTAGAATTTAACAAATGAATCTAGCAATCGAAATTCCATTCGATATAATTTTCATCATTTTAATCACTTGAATCCAAATTAAATTAATTCAAATCTTATCAAGGGTTTATTGATATTTTCTAAGTCCCATAATATCCAAATAATAATCTCCAAAGATCCACAAAAGGTTTGGGATAAGAATCAACATTTAAAAAGAAACAACTTTACATATTCAGGGGAGGTCGATCGATCGAAGGCAGGGGTCGATCGATCGATCCCTCAGGTCCAAGCCTGGTTTTCTGCATTTTCTGCAACTACGGGTTTCACCATTTTTACTCATTTAAACCTTCATATTAACCTCCAAAATGAGTTATAATTATTCATACATGATATATCAACATATATGAACGATTTCCAATACTCTAAACATCCTAGAATCATCAAGGGATTGGATTAAAAGCATGTTTCTCTCCTTATTTCCAGAAAATCATCAACATATTAACTTCAAGAACACTACAATGGTTTTTCAGATTTTTCTTCAACATATTCATGATCATTTCGTGGATTATTATCATCCTACAATATAAGTTTACTTCCCATATTATTTCAGTTTCTATAAATCCATACAACAACTCCATTATGTCTTCCAAACAAGAAAAATCATCTCTTTTCATAATTTTCTAACATGGAAAATATACGAACTTAAGTTGCAATTATCAAACACTTGCCTTAACTGAAGGTCTGATCCTTTGGTGTAGTATATCTCAGTTGGTTGTCCCTTCTCCGGTCAAACTCCGGTGGCGGTTGGTGGTGGTGAACCTTGGTTCTTGTTCTTCTCCTTCCCAAGTAGACTTTTCCCTTCCCAAGTACCCTTACACTCTCTCTAGGAAGATGGCTTCTCTAATTTGTGAAGAGGAGATGAATAACCCCCATACACTTAATCTACCAATACTTATAATAGTTCCAAATCCGAAATCACTATTCATCCCTTTAGAAAAATGACCAAAATGCCCTTTCGGGTTGTCTATTCATTCCCAAATGACCCAAGACTCAAAATTAACATCCAAATAGACTTTTCTGACTATTTCGAACCTTACGGACGCAACGGCGCAGTCGAAATGACTATAAGGTCGATAGAAAATAAATTTCCTTTTTAATTTAATAAACTAGTCCCGACACGTCCCATACCGCGTCTGACTAAAAATATAAATTACCGAATTTATATCACACCGTCATATCAATGACATCACATTCATATATTACCTAAATATCTTTAAGTAATATTCAGAATCATCCATTTTAATATCCACAGTCCGAATAAACCCAAATGAATTAATTAATAATAAAATCCAATTTATCCATTAATTTAAAATATAACCCATTTTAAAAGTCATTTAAAATTACGGGGTATTACATACTTACCCCCTTATAACAGAATTTCGTCCCGAAATTCAGGAATATAGGTCATACCGGTAAGGTCAACTCCGAGTATAAATCTCACATCGCGAGAAATCCAAGACGTACCGCCCATACAGTACATTAACAAAAATCCCCATTGATGTTAAACACCAAGCCTCACCATATAGTTTCAACTACATCGAATTTAAACTTCACCTAATCTTCCCTATACCATCCTCGTGACAAACTTTAGGAAAAAAGATCCTCTCATAGTGAACAAATAAATCCTGAAGTCTCAATTACTTACCTTTTTCACAAGTATGAAAAATACTACAATCCAATCATCCAGGGAGCCCATACACCCTCTCGTACCGCTTTCAATATTAAAAGTTTTCGCAAAGGTTATAAACTCGTTTCCCAAAGACCTAACTTATTTCGACTCCCAACGGTTATTAGTTTCATGCGTGGGGTGTCTCGCAAGCGAAATCCAAATAAGGAACCACCCCGATACACTACTTCCTAAAGTAGTCGGTCATCGAAACTCCTAAGGTCCTTAGTCAATAATATAAAGATTTGGTTTAAAAAAAAAATATCAGGTTTATCGATTTAAAACAAAAATTAGGTTTTATCAATTTCAAATAGAGTCTACGCATCTACTCTCTTATAGAAGACAAGATGCAGACATATGCTCTCATTTACCACAAGTGCATGCCGATAGTCACATCACGCTCGGACATGCCCAAGGTAAGTAATCCCATGATAAAAATCAAACCCACGTGATAACATGTAATATAAAGGTGTCCCACACCCCTCAGTGAGTCTACGTAAATAACGATGCCATAGGCTAAGTTTAACAACCCTTTTGCCCACACAATATCAATCACTACAAAAATCAATACGCCTCATACTTCCTTAGATAGGAAACATACCCTCTGATGATGCTAAGATTTAGCACCACCAGGTAAGTGTTAGTGAGCTCAAACAGTAGTAGCCATGGCAGCCATAGAGATGCAGGTATGTAAGTATGTAAGTGTATAGAAGGGGATGAGTATAAGAGGAAATAAGACGATGATGTATAGTGGTTCAGCCAAATTGGCCTACATCCACTGTGAGTGTGTGATCCACTATGTATGGGCACTAATGGCCTTGGATACAATGCACATAACCCTCTCTCTCTCTCTCTACTGTGTGTGAACAAGCAGAGTTTTAGCTAGGGTTACTGTTCATGAGTCGATCCCCTGTAGGGTTAGGGGTGACAAGTATATATAGGTCTTGGGGGGTGTAGTGTACCCCCCAGGTAAGCATGGTGCATGTGAAGAATGATCTAGCCAATCCCCTGTTGACACCTGTAGATGCCAAATGATGACATAATATTCTCTCACGTGAGGGGGTGATTCGGTTGTAACGGTCTCCCACGTGTCATATGAGCCTCACGCGCACTGTTCCACGCGTCTCCCAAACCACGCGCTGTCATGATATCACCCTCGGCCTATGAGCCGAGGCCGAGGGCAAAGTTTCTTCCGGTAGTGAGTCTGGCTTGATTCTGTCCTCGTACTGTCGTACCCTCGTAGGGTCGGCCGGAGCCTGGCGAGGGGTCGGCCCCTCGTAGGGTCGTCTGGAGCCTGGTGAAGGGTCGGCCCCTCGCAGGGTCGTCTGGAGCCTGGTGAAGGGTCGGCCCCTCGTAGGGTCGTCTGGGTCTGGTGAAGGCCAGTTGGGGCCTGGTGAAGGGTCGGCCCCTCTTAGGGTCGTCCGTTGTGGAGGCGACCCTCCTAGAATATAAACGGGTATATCACCCTCATTTGCGGGTGATGTTTTTTTTTCATCCCAATACTATAACTTTGCTCCAATGAGTCAAGAAAAATTTTACCCCAAATTTTTAGTTCTAGTTAACCACACTCCACTATATACCCAAGCCTTTCAATATATTGCCTTCGTTAGGGAACATACACAATTCACGCATTTCTAGAACTTCTACTGATGACTCTCCTCAATTTTTTTTTCCATAATAGGGGTGACCACGACTACGGTCATCATACTCGAACATACTTCATAACCTCCTAAGTACGATCTCCGCTATTCGTCCAATGGCCCTCATCTGCCATACGTACGTAATGAAAAATTCCCCAATAAATGTTGTCGAATTTTATAGTTCAATCCATCAGTGAACATTAGGACTCTCCTCTCCTCAGTAGGTACTTCAGCTGGTACCAAATTAGTTAATCTCGTAAACTCTTCCTCATATTCCGCCACAGTTTTCTCTCCCTATTTCAAATCAAGTAGCTTCCGCCTCATCTCTGTCTGGATAGCGGAACGAAAATACTTCCCATCAAACCGTATCCAAAAGTCTTGGATAGTCATTGTGTCCCTCTCCTCCATAGTGATCGTAGCTTCCCACCATTGCAAAGCTGCCCCTACTAGCTTGAATGTGGCTAGTATTTGACGTTGAACCTCAGTACATTCAATCATTCTTAAGTGCCGTTGGATATCTTTCTTCCATTGGCTAGCAGTCACAACATCTGATCCTCCCTGAAACTCAGGTGGTGCGCTTTCTGAAAGGCATCCCTCGCTCGTTCCCATGCAGTAGGAAACACTTGACCTTGCGCGGGTGGCACAATTGGTGCCAGTGCGGGAGCCTGCTGAACAGCAGCTAAAGCAGCATTGACTGCCTGAGCGACAATTGCAGCAACTTCGGTCGCAGTCATCTTACCTTTGTAGGCGTAAATAGAATAGAAATAATCCTACCCATAGGGCTCTACATCAAAGAACGCTAAGCTGAAGACACAGTAATCCGTACAGATCCTAAAGGACACTAGAACTTGATGCTCTGATACAACCTGTAACACCCCGCCTAATTAAATACCGGGTGGCCAGTTCCATACCAAATTAAAATAGAATATACAGTTGGCACATTCTTAGCATCACTGTCAAAAATATTTACAACTCACCCAAAACTCAATTAAGCTGGTGTTAAAAACTTTCCAAATTTTAATTTAACAAAATCCATTTCCAGTTTAAGAATAACACAACACATTTTATACTACAACACTGATAACACAATAAATAACTCAAAATAATTTAAATGCAACTGGAATAAACATTCCCAAATAATATAAATCCTTTACAATAATTCCAACAATGTTAAATGTATTAAAAAGTCCCGAATACAATAAAATTTGACCTCGATAGAAAAGACAACTGAAATCCTTTGGGCGACATGCCCTAACTAAGAATACTGTGAATCAAAAGATGGAAGGCGTCTAGTCAAAAACTCCATAAATCCATAGCCTGTCATAATCCGCTAAAGTTGGCATCCCTGTTGTTGGACACCTGATATAGAGATACAATAGAAGAGAAAATATGCAAGGAAACGGGTCAGAGCCCGAATGTGTAGTTGATTTTTAAAATAGCAAGTATTTAACAAGTGCAATAAAGCATTTATTATGTACATGTTAGATCCAACTCTCACTTGCTATTCTCACCTCTCAACTAGAGTGCACACTTAACGTTTCCTATTAACCTCCTAGTTAATGGTTCCTCTTTTCTAGTCTCCATATTGAAATTCCATTCCCATATCATAATCCCCGTATGTCCCATACCATACGTCACATTATTATTCATTTACATTTCTCCTTTATATGATTAGTTTCTCATTAACATGAATCATTACTCATTAATATGAATCGTTTCTCATTAACATGAATCATTACTCATTAATATGAATCTTTTCTCATTAACATGAGTTAAGCTTTTCAATTTTTAAGCATAAACATTCATTAACTTAATCCCATTATCTTTCTCTATTCACAGTTATCTACAATTATCACCGTAGATAGATTTAACCACAATATATCCATTCAATCATTTAATCCATTATATATATATATATATATATATATATATATATATATATATATATATATATATATATATATATTCATATATAATACAGCACCCCGAGTCACACCTGTGGTGCAATGCATTACTCTGCTATCATGTCCCATCATCGCAGGTCGCCAAATAGGGGACTACAGGTTCGGTAAGATTCCACGAACCACAATCAACAACAAACAAATTAGAGGCGAACATAGTTCTCGTATCCATGGGTCACGCACATACCTACGTACCCACAGTCAGCGGACTTATCAACTCCCCGATAAGTCTTTCATAGACCTATGTTCTCGAGCGACAAATCAAAGATCCCATGGATTCATCAGGATATGACCGCCCTCACGCGCAAACCTCCCACCGATAGCAAGTAAGCTAGGTATGTCATACACATAAATCATCAATCAATCAAATAGGTATTATCATACCTATAATATAATATCAATAAGGTAATTATCACTACCCTAAGATATTTCCCATACGTAGCATTATATCTCTTTTAAATTCCACGTATTAACATAACATATCTTTACTTCATAATTTAATTATCCTCGCATCCTATAACATCTCTCAACTCCCGACGTCGTTAAGGTTCATGCGCGGAGCGTCTCGCAAAGCGAAATCCAAACAAGGAACCCCTCCAATACACTACTACTTAACTTTGTCGATCGAGGAGGTCCGAAAACTTTAACTATGCGATCGGAATAACCTCATACCCTCTTTCAATCAAATGTGTTTTAAACTCCCATCTCACAAGATTCAAATAGGATTTTCCTCATCTTATATTCAGTAAGAAATCACTAATATCCTACTGGTCCATAACATTATTTCTCCCGAACTACTACGAGTTTAGTTCTCCTTTCAATTAAGGTTAAAACCGATAGTTTCAAATCTCTTGTAAACACATATTCTTTCACTTAGGATTAAACCTTCTTGTAAACTTAAGGATACCCAGGTGTTATATTAAATCACCCCTACTGGTCCTATCATTAATCCTCATACATATCCATTTAGAATTTAACAAATGAATCTAGCAACCGAAATTCCATTCGATATAATTTTCATCATTTTAATCACTTGAATCCAAATTAAATTAATTCAAATCTTATCAAGGGTTTACTGATATTTTCTAAGTCCCATAATATCCAAATAATAATCTCCAAAGATCCACAAAAGGTTTGGGATAAGAATCAACATTTAAAAAGAAACAACTTTACATATTCAGGGGAGGTCGATCGATCGAAGGCAGGGGTCGATCGATCGATCCCTCAGGTCCAAGCCTGGTTTTCTGCATTTTCTGCAACTACGGGTTTCACCATTTTTACTCATTTAAACCTTCATATTAACCTCCAAAATGAGTTATAATTATTCATACATGATATATCAACATATATGAACGATTTCCAATACTCTAAACATCCTAGAATCATCAAGGGATTGGATTAAAAGCATGTTTCTCTCCTTATTTCCAGAAAATCATCAACATATTAACTTCAAGAACACTACAATGGTTTTTCAGATTTTTCTTCAACATATTCATGATCATTTCGTGGATTATTATCATCCTACAATATAAGTTTACTTCCCATATTATTTCAGTTTCTATAAATCCATACAACAACTCCATTATGTCTTCCAAACAAGAAAAATCCTCTCTTTTCATAATTTTCTAACATGGAAAATATACGAACTTAAGTTGCAATTATCAAACACTTGCCTTAACTGAAGGTCTGATCCTTTGGTGCAGTATATCTCAGTTGGTTGTCCCTTTTCCGGTCAAACTCCGGTGGCGGTTGGTGGTGGTGAACCTTGGTTCTTGTTCTTCTCCTTCCCAAGTAGACTTTTCCCTTCCCAAGTACCCTTACACTCTCTCTAGGAAGATGGCTTCTCTAATTTGTGAAGAGGAGATGAATAACCCCCATACACTTAATCTACCAATACTTATAATAGTTCCAAATCCGAAATCACTATTCATCCCTTTAGAAAAATGACCAAAATGCCCTTTCGGGTTGTCTATTCATTCCCAAATGACCCGAGACTCAAAATTAACATCCAAATAGACTTTTCTGACTATTTCGAACCTTACGGACGCAACGGCGCAGTCGAAATGACTATAAGGTCGATAGAAAATAAATTTCCTTTTTAATTTAATAAACTAGTCCCGACACGTCCCATACCGCGTCTGACTAAAAATATAAATTACCGAATTTATATCACACCGTCATATCAATGACATCACATTCATATATTACCTAAATATCTTTAAGTAATATTCAGAATCATCCATTTTAATATCCACAGTCCGAATAAACCCAAATGAATTAATTAATAATAAAATCCAATTTATCCATTAATTTAAAATATAACCCATTTTAAAAGTCATTTAAAATTACGGGGTATTACATACTTACCCCCTTATAACAGAATTTCGTCCCAAAATTCAGGAATATAGGTCATACCGGTAAGGTCAACTCCGAGTATAAATCTCACATCGCGAGAAATCCAAGACGTACTGCCCATACAGTACATAACAAAAATCCCCATTGATGTTAAACACCAAGCCTCACCATATAGTTTCAACTACATCGAATTTAAACTTCACCTAATCTTCCCTATACCATCCTCGTGACAAACTTTAGGAAAAAAGATCCTCTCATAGTGAACAAATAAATCCTGAAGTCTCAATTACTTACCTTTTTCACAAGTATGAAAAATACTACAATCCAATCATCCAGGGCGCCCATACACCCTCTCGTACCGCTTTTAATATTAAAAGTTTTCGCAAAGGTTATAAACTCGTTTCCCAAAGACCTAACTTATTTCGACTCCCAACGGTTATTAGTTTCATGCGTGGGGTGTCTCGCAAGCGAAATCCAAACAAGGAACCACCCCGATACACTACTTCCTAAAGTAGTCGGTCATCGAAACTCCTAAGGTCCTTAGTCAATAATATAAAGATTTGGTTTTAAAAAAAAATATCAGGTTTATCGATTTAAAACAAAAATTAGGTTTTATCAATTTCAAATAGAGTCTACGCATCTACTCTCAAAAATCATGGTGTCAGTAGTGATCTTTTCACTCGATTTGATAGCACTCATCATCAACTTCTCTAAAATTTCAAAATTTACGGTTCAAGCTTGGTGTTTGTCTTCTACACACCCTTCGCTTGAGGGGGAATGTTAAGAATGCAAACATATGCAAGCAAGCAAGTCTACACATGCCGAGTGAGCTATTAAAAAAGGAGCTAAAAGGAACAACCAGATCTTGTGGATGAATCCAATAAGTAAGCTAACAACTACTACCTCCAATTCGTAGTGCCCCAACAGTTAGCTTATGCGGCCTATTTTGAATAAGTCCAAGCGCATATCTTGGTATAACACCATCAATTACCTATTTCTTAGTTTATTAGTTTAGTCTGTGTATAAAAACAGTAGCGTGCGTTTTTATCAATGAAAACAATTCCTTCTTTGTTCTTTATTCTTCATTTATTTATCAATTGTTTTATTCAGACCTTTAAATCTCCATAAGATTTAAAACTCTTTGGACCTAAGGAGATGCTTAGGGGACCCTAAAATATGGTGTATATAAATCCCCTCGACGGGTGTGCTTGGAACAAGTGAAGGCCATAGAATACACACCACATTGACGTTGGGAGAGAGATACTGTTTAAAGTCAATCATGCGAACCAAAAGGATGAGACTAACCGGTTCAGAGGGTCGAGGTTGGTTATAAGGACCTAACATTGTGTTGGGGATAATCGATTATGCGGATGAGGTCGATTCTGAGGACCTAAGATTGCGGGGACCGATTCTGCGGGTCGATGTCGATTCTGAGGACCTAAGATTATAGGGGCGATAATTATGTAAACACGTAATTAACACAAGCGTTGAGGTTATATGCGCCCAAAGTTCATGAAGAGTCCAAGTCACAGGCCACGCGTTCACCACTTGGAACGGGATATGTCTAAACTCTTAGGGATAGCTATTGACGAAGCTTGCTGGGAAATTCCCCGATGAATGTAAGCATCTTCCCTCATGAGGGGGCATGTGAGATTATATTATCGAAGAGTACTACAATTACAGTTGACCATTCTCTAAAGTAATAAAGTGCAAACCCTAAAGCCCGTGGACATAGTCTCTTTAACGAACCATGTATATCTTATGTTGTGTGCGTGATTTCATTACTCTCTTTGATATTTAGTCTTATTTGGCTAGTGTGCATTGGGCATTTTCACATGTATAAAATTACCACCTACAACGTCCATGCTTGTATTACATGGTTATATCTGTCATTTACGAATACATTATATATATATATATATATATATATATACAGACAAACACACACACACACACTCACACACATGTTTATGGCGGGTATAAATGGCGAGCCCCTCGTTCAATCGTACAAACTAAATTTGTGGACATATAAGGCTATAACACTGTGAAGTTGTTGATTTGTATCAAATATTGCATATTTTCTCCCGTTATCTTTATTCATTCTAGCAATTTTACGGTCCTTAATGCCTATATTTATGCTCATTAACCAGACAACCTTGGATTTGGAGATATACATGTTTTGCAAGGGTTAATTGTGCTTTTGTAGGTATTGGAACGCTAAAAGTGAGGATCCGTTGGATTTCAGAGATGTTCCGTCGCCGGATGCTACTTCTAGGGCATTTTAGTCAATTCACATTTCTTATTCGGCTCATGGAAATTCCACAGATGCGTAGTTCATTGAGTTAGCATCGCGTGGCCACAAACGGTGCGTCATTTGGAGTTCGAACAAAGAAGATATGCTCGTTTCCGTTATTTGATCGTGTTCCTGTGACCGATCGACCGCGATTTGGTGTTTTGCCGTGGGAAGGAGACAGTGGGCTTTTGCCTGAAGGGCCGGTCGACCGATCCCCCGGACGCGGTCGACCGCGCATGCCAAATATTCTGGGATATTTTATTTTCTTTTACTTTTCCTTTATTTTCTTTCCCACTTACTATTTAAACCAAATTTAGGTTTATAATTCAGATGTACCAGTTTAGAATAGATTTTAGAGAGTTGTAGGTTAGGGTTTGGGGGATTTGAGAGTTCTTCTTCTTTCTCTCTTGGATTGACACCCTTTAGGGTTTGTAATTGGTACTTTCATCTTCCCTCTCCATTTAATAAGTTGTATTTCATTATTTCTTGCTTTGTAGTGTAACTTACATTCTTTCTAATTTAGGTTTACATGCTTTGATTACTTGCTTTCTAGTGTAGATTTACGGCATTTCTTTATCGCGTTTATTTACCACGTTTTTACGATGCTTTATAGCTAATTTAAATTAGGTTGTGCTTGAATTGAACTCAGTTGAGTTGACGCGTTGCTTGGCTTTGGTGATGGTGTTTATGGGTTTATTTCGGGTGCGTTGTCCTTGTTATTGCGCTTAGGATATTTGACGGGGCATATCATGTATGTCCCGTGCTTACGACCTTTCGTGCGCAATTCTTGGGATATTTGTTGACGCCAAAATCATATTAGGCTTTTATGAGAATTTAGGGGCGTGATAACCCTTGGTTCAATTAACTGTCGAAACGATACGCATTCTAAATGACTCGTCGACCCACGTATCCATTTTATATAAATTAACTCGGATGAGGGATATTCGACGCAACCTATAGTTTTACCGCTTTGTTAATCAAGTTTCAATACACTCGCCTAGATTAATCATCTCCCTTTATGCATCTTTTTCATTTTAGTTTGTAATCATCTTTTACACTTTTATTTCATAATATTAAATCTCATAAATTCTAGCATCTCGTCTCAGTGGATATTTTCGATACCCGACACCCGTTGAGTGTAGTTGTAATTTTGGTTTTTGTACAGTTCAGGTGAGCCGAATTCAAAATGATTGGCGCGTAGGTGACTCTCGCACCGCGAAAAAACCCTGTCTATCAAATGGCGCCGTTGTCGGGGATGAGTTTGTTTTAGACTTTATTTGATTTAGTAGTTCATAGTATTTTCTTTCTATTTGTATTATTTGATAATATTTTGCAGGACTTTCACATTTGAGCACTGAGAAACGCTCAAATTTTTCCTGCGCGCACCTACTTTGTGAAATCCGCCACTTCCAGCCATTTTTGGGGTAAGCATGTCTTATTCCAATTCTTTCGGTTATCATTGTTATAATTCTCAAAATTATCGCAAACCTATGACTTTCGATCAATACTTAGAATCCCAAAGTATAACAAATTCAAATATGACTTTGGATGAGTATAACGAAAGTCAAAACTTAGGTTATTGGAATTTTGATGATGATGATGATGATTTTGGGCCTTTACCTCCTTATAATAGGAATTTTGAAAAGATTTCGAATAGTTTTCAAAATTCCTATAATAATGAGTTTTCGTTTAAGTCCGATGGTAATTTTCAAAGTTCCCATTTTTATGGATCCACCTATGACATTCGGTGAGGGATTGCGTATGTATGAAAATGAGAAAATTGAAAATCGTTATCGGAAAGAAAATCGTTGTTGGGAACATGAGTTGGATTTATTATTTGAGTCCGACGACGATTTTTCTTCCGAGACTTTCGAAGTCGAGGAATGTTTTGAACCAAATGAGGTACTTGTGCCTACTTTGGAACAAACCATTCTAAACTTTTCCCATCTCGTAATAGATATTGAAAGTGAGGATGAAAATGACGTAATATCTATTTGCAATGAAATGATTTCTTCTTTGTCCCCTAGAGAAGAACATTTCATTGAAAATGATATTATTTCCTTTGAAACTCAATCTTCATATGATGATGATTCATCTCATGAGTCTGAATTTTTTTCATCCCCATTTTCATTCTCTATTACCACACCGTCATAAGTACCCGATGATTCGGTTTCAAACTTTAATGTTTTAAACCTTTTCGCCGATGAGGAGTACTTACTTGAGTCGCCCTCCACAATCGTATCTTTGCCTTCGTGTGCGCCACCTCCCATTCCAATTTCAAAATCATTGGGAGGATATTCAGCTTTTCTCGGTCCCCACATGTTTTTGTCACCCGTTCAATCCAAACCCCCCATCGTCCCTCCAAAAATTTTAATTGGCGATGGTTCCTTTCTTCCGCCTTACACATGCCTTCCGTTGTTCAAACGGAATTCATATTTTTCGGAAGGCATGCTTGTATGTAAGGGTACACCGTTTATCCTCCAAAGTCAAATCATTTTTACGGTGGACCCTCAGCTATTTAGACTTCTAGTGTACAGTTAGTGTGAAGCCTAAATAGTAGGTTGTATATAGTTAGCTTTTTATTCTTTCTTTCTTTATTTTTTCTTTCCTTTTTAATTTAGTCTAGTGTAATTAGTTGACTTTTTGTTATTTGTTTTTGCTATGCTCGGTACTAACTTTTTTTGTAGATTCTTTGGATTTGTTCTTATGGGGATCGCTCCAATTTTAGGTAATATCGCTATTTTCCTCTCTTTGACTTGGTTCTTAATTTACATTGAGGACAATGTCAAGTTTTAAGTTAGGGGGTGTGGGATATTCTATCCATTTATTTAGTTAGTCCATGTTTTTGCTCATATGTTAGTTACTTAGTATGCTTTTCTTAAAAAAATAGAAAATTTCAAAAAGATTCTCTTTCTTTTTTCTCCTTTTTTGGACTTTTTGCCCTTGTTTTCGATGATAAATTTTAATAATTTCCCGATCCAATAGACAATCCAATGATGCATGTTCTCGATTTTAGAAGTTGTTAGACTTTATTCTCGATTATTAATATTATGAATAACTTCATGAATTAAACTTTAATCCCATGAGCACATGTACTTTTATTGTTCTATTGATTTGGTTTAAGATTTTTATAACTCGGTAATCTTTTGTTGCATTGTATATACTTACACCAAGTAAGCTTTGTACCTTTTATCGTTTGTGAGTGTATACACTATTCTTTTCTCAGTGAAAACGTTGAATTCGTTGGTAATCTCAGTATTCTTTCATTTGGTCGTTCATTAATTGAGTTCATACTTGAAATGTGTTACTTGATCATGATTTTCATATATTGTTTTGATTCGAGAATTGCGTAAACTTTGTGAAATGATCATAGGCCCTCTTTGTTATATCACCCATATTAGCCTTGACCTCACCCTTATATGTTTACCCTCGTTAACCCCTTTGAGCCTAAATATAGCCTTTCGTTTTATAACCCCAATCCCATAACCAACTCTAAATTGGAGTTTTAAACCATACATACACTTTCCACACCTTTGTTTGGAATGATACTTGGGGTTGAATGATGTTGGTTGCAATTTAGGCATATGAGAGTTTGATAAGTAAAGAAAAGAGAGATGTGAAAAAAGTGAAGAAAAAGAGAAAGCAAAAAGCAAAAGAAAACAAAAGAGAAAAATGAGAAAAAGAAGAAAAGAAAAGAAAGATAAAGAATGTTGTATAGTGTTCAATAAGCTTTGATTACTCTCCCCGATGATATATCTAATGCTCTTTTGGAACTTTTTTTCCAATTTTGATATTTCCCACATCTTCCCATTATCTCGAGTTTTCATCCCGAACACTTTGAATCCATACATACATTCCTTCATTTTGCACCCTAGCCTATCCTACATTACAACCCTATTAAAGTCCTATGTGATCTTAGGTGCATGTAATTCAAAAGTCATAATAGATTTGATAATCTGTGAAAATGTATTTCGCCTCTTTTAGTGGACGGTATCTTTCATTGAGATTACAGTTTTTCATTTTATATATAGCGTTCTTCATTTGTGACATGTGTGCGGCCTAGTTTCCATTTACATTTACTCTTTATGCCCGCATGTTCCGTGTGTTACCTCCCTGTTTTGAGTGAATTTGCTTGATGAGTGTAATGCCCGTGAGGATTGAATGTATGCTTGCTTTAACGTTTATCCCGTTTATATAAGTTTTTCACCAAATCACACTTTGCATGTGCTCGCTCCCCTCCCACATTTTAAGCTTTCAATTCTATTAGGTGCATTCTATAATGTTAATGATTCGAACTTTTGTTTGAATCTGTTCAATTTGCTAATAATGCGTATGAAATCTTTTTTGCCATTGTTGGGCTTGTCGCATGTTGGTTTGGGCTTGTTTTGGGGAAACCATGTGATGTTTGTGGGTACCATCCCTGAAAACCCTCACGAGATGAAACTCGTCCACTAGGGTAACCTAGGGGTTTAACGGCTTATTGCACATGCTAAATTCAATCGTGCTCCCTACGAAAGTGGCATTTATATTTCGATGCATATATAAGTCTTGTACCACCCTCTGTGGTCTGGTTTTGTTTGTTTCATTATTAGGGACTAGCAATATTTAAGTTAGGGGGTGTGATTCGTATCAAATATTGCATATTTTTGCCCGTTATCTTTATGTATTCTAGAACTTTTACAGTCCTTAATGCCTATATTTATGCTCATTAACCAGACAACCTTGGATTTGGAGATATACATGTTTTGCAGGGGTTAATTGTGCTTTTGTAGATACTGAAGCGCTAAAAGTAAGGATTCGTTGCATTTCGAAGAAGTTCCATCATCGGACGTAACTTCAAGGGCATTTTAGTCAATTCACATTTCTTATTCGGCTCATGGAAATTCCACGGATGCGTAGTTCGTTGAGTTAGCATCGCGTGGTCACAAACGGTGCGTCGCTTGGAGTTCGAACGAAGAAGATATGCCCATTTCCGTTATTGGACTTTTCCCCCTCATCATGGACCAAGAATTGCAGAAAATAGAGTACCGGTCGACCGCGTCCCTGTGATCGGTCGACCGCAGTTTGGTGTTTTTTCGTGGGAGGGAGACACTAGGCTTTTACCTGAAGGACCGGTTGACCGGTCTTCTGGACGCGGTCGACCGCGCATGCCAGATATTTTGGGATATTTTCTTTTCTTTTCTTTTTCCTTTATTTTCTTTCCCACTTACTATTTAAGCCAAATTTTGGTTTCTAATTAAGATATACTAGTTTAGAATAGATTTTAGAGAGTTGTAGGTTAGGGTTTGGGGGATTTGAGAGTTCTTCTTCTTCCTCTCTTGGATCGACACCCTTTAGGGTTTGTAATTGGTACTTTCATCTTCCCTCTCCATTTAATAAGTTTTATTTCATTATTTCTTGCTTTGTAGTGTAATTTACACGCTTTCTAATTTCGGTTGACATGCTTTGCTTACTTTATTTCTAGTGTAGATTTACCGCGTTTCTTTATCACTTTTATTTATCGCGTTTTTACGATGCTTTCTAGCTAATTTAAATTAGGTTGTGCTTGAATTGAACTCACTCGAGTTGGCGTGTTGCTTGGCTTTGGTGATGGTGTTTACGGGTTTATTTCGGGTGCGTTGTCCTAGTTATTACGCCTAGGAGATTTGACGGGACATATCATGTATGTCCCGTGCTTACGACCTTTCATGCGCAATTTTTGGGATATTTGTTGACGCAAAAATCATATTAGGCTTTTATGAGAATTTAGGGGCGTGACAACCCTTGATTCAATTAATTGTCGAAACGAGACGCTGTCTAAATGACTCGTCGACCCATGTATCCATTTTATACAAATTAACTCGGGTGAGGGATATTCGACGCAACCTATAGTTTTACCGCTTTGTTAATCTAGTTTCAATACACTTGCCTAGGTTAATCATTTCCCTTTATGCATCTTTGCCTTTTTAGTTTGTAGTCATCTTTTACACTTTTATTTCGGAATATTAAATCCCATAAATTCTAGTATCTCGTCTCAGTGAATATTTTCGATATCCGACTTACCGCTATACTCACCTGTTGAATGTAGCCATAATTTAGGTTTTTGTATAGCTCAGGTGAGCCAAATTCAAAATGACCGGCGCATAGGTAACTCTTGCGCCGCGGCACAACCCTGTCTATCAGTTGTACTTTAAAAAAATAACCCACAAAAAAATGTACCAATATTTTACTTTTCGAAACGGCGCAAAAAAGTAAAACTTTAAAAGCTAAATTTATATATTTTTAACTATATGACGGGAGCAACCATGCATTTTAATTGGAAAGAACCAACAAACATACACATTCCACCTATTATATTTTAAGCTAATTAAAATTTAAATGGCAACACAGTACAATATGTTACATAAATAAAAACAATGGTTGAAATTAGAGCAATTTTAAATAGATTTATGGAAAGAATCTTTGCTCTCATGGCAATAACAATTTTCGGCAAAGAAATTCTAATAGGAACAAAATTAAAATAAAGAAAATTAGAAAATGAAAAGTTGCCAAACGTTCGCCGAGTTCATACATTCAACTATTCCTTAAGTACACATTAAGAGCCATATTTAATGACCAAAACTAGTATATCTTTTTAGGACTACAAATTTATACTGTTAACCCTTTAACATAAACCACCCCTCGTATGCATTGTGACTAAAATATGTCGAGCATGAAAATAAAACCTATACTCTTAAAACTTTTACACGTCCAGTTCATTAGTCAACAAAATTTCCACCAGATAAAAAATAAAAAATAAAAATAAATATGGTGAAAATGGCAATAACTCCACAAACATAAAGTTAAGAGAGTTGAATTTCTAACATGTGTAATGTGATGAGATCATGGGATTAATACAAAATAGATAATAATACCCATATGAGAATGTATAAATTCTCAAGATATCTAAAAGTCAATCACAAAGGCTTACAATAAAAGTCCTACCGTTAAAAAAAAATATTGGCTACAATTGAAATGGAAAGATCCCATAAATTGACATAAACGATACATAATTCAATATTTATTATATATACTATTTACAAAGCCTGTCAATATTCCAACACATGCATGATAATATGAGGTCAATAATAGCAATCGAAGACCATTTAATATAATCTCTTGATGAACTCGTAATAATAAAATAAAATTAGAAAGAGAAAGGCTTATTTTGGCACCAGTTTCCACTAATAGAATTTGATGGTTTCTCGGTAGATGCTCGATATAAATATATGTAATCCAAGGCACTATTCTTTACATAATCAAAATACACATGGTAGAGCAACATCAAAATATCAAACCTCATCCTCCGTGAATCACGGATAGTTGTAATTGAACGACACATATTAAGACTCAAACAAATAGTTCTTCAGCAACTAAATTAAAAAAATAAATTAAATGACGCGGTTTATGTCGGCAATGGATCGTGTCTCCTTTCTCATGCCCAAATCTTCATACTTGTACCAATATAGCAATGAAAAATCAAGATCTCAAATCATCCTGAAGGACCTTACTGGCGGCACCACTAAACACTACCACATAAAATCTGCTGCTAATAACGAACGATAATAAAAACATGTATCAATGATAGCTAAATTCTTTTTCAGCCAATAAAGGGATTAAAAAAATAATATAGATCTTGAAATATACTTATTCAATTGAAGACTTTCACAACACATATTACAAAAATTATGAGAATGAAAAAAGTAACTACGAAAGAAAACTGAGTTTTGCACTGTAAAGAGGAATATAGCTTCACTTTATATGGTATATTTGTATATATGACAACCTAGTGATTTGTTGATAAGAGAATGAATATGCATAGGTTTCAAATTTTGTGAAGGTAGCCATTCCGTTTCTTTACACTACCTCTTATTCATAATTTCAGATTTTGTATATATGTTTATTCATAATTTCAAACCAACAAAAAATTGATTTAAATATGTGAAAAAATATTTTACCACGATCGAAAGTATTTTACCCCCAACCAAACATACCCTTAATTGGAAAGTATTTTCACCTATCTGTAATTATAAAGTATGTTTGCATAGAATTTTAAATAAGTTCACATGCTAAAATTCAACCTACAGGTCTAATTTTAAAGAAAAAATATTGGGTGTGTCAAAGCAAGGAGAGTTTGAAGAAAAGAAATCATCCAAGCTTGCTCAAGCAGATTTTATGCACTTTCTTTCTTTGTTTAACAAGGTATTAATTCATTTTTCTTAAGTTGAAGAGTGTCCCCTTTCTCCCTTCTTTTTTAGTCTACTTTTAATTTAATTTAGGAGATTCTATTTATTTTTTGAGTTTACTTGTATTGGAATATTTTATTATCATTTTTTGAAAGGGTTTATTATCTTTTGTTATTGTAATTTGTCATACACCTTATGGAGCAAGACTACAATGGCCTCCTACATAAATTATTAGGTTAATCACAAAGACTTGCCCTAAGTTTTATGATTATTACACATCTCTCCTTAATATTTCCATGCAGTGACCTTTCGTATGTTTGATTGTTTTCCCCAGTTGATGACATTTTTTAGCGATTTTACAATTCCTTTTAATGGTAATGTATCTTAAAGGTTCAAGAATTTTCCTTATACAATTTAACTGAAAAATAATATTTGAAAAATAGAAGAGGGGGACGTATCTTAAAGGTTGAAGAATCTTCCTTATGCAGTTTAACTTAAAAATAATATATATATATATATATATATATATTAAAGGATGAAGATGGGAGTTGACTGTTACAGCAGCAATTAAAAGAAGATGTAAGATTAGGAGATCAAAGGTCTGACTGTAAAATAATGTTTCCAAATTACATTTTCATAAAAAAACGGGGGTGTTTGATTGGCATGTGTATTTTTTTAATGAGAATACTTCATTTTGCCCATTTTTTACTTGGTATTAATTGATTGCATACATATATTTTTGGTATCAAACTTTTGGAATAAAAAATTCAAGAGAAAAATATCATTTATCATAACTAATCAACTATTAATTATTTAGTGAGACCCTCTTCATCTTTTATAGTAGACCAAAGTAGATCAAAATATTTAGTGAGACCCCCTCATCTTTTAGAGTAGACCAAAATATCATTTATCACAAATAATTCACTATTAATTATTTTTCTCTTATTTTTAAAGGTCTACGCTAGCGACACCTCTCACCATCCCACCCTCCACTGTCAGAGATTCGGTAGTTGAAAGTGGCGGTGGTGGGTGCCACTAGCGCAAACCTTCAAAAAAGTAATGATTAGAGCCATTGACACTCCTTCAAAATACTCTAGTGCCCCATCTTGTTATCAAATAGAAGAAAAAGACTACAATAACCTTATGATCATGTTCACTCTCTCCCTTACTTCACCTTACATACACGGTATACAGAATCGTGTGCATCACAATATCTATGCTGCCAAGACACCATGTGTTGATATAATATATTTTTTGTGTTAACTCATGGAAATATATCCATGATCTATTCATAAAACTGCGGTGCGGAAAATCGCTATATCACTGATGAAGAGTTTTCTATCTTAATGCCCCCATAAACAATGTAAAAATGCAGTTTGTCTTTAATCAAAAACATTAATAAAAAACTTTAATCAATCGAGCCACTAAACTATTATTGAATTACAACTACTTGACCGTTTTCGACAAACAACCGTTAAAACTCAACGACACACACACACACATACACACACATATATATAGGGAGAGGTTCTCTAGTGAACCTTAAAATTGAACTTTTTAATAAACCTTAACAAAAAGAAGACCTAACAATCCATTAATTTTAATTCCTATGTTGTAATTGGTCCGCGACAACGACAACGAATATGTGTGTCGATCGATCCCCCCTCCCCCAACCCCAACACCCCCATGGTAGCCCTGATGCCATAAGACTGCCATGGTGATGGTGGTGATTAGGGTTGGGGTTGGGAAGGGGGAAAGGAGGGGCGGGGATCGATAGACAAGCGTGTTCGTTGTAGCTGGCGCGGATCAATTACAACATAGGAATTAAAATTAAGGGGTTGTTTGGTATTTTTTTTTATTAAGGTTCATTCAAAAGTTTGATTTTTAGGTTCACTAGAGAACCTCTCCATATATATATATATATTGGTAAAGGATATCGTAGCGCAATGCGTCTATAGATGGATTTATTTTATTGAAATAGCAAATAATTTTTTTGACCTAATTTTTTTATGGATTCTAGACATTTCAAGGTACTGCTAAAAAACATTCAACTCAAAATGAATTTTTTTGCTACTTTCAAAAATTAAGTAAAAAAAACTATCAATTTTTATGTTAGTTTTTCTTACGTTTCTTTTACCCAATTTGTTGAAGTAGCCAAAAAAATCATTTTGAGTTGAATTATTTTTTAAGTGTGCCCTAAAATGTCTAGAAATCATACAAAATAAAGTCAAAATATAGCGCGACATGATTTTATTTTTTTACCTAATACGAACAAATTTCATTTATCTAACACGAACACGACCTTATTAAAATACGCATGACACGAGACACTTTTTTTTCTAAGACAAACACGAGCTAATTGAAACGTGAGATGTCATAATTGTATTGTTTTTACCTAACCAGAAACATTAACCAATTCAAACACGCCACAATCTTTTTATTTTACCTAACACGAACACGACTCGATTAAAACACGACAAACCATTATTTTTTCACCCAACACGAGAGAAAAACATTTTGTTTGGATCATATTTATGTTAAGTTAAAAAAATATTTCGTGTTGTGTCGAGTTTTAATTGGGTCATTGTTGTATGTGAAAATTACTCTCATACGTGGACCAATGAAAAATAAACACTTGTCCTCCTATGTGGCCACTCAGCTATCTTGGTCGGCTTCAGAGACACTTAGTCGGCTAGAATGCCGACCAACACCAAGAACGTGAACCATCGAAAATGGCAAAGGCTACTTAGGTGGAATAACGACCATCACTGAATACCAAGAGTCTCATTTATTGTATACAAATGTAAGTGCGTGGAAATATAAATGCATTTCATCTCTTGGGTTCCTAACGAGTATAAATGCACATTCTCCCTTAGCTCAATGGAACAATCCAACCAAGCATAAGCACACCCCATACTAAGCTATTGTAATCACCTGAAATAATATCAACAGTGGACGTAGGCTCTTCTTATAGCTGAACCATTTTAAAAACCCTATTTTCTTGTGTGTTTACCTAACTTGTTTATCTCTATTTATCTATGATTATAAATTTGGACCCTATCCATTTTTAGACATCAATAAATTGGCATCGTCTGTGGTAACGACTATTGTCATCGTTCTCTACCTCTTTTATTTCTTTTGTTCATTTTGGAAGTTCTTTGAAGAATGACAATAGTTGCTAAGAACATCATTGCTACTGTAGGTAATAACCCAGATCCATCTTCTCCCCCTTGTATGGAAAATCTTAAGGGAGTTTTTCTCAACCTAGCTGAGGTACAAGAAGCCATGCAGGAGTCAGTTAGGCAATTGGCTCACAAGTTACAAGACAAGTCCACCAATGAACCTTCTAGGAGGGACATGCCACCTTCGCCAACCAAGAATGAGAGAAATCATCGCTCCAGGTCCTCTCGGGACATATCATACCATCTTAGAGCAACATCATCAATCCTATAAACGGATTACTACGATGGCTGATTTTTCTCCAACGAGCGGTAAAGCGGTCGAGTGTGCTGGAGTAGTTGAGTAGGGCATCTGCCATTGATCGTTTGGGTTCCCGAGCATCCATAGGACATCACAGAGAACATGATCAACATCGCGAGCATAGAGAGAGATCTGTGAGGTCTAGGGATATCACGAGAGGCTCTGTGAATGTCGAGTAGACTTCTCAGGAAGAGAGCTCAGCACATGTGTATGGTAAAGACACCAACCTGCTTCAGCCAAGTCTAAAACAGAGGAACATTCCTGGAAAGGATCTGTGTAAAGACTTGAAGATCAACTAGGAGAAATGACAAAACCCAAGAATCCTTTGCAAAGAAGTTTTGTAAATAGATTACCTTTTATTTAGGCTATTGTGTACTACCCCACGCCTTCTAAATTCAATCCACCGGTTGCTACTCCCAAATTTGATGGGAAGACTAATACATTCCTCCATATTTAGTAATATCAAGCTACTGTTGGTATCTATTATATCCCCGACGAGATGTGTTGTAGGACTTTCTCTAGTTCCATCACAAACCCAGCCCAAACATGGTACAATAATCTTTGCAGGGGTAAATTTATAGTTTCCATCAGTTAGCCGAGCTATTTATTGATAACTTATGTTTTAGGGCTAAGCCAATCAAAAGTGTTACTCATCTTTCGATTGTGCATCAAAAAATTGGAAAAAGTACTTGGGAGTACATTACACGCTTCAATAATGAGAAAATAGAGGTGGTAGATTACGAAGAGAAGACCACCATTACAACATTAATAAGTGGATTACTCGAAAAGGATCTCTACTATGCTCTAGTAAAGAATCCTCCTAAAGATATGACAAAATTGATGGCGTAGGGTGGGAAGATTATGAACGTAGAGGAAGCTATGGCTGTTAAAAAAACTCTGAGTGTGAAAATCGAAATCTAAAAGACTTCGATTAAGAAAGATAAAAAAGATAAGAAGATTGACAAAATGGAAAAGTATGACGAGTACACTTATCTCACCAAGGGTATCCATCACATATTTGAGGAGTTCAGGTATATCAAAGATTTAAACTGGCCTAAAAAGCTAAAGTCACCTCCTAATAGGGGAGATAAATCCAAATATTATGATCTTCATAAAGATCATGGGCACACTATTGATAATTGCATTGACCTAAATAATGAAATGGAGAATCTTATTCGGCGGGGAAAATTAACTAAATTTATTGATCAAAATGATGGCCGAGACACCAGAAGAAGATTTGAGTCATTTGTCCGAGAAAGGGATGACACGAAAAAAGCATGAAACAACAGTTATTAGGATGATCCTGACCTGCTGAAGAAACCTGAGGAGCCTGAAGTGGAGGTAGGAATTATATCTTTTGGCTATCATTTTATTGCAGGAGAAAATGCTGGCGAAGGAGATGAGATTACCGAGAGAAATGATTATTTGAAGGAAGCCAAATTTTACCCTACTATAAGATATATTGACATGTCCGAATGTACAGCTGTTCAGCCTTGGAAAGTCAACAAGGACAGATTAGTGATCGATTTCTTCAAGAATGATTTGACTGAAGTACTTTATCCTCATGGTGATCCACTAGTAATCACTTGCAAAGTTCATCATAGTAGAGTAACAAGAATCCTAGTAGATAATTAGAGTGTTAAAGATTTCATGTTCTACAGCTATTTTCACGGCCTAGGGAAAGTAAGTTAGAACCTCATCACAGGCCTCTTATAAAGTTTTCAAGAGAAAGAGTGTATCACTTAGGAACAATCACGATGGATGTACTGGTCGACACTTGGCCGGTAAGCAAAAAGGAAAGGATTTGTTTCTTTAAACTAGATAAAAATATCCCTTCAACTTACAACATAATTCTCAACAGAGTGGTAATGAAGCAGTTATAGGTAGTATCGTCTACTGTGCATCAGCGCATGAAGTTTCCTACAAATTATGGAGTAGCTATAGAGAACAACAACCAAATAAAAGCGAGAAAATGCTATTACGCCTCAGTTGACCAATAAGAAGTAAAAAATAACACTACTACCTATCATATCGACACTCTGGATCCTCGGGAAAAAGAAGATCTAGTGAAGTGATAGGCTATGGAGGCGATAGAGACTATTGTGCTTGATGATGAGAAGCCAAAAAGTACTACTCAAATTAGTTCAAGATTAACCACTTTCCTCAAGTAGGAATTGATTACATTCCTAAAAAAAATGAAGAATGTGTTCACCTGGAGACATGAGAAAATGCCAGGGATTAATCCTAATTTCATCTTCCACGAGCTTAACATTTACAAGGACTCTAAGACGATCAAGCAAAAATGCAAAGTTTTCAATCCCGAAAAGAATATGGCAATCTAGGAAGAAGTGGAATAATTACAGAGAGCCCAATTTATAGAAGATGTCAAGTATCCCAATTGGTTGGCTAATGTGGTGATGGTAAAAAAAGAACAATGACGAGTGGAACATGTGTGTAGAATTCCTCGACCTCAACAAAGCATGCTCAAATGATCATTTTCCTTTACCAAGAATTGATCAGTTAGTAGATGCAACTGCAGGCCATGAGTTGCTTAGTTTCATGGATGCTTACTCTGGGTATAATCATATTAAAATTAAGCTAGAAGACAAGGAGAGCACTTCATTTATCACCGACTGAGGAACATATTGCTACAACGTTATGCCCCTTGGGATGAAAAATGACGGAGCAACATATCAAAGGTTGGTGAATAAAGTATTTGAAGAACAGATAGATAAAAATATAGAAGTGTATGTGGATGACATTCTCACTGAGAGCAAGGTTGCCACTGACCACATAAAAGACTTAGGTCAGACATTTAAACAGCTATAAAAGCATAAAAAGAATCTTTACCTGACCAAGTGTATATTTGGGGTACATGAAAGAATGTTCTTAGGATATATTATGAATTAGAGGGGAATTGAAGCCAATCCTGACAAAATAAAGGCTTTAATGTCGATGTAGTCCACTACCAGAAAGAAGGACACAAAAATTAACTAAAAGAATGGCAACTCTCAATCGTTTTGTGTTCCGAGCAATAGCTAAATGTCGTCCATTCTTTAAGGTGCTTAAAAAGACCTTTGAGTGGAATGACAAGTGCGAGAACACTTTTCTGGAGCTGTTGAAGTATTTGGGATCTCCACCACTCCTTTCCCGACCAGTTTTGGGAGGAAAGTTGTATCTGTACTTGATTGTTTCAAAGTCAGCTATTAGCTCGATTTTGATTCGACTAGAGGGAGGAGTTCAAAAATCGGTGTAATACATCATCAAAGCATTCTAAGGAGCATAATTCAGGTATCTATGTTTAGAGAAGCTGGCACATGCACTTATTGAAGCATTTATAAGAATGAGACCATACTTGCAGGCCCACACTATTATGGTATACATTAACTTACCTATGCGATAAGCTTTGCACAAACCCAAAAAGCCAGGAAGGTTAATGTCTTGGTTAGTTGAACTTGGGGAATATGAGATTATTTGTGAGCCAAGAACTGTATTAAAATGGCAAACGATGGCAGAATTCATTGCAGAGTTCACATATGCAGAGGTGCCAAATTATCCAAGTTTTCTTGCTGAACATACTTCTTCGAAAGATAGCTCAGCTCAAAAGCAAACTGAGATTACCGTCGACCAACTAAAATTATCGGCTACTCGGGAAAGAGCTCAATGATTGGCTGAATAAAGCAAGAAGATATTCAGACATGAATTGATATTAAAGGAAGACTTCAACAATGACATTCTAATCTGTAAATTATTTATAGAAGGATCTTCGCGTGCCACTGTCAGTGGAGCTGAACTTATTATCAACACTCTAAATGATTTAGATGTGGAATATGCTTTGTAATTTTAGTTTTAATCTTCCAACAATAAAGTCGAGTACGAGGAGTTTATTACAGGGTTAGAACTAACTTCATCACTAAGTACCGAGCAGGTGATAGCGCTCAGTGATTCTAAACTCATTATCAATCATAGCTTCAGATATATAGAGTTAAATGAGAAACAATGGTAATATATTTGAATAAGACTATAGAGGTTAGCTATTTTTATCCTGCAGTCAAGAAGGTCCAAATTCCAAGAGTGGAGAATTCTCGGGCAGATTCTCGAGCTCGGCTAGCCTCAGCGACTCAGATGGAGCTCAGGCGAACCATTTCAGTAGAAATTATCAACCATAGAAGCAGTGATGTGGAAGGTACCAGTATAATCGATGTAGAATTAGGTCCTTCTTCGATGAATCCGATCAATGATTACATTAAGAGAGTCTTATTACTAGTCGACCAAAGAGAAACTAGGAAGATGAGATACAAAGCAACCAGTTATGTTCTCAACTTCATTGTGTTCATCCAACCGAAGTAAATTATTTGATCAAGGAAGTACATGAAGTCTCATGTGGATCTCATTAAGCAGGTCGATCACTAGTATAAGGAATTACCATGGAGGACTACTATCGATCGACGATGAAGGCGTATTGTGTTTGTTTCGCTAGAACGTGTGATAAATGCCAAAAAATTACTACTATCCATTGAAGACCAGGGGCTACCCTAACTCCCATCACTTATCCCTGGCCATTTTCTATTTGAAGAATAGACTTGATCGGTCCATTATCGATCACTAAAGGAAGATTCAAGTATTTGGTTAAAGCAATGGACTACTTCACCGAATGGGTGGAGGCTGAACCTTTGGTTGATATGCCTTATCAAAGGGCTTTCCAATTTATATGGGAATTGATCATATGCCGTTATGGGATGCCTTATGATGTCCTCACCGACCATGGTACCTAGTTTGATAATGATGAACTTGAGCAATATTGCATTCGATCTGGAATTTAAAAGATTCATTCAGCATCTGGACATCCATAGTGTAATGGTTAGACGAAAATTACTAACAAGACTCTGCTTGACGGATTGAAAAAAATATTAGATGATGCTAAAGGAAATTGGATCAATGGACTGCACATCGTCGTTTGGTCTTATAAGAATACACTAATAACGATAACATGGGAGACTCCATACATGCTCGCTTTTGGTACCGGAGAAGTGGTACCAGTTGAAATAGGTCCGTCGACTCATATAGTCCTGAATTTTGACTCCCTTAAAAGTGATCTCATAATGCTACTAGATCTGGACATGGTTGAAGAAGTCAGAGAGGATGCTACAATTCGGATGTCTGCTTATCAACAAAGAACTTCTAGGTTATATAACCGAAGGGTCAAGCTGACCAACTTAAAGAATGGAAATCTGGTACTTAAGAAGGTCATCCAGAAGAGCAACAAGTTGGAACCAAATTGACAGGGTCCATACCGTATCTCTGTAGTTATCTAACCAATAACATATAGCTTTGAAACGTTGGAGGGAGAAAAGTTTAAGAATCCATGGAATGCGAATCACATTCGCAAATATTATCAATAATTTTGTTTTAATGTAGTCCATTATTTAATTTAATGAAGTTGAAATTTTCTACCAATTATTCTTACTTTTTATGTTTTTTGCCGAAATATGGTGATATGATGCCACTAGTACTTTTCTAATTCAAACTTTTTCAAATTAAAAAACGTTTAGTTTAATTTTTTTTTGTTTGGAAGTCTTTCTAATTCAAACTTTTCCAACTTCAGAAAATTCTAATTTTTTCCAACTTCGAAAAAGTTTAGTTTGGAAGTATTTCTAATCCAAAGTTTTCCAACTTCATAAAAGTTCAAACTTTTCCAACTTTAAAAACGTTTAGTTTGGGAGTATTTATAACTTCACGTATGATTTCATCTTCGACAAATCAAGAACAAGAAGTCAGTAAAACTTAATGTATAAACACAAGAAGTTTTTTTCGGCTGGATTAAACACTGGAATAAATATACATTCCTAACACACTTGGTCGCTAATGATAACTAATGCAAAAACCTGGTTTAACAAAACAACTAACAGTTTTATTTAAGTGTATTAATAGAATCTAAGGCATTATGAATCAGGTTCAACATTGGACCAAGCACTTATCATTTAAGCAACATTACTTAGTAGGTAAGCTAATTAACTAATCAAAAGATAGATTACCTAATCGGCAAACTGATTAAAACTAATCACAAGCTTAAGTAAGGACGAAAATGTATGACACACATGCATATTGAGAAATAAGTTTATTTTATCCCCATCACTTTGCGTTAAAATGTAGAAAGCAAATGTAATACCCCGTATTTTTATGACTTTTAATTTTGGGGATTTATTAAATTTAATTAAAGATATTAATTTAATATTAATTCGAAAAATCATTTAAATACTTACTAGCATGATGAGAGTTAGTAATTATTTGAATTGTGTTGTAAATTACTTTATGGGTAAAGTAAGAGGTGTAATTGTATTTAGTAAAATTATCAAGAGAATCTAATTTGATAATTTTTGATAATTTTGGAAATTTATTGGGACGCACTTGTGTCGTGTCGGGATTAAATTCGAACTATTAAAAGTGAATAAATTATAAGTCACCTATATGGTCATTTTGAGTGCGTCTGTCCGAAAGGGTCGAGATAGTCAAAATAATGCGCCCGGAGGTTTAGTTTGGGTCTCGGGGCGTTTCTAGGCCTAATTAACACCCTGGGAGGGCGTTTTAGACATTTTACATTTTTGGGCATGAAAACCCACGAAATTTCTAAGAGTATATCTGATAATAGGAGTTGTCTTCTAGGGTTAGAACAACCAATAACCTAAGACGGCCATTGGAAGGGAAGAGGAGAAGCTTTCCAAGGAGTTCAAGGCCAAGAACTCCACCGTTTGCATCGCCGTCGCTGCCAAACTTTGGATCGCGCCATGAGGATTGCAACCAGACCAATCTTGTCCACTAATCTGAACTAAGAATTCCCAGGCAAGTATCTATCTTGCTCTAATTCAGTTAATGCTTCAATGATGTTAGTTTAGGGTTGATTAGGACTAGTTTTCATGAAAGAAAGCATGTATGGGAGACTCTAATTTGCATGTTGTAGAGGTAAAGGACATATTCTAGAAATCAAATACGCATGTAGAGGTTGAACCACAAAATTGCAGTAACTTAGGCGTATGAAATCTGGGAAAAGAATGGGAAGAAACTAAACAAAGAAAATATTAGGGTTCTTGATATTTTTATGGATTGTTTCCCTTTTAATTCGTTATACATGATGAAAATTCGCATGTCTTACATAGAATACTACTTATTTGAGGATATAACACTTTTAATATAAATGGTTGAGAGTTGGGAAGTCAAATATATTGGTTTGGATGATTTTTGGAGAAGAAACCCGTAACTGAAAATTTTGCAGTTTCGTCATACCTGCTTGATCGATCGATCGAACCAGGAGCATCGATCGATCGACGCATCGATCGATCGAACCCTATTGCAAAACTCAAATTCCCATTTTTAAATAGATTGTTCCAACTTAAATGAATAGAAATCCTTAGACATTATTGTAAGAACATTTTGGGATATAAAGAAGACCAGTAGGACTTTATAAAAATAGAACCTTTAATGTAAGGAGAGAATTACATTTAACGAAGGTGTTTTACCCCTAAAGAATAATGGGAACATGTGTCCGAAAGATGAAATTCGTAAGAAGTTACGTCGCAATATAAAAGAGTAGCTACTGAAATTACACTTAGGAAGATAGGATTTCACAAGAGTTACGAAGTAAGTTGGGAATAATCCCAAATAAGAATAAGGGAGACAAACCGGATAACCTAGTAAGGTGCAATAAGAATAAATATCATAATGATGATGCTAAGAATCAGCACCAAAGGTAGACTTGTCAAAAAACACGGGAGCTTTCCTCTTCTTCATCAAATCAGTTTTAGGAATGCTTAAGTCAGAAGAGGATCCTTCCACACTAGTTTCAGAAGTCGGTATCTGATCAAGATCAACCACTACAGGACGAGCAATGCAAGATGAAGTGGAGCTTCTGTATCTCAACAAATAAGCGGCAGCTCTAATGTGCTCCCCAGCAACTGATTGATGCAAGCCCCAGATAAGTTTCAAATGTTTTATGTTAACATCAGTCTCTTTTGGAGGCTTCCTTTTACTGTCAACTGTAACAAACAAAATTAATGCCAGTGATGCATTTCATCAAATACAAAGAAAATAAGATTTCAAAAATTAAAACAACCTATCCCATTGCTATAAAGCGGACACATGGGACCTTGGTACACATCATTTCCATTTAATGGAGGGTGTTGCCAGTTTTTCATCACAACCCCATGATCAAAATAATCCCTATTGGCATCGGGAAGATTGACAACTAAAGCTCTATTCGAAAACCTAGTTTTTAAATAGAAAGTAGTGTCACTGTTAACCCATCTATAACAATACATAATTTCTGGAATTCCCAAACGAGTTCCATGAAGTTGATTCAACCTATATACGCCATTAACTACCCTCCATGTATTTGGAGCTACTCTTGCAGGAATAATATCGAAATATTGGCAAAACTCCAAACACAAGGGATCTGGCGGGAAAGAAAAGCCACACTCAGCTACAAAAAGAGTTGGGAACCAGTGTCCCTCCGCCAAAGAAAATAAATCAGAAGACCCGCGAAGGGATTGAAAAATCAGACTAAAATTTATCCAATGATTCAACAAGATAAACCATGATGAATAAAGTAAATAAAGAAGAAGGAAGAAAATCTTACAGAAGAAAAAGAGATCGGTTGACAACAGATGGATGGAAAGAACGAAGGCACAAGATAGAGAGAAAATGAAAAGTTCAGAGATACAGATTTGAAAAGTAGAAGACGATGGGATTTCTGTCGCACTTAAATACTTTACCTCGGGAATAGAGAAAAGTAATGATTACAAGAAAGATGTTTGCATTTTCGGTGGCTAAAAGAAGAAAAAGTCACAAGTATCAAAGTGATCGTGAAAATTCAAAATATTTATGAAGCTTGATATTATGCACTCAAAAAGGAATTATATACGATGAAAATCTTCCTAAAATCCATGAAGACCAGTAATCTAAGCAGTTTTCAAGCAAAATGTTCCACACTCTTCTTCAACCACAGCTGTGAAACATTGGGGGCTTCTGTTGATACCAAATTTAATCTGTTAACGTGGACTAATCACCCCTATGTGGAAAATACAAATACTTTCAACGAACAACATATTGTCATCAAGCTACTCAGGCACTCCGAGCTATTCAGAACGCTCCGAGCAACTTAAGCATACCGAGCAACTTAAGCGGTACGAGACACTTAGCATGGAGAGTATCCAAATCAAGAGAATCAAAAGGCAACTACGCATTAAGTGCGCATTAATATCGTACAGATGTATATGTCTACTAGATAACAACGCATTATCTTTTCATATGTACAGCCTCAAGGCTATAAATACATTGTAACCTCCTCATAAGAAGGGGCCTTCTGGATCTCTTGGTAAACCTATCATCGAGAGTCAGGGAAAACAGTCAGGAATACAAAATAGTGGACGTAGGCCATTTTCATAAGGCGGAACCACTTTAAAAATCCATTGTCTTACTTATTTATTCCATTTTTTATCTGTGATTGATTAATTAGATAGAATCTAGTTTTTTACATCAACACTAACAGTAAGAGCAAATAGCTTTTGTATATTTACCGTGTGGGAATTTAGCGGTCAACATCTAAATCTAACATTTCAACATTCAAAAAGGCTTCAGAGCCATCCCACCAGCAAGTGAAAATATTTTGTGATTTTGTATAACGCCACCTAAGCTATCCTTTTTCTTACTCAATGAAGGTCACCATTGTGGCCATCCCCAATCCTCGCCTGCGCGGGCGAGCGCGCGAAGGGAAAGGATCCTTCGGGTTTCACGCATCCCTCTCGGGAGCGCTTCGGCCGACGTCATTTGAGATTAGGTGTAAACATGTAGAGCGATTCAGAGTCGCCAGTCTATTTTACTCAAAATAGACAAAAGAAGAAAGGGAAGCCATCCCGAAGGATGGCATCCAAAGACATACTGGTGCATGTGAAACCAAAATGATTCGAGAAGGGTTTGGAGGCTAAGTTACGAAATGGGAGGTGTTAGGCACCCATTCCGCCCTTTCGATTTCTCATGGATATTTGCTATTTTCCTTTATATTTCCCCCATGATATGTGTGCATGTGTATATATATCGTGGAGATAGGAATCCTCGATTTGTATCATGGAAGAGATAAAGCGAGTCATCCGTAGGAAGGTGTAAAAATAATATTAGAAAATAAGATTTACGCGATTATCCCTACGTTGATTGTTATAATGGAACGATAACGCATGTGGAGTAATACGTCACTAAGGGCAAGTATATAGAATATAAGAAGATTAGATTTACAAAAAATAGGAAAATAAGAGAAAAGTGAGAAAATGACTCGAGTCTCGGGTTTTACCCCGAGACGCCTATGTAGCCTATAAAGGCATCAAAGTCCACGTAGTTCGCATACAAAACGAGGGGTGGGGTTTATCCCATAAATCTAAATGGGGGATGTCTTATTTGTGAGTGTGTGTGCTTGTAGAAAAAGTTTTTTAGTGGAGAGAAAAGTGTGAGAATCCCTATTTGGAATTTTTGGCAAACCCTCTTTTCTCGTTTTTTTGGGTTTTTATTTATATGAAAATAAGAGATGTGCAATAATACTAAATAAAAAGTATATTAGGATGTTCAAGATGAGATAATAAAAGTGCTAAGTAAGAAAACAAGTTATTGATAATTTAAGAGGATTTAAGAGAGAGTTTGAGAAAGTTGGACCTTCTTGAAGATCTTGAGCTTGATCTTGAATGTTGGAGAGCAGACCTTGCACTTGGATGATGATGGAGAGTAGCTAATTCACCAAGTTTGATGAAAAGGATGATGAAAATTGGAAGTAAAAAAGGGATTTGGAGGTTGAAATCATTCTGCCTTCGAGAGAGGTTTCTGGGATTCGTTGAGAGTAAATTTAATCAGATTTGGGCTCCCCTTGCAAATGAGGTGAAGGCCTCATTTCATAGGCCCAGGTCACTGCCGATCGGCATAGACCTGGTCATGCCTATCAGCACCTGCCGATAGGCAGGGTCTGGAACCCGTCGTTTGGTAGTGTGTTTCAGGCCTTTTTGAGAAATTGACTGTCGAGGGCAAATCGTTGGTCAGAATTATCCACGGGGTAGATCGTTGGAAAGGTAATTCAGAGACCTTCGAAAGTCCTTTGGATCGATCCTGGGTTCAGGAGTTGACTTTGGGTCAAATATGGCTCGAAAGCGTTTGTCGGTCCATCGGATGGGGAATCGTTCAGACGCAAACGGATCATTCGTTCGCATGGTAAGTCCAAAATGCGCACAGAGCGAACCATTGGAAAGGTTATTCAGTACCCTTCAAAGATTCATTCAGTCTCAATTGAGATGAAGAGTTTGACTTTTTGGTCAAATTGAGCCGAAGAGTTCCCGATGGCTTTTAGGTCAGTACTCGAGACATGACCTGGGTTTGTAGTGATGAAGGAGAGGTACTAGGGACCTAAGGAGAGTTGGGGGTAACGGAATGAGGTGTCTACAGATACCCTCGATGGGTGAGTTTAGAACAAATGATAACCGTCAAATAGACACCACAAGATGCTTTTGAGGGATACGACCGATTTAGAGGGTCGGGGACTATTTTGAGGACCTAAGGAGTGTGTTGGGGATGGAATGACGATCAAAGGTTTTGGTCAATTCTGAGGACCTGAAGTGGTGTTGGGTGATGACCAATTATGCGGGTCAAAGCCGAATCTGCGGGCTTTGGGTGAAGATCTAACAACTGAGGTCAATTCTGAACTAAGAGTGGTGACGATCGAGGACTGGGGTCAATTTTGACCTAAGAGTGGTGACGACCGAGGACCGGGGTCAATTCTGACCCAACTCAGGTGATGATCCAAGTTCGAGGTCAATTCTGACCTAAGAGTGGTGACGATCGAAGATCGTGGTCAATTCTGACCTAGGAGTGGTGATGACTAAGGATCGGGTCAATTTTGACCCAACTCAGGTGATGATCCAAGACCGAGGTCAATTCTGACCTAAGAGTGGTGACGATAGAGGACCGGGGTCAATTCTGACCCAACTCAGGTGACGACCGAGGACCGGGGTCAATTCTGACCCATCTCAGGTGAAGATCCAAGATCGAGGTCAATTCTGACCTAAGAGTGGTGACGACCGAGGACCGGGGTCAATTCTTATCCAACTCAGGTGACGATCCAAGGCCGAGGTCAATTCTGACCTAAAAGTGGTGACGATCAAGGACCGAGGTCAATTCTAACCCAAATCAGGTGACAATCCAAGACCAAGGTCAATTCTGACCTAAGAGTGGTGACGATCGAGGACCGGGGTCAATTTTGACCCAACTCAGGTGACCATCCAAGATCGAGATCAATTTTGACCTAAGAGTGGTGATTCCCGAGGACCGGGGTCAATTCTGACCCAACTCAGGTGACGATCCAAGACCGAGGTCAATTCTGACCTAAGAGTGGTGATGATCGAGGACCGGGGTCAATTCTGACCCAACTCAGGTGACGATCCAAGACTGAGGTCAATTTTGACCTAAGAGTGGCGACGACCGAGGATCGGGGTCAATTTCGACCCAACTCAGGTGACGATCCAAGACCGAGGTCAATTCTAACCTAAGAGTGGTGATGACCAAGGATCGGGGTCAATTTTGACCTAACTCAGGTGACAATCCAAGACCGAGGTCAATTCTGACCTAAGAGTGGTGACAACCGAGGATCGGGGTCAATTTTGACCCAACGTAGGTGACGATCCAAGATCAAGGTCAATTCTGACCTAAGAGTGGTGACGACCGAGGACCAGGGTCAATTCTGGCCCAACTCAGGAGACGATCTAAGACTGAGGTCAATTCTGACCTAAGAGTGGTGACGACCGAGGACCGAGGTCATTTCTGACCTAACTCAGGTGACGATCCAAGACCGAGGTCAATTCCGACCTAAAGAGTGGATGAAGATTGGATTTTGATTCTGGTGGAGAAAATGCCTTTTAATTTGAGCTGGGGAGCTGATAGCTGGGGAAGCTTTTGTTTCTTTAGGAGACCTCACGCGGGCGGGGGGGACAACCTATTTTGGTGATGTAAAGACTCCGCCAAGGAAGTGATCAGGCGATCCTTAGAGATCCTCCAGTGCTTTATCGGGAGGAGTTTCACTTGTTTTTTGAGTATTCCGTTGGGAAAGAGGGGTTTCATTCGAGGGAATGCGAAATTTTCTTGGTGAAAATGTTCTAAATCCCTACTGGGATTTTTAGGAATTTTCAGAGGATTTTTCGAGGCTTTCTGGTATGTTTTGGGAATTTCTGTACGAAATTTAAGGGGGTGCCGGTCGGCATGGTATGAGGGGTGCCATTCGGCAGTGGCATAGACTTTTGGGCTACCTCGGGAAGGTAAGGAGTCAGTGCCGATCAGTATGGTGGGGGGAAGTGTCGATAGGCATGGAGATTGGCCTCCTATATAAAGGGGGCGAATCCCTTCATTTTTTTCACAGCTTCTTTTACTTCTCTTTTTCTATGATTTCTCTGCAAATCGTTCTAGCATTCCGATCTTCAAGAAATGACCGTTTTTGTGACCACTGCAGTCCACCGGGAGTGGTTGATCGTTGATGATTGGGCGAATGTGGAGTGAAGGGCCAGGGCGTCTCTTGCTTTGGGGAGTGAGAACTCCTTTGATGCATTTAAGCCTGTTGTCGCGTAATCGCTCTTTGAGAGTGAGTCCCAGCGTTTATGTAAGTAACCTGACCTTTGGCATTCTTTTCTTTTTGGTGATTTTTCTTTCTTTCTTGACCTCTGATGAGATTTTTCCTTTTTTTCCAGTATGATATTTCCTTGAAGAACATGTGCGCCCGCATGACGACAGGGCTCAGGGATGTGTGGGAGCATCTACCACCTGTGGAGCGTTGGGTGGTATCATCAACGGGTTTTGGGAGGTTGGCATCTGTACTGGATCAGACTCCTCGCTCGACAGCGGTCCTGTGCTCTTTGGGAGAGATGTTGTGGGATACTACCCACACCTTCCATTTCGGCTTCGCGGAGATAACTGTGCCTCCCATAGACGTGCAGCAGCTGTTGGGGTTGGATTGTGATGGAGAGCAAATAGATGTGGATCACTCTTTATGGGTGAGCCTGGAGGCAGTGCGTGTGACATTTGGTGATGTAGGGAGGATAGTTTCCGGGGATTCTATCCGGCTGTCTCTACTGAAGGATATTCTGCTGAGCAGGGTGATTAATTTAGAGGATGGGTTGTAAGTGAGGCAGATGGCCCGGTTATTCATTTTTCTGGTGTTGGGAGGTTTCATGGTGGCGTCGAGCGGCGACGTCATCCATTTATGGTTCTTGCCGTACTTGAGGATGTTTTCGAACATCCTTTTCTATGATTGGGGGAGTCTGACTTTAGCCACCCTTTACTCTTCTCTGGATGCATTCAGCCGGTGCTGCCGGTAGACCTTTACTGGGGCCACGTACCTTCTTGAGGTATTCTTTGGTTTGCACATTTCCTTTCATGCATCCATATTTTCCTTTCATGCATTCACATTTTCCTTATGCGTCTTTTTTTTTTTTTTTTGTGAATTCAGACGTGGTTCTATGAGGTGATTGGGTGGAATACCCCGTTGATCGCTCTGAAGGACGACGCTATTGGGGACCTCTGCCGATTGTATCGATCGCGTAAGGCCAATCGACAGTCGAAGGGATCTCTCTCTCTGGAGGCGGCGCGTCAGGTTTTAAATGACCTGACCAGTGGTAGGGTAAGACTCTTTCCATTTTCAATCTTGATTTTTTTTTTTGCACCTTCTGATCTTGTATTTATTTATGCCTACTTGGGGATTTTCAGGTGACCTTTTATCCCTGGGGGACAACCATTTAGGATGCGGGGGCGACTAGGGTGAATGCGCGGATGAGGCGTTTGTTAGCGCATGAGTTCGACCATTCCTGGTACCTCGGGGAGCGGGTGGTTCGTCAGATTACTGAGGAAGAGGTGGTGGTGCCACCTGCACAGCCTCCTATGTCTATGAGGCGGGAGCGACTGCTGTCGAAGGATGAGGGGATCACGATGATGTACGACGAGTCCTACTTGTTGTACACCGATACAGCTGCACCGTATGACTATATGGACTTTTTGACGAGCTAGTTGATGGCACCCAGCATATATGATGCCATGTTTTACCTCAAATGGGTTCGAGTCGAGCGGTGGGATCTTCCCATAGTGGCGGTGGTCCAACGGCATCTGCGGCGGCGGCGACTTCAGAGGTTCCTTTTGTGCGGTTGCATACCCCCTCGTACAATATTCGACGGGATGATGGAGGGATGGTGCCTATGTTGCACCATCCTCATGCGATGGATTCAGAGGAGTTGGGTTTGACAGAGGAGGTCCTCTGACCTACGGTATACCTTTTTGTTCCTCTCTTTCTTTCTTTTCTGTTTTGGTCATCTCTGTTTTGATACTGATTTTGCCTTTTCTTGCAGCAAGTCCGGGTGTCGACCACTTGGCTAAGGGACATCATAGAGTGGATATCTTCGGCGATTACCCATATTCGGGACGCGATTCCTGTTCCTTCTTGCTTGGTGCCTTCTGCTTCATCTGGAGAGGACTCTGGCTCGGGTAGTGGTGGCGCATCGTCTCGCCGTAGAGGAAAGAGAGCATGTCGCGGGGGTGGAAGCTCTTAGTGAGTGAGAGAGAGAGAGAGAGAGAGAATGTGGGTTCGGGCTGAGTACCGTTGTTTTTGCTTTTTTTTTATTTCCTGTAAAAATGATGTAACACTGAAAACAGATAGATGCAATGCAATGGAGTTTTTTATTATCTCTTATTAATGATGAATGAATTCATGCACATGCGCTTTTTACTTTACTGCTGAGACCGTAAAAAGGAGTATTTTTAGAATTTTTTTAAGGAAAGTTTTTTAATTAAAAGGGGAAATTATATAAGGAGGAAAAGGGATTTTTTAAATTTTATTGGGAATATCAATTTATTTATTTTTTTGAGTTTTCTGTTTTGACAAAAGAGGAAAAAAGGGAAATTTCTAAAAATGGGGGGTTGCCGATCGGCAAGCACCTTGTCCCGCCTATCGGCAGTTCACTCCAGTCCTATCAATTCAAAGCTTTGATTGGTACCCTTTTCAGCCTTTGGTTCCTTGTGGGGTAGGATTCCCTCTGATTTCTACAGGGATTATGTCTCTTGTGAGGGTTTTTAAGTATAAAAAGGGGTAAGGGTGGAGTATTTCCATCACACCTTTGCATTTTCACCTACTTGCCCATTATTTCTTAGCCTTGCAAGATGGCTCTCCCTGGTAGCATTGAGTTTGCTAATTACCTCGAAGCCTTGGAAGAAATGTACTCTTATAATGTCGAATATGATGCTTTTAACATGCGTCGAGTTTCCCTGTGGCGCAATCGGCCTCTTGAGTGGAACCTGCTGATGGCGGTGGTACAATTTTGGTACCCCTAAGACCACGTATTCCGCTTTGGGTTGGATGAAGTTTTTCCTACCTACGAGGAATTTTCTGCCATGTTGGGTGTAAATCCTAGTGTTGTTGCGGCTTTTCCCAAATTTTTAAGCTCTCCCAGGTATTTATTGGCCGAGCTTCTTCGTGTTTCACCTTCGACGGCCAGATCATTGGTTGTTGGAGGAATGATCTCCCTCTCGGCGATGCAGCAGTCTGTGCATTTACGAGAAGTGGGTGATGATGGTATGCTGGAGCCGTTGTTCTGGGTCTGGTTTTAAAATTATTGCTGGTGACTGGAGAACTGCAGGTTGACCCGCAACTTGCAGCCATTACTTCATGGATGTCTTACCGTCCCAATCCTGCTGCGATGATATTGGCGGAGACCCTGAATGGCCTGGACGCCTGGAGAGAAGGTCGTTCTGACTTTTTGAGGGGTAGCCCTGTGATGTTGTTCATGTGGTTGTCTAAAGATTCTGCTTGGCGACTCCTCCAGAATATCCCTTGTCGGTCGTACCCAACTTCTTTTCACGCTACTTCATCAGTGTTGGTTTGTATGTTGAGAACTGGGAGCATTGGCTTGTGGAGCATGGGGCTTGTGGTCTGTATTGGTCAGTGCCTTGGTGGGGACAGTTGCAACCTATTATGGATCTAGGAGAGTATTCATATGTGCAGCTGGTTGGTCTTAGGCAGACCTCCTTTTATTTCCTTTGGTGGCTTCTGCGCCAATTTGGCTGGGCCCAGGTCGTGCCACCTCGGATCTCAAATTACTTACCGATAGAAGATTTGACTGAGCGCCTACGTCCGTTGCTTGGATCTCTATGGAAAAATCGACGTCCCTCGACCCGTCCCTCCCAGTCTTTCGGGAAAGTTTGGCATGTCTCCAAAGATTATATGAAGTGGTTATGGAGGAAAATAGTCAGCAAGATGTTGGCAGTGGAGACTGGACAAAGATTGTTTGTTTTATCCAACACCATGGAAGGAGGTGTTGTGGTATTTTCGAATATGGTTCGGGCTTATCGGTCCATGGAGTGTTTACGGCACTCTATTCAGGCAGGGGAAACTTGGGGACCTCAGGATGTAGATGATGAGGGTGCAGGCTTCTCTGGTAGCTGTGGGTAGGACTCTTGGAGAGTTTATTTGTGTAATAGATGCGGGGATTTTATTTGGCTTTTTATGGTAGTAGGGGGAAGGGAGTTATCCGTTCCTTTTCTTATGTAATCCGTGCTGTAATTTCTTATTAATGAAATAAACAAGTTTCTTATCATCCAGCTGTGCCTTTCGATGACTTTTGTATTTTGAATTATCTATACTGATCGCTAAGGCATACACAATCCTTTTGTTCAAGTATTCTTTAGAATGAACCGCCGTTATCGGAGGTAAGAAAAGAATGGTATTTTATGAAAAAGAAAGGGCCGCACTCATGTGAGGTGTATGAGCTACCTACGTACCTCTGGGGTTTTTGAAAAAGTTCTTTTTATCTGTTTGAAAATTGTTTTGCAGGGGATCAGGCCCACGTAGTTCTGGGCAGAGGGAAATGAAAAGTTTTTTTTTTGAATGGGGATGAGAAGAGTCGTAGCGTGCTAAGATTTTGGACTAGGGGTAGAATTTCTTGAGACGGACCAAGTTGACTGGATGATCCATCTCTTCCCCATCTAGGTCAGTGAACATGACAGCACCGCCGAATAAGATTTTTTTCACAATGTAGGGGCCGCTCCAATTGGTCTGGAATTTCCCTCTGGGGTCCCAGATGGGTTCTATTATCTCTTTGAGGGCTAAATCCCCCTCGCAGACACTGCGGTCCTTAACTCTCTTGTTGAATGATCGTGCTATTCGACGATGGTACCCCTGTATGTGGTAAAGAGCTTTTAATCTTCTTTGATCTAGGAGGGCTTGCTCATCAAGACGGCTTTAGCACCAGTCTTCTTCGCTAACTTTATTTTCGAGCATGACGCGTAGCGAGGGTATTTCCAGCTCCATAGGTAGGACTTCTTCCATGCCGTAGACTAGGGAGTAAGGGGTAGCCCCGGTAGAGGTTCGAATTGAGGTTCGATAGCCCCAGAGGGTGAACGGGATCCGGTCGGCCCAATCCCTATAACTTTCGGTCATCTTGCTGATGATAGCTTTAAGGTTCTTATTGGCGGCTTCAACTGCACCATTGGTCTGAGGTCGGTAGGGAGAAGATTTGTGTCTCTGAATCCCATACTCGTTGATTACTTCTGTGACTTCTGCTTCGAAATGCAACCCGTTATTTAACACTAGCTCGTGCGGGACCCCATATCGGCAGATAATATTCTTCTTAAGGAATTTGGCCATTTTCTTGACGTTCAATACTGTGTATGACTCAGCTTTGACCCATTTGGTGAATTAATCAATGGCGACTAGGATGAATTCATGTTCGTTTGAAGCCTTTAGTGTAACCTTCCCTATGATGTCGACACCCCAAGTGGAGAACGGCTAGGGAGAGGTTATGTTGTATAATTCTCACGGAGGTAGGTGTTGAATGTTGGCATTTGAGGCATCTCCGAACATAGGTGGTGCAGTCTTGGTCCATGGTGGTCCAATAGTAGCCCTGTCGGATGATCTTCTTAGCAAGCTTGTGACCGTTCATATGGGGCCCTCATTCCCCGCTGTGGATCTTCTGCATTATCTTCTCAATCTCAGCTCCTGCGATACAGTGTAGACGAGTTCCATCAAAGTTCCTCTTGAGTAGAGCTTTATGACATATGATGTACTGGGGATCCAGTTCGAAAAGTCATTCGATCTCTCTTATTGGAACCCTCGGGATACCTACCATGTTTGAGGAGGCACCAGATATCATAGTACCAGCAATCGATTAGTTCGGGATCTTCAATGGAGGCAAGCTCAATATGGTAGCAATGGGTCAGTTTGTCTTGCTTTTGAACTAGGAAGGGGGTCATTGTTATTCCCTCAGGAATGTCGACCATAGAGGCCAAGGTGGCGAGAGCATCGGCTAGGTTAGTTTTTGCTCGGGATAGGTAATGGAAGGTGATATCTCGGAATCGGGAGGCTAATTCTTCTAAGTGGGTATGGAAGGGTTGGATCTTTTTGTCCTTGACTTTCCACTTTCTGAGCACTTGACCGATGATAAGGGCAGAATCCCCGTAGACATCAAGGTATTGAATACCTTTCTTGAGAGAAACTTTGAGGCCTATTGTGCATGCCTCGTATTCCGTCATGTTGTTGGTGCAAGGGAAATCCAATTTAATGGTGATGGGAGTGTGGGAGTCATCTAGGGTGATCAGAAGTATCCCAATGCCATATCCCTTTTTGTTGGCAGCGCCGTCAAAGAACATTTGCCATCGAAGGTGGTCTTGAGCGGTGCAGAGGATATTTTCATCTGGGAATTCGAAGATCCGAACATCTGCTTCTACGGGGTAATCGACGAGGTAGTCAGAGATGGCTCTTCCTTTAACATCTTTCTGTGTGACGTACACGGTATCAAACTCGGTTAGGAGCATCAGCCATCAGGCCATTCGACTAGATAAGGCGAGTTTCTCAAGCAGGTATTTGATGGGGTCCATTCGAGATACAACTTTGACGGGGAAGGCGAGCATGTAGTGTCGCTGTGGCCATCCCAGATCCTCGTCGTGCGGGTGGGAGCATGGAGGAAAGGATCCTTCGAGTCCCGCGCGTCCCTCTCGGGAGCGCTTCGGCCGGTGTCATTTATGGTGTAAAAATATAGAGAGATTAAGAGTTTCCAGTCTATTTTACTCAAAACAGACAAATGAAAAATGGAAAGCCACCCCGAAGGATGGCATCCAAAGACATACTGGTGCGTGCCAAACCAAGATGATTCGAGGAGGGTTCGAAGGCTTAGTTACGGAATGGGAAGGTGTTAGGCACCCATTCCGCCCTTTCTCTCTCATGAATATTTTCTATTTTCATTTTGTTCCCCCCCCCCCCCCCCCGGTGATATGTGTGCATGTGTATATATATAGAATGGAGGTAGGAATCCTCGACTTGTATCATGGGAAAGATAAAGTGAGTCGTCCGTAGGAAGAGATAAGAATAGTATTAGAAAAATAAGATTTACCCGATTACCCCTACGTTGACCGTTATAATGGAACGATAACGCATATGGAGCAATACATTATTAAGGGCAAGTATATAGAATATAAGGAAAATGGATTTAGAGAAGATAGAAAATGAGAGAAAAAGTGAGAAAAAGGACTCGAGTCTCGGGTTTTACCCAGAGACGCCTACGTAGCCTATAAAGGCATCAAAGTCCATGTAGTTCGCATACAAAATGAGGGGTGGGGTTTATCCCATAAATCCAAATGGGGAATCTCTTATTCGTAAGTGTGTGTGTGTGTGTGTGTGTAGAAAAAGTGTTTTGATTATGAGAAAAGTGTGAAAAAAGTGTGAGAATCCCTACTTGAAATTTATGAGCAAACCCTCTTTTTCTTGTTTTTTGGGTTTTATGAAAATAAAAGATGTACAATAATACTAAATAAAAAGTGTATTAGGATGTGTGAGATGAGATAACAAAAGTGATAAATAAGAAAATAAGTTATTGGGAATTTAAGAGAATTTAAGAGAGAGTTTGAGAAAGTTGGACCTTCTTGAAGATCTTGAACTTGATCTTGAATGTTGGAGAGCATCCCTTGCACTTGGATGATGATGGAGAGTGGCTAATTCACCAAATTTGATGAAAATGATGATGAAAAGTGAAAGTAAAAAAGGGATTTGGAAGTTGAAATCACGCTGCCTCCGAGAGAGGTTTCTGGGATTCGTTCAGAGAGATTTTATCAGATCTGGGCTCCCTTTGCAAATGAGGTGAAGGCCTCCTTTTATAGGCCCAGGTGAGTGCCGATCGGCATAGACCTGTTCCTGCCTATCGGCAGGTGCCGATAGGCAGGGTCTGGAACCTGCCATTTGGCAGTGCGCTTCAGGATTTTTCAAAAAATCGACTGCCGAGGGCAAACCATTGGTCAGAATCATGCACGGGGCATACCGTTGGAAAGGTAATTCAGATACCTTTAAAAGTCCTTGGGACCACTCCTGGGTTCGGGAGATGACTTTGGGTCAAATATGGATCGGAAGTATTTGTTAGTCCATTGGATAGGGAATTGCTCGGACGCACACAGATTTTTCGTCCGCATGGTAAATTCGAATCTCACATGGGGTGGACTATTGGAAAGCTTAGGATATTTATTTATACCTTCCAAAGAGTTTGACCCGGTTTGGGGAGTTGACTTTGGTCAACCGGGCTCGAGAAGCGTTCGGTGACCTCCCGAAGTCAAACGGATCGTTCGTCCGCATGGAAAGTCGGAATCGAGAAAGGGATGGACCGTTGGAAAGCGTATTTAGTGCCCTTTGAAGATTCATTCAGCCTCTATCGAGCTGAAGAGTTGACATAGGTCAAACAGATCCCGGGAGCGCCCGGTGGCCTCTGGGTCAAGTTTCGGACGCAAACGGATCGTTCGTCCGCATGGTAAGTCGGAATCGTGCACGAGTCGGTCCATTGGAAAGGGTATTCAGTTCCCTTTAAAGATTCATTTAGCCTCGGTTGAGCTAAAGAGTTGACATATATAACACCCCGTATATTTTGTACATTTAATATTTAATTAATTCGGGAATTTTAAATTACTTGTGTATTGTAATTTTAATTGAATTAATTATGGCAATATATATATATTTAAATATTAATTGGGGAGTGAATGGTTAATGTTTAGGGAAATTTATTTACTAAGTGAATAGTAATAATTTAAATACGTCATTTCAAGTATTAATGACAAGGTATACACTTATGCCAGCCGGGATTCGGTATAGACTAAATTGGGTGTGAGATAAAGATTTTTATAAATTAATTCGGACGCCAATTCTGAATGCACGGTTGAGTCCGGATGGGTCGAGATAGTCAGAAAAGAGTACCCGGGGGTAGTAATTGGGTCTCGGGGTATTTTTGGGCATAGCCAGGCCCACAAGGGGTGAGTTGGGCCACTTTAATTAAGCCCATTAGACTAAAAACGGGATGGAGGGTTTTTAACCTAATTGGGAGATTAAGGAATGGCAGCCAACATAACTCTAAACCTAGGGTTTGAGAGGGGATTTGGGGAAAAACAAATCAAGAGCAAATTGGAGGTTATTGGAGCCAAATTAAGGGACATCAACAACGGATCAAACACTACAAACACTTAGAGGCAAGTGGTTAACTGTTTTGATTCTTAAAGCATGATAATCAATTCATATCATAGTGATGTGTAAACCAAAATTCGTTTTTGGGTGTAAATGGGTACAAAATGGGGTTTTTGTTTTTGAAACACTTGAATGAGATTCAAAGTAAGATTTAGATGGGTGATTGATATCTGAATATTTGTATTGGATTATTTATTTGGTGGCCGGTGATTTATTCGGCAAGTTTTGTAATTATTATTCATTTTACTTTCATTCAGTTGTGTGAATGGTTTATATTTAATTCCGCATGTATTGTTTTGTTTAATTAAAAAGTTAAAAATTGGCACCAGTTTTTGGAATACTAGGTGGTTAGTAAGTTTTAAAAAGTTTTCGACAGTGATGCTAAGGATGATCCAACTGGGATTCCTGCTTTAATTTGGTATAGGACTGATCACCCGGTATTTTATTAGGCGGGGTGTCACAGATGGTATCAGAGCATCAGGTTCTAGTGTCCTTAGGATCTGTGCGACTTTTCATGCTTCAGCTTAGCAATGTTTGATATAGAACCCTATCATAGGATTGTTGTATTCTCATACGTATGCGCATATACGTTCTTCTGCGAAATTTATATTTGAAAGTGAACTTATACAATTCGATTCTCATTCCAGATGATGCCCAGGAGAGGGAGAGCAGCTAGGGCAGCATGGGGAGGTGAGACGAGGGAGGCTCGTCAGGAGTAAGAGTTACGGCAGCAACTACCAAAGATAATTTTGGCAGCACAGGTAACCAAACTAATGGCGCGGGGGATTGAAACGACGATAGTCACAAACGACAAGGTACTTTCCACGGGACCCGCCACAAGTGTTAGTGGCGTCGGATGTTCAGACTCACGCGGGGTTGTTGGGGTGCAAATAAGAAAGAGAAGTTATTTTTAGTGGGAACCCACCAGAGTTGCGAGGAGGTTCAGGTGTAGTACTAGCGTGTCAAGGAAGAGAGGTATCCAGCATCACCTACGCATGGGAGATTGCGATGGGGTGAGAAAATAAATGCTAACCACTTTTAGTTAGTGGGAGCGGCGCTACAGTGGTGAGGGTCGATCACCACAGTTGAGGAAAGGGACACACTAGCTACTGCAGGGTTTTGGGTGCGGTTCTACCGCAAGTATTTTTCCTTCAGCGGTCGAGACCGAAATGAGGAGAAAATTTTGTGAGGAGACTCAAAGGGAGACCGTTCAGTGGTCGATTACGAGGAAGATTTCACTCGTTGGCAAATTTTGTACCGGATGAGGTAAGCAAGGAAAAGAGAAAGAAAGCAAAGTTTATGGATGGGTTAGTCTCGAGAATCAAACAACATTAAATTGATAATTCCGCATTAGTAGATTATACTAATCTCATTAACGCAACACTCCGGCACTGTTGGGAATATCGTTTCCACGCGAAAGGAAGCGGGAAGGGAGTGGGGATTAACCAGTCGGATGAGGCAGAAGGGAATAATACCAGTGGGGTATCCCAGCAGCAGACTGGGGGAGATCATGGTGAAGATTTTCGACAGGGAAATCATGCCAAATAATCTAGAACTGGAGGCTATTGGCGGGATGGCCAGGAATTCCAACAAGGTTGGCATGGAAGGGATCAGTGGCAGGGTGAACACATTATAAAGTGTTTCGTTTGGGGGAAAAGCGAGACACATGAAGAAATATTGCCTTAAGCGAGGCAGGGGTCAACTACAGGACGAGGTCCTGGATGTACCGCCACTAAAGCAAGTCACGGGTGCAGTCGGGCAGGGAGAAGCTGCTCCGGAAATCGATAACCAGCCGTTGCAGCTGGAGTATAGAAGTAATTATTTTACCCTAGGGGCATGGGGTATATTGTTGAGTGACAAAGAGGATGTCACAGTATAAGACTTATTTTTCACTAGAGTTCGCAGGTGAGTCGAACTTAGTGGGTGCGTTGGCGGTAGCAGCCATAGCATGTGGGTAAACTTTTCGTAGGGTAGCGGAGTTCCCTAGTGTTCTTCATGGGAGAGTGGAGGCGTACACTGAGTGATTGGTTGAATTATGCAAGGAATTACTACTTTCGAGAATTATGGGAGTAGGGTTGATAATTCTTTTTAAACATCGGCTGGATAGCGATGGAATTTAACTATTGTGGATAGTGGAGTTAAATTTTGGTGTCCGCGACACCAGGGTATGGTTGGTACTAGGTATCACCGGAGAGGGCGTATAGCCTATATATATGTGGATATATATGTTGTATTGCGTGGCGCGATGGCACAGAGTGAGGTTTTGTGTTCTCACATTTTATCCCGGTAAGTGGGGATGTTTACTGAAGTGAATCAGGGTGGTTAAATTGAATTTTCGAGCAAAGAGAGATAGCTCGGGGTTTATTTTGCGCAAGGACTAGTGGTAGTAAGGGCGCGGTATTATGTTGTCTTTGGTAGCATAAGGGTAAGCGTACATTCTTTTGTGTTGAGAGATAAGTATTTATGGGGAGATAGTTGGACGTAGCATGGGTTGAGTACCCGGGCAGTAATTATATATGTATATATATGTATATATATATATGTATGTGTGATATGACTACGGGTTCGAAGTTATATTACGGGTTACGACTAGCATAGTTGGGTAATTTTTGTGTGGTTAAGCACGGGAATAGGGTGTATGGGCGCCTTGGTTAATTTTAAATGCATACTTGTGCAACGTGGTTAGAAACAGATGGGATAGATATAGCGGGCTTGGAGGCACATGACTAGTGAGAAAGATGTGAATATCGGAACACTAGGTTTATCTTAATTTCGAGGACGAAATTCCTTTGTAAGGGGGGAAGTATGTAACACCCCGTATATTTTGTACATTTGATATTTAATTAATTCGAAAATTTTAAATTACTTGTGTATTGTAATTTTAATTGAATTAATTATGGCAGTATATATATTTAAATATTAATCAGGGAGTGAATGGTTAATGTTTAGGGAAATTTATTTACTAAGTGAATAGTAATAATTTAAATATGTCATTTCGAGTATTAATGACAAGGTATACACTTATCCCAGCTAGGAGTCGGTATAGACTAAATTGGGTGTGAGATAAATATTTTTATAAATTAATTCGGACGCCAATTCTGAATGCGTTGTTGAGTCCGGATGGGTCGAGATAGTCAGAAAAGAGTACCCGGGGGTAGTAATTGGGTCTCGGGGTATTTTTGGGCATAGCCGGGCCCACACGGGGTGAGTTGGGCCACTTTAATTAATTCCATTAGACTAAAAACGGGATGGAGGGTTTTTAACCTAATTGGGAGATTAAGGAATGGCAGCCAACATAACTCTAAACCTAGGGTTTGAGAGGGGATTTGGGGAAAAACAAATCAAGAGCAAATTGGAGGTTATTGGAGTCAAATTAAGGGACATCAACAACGGATCAAACACTACAAACACATAGAGGCAAGTGGTTAACTGTTTTGATTCTTAAAGCATGATAATCAATTCATATCATAGTGATGTGTAAACCAAAATTCATTTTTGGGTGTAAATGGGTACAAAATGGGGTTTTTGTTTTTGAAACACTTGAATGAGATTCAAAGTAAGATTTAGATGGGTGATTGATATCTGAATATTTGTATTGGATTATTTATTTGGTGGCCAGTGATTTATTCGGCAAGTTGTGTAATTATTATTCATTTTACTTTCATTCAGTTGTGTGAATGGTTTATATTTAATTCCGCATGTATTGTTTTGTTTAATTAAAAAGTTAAAAATTGGCACCAGTTTTTGGAATACTAGGTGGTTAATAAGTTTTAAAAAGTTTTCGACAGTGATGCTAAGGATGATCCAACTGGGATTCCTGTTTTAATTTGGTATAGGACTGATCACTCGGTATTTTATTAGGCGGGGTGTCACAACATAGGTCAAATAGAGTCCGGGAGCGCCCAGTGGCCTCTGGGTCAAGTTTCGGACGCAAACGGATCGTTCATCTGCATGGTAAGTCGGAATCGCGCACGTGGAGGTCCGTTGGAAAGGGTATTCAGTGCCCTTTGAAGATTCATTCAGCCTCGATCGAGTTGAAGAGTTTGACTTTTGGGTCAAACTGACCTGGGGAGTGCTCGATGGTTTTTAGGTCAGTACTCGGGACATGACCTAGGTTTGTAGTGATGAAGGGAGGTACTAGGGACCTAAGGAGAGTTAGGTGGCAACCGAATGGGTTGTCTACAGAGCCCCTCGATGGGTGAGTTTGGAACAAATGATAACCGTCGAATAGACACCACATGATGCCTTTGAGGGAGTATGATCGATTCAGAGGGTCGAGGCCGATTCTGCGGACCTAAGGAGTGTGCTGGGGATGAATGACGATCGAACGTTTAGGTCGATTCTGAGGACCTGAAGTGGTGTTGGGGGTGTGTGACCAATTATGTGGGTCAAAGCCAAATCTACGGGCTTAGGTAATGCGGGTGACCAATTATGCGGGGTCAAGGCCAATTCTGCGGTCTTAGGGTAAAGATTTATTACCCGAGGTCAATTATGACCTAAGAGTGGTGACGATCGAGGACCGAGGTCAATTCTGACCTAACTCAGGTGACGATCCAAGACCGAGGCCAATTTTGACCTTAGAGTGGTGACGATCGAGGACCGAGGTTAATTTTGACCTAACTCAGGTGACGATCCAAGACCGGGGGCTAATTCTGACCTAAGAGTGGTGAAGACTGAGGACCGAGGTCAATTCTGAACTAACTCAGGTGATGATCTAAGATCGGGGCCAATTATGACCCAAGAGTGGTGACAACCGATGACCGAGGTAAATTCTGACCTAACTCAGGTGACGATCTAAGACCGGGGCCAATTCTGACCCAAGAGTGGTGACGATCGAGGATCGAGGTCAATTCTGACCTAACTCAGGCGACGATCCAAGACCGGGGCCAATTCTGATCCAAGAGTGGTGACGACCGAGGACCGAGGTCAATTCTGACCTAACTCAGGTGATGATCCAAGATCGGGGCCAATTCTGACCCAAGAGTGGCGACCACCGAGGACTGAGGTCAATTCTGACCTAACTCAGGTGACGATCCAAGACCGGGGCTAATTCTGACCCAAGAGTGGTGACGACCAAGGATCGAGGTCAATTCTGGCCTAACTCAGGTGACGATCCAAGACCGGAGCCAATTCTGACCCAAGAGTGGTGACGATCGAGGACCGAGGTTAATTCTGAAACTCAGGTGACGATCCAAGATGGGGGCCAATTCTGACCCAAGAGTGGATAAAGATTGGATTTTGATTTTGCTGGAGAAAGAGCTTTGTGATTTTGATCTGAGCTGGGGAGCTGATAGCTGGGGAAGCTTTTAGGAGACCTCGCAGGGGGAATAACCTATTTTGGGTGCTGTAAGAGAATTCTGCTGGGGAAGTGATCAGGTGATCCTTAGGGATCCTCCAGAGCTTTATCGGGAGGAGTTTTCACTTGGTTTTTGAGAATTTCGCTGGGGAAGAGGGGTTCTGCTCGAGGGAACGTGAAGTTTTCTTGGTAAAAGGCTTTAAATCCTTCCTAGGATTTTTGGGAATTTTCCCAAGATTTTTCGAGGCTTTCTGTTATTTTTTGGGAATTTCTGTACAAAATTTAAGGGAGGTGCCAGTCGGCATAGTATGAAGGGTGCCATTCGGCAGTGGCACGGACTTTTGGGCTGCCTCGGGAAGGCAAGGGGTCAGTGCCGATTGGTATGGTAGGGGGAGATGCCGATCGGCATGGTGCTTGGCATCCTATATAAAGGGGGTGAATCCACTCATTTTTTCACAGCTTCTTTTGCCTTCTCTCTCTCTGTGATTCTTCTGCAAATCGTTCTATCATTCTGATCTTCAAGAAATGGTCGCTTTCGTGAGCACTGCAGTCCACCGGTAGTGGTTGATCGTTGATGACTGGGCGAATGTGGAGTGGAGGGCTAGGGCGCCTCTTGCTTTGGGGAGTGAGAACTCCTTTGATGCGTTTTAGCCTGTTGTGGATTAGCGGACCTTGCTGCGGGAGCCATCGTGTCATCGCTCTTCGAGAGTGATCCCCGGCGATCATGTAAGTAACCCGACCTTTGGCATTCCTCTCTTTCTGGTGATTTTTCTTTCTTGACTTTTGATGAGACTTTTCTTTTTGCCAGTCTGATATTTCCTTGAAGAATATGCGTACCCGTGGGACAACGGGGCTCAAGGATGTCTGGGAGCATCTCCCACCTGTGGTGCGCTGGGTGGTCTCATCAGCGAGTTTTGGGTGGTTGACATCAGCGCTGGATGAGACGCCTCGTTCGACAGCGGTCTTGTGCGCTTTGGGAGATAGGTGGTGGGACACTACCCACACCTTTTATTTCAGCTTCGGGGAGATGACTGTGACTCCCATAGACGTGCATCATCTGCTGGGACTGGATTGTGATGGAGAGAAGGTAGAGGTGGATCTCTCTTTACGGGTGAGACCGGAGGTAGTGCGTGTGGCACTTGGTGATGTAGGGAGGATAGTCTCTGGGGATTCTATCCGGTTGTCCCTGCTGAAGGATTTTCTGCTGAGCAGGGTGATTGATGTGGAGGACGGGCTGCAAGTGAGGCAGATGGCCCGGTTATTCATTCTGCGGGTATTGGGAGGTTTCATGGTGGCGTCGAGCGACGACGTCGTCCATTTATGGTTTCTGTCGTACTTGAGGATGTTTTCGAACATCCCATTTTATGATTGGGGGATCCTGACCTTGGAGACCCTTTATTTTTCTCTGGATGCATTCAGTCGGTGCTGCCGGCAGACCTTTACTGGGGGCACGTACCTTCTTGAGGTATTCTTCAGTTTGTGCATTTCTTTTCATGCGTTCGCATTTTCCTTTCATGCATTCGCATTTTCCTTACGCATCTCTTTTTGCTTGTGAATTCAACGTGGTTCTATGAGGTGATTGGGTGCAATAGCCCACTGATTGCTTTGAAGGATGACACTATTGGGGACTTCTGTCGATTGTATCGATGGCGTAAGGCCCATCGACAGTCGAAGGGATCTCTTTCCCTGGAGGGGGTGCATCAAGTCTTGAATGACCTGACCAGTGGTAGGGTAAGACTCTTTCCATTTCAATCTTGGTTTTTTCTCCTTCTAATCTTGTATTGATTTATGCTCGCTCGGAGATTTTTAGGTGACCTTTTACCCGTAGGGGACAGCCATTCAGGATGCGGGGGCGACCGGGGTGAACGTGCGGATGAGGCATTTGGTGGCGCATGAGTTCGGCCATTCCTGGTACCTTGGGGAGAGGGTGGTTCGTCAGATTGCTGAGGATGAGGTGGTGGTGCCATCTGCGCAGCCTCCTACGTCTATGAGGCAGGAGCGACTGATGTTGGAGGATGAGAGGATCGCGGTGATGATCGGCGATTCCTACTTGCTATACACCGATACTGCTGCGCCGTATGACTATATGGATTTTGTGACGAGCTGGTTGATGGCGCCCAGAATATATGATGCGCTGCCTTTCCCTCCGGCGGGTTCGAACCGGGCGGTGGGATCTTCCCACAGCGGTGGTGGTCCGTCGGCATCTGCGACGGCGGCGACTTCATAGGTGCCTTTTGTACGGCTGCATACCCCTTCATACAACATTCGGCGGGCTGATGGAGGGATGGTGCCTATGTTGCACCGTCCTCATGCGATGGATCCGGAGGAGTTGGGTTTGACAGAGGAGGTCCTTCGACCTGCGGTATACTTTTCTGTTCCTCTCTTTCTTTGTTTTCTGTTTTGGTCATTTTCGCTTTGATACTGATTTCACCTTTTCTTTCAGCAAGTCCAGGTGTCGACCAATTGGCTCAGGGATATTAAAGACTGGATATCTTCGGCAACTGCCCATATTAGGGATTCGGTTCCCGTTCCTTCTTGCTTGGTGCCGTCTGCTTCGTCCGGAGAGGACTCGGGCTTGGTTAGTGGTGGCGTATCGTCTCGCCGTAGGGGGAAGAGAGCACGCCGCAGGTGTGGAAGCTCTTGAGAGAGAGAGAGAAAGAATGTGGGTTTAGGCTGAGTCCCATTGTTTTTGCTTTTTCATTTTATTTCTTGCAAAGATGATGTAACACAGAAAACAGATATATGCAACGCAATGGAGTTTTTTTTGTTATCTTTTATTAATGATGAATGAATGAATGCACATGCGCTTTTTGATTTGCTGCTGAGACCCAAATTTTTTTTGAAGGAAAGTTTTTTATTAAAATGGGGAATTTAAAGGGATTTTGAATTCTATTTATTTTCATTGAGTTTTCTGATTTGACAAAAGAGGAAAAAAGGGAAATTTCTAAAAATGGGGGGTTGCCGATCGGCAAGCACCCTGACCTTCCTATCGACAGTTCAGTCCAGTCCCATCAATTTAAAGCTTTGAATGGTACCCTCTTCAACCTTTGGTACCTTGTGGGGTAGGATTCCCTCCGATTTCTGCAGGGATTGTGTCCCTTGTGAGGATTTTCAAGTATAAAAAGGGGTAAGGGTGGAGTGTTTTCATCACACCTTTGCATTCTTACCTACTTGCCCACCATCTCTTAGCCTTGCAAGATGGATCTCCATGGTAGCATTGAGTTTGCCAACTACCTCGAAGCCTTGAAAGCTATGTGCTCTTATAATGTCGATTACGATGCTTTCAACATGAGTCGAGTCTCCTTGTGGCCCAATCGGCCTATTGAGTGGAATATGCTGATGGCGGCGGTACAATTCTGGTACCCCGAAGACCATGTATTCTGCTTTGGGTTGGAAGAAGTTTGTCCTGCCTACGAGGAATTTTCTACCATACTGGGTGTAAATCCCAGGGTCGCTGTGGCTTTGCCCGAATTTTCCCGTTCTCCTAAGGATTTGTTGGTCGGTCTTCTTCACATTTTGCCTTCGGAAGCTAGATCATTGGTTGCTGGAGGAATGATCTCCCTCCCGACGGTGCTGAGGTCCATGCATTTGCGGGAAGTAGGTTATGCTGGCTATGCTGGAGCCGTTGTTCTAGGTCTGGTTTCAAAATTGTTGCTGGTGACTGGGGAATTGAAGGTGGACCCACAACTTGCAGCCATTACTTCATGGATGTCATACCGTCGCAATCCCGCAGCGGTAATATCGGCGGAGACTCTGAATGGTCTGGATGCCTGGAGAGAAGGCCGTTCTGACTTTTTGAGGGGTAGCCTTGTGATGCTGTTCACGTGGTTGTCTGAAAGATTCCACTTGTCGACTCCTCCATAATTTCCCTTGTCGGCCGTACCCAACTTCTTTTTGTGCTACTTCATCCACGTTGGCCTGTATGTTGAGAACTGGGAGAATTGGCTTGTGGAGCATGGTGCTTGTGGTCTGTATTGGTCAGTGCCTTGGTGGGGACAGTTTCAGCCTATTCTTGAGCTAGGAGAGTATTCATATGTGCGGCTAGTTGGTCTCAGACAGACCCATTTTTATTTACCTTGGCGGCTTTTGCGCCAATTCGACTGGGCGCAGGTCGTGCCCCATCGGACCTCAAACTTCTTTTCGATAGAAGATTTGACTAAGCGCCTGCGTCTGTTGCTTGGGTCCCTGTGGGAAAATTGGTGTCCGTCGACCCGTCCCTCTCAGTCTATCGGGAAGGTTTGCCATGTCCCCAAAGATTATATGAAGTGGTTATGGAGGAAAGTAGTCAGCAAGATGTTGGCAGTGGAGACTAGACAAAGATAGTTTATTTTATCTGACTCCATGGAAAAGATTGTTGTGGTTTTTTCGAAGATGGTTAAGGCTCATCGATCCATGGAATGTTTACGGCACTCTATTCAGGCAGGGGAAACTTGGGGTCCTCAGGAAGTAGATGATGAGGATGCAGGCTCCTCTGATACCTGTGGGTAGGACTTCTGGGGAGTTTATTTGTGTGATAGGTGTGGGGATTTTATTTGGATTTTTATGGTAGTGGGGAAGGGAGTTATCCGTTCCTTTTTCTTATGAAAACCGTACAGTAATTTCTTATTAATGAAATAAATAAGTTTTTGATCATCTAGCTGTGCCTTTCGATGAATTTTGTATTTTGAATTATCTATACTGGTCGCTAAGGCATACATAATCCTTTTGTTCAAATAATTTTAGAATGAATCGCCGTTCTCGGAGGTAAGAAAAAAATAGTATTTTGTGAAAAAGAAAGGGGCCGCACTCATGTGAGGTGCATGGGTTGCCTACGTACCTCTGGAGTTTTTTTGAAAATGTTTTAAAATAGTTTTGTAGAGGATCAGGCCCACGTTGTTCTGGGTAAAGGGAAATGAAGTGTTTTTTTTAAGAATAGAAGGGGGATGAGAAGAATCGTAGCGCGCCGAGATTTCGGACTAGGGGTAGAATTTCTTGAGACGATCCAGATTGACTGCACGAGCCATCTCTTCCCTATCTAGGGCAGTGAGCATGGCGGCACCGCCGGATAAGATTTTTTTCACAATGTAGGGGCCGCTCCAATTGAGCTTGAATTTCCCTCTGGGGTCCCCGATGGGTTCTATTATATCCTTGAGAGCTAAATCCCCCTCCCGAAAACCGCGATCCTTGACTTTTTTGTTGAATGATCGCGTTATTCGTCGATGGTCCCCCTGTATGTGGTAAAGAGCTTTTAATCTTCTTTCATCTAGGAGGGCTAGCTCATCAAGATGGCTTTGGCACCAGTCTTCTTCACTAACCCTGCTTTCGAGTATGGCACGTAGTGAGGGTATTTCCATCTCCACAGGTAGGACTGCTTCCATGCCATAGACAAGGGAGTAAGGGGTAGCCCCAGTAGAGGTTAGGATTGAGGTTCGATAGCCCTAGAGGGCGTATGAGATCCGATCGGCCCAATCCCTACAACTTTTGGTCATCTTGCGGATGATGGCTTTGAGGTTTTTATTGGCGGCTTTAATTGCACCATTGGTCTGAGGTCGGTAGGGAGAAGATTTGTGTCTCTGAATCCCATACTCGTTGACTACTTCTGTGACTTCTGCTTCGAAATGCAACCCGTTATCTGATACCAGCTCGTGCGGGACCCCATATCGGCAAATGATATTTTTCTTGAGGAATTTGGCCACTTTCTTGGCATTCAATATTACGTATGACTCAGCCTCGACCCATTTGGTGAAGTAATCGATGGCAACCAGGATGGACTCATGCCCATTTGAAGCCTTTGGTGTAACCTTCCCTATGATGTCGACACCCCAGGGGGAGAACGTCCAGGGAGAGGTCATGTTGTATAATTCTCGCGGAGGCAAATATTGAAGATTGGAGAATTATTAGCATTTGAGGAACCTCCGGACATAGGCGGTGCAATCCTGGATCATGGTGGTCCAGTAATAGCCCTGTCGGATGATCTTCTTGGCGAGCATGTGACCATTCATGTGGGGTACGCATTCCCCGATGTGGATTTTCTACATTATTTTCTCAATCTCAGCCCCTGCGATGCAGTGTAGATGAGTTCCATCGAAATTCCTCTTAAGTAGAGCTTTATGACAGATGATGTACTGGGCGGCCAGTCTTCGGAAGGTCATTCGATCTTTCTTGTTGGAACCCTCGGGATACCTACCATGTTTGAGGAGGCACTAGATATTATAGTACCAGTAATGGGCTAGTTCGGGATCTTCAGTGGAGACAAGCTCAATATGGTAGCAATGGGTTGATCTGTCTTGCTTTTGAACTAGGAAGGGGGTCATTATTATTCCTTCGGGTATGTCGACCATGAAGGCTAAGGTGACGAGAGAATCGGCTAGGTTATTCTTTGCTCGGGGTAGGTAATGGAAGGCGATATCTCAAAATTGGGAGGCTAACTCTTCTAATTGGGCATAAAAGGGTTGAAGCTTTTGTCCTTGACATTCCACTTTCTGATCACTTGACCGATGATAAGGGCAGAATCCCCGTAGACATCAAGGTATTGAATACCTTTCTTGAGGGCAACCTTGAGGCCCACTGTGCATGCATCGTATTCTGTCATGTTGGTGGTGCAAGGGAAACCCAATTTAATGGCGATGGGAGTGTGGGAGTCATCTGGGGAGATTAGAAGTATCCCAATGCCACATCCCTTTTTGTTGGCAGTGCCATCAAAGAACATTTTCCATCGAAGGCGGTCTTGAGTGGTGCAGAAGATATTTTCATCTGGGAATTCGGAGATCTGGACATCTGCTTCGTCTATGGGGGAATCGGCGAGGAAGTCAGAGATGGCTCTTCCTTTAATGGCTTTCTGTGTGACGTACACGATATCGAACTCGGTTAGGAGTATCAGCCATCGAGCCATTCGACTGGATAAGGCGGGTTTCTTAAGCAGGTATTTGATGGGATTCATTCAGGATACAAGTTTGATGGGGAAGGCGAGCATGTAGTGTCGCAACTTTTGGGTGACCCAGACAAGTGCGACACATGCCTTTTTTAAAGCAGTGTAGTTGACCTCGTACCCAACCAATTTGTGACTGGCGTAATAGATGGCTCTTTCTTTGCGGGAGTCCTCGGGGTATTGGGCTAGCAAAACCCCGACTGCAGTGTCGGTTATGGTTAGGTATAGGAGCAAAGGGATACCAAACTGTGGTGGCATGAGCACTGGAGGTTGGGTTAGGTATTGTTTGATTTGGTCAAAAGACTCTTGACAGGCCTCATTCCAAACCTTGGTTCAATCTTTTTGAAGGAGCATGAAGATCGGTTCACAGATGAAGGTTAGCTGGCTGATGAACCGACTGATATATTGTAATTTCCCAAGAAACCCTCGGACTTGTTTCTCTGTTCGGGGTGGTGGAATCTCAAGTATGGCTTTCAGCTTTGCAGGATCTGCTTCTATCCCCTTTTCGCTGACCATGAATCTCAAAAGTTTTCCCTTTATAACGCTGAAGACACACTTCTGTGGATTAAGTCGCATCTGATACCGTCGCAGTCGTTTGAATAACTTCCAGAGAGCAGGAACATGACCTCTGATGATGCTTGGATTTAGCACCACCAGATAAGTGATAGTGAGATCAAACAGTAGCAGCCATGGCAGCCATAGAGATATATAAGTGTATAAGTATGTAGAAGGGGATGAGTATAAGAGGAATTAGGACAATGATGTATAGTGGTTCAGCCAATTTGGCCTACATCCACTGTGAGTGTGTGATCCACTAAGTATGGGCGCTAATGGCCTTGGATACAATGCACATAACCCTCTCTCTCTCTCTACTCTGTGTACAAGCAGAGTTTTAGCTAGGGCTACTGTTCATGGATCGATCCCTTGTAGGGTTGTAGGTGACAAGTATATATAGGTCTTGGGGGGTGTAGTGTACCCCCCAAGTATGCATGGTGCATATGAATGATGATCTAGACAATTCCCTGTTGACACCTGTAGATGCCAAATGATGACATAATATTCCCTCACGTGAGGGTGTGATTTTGTTATAACGGTCTGCCACGTGTCATATGAGCCTGACGCGCACTGTTCCATGCGTCTCCCAAACCACGCGCCGTCATGATATCACCCTCGGCCTATGAGCCGAGGCCGAGGGCAAAGTTTCTTCCGGTAGTGAGCCTGGCCCAATTCTGGCCTCGTACTGTCGGCCCCTCGTACTGTCGTCTGAAGCCTGGTAGAGGGTCGGCCCCTCGTACTGTCGTCTGAAGTCTGGTAGAGGGTCGGCCCCTCGTACTGTCGTCTGAAGTCTGGGCGAAGGGTTGTCAAGAGATTGGTGAAGGGTCGTCCCCTCGTACTGTCGTCCGTCCAGGAGGCAATCCTCATCTAAGCCGAGGATATAAACAGGTATATCAATCACCCCCCAGCCCTTAGCCATAGGTGCTGCTGAGATGGCTGAGGGATAGTGTTTTAAATGAGATGCATGTATGATCAGTTAGATGAGTGACACCTGGGCAGATACTCATTGCTGTTTCAGTTCCCAAGGTCATGGCGGCTGCGTAGTGAACTTGGGGCCTTGTGCCCTAATTATACCTTTCTTGGTAAATGGGTCCACTCCTTACCAAAGTATTTAAGAGATTTTCAAACTCTCTCTCCTTCTTCTTCTTCTTCGCGCCCAAGCCTTTTATCTTTCTAGAAACTCATCAGCTTCCATCGCCATTTGCAGCCTTCAATCCTTCCAAGTCTAGCAGCGTTCTTGCTCTCTCCTCATCAGGTAACCTCTTTCACCCAGCGTTTTCTTTTGTCTTCATTTCTGTTTGTTTTTTAGGGTCGTAGGGCGGTACTTTCTTTGAGTTACCCCATAGCTTTTTCCGGTGTCTTCTCCGGTCACTGGTTCTTTGAACGTTCTTGACGAAAACCTTTGAGTTCTTTTGTTTAATCCAAAAGTCAAACCTGGTCAATTCCCCACTTGTTTGTAGCTAAATTAGCCAAGTCTAGTGTAATTTCTCCAAGTGTAGAGTCTTCCCTTTAATGCTTAGGAGGCTTTACAGCTTAGTGTCTGAATTCCCATCCTTGAGAGAGAAGCTCTTTGCCGAGATCAGGCGAATAGAGGAAGAGGAAGAGAGGAGACGAGGGGACGACCCTAATTGGGTACGACCCATCTTTCCCATTCCTCTTGCCACCATAAGACCATCTGAACCCTCTGAGTCTTGTGGGTCGTCATCTCGTCCAGCCGAGACTCCCAAACCAAGTGAGATGGACGAGAGAGCATCCTCGCCAACTGGTGCTGGAACTTCTGGTAGGAGGGACACATCTGACCTTAGCCCAGGCCGAGAGGCCGAGGGTACGACCCCCTCTGAGGCTGTCCCTGTGACAACCCTGTCCCCCAATGCCTTCCAAGTGGCTTTTCCTCAGGGTCCTCCTGCAGGTGATGAGGGGGAAGGGGATGAGGACGAGGACGACGATACGGATGATGAGGTTGATACCTCCCATGCCTCGTCCTTTATCTCCTCAGTTAGGGATATAGACCTTCTGATATGGAGGCATATTTATGGAGTGCCCTCTGGGGTAACTATGAGGGTTCCCTCTGATTCTGAGAGAGTTTTTGATTGTGAAGAGGGAGAGGTCGCAGTCTATGAACAAATGTTCAAGGTTGGAGTCAGGCTCCCTCTGCACCCTGCCATTGCAGATATTCTGTTTGCCCTCGGCGTATCCCCCTCTCAACTTCCCCCCAACTCTTGGAGGACGATCTTGGGCTATATCTCTTTGTGGAAGAATTCTTTCACCGACGAGCCCTCGGCTGCCCTATTTCTGGGCTGCTATAACATCACCTCCTCATCCAAACAACCTGGATATTATCACCTGGGGACAAGGAGGTCTGAGAAGAAACTCCTCCACGTGGCACAAACTTCCAACCACGATTGGAAGAAGAGGTTTTTCTTTATTTTTGGGGAATGGGAGCCCACCGCCGATGTTCCGAGGATCCCCAGAAAATGGTCGAACCCCTCAATGAAGGCTAGGTCAGACCCTGGACTTAGTCTACAGGAGAAAGACATCGTAGATTATCTGAGAGGACGAGGGCGAGAGGGTGAGCTTGCAAAATTCGAAGACTTGATGACCCCTCGGTTCCTTAAAGAAGCTGGTCTGAGGGTCGGCCCTCTGACAGAACTATGTGAGTTATACTGAACATTTTCCATTCTTTACTTATTTTTGAAGTGTTCTCTCTTTATCTCTGAATTTTTCTGACATGTCGTCCTCTTATCAGATCGTCCTGCAGGTACACCAGACTATCTTTGGGAAATGACAGCTCCCAGCTTACTGTCTGGATTGGCCAAGAAGAAGGGGAAGGAGCCTCAGCAGACTCCAAGGAAGACAAAGGCCGCTGGGCCGACAGTGGTGGAGCCGACCACTGACAGTAACAAAAGGAAGGAGCCTGAGGGCCCAGTTGAGCCTCGGCCTGATTCTTGGACGAGGGCCAGAGTCGACGCCTCTGAGGGGACGACCTCTTCGTCCAGCATGGGGGCCTTCTGGTCTCAAAATCTGGCCCATCTGAGGGCCGACCCCTCTTCACTGATCACGAACTTAAGGGCTGCCAAGGCCTCGATGTTCTCTGCACCGTCGGCCTCTGACTTCGAGTTCTTAGCAAAGATGCCTCCTGCTAAAGTGTACGACTATGGTCTGCACTCCCTTGCTCAGGTATTGGTCTTGACCTACCTCTTTAATTCCATTTCATTTTTTTTTCAATAAACTGTTCCCTCGGCCCCTCTTGATATTTGTTCATTTTTCTTGCAGTCTGTTTGTGCCTTCACCTCAGCCACCAAGTGGATGGCCGAGAATCAGGTGAAGTTTCATGAGGCTGAAAGGGCTATTCAGCATGAGGCTGATCTTCAGTCTGAGCTTGACTTGGAAAGTTCCAGGACTGAGCATGCAAGGATCCTGGACGAGCTGACGAGGCAGCACGACGAGGACATTAAGACCAGGGATGAGGACATTAAGGCCAAGGACCTGCTTCTCAAGGAAAAAGACGAGGCCTTGACCAACATGGAGGCCAAGTACAAAGCTGACCTTGAAGCAGCCATTACGAAAGCCGAGGCTGATGCTGTTGAGGCTTACAAAGCTTCTGATGAGTTTCAGGGTTTCGGCCTTGAGTACCTGGAGAGGGGAATCAGGACGGCCTGCAGATGGGTCGTCCTCAAATTCGGTGATGTCGTCTCCTCGGTTCATCCTTCATTGGAGGCAGTCGGATTGGACGACCCTCTAATCGCTGAGGCCCTGTCCCAGGTGGAATCCCAAGTGCAGGCTGAGGGGGTTGGCACATCTGAAGATCAGTCGGTCGTGATTGTTGAAGAGACCCCCTTGGTTGATGTTGAGGCTCTGCCTTCTGATGTCATCCCTTAGGGTGGCTGTCTGTAGCCCATACCCTCATTTTTGTATTTTCTTTTGTAAAACACCTGGGACATCTTGTATTACATTTTTATTAATATCATCGTCTCTTCTTCTACTGCCTTCCATATTTACTGCTTTTATGGTTTGCTCTTTGTTGGTTTGCTGTCTTTTCTTAATGTCACTAACCTCTCCCTCGTCTTTCTTGAGGGCAGTGGTGGGGTTCTCCCCTCCACTGGCCCTCATTATAGCCGAGGGTTCAAATTAACCAGTTTAATGGTTTTTAAAGCCTTCCCTCGTCTTTTTTTAAGACAGTGGTGGGGTCGTCCTCTCCACTGGTCCCCATTATAGCCGAGGGATCAACTTACCAATTTAATGGATTTTAATAATGTCTACCCTCGTCTTTCTTGAGGACAGTGTAGGGGTCGTCCCCTCCACTGGCCCTCATTATAGCCGAGGGTTCAACTTACCAATTTAATGGATTTTAATGTCTTCCCTCATCTTTCTTGAGGACAGTGGTGGGGTCGTCCCCTCCACTGGTCCCCATTATAGCCGAGGCATCAACTTACCAATTTAATGGATTTTAAAGTCTTCCCTCGTCTTTCTTGAGGACAGTGGTGGGGTCGTCCCCTCCACTGGTCCCCATTATAGCCGAGGGATCAACTTACCAAATTAATGGATTTTAATGTCTTTCTTGAGGACAGTGGTGGGGTCGTCCCCTCCACTGGTCCCCATTATAGCCGAGGGATCAACTTACCAAATTAATGGATTTTAATGTCTTCCCTCGTCTTTCTTGAGGACAGTGGTGGGGTCGTCCCCTCCACTGGTCCCCATTATAGCCGAGGGATCAACTTACCAAATTAATGGATTTTAATGTCTTCCCTCGTCTTTCTTGAGGACAGTGGTGGGGTCGTCCCCTCCACTGGTCCCCATTATAGCCGAGGGATCAACTTACCAAATTAATGGATTTTAATGTCTTCCCTCGTCTTTCTTGAGGGCAGTGGTGGGGTCGTCCCCTCCACTGGTCCCCATTATAGCCGAGGGATCAACTTACCAAATTAATGGGTTTTAATGTCTTCCCTCGTCTTTCTTGAGGACAGTGGTGGGGTCGTCCCCTCCACTGGTCCCCATTATAGCCGAGGGATCAACTTACCAATTTAATGGATTTTAAAGTCTTCCCTCGTCTTTCTTGAGGGCAGTGGTGGGGTCTTCCCCTCCACTGGTCCCCATTATAGCCGAGGGATCAACTTACCAATTTAATGGATTTTAATGTCTTCCCTCGTCTTTCTTGAGGACAGTGGTGGGGTCGTCCCCTCCACTGGTCCCCATTATAGCCGAGGGATCAACTTACCAATTTAATGGATTTTCTGTAGGTGTTTCCATGTGTCCTAGGACTGACAACCACAGGATGAGGGAAACATTGATATTTCTTATTAATTTTGCAAAGTGTTGTGTTGGAGCAACTCTCCTTACAATTATGGCCTTTCAAGACCTTACAACACTACTGATAGTATTTTTTCAAATGATCTGCATTCCAGGGGTTGGAAAAAGGTTCCCCTTCTAGGTTTTCTAGTCTATAGGTCCCTGGGACAACTTCATCGATGACCCTATATGGGCCATGCCAATTAGGATGGAGCTTGTTGGGCTTTTTCCAAGCCTTCTTGAGAACCAAGTATCCTACTGCTATAGGTCTCTGTTTCACCCTCTGGTTATAAAACCTTGCGGTCCTCTGCTGGTAGGAAGCCTGCCTTATCTCAGCGTCCTCCCTCCTTTCCTCAATCAGCTCCAAGTCAAGTCTCCTTTCTTCCACGTTTCCCTGGGGGTCGTACATTTGGACCCTATTAGTAGGAAACTCGACTTCGGTGGGGATGACGGCTTCTGATCCATAGGCTAGCATGAATGGGGTCTCCCCGATAGAAGTCCTCACTGTCGTCCTGTATGCCCATAGTACGGCATGTAACTCCTCGACCCATCTTCCTTTTGCTTCCTCAAGCCTCTTATTGATTCCATCTAGGATTGTCCTGTTTGTTACTTCGGTTTGCCCATTGGCCTGAGGTCGGCCTGGGGTGGAGAAAAATTGTTTGATATTTACCCTCTCACTCACAGTACTTCTGTAGAGAGGCATTCTTGAACTGCGTCCCGTTATCTGAAATGAGGGTGTTGGGCAGACCATATCTGCATATCACATTTTTCCAGATGAACTGGAAGGTCTTCTGCTCTGTAATTGTGACCATTGCTTCGGCCTCTACCCACTTTGAGAAGTAGTCAATCGCTACAATGAGGAACCGATAGTTATTGACTGCTCTTGGTAAGGGCCCTACCAGGTCAATCCCCCACACTGCGAACGGCCATGGAGATGTAATGGAGGTAAGAGGCTGATGGGGTTGATGAGGGATGGTAGCAAATCTTTGGCATTTATCACACTTTTTTACATATGCTGCGGCGTCTTTCCCCAAGGTCGGCCACCAGTAGCCTTGGGTGATCACCCTCTTCGCTAAGGATCTGCCCCCGATATGGCTTGAGCACGATCCTTCGTGCACATCTTGCAAAATGGAAGGGACTTCTGAGGGGTGCACACACCTAAGTAAGGGGAGCAGAAACCCCTTTTTGTACAAGGTGTCTCCGATGACAGTGAATTTTGCAGCCCTGTACCTCAGCTTCTTCCTTTCCTGCCTTGCTTCTGGCATCTCACCCTCTTTAATGTATCTGATCAGGGGGTTCATCCATGAAGCTTCTTGAGAGACATTCTGGCAATTGCCAAGTGTTCCCTCGGGGTCCTCAATAGTTGGCTGAAGCAAAATTTCCACTGGGACCGCCCTCCTGATGTCTGTCCTAGTCGTCGAGGCCAATCTCGCAAGGGCATCAACACGGCCGTTGTCTAGCCTAGGTATCCTCTTTAATTTTACTTCTCTGAAGCCTTTCAGTAGTGACCTCACCTTCTCGAGGTATCTAGCCATTCTCTCGTCCTTAGCCTCGTAGGCCCCTAGTATCTGATTCACCACTAGCCTTGAATCACTATGGACCAGAATCTGGCCGACACTAAGAGACTTGGCCAAGGAGAGGCCTGCTACTAAGGCCTCATATTCGGCCTCGTTGTTGGAGGCTTTGAAGTTGAACCTCAGGGCGTATTCGACGTCTGTGCCATCGGGTGCTGACAGTATCAGTCCAGCCCCACTTCCGCTGTCTAAGGAAGACCCGTCAACGAAGAGGCTCCACAGAGTCTTTCCCTCTGAAAAATTTCCCTCAGAGAGGGACCCCTGTCTAAAGATGTACCTTCCCTCTTCGTTTTCAGTTGCTTTCCTTCTAGCGGTGCTTGTATCAGCCCTATCTGCGGGTGTGTCAGCGGGTCTATCTTCTGTATCCGTCTTCCCGAGAGTCTCACCCTCGGCCTTATCATCTTCCCAAGTGAACTCATCCACGAAGTCTGCCAATGCCTGCCCCTTAATGGCCGTCCTAGGCTGATACACAATGTCAAACTCCCCCAGCTCTATATCCCAGGCCATCAACCTACCTGATTTTTCTGGCTTGTGTAGGACCTGCCTAAGAGGAGAGTCGGTGAGGATGACCATTGTATGGGACTGGAAGTACGGCTTCATCTTCCTCGAGGCATGGATCAAGGCGTAGGCCAACTTCTCCATCCTCGGGTATCTTTGCTCTGCCCCCTGGAGTGCCTTGCTGTTGAAATACACAGGCTTCTGTATTCCGTCTTCGTCTCTCACAATGGTTGCGCTGATGGCCGACTCAGAGACGGCGAGGTACACGTAAAGTCGTTCACCCTACACGGGTCATGACAGCAGCAAGGGAGACCCTAAGTATGATTTTAGCTCCTTGAAAGCCTCATCACACTCTTCACTCCATTCGAAGGCCTTCCTGAGGATCTTGAAGAATGGTAAACACCTGTCTGTGGCTCTTGACACAAATCTGTTCAGGGCAGCCACTCTCCCTGTAAGCCTCTGAACGTCTTTAATGGACTTGGGGGTCTTCATCTCAACAAGGGCCTTTATCTTTTCAGGATTGGCCTCGATGCCTCTTTGGTTGACAATGAACCCTAGGAACTTCCCTGCCCCGACCCCGAAGACACATTTGGCCGGGTTAAGCTTCATCTGGTATTTATCCATCGTATTAAAGGTCCTCTCCAGGTCTGCCACATGATCCTCTGCCTTCAAACTCTTGGTCAGCATGTCATCCACGTAGACCTCCATAGACTTCCCGATTCGGTCTTCAAACATTTTGTTTACGAGGCGCTGGTACGTTGCCCCCGCATTCTTTAGGCCAAAGGGCATGAACCTGTAACAGTATGTCCCCTTGTCAGTGATGAAGGCGGTCCTCTCCGAGTCTTCAGGGTTCATGAAAATCTGGTTATACCCTGAGTAGGCATCCATGAAGCTCATGAGCTCATGGCCTGTGGTAGCATCTACCATCTGGTCGATGCGGGGGAGAGGGAAGCTGTCTTTGGGGCAGTGCCTGTTGAGATCTGTGAAGTCCACACACATTCGCCACTTCCCGTTGGCCTTTGGGACAATGACTGCATTGGACAACCATTCAGGGTAGATGACCTCTCTGATAAATTCAGCGTCTTCAAATTTTTTGACCTCATCCCTGATGACCTCGTACTTCTCTCTAGAGTAAACCCTCCTTTTTTGCTTTACCGGCTTCACTCCCTCTACCACATTGAGCTTGTGGCACATGATTTCAGGGTCGATCCCCGGCATATCTACATGACTCCACGCGAAGACGCTTCGTCTTCTCCTTAACAGCTTGATGAGGTCTTCCTTGATATTGGGCTTCAGAGACTTGCCAACTTAGACGGTTTTTCCCGGGTCATCCTCATCGAGGATGATGGGTTCTACCTCCTCGGCAGCCTCTCCTTTTTTGAGCTTCGTCTCGTCCCTGGGGTCTAGGGTATCAATGTTGTAAGTGGCTGTAGCCCTCTTGTGTGCCTCCCTTTCTTCAGTAGAGTTGTAGTAACATTCTCTCGCTGCCGTCTGGTCTCCCTGAACTTCCCCCACCCCGTAAGGGGTTGGAAATTTGATCATCTGATGGACTGTAGAGGGCACGGCTTGAAACCCCTTGAGGGCCACACGCCCCAGTATGATGTTGTAGGCCGAAAACACCTGCTCATCCATCACAAAGAAACTGACCTTCTTGGTGAGCCATCTCGTCCACTCGTCCCCCATCCTCACATCGGCCTCATATACCCCAAGGGGGTGAACCTTTCCCCACTGAACCCAATCAATGGATGATGGTAGGGGACGAGTCTAGCACGGATGAGACCCAAGGCTTTGAAGCATGGCCAAAACATCACATCTGCAGAACTACCCCCATCTACCAAGATCCTCGGCACTTCACATCCGTGCACCCTGGTAGTGATGACGAGAGGGTCATCGTGTGGGGCCAAGAGGTCTCTGAAGTCCATTCTTGAAAATCCCACTATCACTGTGTCCATATCAACCTTCTTCCTTTTTTCTGACTTGACCTCCAGGGAAGTCGCGTGTACCGTCTTCGTCACTGCCTTGGCCTCAGCCACATGGGCCTTCCTATCGGCGACCTCAGACCCTCCTCCTGCAAGTCCCCCGGAGATCATTCCCACTCCGAGCGAGATCATATTAAGCCTCTTGACAGGGCCATGGTCGTCTCTTGGCGGGAGGTCAGGGTCGTCCTCATCATCAGAGGGGTCGTCCCCTCTTTTTTGAGGACCTTCTCTGCATGCGTCGCCTCGCTTCTTTCTGGAGTCGTCCCCTCGGCCCCTCTTGAAGGCACCTTTGTCGATGTACTTTCTGAGCTTCCCTTCCTTCAACATCTTCTCAATCTCGTCTTTCAGAGCAAAGCATTTATCCGTTACGTGGCCGTGGTCTTGGTGAAATTCACACCACAGTTTCTTATTCCTCTTGCCGGGGGCTGCCCTCAGCTTCTCAGGCCACTTCAGCGACCGGTCACTCTTTATCTCATTGAGAATCTGTTCACAGCTGACCGTCAGAGGAGTGTACCCAGCGAACTTGTCGTCCGCGGATCTCTTCTTCCCCTCTTTGTTCTTCCTTGGGTATTTACACCCACTTGCACCTCCTCTTTCGTCCTCATATTTTGCAGCCATCGCCTCTTCGGCGTTCATCACCTTTCCTGCTGTCGACAACAGCTCGGCCATCGTCCTCGGAGGGTCCTCAGCAAGCTTCCATAACAGCTTCCCCTTTTGGAGTCCTCCAATCAGGGCTGTCATAGCTATGCTCTCCTCATAGTCTTCCATCTCCAGCTTCTCCTTATTGAATCTGGCTATATAGTCCCTCAGACTCTCACTCTTCCCCTTCTTGACATAGAGCAGGTGGGTGGTCTTCTTCTGTGGCCTCACCCCAAAGCAGAAATTATGGATGAACAGGTCTGCCAACTGCTTACAGTTTCCAATGGAATTTTTTGGAAGAGATGTGTACCAGACATGCGCAGCCCCTGTCAGGGTACCAGAGAAGGCACGACATCTCATCTCATCTGAGATACAGTATATGTCTGCCACCGACTGATACATCTCCACGTGGTGGACGGGGTTGGTGCCCCCGTCATACCTTGGGGTGACCATAGGTGGCTTGAACTTTGACGGCGTGGGGAAGTTGACTATCTTTGCCATGAAGGGTGAGCCTATGGTGTATCCCCTCTAAAGAGGGTCTCGGCTCTTCAATATATCACCAATCTTATCCTCTAACCGCTGGATTGAGTCATTCCAGGGCCTCATAGGGTCGGCCTGGCCGATGTTATCCTCTGCTGCCTCTCTGAGGTGGACGGAGGGTTCTGCTGCAGCAGGCCTGTGTCGACTGTTCACTTCCCTTTGGTCGTCATCTCGTCCTCGGGGTCGGCCATCTGCTGCCTCCCTCCTGGATCTTGCAGCACTCCTTGGCCTGGACAACTGTTCCCGCAGGTCATTTACTGGGCCTAGCCTCTCAAAGGCCGACCCCCTGCTCAAGCAATCAAAAGCAGAGCCTCTTGGGCGATCATCAGGGTTTGGTCTCCCGCACTTTCCCCTACTGTCCTGGAGGGGTCGCACAGTGTTGTTGGAGACCTCATAAGGTTCCCAGCACTCTATAGGAGCCTCCTCTCCCTCCAGATCTCCATACCCATCCTCAGGGCAAGGGTTTTCTTGCCTCCCCAGGCGTAGACGCCTGGGGTCAGCAACATCCCTACGCCGCTGAGGGGGTGGCAGGTCTTTGCGTGGTGCCTGGGGTGGTCCCCTGGCCTCATGCTGCCCTGGATCTGCTGCTGGAGTAATCATCTCAGGCGAAACCCCTGGTGCTCTTAGTATGTTCTGGCTTAGAGCTGTGAACTGCTCCTGCATCATCCGCTGGCTTGCTTCCAGAGACTTTAGGGCTGCCGCCACATCAGCCATCTCAGACTGAGGCGGCGGCTGACTGGAACTGGGTCTTCCCCCCTCATCCGGCGGGGGAAGTGGTGGCGGTGGCATCTCAGGTGCCATGTGCTTGAGCTATGAAAAGTTGAACTGAAGAAAATACTGGTGAGCTTGGGAACCTTAGTGGGTCTCTTTCAATGGTGAAACACCTCCTCTAAGGGGGAGTGTTGGTTCACCATCAGAGTGCCCAGTGAGGTCAAGATGTACAAAGGAAGAGATGTTTTCTCGTTCCCACAGACGGCGCCAAACTGATGATGCTTGGATTTAGCACCACCAGATAAGTGATAGTGAGCTCAAACAGTAGCAGCCATGGCAGCCATAGAGATGTATAAGTGTATAAGTATGTAGAAGGGGATGAGTATAAGAGGAATTAGGACAATGATGTATAGTGGTTCAACCAATTTGTCCTACATCCACTGTGAGTGTGTGATCCACTAAGTATGGGCGCTAATGGCCTTGGATACAATGCACATAACCCTCTCTCTCTCTCTACTGTGTGTACAAGCAGAGTTTTAGCTAGGGCTACTGTTCATGGATCGATCCCTTGTAGGGTTGTAGGTGACAAGTATATATAGGTCTTGGGGGGTGTAGTGTACCCCCCAAGTATGCATGGTGCATGTGAATGATGATCTAGCCAATTCCCTGTTGACACCTGTAGATGCCAAATGATGACATAATATTCCCTCACGTGAGGGTGTGATTTTGTTATAACGGTCTGCCACGTGTCATATGAGCCTGACGCGCACTGTTTCGCGCGTCTCCCAAACCACGCGCCGTCATGTTATCACCCTCGGCCTATGAGCCGAGGCCGAGGGCAAAGTTTCTTCCGGTAGTGAGCCTGGCCCAATTCTGGCCTCGTACTGTCGGCCCCTCGTACTGTCGTCTGAAGCCTGGTAGAGGGTCGGCCCCTCGTACTGTCGTCTGAAGTCTGGTAGAGGGTCGGCCCCTCGTACTGTCGTCTGAAGTCTGGTGGAGGGTCGGCCCCTCGTACTGTCATTTGAAGCCTGGGCGAAGGGTTGTCAAGAGATTGGTGAAGGGTCGTCCCCTCGTACTGTCGTCCGTCCAGGAGGCAATCCTCATCTAAGCTGAGGATATAAACGGGTATATCAACCTCTAGTTATCGACTTGATAATAATATCATCCACATAAACCTCAACTTCTTTGCGGATCAGATCATGCAAGATGGTTGTGGCAGCCCTTTGGTAGGTAGCCCCAGCATTCTTGAGACCAAAATGCAAAACGTTGTTGCAAAAGGTTCCCCATGGGGTTATGAATGCGGTTTTTTCTTGGTGGTCGGGGTGCATCTTGATTTGGTTGTATTCGGTAAACCCGTCGACAAAAGACTTGAGAGCAAGACTGGCTGTGTTGTCCACGATCATATCGATATTGGGTAGCGGATAATCATCCTTCGTAGAAGCTTTTTTTAAATCTCAGTAGTCTACACACATTCGAACCTTCCCTCCTGATTTCGGCATAGGTACGATGTTGGCTAGCCATGTGGGGTATTCAATCACCCGAATGAAACCCACGTTTAACTGTTTGACCACCTCTTCTTTGACCTTGAGCGACCATTCGGTGTGGAGTTTTCTCAATTTTTGTTTAACCGGATTGTAATCTGGGAGAGTGGGGATCTCGTGTTGAGCTATTTCAGGATCAATGCCGGGCATATCATCATAGGACCAAGCGAAGACATCTACAAACTCCTTCAGCAATTCTTCGAGTTGTGTGCGCTCATGCTCGTCAAGGGTGGCCCTTATCCTAATCTCGCGTAGTTGGCTATTAGAATCGAGATTAATAATAGCAGTCTCTTCTTCGTTAACTTGAACGCGGTTATGTTGTTTATTATTAACCTTATTTAGATCAGTTAAGAATTGTTCATTTGCAAAATCATCATCATCAAAAGTTTGATTAGAATTCAAGCAGTTAATGTAAGGCACAGCAAGATACTCAAAATCTTCATTTATTTCATTGATAGGAAAAACAACATTGAGAACCTCATCAAAAGAGGTCTCGATTACATTTGAGCAAGGATAGACAACAGAAGAAGAAATATGGTAAACATTGGGGTCAGGGGATATTTCACGAGGTAGAATTGGCGCAGCATGCCAGTTGAGGAGAGGAGTATCATCAGCTTTAATCACACGGAATGGGTCCATTGATGTAGTGCTTGAATGAACCATGCAGAGTGCCAGCCCCAGTATCTGTAAGTAGAAGGAATCTTAGAAATCGCCTTCCTCAATCTCTTCGGCATCTTTGATGAGCGGTTGTACTTGGTGTGGGAAACTTTCGGCCCATGGGTAGCTGTCTTGGAAAAAGATCTCCATTCCCGGCCTTATCTTCATGTCTGTGTGGTCATACCAGGGTTCTGGAAAACTGCAAAAGGGGAAGTCCTCGTCTTCTTTGATGAATCATCCATTTAAGGAGTCTCCTGAGATAGTTCGGATGCATTCTGATCTTCTCTTTGGTCGAGACTGGCGGATCATTCTGAGCTCTCGTTCTGATGGTTGATACCCCAAGCCACAAGGAGGGAAAGCTTTCTTCAGTTCGATGGGCTCAAGTATCCCCTGCTGCCTTTGCCCTAGCCCCAATCCCGGCATAAAGTGCATGTTTTTGAACATTTGAATCACATTGACATTTCCATGAGGGTCATATTTTGGACAAATCCTTTCTTTAAAACCATCCCCTACCGAGAGTAGGAGTGGCTCGACTCGAAATCCTGATAGGAGCATACCATTTGACCCGTGCTGTATCTCAAGAATTGGACTGCTAGTGCTTGCACCCCCGACATTTTCGTCATCACCCAAAATGGTGATGACTCGCCCGTCGGCGAAGAACTTCAATTTCTAATGGAGTGAGGAAGACACCCTTGATATTGTGGATCCAGGGTCGTCCGAGCAACAGGTTGAAACAAGATGGGATGTCTATGACTTGGAATTCAACGACAGGGTTTATAAGGCCAACCCCTATTGCAAGTTATATAGACCCCATCACTTCACGACGGGTATTATCGTAGGCACACACAGTGGCGGAGGTTGGAGCGAGGTCGCTTTCTTTCAAGCCTAAACACTTGAAGGTTTCTAGAGGGCAAACATTCAAGGCGGATCCATTATCGACAAGGGAGAGTGTCACGTCCTTTCCCATAACTTCGACGGAGATATTGAGTGCATGATTATGATTCGACCAAATTTTGGGGATTTCTTCTTCAGAAAATGATAGCATTCGGGTAGAGGTCAAGGATCCGACCAGATTTTACGTTTCTTCTGGTGTGGTAGAGGAGGGAACTATGGGTCTAGTGAGTAATTTGATTTAAGCATTTATGTGCAGCTGGGAAGACATGAAAAGACCCCATAGAGTGATGTTAGCTTGAGTTTTCTTCAGTTGATCGAGGACCTTGCTCTCCTCGATGGTGATCTCTGGCATAGGAAGGTTTTCAACGCGCTTCCCTTTGTCATTTGCTGGTAGTGAGCTTGGAACCTGGTAATGTCTCCCTGATCTGGTCATGTGATTTACTGAAGGAAAGAACATGAATCCCATTTCCTCGTCAATCTCAGGTTGTGCTGCCACCCTATTTATTTCTTCGAGGAGTTCTTCAAATGATATCATCCCACATATGTCGGTTACTGGGCCAGCTCTTCCTGAAGCTTATTCTTCACTCGAATCTTCGAATTCTTCCCCCCATCCGGTGGCAACAATTATATTTTTCCATATAAATTCGATGCATTCCACAACTTTAACAGCTTCTTCATACAAGTTCTCCCATTTTGTGGGGATATATGTGATTGAAGGGACCAAACGCCCTTGTAGTTTCAAAGTGTCAAATAACTCGGTGATACTGCAAATGCTGTTGGTTTGCCCGAATAATTCTTCCATAGTCTGGACAACATAATGTAGGCTGACTTCGTCAGTTGATACCACCCACTTCTCTGAATCTCGGGCCCATTTCCGTGCCTCCAAGAACAGTGTACTGAACTTCTGGCAATCGATGACCATCTGTGAGGGCAATTTCAGCCCGAACTCTAGGAGTTGGTTTAACACCTCTCACAATTCCATACTTCCATTTTCAAAATGGGTACGGACAGCAATGCATGCTCTGGTAAGGAGTGACAGTGCCTGATTAGTGAGGCTAGTAGGGTATAGGAGGAAATATGGGCAAATTTGAAGAGGTTTAGGAGAGTATATGGGTGTGATTTGATATGAGGGATCGAAATCTAGGTTTTCTTCTAAGAAGATGGCATTGGTGTGATTCGAAAGTGTGTGACTAGTGTTTGGCTTAGGATTGGCTGGTGGGGTGATGGTACCCTGGTCAATGAGATCTTAGATTACGTTCTGGAGGTGAAAGCATTGGTCGGTGGTATGGTCGGCAGTTTGGTGGAAGGCGCAATGAGCATCGGTCTTGAAGTTTCTTGGGAGTGGATTTGGCAATGGACGTGGATCCAAGGGTTTGATGAGGTTTCGTCCTAACAGGGTTTGGTAAACTTTGGAGAGGGGAGCATGGAGCTCAGTGTATTCCCTTCGTATGGGGGCAAGGCGGCTTTCTGGTGCCCATGATGTGGTTTGTTGAGAGATATTATTCATAGTTGAAACGGTAGCACTGGCAGGCTTGTCATACTTTCTAGGGGAGAACTGTCCGGACACCTTCTTCGGTTCAACCTATGTTTTAACGAGGCTTTCCTCGATTTACACTCCAACCTCTCTGAGTGCTCGGAAGTGGGGATAGTATTATCCTCCCATCGTCGCTCGGATATGTGGCAAGAAGTTCTTCTTCACTATGTTGACCTATTCTTCCTCGGATGGTCGATTGGTCATGGTATTTGCCTGCTCCCTCCACTGGGATATGAAGTTATTGACTGATTCTACTGGATTCTGGTTGAGTAGCTCTAAATCACGATGGGTGACCTCAAGCTCTTCGTTGTATTTATATTGCGACATGAATTCTCGGGCTACATCCTCCCAGCTACGGATTCTGGATTCCTTAAGAGACAAAAACCATCGGAGGGCACTATCCTTCAAAGTTTGCTGGAACAATTGGGCCATCACTTCTTTAAAAGCCCCTAGTAGAGTCATGGAACGATGATAGCTGCGAAGATGAACAATTGGGGGTCCACTCTCTCTGAACTTATCTATATTTAGTATCTTAAACTTCTCAGGTAATCTCGCTTTAGGATAAATAGACATGTGGGTGTAGTCCATGTAATTCCCAGAGATTTTGACTTGGTCAAACTTCTTGGTGAGCATCTTGAGATCCTCTTTGACTTTATTCAACTCCTCCTCTTTTGGATCAGCAACCATAGGCAGGTTAGCCAGTGGTTGGGCAATATTTGGCATCGAAAGCTGGGCAGGCGATGGCCCATTGACAGGAGGGGAACGCAGAGCATCCTGATATTCTTCGGGAGCCCAGATAGGCTTGGGTGGACCCATAGAACGATGGAATAGGTCCTCGATCTCTTGAGGAATTGGAACCTGGTTTCGTTGCATCTCTCGGACCTCGGTTTGGAGGTTGTCAATCTTGGACACGAGCTGAGCTAGGACTGTCGTCAGATCCGGATGTATGACTGGTGCTTAATATGTATTCTCCATGGAAAGTGAATGGATTTCGGACTCGAAAGAAGTAGTAGAGGAACGGACGAAACTCTGGGGTGATTTGACTGAAGATCGAAGCCAATAGGGAGCCAGGCTAAGGTCTTGCAATCGACCTGAGAAGGCATAGGATGAGATTTATTTTTGAGAAAAAGGGAAGAAACTATTTTTGGATTTTTGATAAAGAAGGGAGAAATGTTTTTGAATTTTTGATAAAGAAGGTAGAAATGTTTTTGTAGACGGAACTCATCATGATTATTATGTTATCACTTGTATTTAATTCTTCTAAATATACTGATGGACGGACCCGAGCCTGGAAAAGTGGGGTTTTTAGTATATGCAAAGCTACGGTTTGGACTTGTAATAAGGCTCGTGGACAGGGTCCCATTTTAAAAAATACGCAAAAATTAGGCAGCAGGCCGACCCGGAATTTCGACAGAGTTTTGGATTAAAACCAGTAATCTAAAGTGCGTGTCCTAGGTTTGACACCTATATGCAGGTATCCAGTTGGTTGGGTGAATTTGCATGGGTTCCCCCCTTTGGCGTGACTTCCACGATATATGTCTTGCTCTTGCGGGCAATCGATACGTGTGGACAAGCCATTTGATATACCTGAGTGTACGTGAATTACTTCACTATATACCTCGCGGGGACGGTACGTGTGAGACCAAATTCGATATACTCGGCGTACGTGAACGAATTCCCTGCGATATGCCTCCCGTTATGACTTTGGTCAAGCGGTACGATGCGGAGGAATTATTCGATATACATCGAAGGTACTTAGCCAATGGAAGGTGAGAGTTATATCGCTTAGGCTAACTGCGACCTTCCGGACCAGCGCCCATCACGAAGTGACCCTCCAGTTAATGGTTAAAATTTGGTCAATAACAATGCTCTTTGGTGATGTCGTGTGAATCATACATGATTCTCTTTTTAGTATCTTATGATGAGAATGCCTTTCTTGATTATGCCAAACAGGGAGCAAAGTACAAGTACTAAAGGTACACCAAGTATGGATGGGTGATGCATGCAACATGCGGATATATGTGATCCTAGGTGCACGTGGTGCGAAGTGTGCATGGAGAATTTTCTACAAGTGTGTGAACATAAGTATAAGCATGGGATACACATGGAAAAAAGGGGGAACATGCAGATATAGGGGATATAAACAAATATAGCATCCATGCAAATAGAGTCAAGCCCTCAAAATATATAAAATATCCCCAACGGAGTCGCCACTGTGGCCATCCCCGATCCTCGCCTGCGTGGGCGAGCGCGCGAAGGGAAAGGAACCTTCGAGTCCCGCGCATCCCTCTAGGGAGCGCTTCGACCGACGTCATTTGAGATGAGGTGTAAAAATGTAGAGAGATTCAGAGTCGTTAGTCTATTTTACTCAAAACAGATAAAAGAACAAGGGGAAGCCATCCCGAAGGATGGCCTCCAAAGACATACTGGTGCATGCGAAACCAAAATGATTCGAGAAGGGTTCAGAAGCTAAGTTACGAAATGGGAAGGTGTTAGGCACCCATTTCGCCCTTTCGGTCTCTCATGGATATTTGTTATTGTCCTTTATATTTCCCCCGTGATATGTGTGCATGTGTATATATATGGTGGAGATAGGAATCCTCGACTTGTATCATGAAAGAGATAAAGTGAGTCATCCATAGGAAGGTATAAAAATAATATTAGAAAATAAGATTTACACGATTATCCCTACATTGATCGTTATAATGGAACGATAACGCATGTGGAGTAATACGCCACTAAGGTAAATTACATAGAATATAAGAAGATTAGATTTAGAGAAAATAGTAAAATAAGAGAAAAAGTGAGAAAAGGACTCAAGTCTCGGGTTTTACTCCAAGACGTCTACGTAGCCTATAAAGGCATCAAAGTCCACATAGTTCGCATACAAAATGAGGGGTGGGGTTTATACCATAAATCCAAATGGGTGATCTCTTATTTGTGAGTGTGTGCGCGTGTAGAAAAAGTGTTTTAGTGGAGAGAAAAGTATGAGAAAAGTGTGAGAATCCCTATTTGGAATTTGTGAGCAAACCCTCTTTTTCTTATTTTTTTGGGTTTTTATTTATATGAAAATACGAGATGTGCAATAATACTAAATAAAAAATATATTAGGATGTGCAAGATGAGATAATAAATGTGCTAAGTAAGAAAATAAGTTATTGAGAATTTAAGAGGATTTAAGAGAGATTTTGAGAAAGTTGGACCTTCTTGAAGATCTTGAGCTTGATCTTGAATGCTGGAGAGCAGCCCTTGCACTTGGATGATGATAGAGAGTGGCTAACTCACCAAGTTTGATGAAAAGGATGATGAAAAGTGGAAGTAAAAAAGGGATTTGGAGGTTGAAATCACGCTGCCTTCGAGAGAGGTTTCTGGGATTCGTTGAGAGTAAATTTTATCAGATCTGGGCTCCCCTTGTAAATGACGTGAAGGCCTCCTTTTATAGGTCCAGGTCACTGCCGATCGACATAGATATGGTCCTGCCTATCGTCACCTGTCGACAGGAAGGGTCTGGAACCTGCCGTTTGGCAGTGTGTTTCAGGCCTTTTCGAGAAATCGGCTGTCGAGGGAAAACCGTTGGTCAGAATCGTGCACGGGGCAGACCGTTGGAAAGGTAATTCAGAGACATTTGAAAGTCCTTTGGACCGCTCCCGAGTTCGGTAGTTGACTTTGGGTCAAATATGGCTCGAAAGCGTTTTTCGGTCCATTGGACGGGGAATCGTTCAGACGCAAACGGATCGTTCGTCCGCATGGTAAGTCCAAAATGCGCACGGGGCGGACCGTTGGATAGGTTATTCAGTGCCCTTCAAAGATTCATTCAGTCTCAGTCGAGATGAAGAGTTTGACTTTTTGGTCAAACTGAGTCGGGGAGTGCCCGATGGCTTCTAGGTCAGTACTCGGGACATGATCTGGGTTTGTAGTGATGAAGGGGAGGTACTAGGGACCTAAGGAGAGTTGGGGGTAACGGAATGGGGTGTCTACAGCCATGTCCACTGATTATTAGCTGAATTATATGATTCAATTGTGTCGTACCATGAAGAACCATCTCCACCACAAAATACATAAAGCTCACTACCCAAATTCGCAATAGAGCCATAAAAACGAACAGAGTTCATTGGCTTAAGATATTATGAATTAAAGCACAAGAGAATTGCCAAGTCATTAAGGAAACATTTTTAGATAGATTGAGCAATGGTTTAGTCTATACTTAGAATGAAATGGGTATGGCAAGATTTTCGTAAGCAGGCATTGGGAATCGAAAGGATGAGTACTTTTATTATTATAGATGATAGATCAATATACATTGTTGTTGTATTTAATTTGAAAGAAATACAGATACTGTTTACATATATTAAGTTGTCCTTTATAATTTTTTTTTGTTACATACACTAATCTACATTTTAATATTATATTACATACACTAGATGAATGGAATTTGAAATCTTGGATGTCGATCTAATTACACTCAACCCACCAAGGATTGAAAGTAACAATACTAATTTAAAAATAAATAATTAATAAATAAATAAATAAAAATAAAAAAAATAATTTATACATATCAACATTAACTGTCATTAATTTGCAATGGCAAAAGAATAGAAATCAAGGATTGAGGAAATAAAAGGACATTTGGGATGCTGAAGACGTTTTCTCATTTGAATAATCATTACGTTATAATTATTTCATTTTTTATGCGACTAAAATTATATGCATTAATTAATTTTTATATATTTTTTTATATACACGTATGAAACAATAGAACTAGAGTTTAATGAGGTTCATTTATTATTAAATTATAATATATATATTTTTTAAATATTAACTCTACAAAAAATCTTTTCTTTTCCGTTCCAACTATCTATATTTTATGTTTCACTTTCCCTTGGTATTCCCTTCCATCCTATCCCTTCATTCCCCCCAAAATTAAATTTTCCTTTCTCTTAAAATTCTCCATAACTCCTCCAATAGTTCCATCTCTTCCATCGTTTCATCTTTTTGTTGCAGTTCTTGTATTTTTTATGTATATAAATAGTTGTTGCATCTACTGGCTCCACACATTCATTTCTTATGTTCAAAACACAGTAGATCAATCCACGTAGAGCATGTTAGAAGGCTGGGTTGTAAAGTGGCCCCCAAACTGGATGACTTCATTTGTTAGATCTCCTGTTGTGAGATCTCAAGCCTGCATGTATTGATTGGTGTTTGCCTTGGATTTGCGATTTGTCGGGTTTAACTCTTGACCGTAGTGTTTTTTATCGTTTCTTTGTTTTGTTATAGATATGTTTGTTGATTTTGTGTATGGAAGTTGTTTTTAATTTTTGGGTAGCCGATTTGGTATTTTCAAACACTTTGATACTTCTAGAACATAAAAAGTTAAAGAAATAAATTAATATAAAAAGTTGAAGCAAGCCTCATGATGGCGAATAAAACACGAACATGGTGTTGAGTGGTTTAAATAATGAAACATGGACTAGAGTTTCAATGTTTAGACACTGTATCTATTTGGAAAATGCTATTAACAATTTTTTCCCCTAATTTTTGGACTATCAAATTTCTTTCCCTTATTTTCTCTCTTACCATCTCCTTTTTTAACACACTGATAATTTATAGTTTTTTTGTTCTTTTATATAGCCCGGTATTTTGTGTATAAAAATGCAGTGTAAAAAAATAGTTTGATCACAATTTTAGACACTGTTACCTTAAAATTCAGTATGCCATTCTAATTAATGAACTATTTTTGTTAATATGTGTATAAAATGTGTATTGACAATATCTAACCTAATTATATTTTTTGTTATTCAGGTTCTACAACAAATGAGAGAGAATAATTTTTTTGCCATTTTCACTCTATGGCCTACTTAGAGAGTAAGAACAATGTTAATCTCAAAAGTCTAATCATTTATTGGAAAAAAATCATGCAACTTCAGTTTGTTATGGTGATGGATTCCAAATTTTATAATTGTGTCATTTTCTTCTAAGCAATCCAATTTTAGTTGGTACCAATTTGGTTGATGTATTCAATATATTTTTATGTTCATTTTCTTTGTATTATCTTAGCAAATACAAGTTTTTTGGGTTCTTATTTAATTTTGTCAAGTTTATATCACATTAACCCCTATTGATGGTGAAAATTGACAGAATGTATTTAATTTTTTCAACTCCTCTTTTAGAGGTTATGTAGAAATTTCTCATACATTTGTTATTGTATTCTTATTGTGTTCTTAATTTAAAATGTCATTTACTACTAAATAACAATGCACGTGTTGTACGAATTACATATATGGACTTTTATAGTTTAAAGTTTATAATTTACCAACCCCAGCAAATATCTTATTAGGCAATGTTATTTTTACAGTTAATTCTTTGTTTGAATATTATAATTTTTTTTGTTATTTTTTTAACAAATATTATAGTACGTTCGCGCATGGCGCATCGCGCGAGTTACATGCTAGTGTTTATTATACTGGCAGGGCAAAAACACTTACTACATAATATATAATGATTTGTGAGTGAAATAAAATAGTATTATCTCATCTCCAAGTTTAGTTTTTGTTATATTTAAATATCAGGTACAAAAGTTTGGAAAGGAGATTCTTGGAGGGATGGGATAATTTCTTTATATTTGTTAACCACATCAAGATGATGACACCTCACGTCCAAGTCCAATTGGATCAGCAATTGCGTATTTGAAAAAGTATGTCCAAGATAATGAGGAAGACTTCAAAAGCTTGGAGGCTTGGCATGAATACTGCAAAAAAGAGTGCCCTCTTGCAGACGACGTCACCGGCTCTTCAAACGATGGCAACAACCGCATGGGTCGCTCAGGTACGGGCGATAAGTGTATGTGAAAGTTTAAATAAAAATAGCGAACACAATATATTTCATCGCAGTGGAACATATATTATAACCCTTAATGGTATAGTTTTTGGTTATTTGATATTGGGTACCCATTAATTTTTTTATATTGATTTTGGCCCCAACATTTGCATTTCTTGGGATTTGACCTCCAAAATGACTTTTAGAGAATGAAAAAGTGTCGCCAAAAAATTAATGAACTATTTTTTGTGACTTTTTTTCGTCCCTAAAAGTCATTTGGGGGGTCAAATCCCAAGAAGTGCAAATCTTGCTGCCCAAAGTCAATATCAAAGAATGAATAGGGGACAACCCCCAAATAACCCATTATTTTCCCCATTTTACTTTGGGGTTTTGTGGGCATAAAGTGTGTGTGTGGGTGGTAGTGGTGGTGTGTGTGTGGGGTGGGGTGAATTATAAGGCAGTGTTATGTTTGTGTGTGATTTTATTTTATATACTCACCATTTTACTTTTGGGCCTTTAGGTATGAGTGACAAATGCACGGTCCCTTTATGCAATAGTAAGCATCAACACAAGAGTAAGGTAAAGGGCAGGGCTTGATTGTTGTTTGGTTTAATACATAAGTATTTCATTCGTAGATTTTTCTTAGGAACATATAATCTACTCGTAGTGGTAGGTGCACTGTTCTTTTTTTGTACTTTACCGTACGAACATATTGTGCATATTTTGTTGACATTGTCAAAGAAAGTTTAAAATTGTGTTTTATGCCCATAGTAAGTAAATAACCCTCAAAGTATATAGTTTGTTCCCTTAATATATAAATAAACAAGGGTGAAATAATAAATGAATTACATTATTATTTCATTAATTACATACATATAGCACACCCATTAGTTCTGCCATATCATAAAAGGGACGAAGATTAGGCAAACAAGAAACAATTGTCCAAAAAATGTGTGTAGGGTAGATGTTGATGTTAATATGCGAACAAAATATATTTCACCGTGGTGGAAAATATTTTATAACCCTTATTGAGTTATTTTTTGGATATTTGATATCTGGTACCCATTAATTTTTTGATATTGATTTTGGCCCCAACATTTGCATTTCTTGGGGGTTGACCTCCAAAATGACTTTTGGAGACTGAAAAAGTATCGCAAAAAATTTTACCACTACTTTTTTTGTCACTTTTTCTGTCTCTAAAAGTCATTTGGGAGGTCACATCCTAAGAAGCTCGAATCATGCGGGCCAGTACCCAAATAACCTATTATTTTCCCCCTTTTACCTCGAATTTTTTTGGGTATCATAAAATGCGTGTGTGTTGGTGTTGGTGGTGGGTGGGTGGGGGTGAATTATGAAGTACCTTTTATTATATACTCACCATTTTACTTTTGGAATTTTAGGTACGTGTGACAAGTGTATGGTCCCTTTGCGTAGGAGCAAGCACCAATGCAAGGGAAAGGACAAGGCTTGATTGTGTCTAGTCTAATATACAAGTATTTCATTTTGTAGTTTTTTCTTATGAACATATAATCGGCATGTAGTATTGGGTGTACAATTTTTTCTAATTTAGCATATGAACATATTGTGCATATTTTGTTGCCATGGTAAAAAAAAGTTTAAAATGGTGTTTTACGCCCATATATAGTAACTGGAAATAATCCTCAAATGCTATATTTTATTCACTTGATAAATAAACAAGGGTGAAGAAAGAAATATACTACATTATTATTTCATTACATAAAGGACTGGGCAAATAAGAAACAAATGTGCAGAAAATGTGTGTGGGGTAGATATTGATTTATAATATCGATATGTGGTAGAAGTCAACAGGATAAAATTATAAACGAACTTAGTCGTGAAATAGTAGAAATTGATAACTATATAGTAGATAAATTCAGAGAAAATTGTCTTAGATGGTTTAGACATGTCAAACATAGATCAATCGGTGCCCTCCCTTCCCCTCCCCCTCCCCCTCCCCCTAGGTAAGGAAGAGTGGTATAGTTGATATTGGAAAAAGTTATTTGTACCTACCAATTGTACCAAAAATTTACCAAAAGTTCTTTAGATGCGTTGTACCATAATATAGGCCTCATCATGGCACAATTTTTAGGATTTGAACATGTAGTTGGGATTTAGTAGTTACACAATTCTTGATACGATTGTAAATATGAATTTGTCAATCATCAGTGTTGGCTTCTATCAATTATGTTTTATCTGAGCCAAAAAGTTCTAATTTGGTAAATTGATCACTATCTTTCACTTAACCCACTAGTCCAGTGTTGTATAGACCTGGTTGTCCTAAGTTTTGACCCCAAATCCCGCATTAGAGATGTGATGTTGGTAATGTGAGTAGAAGTTGCATCCAATAATTAGAGAAAATGCTAATTTTTGTGAGAGAAATTTATGTCTTTGTTTGAGAGAATATTATTTTTGTACTTTTAAATTTATCTAATAATGTTTATATTGACTACATGTGAGAGGCCCTCTGCCCGAGTTGTCTCTTTTGTAGTCTAATTATTTATGTAGTATTGTCGACAAAATCTCTGACGTGTCTTATTATGAGAAATCTTAGAATGTGTAGATAGCATGATATGCATTTCAAGTGTGAAATATGGATGTCAATGATTGCATATTCTGTGACTGTTTTCTAGAGAAGAGTAGGCGTAAATATATTTATTGGTATGTTAGTATTAAGAGCAGGTCAGCTCATAAAGGCTTTTTCCTCTTCCCTGGAGGAGTTAAAACAAAATTATGTGGATATTAATGTGAGTCAAATTATATGTGCGAGTCGTTAGGGTTTTGAGAATCTTTTGTTAAGTTATATGTTCTGTTTATGTTGGATTGTTTTTTCCCGAATTAGTCTTCTGTATGCCAATTTTTTTTTCAATTGGTTTCATTACTTATTTTATTATAAACTGCGAACTCCATATCTCACACCCACGGGCCTTCTTTTATGCACCCAGTATTTTGATGCCATTATGCATGGATGAGTCTGCATGAGTAACATAGGAACAATTGGAGGAGTGGGTTACTCTGTAGAAGGTCTCTCCGCCCTCAGATTGATGCTTTGTGGTGAAGATTTTCTTTTGGACTAATAATTTTAGGATGCGTATGAGACAGGTGATATCTGGGGATTGAGAGTCAATAGTCGAGGCAATTTGAGACATGGTAATAGGGTGTCCGTATGGGTTTATGATGTCGGTTATGCGCAGTTCCGCAACATGTCATTGAGTTAGCAAAGTTGAACGTGTACTGCCATATCTCTACTTGCCCTTGTGACATTCCATTGATTTAGAAATTGTCATAGCTGAATATAATGTTGCTTTAATGCAATGCAAATTTGTAATTTCTATAGAGAAGTGGTGACTAACATTCGAATAGTGGGGAATCATGATTCATAGGCCAAAAAATTAACTGTTCTTCCCCATTGGTGAGCAAGAAAAATCAATGATGACACAAAGTCATTAGTGAGAAACAATAATATATCCTGATGCTTTTAGTTCTTAAAGAAATCTGATAAATTGGTCAGAAGAGCAAAATTAATGAATAAAGTTAAAAAAAATTCTCAAAGGTGAGATGAACTCTTAATTCTAAAAGAAATATAATAAATTGATCAGAAGAGAAAAATTAACGAGTAAAGTTCAAAATGTTCTCGACGGTGGGTTGGACTGTTATTAAGTTGTACACATATCTATCTATATTTATAATGAAAACTCGGAGAACTTAAAAAAAATAATATACAAAGTTAATTTTCAAATAAAACTATGGATAAAGTTGGCACTAGAAGTTAGAATAAACAATGTTGAGTTTGGTTAATTCCATGTCATAGCACATTCATGCCATGTCATCTTCACTATTGTCGTTCTTATGCCCAAGGATCCCTATTGGGAAATCATCACGTTTAGAGAGGGATGGGATGGGACTGAGCAAGGATCGCTCTTGTAGTGAGAGGATTTCTAGAAAAGAGAAATGATAATGAAGAGGGAAAGAGATGGGTAGGCCTGGAAGATAAGTTTCAAGAGTATTCAAAAGAGAGAACGGAAGTTTTTTTTTCGGTACAACAGATAAGAGACTTGAAAGGTTGCGGGAGTTAAAAGGCCGAACAAATGTAGGGGAGATTTAACCAAGCCTCTTGGCCCAGTGGCATAAGGATACCACTGAGACAGTCTTGGGGGTGGATTGAGTTTAGTCCCCAGTTCGATCCCCGGTACTTTCAAAATAATGCTTGGCCAGCGAAAGCCACAAACCACAAATGGGGATTAGTCGAGGTGCACGTAAGCTGGCCCGGACACCTCATGATATGCTACCAAAAAAATGTAGAGGAGATTTGAAGACACATGGGAAGTGGAATTGCATTAGAGAGATGGGCAGGTGATTTAAGTGAGATCTAATGTATAACCGGATTTATGCCTAAATTAAGCAAATGATTTATTGGCATATAAACGGAGGACATCATTTTTTATATCTACAAAATCATTGGGTAAATAAGTTGAACCCAATAAATCGTAAATCGCAAGAGACAATTTCCCTCGTCGACATGCGCAGCTCAACCGCAATAATAAGCTGCCATACCTCACGGCTTAGGTTATCTGATCCATCGCATACAACCACCACCACCGAAGGTCCAACTCACCTTAGGGTCGCGAACCCAACAGTGGCCTTCTCTATCACACTGCCCAAATTCTCCACCATTCGACACCCTACCTAACAGCTTCTTCACCACATCTTGGCAATACTCAAAATTACTACAAGCTTTATCGTTGAACGATGGCTAATCCCCTATTTTAGTAACATCATCACACATCTAAATACCATATATCTTTACATAACATCATATTCAACTAGTGCCCCAACACAAACATCTAGGTTCTTTCACAAAAGAAAATAAGGGAAATGAAAGTTACTTGGATTTGGCGGGGAAGAAGGAACTTCTTGGTTGTTCCATGTGGAGAATAGTGCCTAGGGATTTGTGCCACAATTTATGAGGCCTAATTTAAATTAGGGTATAATAAAAATTATTTATATGGCAGTTTTAAATAAATAAAATATTAATAAACACTTCTATAATTGTTCCCTTATAAACATAGCGAATTAAAAGAAGCTTTAAAATTGTGAAAGCATTAGGGTGCATTTGACTAGAATTGAGTCCATGGGAGAAACCGATTGAGGCCAATAAAATTGGCCTTTGTAGCTTGAAACCGTCAAACCATATGACGGTTTCAAAAGGGGAGAGAAAACCGTTAGCGCAAGTGACGATTTTTCTTTGGTACCTCAAAACCACATGCAAAAGTTGTGGGCATCGACTGAAAACATCATTTGAGCTGAAGGTTTCATTGTGAACATGAGAGCCTACCTCAATAACCTCTCCCCCTCATCTCCTACACCATGGCCTTTTCTCCTCCCCTATTGCAGTGCATCATTTCTTCTGCATTTCGTCATTTGGTACTCTTCTTCTCCTCATAAGCTTCAACTTCTTAATCAATTATATAATAAGAAGTTATATATCTATTTAAGATTGGTACAAATACTTGTATTTAAGCTTTTGTAAAGATATGTAAATTTTCAATAATAAATTGTGTATGTCAGTAGAAATTTGGTGTGACATATATACTACCGTGTTGTAATTTTTTTGGAATATGTGTAGTACATCCCTAATAGTAATATGTAGAATTTTATTTATTATGAAAATAATACATGGATTATTTTATAGTTATTGTAGTGACTATGTAGTTTGAAGGTGTACTTATCCAATTTGTAATGTTCGGTGCTAATTATATATTTTGTTGATTAGGCTATATTATATTTGATATATACATAACCGTAATAGCAAGCTCCTCTAACCATAGTAATTACTCTTAGAATATTCGTGATAATTCGCAACTTAACCTAAATGCAATGCCCACTGAAGTGCAAAGTAATATAGCTGTAGGAAAAACTTCAGTGAAAATAATAACCTTGGCATACAAAATTTGACAACCACAAGTTTGAAAATTACTCAAACCAAAAATGCTCCATCTCGAGTTCTGGAACTCATTTTCAGACTGAGTAGGTTGGATGTTCACCTCTAGGAGATGTCCAATTTTAGATCTCAATTATGATACTCTTGAAGAGTTAGAACCAGAACACATGGACAATATAGCTGACACTAGTGCATTAACGTCTAAATCTATCGTCGTGCTTTGTCCTCAGTTCAGATATTGTCATGAAGAATGCTCTGAATTTTTTTATGACAGTACATTGTATAATCATATCCCAATAGTGAAGAGTTATACACTCGATTGACTTTCCAAACAAAAGATTCTCCAAGAAGCTATTTGGTTCTATAACATTAAATCCAATCATTTGGTCACCTTTGGAGAATAAAAACAGACAGTCTAGTAATTGACTTGTGCTCAAAAGGGCAGGGTTGTGCTTGGATGCTGCGAGAACATAAACATATAGCAGAAGGGGGCTATATAGGATATTTCTAAGTATGCAGGTCCACATTAATGCATTTGAAAATCTCTCAATCAAGACCACGAATTACTTACCTCAAATATTATTTCTTAAATTAGTCTTCCTATATTGAAGGTTGATCCTAGTACATCAGTGCAATCGATTCAAGGTACCCTATCATTCAGGATAAATTAAGAGTATTAGACATCATTCAATCGCAATAATACTCGATGACTCGGTAGAGTCATATCATCTACGACCAAAATTAATTTGTGCTTTAGAGAAGTTCAATCCCAGCATAGTTGTTTAGTGGGTAAAATACCGCGTGAGTTGATGGGAGGAAAATGTTGCCACATTCCATAGGATGTACTAAACTTTTAAACAATCAATTGGTTGTTTCCAACATTGTCCCCTTGTGATATTCATAAGTGGCACTCACCCTATATGGTAAATACAAGGGAAAATTGTTGATAGCCTTGTCCGTCGATGCGAATAATCAAAATTTCCCCATTACATTTGCATTTTTGGAAGAAGAAACGGTGAGTAGCTGGGGTTCTTTCTTAAACTGTTGCACACTTAATGTATAGGTTCACGTTGTGGACTATGTTTGATATTTGATAGAAATCCAACTATAATTAGGGTTGCCAAGGAACAACCTTCGTGGCAACAACCTTACAAATTCCATCATTTTTATCTTAGACATTTGAGAAGCAATTGAACAGAGAAATTTAGATATAAAGAGCTTGACACGACTTTTATGGTGGGTGGGAATCGCAAACCAAATGTGGAGTTGGACATTCTATTATAAAAAATTAAAGAGACATGGTTGAGAAGAATATTCCTTAATCAATCGACGTGTGCACACGATGGCGGAAAACATTTTGGGATGATGCCAACAAACTTATCTGAAGTGTTCAATGGTGTTATTAAAGGAAGCCCGTAACTTTCCTATATCTATGTGTGTTCATGTAATTTATTATCATCTTGTACACCTCTTCCGCCAACAATGCTAATTTTTCACATGGAGCGCAAGACAGGGGATTCCTTTCACTAAATTTGCAACCAACTTTCTGCGGACTGTGTACAGGAGGGAGGGGACTCATCTTGTGGCGGATTAGGATTTGCAATTGATCATCGCCGAAGTGGCTACTCAAAAGGACAGAAGACATGGCTTACATCTCACTGAGGGAAGCAACTCATGTGACAAGTGCCGATACCATGCTCCAATGGTGCGGATTTTTGTAAGAGAATTAACCTTTCTCCAATCACTTAAATTAGTGAATTATACATATGTGGAACTGTGCTTAGACGTGGAACTCACAATTCCAATTGCTTCTAGATGAAGAGTATTGGGACATACCCATTGAACCCACCCTCTGCCCAAACTTTAGTTTGAAAAGGAAGCAGATTAGTTGATGATCCACCCACATTCATAACGAGATGGACATTAGATATGGTTGTGCTAAAAACTATAGGATTGATAAAGAGCGTGGATACACACGTGGGAAATTTCCCTCCAACGCCCGTCCTATTAAATTAAGGTAGTTTAGTTCAGAACGTGTGATAGGATATACTTCCCTATGTTTACACTTGGTTTGTCTTTAGTTTGTGTTTACATTTTGATTATGTGTTTTCTAATTATCCAGTTTGAAATTAATATACTTCTACACGTTGACAATAAGTTTACCATCATCTTGTGTTTATAATTTGTTTATATTTTTAAACTATCCAGTTTGAAATTAATAAAATTGTACAATTCTATTACTAGACGACACATGCGGAGTTATAGACCCTAGACCTATAGACGTGAACATGCTGATCATGTAAAGACAACATCGCTCGTAATTGGTATAGTCAGGCCATGACAGTGGATCATTACATTGTCGTCAGGACGAAGGAGATGTATATCGCCTAATTATTGAGGGCGATAGGGTCAAACAATACTTGATTATGACTGGATTCTATGAAGCATATCCAGTCATCCTTATCCAACTAGATCACCATCTGATCACACCATTGGTGGAGCGCTGAGCCAGGAGAAACACATTCCATATAGGCCTGTCAACGGGTCGGAGCCGGGTCGCTTTTAGGGATACCCAGATCCGTGTAATCGGGCCTTCATCGGGTTCAGATCCGGGTCCGGGTCTTCATCGGGTCTACAATGTTGAATCCAGACCCGGATCCTTTCGGGTCTTCGGGATTGGGTCCGGATCTTGTCAAATATATACATTTATTTTATATCATCCCCATTGTTTATTTTTTAATCTTAAATTAAAATATTTTATAATGTATTATAGAATATTATTAGTATAAATAAAACATATATTATTCATATTTATTATATACATAAATATATATATTTATATATATTACTTACATGTTATATTGATAAGATATATTTATAAATATATATAAATTTATAGTATATGTATATATATTTAAAAAATAATAATGTACAATTCGAATCGAGTCTTCGGGTCCGGGCTTGTATAAATTCCAGACCCTACCCATTTAATAAATGGGTCTTCAGGTCTCGGGTCCAAAAAAATATGCTCAGACCCTATTATATGAATCGGGTCCGGGTCAGGTCCGGGTCCAGACCCGACCCATTGACAGGCCTTCCATATACTAGTGGGTTAGATGGCTATTACACTACAGAATGTTGAGGATCTACTGGGGTTTCAGTATATGGGGAGTGCATAATTATGGTCGGACACTGATGATGGGACTAATGAGTGGCATGACATGCTCTAATAATTCTTGGTCGTTCACGTGATCCATTTGAGTTGAAAGACTGGTCACTTTTCCCACTTACCCGATGCTGCAATTGCTCAAATGGCTCAACAGCGCGCCCATTCTATTATACTGATCATAATTGGTGGTTCGTTAATTTCGAACTAGTCATCCTCTCAAGTTAGGCTTATGTTTTTACCGCTTTGAGAGACTCAAAGGGCTCGGGATAGGATGAGCTGGGCAGTGCAGTTCTTGCCCGCCTCTATAGGGATATGTGTTGTGTGTCCCACAAGTCGAGTAAGGACATTGTTATCCCATTGATTCTACTACGAATATGGTCTTGGATGCGACTTATACACATTTTCCATGAGAACTATCGTCACGCCTGTATCCTCTAGCATTTGGGCTGGATGCATTGCCAACGATACATACGCAAAAATCTTCTTATCAAATGCCATTGATACCCGTTGTAGTGCAAAAGTCACTCTCAAAATTCCCTTGTGTACCTACAAAACTTGTCTAAAAATAACTCGTATTGTGGTAAGTACGGGTATCAATCCTACTTTCAAGGTGAAACAATTATTGTGAAAACATGTAGCTCCAAATTTTTTTTATTAAAATATTTTTTTATTTTTTTATTTTTAAAAACAATTTCAAGGGAAAATTTAACTAACAAATGATAAAAATTATAAAATTTACTAAATAATGAAAAAAATGTGCAAGCGAGTGTGAAATATGTGAGAACGTCAAGAGATGGATTACACTGCATTTTCAATTATTTTAATTTCTTAATTTATTAATTTTGAAATATTTCGAGATAATATTAAATCGATAATCTAACTCTCGTTAAAATTATAAATTTAATAAAATATATTTCAGAAAAATAATTTAAGAATGTCACACAATGAAAAATTTGGACTACCCTATTTTCAGAAAACTACCCGCTAGGATCAATTTAAAGAAAATAATATCAATCCTCAAATTTCAATACCGAATTAATATTCAAATATCGGAAAAAAAACCTATCTCTAGATCGATTCCTAAATTCAAACATTAATTTGTTCAATTAATTTACTAACTCTCGTTATATAAATTAATTGGTGACAGTTAAAATTAATTTACCTAGATATATAAAATTAATGAAACCAATTAATTAAATTAACATCATTCGCAGTGCATCCCACCCCTTGAATGGGGTGTTTAGCCAAACATTCTCATGTTAGAATAAACAACATTCAATAAAATATCAAAAGATGACATAAAATTGAATAGAGAAATAGAATACAATACGCAAGTCTCCTTGTCGAATCGCATTCATGAAATGCGTCTCAATCTTCTCACTAATCTAGCACTTGATTACACCAAAAAGAAAAAGTAAAAAAACTAAAAATGTATTCTAAAACTAAACTAATTTTTTTTGGAATTTTTTTATGACCCTAAATTGTACATAATATACACATTATTTTTTTCTCTCTACGTCTCTTTTTTTTCCTGATGAGAGTCTTCTCTTCTTATATGAGATGCTCTTTCCTTTTGATTGACCCACGATGCTTTTCTTGGATTGTTGGGTGAGAGATTTAAGGGATTTGAATGGATTGAAGATGGCTTGGGATAAGATCCCGATTTTGTTGGGATTTGAATGGGTTTAGTAAAGGGGCGAAATCGGGTTTGGCAGAGTTGGGTAGCATTGTCCGCAGGTTCGTGGGTTGGGCTGTGGTCGAATTGGACCATGACAAGTCCGATCGGGTTTTGGGGCTGGCGGCGATCTGGGTTGGGCTCGAGGAAGTCGCTGGCGGGTCTCGGTTTTGAGGGCCTCGCCGGATTGGGCAGAGGGTGAGGAGGTAGGGGTCGCGCCGGATTCAGGCAGTGGTATCGCCGGCAAATCCGACTGAGCGGGTTAGGCTGGATCAAGTTACAGTTTGGGACGAGAATGTGAGGTGAGGGGTTCGGTTGGAGCTAAGGTGGGGGTATGAGGGAGATGGGTTTTTTTGGTGAGAGGAGAAAGAATCGTGTTTGGTGGGAGGATGATGATGAATAGTAGATGGGGTGTGGTTGTGTGTTGTGGGGTGTATGGTAGGTTAGGTGTGTGTGTGAGTTTTAGTTTGTAAAAAAAAATAGAAATAAAAACTAGATAAAATTAAAATCCTACTCAAAAAATAAAAAATAAAAACAATAAATCTATTAAATTAAAAGGATTCTAAAATATATATATATATATATATATATAATAAAACTATAAAAATATATATAAAAGACACAAAATAATAAAACTCTATTAAAACTAAAAAATATAATCCTAATAAAATTAAACTAAAATAAATAAAAAATATATAAAATGAAATCTAATAAAAAATAAATTCCTAAAAATTAATCCTAATAAAATAAAGTCAAGATTAAAAATTAAAAACTAAAAAAAATCAAAATAAAGAAATAGAAAAATAGAAAATAAATCCTAGAAATTTCTAAATAAATCTAAAATAAATCCTAAAAATAAAAATGACTCAACTAAAAATCTAAAAAAATAATAAAGGTACAAACTCAACACACACGGGCTCGGGGAATGGTCTGGGCTCGGTGTAGGCTTAGGTTTGGGTCGAGGGACTGTTTCGGAGCATCGGATCACATCGGGGCAAGCTCAGAATGGACTTCTCACTTCACGATCTCTTTGGATTTCTTCGATGCACGCTTTTGACCGCTTTTGCGTCGTAATTGACTGGATTTAGCATTATTTAACACTGCGACTGCGTATTGACCTGCAAAACAATAAAATACGAACATAAGGCCAATTTTAATTAAAACGAGCGACTAAAATGCATCTATTTGGGGTATAAAATAGACACTTTTAGGTGCTTATCACACCACCCCCAAACAGAACATTGATAGTCCTCGAGCAAAAATTAGAGAGAAATAGAGATAAGTGACCAAAAGTGTGCCACATTTGCAGGCACTGGCGATTGTACTTAGCATGTGCAACAAACCGTTAAATCTGTAAGTTGCCCTACAGGACAAGTGGTGTCTCGTGAGAGTTTGCAGTAAATGTACCCACAAAATTCAAAAACTTATTTAATTGCAGTATATGATTTGATGATGAAACCCTATACAACCCAATTTAAAAAGGACTTCAAGGAACACCGTATTCAACTATCAAAATAAGATATGAATTTACTTAATACCAAAAGTGTAATCCTTCCTAAAACTCAGCGTGTGTAGTGTGAAACAATCTTAAGTATCATTAGAGTAATTCCAAGAGCGCCGTTATAAAATCAACGCTTTGACTTCAATTCTCACTAGATATATCTCTCTGAATCACACTCTCTGAGAATTGGGTAAGTGTATATCTCTAGTGTGTGAGGATGTGAGTAAATGTAAACAAGTTCAAACTGAAGCACTTTATACTCTTGACTCACTTGAGCCTGTATTGTATAAGTGTTCATCTAGTTTGGAAATTGTGATAAAATTGTGTCTATCCTAGAAACCAAAGAACCTTAGAGTTTGGTTTGCTATTTCATTCCTCTTGCTTGATTGATCTAGATAATTTTACCAACACTCACACATTAGAATTGCATTTATACTTTTCATATTGCATATAACTGTGTGTATATATGTTGAGAGTGTTTAAATCCCTAAAATTGTTTTTTAAAAATTTTCTTGGGAATTTCATAAACTTTTAAAATAAGGTTTTTATTAATTAAAATTTGTTTTTAAAAAGTTTTGGGGTCAATCTGCAATTATGTATTGGTGGTTATATTGGATGGATGTTTGCTTGGTTAGAATCCGAAAGCGGCAGTGAATTCAGGGTGCATTTGTAATTATTTCTAGACGCGCGTTTATTAACCTCTTTGTGCCCTACACCTGTTGCACTCTGATTAGTTGAATCTGTGTTTCTTCTAAGAGAGTAAAACATCGAATGTTAGCAGCCCTTGGATCTTTTTTATCAATGATTTGCATGTGCTCTTACATAATCCGTGTGAACCTCTTTTGAGCCAATCAGGAGTATTATAATCACCGCCTCTGTTTAAACCATTGGATCAAAGTCAATCATACAAGACCAGATCCTAGCCCTTGATCTTGGTCTGTGTTCTCGAATCTTCTCAGCCTCCTATAAAAGGACCCCTATCCTCAGTCATCTGAGACTTTTGCCACTTTGTTCACTCGAGAGAAAAGAGAGAGAAGAGAGAGAAAAGAGAGGAGAGAGAGAGAAACTAGAGTTAGGAAACCCTAACCCTTATTCGTCCAAAACTATTTTCAAACCTCAACCTCTTTCAAAACCTGTATATACCAAACACAACCTTGAGTGTTTGAGAGATTTTGAGTGATTTGTTTGTTATTTTTGTTGTTGTAACCTCTTCGTTCCCAGATCTTGGTATCAACTTAAACATATTTTTTTATTTGTGTTTCTTCTTTTATAGAAACCTTAGATCTAAAACGTTTCATGTTATATTACACATAGATCTACATTTTTAGTTTCTCATCTTGAGAAAATATTTGTTGATTTGGTTCTGTAAATGTTTTTAACTTCAAAATCAACAAAATACTTTTATGTTTCTAGTTCTCTTGAAACAAGACCTTTGACCTAGTTTGGAATCGCACTTGGTGATTTTCAATCTCAAAAATACTTTCAAAACCTGAGATTGATTAAGATCTTGATACATCTTCTGAGCAAGATAGCCGTGGATTCTGGGATTATTATAAAGGTCAAATAAGGTTAAGTTTTGTGAGACAGAGAGAAATAGAAAATCACAACATATAGTTCTTATATGTAATTTCTTAGGACTGGTTGTATGAAATAAGTGTGTGTGTGCGTGCATGCATGTGTTAGAAAGCACCTCCACAAACACTATCACCCTACCACACTAAAAGTGTTGGTAATAAGATCTCAAGAATAAGAGTCAACGTAAAGAACTTGAACAAATTGGAAGTTAGCAAATTGGGAGAACAACATCAACAATCAGAACTACAGAGAAGTTATAACGACACCAGTGGGTACATTCCTAAACTTATATAGGTCTGAGTTGTATGCATGTTTGTTATATAGTTTGTAACTGTTAAAATTTGTTTTAGTGGAATTTTTTTTGGTTTACTCCGTAGAGGGAGTTGTGGATGTTTCCTCAGTTGCGTGAGGTTTTACCACGTAAAAAATTCTTGTTCTTAATCTTTCTACATCTCCTCATCTAATTCTTGGTTGTACTGAGTCTAAAGTTTTTAAACTGATTTATTAAACCTATTAACAAATCTTGAACAGGTCTCGTACATGTTTTTTAAACACATCTTGTGATTAATTAGTTTTGGTTTTAAAGAAAAGAGTTTCTTCAAAAAACTGTTCGGAGTTACTTAAATAGTTTAATTTTATATTAAACGGCTTTAGTAACAGATTTTCAATTGGTATCAGAGCTTTGTAAACGTATTTTAAAAAGATCATGTGTTTCTGAAATTGTTTTCTAAAAATCAAACATGGACGAGAAAAATGAAAGATTTGGTAACTTGACTAGACCTCCTATCTTTGATGGAACCAATTTTGCTTACTGGAAAGTAAGGATGATTGCTTTCATTCAAGGAACTTTGGGAGATGATGTCTGGGACATTGTTGAAAATGGATACATTTTTCCTACTAAACCAGCCACTGAAGGAAGTAATGAGAGGGTTAAGAAAGTATTAAGTGAGTTCACACAAGAAGAGAAGCAAGTCTCTCGCAACAATAACAAAGGAAAGAATGCCATATTTATGTCCATAAATGAACATGAGTTCAAAAGAATCTCATCCTGTACCACTTCTAAGGAAGCTTGGGACACTTTGGTTACTTCTCATGAAGGTGACACTAGAGTTAAGGCTGCTAAAACACAAATGCTCATTCAACAGTATAACTCTTTAATTATGTCTGAATCTGAGTCATTTGATGACTTCTATATGAACTTGACTGATATTGTGACAAAACTGCATGCTAATGGGATAACTTATGACAGACATGAAATTGTATCTAAAATTATGAGATCATTACCACGGAAATTTGACAACAAAAGATATGCTATTGAGGAAATGTGTGACATAAATTTCACTCCTGAATTAATCAGTAGTAAATTAAGAACTGTGGAAATGGAATTAGAATTTAAGAAACAATTGACACAGTCCCATAGGAAACAGACTAGTTCCAATCTGAGCTTTTCTTCTAAGTTGATTAAACCTGAGTTTAACATTCCCAATGATGACTCTAATGAGGAATGCGATATAGAGAGTTTGGACAATCAGATTGCCTTAATGTCAAAACAGTTTAAGAAAATTATAAAGTTTAGAAACAACATGGCAAACAAACAAGGAAAGTCCAATTATCCAACTCATTCTAATCATAAACCTTATGAGAAAAGTCAAGACCAACATCACAAGGACTCTCACATTAGACCTAACAGAGACCTTAAGAAGACTGAATGCTTTAGATGTGGAAAACTAGGACACATTGCACAAGATTGTAGAGTTAACTTGAACACTCAAAATAAACACGCTAGAGCCAACATTTGCAAGATATAGGATGATTCAAGCGGCTCTGAAAATGAGGAACCTGAGTCATCTGATGTTTTTGATCCTTGCATGTCTTTCTTTGCCAAGATTATCTATAATAATGATATGCTTGTGTTTGTTAGTGAGGATGAATCTAGTAATTCAACTTATGTTGTTTCGAATCATGCTATTACTAGTTTAGAAGCTTTAATTACTGAGAACAGTGCTATTTCTACCTCGGGGTGTGTGACTTAAAGGGAAAGCGATAATGACGATGTCAATGGGTGTGTGAGTCCAATAAATGAAGCCTTAGGGGTCACTTCACACACTACACTTAGTGACTCGGACAATGAAGATCTCCCAGATATTCACACACTTTATGCTAAAACTCTCAAGAAAAGCACTAGACTTGAAAAGGTTGTGAAAGATCTCACCAAGAAGTTAGAAGATCTAAGCCTGATGGTCAAACTTAATGCTGAAGATTATACTACCCAATGTCTAACTCATGAAAGTGAAATCAAAATGTTTGATCAAAAACTGAGAAATTTGACTGAAACAAATGAAACTCTGGAGAAAAAATACAAAGGGACATTGTTAGAATTGGAACAAACTAAAGAAAAGACAGGAACTGTTTTCAAAAAATTTACAAAATTTGAAACTAACTCAAACTGTTTTGATGGATTTGTTGCTGAATCTAAAACCATTTCTGATGATCGAACTGGAATAGAGTTTTGCCCCAATTTGAAGACACAAATAAAATCTTTTGAACCTATCAAGTTTGTGTCAGGAGGTAAAAGACCTATTGAAACCTGCCCAGACTCAAAACTTCAAAATTTTGACTTTGGGGAATCAAGTTGCTCTAAACATGAAAGTTCACCAAAGGATAAATATGTTTGCCCCTTCATTAGGAAGAGTGAATCTACATTCAAAACTGTTTTATCTAGGAATAGGGTTCAACCTCAAAATTCCTTAAAGCCAATTTTTAGAGATTTTCCTAAGGAGACTCCTACCTTGAGCAATCTTTATTGCTCCTACTGCGATATATAAGGCCATTGTTTTGATGGTTGCTATGCTAGAAGACTAGTTAAACCTGTCTGTAATCCTCCTATTTATCAAAACTTTAACTATTCTAGGAGAAGCCACAACAATTATGTATTGCCTAGACAACCAGACAAAAACTCTAATTATAGGAAGAGAAAAACCAAACCTAAAAGAACATTCCCTAGAAGGATTCCTAAACACTTTCCTAAGCCAAATGCTCATGTGTTTCATCAAATTCAAAATCATGCGCAAAATATTTTTCAACAAAAATCGAATGCTCGCAAATTTTATCAACTGAGAGAAAATAAAAGCAAAATGAAAATAAGAGAAATTTGGGTTAGAAAAGATTATCTATTACCCCAGATGAAGTGTAACATTTTTATTACTGCTTTAAAATCAGAACACACATCGTCTGGTTGGTATTTAGACTCTGGATGTTCTAAACACATGACTGGGGATGATACAAAACTCTTGAACAAAACCAGCTTTGCTAGAGGAAAAGTTATATTTGGTGATGGAGTATCATCTCATATCATAGGTAAAGGAACTCTCCAAGAAGGACTTCTTGTTCTTGAAAATATTCTTCTAGTTAAAGGTCTAAAAGCCAATCTACTTAGTACCTCGCAATTTTGTGACTCAGATCATATTGTTACCTTTTCAAAGAACAATTGCAAAATTTTAAATAAAAAAGGTGAATGCATAATTACAATATTCAGGACCCCTGACAATTGTTATACTGTCATGAATAATTCTGAAATCTTTAATGTTGCCAGAATGGATGACAATGAGATATGGCATAACAGGATGGGTCACATAAATTACGATAATCCTAGTAGATTGAATTCTCAAGAAATAGTTAGAGGAGTTCCAAAAATCAAATCCATTTCTAATATTGTCTGTGGCTCCTGTCAGGAAGGAAAAATTGTTAAAGCACCTCATAAGAAAGTCAAAGATATCCTTACCTCTAACCCCTTAGAGCTCATCCATATGGACCTAATGGGTCCCTCCCAAACTGTTAGTCTATGTGGACACAGTTACATTCTTGTTATGGTTGATGACTTCACTAGATTTACGTGGGTAGACTTCTTAAAACAAAATTCTAACACTTTTCAAACTTTCTTAAAAATACTTCTTGGGATTGAAAATGAGAAGGACACTCAAGTAAATAGAATTCGTAGTGATAAAGGTGGAGAATTCAAAGACACTGGTACAATAGAGTACTGTGACTATAATGGTTACAAACACGAGTTTAGTGCTCCTAAGACTCCTCAACAAAATGGTATCGTCGAGAGAAAGAATCGTACTCTTTAAGAGATGGCACGTGTTATGTTACATGCCAAGAATTTGTCTAAATATTTTTTGGTAGAATCTATTCGTACTGCGTGTCACATTATCAATCGGGTCTATCTTAGAAAGAATTCCAAACAAACCCCTTACGAACTTTGGTATAAGAAAAAGCTCAATCTTAAGTACCTTAGAACCTTTGGTAGTACTTGTTATGTATGCAAAGATAGGGAACACTTGTCCAAATTTGAGAGCCGGGGAGATAAAGCTATATTTTTAGGTTACTCGCCTAACAGTAGAGCCTACCGTGTTTATAATCTTCGCACTAAAACCTTGATGGAATCCATAAATGTTATTGTAAGTGACACTACTATAGAGAGTAAGACTAGTGAATCAACTATTGTGGAAGAGCCTACAAATGTTTTAGAAAATGACTCTCCAGAAATAGATGACTCATTACCAATTGAGATACCTGAAGTACCTAACTGGGTTTCTAAAGACCATCCCATAAATAACGTTATTGGTAATCCTAGTGAGCCTGTGCGTACAAGATCTCAATTAAGAAATTATGCACATTATGCATGTTTTGTTTCCCTAGTGGAACCAAAGAATGTAAATGAGGCATTGAATGACTCTCACTGGATTTCTTCTATGCAAGAAGAACTTCTTCAATTTGTCATTCATGATGTTTGGTACCTTGTACCTAGGCCTAATCAAAAAAAGGTTATTGGCACACATTGGATTTTAAAAAATAAGTCTGATGAAAGTGGGATAATTATTTGAAACAAAGCTAGATTAGTTGCTCAAGGATATTCTCAAATTGAAGGAATAGATTTTAGCGAAACATTTGCTCCTGTTACTCGTTTAGAATCTGTTCGCCTTCTCTTTGCCATAGCTTGCCACTTTCATTTTACACTCTACCAAATGGATGTCAAATCTGCATTCCTTAATGGAATATTGACTGAAGAGACCTATGTGAAACAACCAAAAGGGTTCATTGACCCTCAATATCCAAATCATGTATTTCGTTTTAAAAAGGCTTTGTATGGCCTTAAACAAGCGCCTAGAGCCTAGTATGAGCGTCTTTCCAGCTTCCTCTTAGATAAAGGTTTTAAAATAGGTGGAAATGATCAAACCCTATCTGTCAAACATTTTGGCAAACACATCATTATTGATCAAGTTTATGTTGACGATATTATCTTTGGATCAACTTCTCCCTCAGAAGTAAAATCCTTCTCTGAGATTATGCATAAATAGTTTCAAATGTCTCTTATGGGGGAGTTGCAATTTTTCTTAGGTCTTCAAGTCAAACAAAATTTAGAAGTATTATTTGTCTCGTAATCTAAGTACGCTTTAGAGATAGTAAAAAAATTTGGCCTTGAGAGTGCTAAAGATGCTAAAACTCCCATGAGTACTACGGTAAAACTATCCAAAGATGAAACTGGAAAACCTATAGATCCAACTCTATATCGTAGTATGATAGGAACCTTGCTATACCTTACTGCCTCACGTCCTGATATAATGTATGTTGTGTGTGTATGTGCTCGTTATCAAAATAACCCTAAAGAGAGCCATCTATCTTCTGTTAAAAGAATCATTAAATATGTAAAAGGCACTCTGAACCTAGGACTTTGGTATACTAGTGATACACCAAGAACTATAATTGGTTATACTGATGCTGACTGGGCTGGGTGTACTGATGATTGTAAAAGCACATCAGGAGCATGTTATTATATAGGTAATAATTTGGTAGGATGGAGTAGTAAGAAACAAAACTGCACATCACTCTCAACTGCTGAATCTGAATACATAGCCGCTGGAAGTTGCTGTGCTCAATTACTTTGGCTTAAACAAATTCTAAGTGATTATAGTATTCAAGAAAATTAGTTGCATCTCTATTGTGATAATTAAAGCGCGATCAATATCTCTAAAAATCTTGTTCAACACTCACGAATAAAACTCATAAAAATAAGACATCACTTCATACGTGAATTGGTTGACACTAAGGAATTAGAAATCAATTATCTTCCTACTGATTTTCAACTTGCAGATATGTTTACCAAACCTTTAGATTACAATCGTTTTATTTCTTTGCGTAAATCAATAGGTATGGTGTGTGCTGATTAATCTCTTTAATCTCTAATTTTTTTCCCTTTGTCTATTTGAGACAAAATGGGGGAGAAATTTGAGTCTAATGAATCGTTTTACATATGCTAAACAGCTTGATCTTAGTGATTCATTGCAGGATTCTGTACAGTTATTCTCAACAGTTGTAATAGGGTATTCAATTGTAAATAGTTGAGTTATGTACTTTTGCTTTCTAGGAAATGGGTAGATAGAATTTTTTTAGGAATAGGTTTCCTTATTCTTGTTGCCCTACGAGTCCTAAATGACTCAAAGGAGATTTTGTTTCATATTTCCAAAGGGGAGATTGAAGCACCTTATACTCTTGACTCACTTGAGTCTGTATTTTATAAGTGTTCATCTAGTTTCGAAATTGTGACAAAATTGTGTCTATCCTAGATACCAAAGAACCCCAGAGTTTGGTTTGCTATTTCATTCCTCTTGCTTGATTGATCTAGATAATTTTACCAACACTCACACATTAGAATAGCATTTATACTTTTCATATTGCATATAACTGTGTGTATATATGTTGAGAGTGTTTAAATCCCTAAAATTGCTTTTTTAAAATTTTCTTGTGAATTTTATAAACTTTTAAAATAAGGTTTTTATTAATTAAAATTTGTTTTTAAAAAGTTTTAGGGTCAATATGCAATTATGTATTGGTGGTTATATTGGCTGGATGTTTGCTTGGGTAGAATCCGAAAGCGACAGTGAATTCAGGGTGCATTTATAATTATTTCTAGACGCGCGTTTATTAACCTCTTTGTGCCCTGCACCTGTTGCACTCTGATTAGTTGAATCTGTGTTTCTTCTAAGAGAGTAAAACATCGAATGTTAACATCCCTTGGATCGTTTTTATCAATGATCTGCATGCGCTCGTACATAATCCATGTGAACCTCTTTTGAGCCAATCAGGAGTATTATAATCACCGCCTCTGTTTAAACCATTGGATCAAAGTCAATCATACAAGACCAGATCCTATCCCTTGATCTTGGTCTATGTTCTCAAATCTTCTCAGCCTCCTATAAAAGGACCCCTACCCTCATTCATCTGAGACTTTTGCCACTTTGTTCACTCGAGAGAAAAGAGAGAGAAGAAAGAGAAAAGAGAGGAGAGAGAGAGAAACCAGAGTTAGGAAACCCTAACCCTAATTCATCCAAAACTATTTTCAAACCTCAACCTCTTTCAAAACCTGTATATACCAAACACAACCTTGAGTGTTTGAGAGATTTTGAGTGATTTGTTTCTTAGTTTTGTTGCTGTAACCTCTTCGTTCCCAGATCTTGGTATCAACTTAAACATATTTTTGGATCTGTGTTTCTTCTTATATAAAAACCTTAGATCTAAAACGCTTCATGTTATATTACACATAGATCTACATTTTTAGTTTCTCATCTTGAGAAAATATTTGTTGATTTGGTTCTGTAAATGTTTTTAACTTCAAAATCAACAAAATATTTTACTGTTTCAAATTCTCTTGAAACAAGACCTTTAACCTAGTTTGGAATCGCACTTGGTGATTTTCAATCTCAAAAATACTTTCAAAACCTGAGATTGATTAAGATCTTGATACGTCTTCTGAGCAAGATAGCCGTGGATTCTGGGATTATTGTAAAGGTCAAATAAGGTTAAGTTTTGTGAGAAGAGAGAAATAAAAAATCACAGCATGTAGTTCTTATATGTAATTTGTTAGGACTGGTTGTATGAAATAAGTGTTTGTGTGCGTGCATGCATGTGTTAGAAAGAACCTCCACAAACAATATCACCCTACCACACTAAAAGTGTTGGTAATAAGATCTCAAGAACAAGAGCCGACGTAAAGAACTTGAACAAATTGGAAGTTAGCAAATTGGGAGAACAACATCAACAATCAGAACTGCAGAGAAGTTATAAGGACACCAGTGGGTACATTCCTAAACTTATATAGGTCTGAGTTGTATGCATGTTTGTTATATAGTTTGTAACTGTTAAAATTTGTTTTAGTGGAATTTTTTTTGGTTTACTCCGTAGAGGGAGTCGTGGATGTTTCCTCAGTTGGGTGAGGTTTTACCACGTAAAAAATTCTTGTTCTTAATTATTCTACATCTCCTCATCTAGTTCTTGGTTGTACTGAGTTTAAAGTTTTTAAACTAATTTATTAAACTTGTTAACAAATAGTGAACAGATCTCGTACATATTTTTTAAACACATCTTGTGATTAATTAGTTTTGGTTTTAAAGAAAAGAGTTTCTTCAAAAAACTGTTCGGAGTTACATAAATAGTTTAATTTTATATTAAACGGCTTTAGTAACAGATTTTCACAAACGTCTCACACACTTATAAGAAAGGACGGATACATGAAAGAAAAATGATCTCATGAACGAATGCTTAACCACTCTATCGAGAATGTCGAGATATTCACCATATAATCTTTTTGTTTTCCCGAACACATTACCACCGGTGAAAATGTGGTTTATGAATGGTATGAGGGGATAATGAAATGAAGAAGATGAATGATAGGGTTTTTGAGAAGAGTGCGACATACTTTGAATAAATATTGTCTTCATCATTTGAATTTATGATCGCATGCTTTATTTGTCTTTTTTTATTTTTCTTTTTTTCTTATTTTCTATATTTTTTTTTTTTGCGATACATTTTTCTTTTCATAACAAAAATGAAGACAATTTACATTGAAAATTTCAAACACTCTTTCTCTCAAAAACGATGGCAATGATGGATGGTATTTGGGACATATGGATAAGGGTAATATGGAAAATGATAATGGGTGAATGATAATGTAATAGGGAAAATGGCAAGTGTATGGAAAATTCGATTAAGTGCTCGGGATAAACTACAAGACACATGTTTCTTACAACTCGAAAGTAATGTCATTCTCAGTGATTAAGCCAAATTTGAAAAATAATGAGATCATTCAACGACTAAATGTAGTACCCAAAGAAAGTTGAGTCAACTTGTGACTCGGAGATACATAAAAACCCTCAAAAAGATGAAAAGCTCAAATCTCACGGGTTTAAGTCGCCACTAGTGATCTTTTAAGGCTCTCTTGAGAATATAATTACTCTTTAACTTTTGACTGTAAACGTGATAGTGCAAATTGCCGAGTTTAAGAATTCATAGTGCAAGTATGCTTTTCAGAGGTATTAATTAATTTAAAGTTAAAAGTATGCTTTTCATTGTGCAAGTATCCATAGTGCAAGTATGGATCAAACACAGGTATTCCGAGATTTCTAAAAGAGGGATGATAGGCAAATCATATCATAAAAATTTATTTTTAACTGCACAAAAAGTTTAAAATCACTCGTTTCTGAAAATTTTCAAAAGAGGTACAATTTTGATAAATTTCCTACCCCCAAACAAAAGAGAGCATTGTCCTCGATGTTTAAAACCATATTTAAAAATGAAAAGCAAAAGGGGGGAGAGAGATTACCATAGTGAACAGCTAATGAAAATGTACCGCATTGTGTAGAGATAAAACTTGAAGAATAGATGCGATACAAAAATATGTATAAGTCTATAAAGCAGGTGAAAACCATTGGGTGGTGTAAAACGCCACCCCCAAACAGGATAAGACTCATACTTAGAAACAATGAACAACGGGTTGCCACCCGGTAGCGCTAAGTTTAACGTCTTCAGCCAGACCGAACCGTTCTCACCCTAAAGATAATATCTATGAAAGTCCGGGGCAAGCAAAAAAATGGGGTGATGAGAATCACCCCCAAATAAGACTGAAGCGTTAGTCTTATTGGATAAAGGCTAAAAGAGGTCAATGCACTTGTATAGAAAAGTGCATCACTCGATGCAAAGCATCGGTGGACCAGGGGTGGGTGGGTAGAAGGGTACATGGACGAAGGGTAAGGGTGAACAGGCATCGGTCACGGGCCTTATTGAGCATAAATGTGAGGGCAACAAGGGCCCTGTAAGAATGGTGCTCTAATTGGTGAGGGAGGCGAAAGGGTTTGCCAATAAGGATGGGGCGGACCTCATATAAAGTGCACGACCATTCTATAAATGAACGATGATAATGGTCACGCCGTGACACACTAGAGAGAGGTAGATGGAAAATTTTAACACCACGAGGAAGTGGTGTGAACAGAGTAACACACTCGGTGTCACGGATGAGGAGTAGCTTGAATACTCACATGAATTGTGGGGTCAATGAAAAGTGCACAAATAGGATCGTGGAGCACTAGGGTGGAGGGTGGGTGGAGGTGAGGACCTAAATGCTTAGATGTGAAAAGGGATCGTATAATAGCAAGGTCCAAATCAAGTGGTGGGGTGGTAGGGACAGTGTGTGGGTCGGGTGGGACAAGGGGTGGGGGAAGATGATCTAACTCACGAATAGGTGAAACACAGTCCGTATAAGGCGCGGAGTGATCCTCAAGGGCACTCGCAGGAGGAAGTGTGGAAATAAACGAGGGAGGGATCAACTTAGCCACTATTACGTCACCATCCGAGGTGGTGAAAGGGTCTAAAGAGGCTTTAAGATCCGACATAGATGAATCTACATCAATATTCGGCTCAAGGGGAGCCAAATATGATGGGGTAGGATCCATATCAAGAGAGGTAGAAACCATCTCGGATTCAAAATCAAGAAAATGGTGAGCACTCGTAACCGGAGCTAACCTAGAATGAAGTGATTCCTATGGAACATACACAGTGGTCTCAATAGGTGTAGGCTCAGGCATAAAGAAGCATTCTATGGAAGGGGAAAGGCAAACCTCTATGGTGGGTTCGATAAGGTAAAACGGTGTGGGATCAGTCGCACAGTCCATGGAAATGTTAACACTATTGCCAACTTGGGGCCCGGACCACGGAGTGGTCTCAATGTCGAGACTCTCAAGAAGATAGGGTTGGTCACACTCAAAATCCGTGGCATGAGACGACACATCATCGTCCCACGCGGGGTCAATAATGGGTTGACTTGGGGTGGAATTCGTCTTGTTCGCACACTCAAATGCAGTAAACCTGTGTTCAAGCCGTTGAAGGGATTCATTTTGAGATTGAAGAGTGTGCGCAAACTTGTGTAAGAGGCTCTCGAGTGCGGATGTTCAAGGTGGTGGGTGAGGTGGACATAACTCGCTAGAAACACTAGGATGTGGAGACTACTCATATGAAGTGTGGGGAATGGGGTCAAGTTATTCATACACGGGAGAAGCATCTTCGTGAAAGACAAAGGGGTAATCAGCATGAGTAGCATAGAAAGTGGACTGATAGATATGAGGTGCACGAGGTGGCGATGACAACTGATGGAAACCAGAAGGATCCACAACATGGCGTTGGGATTCATACCTCCATGAATAGCTCGGGTACTCATACCCCTCGACATTAGATATGGCGTGACAATACGTCGAGGGTAGGTCCAAAACAGTGTCATAGGGATACACATGTTCCAAGGTGGATTCAGATGGAGATAATATAAATGGACACTCATGGGACAAGTGAATACTAAGAAAGCAGTGTGTGCACGGCGAAGCATGTGATGGGTTGACACTCGTCACCGGAGGCGGTGGAAGATGAGATGTGTGCAGGGATGACATAGGAGTATCAACGGTGTGCGTTCGAGAGTTAAAGCCCTGAATTAACGAATCAAGGGTCGATTCGGGTTTATCATCAAACAAGCTGCGAGAGAATCTGAAATGGCCAAAGTATTCCGTAAAGGACGATCTTCGGCCATGACAAGAGGAATATTTTTTTGGGTTTTAAATATTTTTCAAAAGAAAAGAAAATCTTTTCGTGTTTTTTGAAAATAAGAAAAGGAAAATCTTTTTGGTAGTTTAAATATGAAAAAAAGAAAAACTTTTGGGGATTTTTGAAAATATTTTAAAAAAGAAAGGAAAATAATTTTGGGATTTTTTTTTCGAAAAAGGGGAGAAAATGGACTCTTGATTTGAGCGAACTAACGAAACCCGACTATCGAAATAATGGAATTGGACGCACACAAGTCAAGAAAAATCTTAACGAGCACGTAGCCAATTATTATCTTCAAAATTAGTGAAACGGGTAGTCAAATTTTAATTAAGTTCGAGGGAGACAAAATGCACGGAATTTATCTTTGTGATCGCCTGTTGCAAAAATGTGCTCCTACGGGGCTAGTTAGTTGATTGATTTTAAATTTAATGACAGTTAGGGTAGCACACAATGGATAAGCGAGTGAGGCGGGTGATGAAATCCCTTCTCGTTTCAATGATCGGGTTCAGGTCTTAGGTAAATTAATTCATCAAACCAGTCAATTTAAGTGCGATGCAGAAATTAAAAGCACATAGGAGCAATTAATCACACAAAAAATGAACTCGCTGGCAGGAGAATCGCGAGGGATAAAAAAAATTGTACCTCCCATGTTTTTTACACACGTGGGGTGAAGATCGAGCTGAGTCGACCGGGGGGAGATCTCGCCTATCTCAGTCATCCCCGAGAGTCCTACCGACCCAAATTAGAGAGACTTCATATTTCCTCGCCTTGGACGACCTCTCTCTACCTTGTCCGGTTTCCCTTTTCGCTTTTTTTTATATGAATAATTATTGCAAATAAATCGGTGTCAAAATGCACCCCAAATAAATATAAAGCTTCAATAATCCTATACAACCAGTCTAAGGAGGAAGGAGAAGAAATAATAATTACAAGTAAAATAAATAAATTTTTAAGTCTTCAATTGCTTCCAGGCCAAGAAAGCGACAACGGCGCCATTTGATAAGAAGCTTTTGCACTACAACGATACATACACAAAAAGCTTCTTATCATTATGCAACAAGGAGAGGGTAATGTAAAAATTATAACACCATTCAACACGAGTGCAGTAGATCTACAAGTATCCAAACATGACTAGGAAAGGAGCTAACTACATGAAACAATATCATAGACTGTGAAGCTCGGACCCGGCACGTGATACGAGACACGACACGTGATACATAATTTTTTCAAAAAGTAGGATACGACACGTTGAGATACGTATACTATTATTTATATTTATGTATATAATTATATGTAAAAATAATTTTAAATATGCTCTAACTTTTTAGTATTTAAGACAATATTTTGGAACAATTAATGTATAGTCCCCACCATAAATATATAGTGTGTAAAAAATATAGTTATTTTTAGTTTAACCCATTTAGTCCATCAAACACCCATTTACCCAATACTCTCTTATTTTTCAAAGTCGACGATAGCAACACTCATATCGAAGCTCCGACAACTCTGGTGACCCCCTACTGGAGCTCAGACAAGGGGGGGAGGTAAATGAGTTTGTTTGTGTCCTTATTTTTTTTTATGTGGTAAGGTACTTTTAGAACCCAAAGAGACTTTTATAATTCTTAGTCTGCAAAATTGTTACTTCCTATTATTCTGATTTTTTTTCTAATTTTATTACACGTATATAGGGAAAAAACATATTGAACCTGACTTTGACACCTATTGTACTAGAATAGTCAAGAGTAATGCAATGTCAATTGCAACCTCAGGTTATGGCCCGCCAAAAAATGCTTCATATGTGTGGCGAAGCGTGCACAAGACTAAAGATATCCTCATCAAGGGTAGTAGGGGTACTAAATGGATGGTAGGCAACCTCCCTAATCACTTAAGTCCCAACTTTATTGATAACATTCTCGACACTCCTTTGGCTAGAGAGTTAGTTTGTGAAGACCGTTTTTGGGTTAGTAATACTAAAGATGTTTTTTTCTCTGTCCTCTTCGTATAATAAGGTCTAGAGTTAATTACGCTTTTCACCCTTGAAGTTTGGGATAATTATCACGTTTCCCTTAATGTTGTGATTGGCTCACATCGAACCTTAAAGTTTTAAAACTGTTTCAATGTCATCCAAAATCAACAGGCAGTTAAAAAATTGACGGAAGGACCGAAGTGCGACAAACTTAAGGACCAAAATTTTTAATTCTTGTTTTGGGTCATATTTCAGGTCGACATAATACAACACAATTTTTTTACATGACACATGACATACGTCTTGTGTCATGTCGGCCCAAAACATGACCCGAAAAGATAAATTAACATTTTGGTTTTTGAAGTTTCTTTGCTCGTCGAACTTTGGTCCTTTCATCAAATTTTAATAGCTCTTTGATTTTGGACAGCATTGAAACAATTTCACCACTTTAGGATTTTATGTGAGAAAATTAAAACATCGGGGGGGAAGTGAAAATCACCCCAAACTTCAAGGGCAAAAAGTGTAATTACCTCTGAAAGATGTTTATAGACTTAAAATTCTTTATATTTGGAAACTTAAAATTTATTTCTAACATTTCCTTGTTTGTAATATACTATTCGTTATTGATGAAATAGATATCTCTTTTTTTCACTTGTGGTCTAGGGTTGAATTAGGTCCAACATAAACATGGCAGGTGAATTTGTAGTAGACAACCATCGAAAAGAATGTGACATCAATCAAACAGAAAGAAAGTTAAGAAATCAAAATAAAAAATAAAAGAATTAATTGTTGATTTTAGATTGTCTAAAAATATAATAAAATAATATATTAACAGAAGAAAGAGACTAAGGTATTGAGAGAGAAAACTGGAGAAAGTATATACGACCGTCCATTTGTGACACTTACGACTCGAGTCAATGGATTTTTGGCCCTTTTTTTCAAGGAAAAGGGATTTTTGGCCCTTAATCAACCTCTATTTCATAAATAAAGTTAATTCCAACCACATTTTATGTAGGACCAATATACCTAGATCTTTAACCTCTATATTCTCACCCAAACCCAATTTTGCTTTCCCCATGGCTCCACAAAAATACTCACTCATACAATCACTCTCTAAAAACCCCGACTCCCAATAAAATCCCACCACAAGTCCAGCTTCCTTATAACCACTCACCCCTGAAAACCCTCCCATCGCCACCTCAAAACTTATCCTTCTCCAACCGCAACAATCTTGTTCCATTAGACTCCCTTGGATGATATGGAGCTCAAACGAGAAGACAAGCTCTGGTTAAAAAAAACAATACAAGCAATTTACACATGAAGCTGTTCTAACCGAGTCTCAAACCAAGTGGGAAGATTTTATGAACGTTGAGGTTTGTTTAAATGACGTGGAGAAGTTTATTGGGATTGGGAGGTTGGTTTTGTTATTCCCTGAAATTGATGTTGATATAGGGAATGCTATGCGAGTGAGGTGATGAAAGGTATCGATCCAGTTCAGGAGGGGATGATTGGGACCAACCGTCTCTTTGGACAGTTTTATTGATAATGACAGCGCTCAAGGTCTGAGTTTTAAGTAAGGGTATTTTTATCGTTTAAAATTGGTTCGTAGGATTCGTTTTAGCAAGTTGAGGTCCAATAAGAAAGTTGAGGTCCAATACGAGATAACAAATAATAAACAAATGATGAATGTACTAAATAGAGAGAAGGAGATGAATATAAGAAGGAATGTACTAGAATGTATGTGGTTCATCCTATGAGAGTTGCCTACATCCATGGGGTAGCTCGAGTAACTGAATCTCAGGTGACTGGAAGTATGGCAGTGATACAATGCACTCAAGTATCCCTTCTCTCAGTAGTTTTATAGCATAACAATGTCAATATTAAAAATTAAATCCTTTTTCAAATAGGGTTAGACCACTATTTATAGTGAGGATGTGTGAGAATAGAGAGAAAATGTGCTTTACACATGTCATGCCCTTATAGGTTAAGTAGGGTCACATTTTTACAGAGATATCACCTCATGTGCTCACTGGTCATCACGTAGTCACTGGTTCTAACGCCGATATTAGAACTACCCTATGTCAGTTGGCTGATTTGGATACGTGCATGTCCGTACATATGAGATTGTGATCAACCATATTGATATGGATGAACTGATGTTCTGAGCCAAAAAGATCCATTGGTTGAGCCGAAGACGAGCCCTTAGTCTTGAACTTATGTTCTCTTTAGTCCATTAGATTCTCACAAATATGGTATAACATATATTATTGTCTAACCATGTTGTTTGGGTCAATGCCTAATTACAATTATGATTTTTTTAACGATGTTAGACTTCTTTGGAAAAATTGGTGTTATATCAAAGGGATTATAAAAGTGGGGGTTAAGTCAAATAACGCATTAATATGTGGGAGTTAAGTAAAAAAATCCCAAAGGGAAATGAAAAAAAGGATGGTTTAACTCGAGCACAACTAATACGAAGAAGTCGTATGCTGATAAGAACATGACACGATCACTTAATTAAACATAAAAAGAAATTATAATCCAAATGAAAACACGATTAACACTACAAGACACAATAACATGACTAATGCGACTCATAATTTTGACATGACATAACTTCGTGTAAAAAAAGTTTCGACATGAACACGATGTAGCGGGTTAATTTCATGTTATTTCGTTTTGTGTTTTCATGTCGTATCTGAAATTGCCATAAATTATTGACTTTGAAGAACGCCACCCTAGATTCCAAGCACCATGTGAAGAAGACTCTACTTACCTTTGGATTCGCTCAGTTTCTATGTCCTCGCCACTTCAATTCTGCATCCAGTAATCTATTCTAAGACCATTTTTTTAGATCTCAGAATATGGCAGTATACAAATATAGTTAGTTCTTGATACCTCAAAATTTTGACTGCCTAATACATCAACTAATGAGCATTGACATTCAAATAATAGAGATTTTATTAATTTACCTTGTAATGATATCCAAACAATTCTCCACTTGTAGCAGAGTCTGATTAATCTCTCACTACATAAGGCGACCTTATCACTAACTATGTAGTTCAATAGGTCCTATGATTGTTTCTTGCTCTAACAAATCCCATGAAAAAAATTCTACATAAGGTCCTATTTGTAACATATATTGAAAATTCACTACATTTATAAATAGGACCTATTGAGAAAAAAAATACTTTAATAGAACCTATTAGGTAATTTCTTATGTAAATATGACTTATTTGTCAAGCTTCATTTTTTATTCGTATGAATTTATTGTAATTTAGTGTGGCAAAAAATGTAGTTTCAAACAAAATTGAAGATGTAATGCCTATTGGCAATGGTCACGAGGTTTTTAAATGGAGACGCTAGCAACAAATATGATATTCTTTTACGATGATGATGTTTTAAGTGGCTGTGTGTTTATGTGTTGAGATACAGAATTGGAAAAAGTGCATAAAATAGAAAAGAGGGAAATAACTTTAGTATTAGTCTGCAATTACACTATAATTGACCATTTTTTGAGTTTAAACCTCTCACACACACGCGCGCATATAGAAATTTGGGTGGAGATTTTCTTAAACGAAACGACTAGTCTGCCTTTACCGTTTATATTATTGTCATATCTTATATCCCAAGTCATCATCTTCCTCACCACAAACCCCATATTTAACATTGGCGTTACCTTGTATTTTAAACCTTGTAATAAAATTCATTTAGTTTTATAATGAATATGGATGCAAAAGAATGTAAACAATATTTGAATATTGGTAAATTAAAAAAACATAGTTCAACATCATGATCATCGCATCTCGTTCCAACAGAAGAAATTCTACCCATCTTGAGACATTACATTCTTACTTACAACAATAATATTCACGCATACGATGGGGAGACACTGATTTTAGATGGGTGTAAGTTTGACTTCTGGGAAAGTTGATCAGTCCCAATGAACATCTATTTATTACGAAGAAAAAATGAATAACAAAGAATATTATTGATGGTGTCTCCTATGTGTACTCGATATTTTAAAAGGTTATGACAAACTCGAATAAATTCATTGTGGCAACGACAATAGAACGCTGGTGGGACACAACACATACATTCCAGTGGCCCAACATGGAGATTTGATTCAATCCGTTCAATTTTACAATTCTTATCGATATGTGTCTATAAAATTAGACACACACACACACACACACACACACACACATATATATATATATATATATATATATATATATATGTGTGTGTGTGTGTGTGTGTGTGTGTGTGTGTGTGTGTGTGTGTTTTACAATTACAGAATATTCATTTTTATGATCCTTTTATTATCCATATTATTATATAGATATTATGGCTGGGTCCTGCATGAGATGCATAAAATGGGAATGGATCCCAAGATTTTTTTTGTTTTGTCATTAGTCCTGTAACTAAAATAATTAGCAGTTACTCATCTTATGATTTTGAATATGGGAGGGAGTTACTCTTGCTTATGATTGGTTGTATTTGTATCAATAGGACTAGCAACAAAAAATTAATATCCTTGAGATCAGTGAGTGATGACTTTTAACAACTGGGACTAAACCCCAACAGTCCCATTCTTATTTATTATTATATGTTATTTAAGGTTGCATTTAATATTTTTAAGCTTTCTTAATGGCTAAGGGAGGTCGTTGCCAAATTTGCCCGATGATATATACACTGTTACGATCAACACGCTACCCTATTAAATTTACTACTGCGAGAATACCTTGTTCTTCCTTGAATGGTTGCATGAAAAATTTAGTCAAAACGGACAATTTAAGTGCAAACATGTTCCCTATCGTCGCACGTGCATTCTAAATGTACACGATGTGAAGTTTATGCTACCCAAATGAAAATTCAACTTTCAACTTAGGTTATTTTCATTATTTAGAAGGCATTGCCAGAATTGGGGAGAAAGATTGGGTGTCTGTGATATGCGCCCGAATAATATGGTCTTTGGATAAAGCTAGTTGGCGGTCCATGACAAGCATGTAACGCATGTGGAAAGTAATTGTGGTAAATTTCTTTAGAAATATTTATTTATGGGTGAATTATGCTTCAATATATAGATTTATATTTTAAAACCTAAAGTATATTTAATTTTCCTTGCAGTACTTACACCAAGAGTGTATGACGACGACATGCCCAATCTTAATTGATTCATCTTTAAACCTGCGGTCGAGGATATATCGTTGGAGTTAGGGGAATAGAAGTCGAGCTAACGAAGTAAAACAATTTAATACATAGACTAGCCAATGAGATGTGGTTCCCGGAGTCTATCATTTGGCATTATTATGAGCTGTCATGGTTCCATCATAACGATGTAATCAATTTTTCCCACTATCTATCTGGTCTACATATTGTTTTTTGGATCCTTTATTTAGGGGATTTTGGTACTTGGGTGATAGATGCTTTTGCTAGCTCACCGAAAATATATGTATATTAGACAATCCCACACCTAAAATATTCGCAATAACTGATGAAAAGTCTCATGCTGCTTCTGCCACAAATTGGTCGTTTGCAAATGCTTACATCGACGTTGTACCACAATTAATGAATATTGTAAGGTATTTGCATAGGTACCTTAATCCCGTCAATAATGAGATACATTAACACCGATCATAAATGCTTGGTGTTGTTGCATTGTCCATGTTGTGTATCCCTAGGGCACCGACACATACCTACGAGCCATCTGAGTATAGCACATGATATTTTTCTCAGGGGTAGAGTCAAATATATCCACCCAAGCAAAAGTAGACAATATAAATAGGCCTCCCCATTGGGGCTTCATATACATGCCTCGTATCGTGACCCTCTCATCCAACTAACGCTCCACCTACATATTAATTATCATAGTTATAATGGCACGAGGTGTACACTAATGCATCAAACAGTATTCGTGGTCTGCGTGAGTTACGTCTGAAGGAGGTTCGAGAGCATGAGGATATTATTAAATTGCATGATGATAGGATATCCCAACAATAAAGAAGCACGACCATTTTCAGTTATTATAAATTCCTTTACTACACCAACCACTTGTATTGAATTATAAATAGATTTTTATTACACCTTGCAAATTAAGATACAAGTTATTAAAATATGTGATCATAAACTTACCAACGAGATGTGTGTGATTGGCCTAGTGTTGTTAAAGAATGTTATAGTTTTATTAGAGAGAAGAGGGGAAGTAACCTCACACGTATTATTAAAAAAAATTGGAGGAAAAACTCTCTAGTGGCCCTTATAAGATATAAAGAAAGATCAATTAAAAAATATGTTAGTTGGGATTTGTTGAGCCCAATAAACCAACATGAATAAAGTTAGAAATATGGGGATTTTTAATAATCCCCATTACAATAAGAAATAATGCTAAAAAGAAAATTTGGGACTTTATGAATATTCCCATTACAATGATTTTATTCTAAGAGGCGGGAAACCAATATTATCTAATTTGAGAAGACATTTTATGCTTGGAGGAAGATCATCAAAATGATGAAAGATCTCAAATTTCTTTTCATGGATGGCTAAGTTAGCAAAGCCATCAGCAACAAAATTATACTATCTCCAAATGTGATTAATCTTGAAGTACCTTTTAATTAACAAATTTTGAATTTCTTAAAGAAGATGCCTTAGTTTCTAGGGAGGTTTCCAAATACCTTGTAACATATTCACTACAGACTTTGAATAAGATTCAATAAATAGTTTAAAAAATTCTAATTTAACACAAAGAGAAAGACCTTTGAACAATGCAACGACCTCACAAATAAACTATCTTTAGAACTAGTGTAATTGGAGACAACTATTATAAAATCCACTCTACAGTTTCAATAAAATCCACCAATACCACTTTATCTATTGTGATCTTTTGATTCCCCATCAATGTTGAGTTTAAGTCATCCTATTTGAGGTTTTTTCCATTTAACAATAAACAGCCCCTTAGTTTTGTAACAAATATTCATCTTGAAAAGATTGACACTGTAAAGATCAAAATCTAATCATTTGTCATTAAACTAATATTATAACTGGATCGGTGAACAAGGGTAATTCTTTAGAAATTATATCTTTGCCCACCAAAGGACAATTATCAAGGTTCCTTTTGTTTCCATCTTTCCAAATTTCCCACAAAATGAAAAGAGGAATATTGCAAGAAGTAACCTTGAAGTAATATTTCTTAGGAAGAACTAACCACCATTATAAAAATATGGACTTACAAGAGATAAAATTGAGATAAATGTCAAGCACATAACCAAAAAAAATCCAAACCTCATGACCAATATTGATATGAAGAAATGTGTGACGAATAGTTTCTTCAAATTTGTTACAACGTATGCATATAGAAGTTAACTTTACTCCATATTTTTTGTAATTAAAGGTCTACGGGGATTGATTTTTGGATAAGCTTCCAAGAAAAGATGGGTATTGAGGCAAACTCTAAGAAAATCAAAGTGCTAATTGAATGAAGACCCCAAAGACTACAAAGGATGTGTAGAGACTAAATCAAAGGGTCGCGGCTCTAAACAGATTCGCCTCCTGGTCAACAGATAAGTGTTTGCCTTTCTTTATAATTTTGAGGAAATCTTTTAGATGGGATGAAGAATATGAGAGAGCATTTCAAGAGCTTAAATTTTATCTGTGATCCTCTATGATCCTATTTCGGCCCATTCAGGGAGAAAAATTATTCTTGTATCTACAAGTGTTGGAGTCGGCAATAAGTGCAGCTATCGTCAGAGATGATGAAGGGGTTTAGAAACCTGTCTACTTCAACAGTAAGGCTCTTCAAGGGGACAAGGTTGGATATCCCAAGATGGAGAAACTATCGTATGCACTAATCCATGCCTCTATAAATATGATGTCTTATTTTTTATCCCATACCATTATAGTACTCTTTGACTCCCCTCTGAGACAAGTCATCCATAAGCTCGAGAAATTGGGTAGGCAGACGGCTTGGTCCATTGAGTTTGGATAATTTGATATAGTGTATTAGCCAAGGACTGTAATCAAGGGGTAGGCATTAGTTTAATTCTTAGTTGAGTTCACTTGGGAAGAGGTTGATGACAAAAAAGATGAAGTTGCAATGTTGCCTAAGAAGACAAATGTGGGTCCAACCATAGCCGATGGTTCCATAGGTGACCCAACTAAAAAAGATGTTTTTTTCAAAAATAGTGTAACAGAGGAAGGTCCTTTCATAGCCAACGGTAAAATTTGGAGTTTATTTGTTAACAACTCCTCTTGTGAAAGTGGAAGTGGAGTGGGGCTCATACTATCTGCTCCTCATGAGATCGACATTGAGTATTCATTTGGATTTAGTTTCAAGGCCTCAAACAACAAGTTTGAGTATGAAGATTTATCGGTTGTCCTTTCCTTGGCCAAAGTATTGAATGTCGGCCATATAATTGTACACAGTGATTTGCAATTTTTGGTAAACCAAATTCTGGGTATCTATCGAGCTAAAGACGACACAATGGTCTGGTACCTAACAAGGGTGAAGAAGGTCTTGACTAGATTCAGAGATTTAAAGATATAGAGAGTACCACAACTTGATAATAGTCGAGCTGATGCACTATCAAGGTTAGCTTCTACTACGAGGACACAGATTAGGAGAACAGTTTCAGTTGAGATCTTGCACAAACCAAGCATTGATGAAGACGACGGTAAACTTGAGTTTTACTTGAATTTGAACCTTGGAGCATCGTGGAGGGACCCTCTTATCAAGTATATCAGGGATCGGGAGGACTCGGAGATAAAATTCGATAGGAATAAATTGCAATACTGGGCAACGAAATTCACTATTATAGGAGATGTACTATACAAGAAAGTCTTTATGCTCCCCCTTCTACGATGTATCCACCCCATTAAGGTGGAATATGTCCTAAAAGGCGTATATGAGGGATCATATTCAAGTCACATTGGGGGATGGTCTTTGGCAAAGAGAATAGTGATGCATGGCTACTGGTGGACGACCCTAGCCAAGGACGCGACCGACCACGTAAAAAAATTTGACAAATGACATAAATACGCTTGCATCCCCCATCAGCCTCATTAACCCCTGTCATCCATCACAGCCCCTTGGACATTTGTAGTATGGGGAATTGACTTAGTGGGACCTATACCCAGGGATGCGTGTAATTACATATGCTTGATTGTGGCAATTGACTACTTTTTAAAATGGGTGGAGGTCGAAGCTAAAATATCTATAATAGAGAAGAATACCTTCAAATTTATTTGGAGGAACATAATTTGTAAATATGGTCTACCCCACACTCTGATATCAGACAATGGAAAAGATTTTAAGAATAAACCCTTGGAGGCCTATTACAAAAGGGTCGACATCAAGCAGTTCTACTAAGCTCCAGGGTGACCCCAAGCAAATGGCTAAACTGAGGTCACTAACAGAACAATTATAAATGTGATCAAGAAAAAGTTAGAAGATGCCAAAGGACTATGGACAGAAGAAATGCATAACGTTCTGTGGGCTTACAGGACGACAGAAAGGATGTATACAGTGGAGACACCCTTTATAATGGCCTATGGATCCGAAGTTATAATAACAATTGATACCGGCCTTCCAATCCACAGATTTTAGACGATGAAGAAAAAATGTTGGACTTAGACTTGATAGATGAGAGAACAAAAAACGTTGACGTTAAACAAGTGGCATATCAGCCAAGAACGACAATGTTTTATAATAGGGGGTCAAGGCAAGGCCGTTAGTTATGGGGGACCTAGTTTTGAAGAAGGTTTGGAAGAAGCCAAATAAGCTTCACCCGAATTGGCATGGCCCATATAGGGTCACTAAAGAGGTCGTCCCAAGAACCTATCCGCTGGAGAACTTAGAGGGAGAGCCTTTCTCTAACTCATAGAATGCAGACCACTTAAAAAAATATTATCAATATACGTGTATACTATTTATATTTCATCTTCTTTGTATTTCATCCTCTTTGTATTTGAAAGATCTCAAAGTAATGAATGAAAAAAGCACAAGTGTTTCCTCATATCTTTCTTGTACATTTGTCCAAATGATTCTAAACTAAATAACATCATTCATTTAGTGAATTTGTATGAACTCACTCCCAGTTATATGAGAGCCCATGTGAGACTCATCTCGTCGATGGGCTCTCAATAACACCGAGAGACGGGAATGTTGTGATAACATCACTAAGGTGGTGAAAAATACAAAAACCCTATTAAAATGGCATTTTATTATGGTTGTTTCAAACATCATTGACTTGGTGGCTTTAAATTTAGTCTCTCCCTCGGTGAAGATAGGAGTGTATGTAGAGGCAAAACTTTCCCATACACTTTTAAAAATGACGAGGGGACATAGGATTGACATCATTAATTTGGTGATCCCTAATTCAAAATCATTAAATTGGTTTTACCAATCGGCTGAAGACGAGAGTGCACTTTAAAATTAACACCATTAATTTGATGATCTAGAATTAAAAACCATTAATTTGGTTATCCCTCTCGGTTGAAGACGAGAGTGGACTTGAGAACTAACACCATTAATTTGGTAGTGTTCAATTAAAAATCATTAATTTTGTTATCCCTCTCGGCTAAAGACGATAGTGGACTTGAGAATTAACGCCATTAACTTGGTGGTCTCCAATCAAAAATCATTAATTTAGTTATCCCTTTCGGCTGAAGACGAGACTGGACTAGAGATTTAGCACCATTAATTTTGTGGCCTCCAATTAAAAATCATTAATTTGGTTATATCTCTTGTCTAAAGACGAGAATAGATTCAAGAAACTAACATCATTGATTTCTAACAAAAATCATTTTTTGGTTAGTCCTATTAGTCTAACGAAGATAGACATTGTTATCATATAGATGCACAATAAAATAGACATGAGAGCATAAGGAGAAGAAAATGAGGACAAATAAGAGGTGACAGCGAGAAATTTTCCATTCAATAGATTTTTTTATCCATCACATTACAAAAATAATATAGACATGATGTTCAGATGATGATACACACTATCAAATATTGTTCAAATTAAACCAACAAATATTGTTAAAAAATTATACAAGTGTAAAGGGCAAGTTAGACAACAGACGGTCGCTCAAGAAGCATAGTAGAAAAGAAAACCAAAGGGTTTCCTCCAAAAGAACATCGTCTTAATTAGTGATGACCTTGTCTACAACAGGCTCAGTGTCAAACCATTCGTTATTGCCATCACCCTATGTCATCTCAAGTCTGGCTTTCTCAGTGGTCTCATCCATGACCGTCTCAGTTGTCCCCGTAGAGACACCCAAACCAACTTTGACATTGGCTAGAGCAGTGCCGATCAAAGGGTCCGAAAGATCAAGGCCCTCAGAGTCTTTGGGGGTTAATGTCCCAAACTCAGGGAGTTTAAGAATGACCCAGCAGCAAATCATCTGCGTTTCCTATTTGAGGTATTCAAATGCATAGCCTGCAAACTCATCGGAGGCCTTGAATTCTGCCATGGCTTGAGCCTTTGCCTCATCCAAAGAAAAATCATCAATGTCGACTTTCCTCTTATCAACCAACCCTTTGAGGACATTACCATGCCTTTTATTTAGATTGTCCACTTCGTCCAAGTGCCCTGCAGGTCTGCGCCACTGGCCTTCTGGTGGTCGACATCCTTAGCAGGCAACTCGTCCCTCAAGTTTTTCTCCACCTTATCATCATCTTTTCCCTTTTGGATCAAGGGAAACTTCTTCTCAACCTACTCACCAAGATAAGTGAAGGTGAGCAGAGACTGTAAAAATGACAAGGGAAATTGGTTAGTATGAGAGAACACTTGCTAAACATAAACAACTAATGTTCCAAATGATTACATAAGTGGCCCTGTGAAGACCAACTCAATGAGACGAGAGGCATCCATTGCCTATAGAAAATGTTTATCAACATTGGTCATCATTGAAGTGGAAGCAGCCCGTGACTTCTTAGCATCACCAATCAGGGTCTCATCGTTGAGTTTCAATATTCGAGACAAGCTCAAAGAGCAGCGTTGGACGATATTGGGATCACCTTATATAATCCCCCTTAGTCGAGACCTCTTTTTTATTCTTCTTTTGCGAGCGGTGAATAGATGTTTAATCCACCACATCCTTCCTCTTTTTTGAAGCCTCGGGATTATTGAGGCCGCTTAGAGCTATTTTCTTGGTCGAGAAGAAAGGATTCGACTTCTTGCCAAACTTGTTCAGCATTGCTGAGATGTTAGGGGAAAACATTTTACAGATAGCTTCTAGTATGTTATATGTCTAATAAGCAAAAAGATAGAAGTGATTAATATTAGCAGGGATCAATTAAACACAACATCACAAGTTATCGTTAAATATTTGCAAGTCCATCAGTAAAGGCCAATTAAAGACGACACTATAATTTAGAGGAAGGACTTACGCATTTCAGTGAGGGGATCAACATCCAGCCTCGTCTCGTCCAGGACTTAAGGGGACATAAAATTCTCAAATTCCACGATCCCACCATCTTGACCTTGTACTCAGATCTGATCGACCCTATCCCGATCTTCTACGCTTAGGTCGGTGTCAAGTTAAGAAGACATTGATTCTTTTTTCCATCAGAAGGGAACTCCCATGGCTCTGAGGCGGAGCATGTGACATCAGAAGGGAACTCCCATGCACCAGAAATGAAAAAATATCTTGGCTTCTAGTGGTGGTTGGATGTTTGGTTGACAATGATGACCTTCTTGGTGGACTCCCTGGCTACAAGGTGGTAATAGACAGATTGGGCCTTTGGTACAAGAAATTGTATAATAGGCCTTGAACACACTAACTGGAAGGTCGTAACTGAAACAGAACTTCCAAAGAGATATAAACTCGACAAAAATTCTCCATACGCTAGGATAAAGATGGGCTGGATCCAGACTTAGACTAGCAAGTATCGTCCGAACAGTAGGATGGACAGGAAGGCAGAAACTAACCTTAAACATTTGATCATAGATAGAAACTTCACTAGGTCGGCCGTCAAATGCCCTTTCGGCCTCATTAGGGACCCTCATATTGATATCGTATTTGATCCCATACAAGTTCCCCAATACAATAGGTCAACGTCTCTAACAGTGCTCTGGAACTTCTGAGCATAAGATGTATCTAGTGTTTTCTTAGCCTCGTCTTCAGAGCTGACGATCTCAACGACCATTACTCCACTGGGAAACCTACTCTGAAACTCCCCCTCGGTCATGGACGAGATAGGAACTTACGTTTGTAATGGGGGTTGGGCAACAGTAACCCTCGGCCCCTCAGGGACCGAAGTCTCAACATCCTGGTCATGGTCACCAAACTTGGAAGCACCGAAATCTGCTATACGAGAAAAGGGGACTCTCATAGCCTGCTCATAGGAGTCAGCCTCACCAAATACCTGTAAGTAGAGATTTCACTTTGATATGATCATACACTCATGGAATCCACACTGATCTTAATGACCAGAGGACGGACGATAGCTAAGGGAACAAGAAAAATGAGGCGTGTCAGGTCAGACCTGGCTCTTCTCTTAGCCTCGGCCTCACACTTTTGTATTTGCCTAAGAATACGACCTTCAAGCTGTGGAAATTGGTCAATAAGTATGTATAAAGTCTTAAACATCCAAGTTATTTTACCTAAGTTGACCTAAAGATCAAAAAATAGGAAATGAACCATTTTTCAATTAAGAACACATTAGAACACAAGAGTAAAGCTCACCGGAGAGGGTGACTGTGTAACACCCCACGATTTTTGGAGACTGAGAAATTAAATTTTGGGAAAATAAAATTTAATTAAATTGGAGAATTTTAAAATTTGGGAAATGAGGTCTAAAAATAGAGAACATTTTAAAGTATTCCGGATGGTGATTTTGAGGGTACCATTAATCCCGAAAGGGTCGAGATAGTCAAATTGACTATCATTGGGGTTTTATTTCGGCTCCGAAATATTTTTCAGTCAGTTTGACTCGAATTGGTGTAAACGAGAAATTTAAATTGTGTATTAACATTTAAAATTGGGACTTATGTTTTATAGGCTTAAGAGGCTTACGGATGAAGCCTTCTCATTTAGAGAAAGAGAGAAAAGAGAAAGAAAAGAGAAGAGAAAAGAAAAGAGAAAGGAAGAAGAAAATAAGAGAGAGAGAGAGAGAGGGAGAGAGAGAGAGAGAGAGAGGAAGAAAAGCTTGGAGATTTTTGGCCCAATCGCGACACCGAGGATGATCCAACCTCAACAAATCTGAGGCAAGTGTTTAATCTTGCTAAATAGCTATTTGTGTATTTAATTTCATAATTTGTGGGTTAAAGAAATGGATTTTTGGGTATAAATATCAAAACCTAGACTTTTGGGTTTAATCTTGAAATCAATGTTTAAATATGGATTTAATGGAATAGAAATGGTTGGGATCAACTTTGGGTTGATTTAATGGCTTAGAATCTTGTTGTGATAAAGGTTTGGGGGTTAGAATGAAAATTTTAGGGTTTTAAAATTCGTGGGTTCATTAAAGAAGAAGAACCCTTCAAAAATTGCAGGTCCGAATCGATTCTCCCCCTTAAGCGAATCGATTCAGTTTAGGGAAATTGGCAGGTCTCCATTGACCGAATCTATTTGGACCCAAGTCGAATTGATTCGTCTTGTAGCAGAAGCCCAGGTCTTTGGACCCGAATCGATTCGCCTTGGAGACCGAATCGATTCGCTAGGCCGAATCGATTCGAAAACAGGGCATTTTGAGGTATTTTCTCCATAGTGATTCCAAACCCTTTTTGGTTGGGTTTATTGATTTGGGGGCCTTCTCTTATGATGTAAGAGATATGTTCTTGGAGATACATAAGGAGTTTCTCCCATATTAGGATTTTGGGGACTCCTTAGGGTAATTTGGGAGAAATGTATCCATGTATGTATTGGAGTTGCATATGGAGATTGTGGGGAAACCTCATTGAGGTTGGGAATACCAATTATAGATAAAAGTTATAAATATGATGCGAGGTTGAGAACTCTTAGAGAGTGAGGGGTCTCATATCCTTAGAAATGTTTAGACTAAGGAACAATCGATAACTCAATAGGAGTAAGGGTTCATAAGATTTATTGAACCATAGGTGAAATTGGGAACGATTTGGATCGTACTATCGACTAGAATAAGCGGTGGCATAAATTCTAGTTAGGACAGTCTACATGTAATTGTGGGGAAATAACCATTGAGATTCCAATACTTGAAACGAGGTTGGAATAATTTGAGGTTTTAGACTATTAAGTCATGTATGTGCCTATGGTTAAATAGTACTAAAGGTGATTATGTACTTTCGAATATGGATGAAATGTGTAGTGATGGGTTCCTACACAAAATTTTGGTTGATAACCCTAAGGTTGAATATATATGTATATATAAATACATATGATTTTGGGAGACTATTCTTCATAGGAAAAATGATTGAATATGTTTCAAGTGAGGGATTGTATTCACTTATCGAGATAAATTAAAGGAAATTGTGGTGACGGCTTGTATATTGAGGATTATGTATACTTATAGCCGGGTTTATATATCTTATACTTATGAACGAGAATTAGTTTATATATATAGATATATGGATATGTGAATATATGTATATATATATATATATATATCTGTATGCATATAAATATATGGATATATTTATGTTGTGGACATACATGGTATGGATATTTAAACCATATATAATGGTTTAATATTTGATCATATGATGGGATCATATGGATGTATGTATATTGCGCATGTGAGCAATATATATACTTATGTGGTTAAGCATACCCCGCTCATGCTATCATTGGGAAGTTTTCGCACAGAGGGTGAGCATCCTGGCATATAGAGCAGAGTGTGGATATTCCCCAGGTCATAGTCGTCCCATGTGTTATTATACGATAGATATATTTTTGGGATGAGACGTGGTGGGTATGTTTCGTCTCATTGCCAGTTGGAGTTATGACCGCTTCCCGGGACGTCGTGTGTGTGATTTATCATGAGGTGGGTGCTGTTGATCCCCACCAGGTGGTCCCCAGTTGCTACGTGAGCCGGGCACTGAGAAGATGATAGCATTGATGCAGTTTTATCGGCGATATATATAGCCGGGTGGATTATGTGCATGTCCATTGTACATCAGATATGATATGTACACTTGGTCATGGGTATGGATGATTGGTATATGTATATATATGGTGAGAATAAAATGCCTATATATATATTTATATATTATATAGATGAAAGCATATAGAAATCTTTGTGGAGTACATCTTGGATGATTATGGTGTACTAGATTGATGGGGGTTGATGTATCGCATTTAAGGAATATTTCGGTTACATAATCCCAAGGATATTATTGGAGATTTAGTAGTAGTGGTAGCATTATATTATATGTATGGCATTATGGATCACTATGATCGACATTGTCAAGGAGTAGTGTAACGGGGTGGTTCCTTGTTTGGATTTCATTTTTCGAGATCCCCGTGCACGAAACGTAATACATTGTTGAGAGTAGAGAGAAGTTTTGTCGATATTTATGTGTGGAATAATGGATCTCCAGGATCGACGTTGACAAGGAGTAGTGTAACGGGGTGGTTCCTTGTCTGGATTTCGCTTTGCGAGACACCCCACGCACGAAACGCAGCGCAGCGTTGAAATTGGAGGGAAGTTGTGTCAATAATAATTATGCATGCTTATTAATTAGAAATTAAATCATATGTTTCTACCCAAATGCATATTGGGTAACTTATTAAATTTATAATTGGTTAAATGATAATCCAGAATCCATTAAGCCTAATAAGGCATATATGTTTGAAAATAAATAAATAAATAAATACTTAAGTTCGTTTAGAAAGAGTGGATTCTTGGGTTAAGTTAGGAAGGCAAATTCTCGTGGGTATATACTGGGCCTACGTTAAGTTAGGTTGTCCTAATAAATGGGGGTAATTTAACTAAAATTTGAGGGCGCGAATAGGTGTGCGCCTTTAGATGAGAGGTAAGTTGGGGTTCCACGAAAGTGCGATTCCACTTTAATTATGAAATACTTGCTAAATATTTTTCACACTCGGGCTCTGACCCGTTTACTTTTCCCTCCTGCATGAAATTAATGTGGGCTAAAGAGGGAATTTGGTGTAATGTGGGTGAGGGTAATTTAGGGAGTGAGGCCAAAAACTTGACGCGACTTAATATTTGTCTCAAAAGTGCGTATTTATCTAGGCTCAAGTGCAAGCCTTGTCGCTCAAGTAATAACCCGGTAAGTCGGGATCGTCTCCACAGGGATCAAAATTGCCAAACAATAACAAGGAAAATTACCAAACCGTGAAATGATTTCTTGAAAGAAATAAAAAGATGATTGATTTTTTTGAGAAAATTTCTAAAACTTTACTTATGAAAAACAAATGGAAATTAACAGCAAAATTTGGGTTTAACAATTTAGAGAAAATTAGGGTAGGGTACAATCCCTCAATCCTTAACAAATTATCCTTTAGAATACTAGAATTATAAATCAAAATTCTTGATTAAATCCAGTCCTTATCATCACTAAGCATTACATATATGAGGGTCAAGCCCGCATCATATGAAATCAAAGATCAATATAAGGCGGTGAACGACAAATTATACATACAAAGCATTCTTAAACATCCCAAGTACCTAGGGCAAGAGAGATTAAAAGATATGACAATGCATATATGATTTTCATTCACGATTCAACCAATATTTTCATGTATTTCCTAATTTTCCATACAAATAATTTGTATTAGGATTGAGTTCATGTACCCCAACCCTTGAGAAATTAGCTACTCATGATTTGGTTGAAAAACAAATTCACATATGAAACTATGAAATTGCAGAACATTGTAAGAAATTTGCAGAAATTAAAGCAAAAGAGAATAGAATGATATTACTTGAATTCAGCACAAAAACGGAATTGAGATTCAGAATATAAACTAGGGTTCATGCAAATCTTGAAGGAAATGGAAATTTGACCTAAAAATCTGATCTAAAAACTCTCTCTAAAATTTCTAACCCTAGCCTCTCTCTAGCCTCCTCTCAAATGATGTAGGTCATGGGATTTTATAGCACAAAATCTCGAAATTGACAGCCAATAGTGCTTGTGGAACAAGTTTTCCAAGAGTTGCACTGCATTAAATGCATAATTAATGACAGAAATCCGCACATCCAGACTCTTCATTATCGCGCAACTTCAAAACATCGTAACTTCTTCACCGTAGCTTGGATTGAGGTGCCGTTTTTTCCAGTATTCTTGTAATTTAGAGCTCTTCAACTTTCTAGTTGGCCCCACCTCCGGAATAAGGCTGAAAAATTACGAAAATGCCCTTCAACTCTCCATTTCTTGGTTTCTTTCACTGTTTTGAGTTCTCCTTCGCACTAACTTGCGTGAAATACCTGTAAAACACATGAGAAATACACAAAACAAGAAATACTTGCCAAAAAAGGTTAGTAGAATACATTTGAGACAAATCCAAGCTACTTACACTGCACGGGATCATAAAAATACTGAAATTAAGGGGATAAATGTGAAGAATATGTGCCTAAACAGTATGGATGATTGGTATATGTATATATATGGTGAGAATAAAATGCCTATATATATATTTATATATTATATAGATGAAAGCATATAGAAATCTTTGTGGAGTACATCTTGGATGATTATGGTGTACTAGATTGATGGGGGTTGATGTATCGCATTTAAGGAATATTTCGATTACATAATCCCAAGGATATTATTGGAGATTTAGTAGTAGTGGTAGCATTATATTATATGTATGGCATTATGGATCACTATGATCGACATTGTCAAGGAGTAGTGTAACGGGGTGGTTTCTTGTTTGGATTTCGTTTTTCGAGATCCCCGTGCACGAAACGTAGTACATTGTTGAGAGTAGAGAGAAGTTTTGTCGATATTTATGTGTGGAATAATGGATCTCCAGGATCGACGTTGACAAGGAGTAGTGTAACGGGGTGGTTCCTTGTCTGGATTTCGCTTTGCGAGACACCCCACGCACGAAACGCAGCGCAGCGTTGAAATTGGAGGGAAGTTGTGTCAATAATAATTATGCATGCTTATTAATTAGAAATTAAATCATATGTTTCTACCCAAATGCATATTGGGTAACTTATTAAATTTATAATTGGGTAAATGATAATCCAGAATCCATTAAGCCTAATAAGGCATATATGTTTGAAAATAAATAAATAAATAAATACTTAAGTTCGTTTAGAAAGAGTGGATTATTGGGTTAAGTTAGGAAGGCAAATTCTCGTGGGTATATACTGGGCCTACGTTAAGTTAGGTTGTCCTAATAAATGGGGGTAATTTAACTAAAATTTGAGGGCGCGAATAGGTGCGCGCCTTTAGATGAGAGGTAAGTTGGGGTTCCACGAAAGTGCGATTCCACTTTAATTATGAAATACTTGCTAAATATTTTTCACACTCGGGCTCTGACCCGTTTACTTTTCTCTCCTGCATGTATATATATATATTACTACAGGTGTCCTACCGCATGGATGCCGGATGACTTTCTATTCAGAGTCTTGGGAGCCGCGATAGGTGCTGACTGTTGCGGGATGTAGAATGTAGTCGCTTCCTCCTTTGAAAAATTCTAGGCAGGATTGATGTTGTATATCGGGTTTGTACCCAAGGGATAATTATATACATGTTTATATTTATTCCATTCCAGTTATTGTATTGGCTGTGACCCGACAGCTTATTCGGGTCTACTTTTTGTATTACATTATGTTGTAGTTATTTATTTCATTTTATTCAAGCATTTCATTTCTCATAGTTCTTTCATGCATCTTTCTTTCTTTTATTGGTAGTGTTACTTGGTTGTCTGTTGCACATTTTATTTAATTTTAACATCTCGCTTGTATGATACCGGGTAGTTAGATCTATATTATATTGTACCGACAGTTGATGTTGAGACTGGACCATCTGAAATTCCTGATTTAATGTAGTATAGGTCTGGCCACCCATTATTATTTTAGGCGGGGTGTTACAGATGGTATCAGAGCATCAGGTTCTAGAGTCCTTAGGATCTATGCGAGTTTTCTGCATTCTTTCGTTAACGTTCTTGACATAAAGCCCTATAAATAGGACTGTTGTGTTCACTGCGTTGTTTTTTTCTGTGAAGTATATTCACTTGATTGGAATTCTGATTACAGTTGCTCTTGTTTCGTTTCAGACGTCGCCTAGATTTTGTCGTCTAGGAAAGGATAGGATTAGAAGTACAATACCCATAGCATATTTTGGGTACGCTTTAATCGGGGGTATTTGTTTTCCCCGATTCCGGAGGAGATATTGAGGAGATTTCTCGTTGTGGTGTGAGGTGATTTATCGACAGTTGAGTAAGAAAGGAAAATTTACTCGAATGGCGAACCTTGGACTTAGTAAAGTAAGTCTGAGGAGAGATTAGTGTAGTCCTTGGGAGGTTTAGGTTGAGAAACCTGTCAGCCTTCGTTAGGAAACCTGGTGTTGGTGACTCTTACCGGGGTGAGAAAAGTGTAGTTGTCCTAATATCAGGAGTATTTCCTTCTGGAAAGAGGGAGAGAATTTGGAGACTCGGTTTCGTTAGTAGGACTGAGGGAGTTTTCGGTGGTCGTAATAGCACATTGTCCTTCGGAATGGTTGGGAAGGATTTATGAGGAAGAAATTTTTTTTGAGGAGAATTAGGCCTTGGGGAGGAGTGAGCAAGTGTGGTCTTTATGCGACACCTTTTGGAATAGCAAAACGTCTTATAATGAGATAGTAGAGAGTGCCTATATTGATTTTGGGAATGTAAATTGTTAAGTTTATTGGTTCATTGAGGGAAGAACTTAGTTTATGGAAAGGTGTTGATGTGATGTAGAGGAATTTCATAACTGAGAGGTTCAGAGTTTGGTAGATTTATGTTGAGAGGATAATTTCACTCCTAGGTGTGCTAGTTTTGAGAACTAGGTAGTGGTTAGTAGTATTGTATTTGTTAAGGCCTTGTGTTTTAAACATAAGGTGTTTGTTTGGCGTGTCGAAAGACGTGGAAAATATTTATATCGTATTGTTGTATAGGCCCTCGGGAAAATATCTAAAATATAAAAATCTTTTATAAAACTTTAACCCTGGTTCAACTAATCTCAATTCCCGACCTAGCTACACAATATTGTATTGGGAGGGTTCCTTGTTTGGATTTCGCTTGCGAGACCTCCCCCGCACGAAGGTGGCTAAAGTCAGGAATTGAGAAGAGTTCCACCATTGGGAAATTTTCAAACTCTTATATATTTAGTATGTTGTTAAAGATTATAATGTCGAGGGTTATATAATGATTTGAGTCTAATGGAGCCTGATTATGATCTACGAGTGGAAACTCGGGTACAGGGTGTATGGGCACCCTGGGTAGCTAATTTGTTTTAAAATTTAAATAGTTCGACGTGAGAACTAGTAAGGATCGGTATAGTGATCCTGAGAGTGGATGTTAGGACTAGATGATATTGAGGTCCTATGCGTATTTTAAATTTCGCAGGCGAAATTTTTGTAAGGGGGGAAGATTGTAACACCCCACGATTTTTGGAGACTGAGAAATTAAATTTTGGGAAAATAAAATTTAATTAAATTGGAGAATTTTAAAATTTGGGAAATGAGGTCCAAAAATAGATAACATCTTAAAGTATTCCGGATGGTGATTTTGAGGGTACCATTAATCCCGAAAGGGTCGAAATAGTCAAAATGACTGTCATTGGGGTTTTATTTCGGCTCCGAAATATTTTTAAGTCAGTTTGACTCGAATTGGTGTAAACGAGTCATTTAAATTGTGTATTAATATTTAAAACTGGGACTTATGTTTTATAGGCTTAAGAGGCTTACGGATGAAGCCTTCTCATTTAGAGAAATAGAGAAAAGAGAAAGAAAAGAGAAGAGAAAAGAAAAGAGAAAGGAAGAAGAAAAGAAGAGAGAGAGGAAGAAAAGCTTGGAGATTTTTGGCCCAATCGCGACATCGAGAACGATCCAACCTCTACAAATCTGAGGCAAGTGTTTAATCTTGCTAAATAGCTATTTGTGTATTTCATTTCATAATTTGTGGGTTAAAGAAATGGATTTTTGGGTATAAATATCAAAACCTAGATTTTTGGGTTTAATCTTGAAATCAATGTTTAAATATGGATTTAATGGAATAGAAATGGTTGGGATCAACTTTGGGTTGATTTAATGGCTTAGAATCTTTTTGTGATAAAGGTTTAGGGGTTAGAATGAAAATTTTAGGGTTTAAAATTCGTGGGTTCATTAAAGAAGAAGAACCCTTCAAAAATTACAGGTCTGAATCGATTCGCCCCCTTAAGCGAATCGATTCGGTTTAGGAAAATTGGCAGGTCTGCATTGACCGAATCGATTCGGACCCAAGCCGAATCGATTCGGCCTGTAGCAGAAGCCCACGTCTTTGGACTCGAATCGATTCTCCTTGGAGACCGAATCGATTCGCTAGGCCGAATCGATTCGGAATAGGGCTGAATCTATTCGGAAACAGGGCATTTTGAGGTATTTTCTCCATAGTGATTCCAAACCCTTTTTGGTTGGGTTTATTGATTTGGGGGCCTTATCTTATGATGTAAGAGATATGTTCTTGGAGATACATAAGGAGTTTCTCACATATTAGGATTTTGGGGACTCCTTAGGGTAATTTGGGAGAAATGTATCCATGTATGTATTGGAGTTGCATATGTAGATTGTGGGGAAACCTCATTGAGGTTGGGAATACCAATTATAGATAAAAGTTATAAATATGATGTGAGGTTTAGAACTCTTAGAGAGTGAGGGGTCTCATATCCTTAGAAATGTTTAGACTAAGGAACAATCGATAACTCAATAGGAGTAAGGGTTCATAAGATTTATTGAACCATAGGTGAAATTGGGAGAGATTTGACTCGTACTATCGACTAGAATAAGCGGTGGCATAAATTCTAGTTAGGATAGTCTACACGTAATTGTGGGGAAATAACCATTGAGATTCCAATACTTGAAACGAGGTTGGAATAATTTGAGGTTTTAGACTATTAAGTCATGTACGTGCCTATTGTTAAATAGTACTAAAGGTGATTATGTACTTTCGAATATGGATGAAATGTGTAGTGATAGGTTCCTCCTCAAAATTTTGGGTGATAACCCTAAGGTTGAATATATATGTATATATAAATACATATGATTTTGGGAGACTATTCTTCATAGGAAAAATGATTGAATATGTTTTAAGTGAGGGATTGTATTCACTTATCGAGGTAAATTAAAGGAAATTGTGGTGACGGCTTGTATATTGAGGATTATGTATACTTATAGTCGGGTTTATATATCTTATACATATGAACGAGAATTAGTTTATATATATAGATATATGGATATGTGAATATGTGTATATATATATATATATATATATATATATATGCATATAAATATATGGATATATTTATGTTGTGGACATATATGGCATAGATATTTAAACCGTATATGATGGTTTAATATTTGATCATATGATGGGATCATATGGATGTGTGTATATTGCGCATGTGAGCGATATATATACTTATGTGGTTAAGCATACCCAGCTCATGCTATCATTGGGAAGTTTCCGCGCAGAGGGTGAGCATCCTGGCATATAGAGCAGGGTGTGGATATTCCCCAGGTCATATTCGTCCCGTGTGTTATTATACGATAGATATATTTTTAGGATGAGACGTGGTGGGTATGTTTCGTCTCATTGCCAGTTGGAGCTATGACCGCTTCCCGGGACGTCGTGTGTGTTAGTTATCACGAGGTGGGAGTCGTTGATCCCCACCAGGTGGTCCACAGTTGCTACGTGAGCCGGGCACTGGGAAGATGATAGCATTGATGCAGTTTTATCGGTGATATATATAGTCGGGTGGATTATGTGCATGTCCATTGTACATCAGATATGATATGTACACTTGGTCATGGGTATGGATGATTGGTATATGTATATATATGGTGAGAATAAAATGCCTATATATATATTTATATATCCTATAGATGAAAGGATATAGAAATCTTTTTGGAGTACATCTTGGATGATTATGGTGTACTAGATTGATGGGGGTTGATGTATCGCATTTAAGGAATATTTCGGTTACATCATCCCAAGGATATTATTGGAGATTTAGTAGTAGTGGTAGCATTATATTATATGTATGGCATTATGGATCACTATGATCGACATTGTCAAGGAGTAGTGTAACGGGGTGGTTCCTTGTTTGGATTTCGCTTTGCGAGACACCCCGTGCACGAAACGTAGTACATTGTTGAGAGTAGAGAGAAGTTTTGTCGATATTTATGTGTGGCATAATGGATCTCCAGGATCGACGTTGATAAGGAGTAGTGTAACTGGGTGGTTCCTTGTTTGGATTTCGCTTTGCGAGACACCCCACACACGAAACGCATCGCAGCGTTGAAATTGGAGGGAAGTTGTATCAATAATAATTATGCATGCTTATTAATTAGAAATTAAATCATATGTTTCTACCCAAATGCATATTGGGTAACTTATTAAATTTATAATTGGTTAAATGATAATCCAGAATCCATTAAGCCTACTAAGGCATATATGTTTGAAAATAAATAAATAAATAAATACTTAAGTTCGTTTAGAAAGAGTGGATTCTTGGGTTAAGTTCGGAAGATAAATTCTCGTGGGTATATACTGGGCCTATGTTAAGTTTGGTTGTCCTAATAAATGGGGGTAATTTAACTAAAATTTAAGGACGCGAATAGGTGCGCGCCTTTAGATGAGAGGTAAGTTGGGGTTCCACGAAAGTGCGATTCCACTTTAATTATGAAATAAGTGCACCGGTATTTATTATGCACGGTTAACACACTTGCTAAATATTTTTCACAACTCGGGCTCTGTCCCGTTTACTTTTCTCTCCTGCATGTATATATATATATATATATATATATATATATATATTACTACAGGTGTCCTACCGCATGGATGCCGGATGACTTTCTATTCAGAGTCTTGGGAGCCGCGATAGGTGCGGACTGTTGCGGGATGTAGAATGTAGTCGCTTCCTCCTTTGAAAAATTCTAGGTAGGATTCATGTTGTATATCGGGTTTGTACCCAAGGGATAATTATATACATGTTTATATTTATTCCATTCCAGTTATTGTATTGGCTGTGACCCGACAGCTTATTCGGGTCTACTTTTGTATTACATTCTGTTGTAGTTATTTATTTCGTTTTATTCTAGCATTTCGTTTCTCATAGTTCTTTCATGCATCTTTCTTTCTTTCATTAGTAGTGTTAGTTGGTTGTCTGTTGCACATTTTATTTAATTTTAACATCTCCCTTGTATGATACCGGGTAGTTAGATCTATATTATATTGTACCGACAGTTGATGTTGAGACTGGACCATCTAAAATTCCTGATTTAATGTAGTATAGGGTTGGCCACCCGTTATTATTTTAGGCGGGGTGTTACAGACTGGAGCAACTTTGGTGACTCTAACAGAGGGTCAGAAACACTAAGTTCACCGAAAAAAACCTAGACTATTTGACTCACCTTTAAACCACTCCTAAAATAACCCTAGAGACACTCATCAAGGATGCCAAAAAACCCAGAATTTTGTCGAAAAAATAAACAGCAGTTCAAACCACTAAAAAACCTAAAAATCTTACTGAAATAAGGTGATGGGGTTACCTAGTTGAAGAAAATATTGGAGGAACAAGGAAAAGACCCTAAATTTGGCTGGAGTAGCTCGAATGGAGGAGAGAGGAGGATATAAAGTTGGGTTTTCTAGAGAGAGAGGAGGATATAAAGTTGGGTTTAGGTGCGCGAAAAAATGAAGAAGAAAGAAAAAATGGTGTTTTCAAACAATTTAAATAGTAGTAGTCAATACACATAACTTCCAAGGGAGTAATCGTTAGGGCACATCTTCCCAAGCAAGCCTTCATCTGCCACTCTTGGGTAACATGCTAAGCCAAAGGATGTCTGCCAAGTGTCACTCCATAGCTCTTATTCAACATTTCACACCTTACAATGGAAGGACATCACATCCCTCAGTCAAGGACATCTCATCAACTCCTATTCTGAGACATTTTACCCATCAGCCACCTACACACATCGAAGGCTAAGAGCTAGGGGTGATTGATATACCCAAGTGTGACCTCGCCAAGGTCGACCTTACATACCATCATGTCAGACAATCATAGGCCCCTATGCAACGACCATACACCATATTTTCATCCTCGTCTGAGTCCTTTAGGCCGAGACCTATCAGTTGGACCATTAGCCCCTCACAAGTCTCATCTCAGCCTGGGCCCCCAGACAGCCGAGACTATACTTCAATCTAGCTCATCAGTTGCTCAACAGGACATTTGAGGTATCATCGTCGGCCTGGAAGAGACCTACTAGGACGACTTATATCTCTTGTGTGACATAGGTTTCCAGCATTACTAATCCCCGTGGACAGACAGTTATAATAATATCATAGAAGCACATGAGGGGAATATTGCATCATCATTAGAAACTTGTGCCATGGACATGTGTCCACACCCTAGTGGAAGATTCATCATACACGTGCTTTGTACATGCTTGGGGGTACTGAAGAGTGCGAATTGTGTGATAACTGATTAAATTAAATTCGCAAGTTTCCAAGTAACCCTTATTTAATTAGAGTCCCTAAACATGCATCAAAAGTGCAAGTGTCAAACCCATAAACAAATAAAGCAATCAACGCGGTAAATATGCTGAGACACAGATTTCAGGAAAAAAAACCTTTCGGGTAAAACCTTTATTTCACTATGAATATATAAATCGCAACTTACAATTACATAGAGAAATCTGCAATGGATCAACGCACAGCCAACCCACAAAGACACGCATTCTTGAACTCAGCAAGAGAATACACGCAGCACCCTCCAAGGACTCACAGCCCAAACAACAAAGGAAGAACCGCAGCTCTCCTCAATGACACGCAGCCATAACACTTTGTAGAGACTCCCTCAGCAATGACACACAACCCTCGGTTACAAAGATCTCCCCACAAAGGTTGAACAATAGCAAAGCTTGTGTTCTAGGGTTCCAAAAGATTCACAAAAGTAATTGGGATTTTTGTGTGTGAATCAAAAAGATGTTTGGCACATCAAAAATCGAAGTCTTGTTGTGTTTGTACTCTTAGAAACGTTTTCTCAAAGAATTGAAAAATACACCACCGAAATAGTTATATATATAGGAAATATGAGCTGGTGGATAAACATCACACGGAACTGATTGAGTTTATCCCAGGCAGACCGGTCCGGTATGGAGGCGGATCGATCTGACCTCAGATCGGTTCGTTTTCCAAATAGGCCTCTTCGGTTTGCATTCGATCCGGGGTTCACTGGTGCAAAGAGGATCGATACGGTTAGAGGCAAATCGGTTCCTTTTCTAAACCAGGCGAATCGGTCCGGGGCGGACCAGTTCCTTTTTTAAAACAGGGGGACCGGTTCGGCTGTGTAGAAAATTTATTCCATGAATTTCTTTGATATTCGGATCCGTTGATGACGATGCGATCTTGAATTTCTTCAACGATGTAACGGCTTACGACATACAAATGATAATGGACAAAAATGTCCTTACAAATCTCCCCCTATGTCTATGTCGGTACATACATAAAAACGAACATTCGAATTATCAAATATCAAAATGCCTATACAAATTTACCCTTCCATGAACCCAAAAATGGAATAATACAAATGAATAAGACTTCATCGTTTGTTCTTCGAATCTTCAGGAATCTCAATGCTTTTCTCATTAGGGGTGTGCAGTTCAGAGATCATCAAAGAAGTACCTACATACATGAAACAAAGCAAAATACCAAGTGACGTATCGAGTTTGAAATAAGATAAAAACTCCCCCATAATATGATAATTCTTTCTCCCCCATAAAATGATAATTCTTTCTCCCCCTTTTTATGATGTCCCCAAATAGACAACTGAGAAGAATGAATCAAATAAGCAAATCGGGGTGTCACGGTACACAAAACAGGGCATCAAACAATATGGTAAACGTGCTCTTGCAAGGAGATGCTCAGAAACAAATGCACAAACTATTTTTGATTTTTCATTTTTTATACAAAAGTAAGATACATTTGAAAAAAATATGCTACAAAAATCACACCATGGATTTAGATTGAAACAACCAAGTCATGGAAATGGAATGAATGGGTGTGAACACATTCGATAGGTAAATGAACTCAATCAATCATATGTGCACGATGCATATGTGTACTCCTAACGAATGAACATCAAAAGTATCCTTAGGTGTAAAGATTGTTGAATTTAGATGACATCATCTTATGCAAATCAACAAATCAAAGTCAAAATGATTTCCACCCCAATAACGTCAAAAACTATTTAGCGTATTTGCAAGCATTTCAAGGACGTGCAAACCAGTTTTAAATTCTCCAACCAAATTCCCTCGTGCATATTTTCTTTGAGGTGTATAAACTAAATTCTCAAACTTTGGAGAATAGGAGCAAAATCCTAAATGGCCCATAATTGGCATGAATTTCTTTTTATTGCCTTTCAATTTTTTCGAGCTCTTTTAACCTCTTTGGACTTCGGATAATAAAATTCCTCCATTTTTTAGGTCCTTTTTAACGATGGCTTAGTATTCACAAAGGCAAAATGAACCTTTCGCAGCCCTTCCCCGTTTTCAAACAAAGCACACAAACTCACAAAACGGTTCTTATATGCACAATTTCCTTAGCAAAATTTATCACGCTTGGTTTGTTTTAAGGACAGGATTGAAGTGAAAACACCCAACCAACATGTGATAAGACAAGCACAATAATCAAGCAAATCCGTGCATGTGTGCAATAAAGGAAACATGAGTCAAACATGTAGGAAGTAACACTTAATTACATCTTAATGACTCCAAACATTATAAAGCACATGGATGAATTGACCTATTGTCTCAAAACACTATCAAATAGTCACATGAAAATAATGGAATGATGTTGTGACTCGATCATCCTAAGTGTTTTATCCATAAAAGGTGCAAACAAAATAAAAAAAAATCTTTTTGGATTTTCAAATTTGACCAAAACAAATATGAATGGACACTCAAAAAAATAGAAAATCTTTTTGCATTTTTCAAAAAATTTCAAAAAAATAAAAATTTGTACAAAAAGTACATGTCACAACGCTAGCAAACATAAATATCATGAAGCAAAAACTAGCGTATGACAAACATGCAAACACAATCATCTATATGATATGATAAGAGAAGAATCATGTGCGAGTAAACGAGAATCAACTGGTCTAAAATCTAGTGCCTCTAAAAGTGATTTCCTAACCCAAATAGATGTGAAACGACGTGCGGGGGCTTTGGGAACCACAAGAACACTAGACATAAACTTCCTAGGACATTTTCCAAGATCAAAACAAAATCGCCTAAGGTGACCTTTCCTACCACAATATGAACATGTGTAAACGGGTGGAACGACACCTAAAGTGTGATTTTTTCTAACATCCTCGGAATTAGTTGACCCTCTAAAACAAACAATGGTTTTGGCTTAAGCATTAGAAGCATGAGAACACGATGAGCAATTACCATCACTATCAAACCTACTTGAGTCTGTCAAATTATTTTTTAACTTCAAAATTTTTTACTCAAGCAAAGAATTAGACTCTTCCAATCTGAGGGATTTCTTTTTCAAATTATCAATTAAACTTAACAGTTTATCACGCTCCCCCTCAATTAAAGCAAACTTATCCCTAAGAGTCTTTTCACGTGCCATAAAATCATCGATTATTTTTTTATCGTCGACGGCACAAACGGGAACCCTAGAATTTTATAAGTCCTCTAATTCCTTCTCTACAACAAGGACTCTCTCATCACTCTTCTTTTTGGCAATTTTCAAAGAATCAAAATCAATACACAAATTACCAAAATGCTCACGACAAATATCACTTTGAGTTTGAAACGCTTGCAAATATTCAATCTTACTTTTAAAGAGAGAATTTTCTTTTTCCAAAACTTTAATTCTTTTGCAAAGTTTCAAATTCAAACTTTTTAAATTTTCAGCATGGTCGTGAAATTTTTCAAAAATAGACTCCTCATTAAATGGGAGTTCCATTGAAAAATTGCGATTTTTCACAAAACTGATTTTTAAAAAAAAATCAATATCACACAATTTTTTGCAAAAAAAGGAATACACAATAAATTAGCGCAACCTGCTCTGATACCAATTTGAAGAGTGTGAACTGTGTGATAATTGATTAAATTAAATTCGCAAGTTTTCAAGTAACCCTTATTTAATTAGAGTCCCTAAACATGCATCTAAAGTGCAAGTGTCAATCCCATAAACAAATAAAGCAATCAACGCAGTAAATATGCTGAGACACAGATTTCAGGAAAAAAAACCTTTCGGGTAAAACCTTTATTTCACTATGAATATATAAATCGCAACTTACAATTACATAGAGAAATCTGCAATGGATCAACGCGCAGCCAACCCACAAAGACACGCAGTCTTGAACTCAGCAAGAGAATACACGCAGCACCCTCCAAGGACTCGCAGCCCAAACAACAAAGGAAGAACCGCAGCTCTTCTCAATGACACGTAGCCATAACACTTTGTAGAGACTCCCTCAGCAATGACACATAGCCCTCGGTTACAAAGATCTCCCCACAAAGGTTGAACAATAGCAAAGCTTGTGTTCTAGGGTTCCAAAAGATTCACAAAAGTAATTGGGATTTTTGTGTGTGAATCAAAAAGATGTTTGGCACATCAAAAATCGAAGTCTTCTTGTGTTTGTACTCTTAGAAACGTTTTCTCAAAGACTTGAAAAATACACCACCGAAATAGTTATATATATAGGAAATATGAGCTGGTGGACAAACATCACATGGAACTGATCGAGTTTATCCCAGGCGGATCGGTCCGACCTCGGATCGGTTCGTTTTCCAAATAGGTCTCTTCGGTTTGCATTCGATCCGGGGTTCACTGGTGCAAAGCGGTTGGTCCGGTTAGAGGCGGATCGTTCCGTGTGCAGATCGGTTCTTTTTCTAAACCAGGCGGATCGGTCCGGGACGGACCGGTTTCTTTTTTAAACAGGCGGACCGGTCCGGCTGTGCAGAAAATTTATTCCTTGAATTTCTTTGATATTCGGTTCCGTTGATAACGATGCGATCTTGAATTTCTTCAACGATGTAACGGCTTACGACATACAAATGATAATGGACAAAAATGTCCTTACAGGTACAATGCACACCCCAGCATTATATATACTCATCTTCTTCCCCAGTGGAAAGTATCCAGAAATTGTAAACCCTAGCCAAACTATGTCTAATTTACAATAAAGAGAGAAAGCTTGAGTGTTGTACAACTAAGGCCATTATAGCCTCTTTTACATAGTGAAAACCTCACATCCCTGCACAGTGGAGTAGGTTGAAAAGCTCACCACTTAAATACCGGAGTTCTTCCTCTTCTCCTCATCTCCTTATCTTATTTTTCTATATGTTATGTGTTGTGTTTGAGCTTAAGTTGCATATACAAATTTAAATGTTGATTTCTTAGAATCATCATTTACGAAACACCAAAACAGATTTTTTATTAGAGTTTGATTAAAAAACAAAAAATAATTTTTTAATCTTAAAATGATATCTGATTGTAAAAATAACTCTCAACAACCATCAATTATTTTTTAAAGAAAAATATGCTCTTGTTTTTTTTGGTTGGTTGCTGGTTTTTTCAATTACATTTCATTTTAAGAAAGAAAAATAATTATCAAGAATCTTTATTGGTCAAGTTTTTTTTTTCTTGCCATTACATTTTATTGTTAGTTTATAAGTAAAGTATATCATTTATTAAAAAATAATTCTAGACCGACACGTAATTTTCAAGTGTTGGTTGCGACACACTAACATAACATGTCGTGATTGATTATTGTCTTACGGAAGTGGGTCCGCGCCAACAACACTAACTAGTGTTGCGGCCTACACATGAAAATGATGAGTCGGCATAAAAAAAGATCTTTTGTGTTTTCAATTAAATTTCATTTTATGAAAAATCGGTTATTAACATATTTAAAACATTTTTTTCTTGGTTAAAACTTTATATTTTGATAAAAAAAAATTGTTTTTCCTAATGTTTGTCATTTTCATTAAAACTTTTTTTTAGTAAGAACAATTTTTACGTTAAATCTAGTTTTTAAAAAACAACATTTTTTTGGCTAAAGAAAACTGTTTTCGGCTAAAAAAAACTTTTGCTTTTTCAAAATTGTTTGTTTTATTATTAATTTTCTTTTCGATAAAAGATATTTTTTGTCAAAACATTTTTTCAATAAAACTGTTTCATTTTTTAGTAAGAAACTGATTTTTTTTGTGTTAGAACTTTATTTTTCAATTTATTTTTTGCTAAGAATTGTGTTTTTTAAAAACTATTTTTCGTTAACAAAAAAACTATATTATTTTTGTCATAATGGTTGTTTTATTGTTCAAAAAAATTTCGTTAAATTTTTTTTTTGGTTAAAAACTTTATTTAAAATTCTTTTTTTGTCACAATCTATTTTTTCCTCATTAGAAAATAATATATTAAGAGTTATAAGATTTACCATTAAAAATTTTGTCATGCCATGGAAATATTTGTTTACTTTTCAATTGAATTCTCACAAACTACCAAACCCTTAGTGTAAAATATGTTTTGATCTGTTTGTAAAAGTTAGAAATTTAATTTCTTTTTCCTCTCATATGTGGACAAAGCCACATAAGAGGGTCCATCTTGGGGTTCCGAATAAGGGTATACCTAATGCGTCTCGCATTGTATGAATTTACTTTGTGTGAAATTATAGTTTGGCTCAAATATAGTTCCTCGAAATTGAGGATTTGGATTACTAAAATTTTTTGTTGATGTTTCATATTATATCAAATTATTGGCTTTGGATTAATACTAACTATTGTATAATGTTAACAGTAAATATAACTCTTATAAATAATATAATATGATAATATTTTAGAAAATATTTTGAACATTTTGCCTCATAATGATTTTAAAAATTTGGATTAGTAATTCAAAAATTCTTAAGTATCGAATTCCATTCCAAAAAAAACTTGAAAACTTAAACAATATCGAAAAATTCAGAAATCCAAATTTTGCTTCCATGTTTGACTAATCATATTGAGTATATAAAAATCTAGAAGTTTAAAATATATATTTATACACTTTGCACCTATGACCTTTCTTCGTAATTTCACTTTAGTAGTACCCATCATGTTAATTTTGTTAATATTTGCCCTGAACTTTTGTAAATCGAGGTAATGTACTACAATGTGAGGGGAATTGACTAAATTATTCATGACACGCTGAACATTGCAAATTGAAACAGTCTAGTCCCTTAATGAACTCATGTGAAAATCACATGATGAACAATTTTCCAATTTTTTACTACATTGCTTCTATAGATCTAGGCAAAATAATAACAAAATTAACAAGATAAGTACTGGAGTAAAATTGGGGGGAAATTTCCAGGATGCAAAGTAATATATATATACATACTAGGGTATGCCCGTGCCTAAAGACACGATAATAATTTTACAAAGTATCAATCATTATCAAGTCATAAAATTTTTGTATTATAGTATTTTAAAGATAGGCCCAGGTGAGGGAACCCAAATGCGGGACTCTCGTGCAAAAAAAATTTTAAACAAATCATCTCAAAATGATCATTTTGGTATTTTAAAAAATTGGGTTAATATTTGACAAAATATTTGGGTAAAAATTGGGTTAAAAATCTATAGTATCAATCAGGGTCAATTTTCCTTAAGGCACGACGAATACTTTCAAACTATTTAATCAACTAATTTTTTTGTAAAATAGTTTAGATTTTAATTAAAGAATATAAAAATCATCAATTAAACATTATTTATAAAAATTCCCATATACATTATTTATGAATAATTAACCTCAGTACTACTTCATCATAGGAACTGCAATAGCAACAAACAACAAATGATCTATAAATACTGCAGATAAAATCTTAATAGATGAACCTCACACGAAATTACTTTATTAGTATAATCAATGAATTGTTTAAATCCATAAAACATAAAGGTTAGTAGTAGTTTCTTTATAGCAATAGGACTTGAATACCATGATACGAGGACTTAAGCCTAAAGAAAAGTTAGTAAGACCGCCAAAAACTCCTTATCCATCAAACTGAACGACCACATGGGTTCGGGTGGGGGCTCAACAATTGTGCTAAATCATGAGTTTAACCCCGAAACATTAGAGTCTATCCAACACCCAAAAAATATTAAAAATGTAAAAAAAACATTAATGCATATGATTTAGCACCAAGATCATGCCCCATGTGTCGACATGATATTGTTAGTTCTTGGTTCAATCCACGTCCCATGCTCACTACCATACACCTACACATATTTACACAGAATAAATGAATAACCATTTTAATTTCAGTGCCGTACTTAAAATAGATAAACACATGCACATACTTAAAATGGTACCACACTCCATAGGATAAAATACGTAAATGAAACAAAAAACACTTACCATGATATAACGATTGGTACCATACTCCCCATTGACTCGAACCATAACTAAGATATAAGTAGAGAGCCCTCAATCAACTTGAATTTAAAAGTCTATTCTTGTACTTCTAATACACAAAAATGCAGCAACATGTTAATTACAAAATCCATATAACCGCGGCAACATTTACTTGTGGGTCGGGAGCTGCTACAGGAGCAGGATCCACAATCTTCCAACTTAAAGAAATGTCCTACTTTTGAATATTCTCCAAAATAGATCCATATCTTTAAGGTAACAAACAAACTACACAGTTAAGAATTACGCATACAACATGATATATGCACACAACTATACCTTAGGGGTTGCTTCATTTTTAAGGTTCAAGAGGGACTTACGCAGGCCCCCAATGTACAATTGTCACTCTCTCAAGAGGCGCAGGCCCCCGATGTACAATCACCCCTCTTTAAAGAGGCGTAGGCCCAAGCATCATTCTCTCATCGCGCTCACAATCAAGAGGAAAACGCAGTTCCCGAGAAAGTGGAAATGGGGGCCGAGTGTGACAGATAAGAGAGTACCTGCAAGGCTGTAAAACAAGCACACGCAATAGAAACTGTTAAGCTAGTCTCAACCTTTGTAGTAAAGACCAAACCAAACCAGACCAAATGAAAGTTAAAAAAAATTAAAGGTGTGGTGGAAAAGATATGATTTTATTCATCTCTAAAACCAAACCAAATGGATATATTTTCTTCCAATTTATGTACTCTTTTCCTAAAAAGTACTCATTTGCAAAAGCAAAAATCGAAACGCTAAGAAGATGTAATGATGCCACAATAACCGAGGGAAAATTAACTTGAGTTTTTATTAATCAAATTGATATTGCCTTGAAGCGTAGAATAACTATACTCGCCTTCAAACTTCCCTCCATTTGATCTTCAAATAAATGTTTAGATGAGTCGTCCTAATCTCGTACTTGACATCTCACTGTCTTTTTTTTGTGTACAAAACCACTCATTGTTACCTGCAGAAAAGAAAATGGAAGAGACTGGACTTCGTTAAAAACCATAACATAACATTCCTGAACAGTTAACTAATTCATGCTTGGATCTCAAAAAGTCTTTGAATTCAATCATTAGGATTCCTCGTATATTAATCGCTAGTTTATTATATAACTATGCCGTAACATATATCGTATAGGATTCCTTACCTGGGTATATTTACAAACATCTCGCAACAACCACAAAAGCAACATATGCAAGTGTCACAATTAAATGTCAAAGAACTCACATGTAACTATAATCAATATTTTAACATGCAACTGACATTCATTTTAAACTCTTTAGACAAAAAAAGGACTAATATTTTCGGGTGGCTCTAACTATCAACGACTTTAAAAAGGTAGGAGCTGAGAAAAAAAAACATAGAGAGATAGATATAAAGAAATAGGATATGGGATACAATTAAAGCGTTGATTTATTTTCCAATTTTGAAGCTAACGCCACCTAAATAACCAAATAACACCACATATTTTAGTATGTTTAACATCCACAAATACACTAAACGCCGTCTTAATAAAAATATCCTACATGTATAAATTAATTATGATATAATATTAAAATGGTCACATGGGAATTTAATCAAACACATTCTGTTCAACTAATAAAATGTAAATGAAAAAAAAAGTGAATACCATCATACGTAAAACTCACATATTAAACAGGAGGATCAATAAATCTGCATATAACATATCATAGTTATAGAAACCAGTAGGCATAAAAAGTCATTAAACAACAACTGAAATTTTTCAGTAGAAAAGGAAACTGGACAGAATGCGACGACCCAAAAAGTCATTAGAGACAAACTCGACATATTTAAAAAAAAAATTAATTATACCTTTAGAACGAATCAGTCCAGAGGAGTGCAACCTAACACCATAACTTCACCATCACGACCCTCTAGTGTTTCCTTTTTCTCCACAGTATTAAACAGCCTGCTCGTTTCTGTCATTGAATCTCTGCCCAAGGTCGACTTCTAGTGGCCTATGAAAGTTGAAAGGTGTTATGAAGATTGGGGGGAAAATCAAGGTTTCAACGCAATGATATGTGTAACTGATACATAAAATTCCAAATAATTCAGTAATGACAAAGCACCACCAACATAGATCTGACAATAAAGTTTGGCTTGTCTAATAAAAAATGGGCAATCCTACTCAAATATGATCTGACAATGATCATGACTGATAGAAAATAAAAACTAATAAAATAAAAGATTTAATTGCACCCACTCTTTTTTTCTGATCTAAAAATACAATTAAAGGTCGAGAACGCATAATTATCATTAAAACAAAATGAAAAAAGAAAAAAAATTAAAATTAAAATTAAAATTTACCTCAAAATTGAGATTAGCTTCCTAGAAGATTAGCACCATTTCTCAAAAAGAGAAATCAAATGTATAACCTACAAAATAAAGAACAATTGGTCATGAGTACATGATAGGTGTATTAATTGTATAAATTGTACACGGTGCATGAACATTGAAACAATTTTTAACAATAGAAACTATTAATTAACAATATAGATAAATTAATTAAGTTTTATATGCCTTCATGCTTTTTTGTATAAACATCAAAAGTAAATGAGAAGTAGTACTGTACAAACCTTTCCGAGAGCATAGCAGATCCTTCCCCCACCACATCTGGCTCACAATACTCTTTCTCTATATGAGAAGTCGTTTCATAACTCTTCTTGCGAAACATGGACTTGAACACTCCTTTGCATGACTTCTTTGGTCGTGGGGGAGGAGGACTCGCCTTGTCTGGAGGTTGTATATCAATCACAATGCATGTTGTTTCATCTTGAAGTCACGTGTACAGCTTTCTGTAAAGGACAGAAACAAATTGCGACAAATTAAAAAAACATAAAATATCTAAAGTAAATACAAATTAAAAACTCAAAAAGCCACTTCAAGACCACCATACATATGATCCATTAAACCCTCAAGATGAGTTCAATACATCAAGAATATGTATTTTCCTATGTGTCGTAATAAATCAAGGACATGCGGAGTGCCATATGTTCTGCAAAACAAAAGAGCTCCATACAACAAGAATATGTATTTTCCTTTCCGAAAGCGTAGCAGATCTTTCCTCCACAAATTACGCCACCACATCTAGCTCACAATATTCTTTCCCTATGAGAAGTCATCTCACAACTCTTCTTGCGAAACATGGACTTTAACACTCCTTTACCTACCTTCTTTGGTGGTGGCGGAGGAGGACTCGCCTTATCTACAGGTTGTATATCAATCACAATGCACATTGTATCATCTCGAAGTCCTTTCACGTGTACAGCTTCCTATAAATGATACAAACAAATCCGAGTAAATTAAAACACCATAAACTATCAAAAGTAAATAAATAAATAAATAAAACTCTGGAATCCACCGCACGACCACCATATATGTGATCCATTAGGCCCTCAAACACCTATGAAAAGGTCATTTCCACCAAACTCCTCAACACCCACCCACAATACATTTATAATGCGGGCACTAAAGAAAGTGAAAGTTTCTATAAAGGCAATTGGATAATAATCAGTGAACAACTAACAATATCACTTGCACAAAGTAGTGTAGCATTAAACCGATAAGAAGCTAATATCATACAATACAAAATTGAAATTTTAACTTCGAAATTCTATAATAAAATTAAAGTAGCCTGACGTTGCACTAATAAGAAGTTTATTAAGATAAAGTGAGCTTAGAAAATGGAGAGAATCTAATGCATTAACATTATCTTTTCTTTAGTAGAAGTACCTCAAACTCCGACATAAAGTGCATACACATTACATGAAAATAAAGGTTTAAAACATCCATAAGAGAGTATCACAAACTCATTTAACATTTATCAAACGAAATTGTATCGGGGGAAAACATAGTTGCATACATATAAATAATTTCTTTTTAACTTCGAAATTCTATAATAAAGTAGTTTGGAGTTACACTAATAAGAAGTTAATTAAAATAAAATGAGCTTAGCAAATGGAGAGAATCTAATGCATTAACTTTAACATTACCTCTTCTTTAGCAGAAGTACCTCAAACTCCGAAATAGAGTGCATAGTCAAGTACATATCATTAAAATAAAGGTTTAAAACATCCATAAGAGAGTATCACAGCTCATTTAACATTTATCAAGCGAAATTGTATCGGGGAAAACATAGCTACAAACATATAAATAGTTTCTTACCAAAAGGGGAGAGATTCTCAAAAATAGTTATTTGATGTCTTGGATTTTGATAGGTCAACACCGCTGACACGAACTCATTTCCATAAATGATGTGAATCCCCACCAACAGTATTGACCAATTAGAATTCAATACTTTTTCCTTTGTTATAATACCATTCACTTTTGTTGTGCAAAGGTGTAACGGTGCAACTTACGACTTTTGGGGATCCATTTGTTGAGAGGTTTGAGAAATGAATAGTTGGGCCGGACAGTCTTGGGGATGGATTGGGTTTAGTCCCCAGTTCGATCCCTAGCACTGTCAAAATAATGCTTGGCCAGCTAAAGCTACGAACCGCAAATGGGGATTAGTCAAGGTGCGCGGAAGCTGGTCGGGACACCTCATGCTTGTCACCAAAAAAAAAAATAGTTGGGTGAAAGTAATGTACTCATTTAGTGGTGGGAGTTTGACTCTCATTAAGGTGGGGTCACCCTTTCTAATGTTCAAATTTATTATCTTTCTATCTTTCCTATGCCAATTTCCGTTGAAAAAAGACTTCGAAATTGTTTGAGGGATTCTTATTGAAGGTGAAATTTATAGGTGGGAGTTGAAAGGATTTATATCTCGGCCTATGCATCATATTCAATTAGGATGAAAACCTCTTTTTTATCAAGCCTTGTTGCTAGTGGCTTTTGAGATCCGCGTTTGGGTGTTTTGTTGTTGAGGCTATATTTGTCTACCCAATTTTTGACGGCGAGCTCTTTCCTTTAGCACCGCGCCTAATATGGGTCAGATTGTGAAAAATAATTGCGAAACAGAGGTTTTTATTCGTCATCTATCTTTTGAGCCTATTTTTTTTCTAGTGGGTGAGCTTTTGGCCAAGTATATGATGTGTTGGTGTTTCTTTGACAAGACTAGACTGTTTAGAATCCTAAATTATAACAACTTCATGGTTGGGAGCTTGATGGAGTTTATGTCCTTTTGGGTGCCTTGGAGGAGGTTAGATTCATAATGAAGGTATAAAATCCCTAGAATCCTTTTATTCTTTTCTCATAATAACTTTCGCATATTATTTAATCTCAAATGGTAATTGGAGGATGATCACTCCTGTGAAAGTGTTTTTTCGTTTCTACGGATGAAGGCCAAGTCTGCTATATTGACAATCAGTAATTTGCTCGCACACACATATTGGGTTATTTATCCTAATTAGTGTGTTATGTACTATAAACACAATGGTGATTTGAATCACTTGTTTGTTCATTGTAAAGTTGCTTCCTACATTTCGAGGAAAGAGAGATTTGTTCATGGTGGAGTTTTTGGCTCTGAAGGAGAATAACCATAGGACGCATATTTGGAGATGTGCATTGATGGCTTCATTTTGGCATATATCATATGGAACTCTGGAATCATTGACCACAAGAAGATAGAAAAATAAAACATACGGGAGAAGATCAAATTTTTTGCGATTCCTTGGGTGTTGATGTTCACAAGTTTTGGAGAGATTATGTTCCCTTTTTTCGCACTATCTTAGAACGATTTCATTTGATTTTTTGTATTTATTACATTGTCGAAGTGTGTGGAGTGTAGTTGTTTAATTTCTAGTTGCTTATGTTGTGCAGTCTTGTGCTTTCCTTTTGTTGTAATTGGTCCTCTTGTAATCTTCTAATGGACAGTCTCCACTCGTGTACCTGCTTTATCTTTTTAAGGATATTGTTGTTTCCACAAAGAGAGAGAGAGGGTTAAGGTCCTTGTAATAAGGATGATGAGTCTGTTGACAAGTGCTGTTGCATCGTGGGTTGTGAGATGGCAAGCAGTTTTACTCTGCTCTCTTTGTTGCTCTCTTTGTTGTTGTTGATCTGCTGTGAACGAATTAAATATTGGCATTTTTGTCTTGTTGGAAAGGTTGTTTTATTGAGATAAATCCATTTAAAGATTCTTGTACCTTACAGTACTCCACTCTACCAACTGAGCTAATGTAGAAAGGTTGTTTTTATTAGGAGGTTGTTTGGAAATACTAGGATGTAGCCTCTTTTTGCCTTGTGTTATGTGGATTGCAGACTATTTGAATAGAAATGAGTATGTTTCCTTCTTGGATGGAGAGGAGCTTCTGTCAAGTGAGGATTTCCCTAGGTTTGTAATTGCTTTGTTGATTTTCTTGGGGATCTTGCTGTATGGAAGCACTTGTAGATTTATATGCCCCGTCATGATTCTTTTTATCCCCTTATTCTGGTTCAGTTTGATGGGGGATGGGAAGGTTGTCTTTCCCTCCCTTTTAGTATACATTTTGTTTCCATAGGTTTGCCTCCTTTTGGCATCTTATTGTTAATTTCCACTTATAAACAATATTTGTAATTTTTCAATAGAAATATGTTCTTCTGTTATAACAATTTTCTTATGTTGTAGGTTCATATTAACATAACCAATTATAAGTCTCAAAATAATTTTTTTCATTATCTAATTCTTTTATTCGTAATTGGTCCTTGTTAATTTGTATTTTCCTTATAAGAACGATGATGAGCATGTTGATCAGTGCTGATGCATCTTGACTTTGTGATATGGCAGACAGTTTGTTGTGTTCTCTTTGTTCTTGTCGAACTTTTGTGGGCGCGTTCGGTATTGGCACTTCTGTCTTATTGGAAAGGCTATCATATTAAGATACGTGTTTGGAAGGTCTATGATGTATCGCCTTTGCACCTTGTGTTGTGTGGACTATTTGGAGAGAAAGTAATAGGAGATTCTTTGATGGAAAGGAGTTTCCTACATTCAAGCTCTGCTCATCCCCCACCCCCAACACCCCCACCTTCCTTCCGCGATTTTGGATTCTATTTTTGTGGTTTAGTAAGGATGACCCCCACATTTTTCATTCTTTTGTTGTATTTCTTGGGGGACCTTGCAATATTAGAGCAGTTGTGGTTTTTTCTGTCCCCGGCCTTGGTTCGCATGAAATTTACTTTACCTGGCTACTTCTGGTGTTCAGTTTTATGGTGATGGGAAGCTTATCCTCCCCTCCCCTCCCCTTCAGTGTACATTCAGTGTTCTCAAACTCCCCACCTAGCTCCCTCTAATGGAAAAAAGGCAGGACTAGATTGGCCCCAATTAGTGTCTACGATTACTGCCTAGGCCTTCTCTTCCGATGTATATATGTATATGTTATGTGTGTGTGCGTGTATATTACGTGTGTATGTATGCATGCCAATATATATAATGTATAACCACACATGCGCATTTATTATTATGTTGCATATGTATATGTAAATTAATATATTACATAGATACCAATTTATCATTGAGACTATTTTCTACTGAACATATATGTATATAATGTTTCATTAAGTTTTAACTTCAAATTAGCCACTTAAATTTAAAATATTTTTGTTTTATTTGATTTCTAGTAAAAGCTGCTCTTTCTGGTGAAAAAAAAAACAAATAAATTTTTTTAACTCCGACCCTTTCGGCCGCCCGCTACGCCTAGCGCCTTTCAGAACATTGTTAACATTTTTTGTGTTTTTTTGCTCCATTAAGTGACTTCTAATTAATTTCCACCTTTACATAATATTTGAATTAGTTACATAAATATTTTTTACTGTTGTAATAAGCTTGTTAAATTGTAGCTTAAGTGGATAGATATAACATTTAAACTTAATTGTTTTCATAATATAAATGATTTATTTCCTAATTATTTATTTATTAAATATTTTCATATATGATAGGCTTGTTCTATTAGACTTTGATCATTAACAGATTTAGTTTGAATGGTTTGTTATCATCTTCTCCCGAGACACATCAGCTGAGTACACAAGGTTGCTGGGGTTTGGGGACACACCAGTTTGCGATCGTCCGCGTGGTATATGTGGCCACTCTGGTTGCTTTTTCTTATCAGTTTGCATAGAAGACAAACATCAATCATGTGACTGCGGTTATTACGGAATAAACATACATGATTCTTTAATGACCCAAAAGCAAAGTTGGATTTATACCTCTTGTCATGGGGAATCATGTCATGTCGCCATTTTCCAAGCACGGGTTTTGCGAACCATCGTGAACTGATTGTCAGATAATCAGGGCTTCGAGTGGGCATTATGGTGACAGAGTTTGCATCCTTCTCCAACTTGATATGGGAGAAATCACCAAAAATGAAGGGTTGCGGTGTAGTCTGTGGTACTCAATTTCTTGCACTTGCACAGGTCTCGGTCACGGTTCTTATTTTAAAAATCAGATCGTGCCGTGCCAAGGTGACATATCAAACATCAAATTGTGTTTGTTTGTTATGTTATGCTGTGGTAGCAGGCAATCACTCAATAGGAGAAATTGTAGTGGAACATGGCAGAACCCTTTATCCAACAAGATTCATTGTGGCAACCGGGGATGGGGCATTAGTGGCTATTCGGGAGAGCCCCCCAACGGGTCAAGTTACTTGTTTTCTTCCCAGAAGCTATGTCAGCTTTGGCATTGTGAGGGCCTCTGAATTGATGGCAGATGGTTTGAGACATGTAGCATCGACACGCATGGTACTGGAACTTTGGTTAGCAACTTAGATGTTGCTGCTCACTTGGGGCATTATGGTTGGCCAATGAGGATGCCAGGGAGGAGTCTTCCACGGGCTGGTTACCCACTTGTCATAATGGTGTAAAGCACTTGTTTACCTATCGCAAGTGATTTCCATAATCCTCAGTCACATTACAAACACAAGCTTATGAAAAAGTTTACCAAAAGCGTACATTGCCCAAATACAGATTTGATGAAGAATGAGCACAACAGAAGACTCTAATTAATTGAAAAGAACATATTATTCATGATTGTTGATTTCTTTAAAGATAGAACTTAAGATTTTATATAAGAAATGCCTTGAGGAAAAAGATAAATCCATGGCCAAATGAATTACTACCTAAAAAATGAAAGATATGATTGTAAAGAAGTTATTTCAAAATTAATAAATAACCCACAATAAAAGATCCTCTCTCACACAAATCATGTCCTATAAGGTTCCAACCATGTGTCCTAAATTCCCCAATAGTATACTTTCATTTGAAGTGGAATGAATTGTTTAGTACTTGTATTGGCCAATCATTGTGTGTATAGTGGTGGAGGTGCAGGAATATAGTGCAGGGGATTAAATAATATAGGCAAACGAGTCTAGTTATGAATGAATGGGGGAGTTACTTATGCATAGACCTATGCTCATTTATAATTATTACATGTAGAACTTCTACATATTAGTAGTTCTCCCCCAACTGGCAGTGTGAGAGAGCTTGTGTTGAGAAATGTATATATATTTTGTCTTTCCTTTTCTCAAAACAGCACGCAGCTAAAAATTTATGCAGTCAATTATTTATGCAAGTTATATACTGAGCTTCCTCTCTCTCTCTCTCTCTCTCTATATATATATATATATATAAAACTGTAACGGGTTTGACTGTAAATGATAAAGGTAACAAGGTACTGCGAACCTCTGAGTCCCGGCATCATAAGGTAATTCCATATGTACTAACCTCTTACCATTTAAAGGTTTTGAAAGATGTCTACCAGAACAAGAAACGATCTAAAACATCAGAGAAGAAAGAATGGGAATATGCAACTTGCTCGGTTCATATGGAATGCCCTCTCAATGCTGTTCCCCTCCTTTGTTCCTCTTACAACAAAGATTTTCACCCTTATATGTGTGCCACCAGCTATGGTTGAGTTACTTCTTGGACAGTTAGTTTACTTCTCTACACGTGTTTCACCACTTTTTCTGAGAAAGTCCACTCATGATCCTATTTTCCTATGTTATTTGTCTACTCATATTCAAATACAGACTCTGCTTCTTGGAAATAGTGGAGTTGATCAATTAGTTGACTTTATGAAGGCGATTTATCTATTAGTTATCTCATAAATGTTTGGAAGTCACTTGTTTTAAAATTTTATTACATTTTTCAAGGCATAGGTTTGAGTTTATTTTTGTCATCCATGTAATTAACATGTGCATGTACATCAACAGAAATTGCATACTAGATCTTGGGTTTCAGTGATTGTGACCTTACTTAATTTCTAATTTTAGTAACAAGTGAAACAAAATTGAAGTTTTCCAAAGCGTTTTGGAACCTGCAAGTGTTTTAAATTGAATACGGGTTTTGGGAATGTCAACCAGGGAGGAAATGAAATCTATGAATCCAAACTATAATAAATTCAAGTGCCCAAAGATAAAGCCTAATACATGGCATCAAGGTATATCCAACTAATATCTTGCTCATGTAATGATATGGACAGAAGGACCTATGGTGGGGGTGAGGGATAGATATTAGGAATGCTTCTACCTCCGTCCCAAATTATTAGTGTTGCTATTTGAAAGTGACGGTTGTTAAGGATTCACTCAACCAATGGCCAAGATTAAGACTCGATTCAATGTTTACGTTCATAAAATAAAGGATAATATAGATTTGGGTCGAACCAAAATGGAAAGCTGTTTGGGACGGACTAGTTGTTTTTAGGGTTATGCGGGTTTTGGCTCCTATGATTTTTTCCTATTGAATATATCGCCCATAACTTTCAGTTCTTGGCTTTTAGCACCCGAAAAAATCCATCATAAATTTATAAAAAACTTTCTTCTATGTCCAAAATACCCTTATATTTTATAGCTAATTGTTGCAATTATCTAAATATAAACTCAATGTACATTGATATATATACATATATACTTGAATGTTTATACATATACAGGGTCTTTCTCTCCATTATCACCCTCTTTGTTCATCAATCAATATTAGATACTAGAAAATAGCAAGAACACCCAGGAATAATGTAGATACTAATAACAAGGATCGAAAAGACCTACTTAAAACACATGGCAAGATCACGTGGGATGACTTCCATGTTGTTATACCTCTAATTGTTCTTAAGCTCCATTTCAGATATCAGAGACATGTTTCAAAAAATTAAAACTAATTACCATTCTATGAGAACCATAAAAAAAGAATTATTTATCCGGGAAAAAAACTAAATGAAAAGGAGGAAAATAATAACAAGAATAAACAATGACAAGGGACATGACTTAACGGTAAAAATGGCACTAAGCTATTGTATATATATACTCGTAAGTTCTGAGTGCATTCAACAGACATGCTATGAGCTCTATAAATACTCAATTAGAAACTGAATATTCAGAGCCTCACATTTTACGAGTTAGTAAAGTGATGGATCAACATAGATGTTAATCACATAATATAGTAGAAACAAACTAATAAAAAACAGGTCCCTCGAGTCACTCATTGGTCTGCTTATTTTTAATTCTTCTTCCAAACATTGAGCATTCAAAGAAATCTGAAATAAATCAGAAAATTGATCAGGGTGGGTTCAGGTTCAGACCATGCTTCCAAACTTTACAAAAACATTCCATTGTAATCTGTTCGAATTATGTCCATCTAATATTACAACCTAATTCCGGGATCAATACTCCTCTACATTTACGTAGCAAGATCAACAAAATGCATTTACAGCACCATTTATTTCATTATAACTTGGGAGATATATAGTGACATTGTAATCAAATTTCTAAGCAGAGTTATACTTTCCAAAATTCCATAAATGATAAATCTCTAATATGACGTTATAAATTTTTAAAAGAGGTGAGTAAAGACTTGTCACATATTGGAAGTGTGTGGAGGAAAGTGGGAAACAATGCCAATATAAAAGGGAGAGAGTCCCACATAGAAAAAAGATGAATAAAGTGTACACTTAATAAGTAGAAATGAAAGATGAAGAGTTAGTTCATCAAGCATTTAAGAGGGCTATTCAAGAGAGATCCAATACAGTGTGAAACACAGAACGCAAGCACGCATGCTGGGGGCAGTGGGTTGTAGAGGTGCTAGAGGCGCGTTTTGCACTTCGCATGCCACGCGTTTGCAGTGGTAGAGGGTTGGCGAAATTTGTCCAGGTCGGATCGCGGTATTTAAGGGGCGGTCACTTTTTAGTCCATGTAAAACCGGTTCAGTTTAACTGCATCGATTCAGAAATGGCTTCTGGCTATTAGTACTTACCAGTCATACCATTTCGAAATTAAGACTGTTAAATGCAACAATCATGACTCTTGAGAACAAAGCCTTTCATTCGTTATAAATAAAGGTTGTCTAATTTGAAATTGTATGTACATCAGATTAACCCAGTTTTAGATTTTCCAACCCTTATAATTACTCACTTACATTTTCAGGAAATACAAAAATTATCTTCTTATGTTTTTTGTACAGAAACATAATAGTAGGAACTTGTTAGTCCCTGCTACATCTAAAGACCGTTTTCAAACATTCAATTTGCAATCAGAGCAATTGCTTCATTGTAAATTGATTACGGATTTGCGAATTTTCATTTGTATATCGAATTATCTTAGTGGGGCAAATATTGTATTTCGGAAAGTGACATCATGCCTTGAAGTTTTTTAGAAATGATTTGAAGTTCACCAAAGTTGTATTTAAGAAGTTTTACATAATTTTATTGAAGTTGATAGTTTTTTAAATAAAAAAGTTTAATTTTTACCTTTCTAGTCATTTTTCCAAATTCTAAATACAGTAGTATCAGAAATGAAAGATTCTTCCAAATCACTTCGATAAATAACATAAAATGTTGTCAAGTTGGACTGTTTTGATGGTGGTAATTTTTTGCAATTGCAGAAAAAGATTCATTTTCTTTTAACCACATTAAAGATTGTGTACGTCTTATCACAAGAGAAACCAAATAAAAAAGAAGATGAAATCGTGGAACAGAGTAGGAAACGCAAAAAATGGGAGACCGTTGATTACTTCTGTCGTGGTTACATTCTCAATGCACTTGATGATAATTCTTTTTACTTGTACCAAAATGTTAGGACTGCAAATGGTTTACGGGACAAATTGGACACCAAATAACCAGTTCACAAATATGGTGGAGGAAAGAAAGGAGCAAAAACATGGCAATCATGGAAAGAATAACAAGCGGAAGAATTTTTCAAACAATTCTAAAGCAAACAAAAAGAAGAAATGCAATTGTTTTTACTACAATAAACTAGGTCACTTCAAGAAAGATTGTAATACCCCGCCCTTGAAGTATATGTCTTGATAATAAATTGGGTGATTTATTCAAAGAAGTTTCTAGAATAAATTGATGCACAAGTGAATGGGTTACTATTGCACATAAAATGACGCATTCCACGTGACGTCTTGGCATGCCTGCCGTGCATGGTGGCTCATAGGGATGCTCGATGCCCATTTTATGTTAATCTAATTAAATTGGTGATACATCAATATCAAGTTACATACGTAAGAATGTGAATTGGGAATCTAGCCAGCGCGCGACACGCTAAATTGAGCCTTAACGCAATTAATTCGCCGTAAGGGGAAATTATGGTCCAACCTAATATTTGTGGTTCTAAAATAGGGTTCTTGAGGGCCATAGGGTAAAAGAAAGACAAACCATAAGGGACCATTTACATTCCAACCATTAGATTTTTTAAGTCTCTCTCTCATTAGCTTGGGCTCCCATGGGGGAAAACCTTCTTCCCCATATTGTTCCTACCATTCCTACCACTGCCATGCTCATTCTCCACCATTAAAGGCCACTCTCTAGCTCCCAAACACTTGTAGAAACCCTAGGGCATCTTGTTAGGTGAAGAAGATGATCTTCTTCTTGGTATGTTTGATGGGTGTTTGAAGGGGGCATTCTTGATCATGAAGAGGGTTTTCCATTAAGATGAGTGGTATCTTCTTAAGAGCACCATTGAAGCAAGCTAGAGGAAGATTTTGGTAACCCTTTGAGGCCATCTTTGGAGGTGGGGTTTACTCTTCCTACACCACCATTTTGGAGGCTTTAGAGGTAGAAGTACTAACCTTGGTTTATGTTTAAAGATGTGTATACTTTCAGCTAGTTTATTTACATATATTAGACTTAGTATATGTAGGATATAGGTTAGTTTGCATCTATGGGTTAACTAGTTGCATTCTATGTTTTTATGTGTGATGGGTTTCAAATTGATGATTTAAAATGGGTTTTGAAAATGAATAAATTTTATAATGAGTATCTTCAATATTTTGTGAAATAAAATGTGTTAGAATGATGTTTTAAAGATAAATAATGCGATTTTATGCAAATAAATGCATTTGGCTTGTTTAAGCCATTTTATGAGATTAAAACGTGATTTTCTACTGAATAATGAAGATAAAGGTAAAAAAGGAAAATTTCACATTAATGGGTTATTTAAAGTGGGTAAAAATCATGTAGAGAGTAAAATGGGTTGAATGTGTACATATGTGAAAAGTAAGGATTTTCCATCAGTTTCGGGTTAAAAGTTAATTATGGAAGTTAAAGGTTTCAAATGTGTAAATAGTAGCTAAGTGAGAGTTAAGATGCAAAGTCCCATAAATAAAGTCCATATTTCAAATGTCTAGAAAAATGGGGACTTTAATACATAAAAGTGTTGGGTTAATTTTTATATTGAACAAGTATTGTAAGTGGCTAAAAGTCTTTAAGTGTTAAGTTGGAAACTTAATAACCATTTTTGGAAAATAATACTTGTTAGAGGACTAAGTTGCATGTTTGGCAATAGAAGGGTAAATTGATAAATTTACTTAAAGTGTAACATTTTTATGAAATAAAAATGTGTTAAGGAATGGGGTTACACCAAGATGGATGAAATTGGTATTAGTCCTTGAACGTAAATGATTTTGGTGAAAAATCAACAATTGAATGAGAAAGAAAAGGACTTGAAAGAAAGAACTAATATTCAATGTGTGACACGGATAAAGGGCGCAGTAAAGTCCCGAGTTTTGGCTTTAGACGATACAAAGGTAAAAAATGGTAGAGTAATGTGGACATTTGTAAAATGTTGAAATACATAAAAGGAACTCGGATGACACCGGGATAATTAAGAAGGCCCCAGAGTCCTGGAGTGAAAGACCAAAAACCACCGGTCAAAACATATAGTGGTGTCGCCGACGGTGAGGAGCCTCTTAAAGCACGTTGTTTATTGGAAGATTTCGAGAAAAAAGATAAAGGAATAAGGAACATGTCAAGAAATAGGTTGAGTGGTAAAATATATTAAGACATCCCAACTTGAATGGATTAGTGAACGTTCTGGTAAAGGATAAAGTGAACGAGAAATGGGTAATTTATTAATGTCCATAAAGTAAAGGAAAGGAAATGTGTAGTGGTAAATGGGTGAGGTAAGCAACCTAAGAATGTGAAACCCATAATTAACACAAGGGTGTGTCGTGAAAGGTTTTCAAAGTTTAAAGAAGTTTTTTCTAACACGGTGTTCATTTGTGTTAAAAGAGGTTAATTTCCATTGAAAATAGTAATGTGCATCGTTTTAAAAGGAAGGGAAATTTCGATAAAGAAATATTTTCGGTTAAACAAAGTGTAGCGGTTTCAATTATTTAACTGTTTGTGTTAAATAGAGGGATAAATGTTAGGTTAAGAAATAAGAAGTCTTTTATTAGATTGAGGTAAATTCAGCAGATTAAATAACATTTTTGAAAGTATCTATATATGTGCAAGGCAGTTACATGGGCACATAGGTATAACGTGTAAAGTTATCTTTTTGCCATTCATTTCAATGAAGCATTTTGTATATTCCCATTGGGCACTGGCTGATACCCTCATCCTTATTGCCAAAGGTTTGGTGAGGGTTTGTATTTTGGGAACGATTTACAAGTATCTATCCTATTTTTTTACGTTAGTAGCTCTGTATGCTTGGACTCCGGGGATGCTTCCCATGGGTCCCTGATGTAGTTTGAACTTGAGGTTAGAATCGCATGTAAAATATGTGAAACGTTAACTAAAATAAAGCTGGATTAACAACATTGTATAGGGTGTTTCAACACACTTCACACCTAATGCTCGTGTCGGGCCGGGTTGACTACGAGTAACCCATAAATCTGAGTCAAGTCGTTACAAGTGGGATAAGAGATCTAGGGTTAAGGTTCCTTTTGGGAGTAACATATGAAAGTCCGTAATGGATTTTTTGGCATCGATTTTAGTATAGGTCGGTCACTCTATTTTGGCGACGATTTAGTTCGTGTCCTCAACAGTAAAGTAAAAGAGGTTAGCACGATAAGTAAGTTAGTGCCAAGTGGCACGAGATCAAGTTGATAATTATTAATCACTTCCGCGCCTCTGATTATATATGTTAGTAATTCACGGGTGTCCATGCAAGCCAATAGTGTTGACACCGTAGTTGTTAGTGTGAGGTGCTTATATTTCAATCCTTGATGACGTAGTATCTTTTGAGATGTTAATAGAGTGAGACGATGCCCATCGGGCAAGTGACATAAATTGCGTATAGTCAACGGTAGAGGTTGATGGTTAGGGTGTCGTGACTTAGCACTCATAATTGGTGATTAAAAAGTATATAGCCCTTAGGAACGTGCTTACGGGTAGTTAACGCTAATAATGTAATTAGAAAAATTCGATCCATGGGGTAATATTGTGATTGATGGTAGTTCGATAAGCATGTGAAGTTATGTGGTTCAATGCTTGAGAATATGTACACGTAGTTTTAAGTGATAGGATGCTATCCCTATGGGTTGGTGCCTTAGTGATAGTTGGCCAAAAATGTGTCACATGAATCGTGATTAGATTTACCGGCTAGTTATGGCAAGGGTGTCACTTGTGTAACAATGATGAGTTGTAGTAACACGAGAGAGTGAACTCTACGTAACCTTATGATGTAGTTTAGGGAAAGAATGGTGCAGCACTTGATGAATAGGATCTTTATCGACATCAATAGTATAGACCTAGAGTTGTACTGGTTATACACCATGTCATGGGCCACAGAGACAGCTTCTGGGGCACCACCGTGAGTCTCCCCTCATCTTATGTATGTAGGGGAAGCTACCTTAGCCAGGCTGAAGTCCCCTTGTTTGAAAGGCATGTTCCTAGTTATGCACAAGCAACTTCAGTGTGTAGTTTCTTCTAACACATCTGTAGATGTGGTCCCTTTACTTATGAGACCTATATTTGAACCCTCAAGTTAGTATTCCTCCAGCTTCTGGCCAGTGTCCCGAAGAAGACTACTCTGATATGTATAATGTCACATGTTCTTCTTTTCATCGACTCACATCATCTATGTATGAGTCTATTGACACCCTCTAGCTTTGTCATTTTGCAGGTTAGTATCACTCCTACTCCAGCTGCTGGGGGTCTCTTGCGGGTGTCTCAGTGGGGAGCTCTCATGTAAACACTTGGTCTACTTGAACCTTTGAGCTTACGTTTTTTGTGTAAATACTTGCTGACACTAACTTGTTTCCCTATTTTCACTATTTTCAAGTTAACTGTGGAACAATTAGGGGGAGTTACTACAAGTGAGGTATTATACTGTCATACCTTAATCTCTTATTTACTCCCCTTTTTTTTCTTACTTTTACTGTGCAAGTGGGCTCACTTTCACATTTCCGTTTCCTTATTTTCAAGTCAGTGAGGCAACCGTCCCTAGCTCTGTGGGACCTATAGCGAGTGCTGTAATGCGCACTGCCCAGGTATTAAACTGCCATACCTGGGTTATTTTTGTCGCTTAAAGTTAGTTCATTTCTCTTTTTTTTTTGTTAGCAAAAGAAAATGCTAACACTTGCCTATTTTCTGTTAGGCTGGTGCTCAGGGTGGTGCTTCCTCGTTTTGGTGGCATCATATCGACTCCCCTGGGCTATAGGGTAAGATTTTCATAATCTTTGTTTCTATTTGAGCATAGGTATTCTACCACCTTCTACTTCTCTTTATAATTTATCTCTTTTTACTTTTCTTTCTGCAGGATCTGGTTGGTGAGCCCGTTGAGGCATCTGGTGAGACTGGCCAAAGTTTTGAGGCCATAGGTGATGCTGGTTTCTGTAAGGACTCTTCTTTTCCACTTTCGAAGATTGAGTATCACAACACAAGCTATGAAGATATAGAGGTAGAGGATCCTGGAGCTTTCATGAGCGCGTTGTGGCGTTCTGAACTGCCATATAGGTTCCGCAGACAAGAACGAGAGGTGTTTGAGATGCTTCTGGAGCACCACCCTGAGACTTTTACTTCTCAGAGCATCCTCAACATTGATAGCCTTACAGTATTCAACCTGATGGCCCTGGGCATCCATCTTCATGATTTATTATCTACCTCTCCTGTTGCTATGACTACTTAGAAGGTTGCGCTATTCCTCCAGGCTCTTCACGATCTACAGCGTATCTATCACTTCTAGCTGGATTGGCTTAACACTTCAATAAGTTATTTTCTTGGTGTCACCTTTAGGAAGAAGATGAAGCTTTATAGTTCCAGGCAAGCTAGGGTGCAGCAGCCAGCTCGAATTCAGACTCAGATTCAGTCCCTCCAGGACAAGCTAGCCAAGATAGAGGATGGTGATGCTGAGGATGAGCCCATATGGCTAAATTAGAGGAGGAGCTTGTTGAGGAGGCTGGTCCTTCTTACACGGACCTACGCTCCCAACAGGATTTATTTTTTATGTTGTCTTATGGATAGATAGTCTTGTTATGTAGACTTCCTTTTGTACACTTTTCATATGTAAAGAACTTTGTCATTATTAATGAGAAAGTATTCTATTGGTTTCTATCATGTTGTTCATCTGCTTCTATCTGCGCCTGCTCTAATTTTTTGTGGCCATTTGATCTGTTTGAACTGCTCCATCTATTGGGGGTACTTGTGTATTATTTGAGCGTGCCCAACTATTTAGAGTTGCCCCCTCTAACTGTGGAGTACTTGCATATTTTTGAGCAAGTTAGGAGTTTTGGATCCTCCCCCTCTAACTGTGGGGTACTTGCATATTTCCTGAGCAAGTTAACATTTTTAGAGCGGACCCCTTTAACTGTGGAGTACTTGCATATTTTGTGAGCAAGTTAACATTTTTAGATCTATCCCCTCTAAATGTGGGGTACTTGCATTTTATCTGAGCAAGTTAATATTTTTATAACAATCCCCTTTATCAGTAGGGTACTTGCATATTATCTGAGCAAGCTAGCATTTTTAGATCTGTCCCCTCTAACTGTGGGGTACTTACATATTATCTGAGCAAGTTAACATTTTTTTTTAGAGATGCCCCCTATAACTCTGGAGGGGGGTTTATTATGCACATTCATTTCGTAAGGGATAAGTGGGAGAAGAGTGTTAGCTCTTATCCTTCCCTCAAACTTCGAATGTAATTTATAAATAAAAAATGACTATCTTCTTTAGAAATATTGGCCCTGGTCTGCGGGGCCTTAATTTCAAACAGTTTGTTAGGAACCCTTTATTAATCTAAAAAAACAAATAGAGCACGAGGGCAAAGGCCCCCCCTTTCTCCCCTATTTTTTTGTGAACTGGTTAAGTAAAACTTTTCTTTGAGAACGAAGATTAAAACTTGTTATCTGCACAATTTTGTTGTAACAAAAATATTAACTGGAGAGGCTTTTCTCAATATACTTTTCTCTTGGGATGAATGTACCCCTCAAGTGTAATGAGAAAAGTTTTCTTTATCCTAGACCCTCTTCTAGTCTAGTAGAGAGTGTTTATAAAGAAAAATATTCCGATGGATCTTACCTCGTGCAGTATGTAAACAGACAAAATAAGAATCATCATACAATGATAAAAAAGAGTTGCTATTCATTGCTTTTCATTTTCTGTACTGTTTACAAAGTTGTGTTGCTCTATCATTTTTACAAAAAAGAAGAAACTTTTCTGGTGTTAGAGCAAGCCGCATAAATTCTTTGACAGAAATGAATTTTCAACAAAACTAGGCATAGTACCTCTTCAGCCACATGTAGTTGATGGATTGGAGCCAGTCACTCTTTGGATCTTAAATCTGACAATAACCCGACTTGCTTATCCCTCTTACTACAAAAGGGCCTTCCCAATTAGGTTTGAACTTTGATATCGATATGCTGCGGAGGTGGTGAGTGGATGTTCGCTAGACCAATTATCCTACCTAGAACTCCTAGGCTTGCCTAAGTTTTCATAGGCTCTGGACAACTGTTGGGTGTATACTTTAAAGTTCTCTTTTGCCTTATCCCTGAAATTCCCAAGGGCCTATAGAAAGTATACACCGAACATCTGTTGACTAAGTTTTCATTTTCATAGGCTCTAGACAGTTGTGGGTTGTTGGGTGTAGACTTTAAAATTCTCTTTCACCTTGTTCTGCTTTTATCTTTAGATCGAGGTCAGCTTTGTACGTGCATGTTGCTTGCCTTACTGGAAAAGCATTAGGAAGAAGATTTAATATGTGAGAGCTCACTTCTAGATCTATCCCCGGCATCTCCGTGTATTTCCAAACAAATACGTCAATGAACTCTTTGAGCAGGTCGATAAGCTCTTCCTTCTGCATCGGTTCAGACTCTTGAAAATTAGAATGGGTCTACTTTCACCCCCTTCTAATCCCAGGTTGATTTTCTCTAACTCTTGCAACTGCTCCCTAGGTCCATCTTGCATGCACTCTAGAGCCTCTTCTGGCCCTCAATATGTTCAATGATGTGGGATTTATTATAACAAAACACTCTGGTGTCGGGTCGACACTCGCATCCCTGAACATCACCCTCGCAAACCGTTATAAACGGTATGACTTTCCCATCGCGTAGGAAAACTTTCTTGCAAGTTCGAGGAGGTTTGTCTCCCTCCTCCACCTTCCTCTTGCCTTTTGCTATGTGGGGGATCACCTTCTCCCCCAAACTATTGTGGACAAAATTCTTTGGCTAGGCACCTCCTACAACCACTTGCCTATCCTCTAGCTTTCTTGCCGTACTCTTTCTTTGTCCAGTTCTGTGTAGAATGATGCATCCACCAGATGGGCCTCCCCAATAGAAAAAGTCTTTTGTGTTGCTTTGATTATGACTCTGTACCTCGGATGTTGGCTTTTGCACATTGGTGGTAGGTGGAGGGTTCTATGCCAAGGGTATGCATCTATACCGTTTTAATGAGCAACTGGTAGCTGGTGTTGGAGTTGATAGTGTGGAACTTGATGTGGGAAGTGAAATTTCCCAACTTAATACCCACATTCACATATCCAAGGGATTGCATTCCGGCTCTGTCAAATCCTGAAATCACTAGTGGCACAGACACTATGTTCTCTTGATCAATCTTGGTCTCATACAACGCACTGATTGGCATAATATTAATAGATGCTCCTTTATCCATTAATGCCATGGGGAAAGAAACTCCATCGATCATAGTTGTCACATACAATGGGCGGTTGTGGAAGTAAGGCATCGTCCTGTCTGCCTCAGAAAAGACCACATCGGAAGTGTATCTTTTGATCAGCCTCCCAATTGGTCCCTGCAAATTTAGTGATGGGTCTCCACATTGTTGTACTACTTCTAAAACCTTTCTTATTATGTTACTCTGTTGTCATACTTTACTCCTATTTGGTCGAAGAACCGTTTGAACTTAGAACTCCTCGTTATAGCTTTACATTCATAAACTAAGTCCACTTCATATGTTTGGGCATTACAAGCATACTTTATTTCATATGCCCCCCCCCCCCCCCCCATCTAGAGGGGAAGGATGACATCCACTTTTCCCTCTAGGAGGTTCACTTGCTCGACTTCCTCACCTCCACCCTCTTCTTGATCTAGGGTGAAGAACCACTCCTCGCGCTTTCTCTCTAGCTCAGTTCTCTGCTTGCTATTTAGCTATAGCCCTTCACATATTTTCTCCCCACCTTCCCACTCCATCAAATATTGAGTTGCTTCTTCATCATACGCTACTACCATATTGGCAATGGCATAATGATGAGCTGGAAGTGGGTTCTCATTAACATCCATAGGGGGTATCTGTAGAGTACAACTGACCACTTGCTCGCCAATGATCCTCCTTAAGTAGTAACAGTCTTTGGTGAAGCACCTTATACTCTTGACTTACTTGAGTCTACATTGTATAAGTGCTCATCTAGTTTGAAAATTGTGACAAAATTGAGTTACATCCCCTAGATACCAAAGAACCTCAGATTATTCTCATGATGCCTCAATTGATTCATTTGAAGGTAAATTCTTAACCATCACACACACTAGAATTGCATACATATTATATATTGCATTATTTGCTTGTGTGAGTTGTGTGTGTTAATTCCCTTTTAAAAAAGTTTTTATTAATTTTGGGATCTTTTAAATGTTTTTTTAAGAAATTAAAAGTTGGGTTTTAAAACATTTGGGGTCATTTTGTCATTAGTGGTTTTATCGTTTCTTACCTGAATGTTTGGTTGGGTAGAATCCGAAAGCGATTGAGACTTCAGGGTGTCTGTGTAATTATTCTAAAGCACACGCGTTTGGTTGCAACTTAGCCTTACACCTGTCATTGTTACAACGGCCTGATTTGTGTTTGTCGATAGACTCAGAAACTGTTCGCAATCTCAGCCCTTGGATCTATTTAATCGAACAATGGACAAGAAATCTGAAAGATTTGGTAACTTGTTCAAACCTCCTCTCTTTGATGGAAATAACTTCCCTTACTGGAAAGTAAGGATGGTTGCTTTCATACAAGGAACCTTGGGAGATGATGTCTGCGACATTGTTGAAAATAGATATACTTATCCTACTAAACCAGCCACTGAAGGAAGCAATGAGAGGATTAAGAAAGTATTAAGTGAATTTACTCGAGAAGAGAAGCAAGCCTCCCTGAACAATAACGAAGGCAAGAATGCCACTTTTATGTCCATAAATGAACATGAGTTCAAAAGAATCTCATCATGTACCACTTCTAAGGAAGCTTGGGATACACTGGTTACTGCACATGAAGGTGACACTAGAGTTGAAACAAATGCTTATCGAGCAGTATAATTCTTTAATCATGTCAGACTCTGAATCTCTTGATGACTTTTACATGAATTTTTTTTTTCCACAAAGCAAATATTCCTTTAACACAAATAACGATCCCATCCTAAGCTACAGGATCATGAAATACAACAACATTCACAACGATGCCTAATCATCAGCAGAAGGGACACAACAGACTATCACAGTAATCCCCTTGAAGTTTCGTCACCAGTAAGAAATTAGTAGAAATATAGGTTCCATGACTACCTTTTTTGGAAAATTTCTCAGGTAATGGCTGAAAAAACAAAAAAGTCGGAGAAATTATAAAGAGGTAAAGTGCAAAAGACCTCCTTGCCCTAAGCAATTTTTGCAAGAACCCCCCTAAAGTTTTAACACACAACTCCTGAATCAAGCATTTAGTGAGAGTGTTTTTTCAACAACATACACAGTTTTGAGTGAGTTAGATATTTATATAGTTCGAAAGGTTTCTTGCAAAAACTACATAGTTTACGGGTTATTTTTTGCACTTCACCCAATTAGAAACAGTTAGTATGATTACCAAGTTCTTGCACAATTGCTTCCATGGATATGCTCTGCTCAGTAGATTTATGGGTGCATAACAAAGCAACTTTTGCAAGCTTTGCCGCTTCGTTTTCTGAGAAATCGTCGTGGACATTCGCATCGATGAAATTGTGGAATTTGCTTGATTCAGCAGCAGCTTGTATTGAGCTGGTGACATTCCGTTTGCCGGAGAGGATTTGGAAAACAAGCACTCCAAATGCATAAACGTCACTTTTGTCTGTAAAACGGCCTGTATCATGGGATATAGGCATAATAGCCGGACCAATGTAACCCGTAGGAACAAACCGCGCGATCACGGGACCCCCGGTTAGAGAGTACGGGGATAACTTGAAAATATCAGGACTTAGGCATGAAAACATGGCCTAAGAAAGCGAACACCCAAAACAACATCTGAACAGCCCCGTGAGAGGCACCAACACCTCGCAAGGGACCAATGTAACTCGTACGAACTAACTGCGCGAACACGGGACCCCTGGTTTGAGAATACGATGATATTTTGAAAATATGTAAACTTAGGCTTAAAAAATAGCATTAGAGGGAGAAACCCCAAAACAACCCCCGAACGGCCCCATGAGAGGCACCAACACCTCACACGGGACCAATGTAACTCGTACGAACTGACCATGCGAACATGGGAACCTTGGTTTGAGCATAAGATGATAATTTGAAAATATCTAGACTTAGTCCAATTGTAAATTTGGATAATGGAACCAACTATGGAGTTGTCTTGAATGAAAGTTCAAGTTTAATAATCCGGAGAGAGTTTATCATTCCAAGTTTAACTGAGAATCGAAATCGACTAAGTGGAAGATCGAAATCGAATGATCTAGAATGGAATGATATTCAAAAATATTTTGATGTCCCCATAACTAAAGCAGCCAAAGAACTAAATGTATGATTGTCTGTTTTGAAGAAAAGATGTCGGGAACTCAATATCCGAATGTGCCCTCACAAAAAAATTCGGATTTTAAAATCCCTCATTTACAATGTTAAGGTATGCATATCCATACATTTAAAGAAATGTATTTATTAATTGGGATCAAAGAAAAAATTAGAAGCGTATAAGTGAGTTCAAAAAATCATAAATGCATTAGCAGAATGATAATTCTTTTGGAAAGTAATTCGTAATAGCAAGCTAGTTAATAAATTTCACTTATTATTTGTCTATATATTAAGAAAATATTTACGAAAAAATTTAAGCAGTTCACTAAATATATGACTTTGAAAGCTCTTTTATTTTATTTAAATTTCATTTTTGATGGCCTTACTATGTATTTTCCCTTTTTAATTACAATATTAGGAAATAGATTTAATGAATAAGGTTAATATGTTGGAAAAGAACAAAAAGATGATGGAGAAACTGCCACAATTGAAAATGACTGAAAAAATAAAAAAGCTGAGGCAAGCTTGTTTCAAGGCCAGCTACAAGCTCAAGCAATTTTCTTTTCTTATAGTTGACCTTGAAACAACCTTACCTCATCTTTTTTATTTTCTCAGTCATTTCCAATTATGACAGCTTCTCCATCATCTTCTTGCCCTCTTCTAGCATATTAACATCATTCATTAACCTTATTTCCTAATATTGCAATTAAAAAGAGAAAATAAATAGTCAAGCAATCAAAAATGAAATTTAAAGAAAAATAAAAGACCTTTCCAAAATCTATATTCAATTAACTGCTTAAATTTTTTCGTAAAATTTCTCTTAATATATAGACAAATAAGAAGTGAAATTTATTAAATAGCATGCCATTACGAATTACTTTCCCAAAAGAATATCATTTTGCTAATGGATTTATGATTTTTTTAACTCACTTGTACGCTTCTAATTTGTTCTATGATTTCAACTCTATTATTTTATGTATATAATAGATACATTTCTCTAAATGTATTACATTTCTCTAAATGTATGGACAATGCATACCTTAACATTGTCAATGAGTGATTTTAAAACTCCGAATCTTTCTGTGAGACCACCTTCGGATATTGAGTTTCAATCATCTTTTCTTCAAAACAGACAATTCTACATTTAGTTCTTTGGTTGCTTTAGTTATGGGGACATCAAAATATTTTTAAATGTCATCCCATTCCAGATCATTCAGTTTCGATCTTCCACTTAGTCGGTTTTGATTCTTAGTTAAACTTGGAACGATAACCTCTCTTCGGATCATTGAACTTGAACTTTCATTCAAGACAACTCCATAGTTGGTTCCATGATCCAAATTTACAATTAAACCTTCATTCGACAAAATCCCAAAGGTGGAACCATAATGAGGCGGACCATATGATAGGAAGCGGTGGGGATGTGAGGTAAAACCCCCAGTTCCGTAGAACGCTCTGGGACTGGGAGCTGCAGGAGGCGGATGAATTCTTCGAATAGTTGCGAAATGCGCCTCATACGACGGGAGGGGCTGACACTTTGAGGTGCAAGGGGGAGGGGATGGGTTGTTCACGATCAGAGGCTACTATAACATTTTGTGCGATAGGGGGGGGGGGGGGGGCATTAGTGAATGCTTCCCTTGGAAGAAAATATGGAGGGTCAAGGTGCCGATGAAGGTCCAATTCTTTGGGTGGCAGGCCATTTTGACAATCGAAGACCTGCAGAAGATAAGACGGTTAATGGCGAGTCGATGCTTTTTATGCAAGGAGGATGAGGAGAAGACCAACCATCTTCTTCTGCATTGCAGGGTGACGAGAGGTCCGTGGGATGTGTTCCTTGCAATCTCTCGAACTGCGTGGGTTATGCCTGAGTCTGTGTGGGAGCTTCTAGAGGTTTAGTGTTCCCTTTGGGGGTGGTCGGGCGATAGAGATGCTTGGCGGTTGGTCCCGCATTGTATTTTTTGGACGATTTGGAAGGAGGGGAATGCGAGATGTTTCGAAAGTGTTGAGACTGCCCCTTTGAAGCTTCGTTATATGTTCTTGAGCACCCTTCTTAGCTGGCACAAAGAGAGGATTACAGTTACTACTCAGGAATTTCTTTTCTTTGTTGAGGAGCTATTCTTAGCTGTTTAGGTTTTGGTTTTACATGTTGTGTGGTTTGTTTTGTTTGGTTAGGGGTTGAGTGATGTTTACTTCTTATATGCGAGTTCGCTCCCTTTAGTGGTTGGTTTTAATACATTTACTTATCAAATCTAATAAATGAAATACACTATAAAAATATATTACATCATTTGACTTGAAATGTCCTTATCTACTCTAAATAATAACCCCACAACATCAAAATTCCCATTTTTTTAAGATCATAGTAGCATGTTAATCAGCAACATCCATATACAACTATTTCAAGTGAGTTTATTTTACGGTTTCATGTAATAGGATTGAACGACCATTAAAAATTAACAAACCGTTAGCTAAAAAGGTATAAGCTTTAAACAAAAAAGAATTAAATTATAGAGTTTAAAATGAAAAGCGAAGTATAAAATATTTATAAAACTATAATAGTGTTATAGATAAATAAAAATATTCAAATATAGAAAATTGAAAATGGGAGTACTATTTTCATAATTGAATTTAGCTGGCGATGTTTGGGAGAAAGGACAAAGACATAATTTTAAGGGTCTAATTACGGATTGATGAGACCAAGAGATTGTAGGGGTAGAAGAATCTTATCTTCCAACTAGCTTTTTATAAAAGATTGTATGAAAAGTAATATGTGTAGTCTAATTGACCTGCTATTGCCACTAAATTTTTTATTATATTAACATTTTTATAGTAATTATGTCTACATTAATCTACCCTGAACGATATTTTTTAATTAATAACAACAATAATATATATGAACAACAATAGTTACGAGTACTTTCAACATATATAACAAAAATAATCATTGTTTATATATATGTACTTTACATAAGTAAAAATCCATTTTTGTATCGGATGTTTGATTCGATAAAAGAAAAATATTTACGAATCATCGCACTACATTCTTTGTGATCTTTGTGATTTTGTTAGAATATTAATGATAAACTTCTATTTTTTAATTTACACTCACTTATATAATTGGAGTAAACCAAGATAATATGTACCACAGTAATGCGATGCTGAATTGGGATCTCAGGCTATCAACGTCCATGAAAAGTTTCTCTTATCTCTCATGTGAAACATTTCCAAATTCACCTCATCAGAACATATATATATATATATATATATATATATATATATATAGAGAGAGAGAGAGAGAGAGACTCTACAATGGCTTAGTATAGGAAAAAGAGAGATACAAAATGATATCAACTATTAGAGGGTACAAGCGAAATTTTAGAAAATTCGAGGGTATTTTTTATATATCACCATCCCAAAAGTTTTAGCCTCTCCCGCGCGGGCTATTTACAGAAAAATTGAAAACTATATTGATTATTGCCAAAGACTCATTAACATAAGATTGAAGCTCGTAGGAAAGTTAAAATGTTGCATAGCAAAATCTAAAGAATTTTCCAAAAGTAATTATCATAAAGAAATAGCGAAGAAACTTTATTTTTAATATAAAATATTAAGAAAGTTTCTTTGAAATGTTCAACTGAAGTGATGTTGACATCATTTACGTTTGGGGGATACAATTGTTTAGTAGAACATTTTATATTAAAGAATAAAGGATTGCTCTGAACTCCTATGATCAAAAATATTTATGAATCAGTCAGCATGCACTCTTATATTATTAAAAACGAAATGAAATTTGACCTTTGACCTAACAAATTGGATAGAATTCTTCAGTTACCAAAGTGCTGCATATTACGTATTATTAAGAAAGGGTACAAACCAGGTACCATTGTATATCTCATAGAAAATTATATACAACCACCATATCAACGCAATCATGTTCTTAACACCTAGCTTATGACTCGAATTTCATACAATGAAAACAAAGGAAAAATAAAAATATTATAACAGAAAAATTAAGAACAATAAAAGCCCCTACACATAGTAGTAGAAAATGTAAATAAAAGTAAAAGAGAGGGTTTGCAATGACAAACAAGTTGTGACGAATCCAACCCAACTTTCCAGTTAATCACAAAACTAATGGGTGGCCCCTCCACCTTACACAGAATACGAAGGCCATGGCAGTCCGAAGGGGGATAAATTGTCTATAAAGCGTGGATCTAAGAACAGCAATGTGGAAGGGAAAATTCTAAAACATTGTCTCCAAACTTAATACCGACAATGAACATTATTTGAAATGCAAAAATATTACAAAAAAAAAAAAAAAAAGAACATTGCAGTTAATGGTTTCAGTGCGTTGATCACTTTGGTAAAGCGGGAAGGTAACAAACCTGCTCATATTCCGCCTCGACAAGCCAAATGTATGAATTATCAAGTTTAATTTGAGGATGAACCCTCTCTGTTGGGATCCTCTTTGAAACTAGATAAAAACTTTATTTAGTTTTATGATGGTTATTCTTTGAATGTTGTTAAAAAAAGGGCCCAATTCAAAATACCCAAAATGATGTGTTTAATCCCTCCAATGCCAAATATATTTTTGCCAAATAAAATCAATAGCATAAACTTTGATTCTCCATAGTTCTTAAAATTCAAAATCTGAAATAGGAACATAAGAAGAAACCCAATCCAAAATAATAGAATATCTAGTTATAAATAAAACAAATTATGTTTCACGCGTTATAATATGGGGGGGAAAGTGCTCTTTTAAAGAGAAAATTAAAATCAATATCATAAACTTTTATTCCCAATAACGCCAAAAATTGAAATTTAAATAAAATAACATAACAAAAACTAATCTAAAAAATTTATTAGAAATAGAAATCAATCTACTGAGATTGCATTTAATTGAACCAATAATATAGCCAACCCACTTGACAAACTTCAACAAACTAAAGATGAATCAATTTGTTAGATTTTAAAGTAAAAGCATATTGATGACAAAAACATATTAAAATAGAATTCATCTATAAACTACATTTAACTTTAGTAATAAAGATCTAAAACTCCAACAATTTGAGATTTAAGCTTCATGCATGCAATAAGGGTATAGAATTTTTTAAGGAAGAAAAAACATACCACTTCAATTTTAATAAGTGGAAAATACCTGAAAAGAAGAACGTGGAGGAGTATAAGGGTTTGAATGTAGTTGACAAAATCAAAAGCCCAAACTAACAACCCCAACAATAAAATGAGATGAGGGTCCTCTACAAATGTGGGTTTTTAGAGATTGTTCACATGAACGAAATCAATAGTAAAAGACCCATATTCTCCGTAGTTTCATCAGCTATATTCGGACAGCTGTAGAGACATTGCTACGGGATGTGAGAGAAATTGAAAGTGAGAGACTGTTGAGGTACATGGTCATTTCGAAGGCATACAATTACAGAGAGGGAAAGGGAGATGGAGGGCGGAAAATGTGGACATCTCGCGATCCGTCGTTTGTGGTGGAAACCTTGAGAGAGAGAAAAATGTTGATAGGTTTTAGTACATGGAATGGCAGGGGTACTTGGGTTGAATATTTAAGGAGGTGACAATGTTGGAATTTTAACCAAAAACAAGGGTAAATCATAAAAAGAGCAGTACCTCGTGAATTTTTAAGTAGTAGTGATAAGATGATAACTAAACTACACTTAATAACGCTACTGTATATATTATACAAATCATATGTTTGTACCTAAATCTCATTATCGGTATGACTTGTAAAGTGATACAAACTATGTTTGGAGAGAAGATTTAGGCTCTGTTTGTTTGTCAAGAAAGTTAAGCGGGAAAATGATTCCTGGGAAAAGTGAAGTGAAGTAAAGGAAAAGGAAAACTATTTTCTTGTGTGTTTGGTTAATAGGAGGAAAACTGCAGAAAAAATATAAATAAAAAAATAAAAAATTATATACATATACACATATATAATTATAATTTTATAATAAATATAAGTATTATATATTTCTTATTTCAATCACTACAGTATATGATTTAAATTAATAAACATCCTTTAACACAAACATTAGTAAATATAAATAAAATATTATGAACATTTAACTAGTAAAAATATCAATATATAGCGTATTATTATGAATACATATTGGTAAATATTTTAGCACTAGTTGTAACAACAACAACAACAATAACAATAATAATAATAATAATAATAATAATAATAATAATAATAATAATAATAATAATAACAACAAGAACACTAATAATAATAATAACTATGAAGCACGAACACTTCTCCGGAGGTGATGTACACGTGTCAAACACTCCGGACACGCGTATGACCTCTCTCTCACTTTATATATATATATATATATATGTGTGTGTGTGTGTGTGTGTGGCCGTGTCATATCTTAGTTTTTTTAGATTAGTCGTGACAGCATGTCCGTGTCGGACACAACACCCATAACGGTGTCCGTGCCTTATAGAGTAATAATAATAATAATAATAATAATAATAATAACAATTATTATTATAATAATAATAACAAAAGTAAAAGTAAAAATAATAATAATAATAATAATTTATATGGTATTATAACAATTTTCCTTGAACTTTCATGCATAATCATGGGTCTTTGACAGGATATGTTTTGTGGAAAAGCTTTTCGGAAAGTTTTAGGATCACTTTCCCACAACTTTCAGGATCACTTTCCCACAACTTTCCTGGTAACCAACGCAACAAAAAGTGAAGGAATGTTATTTTCCTTTATTTTTTCTTTCCTTTCCTGGCAAACAAACGCAGCCTTAAGGACGAAAGAGAGGATAGGGAAGGAGAGAAGATTTAAGGGTTCCCAAACGATTACCAAAACAAAGAAGACCAAAAGGTTTTATAAGTGCAAGATCCCGCAGCTCTCCTTTTCCCCCAAGTAAAAGATCAAATTAAACTAAATAAATAACCACATAAAAGATTAAGCGTTGTCTATTAAATGTTCATGCGAGCTGAAAAAATTCGTAAGAATATTCATTTGTAGAGGTACGAGAAGGATAATCTCAAACTCATGTTTTTAGGCCATATTTCTCACTTTCATGTACACTCGTTCTCCCAAAATAAGGTTATGTCTCTGAAAATAAAGACTTAAGTAAAAGATTAATTAAAGTAAATAAATAACCACATAAAATATTAATCATTGTCTATTAAATTTTCATGCCAGCTAAAAAAAAGTTAAAAAAAAATTGTAAAATTATTCATTCATACTACGAGAAAGATAATCTCAAACTCATGTTTTCATGCCATATTTTTCACTTTCAAGCACACTCGTTCTCCCAAAATAAGGTTATGTCTTTAAAAATAAAGACTTAAATTCATTGGTAGAGGTACGAAAAGGATAATCTCAAACTCATGTTTTCTGAGCATATTTTTCACTTTCAAATACACTCATTTTCCAAAAATAAGGTTACGTCTCTAAAAATAAAGGGTGCGGCTGTTGCCCTCCTTCAAAATCTGATGCCACCCCAATTCATAATCTAACTAGGTGTAAACCCGCGCGATGCGCGGGCTAGACGATTCTGATACTTTATTTGCATTTAAAGTGTTTGTAAACATCGTAGGTGTGTAAAGAAAGTACATATAGAACTCTTGCAATGAAATCCACAAGTTCCTCCAATTCTACCCAGGACCATTTGGTAGTGACCGTACAATCCACCTAAATATGTGACTACTTCATACTCCTAGACCACCTAATCTTTCTGCCATAATCCCCATAATTTAATTTGAATCCAATAGAAAATTAAATACAAATAAATAGAAGCATGACACACAAAGAGGTTATATTATATCTTACACACAATTTCCCTCTCATCTTATTTTGGCTTATTTTTTCATATGATTTAAATTTCCATAATTTACTTTAGTTAAAATTAAATTATATGACATGCACAAAGGTTATATTATATGGCGGGATGAAATAAAGCATTTGTTAAAATTCATGGAATAAAATGTTTAAATCTCCCCCACAAATTTGAATTTTATTCCAATTCCAAACAAAAAGAGATATTTCAAACTTTAAACCAACATGTTTAATATTGAATTAAAAAAAGATGAAACTTGTTGTATGTGCATCGAGTATAAAGGAAAGACCACTAAAATCTAATTATAAAAAACATTAATTACTATCTAAATCTAAATGTTGATTCCATTTAGATAGATAATAAATATGAGTTTTTTTTACCTCAATACATTATTATGTTTTAAATGTGAACATTTCGCAACTAAAAAGTAATGTTTTGTGAAATTTAGCGGAAACAAATGTTCTAAAGTATAATAAAGTGATTAATTTATATTAAAGTCTAATCCCAATAATTACTAATTTATATTAAACTCTAGTATCAATGTATTAAAGTAAAAATGTTACCTCTTTTTTCACTCCAAACCCTCCCTTTTTTTCTTATATCCTTTATTTCCAAACTTGACACACATTTTTACATGTTGTCCTTAAGCATTGTGTAACGTACTTTTTACGCTTACTTGTCTGACTTAAATTTGAAGTCTTTGATTTTTTCATGCATCTTCTCGACATTTTTTTATTCGGGTTGGGAACTAAATTTATTAAATATTTTTAATAACAATAATACATATTACGAACAACTTTAAACGATCCCACGCCTATTCAATGTTTGACATACGCAATTTGAAAATTGACTTATATTTTCATATTTAAAATCGGAAAATACTAGAACGACTCTTGATTGGGACTCACGCTGACATGGCGTGCTGTCATTCGTTGATCTCTTATGAATGTGGGTCCGCGTCAGCGCCACTAACCTATCGCGACACATCATGTCAGCAGTCGCGATTTTGAGTCCCTAAGTCCCAATTTTGAGTCACAATAGAAACCATCTTTATAACCACGTATTTAAAATTGACTTCAAAATGGATACACACGGAAAGAGAGGGATGAATTTGAGATTTGTAATTTTTCTATGATATATTATCTAACATACAGGGCTCTGTATAGTAAAATATTTATAGAAAAGCTCAATTTGAAAATACTTTCAAAATAGAAAAAATCGAATTCAACATAAAAACGACAGATTTCATCAAATCTACTACAATTTACAACAATATTTACATAAAACATTATTTAAATTGAAGAAGAAATGAAAGATAATATACCAGATCAGCCATCTTGATGAGGCGTACAAGGCGCGACAATCGTTCTTGATATTAACATAGTGAAATCGTATGCGATCGGCCCAAGGAAGAGTAGGCGGTTCAAGAAAGATCCACCGCCAAAATCGTGTGAGGAGTCTTTCGACATAAGTTTCTCACGGAGATGAGCCAATGAAACATCCGGAGCCAATGTTTTATAGGCGGTGAAAATGGGTTTATGTTTTTTAAGGGAGGCAAATGGAAGGTCCCCCTGTGGCCCTACCGCCTCTCTACTGTATAGGCCAAAATGGGTTAATATTCTCTTATCATCTTTTATTCTCTTTTTTTATTCTTTTATATTCTCTTATCATCATTTTACCCCTATTAATATGCCAAGTGTTCTAGAAGTCCATCTCAGGACATTAGTTCACTTGTCATAGAAACTATTCGTTTACAGAATTTTTGGATACCTAAGTATATGTCTGTAAAAAATTTATAACGAAACCTAAAATGAGTCATGTAATGACTTCAACAACAATTACAAGGTGTTGTGAAATTGGGTGGACTTTTTACGACTCCCCTTATAGTGACACCAGACATGTGTCGTCAAAACCCTTCCAGACATATTTTAGGTGTCGTGAAAACCATTTTTTATTGTAGTTTCGTTAATCTAACAAGTCTTTTACTGCTTTGTATCATAACCCCTATACCCAAATACCTCACCCTTATGTTATAACCATTTAAAGCCATTAATAGGTTTATTCCATTTAGTAATTAAATAATGGGATAATAATACTGCTAGTGACTTCTCGTAAAATAAGACACTAAAATAAAAGCATGTTGATTTTATTAATGGTTTGAGTCATCACTCTTACCCGTCCCTAAACCTTGTGCATGGGGGGTCTTACAAAAGTCAAATACAAACAAAGACTCCCAATGATACACTTTTGTTTAGATAAGGTAGTTGTTGAGACAAATTTAACGAGGGTTTGTTATGAGAGAGTAAGGCATGAATTTTTAATATCTACTAGAGCAATCAACCTAACTTGTTCAACAATATTGTCCAACAACCAACAATTATCCCATACTAATTTTATTGTCTACATGATAAAACAAATATCAACAATAACAATATCTCAAGTAAGGGTTCATATTGTGTTGTTGCAAAAAAATATATAATTGACTTACAAGGGTACGTTACATCATAAAGGGGTCATTTGTACATATCAGGTGTCCAAAGTCATAAAAATGTAGTCACGTAAGTTATTATAACATGAATAGGGTCCTCATAATAAATTTCATCAATTTGGGACATAACTATAGAAGTATTACCCATAAAGCAACCATACTAAGCATGCGTATATTTCAAAATTTATCAATTATAAATTAACTCTTTAACATCCATTTTCTAATCTCAAATTATTCATTTCCCAATCTCAAATAATCAATTTCTTCAAATGGGGTTCAACACCTAAAATTTCATTCTCGTACTTCGGGGGCCAATCTTCAATTTTAATAACATACTAGGGTTCAACATTTATTTTCCACACATGAGAACATTAAAATTCACCTCATTACAACATTCGGTCGGGAATACACAAAATATGGACTTGTGTATGATTTATTAATCGAAAAACATTAATTAGTTAATGTTGATATTGTGTAAATGAATATCAATGGATATATCTTATTCATCAACTCATGTGGTCGTGCTCACCCCTTCCTTAAGTGGTTGCTATTTGGGTGAACACAAATTGGTGGAAGGGCTTGCACATTTATGGACACATAGTAATTTAAAATTAATTTAATTAAAATGAACTAAAATTGAACTTTATACGTTCGACCGAGAGTTCTTATATGCAAGATAAGAACCTATTTATATGTTCGACTGGGGGTTCTTATATACCTTCATTTCAACCTATTTATATAGGTGAATTGAATTTTAAAGACTCTTTACCGAATTTTCCACAATACAAATAGCGGATATGAGAGAGTAATAGAGTCTCCGGATAATCGTGAAGGGCGTTCATGAATTTGTTAAATATACAGATAGAAATCTTATTAGTGACAAGATCATGTGTCGTGCACCCGTTGTATGACCGTTAAATTTTTGTATTTGGAAGACATTGAGTTGCATTTGCTAAGGTGAGGTATGTCACAAGACTATAAGATATGTACATTACATAAGGAATATAATGTACCATATGTTCCAGAATAATTATCAATACCCGACCTCATAACGAAACCCAACCGGGTGAAAGTGGTGAATGATTCACCAGCACATCGTCCTTTGATCGACCTAATTGATAATGCTTATAGAGTCCACCATAATCAAAACCACCATGACATGGATTACGATCATGTGCATTGTGACCAGTCATATAAACAAATTGATGCTGAATTACCTGAATATCGAGAATATATATGGTTAAAAGCCGATGTGGCAAGAACTTTTTATAAAAATTACAACGAAGATCATTCAATATTGTATGGAATGATCCATTTTTATAATTTAAATATTCAGTTCGATTTGCCGAGCAATAGCATAACCTGAATTTTTAAGTGGGATAAAGACATTCTCTAAAAAATATAACACATTATGAGATAGTTATCCGACTGTTAAAAAGAGCTTGAAGGTTTGGATTTAAAGTACAAATCTATCCATGCATGCAAGTATGCTGACATATTGTACCTCAATGAACACGAGTTGAAGGATGAGTGTCCTGTATGCAATGAGCCAATATTGTCAAAGGGGAGAAAAATGCAGAAAATAGAGTCGTCGATCCATTTTTGTCAAAACAAATAAAAGAATGTAGTCGCCCCCGAAAGAATGACATCAAAAGGCAAACTGATGCTTACAAAACCAAATGAATCGAGGGTCCGGGGACTAAGTTACATAATGGGGAGGTGTTAATTATTCATTCCACCCTTTCAATCTCTTATGGGCTATAATAATGTTCTCCTTTTTCTCCAAGATATGAATCATATGTATAATGTGTGCGATGTGAAAATGAGAGAGAAAAAAGGAATCATCCTAATCACATCACGGGGAGGACGGAGAGGAGTCATCATAAGGATATACGAAAGAAAAGAGAATAGTGAGAAAATATGATGTTAGTGACCACCGAATCACGATTCACTATGAGAAAGTGAATGTGCATGTAGGATGGGAACAATAATACGGGGGCGTGTGCATACACGTAATACTATTAAATATAAGTGCGATGACAATTATTATTCAACACAAATAGATAAGAGAAGCGCAATCACCAAGAAGAATAAGGAAAGTAAAATGTCAATCACACAACAGGAGATGTACGTGGTTCAGCAAGAATGCCTACGTCCACGGTGGTGCAGTCAGTATTATTTCTATATACTCCGGGGAGCGATTCCAGAGAATACAGTGCGTGTCTTATGCCCCAGACCTAGGGTTTATTATATATATATCTGTCTTCGGGGAGTGGGGGTGTTGGACTCCCCCACGTTTACCATCTTCTCCTGGAATATCTCTATTTGAGAACATGGGAGAAGACTAAGTTACTACTGAGTTAATGTTAACGTGCGAAGGGCTTGGACTTTGGGCCGTTTTAATTAGGCTACTCGTCCAGGCCTGTAATGCCAATTTCGGGTACCCACAATTGCCCTTAAATTTGTTGGGCCATAATTTGGGCTCAATAAATTTAAATGATTTGTCATAATGGCTCTATTGCATATCACGTAACGCTACCCAAAGTTTGAGAGCTAATTTAGGCGGCAGTCGCTTCGTGTCCTGTGCGCGACGATTAGTATCATTTAAAAGTCATTTTAAGCAGCGTTTCATAGTTGTCGTTTCAAGCTTCTTAGTGTTCTTAATAATTCTATCTTTCATTGCTCTTTTATTGCTTGTAGTTGATTGGTGTTGATGATTATATACCAGCCACTTCTCAATTGGGAAGAATGATTAGTCCTGATGTAAGTTATGAGGTTCGTCATACCTTTGTGAGGATTTGCAAATCACTGCGATTGAGGAACAAGCATTTCATAGAGCAAGCCGAGCTCGTCGTTAAGCTGAAAGACAGACTCCAAGAGATGGAAGAAGTTGGTGCCTCCGTCCAAGAATAGGCGAATACTCTGAGAGCAAGGCTTCTAGATGCTTCTGAGATCAACTAAGTTGGAGAAACTCTTCACCAAAAGAATGAGGCTTTGAGGAGGGAAGTCTCGCGACTCAGGGAGCATGCGCCCAGCATTGCTCCTGCAGTATTACGAGGTTCCTCCTCATCGCGATCTAGAGCTGGACCGAGCGATGTTCCTTCGACGCTGCGAGGCTCTACCCCGCCGACTGTTCTGCGAGCCAGTAGAAATGCAAGAAGTTCAGCTAGGGAAATGTAAGAGCTCCGAGGTGATATTCAACGAGCATACATGATTGTTGCTGGGCTTCAAAGGGATGCCACTCGGCTGAGGCATTTATTTAGGAGAGGACCTCGGCAAGTATGGGCCGATGGTTACGACCAAGGTTGGCTAGATGCTCCGACGAGGCTAACAGAGTTTGAAGAGCTCGCTTATCAGGGGATGGTTGAGTGCCCTGAAGGAGCTGCAAGTCCCAATGAACTCAATGCTCTGGTATCGCCATGAGATCTCTCATTCCACTCTAATGCCTAATCCCTTCCGGAGAGATGATCAGTGGATCCCTATTGATGCTATCCCTCGGCAGCTATTGGAGTCGGATGCGAATGAAGTCGATGAGGAGCTAGTTCCCCATCCCGACGATGGTCGAAGAGCCCAAGTGGCTGATTATCTTGTTCAGAGGCCTCACCCTCATTAAGATTTTGCCAGTAGTAACTCTGTATATTTTGTAAAGAAATAATGTAATGTTGGTGTTTTGGGCGAGCTCGCCGACTAAACATGGGTTGTATTTGTTGTAAATGTGATGAAGTAATATAAAGTTTATGTTCTGGGTGAATTTTTTGACTCAACAAGTGTTTTATATTTTCCACATCTCTTAGATTTTGCTTAATAACCTTGGTCCTCTCTTGGCCGACTAGATTAGTAAGTTTGTATTGTCAAGTAAGTGTCCCTCCAGTCCAATATGCTTATAAGATACCATTTTCCCCACTTTACCTTTTAGGTCTTGTCGTCACACTTCCTTAGGCCTAAGTGTGGCAATTAGCAAGGACACACCTGGTGTTGGATGCTTCATCCGATCAGGATTTTGTTAACTAAACATTGTTTGGCGCCTAAGGATCTCCTGTAGAGCTTCATATATTGCCAGGGGCAATGCTAAGAGGTTTTTCGTGTTTCATAATGAAAACCTGAGGAGGGTGATTACCCTGCTGTAGTGTAATGATTAGTGTGCCTATCACTTGGAAAAGGTGTGTGAGTTATAAAGTTCAGATACTAGTTAACTGACACTTCGTAGAATCCAACTGCTAAAAAACTTTTATTAATGATTAGGAAATGAGCTTCTAGCTTCATAAGTACAATGCAGAAGAAGAATCTAGAAATAGAATTTCTTAAGATTTGCAGCATTCCATGTTCGGGGTATCTCTATGCCCTCCAGCGTTTCTACGTGATAGGCTCCTCACAGATCATCTTTTGTTATCTTGAATGGTCCTTCCCAGATTGGCCCTAACTTACCATCTGATGGTTTACTGCGCTGCCCAAGACTTTCCTTAGGACGTAGTCCCCAACTCGGAATGCCCTTGGATGGACCTTCTTGTTATAGTGCCTTGCGAGCTGTTGCTGATAGCTCACTAGTTTCACCAAGGCAAGCTCTTGGCGTTCGTCAGCTAGGTCAAGCTGAACGAGCAATGCTGCATCATTCTGGCCTTGGTCGACAAGGGTGGACCTCATAGTGGGTAAGCCTGCTTCCAATGGAATGACTGCTGCCATTCCATATGTTAGTGAGAATGGGGTTTCCCCCGTGGCTGGACATGGGGTGGTACGGTAGGCCCACAGAATATGCGGTAGTTCATTCACCCATGCGCCTTTGGCTCGTTCTAATCATTTCTTCAGATCATCGATTATCGTTTTATTGGAAGCCTCGGCTTGGCCGTTACTCTGGGATAGGCCACCGAGCTAAAATGGTGTCTGATTCCGTGGTCATTACAGAAATTCTGAAAGGAGTCGCTCTCGAACTGCGTTCCATTATTAGTGATGATGGTCTTAGGGATCCCAAAACGGGTGATTATATTTTTCCATATGAATATTTTCATATCCGCATCTCGGATGTTCGCCAGTGGCTCTGCCTCTATCCAATTGGTGAAGTAGTCTATTGCGACCAACAGATACTTGCGATTGCCGACAGCGGTAAGAAGAGGTCCTACAATGTCCATTCCCCATTGGGCGAATGGCCATGGGCTGGAAAGTGATTTTAGGTCGTTGGCTGGTTGATGGACCATGGGAGCGTGAAATTGGCATTTCTCGCATTAGCGAACATACATTGTAGAGTCTCTTTGCATATATGGCCATTAATAGCCTTCCTTAATTTCTCGGAAAGCCAATGACCTTCCACCAATATGGCCTCCATAGATTCCCTCGTGGAGTTCATGTAGGATTTGTTCGACATCCCTCGGGTGAACACATTGAAGGTAGGGATCGGAAAATGATCTCTTATAAAGCTTGCCCTCAAGAGATAAGTGAAAGCGAGCAGCTTGGACTCTTATAAGGTGAGCGGTCTTCTTATCATCTGGAAGTGTTCCATCCTTCAAATAGTCCCTTAGAGGATCCATCCAGCTGGGTGCTGACTCAATTTGGAGCACTTGCTCCATGTTTGGCAGCTCGTTGTTACAGTTAATGCTCGGATGAGCGAGGAAATCTATGGGGATTATTCTTTTAAGTCGGAATCGATTACCGAACTCAGAGCAGCCAGGGTGTCAACATGGCTATTCTGACCTCTGGGAAACTGCTGGACACTGACTTTTTCGAAGTTGGCCATTAGCCTTTTGCCAAGGCGAGGTAGGCTGCCATTCTTTCATATTTCGCATTGTAGTCTCCATTTATCTGATTGGAGACTAATTGTGAATCACCGAACACCTGTAACTGCTTTGCCCCCAGAGTTTGTGCCTTTTGGAGGCCGGCTATTAAAGTCTTATATTCTGCTTCGTTGTTGGAGGCTTCAAATCCAAGCCTGATTCTTTGTTCGAGGATTATGTCCTCTAGAGTGACAAGCACAATGCCTACTCCTGCCCCCTTTAAATTGGAGGCTCCATCAACAAACAGCTCCCATACCCCCTCCGTTGCGTGATTCTTTCTTTGCTTCGTGGGTTGAAGTTGGTCGAGAGGCTGCTCGCTTGTGAATTCGGCTAGGAAATTAGCGAGGATCTGCCCTTTGATTGCGTTCATTGGTTGAAATTGGATATCAAAACTTCCGAGCTCGATTGACCATTTAGATAGTCTGCCCGACAAATCCGCTTTCCTCGGGATTGCTTTAAGGGGGTGTGATATGAGGACGATGATGGTGTGAGCTTCAAAGTAGTGCTTCAACTTCCTCGAAGCCACTACAAGTGCAAAGGCGAGCTTCTCTAGTGGCAGGTACCTTTGCTCGGCCTCTAATAGGGTCTTTCTGGCATTATAAACGGGGTGCTGGATTCCTGCTCTTTCATACATTAATGCAGAACTGACAGTGTGGTTAGAAATAACGAGGTATAAGTACAAGGAATCTGTCTCCTGGGGTATGACGAGCAGTGATGCTGAGCTGAGGTAAGCCTTGAGCTCGTCCAATGCCCGCGAGCAATCTTGATTCCATTTTACTATTTTGTTTCCCTTTAGGAGCTGGAAGAAAGGCTTGCATTTCTCGGAGGACTTTGAGATAAAACGGTTCAAGGCAGCGAGCATACCGGTGAGCTTTTGTACGTCCTGAATTGTGCAAGGAGGTTGTAGCTTATTTATCGCATCGATCTGGTCTGGGTTAGCCTCGATGCCTCTCTTACTGACCAAGTACCCAAGAAATTTTCCTGACTGGACACCGAAAGAACACTTGCTTGCGTTAAGTTTCATTCGATACTTCCTGAGGATTTCGAAGGTTCTTGATAGGTCTGAGAGATAGTTTCTTTCTTTCTGGTTTTGACGAGCAAATCATCGATGTAGACTTCCATGGTGTCTCCTATTTGGTCCTTGAACATCTTGGTGACCAGCCGCTAGTAGGTTGCCCCTGCATTTTTGAGCCCGAAGGGCATGACCCTGTAACAATATAATCCAACGGTGGTGATGAATGCTGTCTTGTCCTGGTCTGGGGCATATAGGGGGATCTGATGATACCCTGAGTATGCATACAGAAAACTCATTCTCTCGTGAGTTGCTGTGGCATCCACTAGTTGATCGATTTTCGAAAGAGGGAAATTATCTTTAGGGCACGCCCTGTTAAGGTCGGTGAAGTCGATGCAGACTCTCCATTTCCCGTTGCTTTTTGGAACTACTACTGGGTTAGATAACCATTTAGGGAATCGGACCTCCCGTATGGATCCTCCATCTAGCAGTTTTTCAATTTCTTTTTCCACGGCCTTTGCCTTCTCGGGTGCAGTTCGTCGTGCCTTCTGTGTGATTGGTTTGAAAGTGGGGTCAACGTGCAGCTGATGACAAACCATACTAGGATCAATTCCAGGCAGCTCGTATGGTTCCCATGTGAAGACGTCTATATTGCTTCTCAGCAGAATCGTCAACTCTTTCTTTTCCTGATCTGTGAGAGAAGATCCAATCAAGAAGATCCTGTTATCGTCGCTATCTCCAGCTGTGACTTCCTCCAGGTCCTCGACGACCCGTTCAGAGGGGAGGAGCCTGGTCTCCTCCACTCCGGGGCTTCCATATTTTAACTGCTATTTCGAAGGTATCAGACCTTTTTGGTCTTCAACTTTCTTGCTGGACTTATCAGCCTTCTTCTCTGGTCTCGGGCGGATGGCTGTTATGAAGCACCTTCTTGCCATCGCTTTATCACCATGGATCTCCATTACTCCACGCTCGGTCACATATTTGATCTTCTGATGGTAGGTCGAGGAGACTGCCTTCATCGTGTGCAGCCATCCTCGGCCGAGGATGGCTTGGTATGGCGAGTCAATATCAACCGTTAGAAATTCAATCATCTTGGAGACATTTCTTGCTCTCACTGGCAGCACGATCTTTCCTAGAGCCATAGTTACTTTCCCAACAAAGCCAACTAAAGGGACAGTGGCTTCCTTTAGGTCGACGATGCTCAACTTCAGTTTTCTGAACAGGTCGAGGTACATTACCTCGGATGAGCTTCCTTGGTCGACGAGTAACTTGTCGACGTCATAGTTAGCTATCCTGAGAGTAATGATCAAAGCATCGTGATGTTGGATCCTTACTCCCACCAGATCCTTATTTGCGAATATGATATGCTTACTGTAGTCGACGTCGTCTGCTCGCCGACGCTTTCTAGACTACGTTTTTGCTGGATCGATCTGAAAAGCTTGCATCACCGCTATAAGCTTTTTTACCTCCATTCGAACTAAATTTCCTTGAATCTGCTTCACGTCAGATGCCCATGAATTACTGCGAACTCATGGTCAGCATCGTCTTCGAGTACGTTGTCGAGCCTTGCTCTCTATGGGCAGCAACTTTCTTTGCCTTCTTTTCCACGAATTCATTCAGATGCCCGAACTGGGCCAGCTCTTCGGGGTGGAACTTAAGAGCCTTGCAATGCTCAGTCTTATGTCCTCATTCTTTGTAAAAAGCGCATCTCAGCGCGTTGTTTCTCTTTGAGGGATCTCCTCACATCTTCCTGGGCCACTTAATAAATGGCTCGTCTTTGATTTTTACGAGAATTTTGTAAATTGGTTCTCTAAAGACAGTTTTGACCGCCTGAAATGCTTTTACCACATCGTTGCTGCCTCCGTTCTTAGAGCCATTCTTACCCCCATTCTTTCCTCCTTTCTTCTGGTTCTCAATTTTGTCATTACCTTTGGCAGCAAGCTTAACTCGACCATTTTCCCTTGTGCTGAGGCAGGTCACATCCTCCACTTTGGCATATTTCTCGATGCGAGCCATTAGGTCGTCGATGGTCATGGCCTCTTTCTTTGTCAGGGACTAGTACATAAGGGAAGAGTTGGGCAGCCCAATTTTGAAAGAGGCCACTGCCACTTGCTCCGAGCAATCCTCGACCTCGTTGAACAACTCCCAATACCTCTTCCCGTAGTCTCGGAGGGTATCTTGAGGCGTCTTTTTCATTATTAGCAAAGAATCCATCCTTTTGGGATGGGAGCTACTAGTAATGAAGTGGGTCGTCAAGAGCTCGTCCAGGGACTTGAAGCTTCTGATGGACCTATGGGGGAGCCTTTCAAACCATTTCTGCACCACGTCATGTAGGCTCGAGGGAAAAATTCGGCACATCAGTGCGTCTCAATGGTTTCAGAGGGTCATGGATTGCCTGTACTGCCTGACGTGATCAATGGGATCAATTTTACCATCATAAATCTTAAATCTTGGAATAGAAAATTTCTTGGGGGCTTCCTCTTCTTCTATTTCCCTTGAGAAAGGCGATTTCATCTGAGGTTTGAGAGCTCGCCTAGCGAGTTCCCGGATCGATCTGGTACCATGATGCGCAGGGTGTTGGTCCATCTCCCTTCGGACCAGACTTCGTATGTCCTCGTTGCTGTGAGATGGGCTCCTATAATTACGAGCTAGTCGCAGTTGCTCGATCAGGTCGTCCTCTCACTCGTTTCCCTTAACTTTTTGGGACCCGTGTCTTGGGCTCCTTCCTCGGCTGCGAGAGTTGATCGCCTGAGGGCTAGGAGTGCGGTACGGACGTCTCTTGGTACCACGATGGAGCTCTCTCTCCATTCTTTCTAACCTTCTTTTGAGACGAGCATTCTTAGCTTCGTGCTTGCGAGAAGACTCCCTCTGCTCTTAGAGCCTTGCCTCATATGCATCAATCAACATAGATATTTGTGTGGACTCGCTAGTCTTTGGCTTTCTTCTGAGGCTGGACTCTCTAGGCGAGCCCTCTGATCTGAATGACGAACTTCAGATCTGATCCTGCGAGGAGCAGGTTGTTCTTGAATATCTCCTGCCTGAGGAGCATTACTAGTGTGAGTAGACATTTCAAACCTCTTTGTTGGTGTGGGCTTTCTCTGGGAAGATAAACGCTTCCCACAGACGGTGCCAATTATGGTGACAATTATCATTCAACACAAATAGATAAGATAAGCGCAATCACCAAGCAGAATAAGGAATGTAAAATGCCAATCACACAACAGGAGATGTACGTGGTTCAGCAAGAATGCCTACGTATACGGTGGTGCAGTCAGTATTATTTCTATATACTCCGGGGAGCGATTACAGAGAATACAATGCGTGTCTTATTCCCCAAACCTAAGGTTTATTATATACATATCTATCTTCGGGGAGTGGGGGTGTTGGACTCCCCCACGTTTACCATCTTCTCCTGGAATATCTCTATTTGAGAACGTGGGAGAAGACTAAGTTGCTATTGAGTTAATGTTAAGGTGCGAAGGGCTTGGACTTTGGGCCGTTTTAATTGGGCTACTCATCCAGGTCTGTAATGCCAATTCCGGGTACCCACAATGAGATATAGACAAAGGTGTCATAATGAGTAAAATAGTACTCAAATCCCGATATAATGACTCTGGACGCCTACATAGCCAAAATAAGCATCAAAGTCCATGTAGTTTGAAATATCACATGGGTGGGGCGTAAACCAAATTTAGGGCTCCTTTTTAGTTATTTTAGAAAGAGGTGCTCACATGTAAAAGTGTAGAAGAAGTGAAATCCTACTTAGAGGTTTATAGGTGACCCTTATTTTTTGTCTTTTTAGTTTTATGAAAATACATTATGTGAATACTGATATAAAAAATGGGTATTAGTTGATATGTGCTAATTGAGTAAGACTAGAAAATATCAATAAATGGAAGAAAAGTAAATAAAGAACATTAATTAAATGACTTAAGAAATAGTGAGAGTATACCTCCTAGAAGATTTTGCTACTGATTTTTAAATAGGAGTAAACTGATTTTATAGTGGTCGGATAATGGTGAATTAAGGGTGAGGTAGGTGACAAAAGGTGGTATGAATGCTAGGCAAGAAAAGTGAAAGGAATGTTGAAATCTTGGATTTTTTGGAGTGGCAACGCACTAATTTTGAGGCGGGGAATGTTTTGATTGCTGAAAAAGGTTATTTGGAATGAAGTAATGACCTATTTATATAGTAAAATTTTGATTTCAAGATACTGTCGATTAGTATAGTCCCTAGCCAGCCTATCGTCGTACCCTTGGCTTGATGGCGAAGTAAAGTACACCCCTGCCTATAGGTAGCAAGTCTGGGATGCTTATAGGGAGTTTGAAAAGGAATTTTTCATAAAGACAAGCATAAAATGCAAATTATAAGTCCAAATCGTGCATGGCCAAGACCGTTGGATAGGAGACTTAGAGAACTATGAAAATATATTAGGCCAATAGGGCTCGAAAGCACCCGATGGCCTTTAGCCAATGGTTCTTGAAGTAAAAAGGTAAGCACATGTTAAGCATAAGGCCATTCACGCATGGTATTGACCATTGAAAAAGGGATTTAGATCCCTATGAGAGTTAAATGAGCTTCACTTGGCTCAAGTGCAAGCCTGTCGCTTAAGTAATAAACCCGGTAAGTCGGGATCGTATCCACAGGGATCGAGATTGCCAAATAGTAATAAGAAAAATTATTAAATCTTGAAATGATTTCGTAAAAGAAACGAAAAGATGATTAAAAATTGGGAAAATTTCTATTAAAAAATTACTTAAGAAAAACAAACTAAAAAGTGCAAAAGAAATTAGATCTGACAAATGGGAGAAAATAGGGTAGGGTACAATCCTTCAATCCTTAACAAGTTACCGTATAGAATACTAGAATTGTACATTAAAATTATTGACTAGATCCGGTCTTTATACATTATAAGCATTACATATATGAGGGATCTAGCCCGCATCATATGAAATCAAAGATAGATATAAAGCGGTGAATGAATCCAGTCTTTATATATTCTAAGCATTACGTATATGAGGTTCAAGCCCGCACCATACGAAATCAAAGGTAAATATAAAGCGATGCTTTCACAATTCAATCAATATTTTAATTTAACCTCTATTTTCTACATAAATAATTTGCCTTGGATTGAGTTCATGTACCCCAACCCTTGGGAATTTAGCTACTCATGATTTGGTTCAAGAATAAATTCACACACAAAATTATGGATCTACAAGACATGGGAAATAATTTGCAAATAATAAAACTAGAGAATGGAAAGATATTACTTTAATTCAGCAACAAAAAATGGAATTGGAATCCAGAATTTCTTACAAACTAGGATTCATGAAAACTCTTGAAGGAATAGAAAATTTGCTCTCAAAATCTAACCCTAAAATTTAATCTAGCACTTCTAACCTACTCCTAACCTAGCCTCTCTCTAGAAACTCCCCTTGAAAATGAGGTAGGGCTTGGTCTTTTATAGCACCAAGTTGCATGAATTTGGCATCAAATTTCGCTTGTGGCACAAGTTTTCCAAGAGTTGCACTGCATTAAATGCATAATTAATTACAGAAATCCGCACATCCAGACTCTTCATTATCGCGCAACTTCAAAACATCGTAACTTCTTCACTGTAGCTCGGATTGAGGTGCCGTTTTTTTCAGTATTCTTGTAATTTAGAGATCTTAAACTTTCTAGTTGGCCCCACCTCCGGACTAAGGCTGTAAAATTACGAAAATGCCCTTCAACTCTCCATTTCTTGGTTTCTTTCACTGTTTTGAGCTCTCCTTCGCACTAACTTGCGTGATATATCTGTAAAACACATGAGAAATACACAAAACACGAAATACTTGCCAAAAGGGGTTAGTAGAATACATTTGAGACAAATCCAAGCTACTTACACTGCACGGGATCATAAAAATACTGAAATTAAGGGGATAAATGTGAAGAATATGTGCCTAAACACACCCCCTAACTTAGAACTTTGCGCGTCCCGAGCAATGTATATGAATCTTAACTAAAATTCTACTCTTGAAAATTCCTTTATTAAAATAAAATTCCACTTTCGCAGGCACGCGATTGCATTTAGCGTATGCAACAAGCCTTTAAACCTCTAGGTTACCCTAGTAGGACGAGTTTTGTCTCGTGAGGGTTTGCAGTGAATTTACCCACAAAATTCTTTATTGACTCAAATAAAGATCAAAATACTTAAAAATTGATCAATTTAAACTTTTCGAAAAATACTCACCATAAATTCATATTCAAGTGTCTCAAACCGTAGTGTGTGTGTGCAAAGCCAAAAATTAAACCTCAAACTTCCACCGATTGAGCATTACGTTACTTTCTGAAAATTCGTTTTGATTCAAATTCTTACGGATTGCACTCACAAACGAATCACTCGGGTTGTGGCTATTTTCTCTCGGTATGCATGATATAAAGAGTAAATATACTGGACACAAATTCATGCATACAAAATTGAAAAGAAGGAAATTTATGGTGAAAAGATCTCATCATCGGAATACAGTTATTTGGAAATGGGAACATCACCTCTAATTCACACCATTTAATCTCTCGTATTATTTTTTCATGTCTTAGCTCTCCACGCGGTAACCAATTTCGCCATTCGGACTCGGTTAGGACTTTTTTGGGTCATAAAGTGTAAAGGGTAAAAATGAGAATACATGGGCTATTCGGAATTGGAAAATTTCCTTATGATGTCCATTAGTGCTTTTTTTTTTCTTTTCTTTTTCTTCTCTTCTTTTTTTTTTCTTCTTTTTTTCTCTTACCCCTTTTTATTGCTCAATTTGGACTTACTTGATAAAATTTTTCAATTTTCACAATTCCGGGCTATTTGGGTTTTTCGGGTTATCAAACGAAAGGATAAATTTTATTTGGCTCAAAGTGGGTGGCAAAGGGATAATTTTTCACATCTTTTTATGGCCAATATTTTTGGGTAACAAATGATGGCCTACTTCATCGTCCAAATTTTTAATCACATTACCATATGCATCTCGAGATTAATTAAGTTTAGAGATATATTTAGCACGAATTTCGAGACAACATCTCACACATTTCTCATAACCGATCAAAACAAAGGATTGAGATCATCAACGACTTATTAAAACGCTGAAAAGAACTTTGAGTTTACCATAAGCTCGGATTGATTTAAAAACTCATAAAAAATTGAAAGTCTCGAAATCTCACCGGGTTTGGACTAATCTCCACACTTATTCGTAAAGTCGTCAATTTTCTTTCAATTTCCATCTTCGGTCAATTTTGGCTTAGTGCATTTTGATTGTTAACAATTTGAGACTTTAAATAGAATAAAGGTGATATTTTTGAAAAATTTTAAATTCCAATTTTTATTTATTTTGAACAAAAATATTTTTGGCTTTTTTTTCAATTTTTTTTTTTTTTTTTTTTTGTTGAAATTTTCTAAAAAACACACTTGGAAAGAACATGTGATCGAATCAATGAATCGGGAAGAATATCCCACACCCCCTAACTTAAATGTTGCATTGTCCTCAATGCGAATCAAGAACCCAACATAAAGAGAGGAAAATAAAGATATTACCCAAATGAAGTGATCCCCGATGAGTGCGAGTCCATTGAATCTACAAAACATGTTAGAACCAAGCATAGAAAAAATAATAACAAAAACTCTAACTATCAAAACTAGACTATAATAGAAGAGAAAAAGAAAAAGAAAAAAAACTAACTATTTATAACCTAAAATTTGAACGGCTAATAAATCATACACTAAAAGTCGAAAAATTTGAGGGTCCACCCAAAATACAATTTGACTTTGAGGGATTAATGGTGTACCCTCATTAGGATGCATGCCTCCCGAAAGTAAGAATTCCGTTTGAAAAACGGAAGGCATGTGAAAAGTTTAAAAAATGCACCATCACCAATTACAAAATTTAGGGGGATAATGAAGGATTTTGGTGCATAAGAGGACAAGTCCCATTGGGATTCAAGAAATATATAATCACGTTCCAAAGATTTTTCAAGTAGTATGGGGAGAGGGGCACACAAAAATGAACAATCCATATTAGAAAACAATTTAAGCATAGAGTGCTTGTCCTCATAAACCGGAAAATGATCCTCTTGTTGCGTAGCACGTGTGTTGGTCTCTAAGTCGGACGATATTTGAGTCGTATCTTCAAGTACCTCCGAAGACTCAAATGGTATGGGTGAAGGTTTGGGAAGGAGGAATGCATCAATTCTATTGTCCCACTCGCTTTCGTCCAAATGACAAATTGAGGCCCAGAAAGATTGGACTTCATCATTTAGGCTTGCATCCACCTGTCCGAACTCGCGCTTAAACTCTGCTAGGCTCAACTCCTCTAGCTCTCTCTCTTGCTTGGTGTCTTTAAAAATTTTTCCCTCAAAATTTTCAATTGGATCTGGTGGAGTGACACGTCTAAGTGTGTGGCCCGTAAGATGAAGCATCTCAAAATAACATTCCCATACAAGAAGCGGATCAACATCCTTAAGACATTCATCCAATTCTTGTGATGGATTTAATGGTTCGATAATAGTGGGGACACAAGGAGACAAATGATCCTCAACCTCAGTAGATTTTGCAATATTTATAATAGGTTGAGATTCAAAAGAACTTGGATCAATTTCAATGATTTCATTCTCAAAAGTATTAGGTGAAGCGCAAGTCTCGACCTTTTCTAAGTTATCCAAATAATCATTCAACTCCTTGCAAGTTGCTATAATTTTCGACTCGAGAACAACACGGTCATCACATTGCTTTTTTAGATCAAGTAAGAGTTCTTCCAAAGTAGGCTTTCTTGGTTCTAGCACCTCGAATTCCTCATTTGGTTGAAAACTTACTTCATCTTCAAAACTATCGGAAAAAAAATCCTCATTGGGTTCAAATAATGCATCTAACTCTTGCTCCCAATAACGATTTTTTTCGCGATATTCTTTTTCAAGTCTTTCTTCTTCAAGCAATTGATTTTGATAAATTTGGAGTTTCTCAGCACTAGGCTTGTATTCAATATAATCATCTTTAGTGATATTGATCCAATGGTCATAAGTCTTGAGTGCCTCCTCTTCCTCACTATTAGCATAACAATTAAAGCCACCAAAAGAGTTAAAATAAGACATTTCAAATTGGGCAATTCAAAAACGTGACACCCATTTTTTTTTTCAATTTTTGTTATTTTTTTTTTCGAAATCACTTGTAGATAAAAATAACTTTCTTAAAAATTTAACAATTTCAATCCCCGGCAACGGCGCCAAAAACTTGACGCGACTTAATATTTGTCTCAAAAGTGCGTACAATCTAGGCTCAAGTGCAAGCCTGTCGCTCAAGTAATAAACCCGGTAAGTCGGGATCGTATCCACAGGGATCGAGATTGCCAAATAGTAATAAGAAAAATTATTAAATCTTGAAATGATTTCGTAAAAGAAACGAAAAGATGATTAAAAATTGGGAAAATTTCTATTAAAAAATTACTTAAGAAAAACAAACTGAAAAGTGCAAAAGAAATTAGATCTGACAAATGGGAGAAAATAGGGTAGGGTACAATCCTTCAATCCTTAACAAGTTACCGTATAGAATACTAGAATTGTACATTAAAATTATTGACTAGATCCGGTCTTTATACATTCTAAGCGTTACATATATGAGGGATCTAGCCCGCATCATATGAAATCAAAGATAGATATAAAGCGGTGAATGAATCCAGTCTTTATATATTCTAAGCATTACGTATATGAGGTTCAAGCCCGCACCATACGAAATCAAAGGTAAATATAAAGCGATGCTTTCACGATTCAATCAATATTTTAATTTAACCTCTATTTTCTACATAAATAATTTGCCTTGGATTGAGTTCATGTACCCCAACCCTTGGGAATTTAGCTACTCATGATTTGGTTCAAGAATAAATTCACACACAAAATTATGGATCTACAAGACATGGGAAATAATTTGCAAATAATAAAACTAGAGAATGGAAAGATATTACTTGAATTCAGCAACAAAAAATGGAATTGGAATCCAGAATTTCTTACAAACTAGGATTCATAAAAACTCTTGAAGGAATAGAAAATTTGCTCTCAAAATCTAACCCTAAAATTTAATCTAGCACTTCTAACCTACTCCTAACCTAGCCTCTCTCTAGCAACTCCCCTTGAAAATGAGGCAGGGCTTGGTCTTTTATAGCACCAAGTTGCATGAATTTGGCATCAAATTTCGCTTGTGGCACAAGTTTTCCAAGAGTCGCACTGCATTAAATGCATAATTAATTACAGAAATCCGCACATCCAGACTCTTCATTATCGCGCAACTTCAAAACATCGTAACTTCTTCACCGTAGCTCGGATTGAGGTGCCGTTTTTTCCAGTATTCTTGTAATTTAGAGATCTTAAACTTTCTAGTTGGCCCCACCTCCGGACTAAGGCTGTAAAATTACGAAAATGCCCTTCAACTCTCCATTTCTTGGTTTCTTTCACTGTTTTGAGCTCTCCTTCGCACTAACTTGCGTGAAATACCTGTAAAACACATGAGAAATACACAAAACACGAAATACTTGCCAAAAGGGGTTATTAGAATACATTTGAGACAAATCCAAGCTACTTACACTGCACGGGATCATAAAAATACTGAAATTAAGGGGATAAATGTGAAGAATATGTGCCTAAACATAAGCATAAGGCCATTCACGCATGGTATTGACCATTGAAAAAGGGATTTAGATCCCTATGAGAGTTAAATGAGCTTCACTTGGGTTGGAGAGTTGGCCAAAGTCAAATGGGTCTCGAGATTGCTCGCTGGCCTCTAGATTAAGGTTTAGAATAAAAAAAGAGTATGAGCGAAATATAAGGTCGATTCGCGAACGGTGGATCGTTAAAAAGAGGATTCAGAGCCTTATGAGAATGCAATAAGGTTCACTTAGGTTGTATAGTTGACCAAAGTCCAACGGGGCTCATAAGCATCCAGTTGCCTCTATATCAGGGTTTGGGGTAAGACATAGGGTCTTAGGGTGAAAGGGGGAGTGTTATGGACCTAAGGACGTATTTGGAGGGTAATAATATGGCGTGTCTAAAGTGGGACTTCTAAGTCCGTCGTTCAAAGAAAAGCTCATGAATTTTTTCAAGACAACCTATTTATCAATAGTTTATACGATAAGTTGTTCTCATCCGTAGTTACCTATACAGGATATTTTCGGACCATTTTGGGCCTTCTAATGTGTCTAACAAACAATTAGGTATTAAAATGTTATAAGTTTCAACCACACGTGAATTATATGTACACCGTTTGATGCATAACTCATGAGTATTTTTAACATGACCTAAATACTGGTAATTCAAATGATTATGTTTTTGCCCTTCGTAGTCACCTGTACAAGATATTTTTGAATCATTTGGGGTATTTCCACTACAACGAAACAATAATTGGTTAAGAAAATGTTATATTTTTTCATCACGTAAGAATTATAGGCATCCCGTTTGAAACAAAACTGGTAAGATGAATTATTTCCCAGTAGTTCTAACTATTAGGTTCTTGTCGTCCGTAGTCACATGTACAAGATATTTTTGGACCATTTTGGGACTTTCAGTGCATCTACTCAACAATTATGTACAAAAATGTTATGATTTTTACTATGCAAGACTTCTGGGTATGTTGTTCGAAGTAAAGCGCATGAAATGTTTTAAGACAACCTATTTCTCAATAGTTCAAACCATTAGATTCTTCTCATCTGTAATCACTCGTACAAGTTATTTTGGACTGTTTTGGAGATTCCAATGCATCGAACATTTATTTAGGTACGAAAATGTTATAATTTTCCACAATTCATGACTTCTAGGTACGCCATCGGAAAAAAACTCATGAATTGGTTTGAAGACAATTTATTTCTCGGTAGTTCGAACTATTAGTTTTTTTCCCTCTGTAGTCAATCATACAAGATATTTTCCAACCATTTTGGGGCTTTCAATGCATCAAATCAATAATTAGGTAATAAAATGTTATAATCTTCCACCACTCCTGACTTTTTGGCACGTCGTTCAAAGCAAAATTGGTGAATATTTTAGAGATGACCAATTTCTTGGTAGTTCAAATTATTAAGTTCTTATCATCCGTAGTCACACGTACAAGATTTTTTTGAACCATTTTGGTAATTTCAATGCATCAATTCACCAATTAGGTATAAAAATATTATAATTTTCCACCACGTGCGACTAATAGACGTCGTTCGAACCAAAACTCATGAATTTTTTTGAAGACAAACTATTTCCCGATATTTAAACTATTAGGTTCTTGTCATCCGTAATCACCCGTACAAGATATTTTTCAAATCATTTTTCCGCGTCAAATGCTTCAAGACAACAATTATGTACAAAAACGTTATAATTGTCCACCATGCGCGACTTCTAAATATGTCGTTCGGAAAAAAAAGCTCATGAATTTTTTAAAGACGATCTATTTCTCGAAAGTTCAAACTATTAAGTTCATATCATCCGTAGTCATCCGTATAAGATATTTTTGGACCATTTTAGGTCTTCCAATGTGTCAAATAAACTATTAGGTATAAAAATATTATAAATTTACACCATTCGTGACGTCTAGTTACGTCGTTCGAAGTAAAACTCGTGAATGTTTTGAAGTCACCCGTACAATATAGTTTCGGACTATTTGGGGAGTTAAAATGTATCAAGGAAGAAATTAGTTATAAAAATGTTATAATTTTCGAACATTCGTGACTTATAGGTATGCCATTCGGAGGAAAACTCGTGAATTTTGTAAGCCGATTTATTTCCCAAAAATCAAAATGATTAGTTTTTTCCCTCCATAGTCACAACTACAAGATATTTTCAGACCACTTTAAGGCTTCGAATGCATCAAACAAGCAATTAGGTACAAAAATTTTATATTTTCCAAAACACGAGATTTCTAAGTACGCTGTTCAAAGAAAAATCGTGATTTTTTTAAAAAATGCCTATTTTCTGATAGCCGAAATGTTTAGATGTTACCCTACATAATCACCCGTACAAGATATTTTCAAATCATTTTAGGGCTTCCAATGCTTCGAGCCAATAATTAGGTACAAAAATGTTATAAATTTACCTCTACGAATGACTTTAAGGTATGCTTTTCGAAGCAAAATTTGTGAATTTTTTGAAGACAACCTATTTCTCGAAATACAAGATGTTTTTCGAACTATTTTGGGGCTTCCAATGCATTGATCAAGTAATTAAGTATGAAAACGTTATAATTTTCCACAATTCATGACTTATAGGTATGTCGTCCAAAGCAAAATTCATGAATTTTTTAAAGACGACCAATTTTCTAATAGTTTGAACGATTAGGTTATTGTCTTTCGTAGTCACCCTCAGAAGATATTTTTGGATCATTTTGGTTATTTCGATTTGTAAAGATAATAATCAGATAAGAAAATACTATAATTTTCACCACGTGTGGCTTCTAGGCATTCCTTTCAAAGCAAAACTCGTGAATTATTTGAAGAGATTCAGTTTCTCTGTAGTTCGAACTATTAGGTTCTTGTCGTCTGTAGTCACCTAACCAAGGTATTTTAGAATCATTTTGGGGTTTCTAATGCATCAAGTAAACAATTTGGTAAAATGTTACAATTTTCCTCCGGGTGTGACTTCTAGATATCCTGTTGGAAGCAAAACTCGTGAATTTGTTTAAGACAACCTATTTTGCGTAGTCTAAACGATTAGGTTGTTGCCCTCCGTAGTCACTCGTACAAGATATTTTCGGCCCATTTTTTGGTTCCCAATGCATCAAGATGAAAATTAGATACAAAAATGTTATAATTATTCACCATGCGCAACTTTTAGGCACGTCATTCGAAGTAAAACTCGTGAATTTTTTAAAGATGAGCTATTTCTCGGTAATTCGAACTATTAGGTTCTTTTAGTCCGTAGTCACCCGTATAAGATATTTTGGAACCATTTTGGGACATACAAAACGTTAAGCCAGCAATTGGATAATAAAACATTAAACTATTCCACCGCGCACGACTTCTAAGCACCTCGTTCGAAGCAAAATTTTTGAATTGATTGAAGACGACCTATTTCTTAGTTGTTCGAACTGTTAAGTTCTTGTTATATGTAGTCACCCGTTCAAGATATTTTTGGACCTTTTTTCTTCTTTCAATGCATTTATCGAGTAACTAGGTAAAAATATATCATAATTTTCCAACATGCGGGACTTCTAGGTGAATCGTTCGAAGCAAAACTTGTGAATTTTTTTAAGATGACCTATTTACTTGTAGTTCAAATGATTAGGTTATTCTCATCCGTGGTCACCCTTACAAGATATTTTCGAACCCTTTCTAGGGTTCCAATGGATCAATCAAACAATTAGGTATGAAAATATTATAATTTTCAACCATGCACGACTTTTAGGTATGCATTTCAAGCAACACTCGTTAACGTTTTAACACAACCTAAATACTAGTAATTCGGATGATTAGGTTCTTACCCTCCGTAGTCACACGTATAAGATATTTTTGGATCATTTAGGGGATTCCACCGCGTCAAGATAATAATTAGTTAAGAAAATGCTATACTTTTTTGAAGCAAAACTTGTGAATTTTTCAAAGATGACCTATTTCCTAATAATTTGAATTGTTATTTTCTTATCATCTGTAGTCACCCGTACAAGATATTTAAGCCATTTTGGGACTTTCAGTGCATCTATCCAACAATTAGGTATGAAAATATTATAATTTTCAACCATACAGGACTTCTTGGTACGCCGTTCGAAGCAAAACTCGTGAATTTTTTCAAGACAACCTATTTCCTGTTAGTTCATACGATTGGGGTCTTCTCGTATATATTCACTCATATAAGATATTTTTTAATTATTTTGGTGTTCCAATGCGTTGAGAAAATAATTAGGTAAAAATGTCATACGCCGTTCAAAGCAAAAATCGTGAATTTTTTGAAGACGACCTATTTTTCAGTAGTTTGAATAATTAGGCTTTTCCCTCCGTATTCGTCCGTATAAGATATATCAGACAATTTTGGGGGTTTCGATGCGTCAAGACAATAATTAGGTAAGAAAATGTTATAATTTTCCACCATGTGCGACTTCTAGGCACGTCGTTCGATGTGAAGCTCGTGAATTTTTAAATATGGCCTATTTTTCACTAGTTCAAACTATCAGGTTCTTATCTTCCGTAGTCATCAGTACAAGATAATTTTGGACCTTTTTGGGACTGCCAGTGTGTCGAGCCAGCAATTAATATGATAATTTTCCACAATGCATGTGTGGCCATCCCTCTTCCAGTCGGCACGCATGGGGGGGTCGCATTCTTTTGAGATGCTTTGACCATCGTTAATTAGGATGGTGTGTATAGATAGAGTCGTCGGTCTATTTTGAACTAAATAGACAAAAGAAATATTTCCGCCTCGAGAGAATGAAATCAAAGGCATTGATGCTTGTGAAACTAATTAGTTCAAGGATTCGGGGACTAAGTAACGGAATGGGAAGGTGTTAGGAACCCATCCTTCCCTTCGGTCTCTTATGGGCATGTGTTATTATTCTCCTTAATAAGTGTGTGCATGTATATATAAATGGAGAATGAAATTTCTCGACTCACAACATGGATAAAGGCAGTGAGGTCATCCTCAGGAGTGTTCCCAAAATAATATTTAAAAATATAATGCCTGCATTTGTCGTGTCACTGATCACTTATAGAAGGATGATGGAGTAAATTAGACAAAATGCAAGCATGGATTATAAATATATGTTATGAAAATAATATATGAATAAAGATCGGAGAGAACTCGAATCTCAGATTTTACCTAAGACGCCTATGTAGCCTAAAAAGGCATCAAAGTCCATATAGTTCTTAAGTAACACGGGGTGGGGTTTATCCTATAAATCCAATTGGGGACTTTTCTTATGCGTGGGTGTGTGGAAAAATATGTTTTAGTGTTGGTAAATGTAGTGAGAAATCCCCGCTTGGAATTTACAAGCAAACCCTCTTTTTTCTTGTTTATTATTTTTTTTATAAAAAGTATAGTATATGCAATACTACTAATAAAAAGTTGGATATTAATAGGTGGGATCTAATAAAATGAAATGCTAAAATAAGAATTAAGTAACTAATGCGAAAATAAGAGAATTTAAAGAGAGGGTGAAAGGTTCGAACATTCTTTTAAAGCTTTAAAGTTGATCTTGATTGTTGAAGGGCTGCTTTTGCAAGTGGATGAAGGTGGTAGGAGCAGAGAGAATGGAATTTGAAAATTAGGTAAGGAAAGTATAGAAGTGGAATGTGTGGGAGAAATTTCAATATGGAAATCAAGGTGAAATTTGAGAGAATGTTGTTGAGATCACTGAGAGGGATGTTTCTGAGGTTCCTTTTGAAATGAGCTCATGCTCTCCTTATATAGTGTCAACAGATGTCAACCGGCATTGTCCTTGACACGCCTATCGGCAGGCGACCCTAGACACATTACCGATAGGTAGGGAAATGGGTTTGCCATTTGGCAATCTCATGCATATTTTTCAAAAAAACAATCATAAAACGCAATCAGTAAGTTCAAATTGTACACGGGGCTAACCATTGGAAAGGGTATTCATATGTATTTAAGAATACATGAACCACTCCGGGATTTGAGAATTTATTGTGTTCAAATGGGTCTCAAAAGCTCCCATCGGTCTTTTAAGCAAGAGTATAACGAATCGTTCGTCTGAACCGTAAGGCCGATTTGTGTCGGGATGAACAGTTAGAAAGGTTATGTAACGATCCGGATATGATTATGATAAACCAAGTTTAAATAATGCTTATCATATGGTATGTGGATAATGTTTTGTTATAATATATAATGTTAAGTTAGTGTGTTTAGTCTACTCCTACCTTCATAACTTATGAAATATATAATTAATCACAAACACAAATTTGTGAAGTCTTCGATAGGAATGTTCAAGTTCAGGACTAGTTTTGGACACTATGAAATGATAACTGACTTGAGGAGAAAACTATATAGTTGTAGATATATGAGTTAAGTTTGTAGCACAACAAACCGTGTGTAAAACAAAGGTCCGAGGAAGGAGTTATGCTAAAATTACAAACAGGGGGTAAAATAGTCATTTAGCCTTAAATGACATTTTGTCTTATAAATGCCACATGTTATATTTTGATTGGACCAAGGGGGGTGACCTTATGCCGACTTATAACCCTTGAATTAAGCTATTCCTTCAGCATATTTTAGCCATGGAAGAGTTTTAACCTAAGGAAAGAGAATTTTGAAGTTTGGGAAGAAGGTGTAAGGAGAAATTGAAGAAAATTCATAGAAAATTACGTAAAAGCCCCTAAGGTAATTCCATCCATAAATCTTGTTTATTTTTTTGTATTACTGATTTAAATGATAGAAATCATTAGTTGTTTACTTAAATTCCATGTCTTGATGTGTACTTATGGATAGATGCAAGCTTAAACAAACTTGAATGTGTAAACCCTTGAAATGGCTTCATTTAAAAACCTTGTGTATTCAAACTTCCATATCTTTTTGTATACTTACTGGAATTGATTGCTTATAATTGGAGATTGAACTATACTCATATATGTATAACATATCCGAAAATAAAGTAAAAATATAAAGAAATGAATCTTGGGTAATGGTTTGAAGTTCGGGTATGAAATCTGCCCCAAAAGAGTAAATATGCATACCATATGTTTGATGTTTTGCTTGACATAGCAAATGAACTCTAAAAATTATGAAATTTTAATCTTGTATTATTCAATATGTTTTCTGAAATCGGATGAAATATCATAGAAAGTTATAATGCATAAAAATTATGAAAATTCTTGGAAGATGACTGAACGATAGAGGAGCTTATAGGGCGAATTTGCTATGTAGTAAAGAAATAGGCATATCTTGCTCTAGGAAACTTGGAATGATGTGTCGCCTTTTGGGTTGGAAACCTAATATAGTAAGGATTGGATTACTAAGAATAATTAAAATAGATTTGGGCTATAATTTGAATATGTTAATATATCATAACCTGAATTTAGATGGGACTTCATTTATGATGAATGACTTGAATAGGATCATATTATACTTGTAAATTGAGTTATGTTCAAGTTATTCTTTAAATTGTTAATATTCTTATGATGATATTAATATTGTAAGAATGATAGGAAAAGAAGAATAACAGACTAAATAAGCTCCAGATAAAGGAAACGGGAAAGCCTATTAAAATTCGGAGGTGAATGTACTCACTGGTACGATGTATTTATACATGATTATGGATATTATATGTTGTATTTGTCGGGTTGAGTATAAATATGAGATGTTGTGCTTATTGAGATGATTATGTATATCATATGTTGTACTTTTCGAGTTGAATATAAATATGATATGTTGTACTTATCGAATTGATTATGAATATTATAGGTTGTACTTACCGAGTTGATTATAAATATGAGATGTGGTACTTATTGAGATGATTATGGATATTATATGTTGTACTTGCCGAGTTGAGTATAAATATGAGATGTTGTACTCATTGAGATGATTATGTACGTCATATGTTTTACTTGCCGAGTTGATTATAAATATGAGATGTTGTACTTATCGAGTTGATTATAAATATGAGATGTGGTACTTATTGAGATGATATGGATATTATATGTTGTACTTGCCGAGTTGAGTATAAATATTAGATGTTGTACTTATTGAGATGATTATGGATGTCATATGTTGTACTTGCCGAGTTTATTATAAATATGAGATGTTGTACTTATCGAGATGATTATGGATATTATATGTTGCACTTACCGATTTGATTATAAATATAAGATATGGTACTTATTGAGATGACTATGGATATTATATGTTGTACTTACCGAGTTGAGTATAAATATGAGATGTTGTACTTAGTGAGATGATTATGGATGTCATATGTTGTACTTGTCGAGTTGATTATAAATATGAGATGTTGTACTTATAGAGATGATTATGGATATTATATGTTGTACTTACCGAGTTGATCATAAATATGAGATGTGGTACTTATTGAGATGATTAGGGATATTATATGTTGTACTTATCGAGTTGATTATAATTATGATATGTTGTACTTGCTGAGATGATTATGGATTTTATATGTTATATTTACCGAGTTGATTATAAATATGAGATGTCGTACTTACCAAGTTGAAATTGGATATGATATGTTGTACTTATTGAGTTGATTATGGTTAGGATATGTCGTTCTTACTGAGTTGATTATGGATATGATGTTCATGTAGTATAAGAGATGTTATGGCTTATCAACAACCAAGAGATGTTATGACTTATAAATAGCCAAGAGATGTTATGGCTTATTAACAACCAAGAGATGTTATGGCTTATCAACAACCAAGAGATTTTATGGCTTATCAACTGCCAAGAGATGTTATGGCTTATCAACAGCCAAGAGATGTTATGGCTTATCAATAGCCAAGAGATGTTATGGCTTATTAACAACCAAGAGATGTTGAGATGTTTTATATTGTTACATAGATACGGCTTATTGCATTTAATTTTATGCACTAATGTAGTAGTAATGCATTCACTGAGCTATTTTGCTCACGATTCCTATGTTATGTTTTTTTCAGGTAATGAAATGTCACTGCCAAATCTAGGAGGTCGAGTGGGGTTAACAAGGGATACATAAAACCATGATTTTGGTCAAATTAAAAAACGGTAATTTAATCCTACTTATCCTTTGAGCAAGTTTGAATAAGTACGATTACTTTAAAATTTTGATTTTTTTTTAGTGTTATGGCTTCATGCAGATAGTGAAAAAGGATATTTGTGTTTATTGTTTGGTTATGGCAATTATCGTTTGACTCACTTTGACTTTCAAACGCAATTATAAGTAACTAGATTGGGGTGTGTCAACTTTGGTATCAGAGCCAGGTTTTAGAAGTTCTGGGGGGAGGAGCGCTTAGATTTGGCAGTGGAAGTAGAAATTGTTTTGAGCCATAAGCAATTTTGCTTTATTGACTAACATTTGTTAGTTATAAATATATATTTTTTGTATGGGATATGAAATGTAAGGGTATTGCAGGAAAGGAAACGAGATGTTAAGGTTTATTCGAGGATAACAGCGAATACAGGTATTTTTATATGAATCATTACGTTGTTTTATTTGTGGTATGGACAAACATGTCATTGAAGGAAATTTTTTAAAGACAAAATGTGGTATACGAAAATCATGAAGTATTGGAAGTAATCCCTTCTTATACTCGAATATGTAGACTTGATTAGTGTCCCTTATTAAGCCATGGTTTTGTGTGTGCCCATTTATGTGGGAGGGTGAGGTACGGGAACCCATATTCTGTCAAAAGATGAGATGGTAAATTATTTGAGTGTGAATCAAATGAAGATTCCCATGGTAAAAGTGAAGCGAGAATATTAATAGTTGTATATGTTTAGATTTAATATGTGAAATGGTCTGAAATTCAATTGCTAGCCAATATATCACAATTGATCCGAATATGGGTTCATACTGAATTATGATAAGTAGAAGGAAAGAGTAATAAGAGTTGAGAGGTACTTTTTTTAATAGTATGAGTATATGTAGTGAATATTATTCTTGGGATGTTTTGAAATGCTTATATGAATAGCAGAGTTGAGACGGAGTGTTAAAGAGTTGGAAGCTTAAAAATATTGGAGAGCCCTTTTAAGAGTATGTGTTGTGTATGAGTATAGGAAAGATGCTAATCAGGTTTAAATATCGATAACTGGTTTGGGTGGATATTGAGTTGTATTTGTCATTGTACGTACGTGTTATCACTAAGAGTATGACATATAATGAATATAATTGACATTATACGGAATCACCAAGAAGTATGTGTAAGGATAATATGCTTTGTGAGATATCATAAGGGGATATATTAACGTATTTGGATATGTTATTTGAAAGAAATACGACATATAATAGCTAGAGAAGTATTACGGGGTTGGTAAGTATGGTTAAAGTTTTAAGTGGTGATGGTACGTTTAACATCCTTATTTCCAAACGGGTAAGATTAGTGTATTACTGATATTGCATAAGAATATCACGTTAATAAACATTGGGATAATATTATGATTGTAAAGTTATTGTGTTGGATAAATGACTTGTTAAGGTCATTGTATGTTTAGTTAAATAACATTCAAATGATACTGAAAAGGGGAATATAATGAGAAGTTAGATTGAGTTCATAGTGCATGACTGCATAATATACATGAAGGTGAATATGAAATCTTGGTTGAGAATAAACATTGAATGAATGATTGTTCAGTTTTGATATATGAATAGTAGTGAGGATATATTTAAATTTAGAAATCGTAAGGATGATATTTAACGTACTCTTAAACTTCATAAACGATACAGAAAGTAGTTAAGGTCAAACACATGTATTTGGTGTTGGAGGGAAGATGGAAATATGATGTGTAATAAGCTAGTGTGAGAATATGATATTTATGATTTGAAATATTACACGATGATAAGGATAGACTATAGGAATGAAGGGAGAAAAGTAAAGAATGATACTAGGTTTGTTAAGAATATTCACTCATTGTGAATATACGACGATACAATGGATAATCTAGTATGTGTGAATGTTTGACATACATACATAAAGGTATGAAGTAATATATGAGTTGGGGATTGGTTTTTATTAATAATAAATTATTAGACGATTATTCTTACGTGTAATGATAAAGAAACTGAAGTTATTATGAAAAAGAAATTATCGTACAACGAGGAATCGGTTGAAATTCTTGGTCGTAAGGAGAAAGTGTTTGGGAATAAAGTTTGTTCCGTAGTTAAAGTGTTGTGTATGATCCATAAAATTAAATAAGCAACTTGGTAAAGGGAAGATATAATGAGAAAATAGTATCCCCAATTGTTTGATAAGTGAAATTTATCCTAAATTTCGGGGACGAAATTTTCTAAGGGGGGAGGTTGTGACGATCCGGATATGATTATGATAAACCAAGTTTAAATCATGCTTATCTTATGGGATGGGGATAATGTTTTATTATAATATATAATGTTAATTTAGTGTGTTTAGTCTAATCCTACCTTCATAACTTATGAAATATTGAATTAATCACAAGCACAAATTTGTGAAGTCTTCGGTAGGAATGTTCAAGTTCAGGACTAGTTTTGGCCACTATAATATGATAACTGACTTGAGGAGAAAACCATATACTTGTAGATAGATGAGTTAAGTTTGTAACACAATAAACGGTGTGTATAACAAAGGTCCGAGGAAGGAGTTATGCTGAAATTACGAACAGGGGGTAAAGTAGTCATTTAGCCTTAAATGATATTTTGTCGTATAGATGCCACATGTTATATTTTGATTGGACCAAGGGGGCGTGCACTTATGCCGACTTATAACCCTTGAATTAAGCTATTCCTTCAGAATATTTCAGCCATGGAATAGTTTTAACCTAAGGAAAGAGAATTTTGAAGTTTAGGAAGAAGGTGTGAGGAGAAATTGAAAAAAAAATCATAGAAAATTACGTAAAAGACCCAATGGTAATTCCACCCATAAATATTGTTTATTTTGTGAATTAATGATTTAAATGATATAAATAATCATTTGTTTACTTAAATTCCATGTCTTGATGTGTACTTACGGATAGATGCAAGTTTAAACAAACTTGAATGTGTAAACCCTTGAAATGGCTTCATTTAGAAACCTTGTGTATTCAAACTTCCATATCTTTTTATATACTTACTGAAATTGATTGATTCCAATTGGAGATTAAAATATACTCATATATGTATATCATATCCGAAACTAAAGTAAAAATATAAAGAAATGAATCTTGGGTGATGGTTTGAAGTTCATGCTTGAAATCTGCCCCAAAAGAGTAAATATGCATACCATATGTTTGATGTTTTGTTTGACATAGCAAATGAACTCTGAAAATTATGGAATTTTAATATTGTATTGTTCAATATGTTTTATGAAATTGGATGAAATATCATAGAAAGTTATAATGTATAAAAATTATGAAAATTCTTGGAAGATGATTGAATGATAGAGGAGCCTATAGGGCGGATTTGCTATGTAGTAAAGAAATAAGCATATCTTGCTCTAGGAAACTTGGAATGATGTGTCATCTTTTCGATTGGAAACCTAATATAGTAAGGATTGGATCACCAAGAATAATTAAAATAGGTTTGGGCTATAATTTGAATATGTTAGATATCATAACCTGAATCTAGATGGCACTTCATTTATGATGAATGACTTGAATATAATCATATTATACTTATAAATTGAGTTATGTTCAAGTTATTCTTTGAATTGTTAATATTCTTATGATGATATTAATATTGTAATAATGCTAGGAAGAGAAGAAGAACAGACTAAACAAGCTCCAGATAAAGGAAAAGGGAAAGCCTATTAAAATTTCGAGGTGAGTGTACTCACTGGTAAGATGTATTTATGCAGAATTATGGATATTATATGTTGTATTTGTCGGGTTGAGTATAAATATGAGATGTTGTGCTTATTGAGATGATTACGTATATCATATGTTGTACTTTACGAGTTGAATATAAATATGATATGTTGTACTTATCGAGATGGTTATGAATATTATAGGTTGTACTCACCAAGTTGATTATAAATATGAGATGTGGTTCTTATTGAGATAATTATGGATATTATATGTTGTACTTGTCGAGTTGAGTATAAATATGAGATATTTTACTCATTGAGATGATTATGGACATCATATATTGTACTTGCCGAGTTGATTATAAATATGAGATGTTGTACTTATCGAGATGATTATGGATATTATATGTTGTACTTATCGAGTTGATTATAAATATGAGATGTGGTACTTATTGAGATGATTATGGATATTATATGTTGTACTTGCCGAGTTGAGTATAAATATTAGATGTTGTACTTATTGAGATGATTATGGATGTCATATGTTGTACTTGCCGAGTTTATTATAAATATGAGATGTTGTACTTACCGAGATGATTATGGATACTATATGTTGCACTTACCTAGTTGATTATAAATATGAGATGTGGTACTTATTGAGATGACTATGGATATTATATGTTGTACTTGCCGAGTTGAGTATAAATATGAGATGTTGTACTTAGTGAGATGATTATGGATGTCATATATTGTACTTGTCGAGTTAATTATAAATATGAGATGTTGTACTTATCGAGATGATTATGGATATTATATGTTGTACTTATCGAGTTGATTATAAATATGAGATGTGGTACTTATTGAGATGATTAGGGATATTATATGTTGTACTTATCGAGTTGATTATAATTATGATATGTTGTACTTGCTGAGATGATTATGGATTTTATATGTTATATTTATCGAGTTGATTATAAATATGAGATGTCGTACTTACCAAGTTGAAATTGGATATGATATGTTGTACTTATTGAGTTGATTATGGTTAGGATATGTCGTTCTTACTGAGTTGATTATGGATATGATGTTCATGTAGTATAAGAGATGTTATGGCTTATCAACAACCAAGAGATGTTATGACTTATAAATAGCCAAGAGATGTTATGGCTTATTAACAACCAAGAGATGTTATGGCTTATCAACAACTAAGAGATTTTATGGCTTATCAACTGCCAAGAGATGTTATGGCTTATCAACAGCCAAGAGATGTTATGGCTTATCAATAGCCAAGAGATGTTATGGCTTATTAGCAACGAAGAGATGTTATGGCTTATCAACAACCAAGAGATGTTATAGCTTACCAAGAGTTGATTACAAATATGAGATATCGTACTTACCAAGTTGAATATGGAAATGATATGTTGTACTTATTGTGTTGATTATAGTTAGGATATGTCGTACTTACTGAGTTAATTATGGATATGATATTCATGTAGTATAAGAGATGTTATGGCTTATCAACAGGCAAGAGATGTTATGACTTATCAATAGCCAAGAGATGTTATGGCTTATCAACAACCAAAAGATGTTATGGCTTATCAACAACCAAGAGATGTTATGGCTTATCAATAACCAAGAGATGTTATGGCTTATTAGCAACGAAGAGATGTTATGGCTTATCAACAACCAAGAGATGTTATGGATTATTAACAACCATGAAATGTTGTAGCTTATCAATAGTCAAGAGATGTTATGGCTTATCAACAGCCAAGAGATGTTATGGCTTATCAACAGCCAAGAGATGTTATGGCTTATTAACATCCAAGAGATATTGAGATGTTTTATAGTGTTATATAGATACGACTTAATGCATTTAATTTTATGCAATAGTGTAGTAGTAATGCATTCACTGAGCTATTTTGCTCACGATTCATTTCTCAGGTAATAAAATATCACTGCCAAATCTAGGAGGTCGGTTGGGGTTAGCAATGGATGCATAAAACCATGACTTTGGTAAAATTAATAGGGGTAATTTAATCCTACTTATCCTTTGAGCAAGTTTGAATAAGTACAATTACTTTAAAATTTTGACTTTTTTTTAGTGCTATGGCTTCATGCAGATACTGGAAAAGGATACTTGTGTTTATTATTTGGTTAAATCAATTATGCTTTGAATCACTTTGACTTTTAAACGCAATTATAAGTAACTGGGTTGGGGGTGTCAGGTTATACAGGGCCCTTTAATGTTCTCGAGATCTTTGTTCAGTGCGAAGAGATGACTAGAGTCAAATGGGGCTCGAAAGCGCCCGGTGACCCTTCGGAGTAAAATGAATCGTTCGGAGTCAAATGGGGCCCGAAATTGTTCGGGAAAGTGGTTCGCTTGTTCAAACCGTAAGGCCAATTCACACATGGGATGTATCTTTATAAAAAGCATTTAGGGCCGTTTGAAGATACAATGAGCTTTCTCACAGGTAAGAAAGTTAATCGATAGTCAAACGGGGCTCGGGAGATCCCTCTGGCCTCCAAATCAATACTCGAAGTATGGCCTAGGTTTTATGATGAAAGAGTAAGTGTTAGGTGTTAGGAATGCAAACATATGCAAGCAATCAAGTCTACACATGCTGAGTCATCTATTAGAAAAAGAGCTAAAAGGAGCTACCAAGTCTTGTGGATGAATCCAATAAGTACGCTAACAACTACTGCCTCCAATTCGTAGTGCTATAATATTTATCTTGTGTAGCCTATTTTTAATAAGTCCAAGCGCATATCTCCATCAATTACTTATTTCTTAGTTTATTAGTTTAGTCTCTGTATATCAAAATAGTAGCATGCGTTGTCTTTTTTCATCAATGAGAACAATTCCTTCTTTGTTCTTCATTCTTCATTTATTTATCAATTGTTTTATTCAGACCTTTAAATCTCCATAAGATTAAAAACTCTTCATGGTATCATAAAAGTAAATCTCTAGTGAGTAATCTCGATCCTGGTATTTCATTTCTCCGGCTGCGGTAGCCACCCTTTTTTGCTACCATCAATCGGATACACAACTTTAGCCTATTCATCTTACCCACCTCTCCATTCCACAAATAAATTGAGTCCCAAAAATATTCAGTGCATATATACAACATAGAAAGAGAGTTATGTGCAACTATTTAAGATTGGTAAGGCTGCCCAGTTGTGTGAAGAATCAAAAATGTAATTAAGACTTCAGAGAATGTTCTTAAAATGAGAGAAAAGAAGCATGAGACTACAAATTCATATTTCGACAATGAGAAGAAAAGGCTGGCTAAGGAAGCAGGTAGGTTTTTGAGAAAAAAATGATTTGAAAATCATTTCGATACCCAATTAAGAGAACTTATTTGAAAAGGAGTTGGACCAAACTCTAATTTGTCGAATTCGGCCCATTTGTGTTGAGTGACCTGACATAATATTGGAGCAAAGTTTTTAAAGATACTCTTGCCAATAAGAGTATACACTGTGTCCTTTTTATCTAAATAATACGTGGTTGTCTTTGTCAAATATTTTGAAGAAACTAATATGGCTATTCAGATTCACTAAACATTTTTGTTTTAAAAAATGAAAACTTTATTTTTAGGAACTTGACCTACATTGAATATATGATCATTACTATGTTCGTATATTCCATAAATTGAATAGGACTCTGAATCCATCGTGATCAAGCCTCCTTTAAAAAAAATCATAGAGCCTCTGAATCTATTGTGATTAAGCTCATTTTGGCCCTAGAGTCCCATTACAGGTATCGGTCCAGCCAAAACAGATAATTCAGCCTCTGAATCAATTTTGATCAAGCTAATTATGGTCTACGAGACCTTATATTTTCTCTTTTCCTAAGATGAATATGGCACTTTGCGTTTACCGCGACGAAAATGATACGAGTTATGTTTATTCTCAAAAATCATGGTGTCAATAGTGATCTTTTCACTCGATTTGATCGCACTCATCATCAACTTCTCTAAAATTTTAAAATTTACGGTTCAATCTTGGTGTTTGTCTTCTACACACCCTTCGCTTGAGGGGGAATGTTAAGAATGCAAACATATGCAAGCAAGCAAGTCTACACATGCCGAGTCAACTATTAAAAAATGAGCTAAAAGGAGCAACCAAATCTTGTGGATGAATCCAATAAGTACACTAACAACTACTGCCTCCAATTCGTAGTGCCCCAACAGTTAGCTTATGCGACCTATTTTGAATAAGTCCAAGTGCATATCTTGGCATAACACCATCAATTACCTATTTCTTAGTTTATTAGTTTAGTCTGTGTATATAAAAACAGTAGCATGCGTAGTCTTTTTTTATCAATGAAAACAATTCCTTCTTTATTCTGTATTCTTCATTTATTTATCAACTGTTTTATTCAGACCTTTAAAATTACATAAGATTTAAAACTCTTCAGACCTAAGGAGATGCTTAGGGGACCTTAAAATATGGTGTATATAAATCCCCTCGACGGGTTTGCTTGGAACAAGTAAAGGCCATAGAATAGACACCACATTGACGTTGGGAGAGAGATACTATTTAAAGTCAATCATGCGAACCAAAAGGATGAGAGTGACCGGTTCAGAGGGTCGAGGTTGGTTATAAGGACCTAACATTGTGCTGGGGATAATCGATTATGCGGATGAGGTCAATTCTGAGGACCTAAGATTGCGGGGACCGATTCTACGGGTCGAGGTCGATTCTGAGGACCTAAGATTATGAGGACCATAATTATGCAAACACGTGATTAACATAAGCGTTGAGGTTATATGCGCCCAAAGTTCATGAAGAGTCCAAGTCACAGGCCACGCGTTCACCACTTGGAACGGGATATGTCTGAACTCTTAGGGATAGCTATTGACGAAGCTTGCTAGGAAACTCCCCGATGAATGTAAACATCTTCCCTCATGAGGGGGCATGTGAGATTATATTATCGAAGAGTACTACAATTACAGTTGACCATTCTCTAAAGTAATAAAGTGCAAACCCTAAAGCCCGCGGACGTAGTCTCTTTAACGAACGATGTATATCTCATGTTATGTGCGTGATTTCATTACTCTATTTGATATTTAGTCTTATTTGGCTAGTGTGCATTGGGCATTTTCACATGTATAAAATTACCACCTACAATGACCATGCTTGTATTACTTGGTTATATCTGTCATTTACGAATACATTATAGCGAGCCCCTGGTTCAATCGTACTAACTAAATTTGTGGACCTATAAGGCTATAACACCATGAAGTTGTTGATTCGTATCAAATATTGCATATTTTCGCCCGTTATCTTTATTCATTCTAGCACTTTTACAGTCCTTAATGCCTATATTTATGCTCATTAACCAGACAACCTTGGATTTGGAGATATACATGTTTTGCAAGGGTTAATTATGCTTTTATAGGTATTGGAACTCTAAAAGTGAGGATCCGTTGCATTTCGGAGAAGTTTTATTATCGGACACTACTTCTAGGGCATTTTAGTCAATTCACATTTCTTATTCGGCTCATCAAAATTCCACAGATGCGTAGTTCGTTGAGTTAGCATCGCGTGGCCGCAAACGGTGCGTAGTTTAGAGTTCGAACGAAGAAGATATGCCCGTTTCCGTTATTAGACTTTTCCCTCTCATCATGGACCAAGGATTACAGAAAACAGAGTACCGGTCGACCGCATTCCTGTGACCGGTCGATCGCGGTTTGGTGTTTTACTGTAGGAAGGAGACAGTGGGCTTTTGCCTGAAGGACCGATCGATCGGTCCCCTGGACGCGGTCGACCGCGCATGCCAGATGTTTTGGGATATTTTCTTTTCTTTTACTTTTCCTTTATTTTCTTTCCCACTTACTATTTAAACCAAATTTGGGTTTATAATTCAGATGTACTAGTTTAGAATAGATTTTAGAGAGTTGTAGGTTAGGGTTTGGGGGATTTGAGGGTTCTTCTTCTTCCTCTCTTGGATTGACACCCTTTAGGGTTTGTAATTGGTACTTTCATCTTTCCTCTCCATTTAATAAGTTGTATTTCATTATTTCTTGCTTTGTAGTGTAATTTACATGCTTTCTAATTTAGGTTTACATGCTTTGATTACTTTCTTTCTAGTGTAGATTTACTGCGTTTCTTTATCGCGTTTATTTACCACGTTTTTATGATGCTTTCTAGCTAATTTATATTAGGTTGTGCTTGAATTGAACTCACTTGAGTTGACGTGTTGCTTGGCTTTGGTGATGGTGTTTACGGGTTTATTTCTGGTGCGTTGTCCTTATTATTGCGCTTAGGAGATTTGACGGGGCATATCATGTATGTCCCGTGCTTACGACCTTTCGTGCATAATTTTTGGGATATTTGTTGACGTCAAAATCATATTAGGCTTTTATGAGAATTTAGGGGCGTGATAACCCTTGGTTCAATTAACTGTCGAAACGATGCGCATTCTAAATGACTCGTCGATCCATGTATCCATTTTATATAAATTAACTCGGATGAGGGATATTCGACGCAACCTATAGTTTTACCGCTTTGTTAATCTAGTTTCAATACACTCGCCTAGATTAATCATTTCCCTTTATGCATCTTTTTCTTTTTAGTTTGTAATCATCTTTTACACTTTTATTTCAGAATATTAAATCTCATACATTCTAGCATCTCGTCTCAGTGGATATTTTCGATACCCGACACCCGTTGAGTGTAGTTGTAATTTAGGTTTTTGTATAGTTCACGTGAGCCGAATTCAAATGACCGGCGCATAGGTGACTCTAGCACCGCGGCAAAACCCTATCTATCAAATGGCGCCGTTGTCGGGGTTGAGTTTGTTTTTAACTTTATTTGATTTAGTATTTCATAGTATTTTCTTTCTATTTGTATTATTTGCTAATATTTTGCAGGACTTTCACATTTAAGCACTGGGAAACGCTCGAATTTTTCCTGGGGGCACCTACTTTGTGGAATCCGCCACTTCGAGCCATTTTTGGGGTAAGCATGTCTTATTCCAATTCCTTCGGTAATCATTGTTATAATTCTCAAAATTATCGCAAACCTATGACTTTCGATCAATACTTAGAATCCCAAAGTATAACAAATTCAAATATGACTTTGGATGAGTATAACGAAAGTCAAAACTTAGGTTATTGGAATTTTGATAATGATGATGATGATGATGATGATTTTAGGCCTTTACCTCCTTATAATAGGAATTTTGAAAAGATTTCGAATAGTTTTCAAAATTCCTATAATAATGAGTTTTCGTTTAAGTCCGATGGTAATTTTCAAAGTTCCCATTTTTATGGATCCACACCTCGACCTATGACATTCGGTGAGGACTTGCGTATGTATGAAAATGAGAAAATTGAAAATCGTTATCGAGAAGAAAATCGTTGTTGGGAACATGAGTTGGATTTATTATTTGGGTCCGACGACGATTTTGCTTCCGAGACTTTCGAAGTCGAGGAATGTTTTGAACGAAATGAGGTACTTGTGCCTACTTTGGAACAAACCATTCTAAACTTTGCCCATCTCGTAATAGATATTGAAAGTGAGGATGAAAAGGATGTAATATCTATTTGCAATGAAATGATTTCTTCTTTGGCCCCTAAAGAAGAACATTTCATTAAAAATGATATTATTTCCTTTGAAACTCAATCTTCATATGATGATGATTCATCTCATGAGTCTGAATTTCTTTCATCCCCATTTTCATTCTCTATTACCACACCGTCATAAGTACCCGATGATTCGATTTCAAACTTTAATGTTTTAAACCTTTTCGCCGATGAGGAGTACTTTCTTGAGTCGCCCTCCACAATCGTATCTTTGCCTTCGTGTGCGCCACCTCCCATTCCAATTTCAAAATCATTGGGAGGATATTCACCTTTTCTCGGTCCCCACATGTTTTTGTCACCCGTTCAATCCAAACCCCCCATCGTCCCTCCAAAAATTTTAATTGGCGATGGTTCCTTTCTTCCGCCTTACACATGCCTTCCGTTGTTCAAACAGAATTCATATTTTTCAGAAGTCATGTTTGTATGTGAGGGTACACCGTTTATCCTCCAAAGTTAAATCATTTTTACGGTGGACCCTCAGCTATTTAGACTTCTATTGTACAGTTAGTGTGAAGCCTAAATAGTAGGTTGTATATAGTTAGCTTTTTATTCTTTCTTTCTTTATTTTTTCTTTCCTCATTAATTTAGTCTAGTGTAATTAGTTAACTTTTTGTTATTTGTTTTTGCTATGCTCGGTACTAACTTTTTTTGTAGATTCTTTGGACTTGTTCTTATGGGGATCGCGCCAATTTTAGGTAATATCGCTATTTTCCTCTCTTTAACTTGGTTCTTAATTTACATTGAGGACAATGTCAAGTTTTAAGTTAGGGGGTGTGGGATATTCTATCAATTTCTTTAGTTAGTCCATGTTTTTGCTCACATGTTAGTTACTTAGTATGCTTTTCTTAAAAAACTTGAAAATTTCAAAAAGATTCTCTTTCTTTTTTCTCCTTTTTTGGGCTTTTTGCCCTTGTTTCCGATGATAAATTTCAATAATTGTCCGAACCAATAGACAATCCAATGATGCATGTTCTCGATTTTAGAAGTTGTTAGACTTTATTCCCGATTATTAATATTATGAATAACTTCATGAATTAAACTTTAATCCCATGAGCTCATGCATTTTTATTGTTCTATTGATTTGATTTAAGATTTTTATAACTCGGTAATCTTTTGTTGCATTGTATATACTTACACCGAGTAAGCTTTGTAACTTTCATCGTTTGTGAGTGTATACACTATTCTTTTCTCACTGAAAACGTTGAATTCGTTGGTGATCTCACTATTCTTTCATTTGGCCGTTCATTAATTGAGTTCATACTTGAAATGTGTTACTTGATCATGATTTTCATTTATTGTTTTGATTCGAGAATTGCGTAAACTTTGTGAAATGATCATAGGCCCTCTTTGTTATATCACCCATATTAGCCTTGACCTCACCCTTATATGTTTACCCTCGTTAACCCCTTTGAGCCTAAATATAGCCTTTCATTTCATAACCCCAATCCCATAACCAACTCTAAATTGGAGTTTTAAACCATACATACACTTTCCAAACCTTTGTTTGGGATGATACTTGGGGTTGAATGATGTTTGTTGCAATTTAGGCATATGAGAGTTTGATAAGTAAAGGAAAGAGAGATGTGAAAAAAGTGAAGAGAAAGCAAAAGCAAAAGAAAACAAAAGAGAAAAATGAGAAAAAGAAGAAAATAAAAGAAAGATAAAGTTGTAAATGTTGTATAGTGTTCAATAAGATTTGATTACTCTCCCCGATGATATATCTAATGATCTTTTGGAACTTTTTTTTCCAATTTTGATATTGCCCACATCTTCCCATTATCTCGAGTTTTCATCCCGAACACTTTGAATCCATACATACATTCCTTCATTTTGCACCCTAGGCTAGCCTACATTACAACCCTATTAAAGTCCTATGTGATCTTAGGTGCATGTAATTCAAAAGACATAATAGATTTGATAATCTTTGAAAATGCATTTCGCCTCTTTTAGTGGGGGGTATCTTTCATTGAGATTACAGTTTTTCATTTTATATATAGCGTTCTTCATTTGTGACATGTGTGCGGCCTAGTTTCCATTTACATTTACTCTTTATGCCCGCATGTTCCGTGTGTTACCTCCCTGTTTCGAGTGAATTTGCTTGATGAGTGTAATGCCCGTGAGGATTGAATGTATGCTTGCTTTAACGTTTATCCGGTTTATATAAGTTTTTCACCAAATCACACTTTGCATGTGCTCGCTCCCCTCCCACATTTTAAGGTTTCAATTCTATTAGGTGCATTCTATAATGTTAATGATTCGAACTTTTGTTTGAATCTGTTCAATTTGCTAATAATGCGTATGAAATCTTTTTCGCCATTGTTGGGCTTGTCGCATGTTGGTTTGGGCTTGTTTTGAGGAAACCATGTGATGTTTGTGGGTACCATCCCTGACAACCCTCACGAGACGACACTCGTCCACTAGGGTAACTTAGGGGTTTAACGGCTTATTGCATATACTAAATGCAATCGTGCTCCCTACGAAAGTGGCATTTATATTTCGATGCATATATAAGTCTTGTACCACCCTCGGTGATCTGGTTTTGTTTGTCTCATTACTAGGGACTAACAATATTTAAGTTAGGGGGTGTGATTCGTATCAAATATTGCATATTTTCGCCCGTTATCTTTATGAATTCTAGCACTTTTACGGTCCTTAATGCCTATATTTATGCTCATTAACCAGACAACCTTGGATTTGGAGATATACATGTTTTGCAGGGGTTAATTGTGCTTTTGTAGGTATTGAAGCGCTAAAAGTGAGGATTCGTTGCATTTCGAAGAAGTTCCATCGTCGGACGTTACTTCAAGGGCATTTTAGTCAATTCACATTTCTTATTCGGCTCATGGAAATTCCATGAATGTGTAGTTCGTTGAGTTAGCATCGCGTGGTCACAAACGGTGCGTCGCTTGGAGTTCAGACGAAGAAGATATGCCCATTTCCGTTATTGGACTTTTCCCCCTCATCATGGACCAAGGATTGCAGAAAATAGAGTACCGATCGACCGCGTCCCTGTGATCGGTCGACCGTAGTTTGGTGTTTTGCCGTGGGAGGAAGACACTGGGCTTTTACCTGAAGGACCGGTTGACCGGTCCCCTGAACGCGGTCAACCGCACATGCCAGATATTTTGGGATATTTTCTTTTCTTTTCCTTTTCCTTTATTTTCTTTCCCACTTACTATTTAAGCCAAATTTTGGTTTCTAATTCAGATATACTAGTTTAGAATAGATTTTAGAGAGTTGTAGGTTAGGGTTTGGGGGATTTGAGAGTTCTTCTTCTTCCTTTCTTGGATTGACACCCTTTAGGGTTTGTAATTGGTACTTTCATCTTCCCTCTCCATTTAAAAAGTTTTATTTCATTATTTCTTGCTTTCTAGTGTAATTTACACGCTTTCTAATTTCGGTTGACATGCTTTGATTACTTGATTTCTAGTGTGGATTTATCGCTTTTCTTTATCACTTTTATTTACCTTGTTTTTACGATGCTTTCTAGATAATTTAAATTAGGTTGTGCTTGAATTGAACTCACTCGAGTTGACGTATTTCTTGGCTTTTGTGATGGTGTTTACTGGTTTATTTCGGGTGCGTTGTCCTAGTTATTACGCCTAGGAGATTTGACGGGACATATCATGTATGTCCCGTGCTTACGACCTTTCGTGCGCAATTTTTGAGATATTTGTTGACGCAAAAATCATATTAGGCTTTTATGAGAATTTTGGGGTGTGACAACCCTTGATTCAATTAATTGTCGAAACGAGACGGTATCTAAATGACTCGTCGACCCATGTATCCATTTTATACAAATTAACTCGTGTGAGGGATATTCGACGCAACCTATAGTTTTACCGCTTTGTTAATCTAGTTTCAATACACTTTCCTAGATTAATCATTTCCCTTTATGCATCTTTTCCTTTTTAGTTTGTAATCATCTTTTACACTTTTATTTCGGAATATTAAATCTCATAAATTCTAGTATCTCGTCTCAGTGAATATTTTCGATACCCGACTTACCGCTATACTCACCCGTTGAGTCTAGTCATAATTTAGGTTTTTGTATAGTTCAGGTGAGCCAAATTCAAAATGACCGGCGCATAGATGACTCTCGCGCCGCAGCACAACCCTGTCTATCAGTTGTACTTTAAAAAAATAACCCACAAAAAAATGTACCAATATTTTACTTTTCGAAACGGCGCAAAAAAGTAAAACTTTAAAGCTAAATTTATATATTTTTAACTATATGACGGGAGCAACCACGCATTTTAATTGGAAAGAACCAACAAACATACACATTCCACCTATTATATTTTAAGCTAATTAAAATTTAAATGGCAACACAGTACAATATGTTACATCAATAAAAACTGTGGTTGAAATTAGAGCAATTTTAAATAGATTTATGGAAAGAATCTTTGCTCTCATGGCAATAACAATTTTTGGCAAAGAAATTCTAATAGGAACAAAATTAAAATAAAGAAAATTAGAAAATGAAAAGTTACCAAAAGTTCGCCGAGTTTATACATTCAACTGTTCCTTAAATACACATTACGAGCCATATTTAATGACCAAAACTAGTATATCTTTTTAGGACTACAAATTTATACTGTTAACCCTTTAACATAAACCACCCCTCGTATGCATTGTGACTAAAATATGTCGAGCATGAAAATAAAACCTATACTCTTAAAACTTTTACACGTGCAGTTCATTGGTCAACAAAATTTCCACCAGATAAAAAATAAAAATAAATATGGTGAAAATGGCAATAACTCCACAAACATAAAGTTAAGAGAGTTGGATTTCTAACATGTGTAATGTGATGAGATCATGGGATTAATAAAAAATAGATAATAATACCCATATGAGAATTTATAAATTCTCAAGATATCTAAAAGTCAATCACAAAGGCTTACAATAAAAGTCCTACCGTTAAAAAAAAAATTGGCTACAATTGAAGTGGAAAGATCCCATAAATTGACGTAAACGATACAGAATTCAATATTTATTATAAATACTATTTACAAAGCCTGTCAATCTTCCAACACATGCATGATATATGAGGTCAATAATAGCAATCGAAGACCATTTAATATAATCTCTTGATGAACTCGTAATAATAAAAAAAATTAGAAAGAGAAAGGCTTATTTTGGCACCAGTTTCCACAAATAGAATTTAATGCTTTCTCGGTAGATGCTCGATATAAATATATGTAATCCAAGGCACTATTCTTTACATAATCAAAATACACACAGTAGAGCAACATCAAAATATCAAACCTCGTCCTCTGTGAATCACAGATAGTTGTAATCGAACGACACATATTAAGACTCAAACAAATAGTTCTTCAACAGCTAAATTAAAATAAATAAATTAAATGACGCGGTTTATGTCGGCAATGGATCATGTCTCCTTTCTCATGCCCAAATCTTCATACTTGTACCAATATATCAATGAAAAATAAAGATCTCAAATCATCCTGAAGGACCTGACTGGCGGCACCACTAAACACTACCACATAAAATCTGCTGCTAATAACAAACAATAATAAAAACATGTATCAATGATAGTTAAATTCTTTTTCAGCCAATAAAGGGAATAAAAAAATAATATAGATCTTGAAATATACTTATTCAATTGAAGACTTTCACAAACATATTACAGAAATTATGAGAATGAAAAAAGTAATTACGAAAGAAAACTGAGTTTTGCACTGTAAAGAGGAATATAACTTCACTTTATATGGTATATTTGTATATATGACAACCTAATGATTTGTATATAAGAGAATGAATATGCACAGGTTTCAGATTTTGTGATGGTAGCCATTCCGTATTCTTTACACTACCTCTTATTCATAATTTCAGATTTTGTATATATGCTTATTCATAATTTCAAACCAACAAAAAATTGATTTAAATATGTGAAAAAATATTTTACCATGATCGAAAGTATTTTACCCCCAACCAAACAGACCCTTAATTGGAAAGTATTTTCACCTATCTATAATTATAAAGTATGTTTGCATAGAATTTTAAATAAGTTAACATGCTAAAATTCAACCTAGAGGTCTAATTTTAAAGAAAAAGTATTGGGTGTGTCAAAGCAAGGAGAGTTTGAAGAGAAGAAATCATCCAAGCTTGCCCAAGCAGATTTTATGCACTTTCTTTCTTTGTTTAACAAGGTATTAATTCATTTTTCTTAAGTTGAAGAGTGTCCCTTTTCTCCCTTCTTTTTTAGTCTACTTTTAATTTAATTTTGGAGATTCTATTTGTTTTTTGAGTTTACTTGTATTGGAATATTTTATTATCATTTTTTGAAAGGGTTTATTATCTTTTGTTATTGTAATTTGTCATACACCTTATGGAGCAAGACTACAATGGCCTCCTACATAAATTATTAGGTTAATCACAAAGACTTGCCCTAAGTTTTATGATTATTACACATCCCTCCTTAATATTTCCATGCAGTGACCTTTCGTATGTTTGATTGTTTTCCCCAGTTGATGGCATTTTTTAGCGATTTTACAATTCCTTTTAATGGTAATGTATCTTAAAGGTTCAAGAATTTTCCTTATGCAATTTAACTGAAAAATAATATTTGAAAAATAGAAGAGGAGGGCGTATCTTAAAGGTTGAAGAATCTTCCTTATGCAGTTTAACTTAAAAATAATATATATATATATATATATATAAAAGGATGAAGATGGGAGTTGACTGTTACAGCATCAATTAAAAGAAGATGGAAGATTAGGAGATCAAAGGTCTGACTGTAACATAAGGTTTCCAAATTACATTTTCATAAGAAAAGGGGTGTTTGATTGGCATGTATATTTTTTTAATTAGAATACTTCATTTTGCCCATTTTTTACTTGGTATTATTTGATTGCATACATATATTTTTGGTATCAAACTTTTGGAATAAAAAATTCAAGAGAAAAATATCATTTATCATAACTAATCAACGATTAATTATTTAGCGAGACCCTCTTCATCTTTTATAGTAGACCAAAGTAGATCAAAATATTTAGTGAGACCCCCTCATCTTTTAGAGTAGACCAAAATATCATTTATCATAACTAATTCACTATTAATTATTTTTCTCTTATTTTTAAAGGTCTACGCTAGCGACACCTCTCACCATCCCACCCTCCACTGTCAGAGCTTCGGTAGTTGAAAGTGGCGGTGGTGGGTGCCACTAGCGCAAACCTTCAAAAAAATGTAATGAGTAGAGCCATTGACACTCCTTCAAAATACTCTAGTGCCCCATCTTGTTATCAAATAGAAGAAAAAGACTACAATAACCTTATGATCATGTTCACTCTCTCCCTTACTTCACCTTACAGACACGGTATACAGAATCGTGTGCATCACAATATCTATGCTGCCAAGACATCATGTGTTGATATAATATATTTTTTGTGTTAACTCATGGAAATATATCCACGATCTATTCATAAAACTGCGGTGCAAAAAAGATCGCTATATCACTGATGAAGAGTTTTCTATCTTAATGCCCCCATAAACAATGTAAAAATGCAGTTTGTCTTTAATCAAAAACTTTAATAAAAAACTTTAATCAATCGAGCCACTAAACTATTATTGAATTACAACTACTTGACCCTTTTCGACAAACAACCGTTAAAACTGAACGACACACACACACACACACATACACATACACATACACATACACATACACATACACATACACATACACATACACATACACACATACATATATAGGGAGAGGTTCTCTAGTGAACCTTAAAATTGAACTTTTTAATAAACCTTAACAAAAAGAAGACCTAACAATCCATTAATTGTAATTCCTATGTTGTAATTGGTCCGCGACAACGACAACGACAACGAATATGTGTGTCGATCGATCCCCCCTCCCCCAACCCCAACCCCAACCCCAACACCCCCATGGCAGCCCTGCTGCCATAAGACTGCCATGGTGATGGTGGTGATTAGGGTTGGAGGTGGGGAAGGGGGCGGGGAGGGGCGGGGATTGATAGACAAGCGTGTTCGTTGTCGCTGGCGCGGATCAATTACAACATAGGAATTAAAATTAAGGGGTTGTTTGGTGTTTTTATTAAGGTTCATTCAAAAGTTCGATTTTTAGGTTCACTAGAGAACCTCTCCATATATATATATATATATATTGGTAAAGGATACTGTAGCGTAATGGGTCTATATGGATTTATTTTATTGAAATAGCAAATAATTTTTTTGACCTAATTGTTTTATGGATTCTAGACATTTCAAGGTACTGCTAAAAAACATTCAACTCAAAATGAATTTTTTTGCTATTTTCAAAAATTGAGTAAAACAACTATCAATTTTTATGCTAGTTTTTCTTACGTTTCTTTTACCCAATTTTTTGAAGTAGCCAAAAAAATCATTTTGAGCTGAATTATTTTTTAAGTGTGCCCTAAAATGTCTAGAAATCATAAAAAATAAAGTCAAAATATAGCACGACATGATTTGATTTTTTTTTACCTAATACGAACAAATTTCATTTATCTAACACGAACACGACCTTATTAAAATACGCATAACACGAGACACTTTTTTTTCTAAGACAAACACGAGCTAATTGAAACGCGAGATGTCGTAATTGTATTGTTTTTACCTAAACAGAAACATTAACCAATTGAAACACGACACAATCTTTTTATTTTACCTAACACGAACACGACTCGATTAAAACACGACAAAACATTATTTTTTCACCCAACACGAGAGCAAAACATTTTGTTTGGATCATATTTATGTTAGGTTAAAAAAATATTTCGTGTTGTGTCGATTTTTAATTGGGTCATTGTTGTATGTGAAAATTACTCTCATACGTGGACCAATGAAAAACAAACACTTGTCCTCCTATGTGGCCACTCAGCTATCTTGGTCGGTTGCAGAGACATTTACTCGGCTAGAATGCCGACCAACACCAAGAACGTGAACCATTGAAAATGGCAAAGGTTACTTAGGTGGAATAACGACCATCACTGAATACCAAGAGTCTCATTTATTGTGTACAGATGTAAGTGCCTGGAAGTATAAATGCATTTCATCTCTTGGGTTCCTAACCAGTATAAATGCACATTCTTCCTTAGCTCAATGGAACAATCCAACCAAGCACAAGCACACCCCATACTAAGCTATTGTAATCACCTGAAATAATATCAACAGTGGACGTAGGCTCTTCTTATAGCTGAACCATTTTAAAAACCCTATTTTCTTATGTGTTTACCTGAATTGTTTATCTCTATTTATCTGTGATTATAAATTTGGACCCCATCCATTTTTAGACATCAATAAATTGGCATCGTCTGTGGTAACGACTATTGTCATCGTTCTCTACCTCTTTTATTTCTTTTGTTCATTTTGGAAGTTCTTTGAAGAATGACAACAGTTGCTCAGAACAGCATTGCTACTGCAGGTAATAACCCAGATACATCTGCTCCCCCTTGTATGGAAAATATTAAGGGAGTTTTTTTCAACCTAGCTAAGGTACAGGAAGCCATGCAGGAGTCAGTTAGGCAATTGGCTCGCAAGTTACAAGACAAGTCCATCAATGAACCTTCTAAGAGGGACATGCCACCTTCGCCAACCAAGAATGAGAGAAATCATCGCTCCAAGTCCTCTCGGGACATATCATACCATCTTAGAGAAACATCATCAATCCTATAAACGGATTACTACGATGGCCGATTTTTCTCCAACGAGCGGTAAAGCGGTCGAGTGTGCTGGAGTAGTTGAGTAGGGCATCTGCCATTGATCGTTTGGGTTCCTGAGCATCCATAGGCCATCACAGAGAACATAATAGACATCGCGAGCGTAGAGAGAGATCCGTGAGGTCTAAGGATATCATGAGAGGCTCTGTGCATGTCGAGTAGACTTCTCAGGAAGAGAGCTCAGCACATGTGTATGGTTAAGACACCAAAGCTGCTTCAGCCAAGTCTAAAACAGAGGAACATTCTTGAAACGGATCTATGCAATGACTTGAAGATCAACTAGGAGAAATGGCAAAACCCAAGAATCCTTTACAAAGAAGTTTTGTAAATAGATTACCTTTTATTCAGGCTATTGTGGACTACCCCACGCCTTCTAAATTCAAGCCACCGGTTGCTACTCCCAAGTTTGATGGGAAGACTAATCCAGTCCTCCGTATTGAGTAATATCAAGCTACTGCTGGTATCTATTATATCCCCGACGAGATGCGTTGTAGGACTTTCTCTAGTTCCATCACAAGCCCAGCCCAAACATTGTACAATAATCTTCGAGGGGGTAAATTTATAGTTTCCATGAGTTAGCCGAGCTATTTATTGATAACTTATGTTTTAGGGCTAAGCCAATCAAAAGTGTTACTCATCTCTTGATTGTGCATCAAAAAATTGGAAAAAGTACTTGGGAGTACATTACACGCTTCAATAATGAGAAAATAGAGGTGGTGGATTACGAAGAGAAGACCACCATTGCAACACTAATAAGTGGATTACTCGAAAAGGATCTCTACTATGCTGTAGTAAAGAATCCTGCTAAAGATATGACAAAGTTGATGGCATAGGGTGGGCAGATTATGAACGTCGAGGAAGTTATGGCTGTTAAAAAAACTCCGAGTGTGAAAATCGAAAGCCAGAAGACTTCGATCAAGAAAGATAAAAAAGATAAGAAAATTGACAAAATGGAAAAGTATGACGAGTACACTTATCTCACCAAGGGTATCCATCACATATTGGAGGAGTTCAGATATATAAAAGATTTAAACTGGCCTAAAAATCTAAAGTCACCTCCTAATAGGGGAGATAAATCCAAATATTATGATCTTCATAAAGATCATGGGCACACTATTGATAATTGCATTACCCTAAATAATGAAGTGGAGAATCTTATTCGGCGGAGAAAATTAACTAAATTTGTTGATCAAAATAATGGCTGAGACACCAGAAGAATATTTGAGTCATTTGGCCGAGAAAGGGATGACACGAAAAAAGCATGCAACAACAGTTATTAGGATGATACTGACCTGCTAAAGAAACCTGAGGAGCCTGAAGTGGAGGTAGGAATGATATCTTTTGGCTATCATTTTATTGCAGGAGAAAATGCTGGCGAAGGATATGAGATTACCGAGAGAAATGATTATTTGAAGGAAGCCAAATTTTACCATACTATAAGATATAATGACATGTCCGAATGTACAGCTGTTCAGCCTTGGAAAGTCAACAAGGACAAATTAATGATCGATTTCTCCAAGAATGATTTGAGCGGAGTACTTTATCCTCATGGTGATCCACTAGTAATCACTTGCATAGTTTATCATAGTAGAGTAGCAAGAATCCTAGTAGATAATGAGAGTGTTAAAGACGTCATGTTCTACAACTATTTTCACGGCCTAGGGAAAGTAAGTTAGAACCTCATCACAGGCCTCTTATAAAGTTCTCAAGAGAAAGAGTGTATCACTTAGGAACAATCACGATGGATGTACTGGTCGACACTTGGCCGGTAAGCAAAAAGGAAAGGATTTGTTTATTTAAACTAGACAAAAATATCCCTTCAACTTATAACATAATTCTCGACACAGTGGTAATGAAGCAGTTATAGGTAGTATCGTCTACTGTGCATCAGCGCATGAAGTTTCCTACAAATTATGGAGTCGCTATAGAGAACAACAACCAAATAAAAGCGATAAAATGCTATTACACCTCAGTTGAGAAATAAGAAGTGAAAAATAACACTATTACCTATCATATCGACACTCTAGATCCTCGAGAAAAAGAAGATCTAGTGAAGTGATAGGCTATGGAGGTGACAGAGACTATTGTGCTTGATGATGAGAAGCCAAAAAGGACTACTCAAATTAGTTCAAGATTAACCCCTTTCCTCAAGTTGGAATTGATTACATTCCTAAAAAAAAATGAAGAATGTGTTCACCTGGAGACATGAGAAAATGCTAGGGATTAATCTTAATTTCATCTTCCACGAGCTTAACATTTACAAGGACTCTAAGACGATCAAGTAAAAATGCAAAGTTTTCAATCCCGAAAAGAATATGGCGATCTAGGAGGAAGTAGAATAATTACAGAGAGCCCAATTTATAGAAGATGTCAAGTATCCCAATTGGTTGGCTAATGTGGTGATGGTAAAAAAAGAACAATGACGAGTGGAACATGTGTGTAGAATTCCTCGACCTCAACAAAGCATGCCCAAATGATCATTTTCCTTTACCAAGAATTGATCAGTTAGTAGATGCAACTGCAGGCCATAAGTTGCTTAGTTTCATGGATGCTTACTCTGGGTATAATCAGATTAAAATGAAGCTATAAGACAAGGAGAGCACTTCATTTATCACCGACTAAGGAACATATTGCTACAACATTATTCCCCTTGGGATGAAAAATAACGGAGCAACATATCAAAGGTTGGTGAATAAAGTATTTGAAGAACAGATAGATAAAAATATAGAAGTGTATGTGGATGACATTCTCACTGAGAGCAAGGTTGCCACCGACCACATAAAAGACTTAGGTCAGACATTTAAATAGCTGGAAAAGCATTAAAAGAATCTCTAACCCGACCAAGTGTATATTTGGGGTACATGAAAGAATGTTCTTAGGATATATTATGAATTAGAGGGGAATTGAAGCCAATCCTGACAAAATAAAGGCTTTAATGTCGATGTAGTCCACTACTAGAAAGAAGGACACACAAAAATTAACTAAAAGAATGGCAACTCTCAATCGTTTTGTGTTTCGAGCAATAGATAAATGTCTTCCATTATTTAAGGTGCTTAAAAAGACCTTTGAGTGGAATGACAAGTGCGAGAACACTTTTCTGGAGCTGTTGAAGTATTTGGGATCTCCACCACTCCTTTCTCGACCAGTTTTGGGAGGAAAGTTGTATCTATACTTGGTTGTTTCAAAGTCAGCTATTAGCTCGATTTTGATTCGACTAGAGGGAGGAGTTCAAAAATCGGTGTAATACACCAGCAAAGCATTCCAAGGAGCATAATTCAGGTATCTATGCTTAGAGAAGCTGGCACATGCACTTATTGAAGCCTTTATAAGAATGAGACCATACTTGCAGGCCCATACTATTGTGGTATAGATTAACTTACCTATACGATAAGCTTTGCACAAACCCAAAAGCCAGGAAGGTTAATGTCTTGGTTAGTTGAACTTGGGGAATATGAGATTGTTTGTGAGCCAATAACTGTATTAAAATGGCAAGCGATGGCAGACTTCATTGCAGAGTTCACATATGCAGAGGTGCCAAATTATCCAAGTTATCCTGCTAAATATACTTCTTCGGAAGATAGCTCAGCTCAAAAGCAAACTGAGATTACCGTCGACCAACTAAAATTATCGGCTACTCGAGAAAGAGCTCAATGATTGGCTGAACAAAGCAAGAAGATATTCAGACATGAATTGCTATCAAAGGAAGACTTCAACAATGACATTCTAATCTGTAAATTATTTATAGAAGGATCTTCGTGTGCCACTGGCAGTGGAACTGAACTTATTATCAACACTCTAAATGATTTAGATGTGGAATATGCTTTATAATTTTAGTTTTAATCTTCCAACAATAAAGTCGAGTACGAGGAGTTTATTACAGGGTTAGAACTAGCTTCATCACTAAGTACCGAGCCGGTGATAGCGCTCAGTGATTTTAAACTCATTATCAATCATAGCTTCAGATATATAGAGTTAAATGAGAAATAATGGTAATATATTTGAATAAGACTATAGAGGTTATCTATTTTTATCCTGCAGTCAAGAAGGTCCAAATTCCAAGAGTGGAGAATTCTCAGGCAGATGCCCGAGCTCGGCTAGCCTCAGCGACTCAGATGGAGCTCAGGCGAACCATTTCAGTAGAAATTATCAACCATAGAAGCAGTGATGTGGAAGGTGCCAGTATAATCGATGTAAAATTAGGTCCTTCTTTGATGAATCCGATCAATGATTACATTAAGAGAGTCTTATTACTAGTCGACCAAAGAGAAACTAGGAAGATGAGATACAAAGCAACCAGTTATGTTTTAGAAAAGATAATTCTATATAGAAAGGGGTATACTGTCTCACAACTTTGTTGTGTTCATCCAACCGAAGTAAATTATTTGATCAAGGAAGTACATGAAGGCTCATGTGGATCTCATTCAGCTGGTCGATCACTAGTATAAGGAATTACCATGGAGGACTACTATCGGTCGACGATGAAGGCGTATTATGTTTGTTTCGCCAGAACGTGTGAAAAATGCCAAAAAATTACTACTATCCATTGAAGACCAGGGGCTACCCTAACTCCCATCACTTCTCCCTGTCCATTTTCTATTTGAAGAATAGACTCGATCGGTCCATTATCGACCACCAAAGGAAGATTCAAGTATTTGGTTATAGCAATGGACTACTTCACCGAATGGGTGGAGGCTGAACCTTTGGTTGATATGCCTTATCAAAGGGTTTTCCAATTTATATGGGAATAGATCATATGCCGTTATGGGATGCCTTATGTTGTCCTCACCGACCATGGTACCTAGTTTGATAATGATAGACTTGAGCAATATTGCATTCGATCTGGAATTTAAAAGCTTCATTCAGCATCTGGACATCCATAGTGCAATGGTTAGATAGAAATTACTAACAAGACTCTGCTTGACGGATTGAAAAAAATGTTAGATGATGCTAAAGGAAATTAGATCAATGAACTGCACATCGTCCTTTGGGCTTATAAGAATACACTAATAACGACAACAAGGGAGACTCCATACATGCTCGCTTTTGGTACCGGAGCAGTGGTACCAGTTGAAATAGGTCTGCCGACTCATATAGTCCTGAATTTTGACTCCCTTAAAAGTGATCTCATGATGCTACTAGATTTGGATATGGTTGAAGAAGTCAGAGAGGATGCTATAATTCGGATGACTACTTATCATCAAAGAACTGCTAGGTTATATAACCGAAGGGTCAAGCCGACCAACTTAAAGAATGGAAATCTGGTACTTAAGAAGGTCACCCCGAAGAGCAACAAGTTGGAACCAAATTAACAGGGTCCATACCGTATCTTTGTAGTTTTCTAACCAATAACATATAGCTTTGAAACGCTGGAGGGAGAAGAGTTTAAGAATCCTTGACATGCGAATCACATTCGCAAATATTATCAATAATATTGTTTTAATGTAGTCCATTATTTAATTTAATGAAGTTGAAATTTTCTACCAATTATTCTTACTTTTTATGTTTTTTGCCGAAATAAGGTGATATGATGCCACTAGTACTTTTCTAATTCAAACTTTTTCAAATTAAAAACGTTTAGTTTAAATTTTTTTTGTTTGGAAGTCTTTCTAATTCAAACTTTTCCAACTTCAGAAAATTTTAATTTTTTCCAACTTCAAAAAAGTTTAGTTTGGAAGTCTTTCTAATCCAAAGTTTTCCAACTTCATAAAAGTTCAAACTTTTCCAACTTTAAAAACGTTTAGTTTGGGAGTATTTATAACTTCACGTATGATTTCATCTTCGACAAATCAAGAACAAGAAGTCAGTAAAACTTAATGTATAAACACAAGAAGTTTTTTTCAGCCGGATTAAACACTGGAATAAATATACATTCCTAACACACTTGGTCGCTAATGATAACTAATGCAAAAAACTGGTTTAACAAAACTACTAACAGTTTTATTTAAGTGTATTAATAAAATCTAAGGCATTATGAATCAGGTTCAACATTGGAATAAGCACATATCATTTAAGCAACATTACTTAGTCGGTAAGCTAATTAACTAATCAAAAGATAGATTGCCTAATCGGCAAACTGATTAAAACTAATCACAAGCTTAAGTAAGGACGAAAATGTATGACACACATGCATATTGAGAAATAAGTTTATTTTATCCCCATCACATTGCGTTAAAATATAGAAAGCAAATGTAATACCCCATATTTTTATGACTTTTAATTTTGGGGATTTATTAAATTTAATTAGAGATATTAATTTAATATTAATCCGAAAAATCATTTAAATACTTACTAGCGTGATGAGAGTTACTAATTATTGGAATTGTGTTGTAAATTACTTTATGGGTAAAGTAAGAGGTGTAATTGTATTTAGTAAAATTATCACGAGAATCTAATTTGATAATTTTGGAAATTTATCGGGACGCGCTTGTGTCGTGTCGGGATTAAATTCAAACTATTAAAAGTGAATAAATTATAAGTCACCTGTATGGTCATTTTGAGTGCGTCAATGTGTCCGAAAGGGTCGAGATAGTCAAAATAATGCGGCCGGAGTTTTAGTTTGGGTCTCGGGGAGTTTCTAGGCCTAATTAACACGCCGGGAGGGCGTTTTAGACATTTTACATTTTTGGGCATGAAAACCCACGAAATTTCTAAGAGTATATCGGATAATAGGAGTTGTCTTCTAGGGTTAGAATAACCGAAAACCTAAGACGGCCATTGGAAGGGAAGAGGAGAAGCTTTCCAAGGAGTTCAAGGCCAAGAACACCACCGTTTGCATCGTCGTTGCTGCCAAACTTTGGATCGCGCCACGAGGATCGCAACCACACCAATCTTGTCCACTAATCTGAACCAAGAATTCCCAGGCAAGTATCTATCTTGCTCTAATTCAGTTAATGCTTCAATGCTGTTAGTCTAGGGTTGATTAGGACTAGTTTTCATGAAAGAAAGCATGTATGGGAGACTCTAATTTTCATGTTGTAGAGGTAAAGGACATATTCTGGAAATCAAATACACATGTAGAGGTTAAACCATGAAATTGTAGTAAATTAGGAGTATGAAATCTGGGAAAAGAATGGGAAGAAACTAAACAAAGAAAATATTAGGGTTCTTGATATTTTTATGGATTGTTCCCCTTTCAATTCGTTATACATGATGAAAATTCGCATGTCTTACGTAAAATACTACTTATTTGAGGATATAACACTTGTAATATAAATTGTTGAGAGTTGGGAAGTCAAATATATTGGTTTGGATGATTTTTGAAGAAGAAACCCATAACTGAAAATTTTGCAGTTTCGTCATACCTGCTTGATCGATTGATCGAACCTAGGAGCATCGATCGATCGACGCATCGATTGATCGAGCACCTGCCATCGATCGATCGACCCCTCCTGGAAAACACAAATTCCCGTTTTTAAATAGGTTGTTCCAACTTAAATGAATAGAAATCCTTGGACATTATTGTAAGAACATTTTGGGATATAAAGAATACCAGTAGAACTTTATAAAAATGGAATCTTTAATGTAAGAAGAGAGTTACATTTAACGAACGTGTTTTACCCCTAAAGAATAATGGGAACGTGTGTCTAAAAGATGAACTTCGTAAGAAGTTACGTCGCAATATAAAAGAGTACCTACTGAAATTACACTTAAGAATATAGGATTTCATTAGAGTTACGAAGTAAGTTGGGAATAATCCCAAATAAGAATAAGGGAGACAAACCGGATAACCTAGTAAGGTGCAATAAGAATAAATATCATAAGTATGGGTCGTGGGTGTACCTAAATTAGAAATGGAAATGGTAGAATACATATATGACTGTGTTTGTGCATATACTATATACGTGTAAAAATCATGCCCACGCTACTTGCTATCACTGAGGTTACCGCACTGGGACACTCTTATCTCGATGAGACCTTTATGGGGATATTAACTTGTACCCTAAAACATAAAAATCCTTGGTACAGGCTATCGGATCGATAGTTCGACGGTCCTAAGAGACACGAGGGTATGTGTTGACCTCTTAGTGACTTGGAACTATGCTTCGCCTCAATTTGTATGTGTTTTGTGTTAATACAGTTCGAGAGTGATTCCGAACTAGTATTTCCCTTAGTACGAGTGATACGGGGACTTGATAGCAGAGTATGCCAGCACCATAAATGTATGTGGGGTGCCGATAGTAAATATATATTATATGAGTGATTAATATATATATCAACTTGAAATTTGGGAATTATCTACTGTGACTAAAGGTAGGTAAATAATGAATAATTATTTCAACTTCGATATAAGTGTTTGAAAAGTTTGAGGCAATACTGAGAAACTTTATAATCAAATGAGGCTTATGTGAGAACTTTGCTTTTTTTAAAAATTTATTTCCTTAACACTAGAAATTATCGGCTCGAGATCTTGTGAGTAACTTAAGATAAGCTAAACTATTGGGATTAGTAGTGCGGTAGGTGTGCACATTATAATAGAGGTGAGAATTTTTCAAGAGAGTGCCGCACACTAATATGATTATTGCATTAGCCGGTAAGCATTTTAAATACTTGCTAAACTAAATTTTAAACTGTTTTACAATCGGGCTCTGACCCGTTTCCTATTTTCTCTTCTCTCTTGTATATATGTATATATTACAGGTGCCCAGCCACATGTGCGTCTTGCATAGGATCTTTTGGAAGGAACGTGCTACAGCTTAGGTGGGAGTTGCAGGCCTCTTGCTTAGATGACCTCATTATCGATTCCACTTCTAGTTTTATATTATCCAGTTGGGCATGTGTCGCCCTTTCCATTATGCAATTGGTTTTATCAGAAATTGTGATTCATTTATTTCCAGTATTTATACTTTGGGATTGTTACTGTCAGGATGTTTTTTCTTGAAGTTTTAATGTGGGAGTTATTTAGTTGAATGCTTAAATTGCTTGGATTAAATTTTTAGTCCAGTTGTGGTGTGATTTTTATACCGTGGATTATGAAAGGATTTAAATATTTGTTTTAAATTAAATTTGGAAATTGATGTCTTAAAATGGTTTTTGTCACTTAGCTTAATTATTTAGGGTGTTTAATTTGAAAAGTTATTGATGCTGAGAATGAACCAACCGTTCACCTTGGTTATAATTTAATAAAGGACTGATCACCCGGTGTTTAATTAGGCGGGGTGTCACAGGTGGTATCAGAGCATCAGGTTCTAGTGTCCTTTAGGATCTATACGGCTCATTTCGCTTTGAGCTAGCGTTCTTACTATAGAGCCCTATTTTTAGGATTGTTGTATTCTTACTTTTACGATTATGTCTTCAGCTATTTGAGATTTGATAATAACTGTAGACTAAAAAAATTTCTTGACGTTTCAGATGTCTCCAAGTCGAGCACCCATGGATAGGCGTGCCCAGGCCGAGCAGCCAGCAGCTCCGGCTCAGGGAACGATGAACGCCACAGAGGTAGCCGCTATCATTGCTCAGGCGGTGAATGCCACATTGGCAGTAGTGCAACAGGCTCCACCCCAGGTTCAGGCAGTGGCTCCAGTACCGACACAGTTCCTTCTGCATGGGAGCGAGTTAGGGATGCCTTCCATAAGGCGCATCCCCCAGAGTTTGCGGGTAGGTCAGATATCATTATAGCTAGCCAATGGAAGAAGGATATCCATAGGCATCTGCGTATGTACGAGTGCACGGACGTGCAAAAATAGTTGTTGGCTTCCTTCAATCTAGTGGGAGCCGCTTTGCATTGGTGGGAATCCACCACCACATTGGAGGAGAGGGATATTATCACTATTCAGTCATTTTGGGCGCGGTTTGACAACAAATACTTTCCATCCGCCGTGCAGACTGAGATGAGGCGGAAGTTACTGAATTTGAAACTGGAGAATTCGACTGTTGCTGAGTACGAAGAGTAGTTCACAAGGCTTCTCACTATAGTGCCAGATGAGGGACCCACTAAGGGGAAGAAGATATTGTTATTTACGGACGGGTTAGCTTGGAGGATTCGTCAACACCTCATAGGCAATCTGTCACTGAGTATCTACACAGTCGTACTCAATGCTGTTTTGTTACACTGCCAGGATCACCGCTTCAATCTGCAGGGAAGCAAACGAGCAGGAGAGTCCAGCCAGCAGGGCAGGACAGGGGGTAATTGTCTTAGTGGAGCACCGACATCCCAGGGGCAGACTCATTAGCATGAGCAGAGTTCCCATCAGGGGGACCCTGCCAAGCGGTTCCGATCAGGTGACTCCAGGCAGGGAGTTAGGGGATTTAGGCAGGGCCAGTCTAATCAACACGGCCAACAGGGCCAATATCGTTAGCCGCAGGGCCATTAGGGTCAACAACATTTTCAGCAGGGCCAATGGCGGGGTGGTAATGGCCAGCAGGGCCGTAATCAGCAGGGACAAAGGGGAGGAAATTTCAGGGGCCGATGCTTCGGGTGTGGTAAAAATGGCCACATGCGCCATGATTATCCAGAGGGAGATAGGGCCCCACAGCAACAGGGTGCCCATAATGAGCCACAGAGGCCAGTTTTTCCAGCTGCCCTCCCAGCACCAGCTCAGGCACCAGCCCTACCAGCAGCTCCAGTGCAACAGGGGCAGTTACAGTACGGACGTGACTATAATATCCACTAGGCAGCAGCTCCACAAGCGCCACCCGCGATTGAGGGTACGTTTCCTATCCATGGTACTATAGGTCGGGTTTTATTTGATACTGGGGCGACACACTATTTTATATCTACTCACTTTGCGAAGGCCTTAGGGTTATTAGCCACAGCAGAGAGCACTGTGACATGCGTAGACTAACCACTGGGAAATGGATCGTTAATTTTCTTTATATGACGGGGTGTGGGAGTAGAGATTGGTAGCTTAATCTTACCATCAGACATGTTAGTCTTAGATATGCATGAGCACGACGTTATCATTGGCATGGATTGGCTCGCAGCATACCGAGCCATGATAGATTATTTCGGTGGGAGTATTGTCTTTGCCATTTCGGGGCAGGAGATATTTGTAGTGGCGATGCCTAACCCAGAGGGAGGCTCTACCACTCATTTGTATTACATAGAGGAGGATACCTCTAAGAAAGTCGTGATTCCCTTAGACTCGATCCCAGTTGTTCGTGAGTATTCTGATGTATTTCAGAAGATACCAGGCCTACCCCTAGTCGAGAGATAGATTTTGTCATAAATTTCTTACCGGATACTCGATCGATAGCACGCGCTCCATACCGTATGGCTCCGACAAAAATACAAGAGTTACGAGATCAGATAGAGCAACTGTTAGTTCAGGGCTTCATTCGTAGGAGTACCTCATCATGGGGCGCTCCAATTTTATTTCTAAAGAAGAGAGATGGCTCACTTAGGCTATGTGTGGACTATCGGGAGCTGAACAAGGTCACGATACGGAACAAATATCCGTTGCCTCGAATCGATGATCTGTTCGACCAGCTGAGGGGAGAAACTTTCTTTTCGAAGATAGATTTGAGGTCAGGATACCATCAGCTACAGATTAGGGAGCAGGATGTTTCGAAGACTACTTTCTTGATGAGATATGGGTCCTATGAGTTCAGAGTGATGCCATTTGGACTCACAAATGCTCCAGTCGTGTTCATGGACTTGATGAACCGAGTGTTCAGAGAGTTCTTAGATCAGTTTGCCATCGTCTTCATAGATGACATCTTGATATATTCACATACAGAGGAAGAGCATGCCGAGCACTTGAGGTAGGTTCTTCAGACTCTACGAGAGCATCATTTGTATGCTAAGTACGAGAAGTGCAGATTCTGGTTACGGGAAGTGCAATTCTTGGGACATGTTGTTTCTGAAATGGGGATAGCGGTTAACCCGAGTAAAATGTCAGCAGCGAGGGAGTGGGGACAGGCCACGACACAGACAGAAGTACGTAGTTTCTTAGGGTTAGCTGGGTACTACAAGAGATTCATTCAAGGGATCTCTAAGATAGTGGGTCCATTGACGAACCTGATTCGCAAGGGGGTACCATATGTTTGGGAACCTGACTCGCAAGGGGGTACCATATGTTTGGGACGATACTTGTCAATTGGCTTTGGATGAACTGAAAGACAAGTTGACTTCGGCACCAGTCCTTGCTTTACCCAATCCGGGCGTGGAGTATCTAGTTTACACCGATGCCTCCTTACGGGGACTCGGGGTAGTACTTCAGCAGGAAGAGAAGGCTATAGCTTTTGCCTCCCGCAAGCTTAAACCGCACGAGAGGGATTACCCCACTCACGACCTAGAGTTAGCAGCGGTCGTCTTTGCTTTGAGGATATGGAGACACTATTTATTGGGGGGAAAATTCCGTTTGTTCACAGACCACAAGTCACTGCAGTACCTGTTCACTCAGCGAGAGCTGAATATGCGTTAGTGCAGGTGGTTAGAGTTTGTGAAGTACTATCAGTTCGACATACAGTACCATTTGAGGAAGGCCAACGTGGTTGCTGATGCGTTGAGCCACAGACCAGTAGACGATGTTGCAGACGTCTAAAAACAAAAGCGAAAAGAGTTGGGTCACTAGGATGCGATAGCCCGTTCCTTCATATCTGTCATGACGGTGACACCCGAGATTTTTACAAGGGTAATACAGGCACAGACATCAGACTCATTTTGCCAGGAGAAAATTGCACGACTTTTAGCCAAGGGTACTGAGTCCTATTCAATTAGTTAAGATGGAGGTTTAAGGTTTAATGGGATATTTGTGGTCCCATAAGCGGCAGACTTACGTCATGCAGTGATGACCCAGTCTCATGGGTCCCGATTTGCGGTGCATCCTGGGGGAGATAAGATGTACCAGGATATGAAACGGTAATACTGGTGGAGTGGGATGAAGAAGGACATTGCTGAGTTCATGTCCAAGTGTTCTACTTGCCTGATGGTAAAGGTGGACCACCAGAAATCGTCGGGGTTGCTTCAGCCGTTGGAAATACTCACGTGGAAGTGGGAAAGTATTTCCATAGATTTTATTACTGGATTGCCTACATCACAGTGGGGCCACGACTCCATCTGGGTGATTGTGGACCGTTTGACCAAGGTGGATTATTTTTTGTCGGTACGGACAGACTATACCACGGGCCAATACGCTCAGTTGTTCATTGCTGAGATTGTTAGACTACATGGGGTGTCCCTGGATATTGTGTCAGATAGAGACAAGATTTTCGTGTCGCATTTCTTGGAGAGTTTTCAGGAGGCCATGGGTACAGAGTTGGGGTTGAGTTCAGCTTATTACCCATAGACAGATGGACAAACAGAGCGTACTAATTAGATGTTGGAAGATATGCTACGCATGTGTGTCCTTGATTTTTGGGGAGGTTGGGAGCCACATCTTCCACTGGTGGAGTTTGCTTATAATAACTCTTATCAATTCATGATTGGCATGGCTCCGTTTGAGGCATTGTATGGCAGGCCTTGTCGTTCTCCCAATTGTTGGTTAGAGGTGGGGGACAACAAGTTGCTCGGACCAGAAGTGATTCAGGAAACCTCCGCTAGGATTGAGATTATCAGGAGTCGCATTCGGGTAGCCCAAGATAGGCAAAAAAGCTACGCCGATGCAAAACGGTTCTTCCAAGAACTTAATGTGGGGGACCAAGTATTACTACGTGTATCTCCTATGAAAGGAGTGACGAGGTTTGGAAAGAAAGGGAAACTGGCCCCGAGGTACGTGGGACCATTTCCCATTATCGAGATAATTGGGCCGGTAGCATACATATTGGGACTACCAGAGCATTTACACCGCATTCACGATGTATTCCACATCTCGTCATTGAGACAATACCTTCGGGATGACATGACCCACACCCACATCGCGATTGAGGAGATTGACGTACAACTTGATAGCTCTTACGAGGAGAGGCCAGTGGCTATTCTATACCATAGCGAAAGGAGAATGAGGTCGAAAGTAGTCCCACTTGTACGGGTTCAGTGGGAGCATCATAACGTGGAGGAATTCACTTGGGAGCATGAGGCAGACATGAGTGAGAAGTACCCAGAGTTATTCTTACCAGGTACACCTTATTTTTTTCGAATTTCGGGACATAATTCCGTTATTAGGGGGAAAGTATGTAATACCCCATATTTTTATGACTTTTAATTTTGGGGATTTATTAAATTTAATTAGAGATATTAATTTAATATTAATCCAGAAAATCATTTTAATACTTACTAGCATGATAAGAGTTAGTAATTATTGGAATTGTGTTGTAAATTACTTTATGGGTAAAGTAAGAGGTGTAATTGTATTTAGTAAAATTATCATGAGAATCTAATTTGATAATTTTGAAAATTTATCGGGACGCGCTTGTATCGTGTCGGGATTAAATTCGAACTATTAAAAGTGAATAAATTATAAGTCACCCGTATGGTCATTTTGAGTGCATCAATGTGTCCGGAAGGGTCGAGATAGTCAAAATAATGTACCCGGGGGTTTAGTTTGGGTCTCGGGGCATTTTTAGACCTAATTAACACCCCGGGAGGGCATTTTAGACATTTTACATTTTTGGGCATGAAAACCCACGAAAATTATAAGAGTATATCAGATAATAGGAGTTGTCTTCTAGGATTAGAACAACCAAAAACCTAAGACGACCATTGTAAGGGAAGAGGAGAAGCTTTCCAAGGAGTTCAAGGCCAAGAACTTCACCGTTTGTATCGCCGTCTCCGTCAAACTTTGGATCGCGCAACGAGGATTGAAACCACACCAATCTTGTCCACTAATCTGAACCAAGAATTCCCAGGCAAGTATCTATCTTGCTCTAATTCAGTTAATGCTTCAATGATGTTAATCGAGGGTTGATTAGGACTAGTTTTTATGAAAGAAAGCATGTATGGGAGACTCTAATTTGCATGTTGTAGAGGTAAAGGACATATTCTAGAAATCAAATACACATGTAGAGGTTGAACCATGAAATTACAGTAAATTAGGAGTATGAAATCTGGGAAAAGAATGGGAAGAAACTAAACAAAGAAAATATTAGGGTTCTTGATATTTTTATGGATTGTTCCCCTTTTAATTCGTTATACATGATGAAAATTCGCATGTCTTACGTAGAATACTACTTATTTGAGGATATAACACTTGTAATATAAATTGTTGAGAGTTGGGAAGTCAAATATATTGGTTGGATGATTTTGGAAGAAGAAACCCGTAACTGGAAATTTTGCAGTTTCGTCATACTTGCTTTATCGATCGATCGAACTAGGAGCATCGATCGATCGACGCATCGATCGATCGATCGACCCCTACTGGAAAACTCAAATTCTCATTTTTAAATAGGTTGTTCCAACTTAAATGAATAAAAATTCTTGGACATTATTGTAAGAACATTTTGGGATATAAAGAAGACCAGTAGGACTTTATAAAAATGGAACCTTTAATGTAAGAAGAGAATTACATTTAACGAAGGTGTTTTACACCTAAAGAATAATGGGAACGTGTGTCTAAAAGATGAAATTCGGAAGAAGTTACGGCGTAATATAAAAGAGTACCTACTGAAATTACACTTAGGAAGATAGGATTTCATAAGAGTTACCAAGTAAGTTGGGAATAATCCCAAATAAGAATAAGGGAGACAAACCGTTATACCGGATAACCTAGTAAGGTGCAATAAGAATAAATATCATAAGTATGGGTCGTGGGTGTACCTAAATTAGAAATGGAAATGGTAGTATACATATATGACTGTGTTTGTGCATATACTATATACGTGTAAAAATCATGCCCACGCTACTTGCTATCATTGAGGTTACCGCGCTGGGACATCTTATCTCGATGGGACCTTTATGGGGGATATTAACTTGTACTCTAAAACATAGAAATCCTTGGTACAGGCTATCGGATCGATAGTCCGACGGTCCTAAGAGACGTGAGGGTATGTGCTGACCTCTTAGTGACTTGGAACTATGCTTCACCTCAATTTGTATGTGTTTTGTGTTAATACAGTTCGAGAGTGATTCCGAACTAGTATTTCCCTTAGTACGAGTGATACAGGGACTTGATAGCAGAGTATGCCAGCACCATAAATGTATGTGGGGTGCCGATAGTAAATATATATTATATGAGTGATTAATATATATATATATATATCAACTTGAAATTTGGGAATTATCTACTGTGACTAAAGGTAGGTAAGTAATGAATAATTATTTCAACTTCGATATAAGTGTTTGAAAAGTTTGAGGCAATACTGAGAAACTTTATAATCAAATGAGGCTTATGTGAGAACTTTGCTTTTTTTAAAAATTTATTTCCTTAACACTAGAAATTGTCGGCTCGAGATCTTGTGAGTAACTTAAGATAAGCTAAACTATTGGGATTAGTAGTGCGGTAGGTGTGCACATTATAAGAGAGGTGAGAATTTTTCAAGAGAGTGCCTCACACTAATATGATTGTTGCATTAGCCGGTAAGCATTTTAAATACTTGCTAAACTAAATTTTAAATTGTTTTACAATCGGGATCTGACCCGTTTCCTATTTTCTCTTCTCTCTTGTATTTATGTATATATTACAGGTGTCCAACCACATGGGCGTCTTGCATTGGATCTTTTGGAAGGAACGTGCTGCAGCTTAGGTGGGAGTTGCAGGCCTCTTGCTTAGATGACCTCATTATCGATTCCACTTCTAGTTTTATATTATCCAGTTGGGCATGTGTCGCCCTTTCCATTATGCAGTTGGTTTTATCAGAAATTGTGATTCATTTATTTCCAGTATTTATACTTTGGGATTGTTACTGTCAGGATGTTTTTTCTTGAAGTTTTAATGTTGGAGTTATTTAGTTGAATGTTTAAATTGCTTGGATTAAATTTTTAGTCCAGTTGTGGTGTGATTTTTATACCGTGGATTATGAAAGGATTTAAATATTTGTTTTAAATTAAATTTGGAAATTGATGTCTTAAAATGGTTTTTGTCACTTAGCTTAATTATTTAGGGTGTTTAATTTGAAAAGTTATTTTGCGATAGTGATGCTGAGAATGAACCAACCGTTCACCTTGGTTATAATTTAATCAAGGACTGATCACTCGGTATTTAATTAGGCGGGGTGTCACAGCATGCAGAAAGAAATACAATCATATCCTATAAATTGTTTTCCTTCAACTTTGCTCATCTCAGCAGGAGTCTCATGAGGGGTGCTCGATAAAGTTGTAGATCTAAAATCCCTCATTCTAGTACGATTTTTATTGCTCGTCCTATCCAGCAAATATTGGGGGCGAACATATTCATCCTATCCTTTAAGTCCATAACCTCCAATATATTTTTTAACCAATCTTCGAGGAATGGCATCAGTTGAAATCCAATTAACATCAATTTTGAAAGATGGATTGGGATAATCCAACATTCCTTGATCATGCCAGTAAAATTTATTACCCCTGGGTACCTTCAATAGACCCAACAAGTTCAACCAACCCCATTTATACCCATTCGACCTAGCCTACTCCATGTGTTTGTCCAAATAAGTTAAGGCTTCATCATACCCATCCATCTGGACAACCATGGGTTGCTTGTGAAAGTGAAAGTTAGTCGATCCACTATATTTTAAAGTTTTTTAATGGCCTTATCCTTCTCGTGTAGTAAAGCGGCTTGGTCGGCTAATGTCTTCTTAGTTCTTTTTTCATCTACTGTTAGTCGAGTAACCATGACTTGCCAGAAAACTAGTGAGATTTGGTTTTCTTCTTCTTCTTCAGACTCTCCATCTCTTTTAACAGGATAACATTATCCATTTCCAAGAAGGACACTCCTTCATTTGACCTAGTATTGGCTGACTTCTTCAGACTGTCAAAATCATTCCTCAAGGCATTATTTTCTTTCTCTAAGAGTGCAGTAACCTCCCGAGCATTTTCAATTTCTTTATTTAACAGTATCTCCTTCTTATTCAAAGAATAATTAATTTCTTGCACCTTCTTGTCAAACCCCAAGCTTTGCTCAAGGCCTTGTATATAACTTCATAATCACAATGAAGCAACGCTAGAGAAAGTTTATGGTCTTCTTACTGTTGTTCAATCATTTCACAATAGGCAAGATTGTTAGCCGCTGCTCTATCCAGAAGACAGTAAAGATGGACATAAACATCTTTCACTTGGTCAAAAACACCTGAGCAGAGCAACCCCACAAAATCTTCTTCAGTTAAAGGCACATAACCAGCCTCAATAAGACTCTTGCATCGCCTCAATAGGTCGGATTCATCAGAAACTATAATATCTTTTCTAACATCAAATTAGAAATTTACAAGCATAAGTATATGAACCCGACCAAGGAAGACAAACAATATTGATCAAATAAGCAATCAACATCAAAGAAAAGTTGTGAGTACTACTAAGGAAGACAAACAATATTGATCAAACAAGAAATCAACATCAAAGAAAAGTTAGAAAGACTGAAAAAAACCATTTATTTCATTGATAAGTCAGTGGTTACATAGATGATTCCAATACAAAGGAACAGATGAACAAATGGAAAAATACACAAGAGAAAAATAAAAAAACTAGTTGAAAGGAGCTAAACCTTCTACTTGTTTTTGGCCCGGTCTCAGTCAGCAGGAGGAAGGTCAGTAGTATCTGTAAGAACAATGGAATATTCCCCATAACCCTCCTCCTCAAAGTCCTTGTGGCTCTCCCTGGGTCATTTTTCCTTCCCCTTACTCTGGGGAAGTCTCGGTGCTTGCGTGCACCGTTAGAGGGATAAAAGAAAACGGTATCGCACCCTTTTCTAGGAGGAGATATTCGGTCGTCATCAATGTGGGGTGATGTAAAGAGATAGAGCCGACAACCTATTTTGAGCAAAAAAGTAGTCGCCTCGAGAGAACGACATCAAAATCATATCGATGCTTGCGAAACCAATGGTTCAAAGATTCGAGGGCTAAGTTACAGAATGGGAAGGTGTTAGGCACCCATTCCATACTTATGGTCTCTCATGGAAATGTGTTATTATTCTCCTTGAAAAGCTCCGTGAAGTGTGTGCGCAAGTGTATATAAGTGGAGAATGGAATTCCTCAGCTCATGCCATGGAAAAGGGCGGAGTGAGATCATCCATAGGAATGTTCCCAAAATAATAATAAAAAATAAAATGTGTGCGCTTATCGAGATATCGATCGTTATGGTGAAACGATGATATATGTTAGATAAAGTGAGAATAAGAATCACAAATACAATATATAGAAATAATATATGAATAAAAAATATGCTAGGATGACTCGAGTCTCGAGTTTTGACCCGATAGTTTACGTAGCCTAAAAAGGCATCAAAGTCCATGTAGTTCGCATGCAATATAAGATTGGGGTTATCCCATAAATCCAACCGAAGATTTTATTTAGATATGTATGTGTAGCAAAAGGATATTTTGATTTGAGAAAATGTGATGACGAATACCGTTTGGAATTTATGAGTAAAACCCTATTTTTCTTGTTTTTTTTATAGAAAATATGTTATGTGCAATACTACTGATAAAAAGTCAGATTATTAATATGTATGGATTAAGAAGGATGAAATGCTAAAGTAAAGATTACATAACTTATGTGAAAATAAAGAAATTTAAAAGATAGAGAATAAATTTAGACCTTCTTTGAAGACTTGAAGATTGGTCTTCATTGTTAAAGAGGATGACCTCGCAAGTGGTTGGAGGTTGTAAGAGGAGAGGAAAGGGAATTTTTCTAAATTGGGTGTGAAAGTGATGGAAATAAAAAATGGGGAGAGGTTTCAAATAAGGAAACTTTGCAGACTTTAGAAGAATGTTCCTGAGATCACTGAAGTTGATGATTCGGAGGTTCCTCTCAAAGTGAGATCATGCTCTCCTTATATAGGGTCAATGGTGTGCCGATCGAAATTGTCCTTCACCTGCCTATCGACAGGATTCTCCAGACACACTGCCGATATGCAGGTAAATGGGTTTGCCATTCGGTAATCTCATCCAAATTTCTCAAACAATTGTCGTAAAATGCAATCCGTAAGCCCGAATCACACACGGGATATACTATTGGAAAGGGTATTCAGATCCATTTAATAATCCATTGGGAGGATCCCGAGCTAAGGAGTTGAATTTATTCAAATGGGGATTGAAAGCGCCCCACGGTCTTTTAGAAATGAGATTCTCAGAGGAAAACAGATCGTTCGTCCGAATCGTATGGCCAATTTGTGAACGATGGACCGTTGGAAAAGGTATTCGGAGACCTTCTAAGAATCACTCAGTCTTATTCGGTTTAGAGAGTTGGCCTAGGTCAAACGGGGACCAAAAATGCTTATTGACCCTTTAGAGTAAAATGTGTCATTCGTCAGTACCATAAGGCTAATTCGCACACGGCGCGGACCGTTGTAAAGGGGATTTTGAGCTTTTACTCAGGCGAGGAAGTTTATTGGGGTCAAAACAGGGTCCGAGATTGCTCGTTAGCTTCTAGATCGATTTTCGATAGTAAAATGGATTATTTGTCTGAACCGTGAGTCTGAATCGTGCATAAGGCGGACCATTGAAAAGGGGTTTTAGAGCCCCTTGATGATTTATTGATCTTTTACTCTGAAAAGAAAGTTGATCGAAGTCAGACAGGGTTCAGGAGTTCCCGGTGTCCTCAAAATCAGTACTCAGAGTGTGACCTAGGGTTCCGTGGTGAATGGGGAAGTGCTAGGGACCTAAGGAGAGTCTTAGAAGGATCCTAGAAGGTGGTGTCTAAAGATCCCCTCGATGATGAGCTTTGGAAAAAGTTAAAGCCATCAAATAGACACCACATGGATATTTGGGAAATAGGTCGATTCTACGGACCAAAGAGATGAGGATGACTGATTAAGAGGGTCCAAAGTTAATTCTGAGGACCCAACGTAATATTGGGGATTTTCAATTTTACGTGTCGAGGTCGCTTCTGAGGACATAAAGTTATTGTTGGCCGATTCTGCGGGTTAAGGTCAATTCTGACGACCTAAGCGATGGAGACCGATTATGCGGTCGAGGTTAATTTTGAGGACCGAAAGTTGTGAGGATCGATTCTGGGGGTCGAGGTAAATTCTGAGGATAAAAAGTGATGACGACCGATTCTGAGTACCAAGGTCAATTTAGAGGACCTGGAGTGATGACGACCGATTCTAAGGGCTGAGGTCAATTCTGATGACCTAAAGTGATGACGATCGATTCTGAAGGCCGAGGTTAATTCTGAGGACCTACAGTTGTGACGACCTACAATTGTGATAACCTACAATGGGTACTTTGAGCTATAATTTTTCATCCATTAATTTATGGTTTTACGCATGTGAGTATATCATGTTATACTCCTTGTGGAGGAGAACACAATATCACTTCTAACCTTCTCAAAATCTAATTTTGTCAACTTAAATAAACCCATAAATTCTAACAATCCCCTACATGAATGAAATTAAGTTGGATCAACATAAACGACTATGTAGACATTGAGAGAGTTCTATAATAAAATTCCTGTGTCGAGAGAGATTGCTTTTGGCCTTAAATTTTCCCTAGTGCGAGACTATCAGATTTACTTATTGATCAGTGAACATGAGGCCTTGAACTATTAAGTGTTTTGTGTAAATCAAGTCAATAGACTTCACACAATAATTTTTCAAACAAAGTTGGTTATTTCGATTGTGTTCATTTTTGGCCTTGAACAATTCCTGGTTTCATGGGTGCTTTAGAGAATTTCATCTTTTTGATTTTCTAATAGAAGCGACCCATTTACACTTACATAGGTGACTTCCCAATAAGAGTATTCTACTATATCCCACTTGAATTTTCAAACTACAAGAGTCATTAAAATCTAAGCTTATCCTTACTTCCTTTGTAGGCACCACTATTTTATTATAGGAATGGGTATGAGTTTAAAACTCAACAGTGCTCTTTTTAAAGAGTCAGTTCAGATTTGGTTGTCCCTTTGAACCTAAATCTCAGGATCTCTGATCAAATAGGTAGGGTTACCATCAAGACAACTCTTTATTCCATTCCCCTCGATAAATTACACACTTACTCTCTATTTAACCCATTAGTTAACAGATCCGCTATATTGTCCTTAGACTTAATATAATCAATGGAAATTATTCCATTAAAGAGAAGTTTTTTAACGATAATATGTCTTCAACGTATATGTTGAGACTTGATATTATACATATGACTCTATGCTTTGCTATTTATCGATTGACTATCACATTGTATGCAAATTGCAAGCACATGTTTTGGCCACATTGAAATATCCTCTAAAACGTTTCGAAGCCATTTGCTTCTTCTTTAGCTTTATTAAAAACTATAAATTTAGATTCCATACTTGACCATATTGCAATGCAAGTCTATTTTGAGGATTTTCAAGGCACCGCTGCACTACCAAGTGTAAATAGGTAACCATTTATAGATTTAGAATACTTTGAGTCAAATATCCAATTAACATAATTGTATCCTTCAAGTACAATTGGATATCTAGTGTAGTGTAATCCATTAGTAAGAGTGTATCTTAAGTATCTAAGAACCCTTATTATGGATTTCCAATGGTCTTCACCTGGATTACTTGTATACCGACTCAATTTATTGATTGAGTAAGTAATATCTGGACAAGTGCAATTCATGACATACATTAAACTGCCTATGATACGGGAATATTCTAATTAATATACCATTTCCAGTTTTTTTATGTAAGTGAAGATTTGGGTCAATAGCTGTTTTAGCGATGCTATCACTACCTTTATCGAACTTTTAGAGTGTCTTCTCGATATAATGAGATTGAGACAAGACAAGTCCTTTCGATGTTTTAGAAATTTTAATTCCTAATATAACATCGACAATACCCATACCTTTCGTATTAAATTTACTGGATAAGATTTTCTTAATAGATTTGATGATATATTTAGTATTTCCAATAATAACATATTATATACATAGAGAGAAACAACGACATAGCCACTTGAAGTGTTTTTAATGTATACACATTTATCACACTCATTTATTTGAAATCCATTTGACATCGTTACATTGTCAAATTTCTCATGCCAATGTTTTGGTGCTTGTTTAATATGTAAAAGGATTTAACAAGTTTACACATTTTCTTTTCTTTTTTCTAGAACTTTAAACCCTCCTGGTTGTTCCATGTATATCTCTTCATTTAATTCTCCATTTAATAAGGCGTTTTTTACATCCATTTGATGTATCTCAAGATTATATAATGTTGCAATGGCTATTAACATTCGAGTGGATGTTATTCTCGTAACCTGTAAGCAAGTGTCAAAGTAATCCAATTCTTCTTTTTGTCAAACTTGCAAAGGCAACACTTCAATTTGCAAGCCACGGATGAACCAACAATGCATAACTCTCCTTATGCATGGACATAAACGAGACACTCTTTTTTTTATCTGTTTTCTAACAATAAATGATAGGGCATACCACTTATTTATTCTAAATAAGTGGCGGTTAAATTCGATTAATCCCAATAATTAGAAGTTAATAAACCGGATTTAACTGAATAATTGACTGTTCAAAAAAAGAATAAACAAAAACGGAATTACTTAATGGGCTAGAAAAATGAAAAAAAAATAAAACAACAAAATGGACCCATAAATAAATAAATCACGCAATAAAATTTGGTCGAAAAAGTTTATACTTAGTCAAGACAAAGGCCAAGGCCCACGAGAACGAGCGGAGACGGACGGGCGACGACGGCGCGTGCGGGCTTGGAAGTTAACCCAAACCCATGTAAGTCTCTCTTACTTCAAAGAGCTGGGATACCCCAAGGGCACCTAGCCTTTAAGCCAAAAAGGGTTATATTATGCTACACCTGTTTTTCACATTCTTCATATGTGGAACAAGGACTTTAGCCTTAACACTTCAACCAAGTTCTATGCTCAAAGTGGGTATTGTGAGCTACAATTTCTCGTTCATTAATTTATGATTTTACACATGTAAGTATATCACGTTATACTCCTTGCGGAGGAGAACACATTACCACTTCAAACCGTTTCAAAATACGTGTGGGTCCTATATTAGATTGACCCTAAAGTTGACCAAAACATGATTTTGTCAACTTAAATAAACCCATAAATTCTTACAAGTGACACTCTCACATGTCTTAAATGTATTGACTATTAAATTGTATCAATAATGAGCAACACAATAGTGAACCAATAGAATTAAAGACACCTACAATATCAAAATCACGTGTTGTTTATATTGTTTTCCACGTCATTCGGGCATAATAAAAGTTTTCATGGATTATTACTGTAGAGGGTTTCGCATTAGAAGTTGGATGAAAAATTCTATTCGGCCCGAGTTTTTGACCGAATTCCTAAATCAATTAGGTGGCACATCACTACATGACAAAAAAGGAAGCTTTGTGTTTTAATAGGTTGGTAGCTTGTTGGTAAGACAACTTTTATCCAACTTTTTTCATTCCCAATAGATCTCATTTCTCACATATGTCATCCCTCCTACAATACAAAATATTTTATTGGCTTTGGAAACTTGCTAATTAAATTAAAAATTTCACAAGTCATATAATTTCTATTATTTTTTATAAAACAAATCAAAACATAAAAAAAAATCTGAAACAAAATTAATAAGTATACATAACTTGCTTTTTTACTTCTTCTTGTTGAAAAATAAACATAAAATAACAAAAAAATAATAAAAAATATATTTTGAGTTGATTTTTTTGTGGTAAGATGAAATATTTAAATACCCCACAAAAAATCAACTCAAAATATTTTTTCAGTGTTTAAAAAAATGGCCCGCACCAAACTGGTCCTTAACATGTATTAGATCTTACGTCTCTCTCTCTGAATATATATATATATAGGGAAATCGAGTGTGATCCCAGTTTGAAGTCCCTGAATGAGGTACACTTTTTTAAAATAGTAAAAAAAATATTTTGGGGGCTGATTTTTTTTTGGATTTTATACATTTCAGTAGGATCATAAGAAAATAATCATCTCAAAATAATGTTTTTTTTATATTTTAAAAAAATCTATCAAACTGTATAAGTTTTTAAGCTGTTAAAAATTGACAAAGTGTGATCAATTTTTTTAAAATCGTAAAAAAATTATTTTGAGCTGATTTTTTTAATACGGCCCTAGCGAAATATTTAAAAACTAAAAAAAAATCAGCACAAAAATATTTTTTACTATTTTAAAAAAATGGTCCCCATTCAGGGACCTTTAACCGGGGGACCTCATGAGATTCGCTCTCATATATATATATATATATATATATATATTCTCAATAAGAAAGCTACTTAAGCACTATTTATGGACCGTTTTTTTTAAATAGCAAAAAAAAGATTTTACAGACTAATTTTTTTTCAAATCAAAATGAGTTTTTTGCTATTTTTAAAAAAAATCAGTCAAAACATGTCATTATTAAACAACTTAAAATTTTAGTCATGTTTTCATTACTCGTGTTCCTTTTGAATTTGTCTTATATGAAGTTGTATAGTCGTGTTCGAATCAAAATTATCATTCGTGTTTTTACTCATATTTTCATGTATTTATTTTTAATTGGGTGTACAAATAAATAATTATGTTAGTTATGCGGAGTTATATTTTAAATAGATCATGTTTGTATCTGAATAATATTTTTAAGGTAGTGTCATGTTAGGCCAACCATGGGTAAAAAATAAAAAGAAATTTTGAGTTGTGATAGCAGATTGTAACACCTCGTAATTTTGAGGACATTGAATTAAATTATTTTTTGGAGAAATATAACTATTTTAACTTGGGGGAATTTAAATGTATGATTTGGAGAAATTATTTAATCGGAGGATTTAGTTAATTTGGCGAATTGAGATTTAATTATTCAGATTATTTTTGTGTCGCATTTTTTGAGGATGAAATTGGAGACTATTGTAATGTTATTTGGATGGAAAATCTGAGTGCACGGTTGATTTTCGAAAGGTCAAGATAATCGAAAAAGAGTACCCAGTGGTAGTAATTGGGTCTCGGGACATTTTTAGGCATAACCGGGTTCACACGGGGGTGTTTGGGCCATTTTAAATCAGCCCACAAGTCTAATTTCGGGATTGAATTTAGAAGATCTAAATTTAAGCGTTTGGGGTGAACACAACTATATAGGAAAGATATTATAAAACCCAAATTACAGAACTGTTGAGAGACACAATTCATTCGAGAAAACCCAAGTGCTATAGAGAAGAAAAGGGGGAGAAAACAAGGAGAATTTGAATAGTTTTTGGGAGTCAAGTTTAACCATATTCTTCAAAGTAATCAGACTCTACAATTATATTTAGGCGAGTGATTAAATTTCTTCAATGTAAATTTGTGATATTCAATTCATATCATAGTGGGTGTGATGAAATTATTATTTTGGGATTGGGTTGACACATAAATCTGGGTGTTTAGTTTTCTATAAATGCTACGTATCATTTTGGGTATTTAGATACATTGATTTTGTTAGTATATTCTGAAGAAATTATATACTGTTTAGTGGTTTAATGATGTATTTGGAGGTGGAATTCGTTTAAAAGTTTGTTTGATTTTTAAGGAATTACAGTAGCCTTAGTTAGGTTTATAAAAGAAGAAAATTTTGGGTTTAAAACAATGGAGGTTTAACAGTGGCAATCGACGTATTGGAGAAGAAAAAGAGGAGGGAGAAATAACCAGGGTCGCTCGAATGACGTGGAGAGTCGTTCGAACGACATCCCAGTCGTTCAAACGACAGTGTACGTTCTTCAAACGAGTTTAGTATCTCGTTCAAACGAGATTGAAATCTCATTTAAACGACCCTACGTTTAGACACGAAGATAGATCTTTTCATTATGAACGCGTGGCCGCCAGTTTCGTATTTTTTTATTTTTTTTAATTAGTTATGATTTTATTACGGAAGGGTGTCTGAAATCAAAATTTTTGGGAGAAATCAAATCTGGACTATTTAGGGATGTCTATAGATGAGTGTAGGGTTCTGGAAAATATTAAGGAACGTTATTTTTACCTTGGAATTAGATGGGAATGAATTTGGGGTATGCATTTAGTAGTGTTAAGGATAAACAACACTAAAAAATATATGAACGGATTCGAATGGGAAATCTCGGATAAAATTACGATACGAGTTGGATTGATGTACTTAGTATATTAATATATATATATATATATATATAGAGAGAGAGAGAGAGAGAGAGAGAGAGAGAGAGTTTCAAGTCGGGAAATTGGCTAAGATATTTTAGGCCAGTGTTACGAGATTTTGGCACGGATTAGTCGTGTTTAAATTAAATATATATATATATGCGGAGACTGTGTAGTGTGTGTGTGTGTGTGTGCGCGCGTTATAAATATTGGCGTGAATAATATTTACAGGAATACATACCCCTCTAGGGCTATCCCAGGAGGTTGCGCGATGTGGGTGAATCTCCTGGCTAGTGAATGTAGGGTGAGTATAGTCCCCAGGTCATAGTCGTCCAGTATTTTATTGTGTAATATATTTTCAGGGGTGAAACCCTTTGGGGTATGATTCGATTTCACTTCCGGTGAAGGAACTATGGTCGCCTCCGCTACTTTTATTTTTGTTTCACTGATTCGGGGAGCTTACCTATGCGGGGTGTCTAGGTGGATGAGTATACCTGGGGTGATAGCAGTTTAGAGAACATCCGGTGAGTGTCTACTCGAGAGGATGGTTATATATACGACATGTGTGTGAATGTTGTAACATGAGAATACGTACATACGATGTAGAATTATATACGGGTAAAATGTATGAAGTGCAACTGTATTATATATGATACGTATATAAGAGTGTAGATAACTATATACGGGCGAAGTAAATAAAGTAAAAAAGGGATTTCTTGTATATAACTAGTGAGAATGTTATATAATGAATTTAAAGAGGATTAATGAAGTTAATGTGATGAATAACTTATGAAAAAGTAAAGGTACAAATTACTCGGGCTAGAGTAGAGTGTCAAGGAGTTTTAGGACAAGGCTAGTTTGACGGGGTAGTATAACCAGGAGGGTTAAGAAAAAGCGTTATGTGTGCAAAATAGTTGAGGGGTAAGTAATATCTCAAGAGAGTGCGACACTAACTTAAATATGAAGAGCATTCATACATTTTAATTCACTTGCAAAATATTTTCAAAAGGATTTGGACTCTGACCCGTACTTGCAAAATATTTTCAAAACCTTTTAGGTGTTCAGGCACAGGGACGCCAAACTTGATGATCTATTCCAGGGATGCGTAGCCGCAGAAGATGTGGATGACTGCATGATTTGGACTAAGTCACTTATGTCACTTCATTCTATAGTAGGATGCAGTTCAATATTTCATTTGGGCATGTTGTCCGAGATATTTTATTTCAGTCAGACTTTGTACTCAGTTTATTATTCGGTTGGATTATTATTGTGGATTTTGAATTTTTGTCGATGGTTTATTCATCCAGTCATTTATTTATTTATTTATTTAGTATTGATTTAGATTCATTGATTATGTGAATGGTTTAAATTTAAATTTATATTGTTGTTGTTATTGTTCAATAAAAAGTTAAAATTCGACATCGGATTTTTTATTACTAGGTGGTTAGTAAGTTTTAAAAAGTTTTTGGCAGTGATGCTAAGAATGAACCAGATGATAAACCTCTTTTAATTTAATAAATGACTGATCACCCGGTATTTCATTGAGTCGGGGTGTCACACAGATATGCCACACATATAGGCTCAGGTGTGGGAGCTCAAATGAGAGACTCCCGTGCGGGATTTAAAAAAAAAACATGTTTTATTTTTTATTTTTGTATGGGTTATAAACATTTCAGGGTACCCTAGAAAAATCAGCTAAAATGTTTTTTTTTTGGTATTTTAAAAAATTGGGTCAATACTTGACATTTTTAAGCAAATACTGACCCATTTTTATTTTTAAATATGAAAAATATCTTTTTGATTTTTTTTTTTTGGGGGGGGGGGGGGGGATATACCAAATACTCCCTCAAATATTTTTTAATACACATTTAGTCCAAACCTTCTTATTTTATTCTAAAAATTCCCTCACCAAGTAAACATACTAAAAAAAAGGAACTCCGGTGAGGATTGCCGGAGCTTAGACAGTGGGTGGTGGTGGTGTGTGTGTGTGTGTGGGGGGGGGGGGGGGTGGACGGGAATGTCAGTAGCGCGGACTTTTAAAAATAAGAAAATATTGGTTAAATGAGTGTTTGAGGGACTTTTGAAATGAAATAAAAAGATTTAAACTAATTGTGTATTAAAAAATATTTAAAGTACTTTTTAATAATTGGTCCTTTTTTTAGGTGTCCATGAAATGTTTATAATACATATAAAAAAATATATTTCTTTTTAAAAAATAGATTATACACTGTTAGGACTTAAAATATTATTAATTATGGACATAGGTAGGGGTGTGCATAAACCCGAATGAACGAAAATAACCGGTCCGAACCTACATTTACAGGATTTTATAAATGGGGTCTCAATGCGATCCAAAATTACAAAGGACCGAATAAATCGATCCGATCTCGATCTTGGGTCATAAAATATGGCCCTGTTTGGTTGTCCCAAAATTTTAAATTGACCCATTTAAAAATGAGCCCATTATTTATGTTTGGTTTTATTAATGAAAAATTCAACAATAGACTCATTTTAGCTATTTGTAAAATTACAAATGTGTTCATTTCACAAAAAACATGAAATTGTGTCATTTGAAATGGGATCATTTCAGCAGCCGTAAGATTTCTCATACTTTCCTCTTCTCTCTTCTCTGTATCTCCTCTCTATCTCAATCTTCCATTTATAATTTCGATTCAATCATCACAACAGCATCAAATTATTCAGATCAAATTATAGTACGATCTCATCTAAGAATTTGATTGTTAATGTAGTACGATAACAACAATAATTAGATCAAATTCTAATACGATCACAATAACAATCAGATCATACTAGATGCAATCTGATTAACATTCAAATTTGATCTTACTAGATGTATATGCTATTCAAATTTGACCTGATTAACAATCAAATCTGATTTGATCTGATTAACAATCAAATTGTATATGCCCTAGATTTTAGGGTTTTTTTTGTCTGAAGTTTATAAAATTGTATATGCCCTAGATTTTAGGTTTTTTATGTCTATTATTGTTCAACCTGATTAATAATCAAATCTAATTTTATCTGATTAACAATCAAATTGTATATGTCCTAGATTTTAGGGGTTTTTATGTCTGAAGTTTATAAAATTGTATATGCCCTATATTTTAGGTTTTTTATGTCTATTATTATTCAACCTGATTAATAATAAAATTTGATTTGATCTGATAAACAATTTAATTGCATATGCCCTAGATTTTATGGTTTTTTATGTCAGAAGTTTATAAAATTGAATATGCCCAGATTTTAGGGGTTTTTATGTCTATTGTTGTTCAAATTAATCAAGTTTGATTTAGTATGTTTCTTTTTTACTGATAAATTTGCAGATATCAAGTTTGATTTAGTTTTATTAATTGTCCCCTATTCAGATTCATATCAGAAATTATTAGAGGTAAAATTCTCTAATTTTAAAGCATGTGTATCTTGTTGATTTGTTTAAAATTTGCCTTAATGGGATGATAATATGTGCATGTTTGATTGTAATTATTTTAATGTATGTTTTTTTCATCCTTTGATTAGTAGTTGTATGTGATCATTTGACTAGATTTACCATTCTTTCTTTCTTGTGTATATGATTATCTTGGAGATTATATGAAATGAAAATCTCATTTTTTTTACGCAACACATTAATGCTAAATTGAATTTTTGCATTTCATTAAAAGGTAAATGGAAAATTCACAAGATACGACCGAAAATAGAACTAAGGCAAAGTGGGTGCCATCATGTGCTGCTTTCTTGGTTGAACTGTTTATTGAACATCATAATGGAGGAAAAATTAAAGTGGTTTTAAAATCGAGGTGTTTCGAAGTATGGCGCGAGAAGTTAATAAGAAATTCAATTTGAATTTGGATGTAGCTCAAATAAAAAATCGAGACACATTAGTTGTATGAAACCCCACTGATAATTGTCATATGTTAAAATTAGACTTCAACCCACTGATCACAGTAGTTGTATGAAACCCCTTAACAATATACATGAAGGGTATGTTGTACGAAACCCCTTAACTGTGATGGTAGTTGACACTTTTTCGAGAGACAATGGGGTGAGCTATTCACTGAAGTTTTAACTATGTACAGAATTCAAATTCACCTAACATCTTTCAAACTTGTAAGATTTTTCAAAACATGGCTTCTCCAAACATGTGTAAGAATTAAATTGTGTTTTATTTTGGAATCAGAGTGATCCTAACATCTTTCAAAACATGGGTTAAAAGCTCCCAAAAGTATCATGGACCTCATCAGTTGCATGCAGGTAATGGTAAAGGTCTTCTCATTCATCATGTTGGCACCACTATTTGAATAGGGATACCCAATTGACTACTGTTTGAATAGGGAAAATAAGTCCATATTCCTATTTGTTTTTTATGTACACTGCCCTGAACATACCATAGTTATCATCTACACATGTTTATATGTTGCTTTGAATTACTTAATTTCTAGCGATGGTAGAATCTGATGAAGAGTATCAAGAAATAAATGGCATGTCCGCTGAAATTGTTGCCCTTTATTACATGAGTAGAATTCGAAAAAAACATGTCGTAACTCCGCTCTTAGTGGTGCAGCATATGTTGATGAAATACTTAAGTGAAATAAAACGCGTTGTCATGAGGTTTGTCGAATGGATATGCCCATTTTTCAAAAGATTTGTAATATTGTGAGAGAGCAAGGTATTTTGAATGACACGTCACGTGTTAACATAGAAGAACAATTGACTATGTTTCTTTTCACCGTTGGTCATAGTGCTGGGAGTCGACTAGTTGAAGAATGTTTTCAACATTCAGGTGAAACCGTAAGTAGGTATTTTCATAAGGTATTACATTACCTCACCCAAATCTCAAGTGATTTCATCCAAGGTCCGTCAAAGAGCACACCAATGGAGATTTTAACCGATCCTATATTTTATCTATATATTAAGGTACTTCATATTTAAATTCATGATTTTGTTTATATGTCTTAAAATTCAAACTTTATTGACTTGAATGTATTTTTCAAAGGACTATATTAGAGCGATTAATGGGACACACGTCTCTGTTATTATTGGGGCGGATGAACAAGTTTTATTTCGAGACCGATGGGGAAACTTATCCCAGAGTGTTATGGCAGCATGTTCTTTTGATTTGAGATTTACTCATGCTTTATCAGGCTGGGAGGGATCTGCAGCAGATGGTCGGTTTTGCTTGCGGCACGAGAAAAAGATTTCATTTTTCCTGAAGGTATTATTCCTTTCAGTTTAAATATATTTAAGATTATAGTTTTATAAATGGAGATTACTTTACGCACAGTTCAATGTTACTTTCTTATATGTTTTATTTATGTTAACAGGTAAATTTTACCTCGTGGATGTCGGTTACACAAATTTGCCAAATTTTTTTGCAACATTTAGAGGTGTTAGATATCATCTAAAAGAATATGATTCTGGACTTTGGGCTCTTAAAAATGCAAAGGAGTTGTTAACCATCGACATTCATCTTTACGAAATGCATTTGAGAGAATATTTGGGGTTCTTAAGCAACAATTTCCTATTTTAAGAATGCCACATTCATATCCATTTACTTCTCAAGGCAAAATAATAGTAGCATTGTGTGTTTTTGCATAATCACATATGCATCGAATGTGGAGGTGAAGATTGGGTTTATGATGAGTATGATCGTTTAATCAACGATATAACGATATGGGCATTGAGGAACAATCCGAGAATCTTTCACGAAGACTGATGCAAAGAAACAATTCCATGAGCGGACAACTTCGAGAAGGAAAAGTATTGCGAGATAAAATAGCGATGGATATGTGGCATGATTATCTCAACTAATTAAGGAGGAGGGGACGTGTTGTGTGATATGTCTATGTTGCATTAGTTGTGACAGATATCAGTGACTAAATTTCATTATTATTTTGTGGATTGTATGATATTTTTGATGAGTTTCTAGTCATATGCCTTATGTCATTACTCGAGGTCTATATTTCGTTGTTATTTTGTGGATTATATGACATTTTGGATGAACTTCTAGTCATATGCTTTATGTCTTTCAATAATTTGTGCAATTTAAAAAAAATATTTCCTTCTCCAGTTATTTTGCAACTTTTGAAAAATTTGCAAATTCACTGTGGTTCAATAATTTGTGCAACCAAACACCTTAAAATTGGTCAATTCATAATTATTATGTTTCAATTTTTATTTACCAAACAACACTTTAATTGGATTTAAACTCATTTCGAATCAACTCATTTACAATTCACTCATTCAAAATGAACCAATTTACATAAATAAATAATTTGCGCAACCAAACAGGGCCTATGGGTTTGGATTGGACCGGACCGGACCGGACCGATATTATTAAATATTTATATATTTTTTATATACCCACACAAACACGCGCGCACACTCAACTCTCTCTACACCAAGCCTAACATAAAACATAACATCTTTTCTTCTCTCTATACCGCCGACATCTCCTCTCTCTCACCACCACGAACCCTAAAACCCATTCTTCATATCCTCTCCTCTCTCTCACCGTTGGACAACTCACGATCTAAACCCCAATCCCTTGGGTACATTTTCTCCCTAGAACATCGACGACCCACTCAAGTACGAATCCCATGTAAGCCACTAGGGCTGCTATTATTTGCTTCATTTTCTCTATCCGATTTCAATACATGTTGGGGTTTTCAATTATCTGTCCGATTTCAATATATATTGGGGTTTTCAATTCTCGTTTCACTATATGTGCATTTCAAAAATTTGACCATGATGTGGATATTTTTTTCCCATGCATATAATCCATAAACAACAATGTTGGAGTTGGAGTTGGAGTTGTCCTTTACAAATTTATTTTTTCTTACTTTTCAACGGTCCCAAATAAGATAATGTGATGGAGTTGTGCTTTACAACTCTGTTTTGTGCCTACTTATGCTTCATTTTCTGTATATATTTGAGTTATTTTTTCTTATGCAATTTTTGCCTACTTATTTAGAGAACATGTCAGATTTAGTGAAGTTAAATTATTTGCTTCATAACGTATCAATTTTTGTTTTTTTAAAGAAAAATGTTGTCTTAAAAAAATTGTGCTCTTTTTAAATAAAAAATGTGCTCTTTTATTTGGATATGGACCGATAAAGATCAACTCCGAACACGGACTAGTTAAAAATCGAATAGGAACGAGATCGATTATTTCGGTCCGGTCTTGGTCCATAATTTTCTAGAACTGTTTGATGCGGTCCGGTCTAAAAAATACTTCAAAATCAGACTATACTGGACAACCAACACCCCTAGATATAGGACAACAAACATTTTGTTTCCATTTTTAGCCCCTATTTTCAAATTATCGATTAACGTGGCATGCTGTGATTGGTTGACGCTTTATGGATATGAGTCCACACCAACGGCTTTATTCAAAAACAGGAACTAAAATTATATCTGAAATGTTTGTTGTCCTATTTCCATAATACATATTACAATAGGTCCTAAATTTATAAATCCCCTTTTACAAAAAAACCTGGCACGGGCATTGGCTCCCGCACCTGAGCTTTTCTCGTATGCCACGTATTTGGGTTCAGTTAGAGGAACCCTTATGGGTATGCTAAAAGTGTAAATATGAGGTACATGGATATGTTGTGGGTACCATAAAAAGTCATATTTACAATTCGGTAGGCAAAAAAATAGCAAATATAGAGTTACACTAGTTGGTTCTTTGTGGGTCCCTCCCTTAAGCGATAAATCATGTTCCGCAGAACACTAAAAATATATATATATATATATTTTACGTAAAATGGAACATCATGTTCCGCCTAGGATTTTTAATAATTTATTTAGCTTTTGACACCATAATTTTTTCCTACCAACTTTTAATAATTCGAGCTGACAATAATTGTATAATTATTTAATTTTTGGACTAATAAAAAATGGTTAACTTTTAATTATTTTGACTTACAAAATATGGCTATATTGTTTTTATTTGTTAGATTAATGGCTAAATATTGGCGATGAGAATTTTTTTTGGCTAAGGTCCACTCCAAAGTAGAGGTAAACCAAACCAAACCAAACCCTAGGTGAGAGATGGCGGGAGGGAAGATCCGGAAGGAGAAGGGGGGAGGGCACTAAGGAGGTATTCAGTTCCACAAATCCAAAGGGTAGTACATCCCGAAGAACCCTCTTTTAATTAACTCCCCTATCACTACGAATGTAGATGCATTCCTTCATGAGGGGGCATGTGAGATTGTATCCTCGAACAATAATTACAACCTCAGTTGACCATTCTCTAAAGTAATAAAAAGCAAATCCTAAACCTCGTGGATGTAGGCACCTTACCGATCCACGTATATCTTGTGTTGTGTGCGTGATTTCATTACTCCCTTTAATATTTATTCTTACTTGGCTAGTGTGCATTGGACATTTTCACACGTAGGAAATTACCACCACCTACAACGACCATGCTTGTATTGCTTCGTTATAGCTGTTATTTACGAATGATATACCCGTTTATACCCTCGGTCTGGACAAGGATCACCTCCAATACGGACGACCCTACGAGGGGCCGACCCTTCACAGGCTCCAGCTGGCCCCCACCAGGCCCAGACGACCATACGAGGGGCCGACCCTCCACCGGGCCCAGACGACCCTACGAGGGGCCGACCCTCCTCCTGGCTCCAGACGACCCTACGAGGGGCCGACCCTTCCTCAGGCTCCGGACGACACTACGAGGGTACGACAGTACGAGGCCAGGATCAAGCCAGACTCCCTACCGGAAGAAACTTTGCCCTCGGCCTCGGCTCATAGGCCGAGGGCGATATCATGACGGCGCGTGGTTTGGGAGACGCGTGGAACAGTGCGCGTCAGGCTCATATGACACGTGGCAGACCGTTATAACAGAATCACACCCTCACGTGAGGGAATATTATGTCATCATTTGGCATCTACAGGTGTCAACAGGGGATTGGCTAGATCATTATTCACATGCACCATGCTTACTTGGGGGGTACACTACACCCCCCAAGACCTATATATACTTGTCACCCCCAACCCTACAGGGGATCAGATTATTGCAACCCTAGCTAAAACTCTGCTTGTATACCCAGTAGAGAGAGAGAGAGCTTATGTGCATTGTATCCAAGGCCATTAGTGCCCATACTTAGTGGATCACACACTCACAGTGGATGTAGGCCAAATTGGCTGAACCACTTTACATCATTATCTCAATTCCTCTTATACTCATCTCCTTCTACACTAACATACTTACGTATTCATACACTTATACATCTCTATGGCTTCCATGGCTACTACTGTTTGAGCTCACTATCACTTATCCGGTGATGCTGAATCTTAGCATCATCAGTTTGGCGCCGTCTGTGGGAAGTTGAAGACCTCTCTTCCTTTGTACACCTTGACCTCACTGGGCACTCTGGTGGTGAACCAACACTCCCCCTGAGAGGAGGTGTTTCACCATTGAAAGAGACCCACTAAGGTTCCCAAGCTCACCAGTATTTTCTCCAGTTCAACTTTTCATAGCTCAAGCACATGGCACCTGAGATGCCACCACCACCTCTTCCCCCGCCGGATGAGGGGGGAAGACCCAGTTCCAGTCAACCGCCGCCTCAGTCTGAGATGGCAGACGTGGCAGCAGCCCTAAAGTCTCTGGCAGCCAGCCAGCGGATGATGCAGGAGCAGTTCACAGCCCTAAGTCAGAACATACTGAGACGACCAGGGGTCTCACCTGAGATGATTACTCCGGTAGCAGCTCCAGGACAGCATGAGGCCAGGGGACCACCCCAGGCACCACGTAAGGACCTGCCACCCCCTCAGCGGCGTAGGGATGTTGCTGACCCCCGGCGTTTACGCCTGGGGAAGCAAGGAAACCCTTGCCCTGAGGACAGGTATGACGATCTGGAGGAAGAAGAGGCTCCAGTAGAATGCTGGGAGCCATATGAGGTCTCCAACAATACTGTACGACCCCTCCAGGACAGTAGAGAAAAGTGCGGGAGACCAAACCCTGATGATCGCCCAAGAGGCTCTGCTTTTGACCGCCTGAGCAAGGGGTCGGCCTTCGAGAGGCTGGGCCCAGTGAATGACCTGCGGGACAAGTTGTCCAAGTCAAGAAGCGCATCGAGATCTAGGAAAGAAGCAGCAGGCCGACCCCAAAGACGGGATGACGGCCAAAGGGAAGTAAATAGCCGACACAGGCCAGCCGTAGCGGAGCCCTCCATCCACCTCCGAGAGGCAGCAGGGGATAACATCGGCCGGGCCGACCCTGTGAGGCCCTGGAATGACTCAATCCAGCGGTTAGAGGATAAGATTGGTGACATACTGAAAAGCCGGGACCCTCTTCAGAGGGGGTACACCATAGGCTCACCCTTTGTGGCAAAGATAGTCAACTTCCCCACGCCATCAAAGTTCAAGCCTCCTGTGGTCACCCCAAGATACGATGGGAGCACCAACCCTGTCCACCATGTGGAGATGTATCAATCCGCGGCAGACATATACTCTATCTCAGATGAGATGAGATGTCGTGCCTTCTCTGGTACCCTGACAGGGGCTGCGCATGTGTGGTACACGTCTCTTCCAAAAAATTCTATTGGAAACTTTAAGCAGTTGGCAGACCTGTTCATCCATAATTTCTGCTTTGGGGTGAGGCCACAGAAGAAGACCACACACCTGCTCTATGTTAAGCAGGGAAAGAATGAGACTCTGAGAGACTACATAGCCAGATTCAATAAAGAGAAGCTGGAGGTGGAAGACTATGAGGAGAGCATAGCTATGACAGCCCTGATTGGAGGGCTCCAGAAGGGGAAGCTATTATGGAAGCTTGCCGAAGACCCTCCGAGGACGATGGCTGAGCTGTTGTCAACAGAAGGGAAAGTGATGAACGCCGAAGAGGCGATGGCCGCAAAACAGGAAGACGAAAAAGGAGGTGCTAGTGGGAGTAAATACCCTAAGAAGAACAAAGAGGGGAAGAAGAGGTCCTCGGATGACAAGTTCGCGGGGTACACCCCTCTGACGGTCAGCTGTGAACAGATTCTCAATGAGATTAAGAGTGACCAATCCCTGAAGTGGCCCGAGAAGCTAAGGGCAGCACCTGGCAAGAGGAACAAGAACCTATGGTGCGAGTTTCACCAAGACCACGGCCACGTAACGGACAAATGCTTCGCTCTGAAAGATGAGATTGAGAAGATGCTAAAGGAAGGGAAGCTCAGAAAGTACGTCGACAAAGCCGACTTCAAGAGGGGCCGAGGGGACGACCCCAGAAAGAAGCGAGTCGATGCCTGCAGAGAAGGTCCTCAAAAAAGAGGGGACGACCCCTCTGATGATGAGGACGACCCTGATCTCCCGCCGAGAGACGACCACGACCCTGTCAAGAGGCTCAATATGATCTCGTTCGGGGTGGGGATGATATCCGGGGGTCTGGCAGGAGGAGGGTCTGAGGTCGCTGACAGGAAGGCCCATGTTGCGGAGGCTAAGGCAGTAACGAAGATGGTGCACTCAACCTTCCTAGAGGTCAAGTCAGAAAAAAGGAAGAAGGTTGACATGGACACTTTGATCGTGGGATTTTCAAGAATGGACTTCAAAGGCCTATTGGCCCTGCATGATGACCCTCTTGTCATCACTACCCGAGTGCACGGGTGCGAAGTGCCGAGGATCTTGGTAGATGGGGGCTCGTCCGCAGATGTGATGTTTTGGCCATGCTTCAAGGCCTTGGGCCTCAGTCGTGCCAGACTTGTCCCATACCATCATCCGTTGATTGGGTTCAGTGGAGAGAAGGTTCACCCCCTGGGAATATATGAGGCTGATGTCAGGATGGGGGACGAATGGCCGAGATGGCTCACCAAGAGGGTCAGTTTCTTTGTGCTGGATGAGCATGTGTTTTCGGCATACATCATACTGGGACGTGTGGCCCTCAAGGCATTTGAAGCTGTGCCGTCCACAGTCCACCAGATGGTTAAGTTCCCTACCCCTTATGGGGTGGGGGAAGTCCAGGGAGACCAGACGACAGCGAGAGAATGCTACTACAACTCCGCTGAAGAAAAGGAGGCACACAAGAGGGCTACAACCACTTACAACATTGATACCCTAGACCCCAGGGACGAGAGGAAGCTCAAGAAAGGAGAGGCCGCTGAGGAGGTAGAACCCATCATCCTCGATGAGGATGACCCGGGAAAAACCGTCCAAGTTGGCAAGTCTCTGAAGCCCGATATCAAGGAAGACCTCATCAAACTGTTGAGAAGAAGGCGAAGCATCTTCGCGTGGAGTCATGTAGATATGCCTGGGATCGACCCTGAAATCATGTGCCACAAACTCAATGTGGTAGAGGGAGTGAAGTCAGTAAAGCAGAAGAGGAGGATTTACTCTAGAGAGAAGTACGAGGTCATCAGGGATGAGGTTAAAAAATTACAAGACGCTGAGTTTATCAGGGAGGTCGTCTACCCTGAATGGCTGTCCAACGCAGTCATTGTCCCAAAGGCCAACGGGAAGTGGCGGATGTGTGTGGACTTCACAGACCTCAACAAGCACTGCCCCAAAGACAGCTTCCCTCTCCCTCGCATTGACCAGATGGTAGACGCTACCGCAGGCCATGAGCTCATGAGTTTTATGGATGCCTACTCAGGGTATAACCAGATCTTCATGAACCCTGAAGACTCGGAGAGGACTGCCTTCATCACTGACAAGGGGACATACTGCTATAGGGTCATGCCCTTTGGTCTAAAAAATGCGGGGGCAACGTACCAGCGCCTCGTAAATAAAATGTTCGAAGACCAAATTGGGAAGTCTATGGAGGTCTACGTGGATGACATGCTGACCAAGAGTTTGAAAGCAGAGGACCATGTAGCAGACCTGGAGAGGACCTTTAACACGATGGACAAGTACCAGATGAAGCTTAATCCGACTAAGTGTGTCTTTGGGGTCGGAGCAGGGAAGTTCTTGGGGTTCATTGTCAATCAAAGAGGCATCGAGGCCAATCCTGAAAAGATAAGGGCCCTTATTGAGATGAAGACCCCCAAGTCCATTAAAGACGTTCAGAGGCTCACAGGGAGAGTGGCTGCCTTGAACAGATTTGTGTCAAGGGCCACAAACAGGTGTCTACCATTCTTCAAGATCCTTAGGAAAGCCTTTGAATGGAGTAAAGAATGCGATGAGGCTTTCAAAGAGCTAAAATCATACCTAGGGTCTCCCTTGCTGCTATCACGACCCGTGCAGGGTGAACAACTTTACGTGTACCTCGCCGTCTCAGAGTCTGCCATCAGTGCAGCCATTGTGAGAGACGAGGACGGTATACAGAAGCCCGTATATTTTAACAGCAAGGCACTCCAGGGGGCAGAGCAGAGATACCCGAGGATGGAGAAGTTGGCCTATGCCTTGATCCATGCCTCAAGGAAGATGAAACCGTACTTCCAGTCCCATACTATGGTCATCCTTACTGACTCTCCTCTTAGGCAGGTCCTACACAAGCCTGAAAAATCGGGAAGGCTAATGACCTGGGCTATAGAGCTGGGGGAGTTTGACATTGTGTATCAGCCTAAGACAGCCATTAAGGGGCAGGCATTGGCAGACTTCGTGGCTGAGTTCACTGGGGGAGATGATGAGGCCGAGGGTGAGACCCTCGGGAAGACGGATACAGAAGACAGACCCGCAGACACACCAGCAGATATGGTTGAGACGGGCACCGCTAGAAGGAAAGTGACTGAAAACGAAGAGGGAAGATACATCTTTAGACAGGGGTCCCTCTCTGAGGGAAATTTTTCTGAAGGAAAGACTCCGTGGAGCCTCTTCGTTGACGGGTCCTCCTGTGATAGCGGAAGTGGTGCTGGACTGAAACTATCAGCACCCGATGGCACAGACGTCGAATACGCCCTGAGGTTCAACTTCAAAGCCTCCAACAATGAGGCTGAATATGAGGCCTTAGTAGCAGGCCTCTCCTTGGCCAAGTCTCTTAGTGTCGGCCAGATTTTGGTCCATAGTGATTCAAGGCTAGTCGTAAATCAGATACTAGGAGCCTACGAGGCTAAGGACGAAAGGATGGCTAGGTACCTCGAGAAGGTGAGATCATTACTGAAGGGCTTCAGAGAAGTGAAATTAAGGAGGGTACCTAGGCTTGATAATGGCCGCGCTGATGCCCTTGCTAGGCTGGCCTCGGCAACAAGAACAGACATCAGGAGGACGGTCCCAGTGGAAATTTTGTTTCAGCCAGCTATCGAAGACGTCGAGGGAACACTTGGTGTTTGCATGAATGTTTCTCAAGAACCTTCATGGATGGACCCTCTGATCAAATACATTAAAGAGGGAGAAATGCCAGAAGCAAGCCAAGAAAGGAAGAAGCTAAGATACAGGGCCGCAAAATTCACTGTCATCGGAGACACGCTGTACAAAAAGGGGTTTCTGCTCCCTTTACTTAGATGCGTGCATCCCTTAGAAGTCCCTTCCATTCTGCAGGACGTACATGAAGGGACGTGCTCAAGCCACATTGGGGGAAGATCCTTAGCGAAGAGGGTGATCACCCAAGGCTACTGGTGGCCGACCTTGGGGAAAGATGCTGCCGCATATGTTAAAAAGTGTGATAAATGCCAAAGATTTGCTACCATCCCTCACCAACCTCATCAGCCCCTCACCTCCATTACATCCCCATGGCCGTTTGCAGTGTGGGGGATTGACCTGGTAGGACCCTTACCGAGGGCAGTCAATAACTATCGGTTCCTCATCGTAGCAATTGACTACTTTTCAAAGTGGGTAGAGGCTGAGCCAATGGTCACGATCACAGAGCAGAAGACCTTTCAGTTCATCTGGAAAAATGTGATATGCAGATATGGTCTACCCAGCACCCTCATCTCGGATAACGGGACTCAATTCAAGAATGCCTCTCTGCAGAAGTACTGTGAGAGGGTAAGTATCAAATAATTTTTCTCCACCCCAGGCCGACCTCAGGCCAATGGGCAAACCGAAGTTACGAACAAGACAATCCTAGATGGGATTAAGAAGAGGCTTGAGGAGGCAAAAGGAAGATGGGTCGAGGAGTTATATGCAGTGTTGTGGGCATACAGGACGACAGTAAGGACCTCTACCGGGGAGACCCCATTCATGTTAGCTTATGGATCAGAAGCAGTCATCCCCACCGAAGTCGAGTTTCCCACTCATAGGGTCCAAGTGTATGACCCCCAGGGAAATACAGAAGAGAGGAGACTTGACCTGGACCTGATTGAGGAAAGAAGGGAGGATGCTGAGATAAGGCAAGCTTCCTACCAGCAGAGGACCGCAAGGTTTTACAACCAAAGGGTGAAACAGAGGCCTATCGCAGTGGGAGACTTGGTTCTTAAAAAGACTTTGCAGAAACCCAACAAGCTCCATCCTAATTGGCATGGCCCATATAGGGTCGTCGATGAAGTTGTCCCAGGGACCTACAGGCTAGAAAACTTAGAGGGGGAACCTTTTTCAAACCCTTGGAATGCAGATCATTTGAAGAAATACTATCAGTAGTGTTGTAAGGTCTTGAAAGGCCATAATTGTAATTAGGGTTGCTCCAACAGAACACTTGGAAAATTAATGAGAAATATCAGTGCTTCCTTCATCCTGTTGTCAGTCCTAGCATGCATGGAAAGTTGATCCCTCAGCTATAATGGGGACCAGTGGAGGGGACGACCCCTCCACTCTCCTAAAAAAAGACGAGGGAAGACTAAATTAAAATCCATTAATTTGGAAAGTTGATCCCTCGGCTATAATGGGGACCAGTGGAGGGGACGACCCCTCCACTCTCCTCAAAAAAGACGAGGGAAGACTAAATTAAAATCCATTAATTTGGAAAGTTGATCCCTCGGCTATAATGGGGATCAGTGGAGGGGACGACCCCTCCACTCTCCTCAAAAAAGACGAGGGAAGACTAAATTAAAATCCATTAATTTGGAAAGTTGATCCCTTGGCTATAATGGGGATCAGTGGAGGGGACGACCCCTCCACTCTCCTAAAAAAAGACGAGGGAAGACTAAATTAAAATCCATTAATTTGGAAAGTTGATCCCTCGGCTATAATGGGGATCAGTGGAGGGGACGACCCCTCCACTCTCCTCAAAAAAGATGAGGGAAGACTAAATTAAAATCCATTAATTTGGTTAGTTGATCCCTCGGCTATAATGGGGACCAGTGGAGGGGACGACCCCTCCACTCTCCTCAAAAAAGACGAGGGAAGACTAAATTAAAATCCATTAATTTGGTTAGTTGATCCCTCGGCTATAATGGGGACCAGTGGAGGGGACGACCCCTCCACTCTCCTCAAAAAAGACAAGGGAAGACTAAATTAAAATCCATTAATTTGGTTAGTTGATCCCTCGGCTATAATGGGGATCAGTGGAGGGGACGACCCCTCCACTGTCCTAAAAAAAGACGAGGGAAGACTAAATTAAAATCCATTAATTTGGTTAGTTGATCCCTCGGCTATAATGGGGACCAGTGGAGGGGACGACCCCTCCCCTGCCCTCAAAAAAGACGAGGGAAGACTAAATTAAAATCCATTAATTTGGAAAGTTGATCCCTCGGCTATAATGAGGGCCAGTGGAGGGGACGACCCCTCCACTGTCCTCAAAAAAGACGAGAGAAAACATTACTTAAAAGTCATTTGGTTACTTGAACCCTCAGCTATAATGAGGCCACATTAGGGGACGACCCCATATTGGTCCTCAAAAAAGACGAGGGAAGGGTTAGTAGCATCAACAATGAGCAAGCCATAATAAAATGAAATAAGGAAGACAACAAATATGGAAGAGACTGGTATTAATAAAATATAAGTGTCAAGTGTTTTTACAAGGCCTTTGAACAAAAAGTACAAAATTAAGGGTATGGGCTATAGGCAGCCACCCTAGGGGACGACATCAGAGGGCAGGGCCTCAACATCAATGGGAATGGTCTCCTCAGTTACCAGAACCGGATGACCTTCAGATGTACCGACCCCTTCGATCTGGACTTGGGACTCCACTTGGTTGAGGGCCTCGGCAATTATAGGGTCGTCCAATTGAACACCCTCCAGTGATGGGCGAACAGAGGAGACGACATCGCCAAACTTGAGGACGACCCATCGGCAGGCCGTCCTAATCCCCCTTTCCAGATATTCTAGACCGAAGCCCTGAAATCCATCTGAAGTCTTGTATGCCTCAATAGCATCAGCCTCAGCTTTCTTGGTGGCTGCTTCCAGATCAGTCTTATGCTGGGCCTCCAGGTTGATCAGAGCCTCATCCCTATCCTTGATGATCAAGTCCTTGGCTTGCAGGTCGGCATCGTGCTGCCTCATCAGCTCATCTAGGACCCTAGCATGCTCGGTCCTGGCACTCTCAAGCTCAGCCCTCGCAGTATCAAGCTCAGTCTTTGCTGTATCTAGCTCTGCCTGTAACTCAGCCTCATGGTGAATGGCCCTCTCAGCTTCGTGAAACTTTTGTTGATTCTCGGCCATCCACTTGGTGGCTGAGGTCAAGGCACAAACAGACTGCAAGAAAAATGAAAATATATCAAGAGGGGCCGAGGGAACAGTTAGTGAAAATGAAATTAAAGAAGGTCAAGACCAATACCTGAGCAAGGGAGTGCAGACCGTAGTCGTACACTTTGGCAGGGGGCATCTTTGCCAAGAACTCGTAGTCAGAGGCCGATGGTGCAGAAAACATCGAGGCCTTGGCCGCCCTCAAATTGGCAATAAGAGATGAGGGGTCGGCCCTCAGATGGGTCAGACTCTGAGACCAGAAGGCCCCCATGCTTGATGAAGAGGTTGCCCCCTCAGAGGCCTCGGCCCTGACCCTCGTCTTAGGGTCAGGACGAGGCTCGACTGGAGCCTCAGGCTCCTTCCTTTTGTGGCTAACAGCTGTCGGCTCAACAACTGTCGGCCCTGAGGCCCTTGTCTTCTTGGGAGCTTGCTGAGGCTCCTTCCCCTTCTTCTTTGTCAGACCAGCAAGAAGGCTTGGAGCAGTCATATCCCAGAGGTAATCTGACACGCCTGCAGGACGACCTGAAAAGGATACGATGAATCAGGAAAGTTCAGAGATAAAGAGAGAACACTTCAAAAATAAGTAAAGAAGGGAAAATGTTCAGTATAACTCACATAGTTCTGTCAGAGGGCCGACCCTCAGACCAGCTTCTTTAAGGAAGCGAGGGGTCATCAAGTCTTCGAACTTTGGGATCTCACCCTCTCTCCCTCGTCCCCTCAGATACTCAACAATATCCCTCTCCTCCAAGCTAAGTCCGGGGTCTGACCTAGCTTTCATGGAGGGATTAGACCATCTGTTAGGAACCCTCGGGGCAACGGCAGAAGGGGACGCCTCGGTGGAGCTCTCCCATGCCTCAGATATGAAGAAGAACCTTTTTTTCCAATCATGATTGGAAGTTTGAGCCACGTGGAGCAGCTTCTTCTCAGACCTTCTCGCTCCCAGATGATAGTATCCGGGCTGTTTAGATGAAGAGGTGATATTATAGCAGGCCAAGAACACGTCGGACGAGGGCTCATCGGTGAAAGAGTTTTTCCACAAAGAGATATAACCCAGAATCGTCCTCCATGAGTTGGGTGGAAGTTGAGAGGGGGAGACGCCCAGAGCCGACAGAATATCTACAATAGCAGGATGGAAGGGAAGTCTAACACCTACCTTGAACATTTGCTCGTAGACTGCAATCTCTCCCTCTTCTCCCTCAAAAACCCTCTCAGTATCAGAGGGAGCCCTCATAGTCACCCCAGATGGCACTCCGTAAATATGCCTCCATATCAGAAGGTCCCTATCCCTAACAGAGGAGATAAAAGACGAGGCATGGGAGGTATCAACCTCATCATCTGTATCGTTGTCCTCGTCCTCCTCATCACCTGCAGGAGGACCCTGAGGAAAAGCCACTTGGAAGGCGTTGGGAGACAGGGTTGTCACAGGGACAGCCTCAGAGGGGATTGTACCCTCAGTCTCTCGTCCTGGGCTAAGGTCAGGTGAGTCCCTTCTACCAGAAGTTCCAGCACCAGTTGGAGAGGAGTTTCTCTCGTCCATTTCACTTGGTTTGGGAGTATCGGCCGGACGAGACGACGACCCACAAAACTCAGAGGGTTCAGATGGTATTATGGTGGAAAGAGGAATGGGAAAGATGGGTCGTACCCAATTAGGGTCGGCCCCTTGTCTCCTCTCTTCCTCTTCCTCTATTCGTCTGATCTCGGTAAATAGTTTCTCTCTCAAGGACGGGAATTCAGACACCAGGTTGTAAAGCCTCCTAAGCATTAAGGGGAAGACCCTACACTTAAAGAAATTATACTAGACTTGGCTAATTCAACCACAAACACTTGGGAGATTGACCAGGGTTGACCTTTGGATTAAATAAAGAACTCAAGGGTTTTCGTCAAGAACGTTCGAAGAACCAGTGACCGGAGAAGACACCGGAAAAAGCTATGGGGGAACTCTAAGAACCAGACGACCTACGACCCTAAAAAATAGACAGAAATGAAGACAAAAGAAGGCAAGAGGAGAAAAAGGTTACCTGATGAGGAGAAGGGCAAGAACGCTGCTAGGACCTGAAGGTTTGAAGGCTGAAAATGGCGGTGGAAACTGGTTCTAGAGAGAGAATAATCTTGGGTGCGAAGAAGAAGAAGATGAAGAGAGAGAGTTTGAAAATCTCTTAAGTACTTTGGTAATGAGTGGACCCATTTACCAAAGAAAGGTATAATTAGGGCACAAGGCCCCAAGTGCACTGCGCAGCCGCCCTGCCTTGGAAACTGGAACAGCAATGAGTACCTGCCCAGGTGTCATTCACCCAACTGATTGTACACGCATCTGAATTTCAGCATTATCCCTCAGCCATCTCAATGACACCTATGGCTAAGGGCTGGGGGGTGATTGATATACCCGTTTATACCCTCGGTCTGGACAAGGATCACCTCCAATACGGACGACCCTACGAGGGGCCGACCCTTCACAGGCTCCAGCTGGCCCCCACCAGGCCCAGACGACCATACGAGGGGCCGACCCTCCACCGGGCCCAGACGACCTTACGAGGGGCCGACCCTCCTCCTGGCTCCAGACGACTCTACGAGGGGCCGACCCTTCCTCAGGCTCCGGACGACACTACGAGGGTACGACAGTACGAGGCCAGGATCAAGCCAGACTCCCTACTGGAAGAAACTTTGCCCTCGGCCTCGGCTCATAGGCCGAGGGCGATATCATGACGGCGCGTGGTTTGGGAGACGCGTGGAACAATGCGCGTCAGGCTCATATGACACGTGGCAGACCGTTATAACAGAATCACACCCTCACGTGAGGGAATATTATGTCATCATTTGGCATCTACAGGTGTCAACAGGGGATTGGCTAGATCATTATTCACATGCACCATGCTTACTTGGGGGGTACACTACACCCCCCAAGACCTATATATACTTGTCACCCCCAACCCTACAGGGGATCAGATTATTGCAACCCTAGCTAAAACTCTGCTTGTATACCCAGTAGAGAGAGAGAGAGCTTATGTGCATTGTATCCAAGGCCATTAGTGCCCATACTTAGTGGATCACACACTCACAGTGGATGTAGGCCAAATTGGCTGAACCACTTTACATCATTGTCTCAATTCCTCTTATACTCATCTCCTTCTACACTAACATACTTACGTATTCATACACTTATACATCTCTATGGCTTCCATGGCTACTACTGTTTGAGCTCACTATCACTTATCCGGTGATGCTGAATCTTAGCATCATCAACGAATACATTACACACACACACACACACACACACACACATGTATATATATATATATATATATATATATATATATATATATATATATACGTCTATGTCGGGAATGAATGGTGAGCCCATGGTTCAATCGTACCAGCTAAATTTGTGGACCTATAAGGCTATAACACCATGAAGTTGTACTTAAAAAAAATACAACCCAGAAATAATGTACTAATATTTTCCTTTGCAAAACGGTGCAAAAAAAGTAAAATGCAAAGCTAAGTTTCTATCTTTTTAACTATATGACAGGAGCAACTACGTATTTTAATTGTAAAGGACCAACAAACATACACATTCCACCTATTATCTTTTTAAGCTAATAAAAATTAAAATGGCAACATAGTATAGTATAGTATGTTACACCAATAAAATCAATGGATGGAATTAGAGCAATTTTAAAATAGATTTATTGAAAGAATCTTTGCTCTCATGGCAGTGACAATTTTTGGGGAAGAAATTCTAATAAGAACATAATTAAAATAAAGAAAGAAAAAATGAAAAAATTGTCCCAACATTCATCGAGTTCATTGAATGTTCATTAAGTACACATTAAGAGCCATATTTAATGACCAAACCTAGTATATCTTTTTAGGACTACAAATGTATATTGTAAACCCTTTAAACTAAACCGGCCCACGTATACATTGTGACTAAAATATGCCGAGCATTAAACTAAAACGTATACTCTTAAAACTTGTACACATGCAGTTCATTGATCAACAAAAATGCCACCAAATAAAAAAAAATTAAACATGGTGAAAATGGCAATAACTCCACAAATATAAAGCTGAGAGAGTTAAATTTCTGACGTGTAATGTGATGAGATCCCGGGATTAATAAAAAATAAATAATAATACCTATATGAAAATGCATAAATGCTTAAGATATCTAAAAGTCCATCACAAAACTAAAAAGTGATATGTGGCTTACAATAAAAGTCCAATCGTTAAAAAAAATATTTGCTACGATTAAAATGGAAAGATCCCATAAATTGAAGTAAACGATAAAGAATTCAATATTTATTATAAAAACTAATTACAAAACATGCCAATCTTCCAACACATGCATGATAATCTGAGCACAAAAATACCAATCGAAGACCATTTGATCTAATCTCTTGATGAAATCGTAACAATAAAAGAAAATTAGAAAGATAAAGGCTTATTTTGGCACCAGTTTCCACTAATAGAATTTAATGGTTCCTAGGTATATGATTGATATAAATGTATGTAATGCAAAGCACAGTGATGCAAAGCACTACTCTATACCTAAACAACGTACACGTGGTAGAGTAACATCAAGATATCAAACCTCATTCTCCGTGAAGCAAGGATAGTTGTAATCGAACGACACAGATTAAGACCCAAACAAATAGTACTTCAACAGTTAAATTAAAAAAATATATATATCAAATGACACGGTTTATATTGGCAATGGATCACGTATCCTTGATCATGCCCAAATATTTAGACTTGTACGAATAAACCAATGAAAAATCAAGATCTTAAATCATCCTGAAGGACTTGAGTGGGGTTACCACCAAATACTACCACATAAAATCTGCCACAAATAACAAACGATAACAAAAACATTGTCTTCGGTATCAATGATAGCTAAATTCATTTTCAGCCAGTAGAAGGAATAAAAAATAATATAGATCTTGAAATATACTTATCCTATTGAAGAATTTCTGATGTGCATAAGGATTTCTCGTCATTTTTAGTCCTTTTATTCCAATTTTAGTATTTCTTTTATTTTTAGCATTCATTGTATTTTTCCTTTTATTTTGTATTTAAAGGAAGGAAGGTTAGTGGCTAAGCAAGCTTACCCATTTAAATACCTCTTTTGTAGATTCATTTGAGTCATTCCTTGATTTTGAGAGATTGTGAATAGAGAGAGAATTTCTTTTCTCGCTCCGATTTGGCGTTATTTACGTCAATTGGTATCAGAGCCTAGTCACTCCACCAGTTGTTGTTGTTGTTGTAAAACAAAAACACGTAGACAACGTTATAGTGGGTTCAAGAAAGTATGAACTCCTCCGATGCAAACCCTTTCAACCAAATTTTGGAGGCCATCAACCGATTGACGGCCTGAGTAGATACGATGGACAATTGTAGTTCTTCGTCGATAACCACCACGGACCTCCCCCCACAACCTCGGTAACATCTCAAAATACTAACCCTAATTCTCCAAGATCCACCCATTCTACACCTCTCCCACAAAGAAACCCTAATCTTGAAAACCCTAATCCCATAAACATCCAATCACCACCACTGAAGAGGTTGTCCCACCACAACAACCCGTTGGCCCATCCAACCCAAAAAATCCCCAACCCACCCAGTACGCCCCAAACCCCCCAAAAAAATTATCAGCCACCCCCAACAATCTTTACACCCACCTACATCAACCAATGGCCCGATCGGCCCCCAAACCTTCTCCAAACAGACCCAAAACCCCCCTTCGACAGTCAGAATCTTATAGCCAACCTTCAGATACTTCCTTCGGAGCCAGACGACCACTGACCTTATTCCGACTGCCCGTCTGCCACAACCAGCAGTCCTTGGCCCCTCTGATGGGTTGGGACAAGGGTTTCGGCATAACCACAGCCCTACTGAGGGTCGTTTACCATCTCCTAACACCACAACGGCATTTTCGGCAAGTCCTATTCCTTTATGTATTCAACCGACACCACCCATCATCGGAACATACTCTTCCACCATCGTCGAGATGATTCGTGACATCCGGCACACAAAAAAATTGACTCCACCTCTTATACATACAAATTCCACCAACCCCATGCATTTTCACCCAAATCTTGAATCCCAAACCCTAGAATTTCTACCCTTCCACATTCAGCCTAATTTCACCCAGCACGATTCATCCCCATCCTATATCCCTCCACCTCCACCACCCCAACATATCCACACACCACCCTTTACCCTTTACCCTCTCCCCATCCCCCCCACCCCGAATTCTTGTCCCCTCCAACTCCCCACCTCCGCAACCACCCCATTACCCCCTTCAACCCCCACTAATTACCCTTTTCCCCTATCTCCATTTACCCTCGCCATCACCCCCCAAAACATTTTGAAAACTCCCACATACCATCCATACCCCCCGCTCCATCTTAACCCACGCACCCTCACCCTCCCCATTCCACTTTTTCCCCGCATCCGCCCCTACCTATTTTACATACCACTCCCCTACCCAGCCATTCCCTTCATGTCCCACATCAGCCACCCCCATGAGATATTCGTTCCTTTCACTCTGTGCCAGTTGATTACCGTGAGTGGGTACGGAAGTGGATTACCCTACCTACCTATGATGATCCTCCTTCACCACGCCCCCATTCTGCTCCAGAGTTTGAGTCACCCCCTCCTACTGAGTGGTGCACTAATGTTTCCACTTTGACTCTTTGGGCCCCAAGATTAACCCTATGTCCCCTTCTCTGAGCGTCATTGCTTTTTTTTTCTACCAGAGAGGGCATCAGATGAATCAGTGCCCCTATCGTCAGCCACTAGTTCCAGCACCACCTCCTTCCCCACCCTGAGAGACTCTTCCCCCTCACACCGCTCCTCCTGCTGACGCAGTTCCCCCACCAGCTCCTGACCCTCCTCATCCACTGCCTCAGAGGTATCCACAGCGCACCTTACTTACTGAGCCTCCGCTAGGCAATGATGATATTGATGAGGATGCCCTGATCCTTCAGAGTGGTGATGCCATCACACGGTTGGCACTTCAGTTACATCTTACATAGTATGCAGGGTGATATCAGAGTGGATGTCCCGATGCTTGATGGCCACCTACATCCCGATGCCGTTGTTGATTGGCTTGCCGCCATGGAGCGGATTTTTGAGTATAAACGGCTCAAGGGTCTTCGATGTGTTCTCTTAGCGGTGACCAAGTTTTAGGGCTATGCTAGTGTCTGGTGGAATGACTTGGAGCAGCGACATGCCATTGAGGTCCTTACCCCTATACAGTCTGGATCGAGCTCCGTGCGCAGTTGATGTTCGCTTTTATCACCGCCACTTATGAGCGAGACTTATTTTTACGAGTTCATTCCCTATGCCAAGACATTACCGTTTTGGACCACACTGAGAGGTTTCAGCTTTTATGTACTCGAGCCCGCCTCGACGAGAGTGAGGAGCAACACATTAGCCGTTATATTCATGATCTTTATGGCTACATTCAGCGCGATCTTGCTTTACGTGAGGTCACCTACTTTGCCAAGGCGGTTGAGTACGCCACTAAGGTTGAGTCTTTCCACCAGACTGCTCCTCCACCACGTAGCCGCTCCATAACTGCCCCTCCAGAACCAGTGATCTCTGCACCTACTAGGACTCCCTCCACTACTGCTACTCCTACTACCATGCTTCCTCCTCCTGCACCAGCTCTTTCGATCACCTTCAAATTCTACAACCGCGGTGCGATGGGCCATCGAGCTTCAGATTGTTCCCTCCCTCGTCATCGAGCTCTCTTAACTTCTGGGAACCCTGAGTACATTGAGGGGGCTCTGGAGATCCCACCTCATCCAACTCCCATTATGATCCTCGATGGAGACACGGAAGGACTTCCCCTCTGAGTTTGAGGACAAACTCTTTTCAAGGGGTGTAGAGTGATGTGCATAAGGATTTCTTGTCATTTCTAGTCATTTTATTCCAATTTAAGTATTTCTTTTATTTTTAGCATTCATTGTATTTTTCCTTTTATTTTGTATTTAAAGGGAGGAAGGTTCTTTGGCTTTAAGGGCACAATTGTAATTAGGTACTTAGCTTAGTGGTCGAGCAACCTTCCCCCTTTAAATACAAAATAAAAGGGAAAATACAATGAATGTTAAAAATAAAAGAAATACTAAAATTGGAATAAAAGGACTAAAAATGACGAGAAATTCCTATGCATATTACAAAAACATATTACATTTGGCGTTATTTATGTCACTTTCACAAACGTATTACAAAAATTATGAGAATGAAAAAAGTAACTACGAAAGCAAACTGAGTTTTGCACTGTAAAGTGGAACATTTTGCACTGTAAAGAGGAACATAGCTTCACTTTATATGGTTTATTTGTATATATGACAACCACAAGATTGGTTAATGAGAGAATGGATTTACATAGGTTTCAGATTTTGTGAAGGTAGCCATGTCGTATTCTTTACAGTACCACTATTTGCATTGCATTGCATTTGTTCTTCTTTTTAACTCGACGAAGTGGAGAAATCTATGGTGAAAAATTAAATAATACCGACTTACCCCCCCCCCCCCCCCAACAAAAAAGCGCCTCCAAGAACTGAAATCCAAGTGAACACTGTCCCCCAAATGGAAGAAACAATCCTCCTTAATAATAAACTTTCCCTTTTCTTCTGTAGTGAAGACCAAATATTCATTGATTTAGGATTTTGAGCTAACATATTTAGAGTGCTAGTACTTATGGCTGGTGGAATGCTTTAATGAATAAGATCAAGCAACTATTTAGAACAACGTGCCGATAATGTGAAATCACAAGCATGGTTTGAATAAGAAACTCCCAAGCATCTCCAACGCCTAGTTCTTTCATATAAAAAACTCCCAACACTTAAGCTCAAACAATAATTTTTATATATTTATAGATGATTTGTGCTTGTTCATTACAGGGAATGAAAGCTCAAAAAAAGTCAAACTAGTACTATTAGAAGTCCTAGCATTGTTTAAAATTATATTTTATGAATAAAGTTCATAAACAATAAATGATTAAGATGAGAAAATAACTGGGAAGATTATATTGAATTGGGAAAAAGTATGTAGATAGTGTTGTAGGAGGGTGGTTCTCGTTGGTTGATCTAGGAAGTTACTCCTCAAGAGCTGAAAGGTAACCCATTTTGTAGAAGTGTAATTAGAGATCAATAGAGAGACAAAATAAAATATAGACAAACATTCACACAGGACTCGAGCAATTTGCTTACTTCCATGGTGGTGTTTGGCTGTTCTTATATCAAAAATGTTAATAACCAATAATGTTACAAGAGAAGGTGACTCTTCACTTTGATATTTACAAATATGAAATACATAGAGGTGGTGTTTATTTATATGAAGTGTATTGATTTTCTAAATATAGAACCCTTTTTCTCTTGCTTGCTTATGTTTTTGTTCTCTTCTTTCTATGTTGTGTGGAGATGACCTTATATAGGAGTCTTGAAGTGGGTCACAACTAATGGATAAGGCTACAGATCTTATCTCTACTTTATTGCCCGACATAGAAAACTTGGCTTGTACACACTTTGAGGAGGACCCATGGTTTCCCCAAAGTAATATCTCGATGCCTCTAATATTAGAAAACCCCATCGGGACACCAAAAACACCATCTCAAGATCTTTTAGAAACACCCTCTCGGTTTGATCTCTAAAAACCTTCAAACAACTTCTTTATCCTTGTTTGATTCTCATCCTTACTATGACATTTATCCTAACTATTTGTATGTCCCTACATTTTCCCCCTCGGACGCGTGCATCTCGCAGTAGTGAGTGTGCGCGTTCGAAATCAATGCTTTTGAATTATGAATTTGACCATCTTTTAGGATCTTTTCAATTGAGTCAAGTAATTTTCCTTGCACACAAGAAGTAATATTATTCGTTATTTCACGGTGGTAATAATCAATATATATAAAGGAAAGTTATGATGTTATTTTTTTACCCCCTCTAAACAATTGGGGTATTTTTGGAATTTTCACATCATGAGATTTTCTTTTTCTACCCCAAATTTGATTATTTATCCCCGAAATTTCTCCCCACATATTATGATTGGGGTTATGAATTTACCCGTTCAACGAGATTTTCGATTGTTATGAATTTCGAATTCTTTTTGAAATTTTCTCTAAAAATACCATATCAATTTTCAGGGTGTATTTCTGCCAATACTAGTGTTGTTTCAGAAAATTTTGTCCCCTAAGAATAAATTTTTTAAACAAGAATATATTTCGAATCACTCAAGTGTTGCGGGACTCTGCAAGTATCTTGGGTCTGCACTTTTCATAAGTTGATCCTTTGTTCTATATGGCTACATAATCCTGTGTATTTGATGTCCCCAGTTCACATCGTTATCGAAGCGTTAGTAGCATTGGTTTCTTTGGAGCTTATCTGGCCATATATATATATGATATGAGTTGGGCCCACAAATAAATAATATAGAGAGTATCGCATATGTATGCAGATGTTGGTGCTGAAAAGTCACTTATGATGCATATGATGTGTTGGATCAGGAAATAGGAAATAGTAGTTGTATTTTAAATCATTTGCATAGGTGATATAGATGTATATTATATTTTTTTAAGCACAGGGGATTATTAGTATTATTACTTCTATTTGATTATTTTCCAAGAATAGGGGAATTGGTAATAATGTTTTAGGACTCGGGATTGAAATTGATTTCTTCAGAAAAAAGGGTAGATCAATTTTTTTAGGAAGAAAGCGGGGATCGGTATGATTCTCCTTTTTTTACCAAGGGGGATCGGTATGATTTTTCCTTTTCAGAGCAAGGGGGATTGGTAATTTTTTCTTGAAAAAAGGGGATCGGTATTTATTTTCCTCGAAACAGGATACCGGTAATATTTTTCAGAGTAAGGGGATCAATACTTTTCAGAGTAAGGGAATCGGTATTTTTTTCTTTTGAAAAGTGGAATTTAGGTGATTGATATTTAAAAGGTGTGGGAAATCGATATTAAAAGGGGGGAATCGGTGATTTTTAAAAAGAAAGGGTTCGATGGCCTGTTTAGAAAATTGAAAGGATCAAGTATAAAAAATGGTTTGATGTGGTTTGATACCTGTTATTGGTGGTGTTGACTATAATTATTGAAATTCGTTTCTTTTTTTGGTGACCAATGTACGGTGTTGACCTGATGGGGTTTAGAGTTGTTTAATCGAAATGGGGTTTTGTTCGAAAGGTTTGGTCACTTTGTTTGTTTTGGAACCAGAGATTTATTTGTCCATTTATACTGGGATATAAACTACGAAGTTGTTCTTGATATTTTCTATAGAAGCTATGTATAAACGGGCGATGTATGTCAGACGAATTGCATATTTAATAATGTGAACCTTTTACTATAAATGTTGGATACTTGAGTGAGACGGTGTTGAGAGCTCTGGGACTTTCTGAAAAGGCTAAAGGCTGGAATGCAGAGTCTTGAGTACTATTATGATTTTTATTTGCAATCCTTTTAATTTGAGAAAACTTCATACCTACTTTTATGAGATAACTAGCGGATGCCCGTGAATGAAGTCACAGTTGGAATTTTTTAGAATAAACTTTATGCTTACTACATGTATGGTGAAACTCAGTCGCTGAAAAGAATTCAAAAAACATAATTTAAGCATTGGAAGAAACTCCCAACCAAATCTATATTACATAATTTAGAATGCTAAAAAAACTACACTCAAACTCAAAACCATGTCAAAACATAACTATATGAAAGAGATTTGTACTACTTAAATCCAAATTCCTTCTAAAATACAAAAATCAAAAAGCAAATTTCATTCTAAAAGTGTCGAACAAAAAAAAGATATTCAAACCAACAATAGAAGATCTATACACCCTAAAAAATTAAAAGAAATGATTCACATGAAGGAGGGGAGTACCTTTTGTGTATGCACAAAAAAAAATGCCAAATAAGGTCCACTCTGGAGGAGGAAACTAAAGATTAGTATTATTAAACACAGTGAAAACAACTACACCATTTTAACTAAGCATTGGAAGAGAATACCAACCAAATCTATACTCCAAATAGTTGAGTGTCTGCTTTCATTGCACAGAAGAACAAGATAAATGTGAATCTTAAAATTATTTTATAAGTTACATGCAACTCTCATAAGCCCCCAATTTCAAGACCAACAAAAGCCCCCAATTTCAACCACCCAATTTTGGTTAACTTCCAACCGATTTTGAGTTAAACATATTTGTAAACTAAAAAAAAATAGTTACATCTCCAACAATACAAAACCAACTAGATAAACAAATAGAACTATTCATTAGATATCCTGAATCTTGAAATAAAAATATGATCACCAAAATTTAGAAAAGTATTTAAATTGGGGATCTGAAAACTGAAATCCACCACACAACTCCAATCTCACTTTTATAATCTGTTTAAATGCCCTAATCAGAAACACCTGAATATCCATCTAAACAACAACCTAAAACTCCTAAGATTAAAAATCTGAAATCAAAACAAATTTTAAACTATTACTTCCCCGTAATGGCATGCCTATCTTTTGAGGATAAATTTCTTACGAAAATTAATAAAAAACTAATTCCAACATAATATCAAAGAACAAACTAACGCATAGATAAAACAAAAGCATGGTTATTGATAACATATTTCAGATTCAAGGAGAACAGATGCAAAAAAAATATATATTTATATAGTTATAGTTGAATAAAAAGAATGATCGGAGGGAAGGGAATACCATTTGGTTTTGACTTTCAGAACATAAAAACAGTGTTTCATTTTTTAAAATTGAGTTAATCTATAGATGCATAGTCTTCCAATTGGTACGATGAGGTAATGCTATAAAGAATTAGCAAATACTTTCAAAACCAAAGTATATGAGTTGCACCTCGAGTCAAGGTCTGCTTTCCACTCCTTTTGTTCACATAGTGATTTTACCCCAGTGTTGTATCAAATAACATGTAAAAGTGAGAACTTCATTTGACGATCCTAGTGGTATGCTCATGATTTCCAAACAAATTCTAATAAAAAATTCATTCCAAAATATTTTTATTTTCAAAGCTCGATAGTGGAGTGCGATTATATTTTTTTAAAAATTAAAAATGTTTTAATAAAATTGTATTAAGTCAGATGCATATAAGCACAAAGAATTGCTCATTATACTATCATACATTTTTGTTCCAAATTTCATAACAAAAAATTGGAAAATGAAAGAAAAAATTGCTTAGATATTGATCAAGTGATATGAATTTGAGACCGTCTCTTCTAGTGTTCAAAGTAAAGTTAATAGAGAAGATATGACTCCTAAGAGAAAAAAAATGTGGGGAACATACCATACAACCATGGAAAAAGTAATAAAACGCTACTACAACTCTTTGAACATTCATATTCACTCCGAAGCCACATCAAAAGAAGTTCAAACAGACTCCTAGTAGAAATTTCAATCGTAATAAAATACAAACAAGAGGCGTTACATTCAATACAAAAATGAATGTGACAATTGGCCTTTATCTAAATGAGTTTATTACGTCATTAATAACAAGTGATCATAAAAATAGTTGAGAAAAATGAGTTTATTACATTATTAATAACAATTGAACATACCCACAACATACTTTCTAAGATTGCAAGGAATCACAACACTTTTCACAACTACATTTGATCATTATTTTAGTTTTTGATAATGGAATGCTGCTAATATATATAAATCAAAAGATAATTCATTTGTCTATCAATTTACTCAAAAAATGCCTAAAGGAAGTTATTAAATATGGTGAAACAACCTTTTACACCTGTGTAACTACCAAGCATGGTGAAAGATTGCAATTGTTCTCCTTGATATAAACATAGTTTGAATCATGACTTCTGCAATTAAATAAAGAGTAATATGAAATATTAGAAAAATAGTAAAAATAAAACAACAACTCTTGAATTATGTAATGGACTTTTTTTCTGATTTAAATTACTAGAATCGTCCCCCTTTGAGAAGCCTTGGATTGAAAAGTTTTGATTTGCAAAAAATAAATAAATGAAATTCTTTGTTCACAACACTATTAGCACACATTATACAATAATCTTAAGAAACACAATAAAAACTCGTGCAACACTCACCTATAAAGCACAATGCACACTATAAACAAAAATATGCAAATAAAGTGAAAGTTATCCACATAGGGAGTATTTGTAATGGGACTCTTGTATAACCCATCTAACTCCTATCCCTATGTCAGGAAACTCATAACAGACTCTGTATACTATCAGGTGTATCCCTAGGTTTAAAAACCATGTTAAAACAATAATTTCATCTTGAACCCTTTAGCGAGATAATCTGCTATCCCCATTACCCTGTCTCTTTTCTGTCCCCAATCAATTTTTGCCACGCGTGCTGATTTGCACAGTTAGCAGACAACCCCACAAAATATTATCCAATAAATGAGTGTTGACTATGCAAATCAAAACACGTGGCGAAAATTGATTGGGAGACATGAAAGGGGACAGGGTAATGGGGACTGATGATACGATAAATCGTTCACTAGTCGTTCTCGTACCAGCAAGTTAAGTGTAAAATATGTAATAAGAAGATGAAGCATGTAAATAGATATAAAAGACAAGATATAGAGTGGTTCGGCTATAAAAATGAGCCAACGTCCACTTTGGTGCCACACTCTCATTATATGCGTTTATAGTATATTTTTACAATGTCGTAATAGGCGTACAAATTAGGTGAAAGAAGAGAATACATGTTTGTGATGATTTCGGAGGTGGCTGCGATGCCCCAGAGTAGCCCCCAAGATGGATCGAGTGGCTGGAGAGCGTCGTGATCTCTCATCTATGTATTGGCACTAGAAATAAACCTGACCCCCTATCTCGAGGTGTGGACCTCTATTTATAGAAGGTGTAGATGTTTTATTGTTATTGTGGATGAAAGGGGTTGTGACCAATTAATATGATCAGACTGGGGCCGCACCTTGTGTATGAGAGGCTGCGATAGTAGACCAATGAGGCATATAAAAGGTAAGTCCGCAGCCTGTAAGTGATAGGTTGTAGTGGCAAGGCTTCGGCACATGCCCATTGTACTATTTTCGCGGTAGGGTGCTATATTTGTCATATTAGGGACAACATATTATCTCCCAACCCTATTAGCAAAATCTACTACTTTAAACAAAATGGAAACGTAATAGATTCTGAAGAAGGGCCACGCTAACTCTTATATTAAATTACTATAGCTCTGAAGATAATAGATCATTATTAAAACAACCCTCGAAAATAGTACATGATATTGGAGAAATGTAAATCTCAAAATCTATCTAAAATTTCATCATATAATTACAAATATGTACCTGGAACACTGGAGTATTGACAAATCCCCTCACCAAACATCCAAAAATCCTTGTGATGTCTAAACACAAATACCCAAAATCTGCAAATAAGTTATAAAACCACAAAACCAAATCATATGAGAAATCTCCATAACTTAAAACCTTTAGAATAGATATACAAAAAAATGAACTTGCACGTATATTGCAAGGAAACCATATACCCCAAACCTAATCTGTTGGACCCAACATTTGTTCAAAAACCATATACCCAAAACAAATGTAGTTAGATCTGCAAAATTCAAAAAATGTAACAAATTAAAACTAAACGCACAAATCAGAGTTCCACAAACCCGATTTTGAGAAAATATATACCTTGAATAACGGTGAGAGTAAGAAAGAGAGAGAGATGAAAAAAATAGAGAATATATCTGTAAAAACAAAAAAATGGTTAGAAAAAATTATGTCATAATATATAAATGTAAATAGAAAAAAAATCCAAAATTTAAAAAAAAATGGTTAAATCTGTAGTATGTGAACAAAAAATACTTGTTAGATCTGGATCTAGAAAATTAAAGAAAGTACCTCAGAAAATGAGCCGAATCACCAAATATGAAACAAAAACTCTTAAAGATAGAGTGTACCGTGTTGTCAATAACGATGGTAGGCGATGTTCGATTGAGTTGAAAGAATAAAGAGTAGAGAGAGACAGATATCTTTTTTCACAATAGAGAGATGATGTAAGGTTAAAGGGATGTCAAAAAAGTAAAAGCCAAGTTACATGAAAAAATTATTTAAGCGGCATAAATGGGTTTTCGAATTAAAGAGAAAGGAGCGTGTGAAATTGGTTTGGGTGGGATTATCAGTTTTGGGTTGTGAATCCCAACCCTTGATTATTACATTAGAGATGTGGCCAAATCTCAGTTGCTATTGTGCTTTTATTTTGGATTTAAAAAATTTCCCTACTTTATTATATAGATATATGAATATGATATAGGAAAAATAATTAAATATCTTTAATTTGACAGATGTCCTCCTATTAAGTGAATAAAGTGACAAGAAGCTTGTAATAACCACACATACTTATAAGGTCAAAGGTAAAGTGTCATTTCAAAATACAAAGATGATGTAAAATAAATAAAATAAGAGCAGCACCTATAACATAAATCTGCTATCGATGCTCCAATATAATATATTATTAGTTTGGGGGTAAATAAAAAAAGAAGTACATGCTTTTGCAGCTACACTGTTTAGATGTGTAAGAACCAGTACAAGAGTTAGAATTAATAATACTAAGATATTTTAACTAAACTACTTGCATAAAATAAAAAGGGTCATGAAAAATTAATGCTCAGAACGAGTGCCCGAAATGAAGGGATCATGGTATAAATTACAAAAATAGACATTCAGAGAATATGATGTGGGCACATATGGTAGGAATAAGCTGTAAAACACAAACTGAATCACATTTATTTTTTAGAATGCTAAACAGATGAATCTGCATTATTTTCTAGCATACGAGTAGTTCACTTAGAATTACAAAATGAACATAACTTAGTCAATAGAAGAGAGATATTAGTGATAATGGAATCAATCTATTTATTTAGGAGATTAATGGAGAGGTATAGGGAGAAAAAGAACTATCTTCATATGATTTTTACAGATTTGGAGAAGGCGTATGATAGGATACCCAGAGATATAATATGGTGGGTTCTACATAAAAAATGAATGACTCGTAGATATATTGATGTGATCAAGGATATATATGATGGGGCCATGACTATAATAAGAACATCAGTCGGAGAAAGTTATGAATTTTCAATTACTGTAGGTGTACATCAAGATTCAGTATTTTAGTTCTTATCTCTTTGCTCTTGTTATGGATGAGTTGAGTGGACAAATACAAGATGAGATGTTGTGGTGTATGTTATTTGCAGATGATATTATTTTAGTGGATGAGACTAAGATGGGAATTAATGCTAGGTTGTAATTATGGAGAGAAACTCTAGAAACAAGAGGATTTAAAATAAGGAGTACTAACATAGAATATGTGGAGTGCAATTTTAATATTAATAGGAGGACAAATGGATCATTTTCATTATTTTCGCTTGATTATTCAGAAAGATGGAGATATTAGTGATGATGTTAATCATAGGATTAGAGCAAGTTGGGTCAAGTGGAGAAGTGCTATCGACGTATTGTGTGATAAGCGTATACAATTGAAGTTAAAAGGGAATTTTTAGAGGACGGATATCACACCTGCTATGTTATATGGGACAAAGTGTTGAGCAACCAAGAAACAAAATGTGCAAAAAATAAAGTGGTGGAGATGCTAATGCTAAGATGGATTTGTGGTAAAACTCAAAAGGATAAAATTATAAATGAACAAATTCGTGAAACGATAAAAGTAGCTTCTTGTGACACCCCGTCCAATTAAATATCGGGTGATCAGTCCTTTATAAAATTTATAACAGAATGTTCGGTTGGTTCATTCTTAGCATCACCGTCGAAAATTTAAATGCAATTAATTACCTAACATTTAATTAAGCTAGTGTCAAAATATTTTCCAATTAAACTTGAAACCAATATTAATTCATTTAATTTCTGAACATAGGATTACAAACCATACACAAGAGATGAATACTGACTGAAACAAATACTGAATAATTAAGATTGGATAAAACTTTACAGTTCAAAGTCACAAACCAAACCATAATAAATATTCAATCCAACTGAAAAGAACTACAAGGGAAACTGAGTACAACCCCGCTATGAGAATGGGCGACACATGCCCGAAGCGTCTAATATCAATGACCCGCAACTTCCACAACAGTTGCAGCTCGGCAAACCAACCAAGTATCCAAAATCGGTGTCCCTGTGGCTGGGCACTTGTACTAATACACACACACACACACACACACACACACACACACACACACACACATATATATATATATATATATATATATATATATAGCAAAAGAGAAAAGAGATGCAAGAATCGGGTCAGAGCCTGATGTGTAAAAATATTTATTTTAGCAAGTATTTAAAATTTGCAATAAAGCAAATATCAAGTGCATGTTAGTTCGAACTCTCACCTGAGTTTCTCACCTCTCAACTAATGTGCAGGCCTAACGTACATCAATTCTAACCGAGTTATGCCGTTAACTAACTAGTCTGTCTACCCTCCTATTCTCACATTATAATATGGGAGTTTACTCATGACATTCTAATATATCCTGCGTGTATCTCACTTTTTTTATTAACCAGATTAATGTATAACATTCACGATAGGAAAATTCTCATTATTAAATCCCGTTCCAAGTGTCCCAATAATTTACTTTCATACTTTACCAAAGAGTTCGTTATAAACTCACGTATATTATTCTCAGCACAAATATACAAATAGGGCACCCCTAGGCTAAGCTGCGGTGCACACATACTCTGCTATCAAATCCCGGTACGTCACGTACATGAGGACTACAGGTTCCGAATCTCTCAGGAACCGTTACAATAAGCAAAATCTCACATAATGAAGGCGAACATAGTTCACATACCCATGGGTCACGCACATACCTACGCTCCCATGGTCAGCTGACTTATTAACTCATAAATAAGCCATTCACAGTCCTATGTCCTTAAGGTACCGATCTAAATTCCCCCTAGGCACACAAAGATTAGATGGCCCTGTTCCGAAATCCGACCTCCCGTGATAGCAAGTATGGTAGGTATGTCATACACATAATATATCAAATATAGGTATACACACAACAGATCAAATCAAACGGTATACACGCAACCAAATGTCATATTCCATACTTAGTATTATTATCACTAAATACTATTGAAAGCGAGAGTTTTTCTCAAACAATGCTCTAATACCACTTGTTGAAAACGTGAGGACCCCCAATTTTTGAAATCTTTACTACAAAAAGTAATTTCAATTTCCTTTTAAAGATATGCGGAAGAGAGATGGTTCAACTTAAACAAATTTTAATTTCTTTCCAAATTAAATTTAAACCAAGTGAAATATGATGAAACACACACACAATTTTAATTACACTTAAACACAATTAATTTAATTCAAGTCCTAGAAATTTGCCTAAGTCATATTTTTAATATTACCAAATTAGGCCAAACCAATTTTAACAATTTAAGTGACGACTTGAATTAAATTAACATAAACATTACCCAAATCATTTTAGCACCAAATTAAACAAGTAGTGATATAAACTTTTTCCTTTTGAAATTTTTCTCTCAAACTCTGTCTTAGAGATGGAATAGTATGAAAAAGTTGGTTTTCCAAAGTTGGTTCCCGCACTTAATTATTCAGCAAAAGATAGTGGGGTAAGGGAGTGGGAAACTTGGAAAAACTGTGTTCGAACAACAATATCGAACGAAGTTTCAGAATGTTCAAATTTCAATTTTTAGCCCATAAACTTTGTTTTAAAGTTTTAATGAAATTTTCTGAAAATAAATAACAGTTTAAAATAAACTTACACCCATATAAATATTATTTCAAGCTCCTATATATATATATATATATATATATATATTAAAATGCATTCATACCTGGGAGCAATGGAACCATGTTGATGACGTAGAAACGAGGTACAATAAACTCGGCATTTTAATGAAAGGATGGTCAAGAACTCTATCCGATGACTCAAACGTTTTTGTCCGGAATTGAGCCAAAGCTACATTAAGACTCAATCGGAGAATTGTGTCCTTACAAATCTCCCCCTTTGGATATTCTGGGACAAAAATCAACAAAAATCCTAAAGGGATGTCAAGCTCTACTAGACTTAAAAACATCCCACCCAATACTTGACTCAAGACCCAAGGATCAATATCTTTGCCGGTTATGAAAGTTGCCACTTAGAAGAGTTCCTGCACACTTAAGCAAACTATCAAACGCATAGGGAATGTCAAAATATTAAATGCAATTAAAATAAATACTCCCCCTAAATTAATTCTCCCCTTTATAAAAAAAATGATATACTTAGAAAGACTTCTCCCCCTAAGATAAATCTCCCTAAACTAAGATAAGATTATAATAGGATTAGATACCATTTCCCCCCCATCATTCTCCCCCTTTTTTGTTCAGGAATAGACAAAGGATAAAACTAATTTAAACATGATGCATAAGGTGATAAGAACATGATAGCATATAGGCAACAAAAGCATAACTACTCCAACAAAAAATAAACAATACCAACTAAGATGCAAGAAAATGATACCAATATGATACATAAAGTATTAAGCATGTGATATCAACAAAGAATGCAACAAGTTAGATACCAATTATGAATTAAAGCACAGATGGACTAGAAAGCAAGGCAAAGATAGAAAAATATCATATATATACATAGACTAAATATACCAATAATGCCCATGCACATATATATAGATATAAACACACAAATAACACAAAATAAAATAAGCTTTTCACACTCGTATGGCGAAAATGTGTCATATGGAAACGGAAATGTTGGGGTGTGAACTAGTAACAAATAAATTTAGACCCAATCACTTAAAATATGTTCACGGAGTTCTCATTTGATTTCAAACTTCATCATATTTGAATATAACCTCATGTGACAATATAAATTGAACTTAATGAACAAAACGTACACAATGCATACAAGCCTAGCATGTTGATGATTCTACAAACCAATAGAGTCATGACAATAAAATCTCAACTAGGATAAACGGACATTGTGCAAACCGTTGATATACCATCCAATCTCCCTCAATAAGCATATATATTTTTGAATGAATATATCAATTAAACATAGGCCTTCGCAATTATTTTTCTTTTTAATGCCATATTTTTATTTTTAGGCCTTTGGACCACATATTTCTTTTAGGTCCATAACAAATGCTGGCTTACTATTCGCAAAGGATAATAATTCCTTTCGTAGCCCTTCCCCGTGCACATTTAAATATAATATTTTTATTTCTCATAAATCTCACGTGCAACGGATTTTGACATGCACTAGTCCTCCTAGGTCACAAATATGTAGATGACAAGATTGGTAGGAGAACACCTCACAAAGCTCAAATATAACATGTGACAATTAAATTTTAAAAGAGCTCGTGCATGTGTGAATAGAGGCATATAAAAATAGAATCCATTTAAATCAACACAAAATCCAACTACTCCATGTAAGCATGGTAAAGAACATAATAAGGATTGACAATCTAAACCAAAAGTTCTAGCCACTTGAGAGCAAAAAAGATGGGATTCAAACACAAGTATATGCCACATAGAGTGTGTCAAACTAAAATACACACACAAAAAAAATCTTTTTGAGTTTTTGCCAATTTTTAACCAAAAATAAAAATATGTACTCAAAAGACAAAAAAAATCATTTGTATTGTTCATTAATCTTAAATTACTAAAAGGTAAAACAAAAATGATAAACAAAAATCTTTTTGTATTTTTCATTTAATGCAAACAAAAATGAAAGAAGTATAATACAAAAGATAAACAAAAATCATAATTCTAGCATGTGATTAAGCATGGAAAATAGACTAGAAAATGATTAAACAAGCATACAATTAACATGAAAATATATCATGAATTATAAAAGCTAAAGTATGCAAACAAAACTAACACATTCAACCTTTAGATTTTTCAAGGAAGGAAGCATGTGAAAGTAAATGAGAATCAACAAATCTAATATCTAGCGCGTCGAAAAATGATTTTCTAACCCATATAGATGTATATTTAAAAGGATGGGATTGGGGAACTAATGAAATGCTAGACATAGACTTCCTAGGACTTCTTTTGAGATCAAGACAAAATGACCTAAGGTGACCTTTCCTACCACAATGCAAGCATGTGAAAACATAGAAAATGATACCTAAGGTGTGACCTTTTCTAAAGTCCTTGGATAAAGTTGACCCTCTAAAACAAACAATGGTTTTAGCTTTAGCAACGAAAATATTTGAACTATATGAGCTAGAACCATTACAACTACTACTCGAGTCTTGTAAGTCATTTTTTATTTTTGAAATTTTGGACTCAAGTAATAAATTAGACTCCTCAATTTTACGGGACTCCTTCTTAAATTTTCTATTACACTTAGAAGGTTATCACGCTCCCCCTCAATGTGAGCAAACTTGTACCTAAGAGTCTTTTCTAGACAATCACTCTCTTTCTTGGACTTTTCTAAAATATTAAAATTGTAATTTATGCCCATGAGCTTTTCACGAAAAATATCTTTTTGAGATAGAGAGGTTTGCAAAAATTCAACTTTAGCTTTAAAACAAGAATTTTCATTTTCAAGAAATGTAATTATTTTGCAAATCTCACATTTAATTCTCTTAAATTTTCATTACACTTATTAAGCCCATTAAATTCCTCTCGAATAGCAAAAACTTCATTATCATTAGAAATGGACAAATTATCATCAAGACGTCCCATCGAGAGATAAAAAACAAAATGAGAGTGAGTAAAAAATGAACCACCTAAAAATACAAGGAGCACAAAAATTATAAAAGTCAAAAAATGGATCTTTGACGCGATAAATTAGCGCTCCGGCTCTGATACCAATTTGAAAGCGAGAGCTTTTCTCAAACAATGCTCTGATACCACTTGTTGAAAATGTGAGGACCCCCAATTTTTTAAATCTTTACTACAAAAAGTAATTTCAATTTCCTTTTAAAGATATGTGGAAGCGAGATGGTTCAACTTAAACAAATTTTAATTTCTTTTCAAATTAAAATTAAACCAAGTGAAATATGATGAAACACACACAATTTTAATTACACTTAAACACAATTAATTTAACTCAAGTCCTAGAAATTTGCCTAAGTCATATTTTCAATATTACCAAATTAGGCCAAATCAATTTCAACAATTTAAGTGACAACTTGAATTAAATTAACATAAACATTACCCAAATTATTTTAGCACCAAATTAAACAAGTAGTGATATAAACCAAATTTTATCTTGAATTACCTAAGAATGTATGTAATGTGAATAATGAGAAAGATAAAATAAACAATAAATCACTACGCCGCGATGTACGAGGAAAAACCCACAACGGGAAAAAAACTCGGACGACCCTAGCCTTAAGTCCACTAAGCATGGTATTTTACAAGTACAAGCAAGATGACATACAACACTCGACTCGACTCACTTCAAGCCCCGACGCCACTTCTTGTACCGACCTCCGCTTAGTTGACAATCCCGGAATCCACCGGAACCTTGGAATCCACCAATGAGGAACTAGGAAGCAACCGTCAACCACACATAATGCCTTTCACCATGTGAGAATGCCGCAGCCAAAAACACGAACTTCTCCTTTATGGGATGTAGAAGGAAACCCAAACGAACTCTTTAATAGGTAGAATAAACCGGTGCCAAAACTCCAAGCAATGTATATATATATATAAAGAAACTTGGAATAAACAATATGGGTGAAACAAAGGTGTTTAAAGGATTTTTCTTACAAAAATTAAACACTCAAACAATGAACTTTTTCCTTTTAAATTTTTTCTCTCAAACTCACTCTTAGAGATGGAATAGTATGAAAAAGTTGGTTTTCCAAAGTTGGTTCCCGCACTTAATTATTCAGTAAAAAGATAGTGGGGTAAAGGAGTGGGAAACTTGGAAAAAATGTCAAAAAACTGCCATTTTAATTTCCCGCCGAAAATCTCGTTCGAACGACACTTCTAACGAAGTTCCAGTGGCCAATGGGGAAATCTCGTTGGCAAACTCGTTCGAACGACAAACTCGTTCGAACGACAATATCAAACGAAGTTCCAGAATGTTCAAATTTTGATTTTTAGCCCAGAAACTTTGTTGTAAAGTTTTAATGAAACTTTTTGAAAATAAACAACAGTTTAAAATAAACTTACACCCATATAAATATTGTTCCAAGCTCCTATATATATATTAAAATGCATCCATACCTTAGGAGAAATGGAACCATGTTGATGACGTGGAAACGAGGCACAATAAACTCGGCCTTTTCATGAATCTTTAAACTTGGCCGCTACGTCTTCAACTTTAGAATGTCATAGGCTTGAAGGATGGTTAAGATCTCTATCCTATGACTCAAACGTTTGTGTCTGGAATTGAGCCAAGACTACATTAAGACTCAATCGGAGAATTGTGTCCTTACAACTATCAACGTATTTTTAAATTACGATATTCCCCCTCTCGTAATATGTATAAGGATAATATGTCATCCGAAAATCCTTAATACATAATCATAAGAAGTCCCAAATGTAACCACTAATTTTTATTCTTATAATTTCCATATCGTTAGAATTAATATCGTAAGTATTTATTACTTAATAATCTCGACGCATTTACAATTACGATTATCTCTCTCTCGTAATCTTCAAGGTAAACTCATCCTCCCTAATGTTTGAATCATTACACTAAAACAACTCCAAATAATTCTGCACTATTCTGGCTTCATCGGACACTGGTTTTCCTCACTCAAATTGACTGTTTACTCAAATAGGTGCAAAATAGAAAATTCTCTAAAAATTAGAAATCTCGCTCGAACCAGAATGGATCTCGCTCGAACGACTACGCGCGATAACCAATCTCGCTCGAACGACTTCGAACGACATCTCGCGACCTGGGCTATTTCGTCTTCAACCTTAGACAACCTCGTTTTTCACCATTTTCAACCCTAAAACCTCGAAAATATCATCCCAAACTCCAATCAATCAGTCCCAAATCAAATCCTAACATTTGTAAATGAATTCTAACAACCTAGAATCATTAAATCATTACAAATAGTTAATGAAATATGAAATCCCCAATTTAATTACACAAACCCTAGTTCTTCCAATTTTCATTCAAGAACATTTAATTCCCAGATTCGTTCATCACATAAAGTCATCAAAACCTGATTTCCAATCTACATACACGAAGGGTTCAACCTAATTTAATCTCAAATTAAAATCATGTTTATCCAATCTCCAATTTTCATCAATATTATGAACAATATGTTGGTGTTTCATCCCTACACTAACATGAACATGGTTATTGCTAAAGAAAATCAAGTAATAAACACTTGCCTAGATTTTGAAGGTCTGATCCATTGATGTTGTTGGTATGGATGCTCTCCTCGCGTTTCGATCTACACGATGGTGGTGGTGGTTGTGCAAGGTGGTGTAAATTGACTCTCCTCCTTTGGAATTTGCTCTCCCTCACACACTGTGGCTCTTTCTTGATTTTGGTATATCCTAACCCTAATTGTACCCAGTTAGCTGATATAATATTTCTCCAATTTTCGTCCATATGATTTCTCTAAAAATCCAAATTTCAAAACTACCCCTATCGGGTGTCGGCTTGGCCTAAAAATATCCCGGAGTCCAAATAAAATACCCGGGTAGAGTTTTCTGACTATCTCGACCCCTCCGAACTCAACGGTGCACTCGAAATGATCATACGCGTCACTTAAAATAATTTACCTTTATATTCCACTTAATTAGTCCTGACACAACTCACACGCGCGTCCCCGACTTAATATACCAAATGTCGTATTTCTCTCTCACGATAAGTTATATAAAATCGTCATTCCATATTACTTATTCTCACAGTAATATTAATAATTACTAACTTCTCGTCACGCTAGTAAAGATTCAAATTTAATCTAAATTAATAAATAATGCTCACATGTTAATTTAGTTAATCCCACAATAATAATAAATCACATAATTATTTAGATCTTCGAAAATATGGGGTATTACATACTTCCCCCCTAATAACGGAATTTCATCGCGAAATTCAGAGAATAAGGTATTTCTGGTAAGGATAACTCCGGATATTTACCTCACAACTCATGTAATCTACGCAATACCACCCACATAGTACATTACCGGATACACTTAATAATGAATACCTCACTGATGTTATAATTTACTCTCCAAGCCTTACCATTTAAGTTTCACCACTTAATTTTTTTTTGATAATTACTAACTAGCCTCCTACTACTCGCACTAGTAGATTATCAGTATTTAGATATATACGAATTTGTCTTACTACTATGTTTCATCATTAATTTATTCTTGTTTGTACGGTATATACTTTATACACAATATATACTATAAATATTAACATATTTTCGCCATACTGCCTTCGCAATGGACTGTGGAATCCAAGCATGTACGCTACCAGCTCAAACTTAACAATAATAGGAAAATATCCCACATCACTCGGTACCAATTCCCTCATCCCAACATGCAATAATGCAACTCCCAATCATTTCCATCCTGGTTAACGGGCCCTAAATTTCTTCTGGACCTAGTAGATTATTGTCCTCCCCTCTATCCAATAAGCACAAGGATGACAAGGATTGATATATAACGCCTCAAATGGAATCCTATCGATAATGAGCTGAGGGGAGTAGTCTTACACTAACTCCACCAGTGGAAGATATTACGCTAAACCTTCCCATAATTGGAAATACAACATTCCTTGCAATGTGTAACTAGAACTTGCAGTCTGCCCATTCGCCTACGAGTGTGTTAGGCCGAATGCGTTCATATCTTGATATTCATGGCCTCTTTAAAACTCTTCCCAATAATCGAGTCATAACTCTCTTGACTCTATCGGACAAAAACTATAATTGTACTCCATATGACCTTACTATCCCAGGAATAATGGTTGAGGTTTACTGTTACACGTTATGATTTGTCCAAACTTGGCATAACGTGAGCTACTTTAATTACCCGACCCACTTTCACCCACATAGGGTCGTGATCCCATTGCGAAGTAATTAACTCTGTAATGGTTCATGGATTCACTCTCCCATTACTACCAAGGAATTCCTAATGCTGAAGGAACTCTATTATTTCCTGATGGTCCACTTCCAATTGGAGCTCAGTAATGTCTTGCTTTGCTTATGCCATCACTACTAAGGCTTTATATCATTATGCATTTTACCTTTCTTATAACCACATCCATATCTATGGCTCAGGCGACAGTTTCATCACTGCATGTCGCAAGTCCTTCCCCCTCTCTCTAAGCTTCATATTCTCATGAAACATGCTCTCTCCATGTCATATCAAGTAAGTTTCAACTTCCCCGAGTTAAAATTTATCGGATTCTTCCTATACTATCCTCGTGGCAAATCTGGGAATTAACAATCCTAACTGTCCTAACCCATAAAATAGCTAATTTCTGAAGTCACACTCTTCTCCATTCAGTTACCTCTCGCAATACGCATTGTGCCACAATTCTCAATTATGGAAAATATTGTAATTCAACTATCTAGGGCGCCCATACACCCTATGTTTTGTGCATTGCAGCACCACCGTACTATATGTTTTATATAAATAACAAATTATCCCCCACATACTTGGCATGACTATATGGTAAGGTCCTACTCAGTCACCCTACCTTTTCCACCTAATCATATCTTAAGTTGTCCCACCGGTCTGCTCGTAGTGTCAACGATTGGTAACATTATCACATATTAATCTTATATGGCTCTATAGGCCTTGGTTTGTAATATAACTATTAATTCACAGTTATAACTACGAATATTGCAATCACTACGATATTAAATCCATGTACTAAAGGGAAACTTCCCCCAACTTCCAACGTTGGCTAAGTTTCATGCGTGGGATATCTTGCAAAGCGACTCCAAACAAGGAACCCTCTCGATACACTACTACCTAACACTGATGGTCATCGAGATCTGTTAAGTCCTTACTTCATAACATATATCCCTGAATTCCCATCTATGAACATAAAAGTCTACTCGTCTACTTTCATATCACTAAAGATGGCATATAATGCGACGCTCTCCTGATCACAAGTTATTAGCGCTATATAATTAAGGAGCTATATCTCCCCTCTCTCTAATAAGTCAATATACCCTGAATAACATTAGTAGAACATCCATGCTCACCGGGATCAACATAGTAAGACAAAATACTTGCTAAAGTCTACAATACAATACAACACATATGCAGGCTCATCCGTCTTTCGGGTGATGCCTCACTAAAACCATATATTTAAAATTTAAATTTTTTTGTACGATAGTCTTATCACAAAATTTACTACCGTTCGAACCCTCGGTAACCAGTAATCGTACACTATAATCATAATATGCTCTACTATCATAACGCTCAAAGGAGCACGAATCGTTACATAATACCATATACAAATTTCTCTTAGTGTCCACACTTGCTCCTCCCTGCAGATGGCACGAAAATCTCGTTACCAAATGGTAGTCATTTACATAATAAAGCTGTTGTCGCCAGCGTACCCACTAAACCGAATGCACACTCAAATTCTTAGTGTTAACTATTCGCATATGTTGTGACACACCCACGTCACTTGAACTCATCATTTATTCACAAGGATGAAACAAAGCTCCATCAGTCTATCCTGATCGTAGGGTCCCCGTACGCACGTTTTGGGACCCATAATTATCTATATTCGTTATACCTTTCGGATTTCATTCATTAGATTTTTCCCTTCCTATGTGGTGGGTATTTATTCTGTTTTACGGCTCACCTGCCCGACATCGATACATTGGCCCCATCTCTCTAGGCCTCAATTATGGCCTTCCCTTGATTTCCTGGGCCCTGTCAACCCTGAAATACGATATGCTACAGTTACTGAGGACTACGTTGGTCCTGACTAGACCCACTACTCTCGGGTTATTAGTTCTTGGGCCCAATTCTCTTGAATCGATTCCTATATTGGACCTTTTACTTCTCCAACTGGTATGCCTTACATGCACGATTTTATTACTCCCGATACTATCAATTTAACTTCTCAAGTGATCACATTCAATACTGGTAACCCTTAGCTCTACATACATGGTAATTTCCCTTTCACTGGTCCTCCTGTCCTTGTTGGGATGTCCTTCTCTCGGACCTGGCAAGCTTAACTCCCAGTTATTATTTTCGTTGTTCCTTGCGCTCTACAGGGCATATGGAGCACATGGTCGACCCGCCGGTCTTGACTGAATCCATCACCATTTCGTTAAGATTTAATCATATCCTTTAAATAGGTTTCCCCCACCGGGTATACGTTCTGGTGATATTCTACTAACACTATTGAATTGAACCTTGCCCTTCGGCTAGGTATCACAACTCTACTGGATCGCTTTCTTCTGGGGCGTTGACATATTCTAATAAACATATACTTTGACGGCATTGACACTAGTCACCTTAGTCGCACCTCCCATTCACACTAGGGCATTCCACCCATGAGTCCATTTCAACTTACGGACCATTTTTATCTTCTGTGACTCCTACTTTGGTTACGAAGTTTGCTTACCAAGTTAACTCATCCTTTACGGTCGGTCCTTACCCGACCAACTGGTGGAAGATTAAATGGTCAACTTACACCCAATATCTCGATTTGATTTTCTATTGTTACTCTTTACCGTTTCTCTGAGCTAGAAATTTTTTTTTGAATTTAATTTTTTTAGTGTTACTGCACTCTACTTTACACTATTGCCTTTGGATTAGCTCCCTCCATTGGCCCACTACACTTAGATATTACTGTTGGTGACTTCTATCGCGATCACCGTTCCCCGAATGCTTCACAACTTTCAATTATTTTCCTCCTCCTGCAGTCCCGCTAACGATCTTCGCTCGTCATCCCATATTGTTCAGAGTACGAAGACCAATCACTCTCGCATATGAATTGGATTCACTAAAATAAATCGTAGGAGAGCGTAAATTGCGTACGCAGTGGAATACAACAATCCTAGAATAAGGCTCTACATCAAAGAACGCTAAACTGAAATGTAATAAGCCGTACATATCCTAAAGGACACTAGAACACGATGCTCTGATACCACCTGTGACACCCCGTCTAATTAAATATCGGGTGATCAGTCCTTTATAAAATTTATAACAGAATGTTCGGTTGGTTCATTCTTGGTATCACTGTCGAAAACTTAAATCCAATTAATTACTTAACATTTAATTAAGCTAGTGTCAAAACATTTTCCAATTAAACTTGAAACCAATATTAATTCATTTAATTTCTGAACATAGGATTACAAACTATACACAAGAGATGAATATTGACTGAAACAAATACTGAATAATTAAGACTGGATAAAACCTTTCAGTTCAAAGTCATAAACCAAACCATAATAAATACTCAATCCAACTGAAAAGAAGTACAAGGGAAACTGAGTACAACCCTGCTAATGAGAATGGGCGACACATGGCTGAACTGAAATATATGAACTAGGAACTGAATGAAATGAGAGAAGCATTTAATCTCAATGACCAACAACTTCCACAACAGCTGCAGCTCGGCAAACTAACCAAGTATCCAGAACCGGTGTCCCTGTGGCTGGGCACCTATACTAATACATATATATATATATATATATATATATATATATATATATATATATATATAGCAAAAGAGAAAAGAGATGCAAGAATCGGGTCAGAGCCCGATGTGTAAAAATATTTATTTTAGCAAGTATTTAAAATTTTCAATAAAGCAAATATCAAGTGCTTGTTAGTTCGAACTCTCACCTGAGGTTCTCACCTCTCTACTAATGTGCACGCCTAACGTACATCTAATCCAACATAGTTATGCCGTTAACTAACTAGTCTGTCTACCTTCCTATTCTCACATTATAATATGGGAGTTTACTCATGACATTTTAATATATCCTGCGTGTATCTCACTTTTTTTATTAACCAGATTAATGTATAACATTCACGATAGGAAAATTCTCATTATTAAACCCCGTTCAAAATGTCCCAATAATTTACTTACATATTTTACCAAAGAGTTTATTATAAACGCACGTATATTATTCTCAGCACAAATACAAATAGGGCACCCCTAGGCTAAGCTGCGGTGCACACATACTCTGCTATCAAATCCCGATACGTTACGTACATGAGGACTACGTGTTTCGAATCTCTCAGGAACCGTTACAATAAGAAAAATCACACATATGGGGGGCGAACATAGTTCACATACCCATGAGTCACGGACATACCTACGCTCCCATGGTCAGCTGACTTATTAACTCATAAATAATCCATTCACAGTCCTATGTCCTTAAGGTACCGATCTAAATTCTCCCCGTAGGCACACAAGGATTAGATGGCCCTGTTCCGAAAGCCGACCTCCTGTGATGGCAAGTATGGTAGGTATGTCATACACATAATATATCAAATATAGGTATACACACAACCCATCAAATCAACGGTATACACACAACCAAATGTCATATTCCATACGTAGTATTATTATCACTAAATACTATCAACGTATTTTTAAATTACGATATTCCCCCTCTCGTAATATATATAAGGATAACATGTCATCCGAAAATCCTTAATACATAATCATAAGAAGTCCGAAATGTAACCACTAATTTTTATTCTTATAATTTCCATATCATTAGAATTAATATCGTAGGTATTTATTACTTAATAATCTCGACGCATTTACAATTACGATTATCACTCTCTCGTAATCTTCAAGGTAAACTCATCCTCCCTAATGTTTGAATCATTACACTGAAACAACTCCAAATAATTATGCACTATTCTCGGTTCATTAGACACTGGTTTTCCTCACTCAAATTGACTGTTTACTCAAAAAGGGGCAAAATAGGAAATTCTCTAAAAATTAGAAATCTCGCTCGAACCATAATGGATCTCGCTCGAACGACTTCCACGTGTCGCTCGAACGACTACGCATGATAACCAATCTCACTCGAACGACTGCGAGCGACATCTCGTGACCTGGGTTGTTTCGTCTTCAACCTTAGACAGCCTCGGTTTTCACCATTTTTCAACCCTAAAACCTCGAAAATATCTTCCCAAACTCCAATCAATCAGTCCCAAATCAAATTCTAACATTTGTAAATGAATTCTAACAACCTAGAATCATTAAATCATTACAAATCGTTAATGAAATATGAAATCCCCAATTTAATTACACAAACCCTACTTCTTCCAATTTTCATTCAAGAACATATAATTCCCAAATTCGTTCATCACATAAAGTCATCAAAACATGATTTCAAATCTACATACACGAAGGGTTCAACCTAATTTAATCTCAAATTAAAATCATGTTTATCCAATCTCCAATTTTCATCAATATTATGAACAATATGTTGATGTTTCGTCCCTACACTGACATGAACATGGTTATTGCTAAAGAAATGCAAGTAATAAACACTTGCCTCGATTTCAAAGGTCTGATCCGTTGGTGTTGTTGGTATGGATGCGCTCCTCGCGTTCCGATCTACACGATGGTGGTGGTGGTTGTGCAAGGTGGTGTAAATTGACTCTCCTCCTTTGGAATTTGCTCTCCGTTACCCACTGTGATCTTCCTTACTTCGATATTTTTGCGTGCCTAACATATCTTACCCAATATCATCTCCCCTCACTTTCAAATTATTGTCACATCGGCCCTTGTTCAGGTGCACTATTATAATGGGCCAGAGGGAATTCGCCATGAGATTAGTGGCTCAGCTCAGTGACACTTTATACTTCCGCCTCTCTGTTAACACCCAACTCTTGGCTCGTATTTCGCATTTGCTCAAAGTGGAAAGAAATAACTTTCACCCCCTCCAAACGTCGATTCCTCTGTTGTTAGAATTGAGCCAAGAAAGCATCTCCCTCCAGTCAATTTTAAAGAATGGGATGGTTTAGTTTGAAATTGTTTTAATAGAAAGAACAAAACCTTAGGTTCCATTTTTAGGCAAAAGAGTGCGCTTTCGGTGCTAGAGAAAAACTATAAAACCTTGCAAGCGTTACAACTTTCAGAGAAGGGGTTGTCAGAAGAAATAGAGATGGTTGCTGATGTAAATACGTTGGGGTATGATGGTGAGGACTCGAGTATGGATATTGACGCCGATGATGAGGAGATGGAGATGGAATATGGGGGTGAAAAAGGGTCTGATTTTAAAGAAAACATTGTGGTGTGTTGAAGCAAGGAGAGTTTGAAGAGAAGAGATCATCCAAGCTTGCCCAAGCAGATTTTATGCACTTGCTTCTCTGTTTAAGAAGGCATGAATTCATTTTTCTTGAGTTAAGGAGTGTCCCCTTTCTCCCTTCTTTTTTGAGTCTAATTTTATTTTAATTTTGGAGATTTAGATATCTATTTGTTTGTTGGGTTTACCTGTATTGGAATATTTTATTGTCATTTTTTGAAAGGGTTTATTATCTTTTGTTATTATGTAATTCATCATGCACCTTAGGGAGCAACACTACAATAGCCTCCTACATAAATTATTAAGTTAATCACAAGGACTTACCCTAAGTTATGTGATTATCACACATCTCTCCTTAATATTTCTATGTAGTGACCTTTCGTATGTTTGATTTTTTCCCCAATTAGATGACATTTCGTAGCGATTTTACAATTCCTTTGAATGGTAATGTATCTTAAAGGTTCAGGAATTTTCCTTATTCAATTTAATTGAAAAATAATTCTTGAAAATAGAAGAGGGAATGTATCTTAAAGGTTGAAGAATCTTCCTTATGCATTTTAACTGAAAAATAATATTTATATAAAAGAAAAATAAGGATGAAGAGGGGAGTTGACTGTTACAGCGTCATTTAAAAGAAGATGGAAGATTGGGAGATAAAAGGTCTGACTGTAACATAAGGTTTCCACATTACATTTCATAAAAAAAGAGGTGTGATTGATTGGCATGTACATTTTTTTAAAATGAGAATAATTCCTTTTGCCCATTTTTTACTTGGTGTTATTTGATTGCAAATATATTTTTGGTATCAGACTTTTGAAATAAAAAATTCAAGAGCAAAATATCATTTATCATAACTAATCCATTATTAATTATTTAGTGAGACCTCTTTATCTTTTAGAGTAGACAAAAATATCATTTAGAGTAGACAAAAATATTTAGTGAGACTCCTTTCATCTTTTAGAATAGATCAAAATATCATTTATCATAACTAATCCACTATTAATGATTTTTCTCTTATTTTTGAAAGTCTGCGCTAACGACACTTCTCACCACCTCCTCCCTCCACTGTCGGAGCTCCGATAGTTGGAAGTGGTGGTGGTGGGTATCGCTAGCGCGCACCTTTAAAAATAAAATAAATAATTAATGGGTAGAGATATTGACACTCCTTCAAAATACTCTAGAGCTCCATCTTGTTATCAAATAGAAGAAAAAGAATTCAATTTATAAATTGAAATAACTCTTAACATCGCATTATCTAGTATGTACTCGAAGAACATTAAGATACGACAGTAGAACTTTCCCCAAACATAACAAGGTTAAGCCACTAAGAATATTACTGAAGAGTTGCGCGCGCGTTCAAATTAAGAAATTATATAATTAAACTCAGTTTTACCCAATTAAACCCTAAACATGCATCTAGGTGTGATTGAAGAAGATGTAAAACATGCAAGAACATTCAAACACACATATGAGGAAAAATCTCCCAAAGGGGCAATTTTGTTTATTTTTACTATAATATTGTAAGGAACGGTTACATGGATTACAATAAAAATACAGTGACACAGAAATACCCGCGGGCGTCGGTTCTATACTCGGTGATTGGAACTATCCCTTTCCAGTAGGGCAGTAATGAAGAAGAAGGACGGTATTTTCCACAAGGGTTGAACAAACACAAGGTTGTGTTCTTGGGTTACAAACTGATTCACAAAGGTAAGAAAAATTGTGTGAATCAAAACATGAGTCTTGGGACTAAAAAAGGTGAAGACTTAGAGTATTTAGGACTCTTAAAATCGTCTATGAAAGTCTTGGAAAACAACTCCCCGAAGTTGGTTTAAATAAGAGAACCTGGGCCGAAAAAATCTCAACACGATCTATTTGATTTTATCTCAGGCGGATCGGTCGGGCTTGGAGGCGGATAGGTCCGACCTCGGGCCAGTTCGTTTTTAAAAGTGGCTTCATCAGTTTGCATTTGATCCGGGGTATACTGGTTCTCTTGCACAGCAGATCGATCCGGTATAGAGGCGGGCCGATCCGGAGGCGGATCGGTTCGTTTTTAAAAGGGGCGGACCGGTCCGGTTTACCAAAAATCTGATTCCAAGATGAAGATGCTTTGATATTCAGACCCGTTGATGTTGATGCGATCTTGAATTTTTTCAAAGGTGTAACGGCTTACGACATACAAATAGATAATGAACAAAAATGTCCTTACAAATCTCCCCCATGTCTATGCCGATACATAAATAAAAATCCGAATTATCAACTAACAAATTTGCCTATACAAATATACCCTTCCATGAACCCAAAACTGAAAAGGTACAAATGAATAAGTCTTCATCGTTTGCTCTTCAAGTCTTCAAAAATAATCACAACTTTTATCATCAGGGTGTGCAATCAATTGATCTTTTAATCTTCGTACCTACACACATGAGATAAAGCAAAATACCAAGAGACGTATCGAGTTTGAAATGAGATAAACATATATACCAATTTAACTTAAATACTCCCCCATAATCGGATAATTCTTTCTCCCTCTTTTTATGATGTCCCCAAAAAGCAAGGCCGGGTGTCACAATGAAAGAAACTTCTATTTTTGAATTTTTAAAAAAATTTCAAACAATATACAACGAAGAATCACACCATGAAAGAACACAAAAACAACCAAGTCGATGAGAGCGTAAAAGTAATGGTGTGATCAAATTTGATAGGAAAATCAATGCATACAAATAGGACATATGTGCACGATGAATATCAGATACTCCTAACGAATGAACTCAAAATCTTCCTTTGGTGTAAAAAGTTGGAAATATTACACATTGACTCAATCAAATCAACAAATCAAAGCTCAAAGTGATTTCCACACCAATAACGTCCCAAACTATTTCATGCTTTTTCAGGACTTTCAAGGAAGTGCAAACCCGTTTATATTCTCCAACAAGCTCCATCAGATTTATATTTTGAATAGAGGTGATCTAAATTCTCAAACTTTGGAGAATTGATGGTGAAACCTAATGGCCCATATTTGGCATATATTGCTTTTTATTGCCTTTAATGTTTTCGGGCTCTTTTATCCTCTTTGGACCCCGAATAATAAAATTCCTCAATTTTTTAGGTCCTTTGTAACGGTGGCTTAAAATCGCAAAGGCTAAATGAACCTTTCGCATCCCTTCCCCTTTTTCAAATAAACACACAGTCTCACCAAAATGGTTGTTACATGCATTCCAATCTTGTCAAGTTTTATCGCATATTGTTAGTTGTATAGACAGAATTGAGATGGAAACACTCAAGCCAATATGTTATAGACAAGTACAATAATCAAATATAGCCGTGCATGTGTGCAATAAAGGAGATAGGAGTCAAATATGTAGAAAGATATCAATAATCACATCTCAAAGACTCCAAACATTGTAAAGCACATGGCTGAAATGATGTAGCGTCTCAAATCTCTATCAAACAGTCACACGGATAAATGGAATAAAATTGTTACTTGGCTATCTTAAATGCTCATCCATAAAAGGTGCAAATAAAATACAAAAATCTTTTTGTGTTTTTCTAAAAAATTTTATAAACCGAAAATCTTTTTGGATTTTTCAAAAGAATAAATAAATAGCTGTACAACAAAGCAATATTACATATAAAATAAACTAGCAATAGGAAGCATATGATATGAACATGAAAAAGCATCCTATCCTAAACACAGACCAACCCCTCAGTCAACAATGCAAATCCCCAAAGACTTCCTAAGACTCTTAAATCTAAGGGCATCTAAAGTTTTCGTGAAAATATCAGCTAACTGACGGCCGGTGGGGACGAAACTCAGGGATACGACTTTCTCCTCAACTAACTGACGTATAAAGTGCTCGCGTATCGTGATGTGCTTTGTGCGCGAATGTTGAACTGGATTGCGGGATATGTGGATCGCACTCGTGTTATCACAGGAAATAGTCATGGTGTCCTGTGAAATCCCATAATCCTCCAACATTTGCTTCATCCACAAGAGTTGTGTGCAACAACTCCCGGCGAAGATGTACTCGGCCTTCGCGGTGGATAAAGAGATGGAGTTTTGCTTCTCTCTCAACCAGGAGACAAGAGAAGAACCAAAATAGAAACACCCACCAGAGGTGCTCCTACAACCATCTACATCCCCGGCCTAATCGGCATCCGAATAGGCGGACAGACAGTCATCGGTATTAAAGGAATGCCAAATAACATACGAGAGAGTCCCACTCACGTATTTAATAATACGTTTTAGAGCAAGTAAATGTGACTCTTTCAGGGACACCTAATATCGCGCACAGACTCCAACACTAAAGGCTATGTCAAGACGAATAGCAGTCAAGTAGAGAAGACTACCTATCATACTCTCATACAAGGTTTGCTCTACGTCCTTGCCTGAAGTGTCCTTACTAAGCTTGGTAGTGGTACTAATAGGTGTACGTGCATGCTTAGCGGAGTCTAACCCAAATTTCTTCACTAGGTCTCTAGCATACTTAAATTGGGAGATGAACATCCCATCCTCTAGCTGACGAACCTGAAGACCAAGGAAGAAAGTAAGCTCACCAACCATGCTCATCTCAAACTCACTTTTCATCTCCTCCTCAAAGTGGTGAGCATGTTGGGAGCATGTGGATCCAAAGACTATGTCGTCCACATAGACCTGGGCAACCAAAATAGCATCGTCATCTCTCCTGATGAACAACGTCATATCAACTCCCCCTCTCTTGAACCCACGGGCTAAGAGATAGGAAGTAAGCCTTTCGTACCAAGCACGAGGTGCTTACTTCAAACCATACAAGGCTTTACTCAGATAATAGACATGCTCCGGGTGCTTAGGTTCTTCAAACCCTTTTGGTTGTTCCACGTAAACTTCCTCCTGTAGAATGCCATTTAGAAAGGCATTCTTGACATCCATTTAATATAACTTGAAGCGCAGATGACATGCGATGGCGAGTAGTAGGCAGACGAACTCAAGCCTCGCAACAGGAGCAAATGTCTCCCCAAAGTCTACACCTCCTATCTGTGTGTAGACTTGAGCGACCAACCTAGCCTTATTTCTGATTATGGTACCATTTTCATCCATTTTATTCTTGAAAATTCATCTGGTACCTATCACATTTGTCTCACTAGGTCGGGGGACTGAAATAGTGTTGCCAAAGCCGTTTATTGAAAATAAACTATTTAAGCAACTCCGAAAGTTTGTTGAAGAAACTCTTTACTTAAATCAAAATGATTTTGAACACAAGATGTGTTAACAAAATTATGTACGAGATATGGACAAGATTTGATAACAAGTTTTAGAAAAATAGTTTAAAATACTTTAAACTCAGCACACAACAGACTGAGATGAGAAGATGTAGAAATATTAATACTCAGGATTTTTAACGTGGTAAAACCTCAACCTTGAGGAAACATCCACGACTCCCTCTACGGAGTAAAACAAGAAAATATCACTAAAACAAATATGTGAGTTACAATCTATTTAACTAACATGCACACAATAACAAGTCTATACAAGTTCAGGATTATACCCTCTGGCGTCCTTAAACTTTTCTGCAGATCTTGATTGTTGATGTAGTCTTCTCAGTTTGTCAACTCTTCCTTTGTTTCAGCAGTATACGTCGACTTATGTTCACCAAATCTTATAGCCAACACTTTCAGTGTATGTAGTGTGAAGATGTTTGTGAAAAGTGTTCTATAACACATGCATGCACACACGCACTCTTATTAGTTACAAACAATCCTAACAAATTACATATAAAGTCTATATGCAGTGAGTTTGTTATTTTTCTTTCTTACAAAACCAAAAACCTATTGACCTTTCAAAATAACCCAGATTCCACGGAGATCTTGCTTAAGAAATCGGTCAAGACCTTTTTCAATCTATTTTGAAAATATTTTAGAAGATTGAAAACCCTCCAAGTGCGAATCCAACTAGGTCAGGTTAAGTTTTGTAAAAACAGAAACAGAAAAACATCTATTGTTGATTCTGAAGTAAGAAAATGTTTTATCAAAAAACAATCAACAACGAACTTCTCAAGATGAGAAATAAAATGCAACTAAGTGTGTTGTGACATGAAAAACTTCAGATCTATGATTTCTATTGAATCAGAAACAAGATCTGAGTAGGTGTCTAAGTTGGAAATAAGATTTTATGAACACAAGGTTACAGCAACCCAAGATCACTCAACTCGAACTCTCATAAACTCAAGAAACACTAAGGATGGTGTTTATGGTTATGGTGTTTTGAAGAGGTAAGTGGTTTAGGTTGGAGAAGGTTTTGACGAAGTTAGGGTTTCTAACTTGGCTCTCTGGTTTCTCTCTCTCTCTCTTCTCTCTTCTCTCTCTCTATTCTTTCTCTGAGAAATTTCAAAGTGGCAAAAGCTTTCGAAGGCTGAGATTGAGTCAAGCTACTTTGACTACAATCTAAGGGCTCACAACAGGCGGTGGATTAAACAGGCTGTGATTGGCTTAAAGGTTTACACGGGGATTCACTCAGGCGACATGCAGGCCATTGATAAGGGTTGATCCAAGGGCTGTAAACATGCGAAGCTTTGTCTCTGTAAAGAAACACAACTCTGGCCAATCAGAGAGCAACAAGTGTTGGCCATAGGACGAATGCAATCGCGCGTCCCAAACTAATTACAAAGCCAACCCTGGAGTCTCTGGCGCTTTCGGTTTCTACCCAGAGTAACTTAAGGCCAAAAATCACAACAATATATATATAGATATTAACCCCAAAACTTTTTAAATCAAGTTTTAATTTAATAAAACCTTAATTAAAAGATGTTTAAAATTCCCAAAAAATTAATAAAAATCAAATTGAGGGATTAAAACACACTCACCACATTAATACACATAAAGGTGCAATATGATATGCAAAGATTAAGTTCTAAGTGTGTGAGTGATGGCTATAGTCTCAGGATCATTACAAGATGAATATGAGAAGAAGTAATACAATCTCTGAGGCTCTTTGGTTTCTAGGATGGACACAATTTTGTCACAATTTCCAAACTAGATGAGCTCTTATACAGTCTAGACTCAAATGAGTCAAAAGTATAAGGGCTTCAATCTCCCCCTTTGGAAATATGAGACAAAATCTCCTTTGAGTCATCTAGAACTCGTAGGGCGACAACAAATAAGAAAAACCTATTCCTATAAAAGTTCTATCTACCCAAATCCTAGAAAGCAAAAATTACATAACTCAACTATATACAGTTTAACATCCTATTATTACAATAGAGAATGACTGTACAAGATGAATACCTGCAAAGAATTACTAAGATCAAGCTGTTTAGTATATGCAGAGATAGACTCAAATTTCTCCCCCATTTTGTCTCAAATGGACAAAGGGAAGGAACTTGGAAAAAAAACAGGTATTTACTCAACACAAATCATACCAATAGATTTTCGTAAAGAAATGAATCTATTATAATCAAGAGGTTTGGTAAATAAATCTGCAAGTTGTAGATCAGTAGGAAGATAATTGATTTCTAATTCCTTGGTTTCAACTAATTCACGAATAAAATGATGTCTTATTTTAATGTGCTTAGTTCGCGAGTGTTGAACTGGGTTTTTAGAAATATTAATCGCGCTTTGATTATCACAATAGAGATGAAGTGTGGGTTCTAAAATGCCATAATCACTTAGCATTTGTTTAAGCCACAATAATTGGGCACAACAGCTACCAGCGGCTATGTATTCAGATTCAGCAGTCGAGAGAGATGTGCAGTTCTGTTTTTTACTACTCCATCCTACCAAGTTATTACTAATATAACAACATGCGCCTGAAGTGCTTTTACTATCATCAGTACAACCAGCCCAATCAGCATCAGTGTACCCAATAATAGTGCTCGGTGTGTCATTCGTGTACCAAATTCCTAAATTTAGAGTGCCTTTAACATATTTAATTATCCGTTTAACAGAGTTTAAATGGCTCTCTTTGGGGTTGTTTTGATAGCGCGCACAAACACACACAGCATACATGATATCAGGACGCGAGGCAGTCAGATAGAGTAATGTGCCAATCATACTACGATATGAAGTAGGATCTACAGATTTTCCATTTTCATCTTTTGACAATTTTTCTGTAGTACTCATGGGCGTTTTAGCACTTTTAGCACTCTCGAGGCCAAATTTCTTAACTATCTCTAATGCGTACTTAGTCTGCGAAAGAAACAATCCATCTGGTTGTTGTTTGACTTGGAGACCTAGAAAGAACTGTAACTCCCCCATAAGGGACATCTGAAATTCCTTACTCATAATTTCAGCAAAAGATTTTACTTCTGAGGTAGAAGTGGATCCAAATATGATATCGTCTACATAGACTTGAGCGATAGTAATGTGTTTGCCAAAATGTTTGACAAATAGGGTTTGGTCATTTCCACCTCTTTTGAAACCTTTATCCAGCAGAAAACTGGACAGGCGCTCATACCAAGCTCTAGGAGCTTGCTTAAGACCATATAAAGCCTTTTTCAACCGAAATACATGATTAGGATAATTAGGGTCAATGAACCCTTTAGGTTGTTCTATATAGGTTTCCTCGGCAAGTATTCCATTAAGGAACGCAGATTTAACATCCATTTGATATAATGTAAAATGCATGTGACAAGCTATAGCAAGAAGCAGACGAACTGATTCTAAACGAGTAACAGGAGCAAACGTCTCGTTAAAATTAAGTCCTTCTATTTGAGAATAACCTTGAGCAACTAGTCTAGCTTTATTTATTATTATCATCCCATTTTCATCAGTTTTATTTTTGAAAATCCAACGAGTACCAATAACCTTTTTGTGATCAGGACGTGGAACAAGGTACCAAACATCATGAATGACAAATTGTAAAAGTTCATCCTGCATAGCAGAAATCCAGTGAGAGTCATTCAATGCCTCATTTACATTCTTTGGTTCCACAAGAGAAACAAAGCATGCATAAAGAGCATAATTTCGAAGTTGGGATCTTGTACGTACTGGCTCACTAGGGTTACCAACTATGTTGTTTATGGGATGATCTTTAGAAACCCAGTTAGGTACTTCAGGTGACTCAATAGGTAATGAATTATCTACTTCAGAAGAGTCATTTTCTAAAATATTTGACGATTCTTCTTCTATAGTTAATTCACTAGTCTTGCTTTCTACAGTAGTGTCACTAACAATTACATTTATGGATTCCATTAAGGTTTTAGTGCGAAGATTATACACCCGATAAGCTCTACTGTTAGGTGAATATCCTAAGAATATGGCTTTATCTCCCCTACTCTCAAATTTAGATAAGTGTTCCCTATCTTTGCACACATAGCAGGTACTACCAAAGGTTCTAAGGTACTTAAGATTAGGCTTTTTATTGTACCAAAGTTCATAAGGAGTTTGTTTGGAATTCTTTCTAAGATAGACCCTATTAATAAGATGGCAAGCTGTACGAATAGATTCTACCCAAAAATACTTAGGTAAGTGCTTGGCATGGAGCATGACACGTGCCATCTCTTGAAGTGTACGATTCTTTCTCTCAGCTATACCATTTTGTTGAGGTGTCTTAGGAGCACTGAACTCATGTTTGTAACCATTATAGTCACAGTATTCTACAATACCAGTGTCTTTGAATTCACCACCTCTATCGCTTCGGATTCTATTTACTTGAGTGTCTTTCTCATTTTCAATCCGTAAAAGAATCTTTAAAAAAGTTTTAAAAGTATCGGATTTCTGTTTTAAGAAAGCTACCCAAGTGAATCTGGTGAAGTCATCAACCATAACTAGAATATAACTGTGTCCACAGAGACTAACAGTTTGAGAAGGACCCATTAGGTCCATATGGATGAGTTCTAAGGGATTAGAGGTAAGAATATCTTTAACCCTTTTATGAGGTGCTTTAACAATTTTTCCTTCTTGACAGGGACCACAGACAATGTTATGAATAGGTTTAATTTTTGGTATCCCTCTAACTATTTGTTGAGAGGACAATTTACTCAAATTTTCGTAATTAATGTGACCCATTCTGTTATGCCATATCTCATTGTCATCCATTCTGGCAACATTACAGATTTCACAACTAGCCATGACAGTATAACAATTGTCAGGAGTCCTGAATCCTGTAATTAAGCATTCTCCCTTTTCATTTAAAATCTTGCAATTGTTCTTTGAAAAGGTAACAGTATAGTTTGAGTCATAAAATTGCGAAATGCTAAGTAAATTAGCCTTAAGACCTTTAACTAAGAGAACATTTTCAAGAACAGGAAGTCCTTTTTCTTTAAGAGTTCCTTTGCCTATGATCTGGGATGATACTCCATCACCAAAAACAACTTTTCCACCATCAAAGTGGGTTTTATTTAAAAGTTTTGTATCATCACCTGTCATATGCTTGGAACATCCAGAATCCAAATACCAACCAGAAGATGTGAGTTCAGCCTTTAAGGCAGAAATAACAATATTACACTTCATCTGGGGTACTAGATCATCTTTTCTAACCCAAATAGCTCTGGTTTTCTGTTTGCGATTGTTTGCTCTCATTTGATAAAATTTGCGAGCATTAGATTTTTGTTGAAAAACATTTTGCGCATGATTTTGAGTAAATTTAAACACCTGAGCATTTGATTTAGAAAAGTTTCTGGGATTCCTTCTAGTAAATGTCCTTTTAGGTTTAGTCTTTCTATTCCTATAGTTGGAGTTTTTGTCTGGTGGCCTGGGAAGGGCATAATTGTTACGACTCCTCCTAGAATAGTTAAAGTTTTGATACATGGAGGTATTAAAGGTAGGATTAATCAGTCTCCTAGCATAGCAATCATCGAAAGAATGTCCGTATATATCACAATAGGAGCAATAAAGATTGCTCAGAATGGGGTTTACCTTAGGAAAGTCTCTAAACAAAGGTTTTGAGAGATTTTGAGGCTGAATTTTATTCCTAGGTAGCACAGGTTTGAAAGCAGGTTCACTTTTCCTAATAGGGGGCAGACATATTTTCCCTTTGGTAAACTTTCATGCTTAGAGCAACTTGCATCTCCAGTGTTAGTGTTTTGATGATCAAACTCAGTTTTTAGTGAATGAAAGTCTGGACATGTTTCAATAGGTCTTTTGCCTCCTGACACAAATTTGATAGGTTCAATATGTTTTGTTTGTGTCTTCAAATTGGGGCAAAACCCTATACCAGTTCGATCATCAGAATTGGTTTGAGATTCAGCAACGAATTCCTCAAAACATTTAGAATTGTTTTCAAATTTTGTAAATTTTTTGAACACAGTTGCTGTCTTTTCTTTAGTTTGTTCCAATTCTAATAATGTCCCTTTGTATTTTTTCTCCAGAATTTCATTAGCTTCAGTCAAAGTTTTTAGTTTTTCATCAAACACTTTGATATCACTTTCATGAGACATGCATTGAGTAGTATACTCTTCAGCATTCAGTTTTACCATCAGGCTTAGATCCTCTAGCTTTTTGGTAAGATCTTTCACAATCTTTTATAGTCTAGTGCTTTTCTTTAGAGTTTTAGAATATAGAGTGTGTATATATGGGAGATCTTCATTGTCTGAGTCACTAAGTGAAGTGTGTGAAGTGACCCCTAAGGTTTCATTTCTTAAACTCACGCACCCATTGACATCAGCAGTATCGATTCCCCTTTGACTCACACACCCCGAGGAAGAAGTATTAATGTTCTCAGTAAGTAAAGCATATAAACCAGTTAAAGTATGATTCAAAGCAACAGAGCTAGAATTACTAGACTCATCCTCACTATCAAGCACAGGCATATCATCATTATATATGATTTTGGCAAAGAAGGATAAACAAGGATCAAAACCATCAGATGTCTCAGGTTCCTCATTTTCAGAGTCACTTGAGTCATCCCATGTTTTGCAGATGTTGGCTCTAGAGTGTTTGTTTTGGGTATTTAAATTAACTCTACAGTCTTGAGCAATGTGTCCTAGTTTACCACATCTATAGCATTCAGTCTTCTTGAGGTCTCTGTGAGGTCTTGTGTTGTCCTTGTTCTGTTTGTCATGAGGTTTCTCATGAGGCTTGTGATTTGAAGGAGTTGAATAATTAGACTTGCCCTGTCTATTTGCAATACTGTTTCTAAATTTGACAATTTTCTTAAATTGTTTTGTCATTAGGGAAATCTGATTATCTAGACTTTCTAAGTCACAGTAATCATCAGAATCATTACTAGGAGTGTTTAACTCAGGCTTAGTCATCTTAGAAGTAAAGCTAAGATTGGAATTGGTATGTTTCCTATGAGTGTGGGTCAATTATTTCTTAAACTCCAATTCCATTTCCACAGTTCTTAATTTACTACTGAGTAATTCAGGAGTGAGATTTATATCACACATTTCCTCAATAGCATATCTTTTATTGTCAAATTTCTGTGGTAATGATCTCAGAATTTTAGACACAATTTCTTGTCTATCATAAGTTATACCATTAGCATGCAGTTTAGTGACAATATCAGTCACGTTCATATAGAAGTCATCAAAAGACTCAGATTCAGACATGATTAAGGAATTATACTGTTGAATTAACATCTGAGTTTTAGCAGCCTTAACCCTAGAGTCTCCTTCATGGGCAGTAATCAAAGTCCCATGCTTCCTTAGAAGTGGTACATGATGAGATTCTCTTGAACTCATGTTCATTTATGGACATAAATATAGCATTCTTTCCTTTATTATTATTGCGAGAAACTTGTTTCTCTTCTTGAGTAAACTCACTTAATATTTTCTTAACCCTCTCATTACTTCCTTCAGTGGATGGTTTAGTAGGATAAAAGTACCCATTTTCAATAATGTCCCAGACATTATCTCCCAAAGTTCCTTGAATGAAAGCAATCATCCTTACTTTCCAGTAAGAAAAATTGGTTCCATCAAAGACTGGAGGTTTGGTCAAGTTACCATATCTTTCATTTTTCTCGTCCATGATTGATTTTGAGAAAACAGTTTCAGAAACTCAGGATCTTTTTGAAAAAGTTCACCAAAAGCTCTGATACCAATTGAAATAGCGTTGCCAAAGCCGTTTATTGAAAATAAACTATTTAAGCAACTCCGAAAGTTTGTTGAAGAAACTCTTTACTTAAATCAAAATGATTTTGAACACAAGATGTGTTAACAAAATTATGTACGAGATATGGACAAGATTTGATAACAAGTTTTTGAAAAACAGTTTAAAATACTTTAAACTCAGCACACAACAGACTGAGATGAGAAGATGTAGAAATATTGATACTCAGGATTTTTAACGTGGTAAAACCTCAACCTTGTGGAAACATCCACGACTCCCTCTACGGAGTAAAACAAGAAAATATCACTAAAACAAATATGTGAGTTACAATCTATTTAACTAACATGCACACAATAACAAGTCTATACAAGTTCAGGATTATACCCTCTGGCGTCCTTAAACTTTCTGCAGATCTTGATTGTTGATGTAGTCTTCTCAGTTTGTCAACTCTTCCTTTGTTTCAGCAGTATATGTCGACTTATGTTCACCAAATCTTATAGCCAACACTTTCAGTGTATGTAGTGTGAAGATGTTTGTGAAAAGTGTTCTATAACACATGCATGCACACACGCACTCTTATTAGTTACAAACAATCCTAACAAATTACATATAAAGTCTATATGCAGTGAGTTTGTTATTTTTCTTTCTTACAAAACCAAAAACCTATTGACCTTTCAAAATAACCCAGATTTCACGGAGATCTTGATTAAGAAATCGGTCAAGACCTTTTTCAATCTATTTTGAAAATATTTTAGAAGATTGAAAACCCTCCAAGTGCGAATCCAACTAGGTCAGGTTAAGTTTTGTAAAAACAGAAACAGAAAAACATCTATTGTTGATTCTGAAGTAAGAAAATGTTTTATCAAAAAACAATCAACAACGAACTTCTCAAGATGAGAAATAAAATGCAACTAAGTGTGTTGTGACATGAAAAACTTCAGATCTATGATTTCTATTGAATCAGAAACAAGATCTGAGTAGGTGTCTAAGTTGGAAATAAGATTTTATGAACACAAGGTTACAGCAACCCAAGATCACTCAACTCGAACTCTCATAAACTCAAGAAACACTAAGGATGGTGTTTATGGTTATGGTGTTTTGAAGAGGTAAGTGGTTTAGGTTGGAGAAGGTTTTGACGAAGTTAGGGTTTCTAACTTGGCTCTCTGGTTTCTCTCTCTCTCTCTTCTCTCTTCTCTCTTCTCTCTCTCTATTCTTTCTCTGAGAAATTTCAAAGTGGCAAAAGATTTCGAAGGCTGAGATTGAGTCAAGCTACTTTGACTACAATCTAAGGGCTCACAACAGGCGGTGGATTAAACAGGCTGTGATTGGCTTAAAGGTTTACATGGGGATTCACTCAGGCGACATGCAGGCCATTGATAAGGGTTGATCCAAGGGCTGTAAACATGCGAAGCTTTGTCTCTGTAAAGAAACACAACTCTGGCCAATCAGAGAGCAACAAGTGTTGGCCATAGGACGAATGCAATCGCGCGTCCCAAACTAATTACAAAGCCAACCCTGGAGTCTCTGGCGCTTTCGGTTTCTACCCAGAGTAACTTAAGGCCAAAAATCACAACAATATATATATAGATATTAACCCCAAAACTTTTTAAATCAAGTTTTAATTTAATAAAACCTTAATTAAAAGATGTTTAAAATTCCCAAAAAATTAATAAAAATCAAATTGAGGGATTAAAACACACTCACCACATTAATACACATAAAGGTGCAATATGATATGCAAAGATTAAGTTCTAAGTGTGTGAGTGATGGCTATAGTCTCAGGATCATTACAAGATGAATATGAGAAGAAGCAATACAATCTCTGAGGCTCTTTGGTTTCTAGGATGGACACAATTTTGTCACAATTTCCAAACTAGATGAGTTCTTATACAGTCTAGACTCAAATGAGTCAAAAGTATAAGGGCTTCCGGGACAAGTTCCCAGACATTATTCTTTTTAAACTGAAGCAACTCATCCTGCATGGCAGATATCCAGTGTTCATCCGTGAGTACTTCTTTGTGATTCTTGGGCTCGACTTTAGACGTGTAGCAAAAATGGCTAACAACGTTCTCGAGCTGAGCACGAGTCTTGACCCCAAGAGTGGGATTGCCTACAATGGAGGTTGGGTCATGACTCTTACGAACCCAAGCAGGTGTGTCCCCTAACACAAGAGTAGGGTCCACAGAGTGTGGCTGAGGGACAAGTAAATCACTGCCAGAAAAGTCCTCATCCTCACACTGAAGGTTAGGATTAATAACCGTCGAAGGTTCGTCATCTTGCACGGTGACGTTTATTGACTCCATAACCTTAGAGCTCTTCAGATTAAAAACTCAGTATGCTCTACTATTCGATGAATCCCTAGTAATATTCCCTCGTCGCTTTGGGAGTCAAACTTTCCTAATTGCTCTCTATCCCGTAGGATGTAGCATTTACTCCCCAAAATACGAAAATATGCAAGGTTGGGTTTCTTGCCAGTCCACAATTCAGAAGGCGTCTTAAGTGTGTATGGACACAGGTAAACCCTATTCACCGTGTGGCATGCAGTAGACACTGCCTCTGCCCAAAATCTCCTAGAATCGCTATGACCTAGAAGCATAGATCTAGCCATTTCTTGGATCGTCTTATTCTTTCTCTCAACAATCCCATTTTGCTGAGGAATCTTCACAACAAAAAACTCATGTTTGATCCCAAGGCTATCACAGTAAAAATCTACCTTTGCTTCCTTAAATTATGTGCCGTTGTCACTACGGATCCTATTAATAGTGACTCCGTGTTGATTTTGTAGGACACGACACTTGGTCGTTAAAAACTCTACAACATCGGATTTCTCCCTTAGAAAACCTATAATCGAGTATCTGGAGAAATCATCCACCATCAGAAGGATGTACCTCTTACCACCCAGACTCTCAGTACGATTAGGACCCATAAGATCCATGTGAATAAGCACAAGTACACGAGAGGTGGTAATGGAATGCAACTTCCTATGGGGGCTACGAATTTGTTTTCCCAACTGACAAGGTACACAAACCGTCGAAGTTGGCTTTCCAAGTGATGGTAAGCCACGTACTAGGTCCCTTTTAGCTAAACGAGTTAGATCTCTAACGTTCACGTGACCTAGACATTGGTGCCACAGATCCATAGGAGTGATCGTGGCGCTGCTGCTGACAAGTGAGGATGTGGGATCAGTCCCATAGCAATTATCCTTTGTCCTCACCCCTCGCACTAAAAGTTTACCGGCATGATTATAGACTTTACACGCATCCCGATCAAACTTTACGGCAAAGTCAGCGTCGCATAGCTGGGTAATGTTGAGAAGGTTTGCTTTCAAACCTTTGACGTACAAAACATTCTCTAGCATAGGAAATCCTGGTAACTCTACAGTACCACGTCCTATAATGCTAGACTTTCTCCTATCTCCAAAGGTGACTCTGCCATCCTGATAATCCTCAAGAGACATAAAAAATGAGGCATCACATGTCATATGTCTGTAGCACCCACTATCAAAATACCACTGTGAGGTATTATGTGCTTTGAGAGCGACATGAACAACAAAGGACTTTTTATCTTTCTTAGGTACCCAATAAGTGGTGAACTTTTGTTTACCTTTGTTGTTGTTGGTTTTAGCCGAAATGTGAGAATCATTCACTGACGGCAAAGACATCCGTTAAAATTCCTCCATCAAACTCTGTGATGTGGCAGCTAAAAACTCAAATCGCTCTCTTACACTGGTAAAATCATCAGTATGATGCAGTGGAGCAGTAGTACGTCGTGTCCGACCCATACTATAGAAAAACTCCCTAAGGTGGCCTTTTCTTTTGCAATATTTACAAAAGAACATAGTCAAAGGCGGACCTTGGTTTGCTTTTCTTGGTATAACTCTCCTTTGAGGTTTTTGACGATGGCCAAAACGAGTCGTAGTAAACTCAGGAAATGGTCCAGGTGCAATTTGGGATGTGGAGGCACCATCATAACCTATTCCCTGCCTATCACCAAAACCTAAAGCGGGGCCGAGGATCATCTTTCCCATCTTCCCAGATCTGTCCTCGATTTGAACCTTGACTTCTCGTGCTCTCTCAAGATCAAGAGTAAGCTGGGCTACAAGGGCTTCAAGTTTCTTCCGAGTCTCCACGGAGGAATGTAGCTCACTCGTAAGACTAGCCACTTATTTAGTCAAGTCCCCTCTCTCTTTCTCAAAACAACTCTCTATTTCTCTAAACAGACTCTCTTTCTCAACACAGGCAGACTCACTCTCTCTTAAAGTAGTGCAGGTGAAGGACTCTCTCTCTCTCTCTCTCTCTCTCTCTCTCTCTCGCTTTTTTTAAGTCTTCCTCTAAAGTGGTGATCCTAAGAACTAACGCTTTGTTACGCTTTTTAGTTTTAAAAGACTTATAATAAAGCTCGGCATAGGCGAGTTGAAGATCACTCTCGCTCTCACTTGCGTCATCCTCCCCCTCACTCACATCGTTCTCACTGTCGAGGTGTCCCTGTGAAGCAACATCCTCATCGTCGTGAGGAGAACTAGAAGTACTCACATGACTAGCCATGAATGTGGTGAAGTTACACTCATGCGGTTATTCATCTCCTGAATCCACCGACTCGACCTCACTATCATCACTAAGGGTAGAATTTAGGACAGCTTTGCCCTTTTCTCTGTTCAGCCTAGTAGCACACTCAAAAGCTCTATGACCCCTACCGTCGCACTCAAAGCATCTCTCACTTTCCTTCTTAGGAGGGTCTTTAAAAACTTTTTCATTTTTCTTTTCAAACTTATTTTTCTCAAACTTCTTTTTATCTTTAAAATTGCCATTTTTCTTGAATTTGAGAATTCTTTTGAAATTTTTAGCAAATAGGGCCAAATCATCTAAGTCAAAATCACACTCAGAATCTGACGTATCTGTCTCCTTTTCTAGATGACTCTCTATTTCTTGCCGACCCCTCACTCTTTCTCTCCTGGGCATTAAGTGCAATTCTCTTATCTTTAGACTTGACAGATTTAGAAAACATATCAATTTCATACGTTTGCAAGTCTCCTACAAGTTCTTCCAATTTAAGCGTATTTAAATTACCCATAGAATTTAACACAGTGAATTTAGGGATAAAATGCTTAGGCAGTGATCTAAGAATATTTTTAATAACTCTAGCATTAGGAATGTATTCACCAAGATTAAAGCTAGTGTTAACAATATCAGACAGTCTAGCATAAAATTCATCAAAACATTCAGATTAAAGCATGGTGATTGTTTCAAAATGAGTTGTTAAATTTTGCAATTTAGACTCTTTCACAGCATTAGTACCTTTATGGGTAAGTTGCAAAACATCCCATGCCTCTTTTGATGTGGTGCGCGTCATTATGCGTTTGAACTCATCAGGGGTGACAGACCTAGAAATGACACTTAAACCCTTAGAATTAAAAGATGACCATTTAAACTCTTCTTCAGTCCAAGTAGCGACAGGTTTTAAATTGGTCACGTTTTCAAGAGTGACGGAGGGAGGTGTCCACCCTCTTTCAACCAAAATCCAGACACGTTCATCAATGACTTTTAATGCAGATCTTATGCGAGCTTTTCAGTATGCATAGTTTGCCACGTAAAAAATTGGCATTTTATTATATGACTTCTCCATTATGAACACACTCGTTTTCAAATACGCGATAGATTTGCGTAACCTGCCCTGATACCAATTTGAAGAGTTGCGCGCGCGTTCAAATTAAGAAATTATATAATTAAACTCAGTTTTACCCAATTAAACCCTAAACATGCATCTAGGTGTGATTGAAGAAGATGTAAAACATGCAAGAACATTCAAACACACATATGAGGAAGAATCCCCCAAAGGGGCAAATTTTTTTATTTTTACTATAATATTGTAAGGAACGGTTACACGAATTATAGTAAAAAATACAGTGATACAGAAATACCCGCGGGCGTTGGTTCTATAGTCGGAGGCTGGAACTATCCCTTTCCAGTAAGGCTGCAATGAAGAAGAAGGATAGTCTTCTCCACAAGGGTTGAACAAACATAAGGTTGTGTTCTTGGGTTACAAACTGATTCACAAAGGTATGAAAAATTGTGTGAATCAAAACATGAGTCTTGGGACTCAAAAAGGTGAAGACTTAGAGTATTTAGGACTCTTAAAATCGTATATGAAAGTCTTAGAAAACAACTCCCCGAAGTTGGTTTAAATAAGATAACCTGGGCTCAAAAAATCTCAACACGATCTGTTTGATTTTATCTCAAGCGGATCGGTCCGGCTTGGAGGCGGATAGGTCCGACCTCGGACCAGATCATTTTTAAAAGTTACTTCATTGGTTTGCATTCGATCCGGGGTATACTGGTTCTGATGCACAGCGGATCGGTCCGGTATAGAGGCAGATCGGTCCGGAGGCGGATCGGTTCATTTTTAAAAGGGGCGGACCGATCCGGTTTACCAGAAATCTGATTCCAAGATGAAGATGCTTTGATATTCGGATCCATTGACGTTGATGTGATCTTGAATTTCTTCAAGGTGTAACGGTTTACGACATATAAATAGATAATGAACAAAAATATCCTTACAATTACTATATAGAAAACTATACAGTTCCAACCTATCCAAACAAGATTTCGAGAGATCTCATTCCAGGGTAATGACTCTTGAATGGGTCTAAGGGCTATTAAATGTGTAAGGACACAAATTTCCAATTGAGTCTTAATGTAGTGTTGGCTCAATTTCGGACAAAAATATTTGTGTCATAGGATAGTATTGAGTGAGTATCCTCCATGCCTATGACATGCAAGAGTTGAATACGTAGCGGCCAAGACTTATAAAGCTTCATCATTGCTGAGTTTCAAGTGCCATGTTTCTACGTCATCAACATCATATTCCATTGTCTCCATAAGGTATGAATGCATTTATTTATATATATATAGGGAGACTTGGAATAATTGTTTAAAGGGTGTAATTTTATTTAAAATGAATATTATTTAAAATGAATTTTATTTTCAGAAAGTTATTTTAGAAATTTTAAATAAAAAGTTTTTGGGCTTAAAAATGAATTTTGAACTTTCTGGGATTTCGTTCGAACGAGTTTGTCGTTCGAACGAGGTTTGCCAACGACTTGTCACTGGAACTTCGTTAGAAAGTTCGTTCGAACGAAATGTCGTTCGAACGAGATTTCGACGGGAACAATTTTTGGCAATTTTTTGTCATTTTCCCACTACTTTGTCCCCACTAATTTTTGACAGTTTAAATCAATTTCGGGACCAGATTTTTTAAATAAACTTTTTCATATTCCTCCATCTCCTAGAGAGAGGTTTTAGAGAGTTTCAATTCCAAATGAAATGGTTCAAGTTTTGAGTGTTTGTCTTTTGAGAAAAATCCTTAAACACTTTGTTTACACCCAAGTTTCTTAATATATATCCAAGTTTCTTAATATATATACTTTGCTTGGAGTTTTGGCACCGATTTTATCTCTATTATTGGAATAGTGTTTGGGTTTGCTTCTACATCCCACAAAGAAGAAGATCATTATTTTGGTTGTGGCATTCTCGTACGGTGAAAGGCACCATGTGTGGTTGATGGGTTCCAAAAAGTCCGATCGGTGGATTTCGAGACCGCGGTGGACCTCTGTGGTTATTCGCTAGGTAGAGGTGTGTACAAGAAGGAGTGTCGGTACTTGTACGGAGTTAAGTCGAGTGTTGTAAGTCTTACTGTCTTGTACTTGTAATACCGTGCTTTGTGGATTTGAGGCTAGGGCCGTCCGAAGTTTTTTCCCGTTGTGGAATTTTCCTCGTACATCGCGGCGAAATGGTTTGTCTCTTTATTTTATCTTTTGCAAAATCACATTAGATGCATATTTAGGTAAAAATATAAAATTCAGATATTTAATTTGGTGCATGTTTAATATTTGGTTAAAGTTAATTTAATTCAAGTCTTTAATTTTATTGAATAAAATTTGGTTTGTCCTAATATGCAAAATTGAATATTTATTGTTAGGCAAATTTCTAGGACTTGGGTTGAGTTAATATGTTAAAGTGAAAAATGTATTTGTTGATTAATTTAATTTCACTTTGAGTTAATTTTAATTTTAATTTGAAAGTAATTAAAATTTGGTGTTTGAAAAATTTGTTGAGCCATCTTTATTCCGCATCTTTAAAAGAAAATTGAAATTACTTTTTTATAAGATTTAAAAATTGGGGGTCCTATCATTTTCAAATTGGTATCAGAGAATTGATTGAGAAAAACTATCTACTTCAGATTAGTATCAGAGCCGGAGCGCTAATTTATTGCATCAAATATCCGTTTTTCAGCTTTTATAATTTTTGTGCTCCTTGTATTTTTAGGTGGTTCATTTTTTACTCACTCTCATTTTTTTGTTTTGTATCTCTCGATGGGACGCCTTGATGATAATTTGTCATTTATAATAATAATGAAGTTTTTGATATTCGAGAGGAATTTAATGAGCTTAATAAGTGTAATGAAAATTTAAGAGAATTAAATGTCAGATTTGCAAAAAGAATTAAGTTTCTAAAAAATGAAAGTTTATGTTTTAAGTCTAGAATTGAACTTTTGCAACCCTCACTATCTCAAAAAGATATTTTTCATAAAAAGCTCATGGACATAAATTACGAATTTAATATTTTAGAAATGTCCAAGAAAGAGAGTGAGATTCGAGAAAAGACTTGATTAGTAGAAACTTTAGAGAAGGAGTCCCATAAGTTTGAGGAGTTTAATTTATTACTTGAGTCCAAAATTTTAAAAATGAAAAATGATTTACAAGGCTTGATTAGTAGTTGTAATGGTTCTAGCTCATCTTGTTCAAATATTTCTGTTGCTAAAGCTAAGACCATTGTTTGTTTTAGGGGGTTAACTTTCTCCAAGTACTTTAGAAAAGGTCACACCTTAGGTATCATTCCACGTGTTTTCACATGCTTGCATTGTGGTAGCAAATGTCACCTTAAGTCATTTTGTTTTGATCTTAAAAGAAGTCCTAGTAAATCTATGTCTAGCATTTCATTAGTTCCTAAATCCCATCATTTTAATTATACATCTATATAGGTTAGGAAATCATTTTTAGATGCACTAGATATTAGATTTTTCGATTCTCATTTGCTTTCACATGAAACCTCCCTTTCTAAATTTAAAGGTTGAATGTGTTAGTTTTGTTTGCATACTCTAGCCTTTTGTGCTTCATATTATATATCAATGCTAAGTGTATGCATGTTTAATCATTTTCTAGTCTATGCTCTATACTTAATCACATACTAGAATTATGATCTTTATTTATCTTTTGTATTATACTTCTTTCATTTTAGTTTGCATTAAATGAAAAATACAAAAAGATTTTTGTTTATCATCTGTGTTTCATTTTTTTGTATAATTTAGGCTTAATGAAAAATAAAAATGATTTTGTTTGTCTTTTGAGTAAATATTTTTATTTTTGGTTAAAAAAATTTCAAAAACTCAAAGAGATTTTTTCTTTGTGTATTTTAGTTTGACACATTCTATGTGGCATATACTTGTGTTTGATTCCCTTCTTTTTCGCTTCCATATGGCTAGAACTTTTGGTTAAGATTGTCAATCCTTAAAATGTTCTTTACCATGCTTACATAGAGTAGTTGGATTTTGTGTTGCTATAATGGATTCTATTTTTATATGCCTCAATTCACACATGCACGAACTCACTTGAAATTTTAACTTCATATGTATACTTGATCTTTGTGAGGTGTTCTCCTACCAATCTAGTCATCTACATATTATATGATCTAGGAGGACTAGTGCATGTTAAAATCCGTTGCACGTGAGATTTGTGTGAGATATAAAAAATGATGTATATAAATGTGCACGGGGAAGGGCTCCGAAAGAAAATATCATCCTTTGCGAGTAAGCCACCGTTTGGAATGGACCTAAAAGAAATACGTGGTCCAAAGGCCTAAAAGAATAATAGCATTAAAAGAAAATATTTGCCAAGGCCTATTTTGTTTTGTTGATTTACTCATTCAAAAGATTAATATAATATGATTAATTTGAGGAAGTTTTGGATGATATATCAACGGTTTGCACAATGTTCATTTATCCTAGTTGTACTTTCAATGTCATGACTCTATTGGTTTGCAGAATCATTAAAAGTCTAGGCTCATTATGTATGTTTATTCATTGAGTTCAATTTATATTGTCACATGAGGTTATATTCAAATGTGATGAAGTTTGCAATCAATTGAGAACTCTGTGAACATGTTTTAAGTGTTTGGGTCTAAATTTAATTATTACTAGTTCACACCCCAACACTTCCATTTCCATATGACAACATTTTTGCCATACGAGTGTGAAAAGATTATTTTATTTTGTGTCATGTGTGGTGTTTATACCTAGTATATGTGCGTGTGCGTTAATGATATTTATTATGTTCTCATATACGAGGTATTCTATTTGTCTTTGTCTTGCTTTCTAGTCCATCTATGCTTCTACTTCATAATTGGTATCTATCTTGGTGCATATTTTGTTGATATCACATGCTTAATATCTTATGTATCACATTGGTATCATTTTTTTTGCATCGTCGTTGGTATCCTTTATTATTTGTATGGATTAGTTATGATTTTGTTGTCTATATGCTTTCATGATATTTACACTGTATGCACTTTAGTTTTATTAATTCTATGACCTTTGTGTATTCCGGAACAAAAAAGGGGAGAATGATAGGGGGATAAATGGTATCTAATCCTATTGTAATCGTATCTTAGTTTGGGAGATTTAACTTAGGGGGGGAGCGCTATCTTCATAGGTTGATCATAGTTGATAAAGGGAGAAATAATTTAGGGAGAATTAATTTAGGGGGAGTCTTTACTTTAATTGCATTTTGTATTTAGATATTCCCTATGCGTTTAATGTTTTGCTTAAGTGTGCAGGAATTCCACTTCTTTCATCGGCAAAGATATTGATCGTTGGGTCTTGAGTCAAGTTTTGGTGGGATGTTTTTGAGTCTAGTGAGCTTGACGACCCTTTAGGATTTTGTTTTGGTCTTTGTGCCGGAATAGCCAAAGGGGAGGATTTGTAAGGACACAAATTTTCAATTGAGTCTTAACGTAGTGTTAGCTCAATTTCGAAAAAAAACATTTGTGTCGTAGGATAGTATTGAGTGAGTATCCTCCAAGACTATGACATGCAAGAGTTGAAGACGTAGCGGCCAAGACTTATAAAGCTTCATCAGTGCCATGTTTCTACGTCATCAACATCATATTCCATTGTCTCCAAAAGGTATGAATGCATTTATATATATATATAGGGAGACTTGAAATAATTGTTAAAAGGGTGTAATTTTATTTAAAATGAATTTTACTTTCAGAAAGTTATTTTAGAACTTTTAAATAAAAAGTTTTTGGGCTTAAAAATGAATTTTGAACTTTCTGGGATTCGTTCGAAATTGTCGTTCGAACGAGTTTGTCATTCGAACAAGAATTTCGTTCGAATGAGGTTTGTCAATGACTTTCCACTGGAACTTCGTTAGAAAGTTCGTTCGAACGAAATGTCGTTCGAACGAGATTTCGGGGGAACAGTTTTTGGCATTTTTTGGGCATTTTCCCACTACTTTGTCCCCACTAACTTTTGACAGTTTAAATCAATTTCGGGACCAGATTTTTTAAATAAAATTTTTCATATTCCTCCATCTCCTAGAGAGAGATTTTAGAGAGTTTCAATTCCAAATGAAAAGGTTCAAGTTTTGAGTGTTTGTCCTTTAAGAAAAATCCTTAAACACTTTGTTTACACCTAATTGTTTAGTTTATCCAAGTTCCTTAATATATATACTTTGCTTGGAGTTTTGGCACCGATTTTATCTCTATCATTGGAAGAGTGTTTGGGTTTGATTCTACATCCCATAAAGAAGAAGTTCATTGTTTTGGTTGCGGCATTATCATACGGTGAAAGGCACCGTGTGTGGTTGATGGGTTCCTAAAAGTCCGATCGGTGGATTTCGAGACCGCGGTGGACCTCCGTGGTTATTCGCTAGGCAGAGGTGTGTATAAGAAGGAGCGTCGGGGCTTGGACGGAGTCAAGTCGAGTGTTGTAAGTCTTACTGTCTTGTACTTGTAATACCGTACTTAGTAGATTTGAGGCTAGGGTCGTCCGAGATTTTTTCCCATTGTGGATTTTTTCTCGTACATCGCGGCGTAGTGGCTTGTCTCTTTATATTATCTTTTGCAAAATCACATTAGATACATGTTTAGGTAAAAAGATAAAATTGGGATATTTAATTTGGTGCAAGTTTAATATTTGGGTAAAGTCAATTTAATTCAAGTCATTAATTTTATTGAATAAAATTTGGTTTGTCCTAATTTGTAAAATTGAATATTTATTGTTAGGAAAATTTCTAGTACTTGGATTGAGTTAATATGTTAAAGTGAAAAATGTATTTGTTGATTAATTTAATTTCACTTTGAGTTAAGTTTAATTTTATTTTGAAAGTAATTAAAATTTGGTTTTTGAAAAATTTGTTGAGCCATCTTTATTCCGCATCTTTAAAAGGAAATTGAAATTTCTTTTTTATAAGATTAAAAAATTAGGGGTCTTCATTTCCATCAGAACGCGTTTGCAACAATTCAAGAAATGCCTGGGGCCAACATACTCAATGTCCATCTAAGTGTTCAAATCTACCGGTCAACAACAATTCAAGAATCCAGAATCACGATGCAAATAATAACGCTATATAATAGAAATTCAACGTATATGGTTTTAGATTTCAATATACCTCACTGGGTATAAATAAAAAACAAATGTGTAAAAATTAAACAACATTATACCCAATTTCAGATTTACACAACACTATACCCAATTTCTGTTTTATACCCAATTTAATTTTTAATTTCACATTTATACAATAATATGCACAATTTCAAATTTATACCCAATTTCAAATTCTCATTTACACAACAAAAGGGGTCTAATTTCAGGTTTGTGTCTAATTTTTGTAAACACCAAATTAATCACACACATAAAATCACACACACACACACACACACACACACACACACATATATATATATATATATATATATATATATATATATATATATATATATATATATATATATATATATATATATATATATTTACACACACACACACACACAAAAGAGAGAGAGAGAGAGAGAGAGAGAGAGAGAGAATAGGGAAATGAAACGGGGGAAAAAGAGGGTGTAGGGTTTTTAGTCAAGACATTTGTCGCGAATGTGTCAAGGTCTTTAATCGTGATAAGTCCATGACAAAACCTTGCCACAGATTTATCACGGTCAATAACCGTGACAAGGGTGGCTGAGTCAAGGGTGGCATTTTTGCCTTTTTGGTGTAGTGTACACCATTTAATGTTCTTCTTTTTAACCATTACTACATTAGCCTACCAGTCTGGGTATTTGACATATTCTATTAAATGGGCCTTCTGTAATTTATCCACTTCTTCTTGGATAGTCACATTATTTTCGGGACTAAACACCCGTCATTTTTGCTTGATCGTCTGGGCATCTTTGATGATGTTTAGTCCGTGATATATAAAGTTTGGATCAATTCTTGGAATGTCTTCATGGCTCGAGGCAAACACACTTTTTCACTCTGTGCGGAACGCAATCAGTTCTTATTTGATGGATGGTGCTAAGGTTGAGGCGATTTAAGTTGTCCTATTTAGTTTTTCATCATCTAGTATGATTGTTTATGTGGCTTCCACAACTTGTCATTTGACCAGATCAACTTCCTCCCGAGGATCCAAAGTATCAATATGGTAAATGGTGGTGGTTTTCTTCAACTCATCTTGGTCGGCTGAGGTATAGTAGTAGCCTCTAACCTCCACCTGATTGCATTTTACTATGTTGATGCCATAGTGAGTAGGGAATTTCAAGCACTGATGAACTGTGGATGATGCCGCTTCAAATTTTTTAAGCGTGCCCTGTCGAGGATAATATTGTAGGCTGATCAAACCTTCTTGTTTAGGATGAAGAAACCAATCTCGGTTCTTCTAGCTGGCTAAGTGATGATTAAAACTTCCAATTTGATAGTTCTCAAACGTTTGCAAGCTAAAATCGAGCTTGAAACCCGTGGTCCGATTGTGGGTAGGAATCAATCACCGTTTACAACCTGAGTAGCTTAAATAGAGCTACTAAAAATTACAAAATATTTAAACAATATGTGAGGAAAGATAAACTCGCAAATGATACAAGTTTTGATACGAGTTTATCTTTCAATGAGACTTCCAAAAGGATATGATATAAGCTCTAGTCTTCTCTTGAATAATAGTATAATATAATTCTTGTGCTCTTGATTCTCTCTTAAAAGATAGCAAAAAAATAATTTGTGTTGCTATCACAAAATGTGTGATATGCCCCAAATGCACCACCTTGGCTCTGAGACATCAACCTCGGCTGAGGATATGGCCGACGTTGGAAGGGCCATGGGTCAATGACCAACAGCCTCGGTTATGGCAAGGTCGGCCATGGACGAGGTTACTACCAACCTCATCAAGAGAAGTCCCCATGATACGTGGAATAGTTATTCATTAGATCATTCAGGGACTGGAAGCCTCGGCTATGAGTTGGCCGGGGTTGCAGAATCTTAACCTCTATCAAGGCCAACTTCAGCAGGGAATCAACCGATGTTTCTCACATGTTCCATCTTACCCTTCACTTACCTCACCTCGGCTTCACATAAGCCGAGACCATTTTGTCCCATCTCGGATTGAATAAACAGCTAGACCTTACCAACCTCGGACTCTTCCAGGCCGAGGTTGTAACCAAGATCAGATGGCCGAGCTCTTATTGTCATATATGTGGATAAGGACACGTGGATACAAATCAGTTATAATAAATCATTCTCCCCACATGGGGGGAATATTTCATCATCATTATCTATATGTGACAGGGACAGCTGTCTTCATCGCATTGGCTAGATCAACACACACATTCTCATTGCATGCATAGGGGGTATACTACACCTCCCAGCTACTACATATACTTGTCTTCTCCTTCTTAAAAGGGATCCCAAATTAACAACCCTAGCTGAAACTCTGTCCAAGTATACAGTAGAGAGAGAAAGCTTGAGAGATTGTATCTATGGCCATTAGAGCCCTCATACAGTGATATTAATCACACACTCGCACAGTGGACGTAGGCCTGATTGGCTGAACCACTTACATAATTGTGTTCATCCTCATATCCTCACCTCAATATCTTATATTTACTATATACCCTTATACTGCCATTGTTAACACTGAATTGAGCTCGTAAACACCTTGAAGGGTGGTGTTATTTTCAGCATCATCATTTTGGCGCCGTCTGTGGGAACTTGGAAGCTATCTCTTCCTCATATGTTGCTTGGCCTCACCGGAGACTCTGGTGGTAAACCAGGCCTCCCCCTAGCGCGGAGCTATTTCACCATTGAAAGAGGTCCTGTAAGGTATTAAGCTCTTTTGTACTAACACATGGCACCGAAACTACCACCACCTCTTCCACCGCCTGTAGCGGGGGGACCTAGCTCCAGCCAGGCACCACCCCAATCAGAAATGGCGGAAGTGGCCGTAGCCTTGAGGTCTTTGGCTGAAACGCAACAAGCAATGCAGAGCAATTTGCACAGCTCAGCCAGAATATGATGAGGCCACCTGGGGTCTCACCGGAAATGATAACTCCGACGGCGGTTCAGCCTCATCCTGACGCCAGGGGACCACCCCAGGCACCGTGAAAAGACCAACCTGCACCCCAGCGGAGGAGGGACATTGCTGACCCTCGGCGCTTGCGCCTGGGGAGGTAAGGAAACCCTTACCCTGAGGACAGGTATGATGAGCTAGAGGGGGAAGATGTCCCAGAAGATTGTTGGGAGCCGTATGAGGTTTCGAATAACACGGTTTGTCATATCCAACGGAGCCAGGGTTGTGAAGGCAGAAGAGGTGGAGAGGCCCAGCAACGAGGATCACCTTTTGATCGACTGATTAGAGGGTCAGCCTTTGAAAGGCTCGGCCCCATAAATGACCTAAGACAGAGGTTATCAAGGTCGAGAAGTGCCGTTGGATCACAAAGGGAAGAGAGACAACGTCGGCCTCATCAAGGACGAGGAAGAGACCAAGAAGAGGTCAACAGTAGATGTTGTGTCATGGTTGGGGAACCCTCAGTACACCCCTTGGAGGTGGCTGGGGATAACCTCGGTCAGGCCGACGTTGCAAGACCATAGAATGACTCCATCCAACGCCTTGAGAAAAAGATAGGAGACCTCATTAAAAGCCAGGATCCACTGCAAAGAGGATTCTCAGAAGGCTCTCCATTCGTGGCTAAGATAGTAAGCTTCCCCACCCCAACCAAGTTTAAGCCGCCCATAGTCACTCCCAAGTATGATGGTAGCACCAATCCAGTACATCATATTGAGATGTACCAGTCAGCGGCGGACATTTACTCAATACCAGATGAGATGAAGTGCCGTGCCTTCTCCGGAACCTTGGCAGGAGCAGCACACATATGGTTTGCATCTCTTCCGAAGAATTCGATTGAGAACTTTAAGGGCTTGTCTGAACGGTTCATTCACAACTTCTACTTTGGGGTAAGACCTCAAAAGAAGACCACACATCTGTTGTATGTCAAGCAGGGAAAGCACGAGAGCCTAAGAGACTACATCGCTAGGCTCAACAAAGAAAAACTTGAGGTTGAAGATTACGAAGAGAATATTTCCATGACCGCCCTCATAGGAGGTCTTCAGAAGGGAAATTTGTTGTGAAAACTTGAGGAAAACCCTCCAAAATCCATGGCGAAGCTATTGGCAACTGCGGGGAAGGTCATGAACGCTGAAGAGGCCATAGCCGCCAAATACGAGGACAAAAATGGCGGTAGTGGCGGAAAGTTCCAGAGAAAGAAGGATGGAAAGAAGAGGCCATCTGAGGATAAGTTTGCACGGTATACCCCTCTTACAGTAAGTTGCCAACACATCCTCAATGAGATCAAGAATGACCGATCCCTGAGATGGACAGAGAAGCTGAAGGCTCCTCCACATAAGAGGAAACAAAGCTTGTGGTACAAATTCCACCAAGACCATGGCCATATAACGGACAAGTGCTTCGCCTTGAAGGATGAGATCGAGAAGATGTTAAAATCTGGAAAGTTGAGGAAGTATGTTGATAAGAAGGCTCCCAAAGGCGGAAGAGATGACCCTAAAAAGAAGAGAAATGACAGATGTCGTGATGATATCCCAGCAAGAAGAGATGGTGAATCAGACGGAGATGACGAAGATGATCCAGATCTCCCGCTAAAAGATGACAACGCCCCAGTGAAGAGAGTTGGTATGATTTCCTTTGGCATTAGCACCATATGCGGAGGACTTGTGGGAGGTGGTACTGAGGTTGCTGACAGAAAAGCTCATGTGGCCGAGGCCAAATCAGTGACCAAACTTAAAGTGGTAAACCTAACGTCTTCCGATACTTCACAGAAGAGAAATAAGGTAGACATGGACACTCTCGTAGTTGGTTTCTCCCGACTAGACTTCAAAGGCATCCTAGCCCCACATGATGACCCTTTGGTGATCATGACAAGGGTTCATGGATATGAGGTGCAGAGAATTCTTGTAGACGGAGTAAGATTGGAAGATGTGATGTTCTAGCCCTGCTTCAAAAGCCTAGGCCTTAGCAGAGCTAGGCTGATACGCTATTATCATCCGTTAATGGGGTTCAGCGGTGAAAAGGTACAACCACTGGGCATGTATGAGATGGACGTATAAATGGGTGATGAGTGGCCTAAGAGGTTAACCCGGAAGATCAATTTTTTTTATCATGGACGAAAATATCTTCTCGGCCTATAACCTCATCATAGGAAGAGTATCCCTTAAGGTGTTTGAAGCCGTGCCGTCGACGGTCCACCAAATGCTAAAATTCTCAACCCCCTACGGGGTAGGGGAAGTGCAGGGTAACCAGAACATAGCACGAGAATGTTAATTCAACTCGGCTGAAGATAGGGAGGCCCATAAAAGAGCTACTACTACTTATAACATCGATACACTTGACCCTAGAGATGAAACGAAGTTGAAGAAAGGAGAGACTGCGGAAGAGGTAGAATCTATCGTCCTCAATGAGGAAGAATCGAAAAACACCGTCCAGGTCGGCAAATCCTTGATGGAAGAAATCAAAGAGGAGCTGATAAACTTCCCGAGGAAGAGGTAGAGTGTCTACGCTTGGAGTCACGCACACATGCCTGGCATCAACCCCGAGGTCTTATGCCATAAACTCAACGTGTCTAAGGATTTAAAGCCAGTCAAGCAAAGATTAAGATTCTACTCTAGGGAGAAGTACGACGTCATCCGGGAAGAGGTTAGAAAGTTAAAAGAGGCTGAATTCATCAGAGAAGTGGTATATCCGGAATGGCTATCAAACGTAGTCATTGTGCCCAAAGCCAACGAAAAGTGGAGAATGTGTGTGGATTTTACTGACCTGAATAAGTCTTGCTCAAAAAATAGTTACCCCTTACCCAGGATCGATCAGATGGCAGATGCAACTACAGGACATGAGCTCATGAGCTTCATAGACGCGTATTCAGGCTACAACCAAATCTTAATGGTTGTCGAAGACTCAGAGAAGATAACCTTCATTATTGACAAAGGGACGTATTGCTACAAGGTGATGCCTTTCGGATTGAAAAATGCAGGGGCAACATACCAATGTCTTGTGAATAAGATGTTCGAAGACAAAATAGGCAAGACTATGGAGGTGTATGTAGACGATATGTTGACGAAGAGCTTAAAGGCCTGCACCCATGTGGCAGACCTAGAAAAGACCTTCAATACCATGGACCTATACAAGATGAAACTCAATCCGGCAAAGTGTGTCTTTGGGGTAGGAGCTGGGAAGTTCCTTGGATTCATCGTCAATCAAAGAGGAATAGAGGAGAACCCTGAGAAAATCAAGGCTTTGCTCGACATGAAGACACCTCGGAGTATCAAGGACGTTCAAAGGCTCACTGGAAGAGTGGCTGCGCTCAACAGATTCGTTTCCAGGGCAACCGACAAGTGTCTTCCATTCTTTAAGGTGCTCAGAAAGGCCTTCGAGTGGGACAAAGGGTGTGATGAGGCCTTTGATCAACTCAAGTAACACCTTGGATCTCCCTTACTCTTATCTCGGCCCATAGTATGAGAGAAATTATACGTCTATCTAGCAGTCTCTGAATCGGCTATAAGTGCGACCATCGTACGGGAAGATCCTGGGATTCAGAGACCAGTATACTTCAACAGTAAGGCCCTTCAGGGATCTGAGCAGAATTATCCTTGCATGGAAAAGTTATCCTACGCCCTGATACATGCTTCTAGGAAGATGAAGCCCTACTTTCAGGCCCATTCCATGGTCATTCTCACTGACTCCCCGTTAAGACAGGTCTTCCATAAACCCGAGAAGTCGGGTAAACTGATGACCTGGGCCATTGAATTGGGGGAATATGATCTTGCCTATCAGCCTAGGACATCCATCAAAGGGCAGGCACTGGAAGATTTTGTCACAGAGTTTACATGGGAAGATGTCGAGGGTGAGAATGGCACAGAGGCCACAGAAGTATCAAACAGCGATGTCTTCCGACAACTGGAAGAGGTTATGCCCAAAAAAGTCAGAAATGGGGTAGCCGAGAATGAGGAAGACCGGTACCTCTTTAGGCAGGGAATTATGTTAGAAGAGGGTTTCTCATCAGATAAAGACATATGGAACCTCTTCGTCGATGGGTCCTCCTGTGAAAGTGGGAGCGGTGCGGGCCTGATACTTTCAAGCCCGGATGGCACCAACATCGAATATTCCCTTAAGTTCAACTTCAAGGCGTCGAACAACGAGTCAGAATACGAGGCCATGATAGCAGGCCTCTCCTTGGCAAGGACCGTAGGTGTAAGACGACTCTTCCTTCACAGTGACTCAAGGTTGGTTGTTAATCAAATATTGGGGGTTTATGAGGCCAAGGACGAAAGGATGGCCAAGTACTTGAAGAGGGTGAGGACGATACTCGAAGGCCTCAAAGAGGTAAAGATGAAGAGGGTACCTCGGCAAAATAACAGCCACGCAGATGCCTTAGTAAGGTTGGCTTCAGCCACGAAGACAGATGTCCGTAGGACAGTCCCCGTCGAGATCTTGCCCAGAGCAACCATCGAAGAGGTTAGTAATCTTTGTCTCAATTTGGACCTAGGGGACTCATGGATGGATCCCCTTATCAGATACATCAAATAGGGGGTACTACCGGAGTCAAAGTTAGAAAGGAGGAAATTGAGGTGCAGGGCAGCAAAGTTCTCAATAGTGGGAGATGTCCTATATAGGAAGGGATTCCTATTACCTATACTCATATGGGTCCTGATATACCCAGATACACCCTCCTGGCCGAACGACCCCTCGGGGGCCGACCCCTTCATCAGGCTCCGGACGACCCTCCGAGGGGCCGACCCCTTCATCAGGCTCCGGACGACCCTCCGAGGAGACGACCCTTCATCAGGCTCCGGACGACCCTCCGAGGGTACGACAGTACGAGGCCATAATTAGGCCAGACTCACTACCGGAAGAAGCTTTGCCCTCGGCCTCGGCTCATAGGCCGAGGGTGACATCATGACAGCGCGTGGTTTGGGAGACGCATGGAACAGTGCACGTGAGGCTCACATGGCACGTGGAAGACCGTTATAACAATATCACACCCTCACGTGAGGGAATATTATGTCATCATTTGGCATCTCCAGGTGTCAACAGGGGATTGACTAGATCATCATTCACATGCACCATGCATACTGGGGGGGGGGGTACACTACACCCCCCAAGACCTATTTATACTTGTCACCTACAACCTTACAGGGGGATCCATAACTGTAACCCTAGATAAAACTCTGCTTGTACACACAGTAGAGAGAGAGTGAGATTATGTGCATTGTATCCAAGGCCATTAGTGCCCATACTTAGTGGATCACACACTCACAGTGGATGTAGGCCAAATTGGCTGAACCACTATACATCATTGTCTTACTTCCTCTTATACTCATCCCCTTCTACATACTTATACACTTATACATTTCTATGGCTGCCATGGTTGCTACTGTTTGACCTCATTATCACTTATCCGGTGGTGCTAAATCTCAGCATCATTAGTTTGGCGCCGTCTGTGGGAACGAGAAGACATCTCTTCCTTTGTACAGCTTGACCTCACTGGGCACTCTGGTGGTGAACCAACACTCCCCCTGAGAGGAGGCGTTTCACCATTGAAAGAGACCCACTAAGGTTCCCAAGCTCACCAGTCTTTTCTTCAGTTCAACTTTTCATAGCTCAAGCACATGGCACCTGAGATGCCACCACCACCACTTCCCCCGCCGGATGAGGGGGGAAGACCCAGTTCCAGTCAGCCGCCGCCTCAGTCTGAGATGGCTGATGTGGCAGCAGCCCTAAAGTCTCTGGCAGCAAGCCAGCGGATGATGCAGGAGCAGTTCACAGCTCTAAGCCAGAACATACTGAGACCACCAGGGGTTTCACCTGAGATGATTACTCCGGCAGCAGCTCCAGGACAGCATGAGGCCAGGGGACCACCCCAGGCACCACGCAAAGACCTACCACCCCCTCAGCGGCGTAGGGATGTTGCTGACCCCCGACGTCTACGTCTGGGGAGGCAAGGAAACCCTTGCCCTGAGGACAGGTATGACGATCTGGAGGGAGAGGAGGCCCCAATAGAATGCTGGGAACCGTATGAGGTCTCCAACAATACTGTACGACCCCTCCAGGAGAGTAGAGGAAAGTGCGGGAGACCAAACCCTGATGATCGCCCGAGAGGCTCTGCTTTTGATCGCCTGAGCAGGGGGTCAGCCTTTGAGAGGCTAGGCCCAGTAAATGACCTGCGGAATAAATTGTCCAGGTCAAGAAGTGCCGCGAGATCCAGGAGGGAGGCAGCAGATGGCCGACCCCAGGGACGGGATGACGGCCAAAGGGAAGTAAATAGCCGACACAGGCCTGCCGCAGTAGAAACCTCCGTCCACCTCAAAGAGGCGACAGGGGATAACATCGGCCAAGCCGACCCTGTGAGGCCCTGGAATGACTCAATCCAGCAATTGGAGGATAAGATTGGCGACATACTGAAGAGCCGAGACCCTCTTCCGAGGGGATATACCATAGGCTCACCCTTTGTGGCGAAGGTAGTCAACTTCCCCACGCCATCAAAGTTCAAGCCACCTGTGGTCACCCCAAGATATGACGGGAGCACCAACCCTATCCACCACGTGGAGATGTATCAATGAGCAGCAGACATATACTCTATCTCAGATGAGATGAGGTGTCGTGCCTTTTCTGGTACCCTGACAGGGGCTGCGCATGTCTGGTACACGTCTCTTCCAAAAAATTACATTGAAAATTTTAAGTAGTTGGCAGACCAGTTCATCCACAACTTTTGCTTCGGGGTGAGGCCACAAAAGAAGACCACCCACTTGCTCTATGTTAAGCAGGGGAAGAATGAGAGTCTGAGGGACTACATAGCCAGATTCAATAAAGAGAAGCTGGAGGTGGAAGACTATGAGGAGAGCATAGCTATGACAACCCTGATTGGAGGACTCCAAAAGGGGAAGCTGTTATGGAAGCTTGCTGAAGACCCTCCGAGGACGATGGCTGAGCTGCTGTCGACAGCAGGAAAGGTGATGAACGCCGAAGAGGCGATGGCCGCGAAATATGTAGACGAAAAAGGAGGTGCTAGTGGGGGTAAATACCCTAAGAAGAACAAAGAGGGGAAGAAGAGGTCTACAGATGACAAGTTTGCTGGCTACACCCCTCTAACGGTTAGTTGTGAACAGATTCTCAATGAGATAAAGAGTGACCGGTCCCTGAAGTGGCCTGAGAAGCTGAGGGCAGCCCCCGGTAAGAGGAATAAGAACCTGTGGTGTGAATTTCACCAAGACCACGGCCACGTAACAGACAAATGATTTGCTCTGAAAGATGAGATTGAGAAGATGATGAAGGAAGGGAAGCTCAGAAAGTACGTCGACAAAGGTTACTTCAAGAGGGGCCGAGGGGACGACCCCAGAAAGAAGCGAGGCGATGCATGTAGAGAAGGTCCTCAAAAAAGAGTGGACGACCCTTCCGATGATGAGGACGACCCTGACCTCCCACCGAGAGACGACCACGGCCCTGTCAAGAGGCTTAATATGATCTCACTCGGAGTGGGAATGATCTCCGGGGGTCTTGCAGGAGGAGGGTCTGAGGTCGACGACAGGAAGGCCCATGTGGATGGGGCCAAGGCAATAACGAAGACGGTACACTCGACCTCTCTGGAGGTCAAGTCAGAAAAGAGGAAGAAGGTTGATATGGACACTCTGATAGTGGGATTTTCAAGAATGGACTTCAAAGGCCTCTTGGCCCCGCATGATGACCCTCTCGTCATCACTACCAGGGTGCACGGGTGCGAGGTGCCGAGGATACTGGTAGATGGAGGTAGCTCTGCAGATGTGATATTTTGGCCATGCTTCAAAGCCTTAGGTCTCAGTCGTGCTAGACGTGTCCCGTACCATCATCCACTGATTGGGTTTAGTGGGGAAAAGGTTCATACCCTTGGAGTGTATGAGGCTGATGTCAGGATGGGGGACGAATGGCCGAGATGGCTCACCAAGAAGGTCAATTTCTTTGTGATGGATGAGCATGTGTTTTCGGCCTACAACATCATACTGGGGCGTGTGGCCCTCAAGGGTTTTGAAGCTGTGCCGTCTACGGTCCACCAGATGATCAAATTTCCTACCCCTTACGGGGTGGGGGAAGTTCAGGGAGACCAGATGACAGCGCGAGAATGTTACTACAACTCCGCTGAAGAAAGGGAGGCACACAAGAGGGTTACGACCACTTACAATATTGATACCTTAGACCCTAGGGATGAGACGAAGATAAAGAAAGGAGAGGCCGCGGAAGAGGTAGAATTCATCATCCTCGATGAGGATGACCCGAAAAAAACCGTCCTAGTCGGCAAGTCTCTGAGGCCCAACATCAAGGAAGACCTCATTAAACTGTTGAGAAGAAGGCGAAGCGTCTTCGCATGGAGTCATGTAGATATACAAGGGATTGACCCTGAAATCATGTGCCACAAGCTCAATGTGGTAGAGGGAGTGAAGTCGGTAAAGCAGAAGAGGAGAATTTACTCTAGAGAAAAGTATGAGGTCATTAGGGACGAGGTCAAGAAGTTAGAAGACGCTGAATTTATCAGAGAGGTCATCTACCCTGAATGGCTGTCCAATGCAGTCATTGTCCCAAAGGCCAACGGCAAGTGTAGAATGTGTGTGGACTTTACAGACCTCAACAAGTACTGTCCCAAAGACAGCTTCCCTCTCCCCCGCATTGACCAGATGGTAGACGCTACCGCAGGCCATGAGCTCATGAGCTTCATGGATGCCTATTCAGGGTATAACCAGATCTTCATGAACCCTGAAGACTCGGAGAGGACAACCTTCATCACCGACAAGGGGACATACTGTTACAGGGTCATGCCCTTTGGCCTCAAAAATGCGGGGGCAACGTACCAGCACCTCGTAAATAAAATGTTTGAAGACCAAATTGGGAAGTCTATGGAGGTCTATGTAGATGATATGCTGACTAAAAGTCTGAAGGCAGAGGATCATGTGGCAGACCTGGAGATGACCTTTAATACGATGGACAAATACCAGATGAAGCTTAACCCGGCCAAGTGTGTCTTCGGGGTCGGGGCAGGGAAGTTCCTGGGGTTCATTGTCAACCAAAGAGGCATCGAGGCCAATCCTGAAAAGATAAAGGCCCTTGTTGAGATGAAGACCCCCAAGTCCATTAAAGACGTTAAGAGACTCACATGGAGAGTTGCTGCCTTGAACAGGTTCGTGTCTAGGGCCACAGACAAGTGTTTGCCATTCTTTAAGATCCCCAGGAAGCCCTCGAATGGAGTGAAGAGTGTGATGAGGCTTTCAGGGACCTAAAGTCATACTTAGGCACTCCCTTGCTGCTGTCACGACCCGTGCAGGGTGAACGACTTCAGGTGTACCTCGCCATCTCAGAATAGGCCATCAGTGCAGCCATCGTGAGAGACGAAGACGGGATACAGAAGCCTGTGTATTTTAACAGCAAGGCACTTCAGGGGGCAGAGCAAAGATACCCGAGGATGGAAAAGTTAGCCTACGCCTTGATCCATGCCTCAAGGAAGATGAAGCCGTACTTCCAGTCCCATACAATGGTCATCCTCACCGACTCTCCTCTTAGGCAGGTCCTACACAAGCCAGAAAAATCAGGCAGGCTAATGGCCTGGGCTAGAGAGCTGGGGGAGTTTGACATAGTGTATCAGCCTAGAACGGCCATTAAGGGGCAGGCGCTGGCGGATTTCGTGGCTGAGTTTACTTGGGAAAATGATGAAGCCGAGGGTGAGACCCTCGGGAAGACAGATACACAACAAAACAGACCCACTGAGACACCCGCAGATAGGGATGAGACAAGCACCGCTAGAAGGAAAGCGACTGAAAACGAAGAGGGAAGATACATCTTTAGACAGGGATCCCTCTCTGAGGGAAAGACTCTGTGGAGCCTCTTCGTTGACGGGTCCTCTTGTGACAACAGAAGTGGAGCTGGACTGATACTATCAGCACCCGATGGCACAGACATTGAATACGCCCTGAGGTTCGATTTAAAGTCTCCAACAACGAAGCTGAATATGAAGCCTTGGTAGCAGGCCTCTCCTTGGCCAAGTCTCTTAGTGTCGGCCAGATATTGGTCCATAGTGATTCAAGGCTAGTAGTAAATCACATACTAGGAGCCTACGAGGCTAAGGACGAGAGGATGGCTAGGTACCTTGAGAAGGTAAGGGCGTTACTAAAAGGCTTTAGAGAAGTGAAATTAAAGAGGATACCTAGGCTCGACAATGGCCGTGCTGATGCCCTCGCTAGGTTGGCCTCGGCAACGAGGACAGACATCAGGAGGACGGTCCCAGTAGAAATTTTGCTTCGGCCAACTATCGAGATGCTGAGGGAACACTTGACAATTGCCTGAATGTTTATCAGGAAGCTTCGTGGATGGACCCTCTGATCAGATACATTAAAGAGGGTGAGATTCCAGAAGCAAGGCAAGAAAGGAAGAAGCTGAGGCACAGGGCTGCAAAATTCACTGTCATCGGAGACACCTTGTACAAAAAGGGGTTTTTGCTCCCCTTACTTAGGTGTGTGCATCCCTCAGAAGTCCCCTCCATTCTGCAAGATGTGCACGAAGGATCGTGCTCAAGCCACATCGGGGGAAGATCCTTAGCGAAGAGGGTGATCACCCAGGGGTACTGGTGGCCGACCTTGGGGAAAGACGCAGCGGCATATGTAAAAAAGTGTGACAAATGTCAAAGATTTGCCACCATCCCTCACCAGCCCCATCAGCCTCTTACTTCCATTACGTCCCCATGGCCATTTGCAGTGTGGGGAATTGACCTAGTAGGACCCATGCCTAGAGCCATCAATAACTATCGGTTCCTCATCGTAGCTATTGACTATTTTTCAAAATGGGTGGAGGCGGAGCCGATGGTGAAAATCACAGAGCAGAAGACCTTCCAGTTCATCTGGAAAAATATCATATACAGATATGGTCTCCCCAACACCCTCATCTCGGATAACGGGACTCAGTTCAAGAATGCCTCTCTACAGAAGTACTGTGAGAGGGTAAGTATCAAACAATTTTTCTCCACCCCAGGCCGACCTCAGTATAATGGGCAAACCGAAATTACGAACAGGACAATCCTAGATGGAATCAAGAAGAGGCTTGAGGAGGCAAAAGGAAGATGGGTCGAGGAGTTATATGCCGTGCTGTGGGCATACAGGATGACAGTGAGCACATCTACCGGGGAGACCCCATTCATGCTAGCATATGGCTCAGAAGCCGTCATCCCCACCGAAATTGAGTTTCCTACTCATAGGGTCCAAATGTACGACCCCCAAGGAAATGCGGAAGAAAGGAGACTCGACTTGGACCTGATTGAGGAAAGGAGGGAGGACGCTAAGATAAGGCAGGCTTCCTACCAGCAGAGGACCGCAAGGTTCTACAATCAGAGGGTGAAACAGAGGCCTATCGCAGTGGGGGACTTGGTCCTCAAGAAGACTTGGCAAAAGCCCAACAAGCTCTATCATAATTGGCATGGCCCATATAGGGTCATCGATGAAGTCGTCCCTGGGTCCTATAGACTAGAAAACCTAGAAGGGGAACCTTTCTCCAACCCCTGGAATGCAGATCATTTGAAGAAATACTATCAGTAGTGTTGTAAGATCTTGATAGACCATAATTGTAATAAGAGTTGCTCCAACAGAACACTTTGAAAAATTAATGAGAAATATCAGTGTTTCCCCTCATCCTGTGGTTATCAGTTCTAATACGCATGGAAAAATATACAGAGAACCACCCTCGGCTATAATGAGGGCCAGTGGAGGGGAGACCCCACCACTGTCCTCAAGAAAGACGGGGGAAAACTTTGTTAAAAACCATTAATTTGGTAAGTTGATCCCTCGGCTATAATGAGGGCCAGTGGAGGGGACGACCCTACCACTGTCCTCAAGAAAGACGAGGGAAAACTTTGTTAAAAACCATTAATTGGGTAAGTTGATCCCTCGGCTATAATGAGGGCCAGTGAAGGGGACGACCCCACCACTGTCCTCAAGAAAGACAAGGGAAAAACTTTGTTAAAAACCATTAATTTGGTAAGTTGATCCCTCGGCTATAATGAGGGCCAGTGGAGGGGACGACCCCACCACTGTCCTCAAGAAAGACGAGGGAAAACTTTGTTAAAAACCATTAATTTGGTAAGTTGATTCCTCGGCTACAATAAGGGCCAGTGGAGGGGACGACCCCACCACTGTCCTCAAGAAAGACGAGGGAAAACTTTGTTAAAAACCATTAATTTGGTAAGTTGATCCCTCGACTATAATGAGGGCCAGTGGAGGGGACGACCCCACCGCTGTCCTCAAGAAAGACGAGGGAAAACTTTGTTAAAACCATTAATTTGGTAAGTTGATCCCTCGGCTATAATGAGGGCCAGTGGAGGGGACGACCCCACCGCTGTCCTCAAGAAAGACGAGGGAAAACTTTGTTAAAAACCATTAATTGGGTAAGTTGATCCCTCGGCTATAATGAGGGCCAGTGGAGGGGACGACCCCACCACTGTACTCAAGAAAGATGAGGGAAAGCTCTGTTATAAACCATTAATTTGGTAGTTTGATCCCTCGGCTATAAAGAGGGCCAGTGGAGGGGACGACCCCACCACTGTCCTCAAGAAAGACGAGGGAAAACTTTATAAAAACCATTAGTTTGGTAGTTTGATTCCTCGGCTATAATGAGGGCCAGTGGAGGGGACGACCCCACCACTGGCCTCAAGAAAGACGAGGGAGAAGTTAGTGGCATTTACAAAGACAACAAACCATACAAGAAGCAAATATGGAAGACAGTAAAGAAGACGATGGTATTAATGAAATGCCAGTTATACAAAATATCAAGTGTTTTGCAAAGTAAAGTACAAAAATGTTGATTACACAAAGAGGGTATCGGCTACAAACAACCACCCTATTGAGAAAGATCAGAGGGCAAGGCCTCGACATCAATGGGAGTCTCTTCTAGGAGTATGACAGGCTGACCCTCAGACGTGCCTATGCCTTCGACATGCTGAGACTCCACTTGAGCCAAGGCTTCAGCAATGAGGGGATCGTCAAGCTGAACTGCTTCAAGAGAAGGTCGAACAGACGACACTGCATCAGCGAACTTTAAGACGACCCATCGACAGGCCGTCTTAATTCCCCTCTCCAAGTATTCAAGGCCGAAGCCTTGAAACTCGTCTGAAAGCTTGTAGGCCTCCACAGCATCGGCCTCGGCTTTCTTGACAGCTGCTTCCAGATCGGCCTTGTGCTGAGCCTCCAAGTTGAGTAAAGCCTCATCCTTCTCCTTTATTATCAAGTCCTTGGCCTGCTGGTCGGCATCGTGCTGCCTCGTCAACTCATCCAGGACCCTGGCATGCTCGGTCCTAGCACTCTCGAATTCAGCCCTCGCAGTATCGAGCTCTGTCCGCAGGTCAGCCTCATGCTGAAAGGCCCTTTCAGCCTCATGGAACTTTGCCTGATTTTCAGCCATCCACTTTGTTGCTGAAGTAAAAGCGCACACAGACTGCACAGTAAAAAGAAACACATGTCAAGAGGGAGGAAACAATTATTGAAAAAATGAAATTTAAGAAGTGGGTCAGGACCAATACCTGTGCAAGGGCGTGCAGACCATAGTCGTACACTTTGGCAGGAGGCATCTTCGACAGGAACTCGTAGTCAGAGGCCGAAGGTGCAGAAAACATTGAGGCTTTGGCTGCCTTCAAGTTTGCAATGAGTGATGAGGGCTCGGCCCTCAGATACGCCAGGTTTTGAGACCAGAAGGCCCCCATGCTGGATGAAGAGGTCATCCCCTCAGATGCTTCGACCCTGGCCCTCATCCGAGAATCTGGCCGAGGGTCAACAGGGGCCTCAGGCTCCTTTCTTTTATGGCTATCGGCGGTCGGCTCCACCACCGTCGACCCGGCGACCCTCGTCTTCCTCGGAGCCTGCTGAGGCTCCTTTCCTTTCTTCTTGCTCAGACCAGACAACAGGCTCGGAGCAGTCATTTCCCAAAGTTGGTCTGATACACCTGCAGAACGACCTGATAAGAGGACGACACGTCAAAAAAATTCAGAGATAAAGAGGAAACACTTCAAAAATAAGTAAAGAATATAAAGTGTTCAGTATAACTCACATAGTTCTGTCAGAGGGATGACCCTCAGACCAGCTTCTTTGAGGAACCGGGGGGTCATCAGGTCTTCAAATTTTGGAAGATCACCCTCTCTCCCTCGTCCTCTCAGATATTCGACGATGTCCTTCTCCTCCAGACTAAGTCCAGGGTCTGACCTAGCCTTCATGGAGGGGTTAGACCATCTTCTGGGGACCCTCGGACCATCGGCGGTGAACTCCCACTCCCCAGAGATAAAGAAGAATCTCCTTTTCCAATCGTGATTGGAAGTCTGCGCCACGTGGAGGAGTTTCTTCTCAGACCTCCTCGCCCCCAGATGATAGTATCCAGGCTGTTTGGACGAGGAGGTGATATTGTAGCAGGCCAAGAATAGGTCGGTCGAGGGCTCGTCAGTAAAAGTATTCTTCCACAGGGAGATGTAGCCCAGGATCGTCCTCCAAGAGTTGGGAGGAGGTTGAGAGCGGGCAACACCAAGGGAAGACAGGATATCTACGATGGCAGGATGCAGAGGGAATCTGACACCCACCTTGAACATTTGTTCATAAACAACAAACTCTCCCTCTTCGCCTTCAAAAACCCTCTCGTCCTCAGAGGGAACCCTCATTGTTATGTTGGAGGGCACCCCATAGGCATGCCTCCACAACAAGAGGTCGCGATCCCTAACGGAGGAGATATAGGATGAGGCATGGGAGGTATCAACCTGGTCGTCTGTATCATCGCCCTCGTCTTCAGTCCCCTCTCCCTCGGACTCGTCATCTGCCAGAGGGCCCTGGGGAAAGGTCACCTGGAAGGCATGGGGAGATAGGGTTGTCACAGGGACAGCCTCGAAGGGGACCATACCCTCAGCCTCTCGGCCTGGGCTTAGGTCAGATGACTCTCTCCTACCAGAAGGACCAGCGCCAGTTGGCGAAGACACTCTCTCGTCCATCTCGCTTGAATGACACTCGACTGGACGATGGGACGACCCACAAGACTCAAACGGTTCAAATGGTCTTATTATGGCTAGGGGAACGGGAAAGATGGGTCGTACCCAATTAGGGTCGTCCCCTCGTCTCCTCTCCTCTTCTTCCTCTATTCGTCTGATCTCAACAAATAATTTCTCTCTCAGGGAAGGGAATTCAGATACTAAACTATAAAGCCTCTTAAGCATTAAAGGGGGAGACCCTAGACTTGGAGGAATTTGGGGAACTTGGCTACAAACAAGTGTTCAGTTGACCAAGTTAGACTTTTGGATTAAAACAAAGGGAATCGATGGGTTTCACTCAAGAACACTGAAAAAACCGTCGCCGGAAAAGTTAAGAAAACAACTCAAACCCAGCCCTACAGGCCTAAAGCAAGAAAACGAAAAAGAAATGAATGTAAAGAGGGCACTGGGGAAGAAATATTACCTGAGAAAGAGACAGAAAAGCTGCCAAACTCGAGATGTAGAGATTGCAGAAATGGTAAAGAGGCTGGAAGCTATAGAGAGAGAGCTTGGGCGAGAAGAAGAAGAAGAAGAAGAGAGAGAATTCAAAAATCTCTTAAATACCTTAGTAATGAGTGGGCCCATTAACCAAGAAGTTTATCATTAGGGCATAAATCCCCAGGTAAAGTGTGCAGCCGCCATACCTAGGAAACTGAAGTGGCAATGAATGCCCATCCAGGTGTCACTTACCTAACTGATCATACATACCTCAATTACAACACTATCCCTCAGCCATCTCAACAGCACCTATGGCTAAGGGCTGGGGGGTGATTGATATACCCATATACACCCTCCTGGACGGATGACCCCTCGGGGGCCGACCCTTCATCATGCTCCAGCCGACCCCTCCGGGGGCCGACCCTTCATCATGCTCCAGACGACCCTCCGGGGGCCGACCTCTTCATCAGGCTCCGGACGACCCTCTGAGGGGCCGACCCCTTCATCAGGCTCTGGCCGACCCTCCGAGGGGCCGACCCTTCATCAGGCTCCGGACGACCCTCCGAGGGGCCGACCCTTCATCAGGCTCCGGATGACCCTCCGAGGGTACGACAGTACGAGGCCAGAATTAGGCCAGACTCACTACCGGAAGAAGCTTTCCCCTCGGCCTCAGCTCATAGGCCGAGGGTGACATCATGACAGCGCGTGGTTTGGGAGACGCGTGGAACAGTGCGCGTGAGGCTCACATGGCACGTGGAAGACCGTTATAACAATATCACACCCTCACGTGAGGGAATATTATGTCATCATTTAGCATCTCCAGGTGTCAACAGGGTATTGGCTAGATCATCATTCACATGCACCATGCATACTGGGGGGGGGGGTACACTACACCCCCCAAGACCTATTTATACTTGTCACCTACAACCCTACAGGGGGATCCATAACTGTAACCCTAGCTAAAACTCTGCTTGTACACACAGTAGAGAGAGTGAGATTATGTGCATTGTATCCAAGGCCATTAGTGCCCATACTTAGTGGATCACACACTCACAGTGGATGTAGGCCAAATTGGCTGAACCACTATACATCATTGTCTTATTTCCTCTTATACTCATCCCCTTCTACATACTTATACACTTATACATTTCTATGGCTGCCATGGTTGCTACTGTTTGAGCTCATTATCACTTATCCGGTGGTGCTAAATCTCAGCATTATCAGGTCCATCCAATCGAGGTCCCCCACGTCCTACGGGAGGTACACGAGGGTTCTTGCTCCAATCACATAGGAAGAAGACCTTTGGCGAAGAGGATTGTCACACTAGGTTATTGGTGGCCGACCCTGGCCAAAGATGCTGTAACTTATGTAAATAGGTGTGACAAATGCCAGAGATTCTCCACGATCCCCCATCAACCTCATCAGCCTATGACGCCTATCAGTTCCCCTTGGCCATTCGCAGTGTGGGGGATTGACTTAGTAGGTCCCCTACCGAGGGCTGCAAATAATTATAAATTTCTGATAGTTTCCATTGATTACTTCTCTAAATGGGTGGAGGCAGAGCCGATGATCACGATTACTGAGCGAAAGACCTTCCAATTCATTTGGAAGAACATCATATACAGACACGACCTCCCAAACACCCTCATTTCGGACAATGGAACACAATTCAAGAACTCTTCCCTGGAAAAATACTGCAAAAGAGTTGGGATAAAGCAATTTTTCTCTTCTCCTGGCCGACCTCAAGCAAACGGTCAGACCGAAGTCACAAATAGAACGATCCTTGACGGGATCAAGAAGAGGTTGGAGGAGGCTAAGGGAAGATGGACTGAAGAGGTTTATTCTGTTCTTTAGGCCTGTAGGACGACAACTAGAACACCTACAGGGGAGACCCCGTTTATGTTATCACATGGCTCAGAGGCCATCATACTGACAGAGGTTGGACTCCCTACTCATAGGGTGCAGACTTATGACCCTGAGAAGAATGGTGAGGAGATAAGGCTCGACCTAAACTTGATCGAGGAGAGAAGGGAAGGCGCAGAAATCAGGTAAGCAGCTTACCAACAAAGAGAAGCAAAATTCTACAATCAAAGGGTAAAATCAAGGCCCATAGCTGTAGGTGACCTGGTGCTGAAGAAGACATTACAGAAGGCAAACAAGCTTCACCTAAATTGGCATGGACCTTATAAAGTAATTGAGGAGGTTATTCCAGGAACCTACAGGTTAGAGAACCTTGAAGGGGAACCTTTTACCAATCCTTGGAATGTTGATCATCTAAAAAAGTATTACATATGATGTTACAAGAGCTTTCATATAAATGTATCATCTTATGAAGAGATCATTAATGAGAAGATCAAATTCTTGTGTCAATTCTTGGTTCATTATGCTCGATGGGAAATTTATGGGGATAACATCTTAGTTGATGACCTCATACCTTATAACATCATTATTTGGTGACAAGGTCTGAGGTCAGACATCATACTTGGATGACCTCAGACCCTTAACATCATTAATTTGGTGAAATTATTTATGGGGATAACATCTTAGTGATGACCTCAGACCCTAACATCATCATTTGGTGACAAGGTCTGAGGTCAGACATCATACTTGGATGACCTCAGACCCTTAACATCATTAATTTGGTGAAATTACTTATGGGGATAGCATCTTAGGTGATGACCTCAGACCCTTAACATCATTAATGTGGTGAAATTATTTATGGGGATAGCATCTTAGTGATGACCTCAGACCCTAACATCATCATTTGGTGACAAGGTCTGAGGTCAGACATCATACTTGGATGACCTCAGACCCTTAACATCATTAATTTGGTGAAATTGTTTATGTGGATAACATCTTAGTGATGACCTCAGACCCTAACATCATTATTTGGTGACAAGGTCTGAGGTCAGACATCATACTTGGATGACCTCACACCCTTAACATCATTAATTTGGTGAAATTGTTTATAGGGATAACACCTTAGTGATGACCTCAGACCCTAATATCATCATTTGGTGACAAGAATTGAGGTCAGACATCATACTTGGATGACCTCAGACCCTTAACATCATTAATTTGCTGAAATTGTTTATGGGGATAACATCTTAGTGATGACCTCAGACCCTAACATCATCATTTGGTGACAAGGTCTGAGGTCAGACATCATACTTGGATGACCTCAGACCCTTAACATCATTAATTTGGTGAAATTGTTTATGGGGATAACATCTTAGTGATGACCTCAGGCCCTAACATCATCATCTGGTGACAAGGTCTAAGGTCAGACATCATACTTAGATGACCTCAGACCCTTAACATCATTAATTTGGTAAAATTACTTATGGGGATAACATCTTAGATGATGACCTCAGGCCCTTAACATCATTAATTTGGTGAAATTGTTTATGGGGATAACATCTTAGTGATGACCTCAGACCCTAACATCATCATTTGGTGACAAGGTATGAGGTCATACATCATACTTGGATGACCTCAGACCCTTAACATCATTAATTTGGTGAAATTACTTATGGGGATAACATCTTAGGTGATGACTTTAGACCCTTAACATCATTAATTTGGTGAAATTATTTATGGGGATAACATCTTAGTGATGACCTCAGACCCTAACATCATCATTTGGTGATAAGGTCTGAGGTCATACATCATACTTGGATGACCTCAGACCCTTAACATCATTAATTTGGTGAAATTACTTATGGGGATAACATCTTAGGTGATGACCTCAGACCCTTAACATCATTAATGTGGTGAAATTGTTTATGGGGATAACATCTTAGTGATGACCTCAGACCCTAACATCATCATTTGGTGACAAGGTCTGAGGTCAGACATCATACTTGGATGACCTCAGACCCTTAATATCATTAATTTGGTGAAATTATTTATGGGGATAACCTCTTGGGTGATGACCTCAGACCCTAACATCATCATTTGGTGACAAGGTCTGAGGTAAGACATCATACTTAGATGACCTCAGACCCTTAACATCAGTAATTTGGTGACATTACTTATGGAGATAACATCTTAGTGATGACCTCGGGCCTTAACATCATTATTTGGTGACAAGGTCTGAGGTCAGACATCATACTTGGATGACCTCAGACCCTTAACATCATTAATTTGGTGATATTATTTGTGGGGATAACATCTTAGTGATGACCTCAGGCCCTAACATCATCATTTGGTGACAAGGTCTGAGGTAAGATTATTTATTTAGTTTAAACAGACATCATTACAACAAGACTTCAGAGCTGAACATTGCGTGGCAAAGAAGCATTCAACAAATCAACAAATGAAGAAATAAAAACCCTCCTCAAAGGTTGTCATTCAATTGTAAAATGCAAAAATGTAAGTTGACGATGTTCTTTAGAGGTTACAACTAATCAGGGGTTACAAAAAAGTACAAAAGCTTCATAAAAATAGCCTAAGGATTTGAAGGTAGAGTGCTGGCATCCTCGACCTAATTCCCCTAGCCGACGTTGGTCACCTCAGCCACATCATCTCTGGGGTTGGCTCCTTCAGTCTCTGTGACATCCTGTGGTGCAGTCTCTGCTGGGGCAGTATGTTCCTCTTCGACCTCCTGAAGGGCTTAGGCAAATTGGGGGTTAGAAAAACCCAGACCCATGAAGTCAGAGGCTTTCAAGCTACCCAACTCCTTCTCCTTAACAACCGCCCATTTGCCAGTAGCCTTAATACTTGTCTAGAGGTACTCAAAGCCGAAGCTGATGAATTCATCGGAGACTTTATATTCAGCTAGAATCCTATTAGAGGCATCCTCAAGGGCTGCCTTCACTGCAGTGTCAACTTTCTACTGGAGAACGTCGTCCTTGGCCTTCAAGGCAATAGTGTGGTCCTTTTTAAGCTTGGAGATCTCTTTCTCCAACCCCTTAACCTTCTTATCAGACTCCTCAGAGACAGACTTCAGATGGTCTACCTCTGCATTCAGAGAGCTTTGCACCTTCTCAGCCTCTTGGCCTTTCTGGATGAGGGGAAACTTCTTCAGAGTCCAGTTGGCAAAATGATGCATAGCAGTGAGGCCTTGAAAATCATGTGGTCGTGTATATAAGTTAAAATTCAAAACAGAGGTTACACTTGAGCTAAACTGAAATTTGAAGTCATACCTGAATAGACCTTTGAAGGCCAAACTCAACCAGCAAAGGAGTGTCCATAGATCGACAAAAGCGTTTGTCAGCATCGGTCATAGAAGAGCCGATGGCATCCAATGCCTGCAAACTGTGGCCTATGATGCTATCATTAATTTTCAGTTGCTCTATATGAGCAGCCAATGCATCCTCAGAGGAAATGGGGATGGCACAATCTCCCCCTTTCTTCTTCTGCCTCTGATCCTTAGGGGTAGGGTCAACGACCTTCCTCTTCTTAGTGGCCTCAGCCCTTGAGGCAGATGGAGGGGGAGGAGGAGCAGTCAAATCTGCCTTTTTGACGAGACTCGTTAAACTTGGTGCTGCCATTTCCCACAGCTCGTCAGATATTCCCTTCGGACGCTTTGCAAAATAGAAAGGTCTGAGTTAGAGAATCAAATACACATATATTCAAAGGTATAACTTGTTGAAATAAGAAACTTACCAAGTTCTGTAAGAGGACTTCCCCCTAAACCAGTCTCAGAGAGGAAGGAGGGGGTCATCAGGTGTTCAAATCTTACGTGCAGACCATGCGCCCCCTGATCCTGAAGGTCTTTGACCTTCTGAAGATTTTGCTGGCTTAGACCAGAGTCGGACTTTGAAGCCATTGTGACCTTTCCCCATCTTATAGGCATCCTCAGCTCTAGTGAGGAAGAGGGGGCACATGGGCCGAATTCCCATGGCCTTGAGGCAAAGAAATAGCGTGGCTTCCTGTTATGGTTAGAGGTTTGAGTTATCTGAAGCATCTTCTTTTCAGGTTTCTGAGCTACAAAATGATAATAGCTCAGATGGTTTCTAGCAGATGAAGGGACATAGCATCCTGTAAAGACTCAGACATGAAGGTCTGAATGATGAACAACCCTCCATAAGATAATAGCTCCAATTATCACCCTCTAAGCATTAGGTTATAACTGGGAAGGGGACAAGTTTATATAGGTCAATATAGACCTGATGATGGGATGGATGGGTAGAAGAAACCCCAACTTGAACATCTGCTCGTACAAGCAGATCTCACCATCTCAGCCGTGATAAGCCCTCTCTTCCCTCAGAGGTCTCCTAAGCTTTATGGAGGGGCTTATGGAATATAAGTATCTAAAGCAAAGAAGGTCGACCTTACTAACTTTACTCCCAATCTCGGTCGCCTCAGAGACGTCAACATCGCACTCAGCATCATCATCATCATCATCATCATCATCATCTAACACAACGTCGGCCTGAGCAGACGATGGGGCACCACTTGGAAACCTCTGAGCGAACTCAGCCCCTGTAACAGCCGACAAGGGTATGGCTTCAAGGATTGGCGGAACCGCCACACTCGGCCCAATAATTTCAACCTCAGAGGAAGAGGTTGATGTGCTTGAACTTTTATGGGACGGGGCTCGACTGGAAACCTCCGCTTGATCAGGGGCCTGATCCTGCCGAGTTGAGAAATCCATAGCCTCTTGAAAAGAGTCCACAGACATAGGGTCTGCGGAGGATGACTCGGACTCAGACATTGGTGAGGGTTCAGTAGAGAGCTCTGCTTGGTTAGATGGTTCGGATGGTTCAGGATATACGACCTTCAGAGGTGGTGGAAAGATAGGTCTGAGGGGGAATTCCTCTGACCTACGAGCTTCCTCATGCGCTCTCTCTATTTGCCTAATTTTCTCTAAAGTCTTCTCTCTGAGAGAGGGGAACTCCTCTAAGAGTTGGTAAAGGGGTCTGAGCATAAGAGGCAGACCCTACACTCATAACTCTCCTAAACAACAAATAAAGACTGGCAAATGGAATGATGCAATTAAGGATTAAACTATCAAATTTTGAGCAATAACCACGAAGAACACACAAGAACAGTTCGCCAGAAAAAATGAAGATCTCACCGGAAATCTCTTAAAGCTCACCGAAAAAAACAAAAGCAATACCAAGGCAGAAAAATGAAAGAATAAGGGATGTCAAGAGGTACCTGAGGGAGAGCGAAGAGAAGCAGGGGAAGGAGCACCAAAACGCACTTCGAAACCAATAAGTTCTTCTGGAGAGAGAGTGTTGCAGAAGTTACTCGAGGCTGGAAAAGGAGAGAAATGAGGAAGAAAGAGAAGATTGGGGGTTTAAACCTTAAGTATAGGAGCACACATCCCAAGTCCCATTATTGCCTTGGGAACCCAAAAGACAACCATCATCAAACCTGTCAGGCACGCTACCTGCTCTAATGGTTGACACTTGTTAAGATGATATTTGACACCTGAAGAAATCCAACCTCGGAATGATACACCCCTTAAATGCCTGACCATACAGGTTACTAAGGGCTAGGGGTGATTGACATGCCCCAAATGCACCACCTCGGCTCTGAGACATCAACCTCGGCTGAGGACATGGCCGACGTTGGAAGGGCCATGGGTCAATGACCAACAACCTCGGTCATGGCAAGGTCGGCCATGGCCGAGGTTACTACCAACCTCATCAAGAGAAGTCCCCACGACACGTGGAATAGTTATTCATTAGATCATTTAGGGACTGGCAGCCTCGGCTAGGAGTTGGCCGGGGTTACATAAGCTTAACCTCTATCAAGGCCAACTTCAGCAGGGAATCAGCAGATGTTTCTCACATGTTCCATCTTACCCTTCACTTACCTCACCTTGGCTTCACATAAGCCGAGACCATTTTGTCCCATCTCAGATTAAATAAACAGCTAGACCTTACCAACCAAGCTCAGATGGTCGAGCTCTTATTGGCATATATGTGGATAAGGACATGTGGATACAAATCAGTTATAAAAAATCATTCTCCCCACGTGGGGTGAATATTTCATCATCATTATCTACATGTGACAGGGACAGCTGTCTTCATCGCATTGGCTAGATCAACACACACATGCTCATTGCATGCATAGGGGGTATACTACACCTCCCAGCTACTATATATACTTGTCTTCTCCTTCTTAAAGGGGATCCCAAATTAAAAACCCTAGCTAAAACTCTGTCCAAGTACACAGTAGAGAGAGAAAGCTTGAGAGATTGTATCTATGGCCATTAGAGCCCTCATACAGTGATATTAATCACACACTCGCACAGTGGACGTAGGCCTGATTGGTTGAACCACTTACATAATTGTGTTCATCCTCATCTCCTCACCTCAATCTCTTATATTTACTATATACCCTTATACTGCCATTGTTAACACTGAATTGAGCTCGTAAACACCTTGAAGGGTGGTGCTATTTTCAGCATCATCAATGTGTAGAGCTGAATATCTATTTTTGTTTCTCACTTCAATGATGTAGCCGAATAATAAATTCAAATGCTCTTTAATAATTTCTCTAGTCTCACCTAGTCTTCAATGAAGCACTTGAATGCTTTAATAGCATTTGAATGAAGACTAAAAAATATAGTCATTAGACACATCTCTTGAGATCATTAAATGGTCCAGATTTTTTTTGAGAGAAAAGATGGCTGAAAATGATCTTCAAATCTTATTTTGTATTCTCAAGAAAATGTAGGTGTTGAGAGATGACAATAATACCTAAAAAATGGAGGTAAAAAATTACCTCCTTCAGACATCCCAAAATTTCTTCTGCAAAAAGATTTAGTCTAAGAAAAGAGAGAAACAATATCCAATGTATATCAGTTGTTTAAAGTGAAATGGTTGAATATAAATTGTGCCTATATATACAAAATATATAAAAAGAGAAAACTGTTCAAGATTTAATGTGTGTGCTAAAAGGAAGTCTCAATTAATATTATATCTAACACAATTCAAGGTAACTATATAGATTTGCGGCTCTTTAAGATTTTAAAAAGCATTATATGTACTCACTAAAGCCAAAAGATGATAACAAAAAATTTAGAGTACAAATGGGACAAAGCAAATGACATGGCGCGGGCTTTAAAAAATTTTGCTACCAAAGATTTGCGAGACTAGCATGATGATATAGATCGTTCGGTTAAAGAAAATAAAAAAATAACATTATGAAGAAAGGGGTTTGGTCCAATAATAAGTCTAGGCCGATTCATGATTCTCATGTGCCATTCTCGCGACAGCGACGTGACATGTCATGATTGGTTATTACCCTATGGATGTGGGTCCGTGCCAATGGCACTAACTAATGGTGACATGTCACATCAGTGTGCTGTGCCCGACACATGAAAATCATATGTCGGCATGGAACGACTCTTTCTTCCAACTGACTAACGACCAACAAAACACTGCCCCAAGACTATGGGTGGCAAATTGTCACACGGCTGGATAACACGACACAACCCACACGACTTTGTAGCGAGTTTGGGTGAAGCATTAACAAATACGGGTGCTTAATGGGTGGACCCGCTAAACTAGACAACTTAACGAATGGGGCTTGGGTTTAGCAATTTAGTATAAATACACGATACGACTTGTTAAGGCACGACACGAATTCGATAAGACACGATACGATTCACACGAAAAACTTAGCATGTCGAATTTGGATAGAGATAATTTTGACATGAAATCGATTAGACCCGAGAGAAAACTGACATGACAAGACTCTTTGTCATCCCTACCCAAGGAAGGTTTCTTGGTAAGCGGGACCGAGTTAGATTAGTTCTCATGGGGAAATACAACTACCCAAAAAGTCGAGAGGAACTGAATGGTCAAAAGAATAGATAATAGCGTGCGGTCCAAGGTTTATAAAATAAAATAATATAAAATATATAAACAAACAACCAACAGTACAAGCCTCAGTGCAATTTAATACATAAATAAACATAATATGGTATATATATATTGAAAAATCTTGTGACAAATAGGTGTTTGTAGGGTTTAAGAGATACAGAGGTCGGATGAGAAGGTGGTTGCTTGCCGTGATCATGCTGGGTGAACCCACTAAAGGTATCAACTTTCTTCCCACCCATTTCATTTTTTCAAATGTTGTTTGTTTCCTTAATACTTCAAATTTTGTAGGTACCAGATTTCGGCCTCTTTCCTTCAATACTCCCAAGCCTCTATTTCCTCTTGTTGTGGAGAACATCAAGTGGAGTGGTTGGGCATTGTTTACTTTTTCACTTGTTTCACTCCGTCCCTCCCTCCATTTACATCCAAAATATCAGCAGTAAAAGAGACAACTGTAGTTAGTGGTAGTCCACCACACAGCACAGAGAAGCTGGTAAAAAGGATTCATTTCCCTTCCTGTTCTTAAATGTGTCCTCCTCCACCTCATGTCCCTTCATTTTCATTTTCTCCCTCCTATCTCTACAAATTTCCCCACACCCGCATATATGTGTTTTCAACAACACGATTCTAAAACAATTTCCTCAATTGGCGTCTTCTTTCTCAAACCTACACAAATTTCGAATCTTTCTTATTTTTTATATTTCTACTTCAAAACACACATAGATCTTTATCCGGTAGAGGCGGATGGTTCATATATTAAAGGGTAGAGGAAGAGGAAGAGTTTGTATATCAGATTTAATTGTAGGTCTTGGAAAACTTAAAATTGGGTCAATTGTGGAGACGTGAAAATGGTGTATTTACCAAACTTAATGATATTTAATATCTGTCACGTGTTCGCCTTACATGATTTGGGTCAACAATTTTATATAATTATATAGATATGTGAGTTAAATATGTAGACAAACAAAGATCATTGATTCCTTGTTTACGAGGAAACAAGTTAAATATGTAGACAAATATACATTATGTACCTATTATATACCTCTAATACGATAGTATTAGAGGTTTAATAGCATTTAATGAACTTTAATTAAAGCCTTCTTCAACCGTTCAACTCTTTACCCCTTTCTCTACTCCCATCGTTTTACTCTCTAGATTCTCTTCCACTGCCCATGACTTTTACCCTTCCCTATATATATATATATATATATATATATATAGTTTTAGGTTACATTTTTCTTGTGGTTGTTGCTCTCATCATGACAAACTGGGATCTCGCTAAGCACCATCATCTAAAGAAGCTATTTGATGGGAAGGACGGAAGACCCATGTATCCACGATGATGGGTGATACTAACTACTGATACCAAATTTAGTCCGCTGATGTGGACTAATCTCTTGAAGACACATGTCAACCTACGTGGCATATACAAATACTTTCAATGAACATCATACTGTCACCGAGCTACTCAGGCGCTCCGAGCTACTCAGAACGGTCCTAGCAACTTAAGCATACCAGCAACTTAAGTGGTCCGAGCCATTTGGCGTGCAGAGCATCCAAATCAAGAGAATCAAAAGGCGACTACGCATTATTATCGTACTGATGTATATGTATACTAGATAACAACGCATTATCTTTTCATATGTACAACCTCAAGGCTATAAATATATTGTAACCTCCTCATAAGAAGGGGACTTCTGGATCTCTTGGTAAACCTATCATCGAGATTCAGGGATAACAGTCAGCAATACAAAATAGTGGACGTAGGCCATTTTCATAAGGTTGAACCACTTTAAAAATCCATTGTCTTACTTATTTATTCCATTTTTTATCTGTGATTGATTAATTAGATAGAATCTAGTTTTTTACGTCAACAGATTGGCGCCGTCTGTGGGAATCGACTGTACTTAGCGTTTTTCACCAAACAACTCATCACCTATGGCTGAGATTCCGGAATCCAGTGAGCGAAACACCGAGCTCCCTCCAAAACCCTCTAATCCACTAAATATTCAAGATCTGACTGGCATAATGGCTAATTTAGCCCAAGGGCAAAAGTCCATGCAAGAAACCATGCGTCGACTTATACAAACTGTTCGAGATGGAGTGTCGGCTCAATCAGGACAACAAAATGCTCAGAGAAATACTCATCTTCCATCTTCAAGAACTAGAAGAATGTTATTCCCGGAAGTTTCTCAATCTAGACGTACTGACTCATATCGTACTGAGAGATCTTATGATCCTTCATATCAACCTGGTCGGACCTCATCGGTATGGGCTACAGACTCTCAATGGAACGTCACTCTAACGCCAGAAAGGACTAACACTCTAGAAAGGTTGAGTAGGGTCTCCCCTTTTGATCGATTGGGCCCTAATAGGAATAGGATTCCTCTTAGGATTGCATCGAGGAACTCTCAACGACCATCCGACCTAAGGGAAGGCTCTGCCCAATCACGTCCAATATCCCGTAATGAAAGGTACCAAGAGGAAAACTCAACGCGATCAGTCGCTCGAATAAATAGGCCTGAGGTAGGAAATGGAGCATGGAAAGGCTCTATTCAAAGGTTGGAATACCGGTTAGGGGAAATGGCTAAGGCTAAAAATCCTCTACAAAGAATATTTATCCAAGGAACACCGTTTGTGCAGGCAATTGTGGATTTTCCCACACCATCAAAATTCAAAGCTCCTATGGTGACACCTAAATATGATGGAAAAACTGATCCTGTCCTCCATATTGAACAATACCAAGCTACTGTCGATACCTATGCGGTTCCATATGAGATGAAATGTAGGGCGTTTTCAGGAACTCTCACTGGATCAGCTCAGATATGGTATAACAACCTTCCTCGGGGGGAAGATTGTGACTTTCCTTCAACTTGCAGAGCTTTTCATAGGGAATTTCTGTTTTAGAGCGAAACCAGTTAAACGAGTAGCACACTTACTGAGTGTTAGACAGAAGACAGATGAAAGCACCAGGGACTATATTACTCGTTTCAATAACGAGAAACTTGAGGTAATTGATTACAAGGAGAAGACAACAATTACTGCTCTGATGAGCGGATTGTTACCAAACAAGTTGTACTATACTTTGGCCAAAGATCCGCCTAGGAATATGGCAGAACTGATGGCAAAGGCAGCCAAAATCATGAACGCTGAGGAAGCCATGGCTGCGAAGAAGAGTACAAACACTAAGGAGACCAAGATTGAGGCTGGTAAAACAGAGAAGAAGGATCAGAAGAATAATGGTGGCAACAGGCAGTCGAAAGGTAAGCAAGCGCTGGAGCAGATGAGGAAGTATAGAAATTATACTCCTTTGAAGGTAGATATAAATCACATTCTGGAAGAGATCAAGAACATCGAGGAGCTAACCTGGCCAGAGAAAATGAAGGCAGATCCTGACAAAAGGGATAAGTCTAAATATTGTGAGTTCCATAAAGACCATGACCATACGACCAAACGTTGCATAGCTCTCCAGAATGAATTAAAACACTCATAAGACGAGGAAAACTAACTAAATATGTTGATCACCAAAATGGTGGAAAAACCAGCAACAGAGTAAGGCAAAGATCTAAATCTCCTCGTCGAGCAAAAGAAGACAAGAAGAGATATCACGAAGATGATCCATAAGATAACCCCGATCTCCCCAAAAGACCAAGACAGCCAGAACACGAGGTATTTTCAATCCATTTTAGGTTATTTGAATGCAATGTCATTACAGGTGGAGATACAGGAGGTGGAGATCTTACTGCGGAGAGAAAATCTTACCTCAATGTGGCTCAAGCTTGCTCTTACATACAACGCATAAATTTAGCTGAAGATAATCGCCCAAGGAAGGTGAATAGGGACAAACTGGTCATCGGTTTCTCTAAAAAGGACCTGGCAGGTGTACTATATCCTCATGATGACCCATTGGTGATCAAGATGAGAATAAAGGAAGTGGTGATTTCACAGGTACTAGTGGACAATGGTAGCTCTGCAGACATCATGTTCTACCCATGCTTTGATAGTTTGAATTTGAAGTTAGCCCAGTTGGAGCCATATTATAGGCCCCTCCTCGGTTTTACTAGCGAAAAGGTTTTTCCGCTTGGGATGATCAAGTTGGACATGCTTATTGGTACATGGCCTGCTTACGGAACAAAAATAGTACGCCTCTTCGTAATGGATAAAAATGTCCAATAAACTTACAACATCATCATGGGAAGGGTAGGTCTGAAGAAGTTCGAGGCAGTACCATCTACTGTACATTAATATTTAAAATTCCCAACCAACTTTGGAGTGGGAGTTGTGAAAGGTGACCAGAAAGTAGCTCGAGAATGCTACTATTCATCCGCCGAAGAGAAGGAACGAGAGGAATCCAGGAAGAAGACTACTACATATCAAGTGGATGAAATAAAAGATGCAAAGATTGAAATATTAGACCCTAGAGACGAGTCTCAGCTCTTGAAGGGCCAGGTCATGGAAGCTACTGAAAGTATCATTCTGGATGATGAACACCCATAACGAACAACCCAAATTGGTGCGTCATTGGATGTATCGATAAAATAAAAATTGATAGCTTTTCTAAGGCGCAGAAAATGGACTTTTGCATGGAGTCATGAAGACATGCCAGGGATAGACCCGAATTTCCTGTGCCACGAGCTCAACGTGAACAAGGAAGTCAAGCCAGTGAAGCAGCGAAGAAGGGTGTTCAGCCCTGAAAAGAATCAAGCTATACAGGAAGAAGTAGAGAAACTACAGAAAGCTTTTTTTATTGAGGATGTCAAGTATCCTGATTGGCTAGCAAATGTGGTGATGGTAAAGAAGAAAAACAATAAGTGGAGGATGTGTGTGGACTTCATCGATCTTAAAAAAGCCTGCCCAAAGGATCATTTTCCTCTGCCCCGAATCGATCAGCTGGTGGATGCTACCTCGGGGCATGAATTGTTGAGTTTCATGGATGCTTACTCTGGTTACAACCAGATTAAAATGAAACCTGAGGATAGGTAAAGTACCTATTTTATCACCCCAAGAGGTACTTATTGCTACAATGTTATGCTTTTTGGACTTAAAAATGCAGGTGCAACATATCAACGGCTGATGAATAAGGTGTTTGCAGAGCAAATCAGTCATAACATGGAGGTTTATATCGATGATATGCTGACAAAAAGCAAGAAAGCTGCTGATCATTTAGTTAACCTAGGTCAGTCTTTTGATCAACTAGAGAAATATCAAATGAAGTTGAATCCCACCAAATGCATATTTGGAGTACGAGAAGGTATGTTTATCGGTTATATTGTTAATCAATGAGGTATCGAGGCAAACCCTGAAAAGATCAAGGCCCTATTGGAGCTACGATATCCAACTACGAAGAAGGAGGTGCAAAGTCTCACAGGGCTAGTTGCTTCACTTAACAGATTTGTGTCAAGAGCAACAGACAGTTGCCTCCCATTATTCAAAACACTTCGAAAAACTTTTGAGTGGAATGATGAATGCGAGGAGGCCTTTCAAGAGTTGAAGAAATATCTGGGGACACCTCCATTGTTATCTAGACTAGTGGTGGGAGAAAGACTATACTCGTATCTGGCAGTTTCAGAGAATGTAGTTAGCTCGGCGTTGATAAGAGTGGAGGATGAAGTGCAGAAACCAGTCTATTACACCAGCAAGGCCTTTCGAGGAGCAGAGATCAGATATCCAAGATTGGAAAAGTTGGCACTAGCACTGATCGAAGCAAGTAGAAGGATGAGGCCATACTTCTAAGCCCATACTATAGTGGTGTATACTAATATGCCATTAAGATAAGCTTTGCAGAAACCGAAGAAATCAGGAAGATTGATGTACTGGGCAGTAAAACTTGGTGAATATGATATAGTTTATGAGCCTAGGTCGTGACTTAAGGGGCAGGTAGTAGCGAATTTTATCGCAGAGTTTACTCACTCTGATACATCTGAAGAGAAGGAATTTAATAATACAGACCAACCCGTGGATGTTACGGGATCATCGAAGATAACACCCGACCAACTTCCATCTGTGGATAAGCAAGAGAAAATAATCAACGAGCAGCGAGAAATGTCGGGGGAAGATAAAAGGAAGTATCAAATATTCCATCGAGGAACTCTGTCTGACCAAAAGTTTGACAATGAAGTACCTGTATGGAATCTGTATGTGGATGGCTCTTCGTGTGCCACAGGCAGTGGAACAGGAATTATGTTAAACAATCCTGATGAAATTGATATAGAGTATGCTCTACATTTTCAATTTAAAGCTTCCAATAATGAAGCTGAGTATGAGGCTATGATTGTGGGTCTAAGTATGGCCAAAACTATAAAGGCGGAACAGGTCGTAGTATTAAGTGATTAAAAACTAATCGTAAATTAAATTCTTGGCTTATATGCAGTGAAGGGAGAACTAATGGTCAAGTATCATTCAAAAGATACGGAGATTGTCTCAACTTTTACTTCAGTTCAGTTGATCAGAATACTGAGATTGGAGAATGCAAGAGACGACGCCTTAGCTCGGCTGACATCAGCAACACGCATCGAGCTACGAAGAACAATCCCAATAAAAATCCTGGTAGATCGGAGCGTGGACGAAGACTTGATGATGAACTTCATTGCCCTTGACTTGGGACCATCTTAGATGGATCCCATCAGGGCCTATATCGAAGAGGGGATTGTGCCACCTGATAAACTCGCAGCTAAGAAACTAAAGTTTAAAGTTGCTCGTTACGTGTTAACCAGTGGCATCTTATATAGAAGAGGAGTTATAGCAGGACTACAAAGATGTGTCCATCATTTTGAAGTTAAAGATTTGATTGAAGAGGTTCACGAAGGGTCCTGCGGAGCTCATGTAGCAGGTCGGATGCTTTTGTAGAGGATAATAACACAGGGGTATTACTGGCCAACGATGAGAGCTGATTGCGCAGTTTATGCTAAGAAGTGCGATAAGTGCCAACGTTTCTCTTCCTTTCGAAGAACTCCCCAAGCGTTGTTAACACTCATCACATCCCCTTGGCCATTCGCCATGTGCGGGATAGACTTGGTCGGGACACTTCCAACGACCAAAGGAAGATCTAAATACCTCGTGTTGCTGTGGATTATTTTACCAAATGGGTGGAAGCTAAACCTCTCATTGATATGACATACGACAAGGTCTATCAATTTATTTAGAAGAGTATTATTTGTATATATGGTCTCCCACATGCATTCATTATTGACCATGGAACCCAATTTGACAACGAGGAATTCGCTGCATATTGTCATCAATCTAATGTACAGAAAATCCACTCCGCACCAGGCCATCCCCAGAGCAATGGGCAAACTGAAGTGACAAATAGAACCCTACTGAATAGTTTGAAAAAATGGCTTGATGATACAAAGGGAAATTGGATCAACGAGCTACACTTTGTGTTGTGGGCTTATCGCACTACACCCCGAACAGCAACTGGGGAGTCTCCATACATGTTGACATTTGGGAGTGAGGCTGTCATACCTGCTGAATTGGGTCTACCCACACATAGGGTGCTTAATTTAAATTCTCCTATAAGCGACTTGATGAGACGATTAGATCTGGATATGCTCGAAGAAGTTAAGGAAGAAGCATCAATCAGGAATGCAGCATACCAACAACGAATAACCTTGTTCTACAACAAAAGAGTGAAGAAGTGCAATTTGTAAGAGGGGGATTATGTGCTGAAGAAAGTGATCCAAAAGCATAACAAACTAGAGCCCAACTGGCATGGACCTTACAGAGTAACTGAAGTGGTTCGTCCTGGGACATACCGAATTGAAACTTTGGAGGGGGAAGAATTCAAGAACGCATGGAATGCAGAGCATCTACACAAGTACTATCAGTAATTAAAATATATATGTAACACAAATCTTTCAATATGAATAAAGTGATGTTTCGCACATATTTCCTTCTTTGTTGAATTTTTTTCGGAATATTAGTGCTACACACTACACAAACACAAATTCAGAGCTGCAAATTGCCAACTCCGGTTGGTTGGAAATTCAGTAACCACCAACTTCGATTGGTCATCAATTCAATAACCACCAACTCCGGTTGGTCTGCAATTTAATAACCACCAACTCCGTTTGGTCGGCAATTCAATAACCACCAACTCCGGTTGGTCGACAATTCAATAACCACCAACTCCGATTGGTTGGTACCAAACTAGGCAATAAGATGGATGACCTCCCGGGGCATCTACTGTCTAGGCAACAAGGTAATCCTGACGAGATTACTACAACTAAGCAGGAATATGGGATGAAAATCATTCCATTGCTTAGGCCCAAAGAGTGAAAAGTCACTATAATCAGACAACAAATGGGATAAGTTCCATTACAGATATATGTGTATATATATTCACCAAAGAATAAAAAAACATTCTACAAAATATTTCCAAGAAAATGAAATCGTAAAAGCAACTAAATCTTTTTCTTATTAAAACAAAGCAGATTACATGCGATATGAAATTTGATTCATTACAAATGTCCTATTCTATGGGTTTCTTTCCCTCTGCTTTTGAAACAGGTTCCACCCCAGCTGGAGGATCATCTAATGCATAAGGAGAATTTATAAAGTTTATATATCGCAGCATTCTGACATTACTTATGGATGGTCGATCAAGCAAGTGCTCTCGACGAGATATCTCAAAGTTGGAATGAAGGCTATAATCGCCGAGATACTTAGAGATCAAAATCCGAGGAATGCCACGGGTGGAATCCAACTAAGGTCAAGTTTGTAGGGAGGCACAGGTAAATCAAGAACTCCAAGTTCATAATAATCCCATACGAAATTAAGTTGTTCCAATTTCAGAACACATAAAGCATTCAACCACCCCTGCTTATTTCCTTCGTTGTTCGACTGCTGCAAACGAGCATCAAGATGATACAAAGCTTCATTATACCCAGCCATCCAAAATTCCCTGGGCTGCTTTTGAAATTGATAAGTCAATCTCTCAAGTTATTCGTGGAGATTTTTCACCATAATTTCTTTACTTTCCAAAGCAGAACTCTGATTAGAGAGTTGGTCGGTGAAACTCATAATCTTCTTAGACATTTCTGCCAAAGCCTGATTCTTCGCCATCAATTGAACGGCTTGATTCTCTAAGGCCAATTGAGTTCTCCTTTCATCAATAGTAACTTGACCAGCCCTTGCTCGTCCATGAGAAGAAGATCTTGCTCTGCCACGAGCAGGTGTGGAAGGTCCAGTTCGTTTCAAAGTCTCTAACTTATCCCGTAAGTTAGCATTTTCTATTTCTAAAAATGAGAAAACATCATCATTAATTGGGACCAAGGCTCCTGAAGAAGAGGAGGCAGCAGTAGATTTGAGCTATTTTATGTCCTCCTGTAAAGCGATGTTCTCTTGCTCTAGCATCTTGGAAATGTGTCTATGCTCTTTAATTTCAAGCTTTAACACACTTTCCTTTTTCTCATGAGCTAAAATGTACTTGTCATATCCCTTGTCAGCACTCAATTGTTGGTACTTTTTCTCATAACCTTGATGCAAAAGTGTAGTGGATTCTTTATGCTGCTGTTGAAGTTCCTCGATCATTCCTTGAAGATGTTCAATCATTTCGTAATAATCCGCATTATTGGCTACAACACGATCAAGTAGGTACTTCAAGTACTGGTAAGCATCAATTGCTCATTCAGAGGCATCTGATCCGAGGATGTCAATTATTTGGGCCTCAGTAAAGTCTACATGACCAGCTTTAAAATAGTCATTGCATTTCTTCATCAACTCTATATCATGAGCTGATAAGAGTTCCATCCTGGCCACAAACTAGCAAAAACAAAATCAACAATGATGCGAACAGAGCAAGTAAGAGAGAAATTCCAGACGAATAACAAAAGTTCAATTTTTATTCATCACGATAAAGGAAAACACATATTAGGGTTACATCCAAGAAAACAAAGAAACAAAAGACCCGAACAACTTTACACCTTTTCCTTATTTCCTACGACTTCTTCAGACGGTTTGGATGAAGGGGTTGGTTGGTCAGAGAGCAATGGCACTTGCTCGGCAGATGTGTTAGCCTGTTAGACTTGCTCGGAGGGTTGAACAATAACAATAATAGGGACCTGCTCTCCTGTCATCATATAAGACTCATCTGAAGCAGCTTTATCTTCTTCTTCTTCTTCTTCTTCTCCAGGAGAGGGAGGAGGGCCATGAGTATTCTCCTGGAATAACTCAGAATTTTCAGTAACCTTCAATTTCTTCAAAGCTACTACCCATCCATACCTAAAATATTTAACACTGGCATACTCCATTTGAGAAGACATAACAGCCAGGCCCTTATTCCAACCCTTGTCCTAACTAACACTAAAAGATTTTTTAACAGCAACTTTCCTTTTTGCTCTCTTCGAGGAAGTCATTTCCCTAAGGAGCTCTTCGACAGACTTCAATTTTTCTTCTACCTCTATCTTATGTTGCTCAACATCTTGAAGCTTAGCAATATTTTCCTCAGCAGATTTAAGCTTGACCTTAACTCCTCTTTACGTTGTTCAGCATCCTTTAATTTATTCTCCAACTCTTTGGAGGCAGTCACAGCTTGATCTCGATTTAGTTCAATAGACTTGAATTTCTTATCCCAAGCATTTTTGTCTTCCTCGTACTTCTGACGAGATTCCTTCAAAGATCGAGTTAATCCAACAAAAGCTTATTCTATTCCACCCGAAGAGGTGGAGGCCCTGATGGCTTCATCTTTCTTCAAAATACTATTAAAACACGTCACGAGTTGAAAGAAGAAAGAATTTTAATTCAATATATGAATATAGTACTAGAAAATAAAGGACTCACGCTGACGATACTTACTGACGTAATGTGTTGAGCAGCCAAAGTAGTAATTCTCTCATGAGAAAATGTATCTTTAATGCCTTGAAATTCTGGGACAGTCCAAGATCTGATCAAGCCCATGGCAGAATTCAGAGGAATAAGAGCTGGAACATTACCTTCAACATTTGAAGATTGAGAGATAGGGTCAACAGGTCTCTCAGAAGAACTTCTTTTCAATCTTCTCAGAGGAGCAGGAGCACTTTCAATTAAAGGTGTTATCTCTATTTGTGAAATGACAACAGTTTCACTCGAAAGTGCAATCTATTTTAAAGGAACAGGGGGCTTCTTGCCAGTTTCCTTAGAAGCAAAAGAAGGGGGTACATCTATATTCTTTGTCCTCTCATCTGGGACATCTTGTTTGTTCTTCTTTGCCTCTTCAGTGGCAAAGGTAGACTTGTCAAAAAATACGAGAGCTTTCCTCTTCTTCATCAGATCAGTAATAGGAATGCTTAAGTCAGAAGAGGATCCTTCCACACTAGTTTCAGAAGTTGGTATCTGATCAAGATCAACCACCACAGGACGAGCAATGAAAGAACAAGTGGAGCTTCTGTATCTCAACAAATAAGAGGCAGCTCTAATGTGCTCCCCATCAACTGATTGATGCAAGCCCCAGATAAGCTTCAAATGTTTTATGTTAACATCAGTCTCTTTTGGAGACTTTCTTTTACTATCAACTGTAACAAACAAAATTAATGTCAGTGATGCATTTCATCGAATACAAAGAAAACAAGATTTCAAAAATTAAAACAACCTATCCCATTGCTATAAAGTGGACACCTGGGACCTTGGTACACATCATTTCCATTTAATGGAGGGTGTTGCCAATTTTTCATTACAACCCCATGATCAAAATAATCCCTATTGGCATCGAGAAGATTGACGACTAAATTTCTATTCGAAAACCTAGTTTTTAAATAGAAAGTAGTGTCACTGTTAACCCATCTATGATAATACATAATTTCTGGAATTCCCGACGAGTTCCATAAAGTTGATTCAACCTATATACGCCATTAACTACCCTCCATGTATTTGATGCTACTCTTGCAGGAACAATATCGAAATATTGGCAAAACTCCAAACACAAGGGATTTGGCAGGAAAGAAAAGCCACACTCAGCTACAAAAAGAGTTGGGAACCAGTGTCCCTCCGCCAAAGAAAATAAATCAGAAGACCCACGAAGGGATTGAAAAATTAGACTGAAATATATCCAATGATTCAATAAGATAAACTATGATGAATAAAGTAAATAAAGAAGAAGGAAGAAAATCTTACAGAAGAAAAAGAGATCGGTTGACAGCAGATGGATGGAAAGAACGAAGGCACATGATAGAGAGAAAATGAAAAGTTCAGAGATACAGATTTGAAAAGTAGAAGATGATGGGATTTCTATCTCACTTAAATACTTTACCTCGGAAATAGAGAAAAGCAATGATTACAAGGGAAGATGTTTGCATTTTCGGCGGCTAAAAGAAGAAAAAGGCACAAATATCGAAGTGATCGTGAAAATTCAAAATATTTATGAAGTTTGATATTATGCGCTCAAAAAGGAATTATATACAATGAAAATCTACCTAAAATCCATGAAGACTAGTAATCTAAGCAGTTTTTAAGCAAAATGTTCCACACACTTCTTCAACCACAGTTGTGAAACATTGGGGGCTTCTGTTGATACCAAATTTAGTCTGCTAACGTGGACTAATCACCCCTACATGGCAAATACAAATACTTTCAATGAACAACATACTGTCATCGAGCTACTCAGGCACTCCGAGATACTCAGAACGCTCCGAGAAACTTAAGCATACCGAGCAACTTAAGCGGTCCGATCCACTTAGCGTGCAGAGCATCCAAATCAAGAGAAATCAAAGGAAACTACGCATTAAATGCGCATTATTATCGTACAGATGTATATGTCTACTAGATAACAACGCATTATCTTTTCATATGTACAGCCTTAAGGATGTATATACATTGTAACCTCCTCATAAGAAGGGGACTTCTGGATCTCTTGGTAAACCTATCATCGAGATTCAGGAAAAACAGTCAGCAAAACAAAATAGCGGACGTAGGCCATTTTCATAAGTCGAAACCACTTTAAAAATCCATTGTCTTACTTATTTATTCCATTTTTTTATCTGTGATTGATTAATTAGATAGAATCTAGTTATTTACATCAACACTAACAGTAAGAGCAAAAAGCTTTTGTAGCATTTACCGTGTGGGAATTTAGCGGTCAACATCTAAATCTAACATTTCAACATTCAAAAAGGCTTCAGAGCCATCCCACCAGCAAGTGCAAATATTTTGTGATTTAGTATAGCGCCACCTAAGCTATCCTTTTTCTTACTCAATGAAAGTCACCATTGCGGCCATCCCCGATCCTCGCCTGCACGAGCGAGCATGCCAAGGGAAAGGATCCTTCGGGTCCCGGGCATCCCTCTCGGGAGCGCTTCGACCGACGTTATTTGAGATGAGGTGTAAAAATGTAGAGAGATTCAGAGTCACCAGTATATTTTACTCAAAACAAACAAAAGAAGAAGGGGAAGCCATCCCGAAGGATGGCATCCAAAGACACACTGGTGCTTGCGAAATCAAAATCATTCGAGAAGGGTTCGGAGGCTAAGTTACGAAATGGGAAGGTGTTAGGCACCCATTCCTCCCTTTCGGTCTCTCATGGATATTTTCTATTTTCCTTTATATTTCCCCCGTGATATGTGTGCATGTGTATATATATCGTGGAGATAGGAATCCTCGACTTATATCATGGAAGAGATAAAGCGAGTCATCCGTAGGAAGGTGTAAAAATAATATTAGAAAATAAGATTTACGTGATTATCCCTACGTTGATTGTTATAATGGAACGATAACGCATGTGGAGTAATACGTCACTAAGGGCAAGTATATAGAATATAAGAAGATTAGATTTAGAGAAAGTAGGAAAATAAGAGAAAAAGTGAGAAAATGACTCAAGTCTCGGGTTTTACCCAGAGATGCCTACGTAGCTTATAAAGGCATCAAAGTCCACGTAGTTCGCATACAAAACGAGGGGTGGGGTTTATCCCATAAATCTAAATGGGGGATCTCTTATTTGTGAATGTGTGTGCTTGTAGAAAAAGTGTTTTAGTGGAGAGAAAAGTGTGAGAATCCCTATTTGGAATTTGTGAGCAAACTCTCTTTTTCTAGTTTTTTTTGGGTTTTTATTTATATGAAAATAAGATATGTGCAATAATACTAAATAAAAAGTATATTAGGATGTGCAAGATGAGATAATAAAAGTGCTAAGTAAGAAAACAAGTTATTGAGAATTTAATAGGAATTAAGAGAGAGTTTGAGAAAGTTGGACCTTCTTGAAGATCTTGAGCTTGATCTTGAATGTTGGAGAGCAGCCCTTGCACTTGGATGATGATGGAGAGTGGATAATTCACCATGTTTGATGAAAAGGATGATGAAAATTGGAAGTAAAAAAGGGATTTAGAGGTTGAAATCATGTTTCCTTCGAGAGAGGTTTCTGGGATTCGTTGAGAGTAAATTTTATCAGATCTGGGCTCCCCTTAAAAATGAGGTGAATGCCTCTTTTTATAGGCCAAGGTCACTATCGATCGGCATAAACCTGGTCCTGCCTATCGTCACCTGCCAACAGGCAGGGTCTGGAACCTACTGTTTGGAAGTGTGTTTCAGGCCTTTTTGATAAATCGGTTGTCGAGGGCAAACCGCCGATCAAAATGGTGCACGAGGCAGACCATTGGAAAGGTAATTCAGAGACCTTCGAAAGTCCTGGGGACCGCTCCCATGTTCGGTAGTTGACTTTGGGTCAAATATGGCTCGAAAGCGTTTGTCGGTCCATCAGACGGGGAATCGTTTGGATGCAAACGGATCGTTCATTCACATGGTAAGTCCAAAATGCGCACAGGGCGGACCGTTGGAAAGGTTATTCAGTGCCCTTCGAAGATTCATCCAGTCTTAATCGAGATGAAGAGTTTGACTTTTTGGTCAAATTGAGCCAGGGAGTGCTCGATGGCTTCTAGGTCAGTACTCGGGACATGACCTGGGTTTGTAGTGATGAAGGGGAGGTACTAGGGACCTAAGGAGAGTTGGGGGTAACGGAATGGGGTGTCTACAGAGCCCCTCTATGGGTGAGTTTAGAACAAATGATAACCGTCAAATAGACACCACAAGATGCTTTTGAGGGAGTACGACCGATTCAGAGGGTCGAGGCCGATTCTGAGGACTTAAGGAGTGTGCTGGGGATGGAATGACGATCGAAGGTTTCGGTCAATTCTCAGGAATTGAATTGGTGTTGGGGGATAACCAATTCTGCGGGTCAAAGCCGAATCTGCAGGCTTAGGGTAAAGATCTAATAACTGAGGTCAATTCTAACCTAAGAGTGGTGATGATCGAGGATCGGGGTCAATTCTTACCTAAGAGTGGTGACGACCGAGGACTGGGGTCAATTTTGACCCAACTCAGGTGTTGATCAAAGATCGGGGTCAATTCTGACCTAAGAGTCGTGACGACCGAGGGCCGGGGTCAATTCTGACCCAACTCAGGTGACGATCCAAGATCGAGGTCAATTCTGACCTAAGAGTGGTGACGATCAAGGACCGAGGTTAATTTTGACCCAATTCAGGTGACGACCGAGGATCGGGGTCAATTCTGACCCAACTCAGGTGACGATCCAAGACAGAAGTCAATTCTGACCTAAGAGTGGTGTCGACTGAGGACGGGGGTCAATTTTTACCCAACTCAGGTGACGATCCAAGACCGAGGTCAATTATGACCTAAGAGTGGTGACGATCGAGGATTGGGGTCAATTCTAACCCAACTCAGGTGACAATCCAATACTGAGGTCAATTCTGACCTAAGAGTGGTGACAATCGAGGACTGGAGTCAATTCTGACCCAACTCAAGTGACGATCCAAGATCGAGATCAATTTTGACCTAAGAGTGGTGATGACCGAGGATCGGGGTCAATTCTGACCCAACTCAGGTGACGATCCAAGACCGAGGTCAATTCCGACCTAAGAGTGGTGACAACAGAGGACCGGGGTCAATTCTGACCTAAGAGTGGTGACGACTGAGGACCAGGTCAATTCTGACCCAACTCAAGTGACGATCCAAGACCGAGGTCAATTCTGACCTATGAGTGGTGACGATAGAGGATCGGGGTGAATTCTGACCCAACTCAGGTGACGACCGAGGACCGGGGTCAATTCTGACCCAGCTCAGGTGAAGATCCAAGATCGAGGTCAATTATGACCTAAGAGTGGTGACGATCGAGGATCGGGGTCAATTCTTACCCAACTCAGGTGACGATCCAAGGCCGAGGTCAATTCTGACCTAAGAGTGGTGATGACCGAGGACCGGGGTCAATTCTAATCCAAATCAGTTGACAATCCAAGACTGAGGTCAATTCTGACCTAAGAGTGGTGACGATCGAGGATCGGGGTCAATTCTGACCCAATTCAGGTGACCATCCAAGATCGAGATCAATTTTGAGCTAAGAGTGGTGACGACCGAGGACCGGGGTCAATTTTGACCCAACTCAGGTGACGATCCAAGACCGAGGTCAATTATAACCTAAGAGTGGTGACGATCGAGGACCGGGGTCAATTCTGACCCAACTCAGGTGACGATCCAAGACTGAGGTCAATTTTGACCTAAAAGTGGCGACGACCGAGGACCGGGGTCAATTTTGACCCAACTCAGGTGACGATCCAAGACCGAGGTCAATTCTGACCTAAGAGTGGTGACGACCGAGGATCGGAGTCAATTTTGACCCAACTCAGGTGACAATCCAAGACCGAGGTCAATTCAGACCTAAGAGTGGTAATGACCAAGGATCGGGGTCAATTTTGACCCAACGCAGGTGACGATCCAAGATTAAGGTCAATTCTGACCTAAGAGTGGTGATGACCGAGGACCGGGGTCAATTCTGGCCCATTCAGGTGACGATCCAAGACTGAGGTCAATTCTGACCTAAGAGTGGTGACGATTCAAGACCGAGGTCAATTCTGACCTAAAGAGTGGATGAAGATTGGATTTTGATTCTGCTGGAGAAAGTGCCTTTTGATTTGAGCTGGGGAGCTGATAGCCGGGGAAGCTTTTGTTTCTTTAGGAGACCTCGCGGGGGGGGGGGGGGGGGACAACCTATTTTGGTGCTGTAAAGACTCCGCTAGGGAAGTGATCAGGCGATCCTTAGAGATCCTCCGATGCTTTATCGGGAGGAGTTTCACTTGGTTTTTGAGGATTCCGTTGGGAAAGAGGGGTTCCGCTCGAGGGAATGCGAAATTTTCTTGGTGAAAATGTTCTAAATCCCTACTGGGATTTTTAGGAATTTTCAGAGGATTTTTCGAGGCTTTCTGGTATTTTTTGGGAATTTTTGTACGAAATTTAAAGGGGGTGACGGTCGGCATGGTATGAGGGGTGCCATTCGGCAGTGGCATAGACTTCTGACCTAAGAGTGGTGACGACTGAGGACCGGGTCAATTCTGACCCAATTCAGGTGACGATCCAAGACCGAGGTCAATTCTGACCTAAGAGTGGTGACGATAGAGGACCGGGGTCAATTCTGACCCAACTCAGGTGATGACCGAGGACCGGGGTCAATTCTGACCCAGCTCAGGTGAAGATCCAAGACCGAGGTCAATTTTGACCTAAGAGTGGTGATGACCGAGGATCGGGGTCAATTCTGACCCAACTCAGGTGACGATCCAAGACCGAGGTCAATTCTGACCTAAGAGTGGTGACGACCGAGGATTGGGGTCAATTCCGACCCAACTCAGGTGACGATCCAAGACCGAGGTCAATTGACCTAAGAGTGGTGACGACTGAGGATCGGGGTCAATTTTGACCCAACTCAGGTGACAATCCAAGATCAAGGTCAATTCTGACCTAAGAGTGGTGACGACCGAGGATCGGGGTCAATTCTGGTTCAACTCAGTTGACGATCCAAGACCGAGGTCAATTCTGACCTAAGAGTGGTGATGACCGAGGACCGAGGTCATTTCTGACCTAACTCAGGTGATGATCCAAGACCGAGGTCAATTCTGACCTAAAGAGTGGATGAAGATTGGATTTTGATTCTGCTGTAGAAAGTGCCTTTTGATTTGAGCTGGGGAGCTGATAGCTGGGGAAGCTTTTGTTTCTTTAGGAGACCTCGCGAGGGGGGGGGGGGACAACCTATTTTGGTGATGTAAAGAATTCGCTGGGTAAGTGATTAGGCGATCCTTAGAGATCCTCCGGTGCTTTATTGGGAGGAGATTCACTTGGTTTTTGAGGATTCCGCTTGGAAAGAGGGGTTCTGCTCGAGGGAATGCGAAATTTTCTTGGTGAAAATGTTCTAAATCCCTACTGTGATTTTTAGGAATTTTTATCGAGGATTTTTCAAGGCTTTCTGGTATTTTCTGGGAATTTTTGTACGAAATTTAAGGGGGTGCCGGTCGGCATGGTATGAAGGGTGCCATTCGGCAGTGGTACAGACTTTTGGGCTACCTCGGGAAGGTAAGGAGTCAGTGCCGATCGGTATGGTGGGGGGAAGTGCCAATCGACATGGTGCTTGGCCTCCTATATAATGGGGGGGAATCCCTTCATTTTTTTCACAGCTTTTTTTCCTTCTCTCTTTCTGCGATTTCTCTGCAAATCGTTCTAGCATTTCGATCTTCAAGAAATGGCCGTTTTTGTGAGCACTGCAGTCCATCAGGAGTGGTCGATCATTGATGATTGGGCGAATGTGGAGTGAAAGGCCTGGGCGCCTCTTGCTTTGGGGAGTGATAACTCCTTTGATGCATTTGAGCCTGTTGTGGATGAGCGGACCTTGTTGCGGGAGCCATCGCGTCATCGCTCTTCGAGAGTGAGTCCTAACGGTTATATAAGTAACCTGACCTTTGGCATTCTTTTCCTTTTGGTGATTTTTCTTTCTTTCTTGACCTCTGATGAGATTTTTCCTTTTTTTCCAGTCTGATATTTCCTTGAAGAACATGCGCGCCCAAGGGACGATGGGGCTCAGGGATGTGCGGAGCATCTCCCACCTATGGAGCGTTGGGTGGTATCATCATCGAGTTTTGGGAGGTTGGCATCTTTACTGGATCATACACCTCGCTCGACAGCGGTCCCGTGCGCTTTGGGAGAGATGTGGTGGGATACTACCCACACCTTCCATTTCGGCTTCGGGGAGATGACTGTGACTCCCATAGACGTGCAGCAGCTGTTGGGGTTGGATTGTGATGGAGATCAAATAGAGGTGGATCGCTCTTTATGGGTGAGACTGGAGGCAGTGCGTGCGGAACTTGGTGATGTAGGGAGGATAGTTTTCGGGGATTCTATCCGGCTGTCTCTGCTGAAGGATGTTCTGCTGAGCAGGGTGATTAATGTGGAGGACGGGCTGTAAGTGAGGCAGATGGCCCGATTATTCATTTTTCTGGTGTTGGGAGGTTTCATGGTGGCGTCGAGCGGCAACGTCTTCCATTTATGGTTCTTACCGTACTTGAGGATGTTTCAAACATCCCTTTTTATGATTGGGGGAGTCTGACTTTGGTGACCCTTTACTCTTCTATGGATGCATTCAGCCGGTGCTTCCGGCAGACCTTTACTGGGGCCACGTACCTTCTTGAGGAATTCTTTGGTTTGCACATTTCCTTTCATGCATCCGCATTTTCCTTTCATGCATTCGCATTTTCCTTATGCGTCTCTGTTTTTGTTTTTTGAATTCAGACGTGTTTCTATGAGGTGATTGGGTTCAATACCCCGCTGATCGTTCTGAAGGACGACACTATTGGGGACCTCTGCCGATTGTATCGATGGCGTAAGGCCAATCGGCAGTCGAAGGGATCTCTCTCTCTAGAGGCGGCGCGTTAGGTTTTGAATGACCTGACCAGTGGTAGGGTAAGACTCTTTCCATTTTCAGTCTTGATTTTATTTTGCACCTTCTGATCTTGTATTGATTTATGCCTGCTTGGGGATTTTCAGGTGACCTTTTATCCCTAGGGGACAACCATTCAGGATGCGGGGGCGACTCGGGTGAATACGCGGATGAGGCAATTACTGGCGCATGAGTTCGGTCATTCCTGGTACCTTGGGGAGCGTGTGGTTCGTTAAATTACTGAGGAGGAGGTGGTGGTGCCACCTGCACAGCCTCCTACGTCTATGAGGCGGGAACAACCGCTGTCGGAGGATGAGAGGATCACAACGATGATCGGCGAGTCCTACTTATTGTACACCGATACGGTTGTGCCGTATGACTATACGGACTTTTTGACGAGCTAGTTGATGGCGCCCAACATATATGATGCCCTGCTTTTCCCTCCTGCGGGTTCGAGTCGGGCGGTGGAATCTTCCTATAGTGGAGGTGGTCCGACGGCATCTACGGCGGGGACGACTTCAGAGGTTCCTTTTGTGCGGTTGCATACCCCTTCGTACAACATTCGGCGGGCTAATGGAGGGATGGTGCCTATGTTGCACCATCCTCATGCGATGGATTCAGAAGAGTTGGGTTTGACAGAGGAGGTCCTCCGATCTGCGGTATACCTTTTTGTTCCTCTCTTTCCTTCTTTTCTGCTTTGGTCATCTCTGTTTCGATACTGATTTCGCCTTTTCTTGCAGCAAGTCCGGGTGTCGACCACTTGGCTAAGGGACATCAGAGAGTGGATATCTTCGGCGACTGCCAAATTCAGGACGCGGTTCCTGGTCCTTCTTTCTTGGTGCCTTCTTCTTCGTCCGGAGAGGATTCTGGCTCGGGTAGTGGTGGCGCATCGTCTCGCCGTAGGGGAAAGAGAGCATGTCGCGGGGGTAGAAGCTCTTAGTGAGAGAAAGAGATAGAATGTGGGTTAGGGTTGAGTCCCGTTGTTTTTGCTTTTTTTTTTATTTCCTGTAAAAATGATGTAACACAGAAAACAGATAAATGCAATGCAATGGAGTTTTTTTATTATCTCTTATTAATGATGAATGAATGCATGCACATGCGCTTTTTACTTTGCTGCTGAGAAAGTAAAAAGAAGTATTTTTGGAATTTTTTTAAGGAAAGTTTTTTTTTAATTAAAATGGGAAATTATATAAGGAGGAAAAGGGATTTTTTAAATTCTGTTGAGAATATCAATTTATTTATTTTTTTGAGTTTTCTGTTTTAACAAAAGAGGAAAAAAGGGAAATTTCTAAAAATGGGGGGTTGCCGATCGGCAAGCACCCTGTCCTGCCTATCGGCAGTTCAGTCCAGTCCCATCAATTCAAAGCTTTAATTGGTACCCTTTTCGGTCTTTGATACCTTGTGGGGTAGGATTCCCTCCGATTTCTGCAGGGATTATGTCTCTTGTGAGGGTTTTTAAGTATAAAAAGGGGTAAGGGTGGAGTGTTTCCATCACACCTTTGCATTTTCACCTACTTGCCCATTATTTCTTAGCCTTGCAAGATGGCTCTCCCTGGTACATTGAGTTTTCTAATTACCTCGAAGCCTTGGAAGAAACGTGTTCTTATAATGTCGACTATGATGCTTTTAACATGTGTCGAGTTTCCTTGTGGCGCAATCGGCCTCTTGAGTGGAACGTGCTGATGGCGGCGGTACAATTCTGGTACCCCGAAGACCAAGTATTCCGCTTTGGGTTAGATGAAGTTTGTCCTACCTACGAGGAGTTTTCTGCCATGCTGGGTGTAAATCCTAGTGTTGCTGCGGCTTTGCCCAAATTTTTAAGCTCTCTCATGGATTTGTTGGCCAGGCTTCTTCGTGTTTCACCTTCGGCGGCCAGATCAGTGGTTGTTGGAGGAATGATCTCCCTCTCGGCGGTGCTGCAGTTTGTGTATTTGCAGGAAGTAGGTGATGATGGCTATGCTGGAGCCGTTGTTCTGGGTCTGGTTTTAAAATTATTGCTAGTGACTGGAGAACTGCAGGTTGACCCATAACTTGCATCCATTACTTCATGGATGTCTTACCGTCGCAATCCTGCGGAGGTGATATTGGCGGAGACCCTGAATGGCCTGGACGCCTGGAGAGAAGGTCGTTCTGACTTTTTGAGGGGTAGCCCTGTGATTCTGTTCATGTGGTTGTCTGAAAGATTCTGCTTGGTGACTCCTCCATAATATCCCTTATCGGTCGTACCCAACTTCTTTTCACGTTACTTCATCAGTGTTGGCCTGTATGTTGAGAAATGGGAGAATTGGCTTGTGGAGCATGGGGCTTGTGGTCTGTATTAGTCAGTGCCTTGGTAGGGACAGTTGCAGCCTGTTCTGGATCTAAGAAAGTATTCATAGGTGCAGTTGGTTGGTCTCGGGCAGACCTCTTTTTATTTCCCTTGGTGGCTTCTGTGCCAATTTGGCTGGGCCCAGGTCGTGCCACCTCGGATATCAAATTTCTTTCCGGTAGAATATTTGACTGAGCGCCTACGTCTGTTGCTTGGATCTCTGTGGGAAAATCGACGTCCATCTACCCGTCCCTCCTAGTCTGTCGGGAAAGCTTGGCATGTCCCCAAAGATTATATGAAGTGATTGTGAAGGAAAATAGTCAGCAAGATGTTGGCAGTGGAGACTGAACAAAGATGGTATGTTTTATCCAACACCATGGAAGGGGGTGTTGTGGTCTTTTCGAATATGGTTCGGGCTTATCGATCCATGGAGTGTTTACGACACTCTATTCAGGCAGGGGAAACTTGGGGACCTCAGGATGTAGATGATGAGGGTGCAGGCTTCTCTGGTAGCTGTGGGTAGGACTCTTGGAGAGTTTATTTGTGTAATAGATGCGGGGATTTTCTTTGGCTTTTTATAGTAGTAGGGGGAAGGGAGTTATCCGTTCCTTTTCTTATGTAATCCGTGTTGTAATTTCTTATTAATGAAATAAACAAGTTTCTGATCATCCAGCTGTGCCTTTCGATGAGTTTTGTATTTTAAATTATCTATACTGATCGCTAAGGCATACATAATCCTTTTGTTCAAGTATTCTTTAGAATGAACCGCCGTTCTCGGAGGTAAGAAAATAATGGTATTTTATGAAAAAGAAAGGGCCGCACTCATGTGAGGTGTATGAGCTGCCTACGTACCTCTGGGGTTTTTGAAAAAGTTTTTTTTATCTGTTTGAAAATAGTTTTGCAGGGGATCAGGCCCACGTAGTTCTGGGCAGAGGGAAATGAAAAGTTTTTTTTTAATGGGGATGAGAAGAGTCATAGCGCGCCAAGATTTTGGAATAGGGGTAGAATTTCTTGAGACGGTCCAAGTTGACTGGACGAGCCATCTCTTCCCCATCTAGGTCAGTGAGCATGGCGGCACCGCCGAATAAGATTTTTTTCACAATGTAGGGGGCGCTCCAATTGGGCTTGAATTTCCCTCTGGGGTCCCAGATGGGTTCTATTATCTCTTTGAGGGCTAAATCCCCCTCCCAGACACCGCGGTCCATGACTCTCTTGTTGAATGATCATGCTATTCGGCGATGGTACCCCTGTATGTGGTAAAGAGCTTTTAATCTTCTTTCATCTAGGAGGGCTAGCTCATCAAGACGGCTTCGGAACCAATCTTCTTTGCTAACATTATTTTCGAGCATGACGCGTAGCGAGGGTATTTCCAGCGCCACAGGTAGGACTGCTTCCATGCAGTAGACTAGGGAGTAAAGGGTAGCCCCAGTAGAGGTTCAGATTGAGGTTCGATGGCCCCATAGGGCGAACAGGATCCGGTCGGCCCAATCCCTACAACTTTTGGTCATCTTGCTGATGATAGCTTTGAGGTTCTTGTTGGCGGCTTTAACTCCACCATTGGTCTGAGGTCGGTAGGGAGAAGATTTGTGTCTCTGAATCCCGTACTCGTTGATTACTTCTGTCACTTCTGCTTCGAAATGCAACCCTTTATCTGACACTAGCTCGTGCGCGACCCCATATCGGCAGATAATATTCTTCTTAAGGAATTTGGCCACTTTATTGGCGTTCAATACTGCGTATGACTCAGCTTTGACCCATTTGGTGAAGTAATCAATGGCGACTAGGATGAATTCATGTCCGTTTGAAGCCTTTAGTGTAACCTTCCCTATGATGTCGACACCCCAAGTGGAGAACGGCCAGGGAGAGGTCATGTTGTATAATTCTCGCGGAGGTAGGTGTTGAAGATTGGAGAATTATTGGCATTTGAGGCATCTCCAGACATAGGTGGTGCAGTCTTGGGCCATGGTGGTCCAGTAGTAGCCCTGTCGGATGATCTTCTTGGCAAGCATGTGACCATTCATATGGGGCCCGCATTCCCCGCTGTGGATCTTCTGCATTATTTTCTCAATCTTAGCTCCTGCGATACAGTGTAGATGATTTCCATCGAAGTTCCTCTTGAGTAGAGCTTTATGACATATGATTTACTGGGCAGCCAGTCTTCGAAGAGTCATTCGATCTTTCTTGTTGGAACCCTCGAGATACCTACCATGTTTGAGGAGGCACCAGATATCATAGTACCAGCAATCGACTAGTTCGGGATCTTCGGTAGAGGCAATCTCAATATGGTAGCAATGGGTCGGTTTGTCTTTCTTTTGAACTAGGAAGGGGGTCATTGTTATTCCCTCGGGCATGTCGACCATGGAGGCCAAGGTGGCGAGAGCATCGTCTAGGTTATTCTTTGCTCGGGGTAGGTAATGGAAAGTGATATCTCATAATCGGGAGGCTAATTCTTCTAAGTGGGTATGGAAGGGTTGGAGCTTTTTGTCCTTGACTTTCCACTTTCAGAGCACTTAACCAATGATAAGGGCGGAATCCCTGTAGACATCAAGGTATTGAATACCTTTCTTGAGAGCAACTTTGAGGCCTACTGTGCATGCCTCGTATTCCGTCATGTTGTTGGTGCAAGGGAAATCCAATTTAATGGTGATGGGAGTGTGGGAGTCATCCGGGGTGATCAGAAGTATCCCAATGCCATATCCCTTTTTATTGGCAGCGCCGTCAAAGAACATTTTCCATCGAAAGTGGTCTTGAGCGGTGCAGAGGATATTTTCATCTGGGAATTCGGAGATCCGGACATCTACTTCTTCTACGGGGTAATCGGAGAGGTAGTCAGAGATGGTTATTCCTTTAACAGCTTTCTGTGTGATGTACACGATATCGAACTCGGTTAGGAGCATCAACCATCGAGCCATTCGACTGGATAAGGCGGGTTTCTTAAGCAGGTATTTGATGGGGTCCATTCGAGATACAAGTTTGATGGGGAAGGCGAGCATGTAGTGTCGTTGTGGCCATCCTCGATCCTCACCGTGCGGGCGGGCGCTTGGAGGAAAGGATCCTTCGGGTCCAGCGCGTCCCTCTCGGGAGCGCTTCGGGCGGCGTCATTTGTGGTGTAAAAATATAGAGAGATTAAGAGTCGCCAATCCATTTTACTTAAAACAGACAAAAGAAAAAGGGGAAGCCACCCCGAAGGATGGCATCCAAAGACATACTGGTGCGTACGAAACCAAGATGATTCGAGAAGGGTTCGGAGGCTTAGTTACAAAATGGGAAGGTGTTAGGCACCCATTCTGCCCTTTCGGTCTCTCATGAATATTTGCTATTTTCCTTTTGTTTCCCCCCATGATATGTGTGCATGTGTATATATATATAATGGAGGTAGGAATCCTCGACTTGTATCATAGGAAAGATAAAGCGAGTCGTCCATAGGAAGATATAAGAATAGTATTAGATAAATAAGATTTACGCGATTACCCCTACGTTGACCGTTATAATGGAACGATAACGCATATGGAACAATACATTATTAAGGGCAAGTTTATAGAATATAAGGAAATGGATTTAGAGAAGATAGAAAATGAGAGAAAAAGTGAGAAAAAGGTCTCGAGTCTCGGGTTTTACCCCGAGACGCCGACGTAGCCTATAAAGGCATCAAAGTCCACGTAGTTCACATACAAAATGAGGGGTGGGGTTTATAACATAAATCCAAATGGGGAATCTCTTATTTGTAAGTGTGTGTGTGTGTGTAGAAAAAATGTTTTGATTGTGAGAAAAATGTGAAAAAAGTGTGAGAATCCCTACTTGGAATTTATGAGAAAACCCTCTTTTTCTTGTTTTTTGGGTTTTATGAAAATAAAAGATGTACAATAATACTAAATAAAAAGTATATTAGGATGTGTGAGATGAGATAATAAAAGTGTTAAATAAGAAAACAAGTTATTGGGAATTGAAGAAAATTTAAGAGAGTGTTTAAGAAAGTTGGACCTTCTTGAAGATCTTGAACTTGATCTTGAATGTTGGAGAGGATCCCTTTCACTTGGATGATGATGGAGAGTGGCTAATTCACCAAATTTGATGAAAAGGATGATGAAAAGTGAAAGTAAAAAAGGGATTTGGAAGTTGAAATCACGCTGCATTCGAGAGAGGTTTTTGGGGTTCGTTCAGAGAGATTTTTATCAGATCTGGGCTCCCTTTGCAAATGAGGCGAAGGCATCCTTTTATAGGCCCAGGTGAATGCCGATCGGCATAAACCTGTTCCTACCTATCGGCAGGTGCCGATAGGCAAGGTCTGGAACCTGCCATTTGGCAGTGCGCTTCAGGATTTTTTGGAAAATCGGCTGCTGAGGGCAAACTGTTGGTCAGAATCGTGCACGGGGCATACCATTGGAAAGGTAATTCAGAGACCTTTGAAAGTCCTTTGGACCTCTCCCAGGTTCGGGAGTTTACTTTGGGTCAAATATGGCTCGAAATCATTTGTTAGTCCATTGAGCGGGGAATTGATCGGACGCAAAGGGATCGTTCGTCCTCATGGTAAGCCCGAATTGTGCACGGGGTGGACCGTTGGAAAGGTTAGGAGATGTATTTCGACATTCCAAAGAGTTTGACTCGGTTTGGGGATTGATTTTGGTTAACCGAGCCCGAGAAGCGTTCGGTGACCTCCCAGAGTCAAACGGATCATTCATCCGCATGGCAAGTCAAAATCGTGCACGAGACATATCATTGGAAAGAATATTCAGTTCCCTTCGAAGATTCATTTAGCCTCTATCGAGATGAAGAGTTGACATAGGTCAAACAGAGCCCGGGAGCACCCGGTGGCCTCTGGGTCAAGTTTCAGATGCAAACGGATCGTTCGTCCGCATGGTGAGTCGGAATCGTGCACGGGTCGGTCCGTTAGAAAGGGTATTCAGTTCCCTTTGAAGATTCATTCAGACTCGATTGAGCTGAAGAGTTGACATAGGTCAAACAGAGTCCGGGAGCGCCCGGTGGCTTCTAGGTCAAGTTTCGGATGCAAACGGATCGTTCGTCCGCATGGTAAGTCGGAATCGCGCACAGGGTGTTTCGTTGGAAAGGGTATTCAGTTCCCTTTGAAGATTCATTCAACCTCGGTCGAGCTGAAGAGTTTGACTTTTAGGTCAAACTGAGCCGTGGAGTGCTCGATGGTTTCTAGGTCAGTACTCGGGACATGACCTAGGTTTGTAGTGATGGAGGGAGGTACTAGGGACCTAAGGAGAGTTAGGGGGTAACCGAATGGGGTGTCTACAGAGCCCCTCGATGGGTGAGTTTGGAATAAATGATGACCGTCGAATAGACACCACATGTTGCCTTTGAGGGAGTATGATCGATTCAGAGGGTCGAGGCCGATTCTGCGGACCTAAGGAGTGTGCTGGGGATGAATGATGATCGGAAGTTTAGTTCAATTCTGAGGACCTGAAGTGGTGTTGTGAATTTTGCGGGTCAAAGCTAAATCTGCGGGCTTAGTTGATGCGGTTAACCGATTATGCGGGTTAAAGCTAATTTTGCGAGCTTAGGGTGAAGATTTAATACTCAAGGTCAATTCTGACCTAAGAGTGGTGACGATCAAGGATCGAGGTCAATTCTGACCTAACTTAGGTGAAGATCCAAGACCGGGGCCAATTCTGACCCAAGAGTGGTGACGATCGAGGACCAAGGTCAATTATGACCTAACTCAGGTGACAATCCAAGATCGGAGCCAATTATGACCCAAAAGTGGTGATGATCGAGGATCGAGGTCAATTCTGACCTAACTCAGGTGACGATCCAAGATCGGGGCCAATTCTGACCCAAGAGTGGCGACGACCGAGGAACGAGGTCAATTCTGACCTAACTCAGGTGACGATCCAAGACCGGGGCCTATTCTGACCCAAGAGTGGTGACGACCGAGGACCGAGTTCAATTCTGACCTAACTCAGGTGACGATCCAAGACCGGGGTTAATTCTGACCCAAGAGTGGTGACGACCGAGGATCGAGTCAATTCTGACCTAACTCAGGTGGCGATCCAAGACCGGGGCTAATTCTGACCTAAGAGTGGTGACGAGCGAGGACTGAGGTCAATTCTGACCTAACTCAGGTGACGATCCAAGACCGGGGCCAATTTTGATTCCAAGAGTGGTGACGATCGAGGACCGAGGTCAATTCTGACCTAACTCAGGTGACGATCCAAGACCGGGGCCAATTCTGACCCAAGAGTGGATAAAGATTGGATTTTGATTTTGCTGAAATAGCTTTGTGATTTTGATCTGAGCTGGGGAGATGATAGCTGGGGAAGCTTTTAGGAGACCTCGCAGGGGGAATAACCTATTTTGGGTGCAGTAAGAGAATTTCGATGGGGAAGTGATCAGGTGATCCTTAGGGATCCTCCGGAGCTTTGTCGGGAGGAGTTTTCACTTGGTTTTTGAGGATTCCACTGGGGAAAAGGGGTTCCGCTCGAGGGAATGCGAAGTTTTCTTGGTAAAAAGGCTTTAAATCCTTCCTGGGATTTTTGGGAATTTTTCGGAGATTTTTCGAGGCTTTCTGGTATTTTCTAGGAATTTCTGTACAAAATTTAAGGGGGGTTCCGGTCGGCATAGTATGAACGGTGTCATTCGACAGTGGCACGGACTTTTAGGCTACCTCGGGAAGGCAAGGGGTTAGTGCCAATCGGTATGGTAGGGGGAGATGCCGATCGGCATAGCGCTTGGCATCCTATATAAAGGGGGCGAATCCCCTCATTTTTTCACAGCTTCTTTTGCCTTCTCTCTCTCTGCGATTCTTCTGCAAATCGTTCTATCATTCTGATCTTTAAGAAATGGCCGCATTCATGAGCAGTGCAGTCCACCGGGAGTGGTTGATCGTTAATGACTGGGCGAATGTGGAGTGGAGGGCTAGGGCGCCTCTTGCTTTGGGGAGTGAGAACTCCTTTGATGCGTTTGAGCCTGTTGTGGATGAGCGGACCTTACTGCGGGAGCCATCGCACCATCGCTCTTCGAGAGTTATCCCCGGCGATTATGTAAGTAACCCGAACTTTGGCATTCTTCTCTTTCTGGTGATTTTTCTTTCTTGACTTTTGATGAGACTTTTCTTTTTGCCAGTCTGATATTTGTTTGAAGAACATGCGTACCCGTGGGACAATGGGGCTCAAGGATGTCTGGGAGCATCTCCCACCTGTGGTGCGCTGGGTGGTCTCATCAGCGAGTTTTGGGCGGTTGGCATCGGCGCTGGATGAGACGCCTCGTTCGACAGCGGTCTTGTGCGCTTTGGGAGAGAGGTGGTGGGACACTACCCGCACCTTTTATTTCGGCTTCGGGGAGATGACTGTGACTCCCATAAACGTGCACCAGCTGCTGGGGATGGATTGTGATGGAGAGAGGGTAGAGGTAGATCGCTCTTTACGGGTGAGATCGGAGGCAGTGCGTGCGGCACTTGGTGATGTAGGGAGGATAATCTCTGGGGATTCTATCCGGTTATCCCTGCTGAAGGATGTTCTGCTGAGCAGGGTGATTAATGTGAAGGACGGGCTGCAAGAGAGGCAGATGGACCGGTTATTCATTCTGCTGGTGTTGGGAGGTTTCATGGTGGCATCGAGCGGCGAAGTCATCTATTTATGGTTTCTGCCGTACTTGAGGATGTTTTCGAACATCCCATTTTATGATTGGGGGAGCCTGACCTTGGCGACCCTTTATTTTTCTCTGGATGCATTTAGTCGGTGCTGCCGACAGACCTTTACTGGGGCCACGTACCTTCTTGAGGTATTATTCAATTTGTGCATTTCTTTTTATGCATTCGCATTTTCCTTTCATGCATTCGCATTTTCCTTATGCGTCTCTTTTTTCTTGTGAACTCAGACGTGGTTCTATGAGGTGATTGGGTGCAATACCCCGCTGATTGCTTTGAAGAATGACACTGTTGGGGACTTCTGTCGATTATATCGATGGCGTAAGGCCCATCGACAGTCGAAGGGATCTCTTTCCCTGGAGGCGGTGCGTCAGGTATTGAATGACCTGACCAGTGTTAGGGTAAGACTCTTTCCATTTCAATCTTGGTTTTTGCTCCATCTGATCTTGTGTTGATTATGCTCACTCGGATATTTTTAGGTGACCTTTTACCCGTGAGGGACAGCCATTCAGGATACGGGGGCGACCGGGGTGAACGCGCGGATGAGGCGTTTGCTGGCGCATGAGTTCAGCCATTCCTGGTACCTTGGGGAGAGGGTGGTTCGTCAGATTACTGAGGAGGAGGTGGTGGTGCCACCTGCGTAGCCTCCTACGTCTATGAGGTGGGAGCGACTGCTGTCAGAGGATGAGAGGATCGCGGCAATGATCGATGAGTTCTACTTGTTGTACACCGATACGGTTGCGCCGTATGACTATATGGACTTTTTGACGAGCTGGTTGATGGCACCCAGCATATATGATACATTGCCTTTCCCTTCGGTGGGTTCGAGTCGGGCGGTGGGATCTTCCCACAGCGACGGTGGTCTGTCAGCATCTGCAGCGGCGGCGACCTCGGAGGTCCCTTTTGTGTGGTTGCATACCCTTTCATACAACATTCGACGGGCTGATGGAGGGATGGTGCCTATGTTGCACCGTCCTCATGCGATGGATACGGAGGAGTTGGGTTTGACAGAGGAGGTCCTTCGACATGCGGTATACTTTTCTGTTCCTCTCTTTCTTTCTTTTCTGTTTTGGTCATTTTCGCTTTGATACTGAGTTCACCTTTTCTTTCAGCAAATCCGGGTGTCGACCACTTGGCTCAGGGATATTAGAGACTGGATCTCTTCGGCGACTGCCCATATTCGGGATGCATTTACCGTTCCTTCTTTCTTGGTGCCGTCTGCTTCGTTCGGAGAGGACTCGGGCTCGGGTAGTGGTGGCGCATCGTCTCGCTGTAGGGGGAAGAGATCACGCCGCAGGGGTGGAAGCTCTTAAGAGAGAGAAAAAGAATGTGGGTTCAGGCTGAGTCCCATTGTTTTTGCTTTTTATTTTTATTTCCTGCAAAGATGATATAACACAGAAAACAGATATATGCAATTCAGTGGAGTTTTTTTTGTTATCTTTTATTAATGATGAATGAATGCATGCACATGCGCTTTTTGCTTTGCTGCTGAGACCGAAATTTTTTTTGAAGGAAAGTTTTTGATTAAAATGGGGAATTTAAAGGGATTTTGAAATTCTGTTTATTTTCATTGAGTTTTCTGATTTGACAAAAGAGGAAAAAAGGGAAATTTCTAAAAATGGAGGGTTGCCGATCGGCAAGCACCCTGACCTGCCTATCGATAGTTCAGTCCAGTCCCATCAATTCAAAGCTTTGAATGGTACCCTCTTCAGTCTTTGGTACCTTGTGGGGTAGGATTCCCTCTGATTTCTGCAGGGATTATGTCTTTTGTGAGGATTTTCAAGTATAAAAAGGGGTAGGGTGGAGTGTTTTCATCACACCTTTGAATTCTTACCTACTTGCCCACCATCTCTTAGCCTTACAAGATGGCTCTCCCTGGTAGCATTGAGTGTGCCAACTACCTCGAAGCCTTAGAAGCTATGTGCTCTTATAATGTCGACTACGATGCTTTCAACATGCGTCGAGTCTCATTGTGGTGCAATCGGCCTTTTAAGTGGAATATGCTGATGGCGGCGGTACAATTCTGGTATCCCGAAGACCATGTATTCCGCTTTGGGTTGGAAGAAGTTTGTCCTACCTACGAGGAATTTTTTACCATACTGGGTGTAAATCCCAGTGTTTCTACGGCTTTGCCCGAATTTTCCCGTTCTCCTAGGGATTTGTTGGTCAGGCTTCTTCACATTTCGCCTTTGGCGGCTAGATCATTGGTTGCTGGAGGAATGATCCCCCTCCTGGCGGTGCTGGTGTCCGTGCATTTACGGGAAGTAGGTGATACTGGCTATGTTGGAGCCGTTGTTCTGGGTCTAGTTTCAAAATTGCTGCTGGTGACTGGATAATTGAAGGTGGACCCACAACCTGAAGCCATTACTTCATGGATGTCATACCGTCGTAATCCCGCGGCGGTGATATCGGCGGAGACTCTTAATGGCCTGGATGCCTGGAGAGAAGGCCGTTATGACTTTTTGAGGGGTAGCCCTGTGATGCTGTTTATGTGGTTGTCTGAAAGATTCCGCTAGTCGACTTCTCCAGAATATCCCTTGTCGACCGTACCCAACTTCTTTTCGCGCTACTTCATCCGCGTTGGCCTGTATGTTGAGAATTGGGAGAATTGGCTTATGAAGCATGGGGCTTGTGGTCTGTATTGGTCAGTGCCTTGGTGGGGATAGTTTCAGCCTGTTCTGGAGCTAGGAGAGTATTCATATGTGCGGCTGGTTGGTCTCAGACAGACCTCTTTTTATTTCCATTGGCGGCTTTTGCGCCAATTCGACTGGGCGCAGGTCGTGCCCCCTCGGACCTCAAACTTCTTTCCGGTAGAAGATTTGACTGAGCGCCTGCGTCTACTGCTTGGGTCCCTGTGGGAAAATCGGTGTCTGTCGACCCGTCCTTATCAGTCTGTCGGGAAGGTTTGCCATGTCCCCAAAGATTATATGAAGTGGTTGTTTAGGAAAGTAATCAGCAAGATGTTGGCAGTGGAGACTGGAGAAAGATGGTTTGTTTTACCTGACTCCATGGAAGAGGGTGTTGTGGTTTTTTCGAAGATGGTTAAGGCTCATCGATCCATGGAATGTTTACAGCACTCTATTCAGGCAGTGGAAACTTGGGGTCCTCAGGATGTAGATGGTGAGGGTGCAGGCTCCTCTGGTAGCTGTGGGTAGGACTTCTGGGGAGTTTATTTATGTGATAGGTGTGGGGATTTTATTTGGCTTTTTATGGTAGTGAGGAAGGGAGTTATCCGTTCCTTTTTCTTATGAAAACCGTACTGTAATTTCTTATTAATGAAATAAATAAGTTTCTGATCATCTAGCTGTGCCTTTCAATGAATTTTGTATTTTGAATTATCTATACTGATCGCTAAGGCATACATAATCCTTTTGTTCAAATAATTTTATAATGAACCGTCGTTCTCGGAGGTAAGAAAAAAATAGTATTTTGTGAAAAATAAAGGGGCCTCACTCATGTGAGGTGCAAGAGTTGCCTACGTACCTCTGGGGTTTTTTTTAAAATATTTTAAAATAATTTTTGTAGAGGATCAGGCCCACGTAGTTCTGGGTAAAAGGAAATGAAGTGTTTTTTTTAGAAAAGAAGGGGGATGAGAAGAGTCGTAGCGCGCCGAGATTTTGGACTAGGGGTAGAATTTCTTGAGACGGTCCAGATTGACTGGATGAGCCATCTCTTCCCCATATAGGTCAGTGAGCATGGCGGTACCGCCGGATAATATTTTCTACACAATGTAAGGGCCGCTCAAATTGGGCTTGAATTTCCCTCTGGGGTCCCCGATGGGTTTCATTATCTCCTTGAGGGCAAAATCCCCCTCCCGGACACCGCGATCCTTGACTATTTTGTTGAATGATTGCGCTATTTGGCGATGGTACCTCTGTATGTGGTAAAGAGCTTTTAATCTTCTTTCATCTAGGAGGGCTAGCTCATCAAGACGGCTTTGGCACCGGTCTTCTTCACTAACCCTACTTTCAAGCATGGCGCGTAGCGAGGGTATTTCCAGATCCACATGTAGGACTGCTTCCATACCGTAGACTAGGGAGTAAGGGGTAGCCCCAGTAGAGGTTAGGATTGAGGTTCGATAGCCCCAGAGGGCATATGGGATTCGGTCGACCCAATCCCTATAACTTTTGGTCATCTTGCTGATGATGGCTTGGAGGTTTTTGTTGGCGGCTTCAACTGCACCATTTATCTGAGGTCGGTAGGGAGAATATTTGTGTCTCTGAATCCCGTACTCGTTGACTACTTCTGTGACTTCTGCTTCGAAATGCAACCCGTTATCTGATACCAGCTCGTGCAGGACCCTATATCGGCAGATGATATTTTTCTTGAGGAATTTGGCCACTTTCTTGGCATTCAATACTACGTATGACTCAGACTCGACCCATTTGGTGAAGTAATCGATGGCAACCAGGATGGACTCATGTCCGTTTGAAGCCTTTGGTGTAACCTTCCCTATGATGTCGACACCCCAGGTGGAGAACGGCCAAGGAAAGGTCATGTTGTATAATTCTCGCGGAGGCAAATGTTGAAGATTGGAGAATTGTTGGCATTTGAGGCACCTCCGGACATAGGCGGTGCAATCCTGGACCATGGTGGTCCAGTAGTATCCCTGTCGAATGATCTTCTTGGCGAGCATGTGACCATTCATGTGGGTTCCGCATTCCCCGCTATGGATTTTTTGCATTATTTTCTCAATCTCAGCCCCTGCGATGCAGTGTAGACGAGTTCCATCGAAATTCCTCTTGAGTAGAACTTTATGACAGATGATGTACTGGGCCGCCAGTCTTCGGAGGGTCATTCGATCTTTCTTGTTGGAACCCTAGAGATACCTACCATGTTTGAGGAGGCACTAGATATCATAGTACCAGCAATTGGCTAGTTCGAGATCTTCAGTGGAGACAATCTCAATATGGTAGCAATGGGTCGGTCTATCTTACTTTTAAACTAGGAAGGGGGTCATTGTTATTCCTTCGGGCATGTCGACCATGGAGGCCAAGGTGGCGAGAGCATCGGCTAGGTTATTATTTGCTTGGGGTAGGTAATGGAAGGTGATATCTCGAAATTTTGAGGCTAACTCTTCTAATTGGGCATGAAAGGGTTGAATCATTTCGTCCTTGACTTTCCACTTTCTGAGCACTTGACCGATGATAAGGGCAGAATCCCCGTAGACATCAAGCTATTGAATACCTTTCTTGAGAGCAACCTTGAGGCCCACTGTGCATGCCTCGTATTCCGTCATGTTGTTGGTGCAAGGAAAATCCAATTTAATGGTGATGGGAGTGTGGAGGAAAGGATTCCGTCATGTGGCCATCCTCGATCCTCGCCGTGCGGGCGGGCGTGTGGAGGAAAGGATCCTTCGAGTCCCGCGCATCCCTCTCGGGAGATCTTCGACCGGCATCGTTTGTGGTGTAAAAATGTAGAGAGATTCAGAGTCGCCAGTCTATTTTACTCAAAACAGACTAAAGAAAAAGGGGAAGCCACCCCGAAGGATGACATCCAAAGACATACTGGTGCGTGCGAAGCCAAGATGATTCGAGAAGGGTTCAGACGCTTAGTTACGAAATGGGAAGGTGTTAGGAACCCATTCCGCCCTTTCGGTCTCTCATGAATATTTGCTATTTTCCTTTTGTTTCCCCCCGTGATATGTGTGCATGTGTATATATATAGAATGGAGGTAGGAATCCTCGACTTGTATCGTGGGAAAGATAAAGCGAGTCGTCTGTAGGAAGATATAAGAATAGTATTAGAAAAATAAGATTTACGTGATTACCCCTACGTTGACCGTTATAATGGAACGATAACGGATATGGAGCAATACGCTATTAAGGGCAAGTATATAGAATATAAGGAAAATGGATTTAGAGAAGATAGAAAATAAGAGAAAAAGTGAGAAAAAGGACTCGAGTCTCGGGTTTTACCCCGAGACGCCTACGTAGCCTATAAAGGCATCAAAGTCCACGTAGTTCGCATACAAAATGAGGGGTGGGGTTTATCCCATAAATCCAAATGGGGAATCTCCTATTTGTAAGTCTGAGTGTGTGTGTAGAAAAAGTGTTTTGATTGTGAGAAAAGAGTGGAAAAAGTGTGAGAATCCCTACTTGGAATTTATGAGCAAACCCTCTTTATCTTATTTTTTGGGTTTTATGAAAATAAAAGATGTACAATAATACTAAATAAAAAGTATATTAGGATGTGTGAGATGAGATAATAAAAGTGCTAAATAAGAAAACAAGTTATTGGGAATTTAAGAGAATTTAAGAGAGAGTTTGAGAAAGTTGGACCTTCTTGAAGATATTGAACTTGATCTTGAATGTTGGAGAGAATCCCTTGCACTTAGATGATGATGGAGAGTGTCTAATTCACCAAATTTGATGAAAAGGATGATGAAAAGTGAAAGTAAAAAAGGGATTTGGAAGTTGAAATCACGCTGCCTTCGAGAGAGGTTTCTGGGGTTCATTCAGAGAGATTTTTATCAGATATGGGATCCCTTTGCAAATGAGGTGAAGGCCTCCTTTTATAGGCCCAGGTGAGTGCCAATCGGCATAGACCTATTCATACCTATTGGCAGATGCCGATAGGCAGGGTCTGGAACCTGCCATTTGGCAGTGCGCTTCCGGCTTTTTTGGAAAATCGGCCACCGAGGGCAAACTGTTGGTCAGAATCACGCACGGGGCATACCATTGGAAAGGTAATTCAGAGACCTTTGAAAGTCCTTGGGACCACTCCTGGGTTTGGGAGTTGACTTTGGGTCAAATATGGCTCGGAAGCATTTGTCGGTCCATTAGACGGGGAATTGCTCGGACGCAAACGGATCGTTCGTCCGCATGGTAAGTCCGAATCGTGCACGGGGTGGACCGTTGGAAAGGTTAGGAGATGTATTTTGATATTACAAAGAGTTTGACCCGGTTTGGGGAGTTAACTTTGGTCAACTGAGCTCGAGAAGCGTTCGATGAACTCTTAGAGTCAAACGGATCGTTCGTCTGCATGAAAAGTCGGAATCGCACACAGGATGGACCATTGGAAAGGATATTCAGTGCTCTTCGAAGATTCATTCAGCCTTGATCGAGCTGAAGAGTTGACATAGGTCAAACAGATCCTGGGAGCTCCCGGTGGCCTCTAGGTCAAGTTTCGGACGCAAACGGATCGTTCGTCCGCATGGTAAGTCGGAATCGCGCACGGGGCGCGATCCGTTGGAAATGGTATTCAGTGCCCTTTGAAGATTCATTCAGCCTCAGTTGAGCTAAAGAGTTGACATAGGTCAAACAGAGCCCTGGAGCGCCCGGTGGCCTTTGGGTCAAGTTTCGGACGCAAACGGATCGTTCGTCCGCATGGTAAGTCGGAATCGCGCATGGGGCGGTCCATTGAAAAGGGTATTCAGTCCCTTTAAAGATTCATTCAGCCTCGGTCGAGCTGAAGAGTTTGACTTTAGGGTCAAACTGAGTCGGGGAGTGCCTGATGGTTTCTAGGTTAGTACTCGGGACATGACCTAGGTTTGTAGTGATGGAGGGAGGTACTAGGGACCTAAGGAGAGTTAGGGGGTAACAAAATTGGGTGTCAACAGTCGCAACTTTTGGGTGACCCAAACAAGTGCGACATATGCCTTTTCCAAAGCAGTGTAGTTGATCTCGTACCCGGCCAATTTGCAACTGGCGTAATAGATGGCTCTTTCTTTATGGGAGTCTTTAAGGTATTGGGCTAGCAAAGCCCCAACCGCAGTGTCGGTTTGGTTAGGTATAGGATAAAAGGGAGACCAGTCTATGGTGGCATGAGCACTGGTGGTTGGGTCAGATATTATTTGATTCGGTCAAAAGCTTCTTGGCAGGCCTCATTCCAAACCTTGGTTGAATCCTTTTGGAGGAGGTTGAAGATCGGTTCATAGATGGAGGTTAGCTGGCTGATAATCATATCATCCACATAAACCTCGACTTCTATGTGAATCAGATCGTGCAGGATGGTTGTGTCAGCCCTTTGGTAGGTAGCCCCAGCATTCTTGAGACCAAATGACATAATGGTGTAGCAAAAGGTTCCCCATGGGGTGATGAATGCAGTTTTTTCTTGGTGGTCGGGGTGTATCTTGATTTGGTTGTATCCGACAAACCCGTCGACGAATGACTTGAGATCATGATTGGCTGTGTTATCCACGATCATGTGGATATTGGGTAGCGAACAATCATCCTTTGGATAAGTTTTGTTTAAATCTCGATAGTATACACACATTCGAACCTTCCCCCTGATATCGGAACAGGTACTATGTTGGCTATCCATATGGGACATTCGATCACCCGAATGAAGCCCACGTTCAACTGTCTGACCACCTCTTCTTTGACCTTGAGCGACCATTCGGTGCGGAGTTTTCTCAATTTTTGTTTAACCGACTTATAATCTGGGAGAGTAGGAATCTAATGCTAAGATATTTTAGGATCATTGCCTAGAATATCATCATAGGACCATGCGAAGACATCCACAAACTCCTTCAGTAATTCTTCGAGTTGTGCACGCTCATCCTCGTCAAGGGTGGCCCCTATCCTAATCTCGTGCAGTTGGCTACTAGAACCGAGATTAATAACAACAGTCTCTTCTTCATTAACTTTAACGTGGTTATGTTATTTATTATTAACCTTATTTAGATCAGTTAAGAATTGTTCATTTGTAAAATCATCATCATCAAAAGTTTGATTAGAATCCAAGCAGTTAATGTAAGGCACAGCAAGATACTCAAAATCTTCATTTATTTCATTGATAGGAAAAACAACATTGAGAACCTTATCAAAAAGAGTTCTCGATTACATTTGAACAAGGATAGACAGCAGAAGAAGAAATAGGGTAAACATTGGGGTTAGGGGAGATTTCAAGAGGTAGAACTGGCGCAACATGCTAGTTGAGGAGGGGTGTTTCAGTAGCTTTAATCAGATGGGATGGATCCATTGATGTAGTGCCTGAATGAACCACGCAGAGTGTCAGCCCAGTGTCTACAAGTTGAAGGAATCTTCGAAATCACTTTCCTCAGTCTCTTTGCTATCTTTGATGAGTGGTTGTACTTGGTGTTGGAAACTTTTGGCCCATTGGTAGCTATTTTGGAAAAAGATCTCCATTCCAGGCTTCATCTTCTTGTCTGTGTGGTCATACCATGGTTCTAGAAAATCGCAAAAGGGGAAATCTTCGCCTTCTTTGATGAATCGTCCATTCAAGGAGTCCACCTGAGATAGTTGGGACGTATTCTAATCTTCTCTTTGGTCGAGACTGGTGGATCATTCTGAGCTCTCGTTCTAATGGTTGATACCCAAAAGCTTTCTTCAGTTTGATGGGATCAAGTATCCCTTGCTGCCTTTGCCCTATCCCCAGTTCAGGCATGAAGAGCATGTTTCTGAACATCTGAATCACATTAACATTGCCATGAGGGTCATATTCTGGACAAACCCTTTCTTTGAAACCGTCCCCTGCCGGGAGTAGGAGTGGCTCAGCTCGAAATCCTGATAGGAGCATATCATTTGACCCGTGCTGTATCTTAAGAATTGAATTGCTGCTGCTTGCACCCTCGACATTTTTGTCGTCGCCCAAAATGTTGATGACTCGCCCGTCGGCGAAGAACTTTAATTTCTAATGGAGTGAGGAAGACACACCCTTGATATTGTGGAGCCAAGGTCGTCCGAGCAACAGGTTGAAACAAGTTGGGATGTCTATGACTTGGAATTCGACGACAGGGTTTATAGGGCCAACCCCTATTACAAATTTTATGGATCCCATCACCTCTCGATGAGTATTATCGTAGGCATGTACAACGGCAGAGGTTGGGGCGAGGTCGCTTTCTTTCAGGCCTAAACACTTGAAGGTTCTTAGAGGGCAAACATTCAAGGCGGATCCATTATCGACAAGGGAGAGTGGCACGGCCTTCCCCATAACTTCGATAGAGATATTGAGTGCATGATTGTGATTTGTCCTAATTCTGGGGATTCCTTCTTCATAAAATGATAGAATTCGGGTAGAGGTCAAGGATCCGACAAGATTTACCGCTTCTTCTGGTGAGGTAGAGGGAGGAACTGTGGGTCCAGTGAGCAACTTGATTAAAGCATTTCTGTGTAGCTGGGAAGACATAAAAAGTACCCATAGAGTGATGTTAGCTTGAGTTTTATTCAGTTGATCGAGGATCTTGCTCTCTTCAATGGTCATATCTGGCATAGGAAGGTTTTTAACGCCCTTCCCTTTGTTATTTGCTGGTAGTGAGCTTGGAACCTGGTAATGTCTCCCTGATCTGGTCATGTGATTTACTAAAGAAGGAAAGAACATGAATACCATTTCCTCATCAATCTCAGGTTGTTCTGCCACCCTATTTATTTCTCCGAGGAGTTATTTAAATGATATCATCCCACATATGTCGGTTACTGGGCCAGCTCTTCCTGAAGCTTGTTCTTCGCTCGAATCTTCGAATTCTTCCCCCATCCGGTGGAAATAATTATGTCTTTCTATGTAAAGTCAATGCATTCCACAAATTCAATGGCTTTTTCATACAGGTCCTCCCATTCTGTGTGGATATGTGTGATCGAAGGGACTAAGTGCCCTTGTAGCTTCAAAGTGTCAAGTAACCCGATGATACTACAAATGCTGTTGGTTTGCCCAAATAATTCTGCCATAATCTGGACAACATCATCTAGACTGACTTCGTCAGTTGGTACCACCCACCTGTCTGAATCTTGGGCCCACTTTCGTGCTTCCAATAACAGTGTGCTGAACCTTTGGCAATCGATGACCATCTGTGAGGGCAATTTCAGCCCGAACTCTAGGAGTTGGTTCAACACCTCTGACAATTCCATATTTCCATTTTCAGAACGGGTATGGACAGCGATGCATGCTCTGGTAAGGAGTGACAGTGACTGATCAACGAGGCCAGTAGGGTGTAGGAGGAAATATGGGCAAATATGAAGAGGTTTAGGAGAGTATATGGGTGTGATTTGAGTTGAGGGATCAAAATCTGGGTTTTCTTCTAGGAAGATGGCATTGGTATGATTTGGGAGTGGGTTGTAAGTATTGTTTGGCTTAGGATTGGCTGGTGGGGCGATGGTACCCCGGTCAATGAGATCTTGGACTATGTTTCGGAGGTGAAAGCATTGGTCGGTGGTGTTGATGTAAAAAATTAGATCACTCTAATAATTCAATCACAGATAAATAAATGAGACAAAAGATTTTAAAGTGGTTCAGCCTTATAAGAATGGCCTACATCCACTGTTGTTTTATTGGTGGTGTTTGGGAATTCTCGATTTGTGTTCTATCAAGAGATTCCAGTTTCGATTCCAAGGTTTGGATTCGGATCCTCTATAATGAGGATTGTACAATGTATTTATAGCCCTGAGGCGGTAATGTGAAAGAGTAATACATTAAATGGTATACATATGAAAGGGTAATACATTTAATGCCCTTTTTGCGTGTGCGTCTGAATGATAAGCATTTAATGAGCAGTTAAACTGTTGGTATCCTGCTTCGAGGTGCAGCTCGAACCGCCTGAGTTGCTCGGACCGCTTGAGCTTCTCGGAGCGTATGAGTTCCTCGGAGTAACATGGTTCCTCGGAGCGTGCGATCATCTCGTAAGTGCTTGTTGTTGCCATGTAGATAGCCACGTGTCTTCATATGATTGGTCCATGTTAGCAGATTAAATTTGGTATCAACAGAAGCCCCCAATGTTTCATAGTTCGAAATTTGAGGAGTATGGAACATTCTTTCCCAGAATATGGTAGCTTTAAATAGTCTTCCTGATTTTTAGGAGCATTTCCCTTGTATTTATTTCTCCTTCCCAATTCGTTGAATCATGCTTTTTTGGACTTTTCTGCGTGCTTCGATTCCCGCGTCACTTTTCATCTTTTTAGCCGTTGTTGTCCGCTTTGATTCTCGCGCCACTTTTCATCTTTTTAGCCGCCGGTAACATAATCATCCTTTTTTGTAATCATTACTTCATCATTTCCCAAGGCAAGGTATTTAAACTTCACATACACTCCCATCGTCTTCCACCTTTTCAAATTTTTATCTTCGAGTCTTCCTACTCTCTTGTGCGTTCATCTTTTCCGTCGTTCGTTGTCAGCAGATCCATTCTTTTCATGTAAGATCTTCTTCCTTCTTCTTCATTTCTTTATTCACCATGGTTTACCCTGTTGAGTCTCTTGAGAAGTTTCGTTCTGATTTCTCCATTCCCTCATGGGTTGTTTTGGAAGAGCTTTCTGAGTTTTCTAATTACTTCCATTTGGCTGAGGGACATTGGTTCCCCAGTCTCTTTTTTGCTGAGTGTGAATTTTCTTTTCCACCAAATCCCTTGTGTCTGGAATTCTGTCAGTACTTTGACGTTGTTCCTGCACGAATAGCCCCCAACACATGGAGAATAGTTAATGGGGTGCATAGATTAAATCAAGTGCATGGAACTCGTATAGGAATTCCAGAAATCATGTACTGCTATAGATGGGCGGTTAATGATAATATTTTTTATTTAAAAACTAGATTTTTAAATAGGGCCTTAGTAGTCAACCTCCCTGATGCCAATAGGGATTATTTTGAGCATGGGGTTGTCATAAAAAATTGGCAACACCCTCCATTAACTGGCGATGAGGTTTACCAGGGTCCCAGATACCCTCCTTATGGCAATGGGATAGGTTATTTTTATTTCATTTTATTTATTTTGAAATCATGTTTCTTTTGTGTTTGATAAAATGTGCCACTGATAACAATGTTTATTTATTTGCAGTTGATAACAAGAGAAAGTGCCCAAAAGATGAAGATGCCAATATAAGGCATTTGAAACTTATCTGTAGTCTGCATCAAAGTGTTGCTGACGAGCACATTAGATCGTCTTCGTATCTGCTCCAGTACAAGAGCTACACCACTTCTTTCACTGCTCATCCAGTGATAAGTGAGTCAGAGCTTCCACCAGCTCATCGCCTGAATCCCATATTCCTTTAAGTGAAAGGATGAAGAAGAGAAGACCTCCTACCCTATTTGAGAAGCTGCCTCTAGTTCTGGAGAGGCCAAAAGGAGTAAGATCGACGTCCCAAGGGAGGGGACAAAGAAGACTGATGTAGCTCCTCCAGCTGCTCCTGCTAAAGTTGTCGAGAAGCCCGCAGTGGCTCCGAGCAGCACTGCTGCTATTGGAGAGGTGATTGTAATATCACCGACCAAGGATTCTTCCTTGGTTCAATCTGTTCCTATTCTCCCGAGGAGGCTGAAAAAAAGCTCCTCGGTCAATTTGGCTGATACCATCACTCAGCCCCCAGTTGCTGGAACTAGGGTTCCAACTTTTGTTTCCCCGAGCTCTGCCATGAGCTCGGAAAAATCATGGATCATTCCTGAGGTCCAAGGTACTGAAGAAAACCTTACTCGGGATATGGTCACCTTGCTAGCTGCTTGTCACCTTGCTTCTGTAAGTCTCTTTACTTTGAATTTTTCATATTTCCTTTGTCATTTCTGTTTCTAACTTGCTTTCTTTTTTAGTTCACAGTTGACGAGCTGATTCAATATAATCCTGAAGAAGGAAGAAGCGATTAAGGCTTCTTGCTCCTCGTCCAGTGTGGAAGGAGCTTTGGAAGAAGCTACCAAGTCTCTGGCAGATTCTCGGCAGAAATATGCTGATGACAAAGCTGTCTGGGAGAAGAAGCTTGCTTCCACCGAGCAAGAAAAAGCTCGGGCTGTTGATGCCTCCAAGGAGTTGGAGAAGAGAATAAATGCCCTGGAGAAGGAAAATAAGGAGCTCGAGGAGAAGCTCAAAACAGCTGGAGAGTTGGACAATAAACTCAAAGTTACCGAGGAGGAGTTGGCTAAACTTCAGGAAGTAGGTCGGCAGAAGGAGGAGGTAGAAAATAAGTTGAAGGCTGCTGAGAACCTGCTGTCCGAGAAGCTCTCCTTGGAGAAATTGAAGAGGAAAGCTGCTGTGAAGAAGTCCTTCAGCTCTAGCTGGGACAAGGGGTGGAACAAGGGGTTGGCTGCCATGGTGTCGCAAGTGGACTATGGCAGTCTCAAATACTTTAGGGATGAATGGGTTGCTGCCCTTCAGGAAATGAAGGTCGACGAGTCTTCCGAGCTCTTCCAGAGACATATCCCTGGTCCCCCTCCAACTCTAGAAGACTTAGAAGAGGACGAAGCTACCTCCCAGGAGTCTTTGATGGTGATGGGAGATCATGCCCTAACCATCCAGCCTGCTGCCGAGGAAAATCAGCAAATCGTTTCTTCCTCCGAGCAACTGCCTACTCTCCCCGAGCAACTATCTCTTCCCTCCGAGTAACCTACCTCTTTATCCCAGCCTCCCGAGAAGGTTTTAGGAGATAAGGAAAAGGTGTAATGTTGTTCAGGTTTCTCTTTATTTTCTTTCTCTTTATCAAATGTAACCCAGAATATGTAACTCTGAACTATGATCTAATAAAACTTGAACTTTTTTTCCATACTGTTGTTCATCTTTTATTCATACTCTGCTTATATTTCTTATTGATGATTGCTCTTTCTTTCTCTGCTAGTTTCTGGCCAGAATGGAACTGCTATCTGCCCATGATACAAAGTTGCTGCAACAATGTAATGAGTACTTTAAGGCTGGTCACACAGACCTAAGTGCTGCACAAGTTGTCGACATCCTCGGTTAGGATGCTTCAGAACAGGCAGTGGAAGCATATCAATATCTGAAGTGTCTGCTTGATCGAGCTGTAGCCAATAACGTTGCTTGTTACGAAATGATCGAGGATCTTCAAAGCACCCTCGAAGACCTTCAGCTTCAATACAAAGAATCCACTGCCCTGCTGCATGAGGGGTACGAAAGGAAGTACAAGCTGATCATGGCTGACAAGGGCTACGAGAAGCTTTTTGCTGGGTATGATCTGAGGGAGAGAACTTTGAAGGGTGAGGTCGAGGAATGCAGACAGATTGCCAAGTTGCTGGAGCAAGAGAACAACAATTTGCAAAAAGAGCTATCACAATTGAAGTCTGCAGCCTCCACTTCCAATGCCTTGATCCCAGTGACCGACGAGGGATTCTCGTTCTTAGAGGTTGAGAATGCCAAGTTGAGGGACGAGTTGGAGACTTTGAAGATTTCTGGCACCTCTACATCTTCTCGCGATCGAGCAAGAGCTCCTCGGGGACGAGCAAGAGCAGCTCGGGTTCTTGTCGAAGAACAGAGAACTCAATCTGCGTTAGAGAACCATGCTTCCCAATTAATGGCGAAGAACCAGGCTTTGTCGGATATGTCAAAGAGGATTAGGGACCTGGAAAAACAGCTCTCTGCGCAGAAGTCAGTCTTGGAGAATAAGGAGCTTTTCATCAAGAATCTCCATGAGTAGCTAGAAAGGCTAACATATCAATTCCACAAACAGCCCAGGGAGTTCTGGATGGCTGGATACAACGAAGCACTATTCCACTTGGACGATCGTATCCAGAATGCCAACAATGAGGGCTACAAGTAAGGCTGGCTGAATGCCTTAGGTGTGTTGAAGCTCGAACAAGGTCATTATCTGTGGGACTACCATGATCCCGGGTTGCTCGACTTGCCTGTGCCACCATACAATTTTGAGATGGATTGTATCCCTGATCGGGCTATTCCTCGGAGCTTAATTTTAAAGTATCTCGGTGACTACAATTTACATTCTCAAATTGAGGTATCTCGTCCCGAGCATCTTTTAGATCGACCATCCGTGATGAATGTCAGGATGTTGAAGGATCTCAACTTCATCAATTCTCCTCTGTCTTTAAATGATCCGCCTACTGGCGAGGAACCTGTGTCAAAAGCAGAGGGGAAGAGACCAGTAGAATAGGAATTTTTGATGTAATAGTTAGTATACATGTCAATGTAACTGTAATTTCATTATCAATGTAATTTATTTTGAATTTAATGAAAGACTTTCATTTTTGTTTGCTATTATCTTATAGTTATCAAACACTTTATATTTATGCATATCTATTAAAAAGATAACAATATTGTGTTGTTTGTCGACCAACTCAGTAATAAAAAGTTTCAAGTTTCAATAATATTGCTCGATCACTTAATAATAAAGTCACGAGTATAAAAATGTTTAAAAATTTTCCAACCAACCAAGGTCGTTAAATTATGCTTGTCGACCAACTACAGTTAGTGGATTTTTATCCCCGACCAGCCATACTTGGTAGATTTTTCTCTTAAATGTTTTCGACCAACCAAGGTCGGTAAATTTTCTTTGTCGACCAACTACAGTTGGTGGGTTTTTATCCCCGACCAGCCATAGTTAGCAACTTTTGCACTTTTTGGAATAATCTTACCTCCCGACCAACATAAGTTGGCATTTTCGAGAATATATGTACCTTTCGACCAACATAAGTTGGCATTTGCGAGAATATTTTGTTTCCTAGCCAAACAAGTTGGCATTTTTAGGAATATTTCGTTTCCTAGCCAAACAGGTTGGCATTTTTAGGAATATTTTGTTTCCTAGCCAAACAGGTTGGCATTTTTAGGAATATATTGTTTCCTAACCCACCGAAGTTGGCATTTTTAGGAATATTTCGTTTCCTAACCAACCGAAGTTGGCATTTTTAGGAATATTTCGTTTCCTAACCAACCGAAGTTGGCATTTTTAGGAATATATTGTTTCCTAACCAACCGAAGTTGGCATTTTTAGGAATATTTTGCTGAGCAGTCTGAGCATCTTTGTCGAGTAGTGTGTAGCACTAGTAATCCCCGAAAAATTCTCAATAAAAAGGAGAGACTTTGGCAGAATATATTCGTTTTATTCATACTGATGGAACTGCTTTACATATACATCACTGATAATACTTGCGCAGATGCTCTGCGTTCCATGCATTCTTAAACTCCTCGTCTTCTAAAGTTGCTATTCGATAAGTTCCTGGTCGAACAATTTCTATAACTCGGTATGGTCCATGCCAGTTTGCTTCCAGCTTATTATGTTTTTGAATTACTTTCTTCAGCACATAGTCTCCTTCTTTCAGGTCGCACTTCTTCACCCTTTTGTTGTAGAACAAAGTTGTTCGCTGCTGGTAAGAAACATTTCTAATGGCTGCTTCTTCTCTAACTTCCTCGAGCATGTTTAAATCCAGTCTTCTCATTAAGTCGCTGACAGGGGAATTAAAATTCAGTACCCTGTGTGTTGGGAGGCCCAACTCGGCAGGTATGACAGCTTCACTTCCAAACGCCAGCATGTATGGTGATTCTCCAGTTGCTACTCGGGGAGTAGTTCGGTAAGCCCAAAGTACTGATTGTAGCTCGTTGATCCAGTTTGCTTTTGCATCATCCAATCTTTTCTTCAAACCGTTCAGCAGCGTTCTGTTTGTCACTTCAGTTTGTCCATTGCTTTGAGGATGACCTGGTGCTGAATGAACCTTCAAAATGTTTGACTGATGACAATAGGCGACAAACTCCTCGTTATCAAATTGTGTTCCATGGTCTGTGATGAAGGCATAAGGTAGACCATATCGACAAATGATGTTCTTCCAAACAAATTGGTACACCTTTTCGTACGTCATGTCAATGAGTGGCTCAACTTCTACCCACTTAGTAAAATAATCCACTGCGACGACAAGATACTTGAACCTTCCTCGGGTCATTGGCAGTGGTCCAACCAAATCTATTCCCCACATGGCAAATGGCCAAGGGGAAGTTATGGGTGTCAACAATGCTTGTGGAGTTCTTCGGATGGAGGAGAAGCGCTGGCACTTGTCACACTTCTTGGCATAGGCTATACAATCATCCCTCATCGTCGGCCAGTAGTATCCCTACGTCATCACCCTTTGCAAAAGCATCCGACCTGCTACATGTGCTCCACAAGACCCTTCATGGATTTCTTCAATCAATTCTTTCACCTTGGAGGGATGTACGCATCTCTGTAAACCTGCCATAATTCCTCGTCTATATAAAACACCATTAGTTAATACATACCGAGCTACTTTAAACTTCAATTTCTTGGCTGCGAGCTTGTCAATTGGCAATTCTCCCTTCTAGATATACGCCCTGATGGGATCCATCCAATATGGTCCTAAATCAAGGGTGATAAAGTTCATCGTCAGATCTTCATCTATACTCCGACCAGCTAACACTTAAATTGGGATTGTTCATCGTAGCTCGGTGCGAGTAGCTGATGCTAGTCGAGCTAGGGCATCTGCTCTCGCATTCTCCATTCTTGGTATTCTGACCAGCTGAATAGCGGCAAATTCTGACACCAGCTCCTTTGCCTTTGCATGATATCTGATCATTAATTCTCCTCTAACTGCATATACTCCCATCATTTGGTTTACAATCAATTGAGAGTCACTGAAGATCACAACCTGCTGCGCCTCCATAATTTTTGCCAAATTAAGCCCTGCAATCATGGCCTCACATTCAGCCTCATTGTTGGAAGATTTGAATTGGAAACGCAAAGCGTATTCCATATCGACCTCATCCGGAGTGCTCAAAACTATCCCCGCGCCACATCCTGCAGTGCAAGATGAGCCATCTACATATATCCTCCATATAGGTAACTCGTCTTCAAATTTTGAATCAGTCAGAGTTCCTCGGTGAAATATTTGCTGCTTCCTTTCATCCTCCCTGGATTTTTCTCTCTCCTCGTCGATCATCTTTTCTTGCCCTTTTACCAACCGGAGTTGGTCTGAGGTCGAATTTAATGATCCTGTAACATCCACTTACCCTTTTACCAACCGAAGTTGGTCTGAGCTAGTGTTTGTCGATCCTGTAACATCCACAGGTTGATCAGCGAGCAACTCTTGTTCCTCATCCGGAGTCCTCACAACTATCTTTGCATCACATCCTGTAACATCCACACGCCTTTTTACCAATCGGAATTGGTCTGAGCTTGTGTTTGTTGATCCTGTAACATCCACAGGTTGATCAGCGAGCAACTCTTGTTCCTCATCCGGAGTCCTCACAACTATCTCTGCATTACATCCTGTAACATCCACATGCCCTTTTACCAATCGGAATTGGTCTGAGCTTGTGTTTGTTGATCCTGTAACATCCACAGGTTGATCAGCGAGCAACTTTTTCTCCTCGGGGGTATCAGGATAGGTGAACTCCGCTATAAAGTCTGCTACAGCCTGCCCTTTTAGCGATGATCTGGGTTCATAAATTATATCATATTCACCGAGCTCTATTGCCCAGTACATCAATCTCCCTGATTTTTCTGGCTTATGAAGGGCTTGTCTCAATGGCACATCGGTATATACTACTATAGTATGAGCCTGGAAGTATGGCCTTATTCTCCTACTCGCCTCAATCAGTGCCAGTGCCAATTTCTCCAGCCTTGGATATCTGATCTCTGCTCCTCGAAAGGCCTTACTTGTGTAGTAAATTAGTTTTTGCACTCTATTCTCCACTCTGATCAATGCCGAGCTAACTGCATTCTCGAACACTGCAAGGTACAGATATAATTTTTCTCCCATCACCGGCCTGGACAACAGTGGAGGTGCTCCCAAGTATTTCTTCAAGTCTTGAAAAGCCTTATCACATTCATCATTCCACTCAAAAGTCTTTCTGAGTGTCTTGAAGAATGGGAGACATCTATCAGTAGCTCGCGACACAAATCTGTTGAGTGCCGCTACTCGTCCTGTGAGACTCTGTACTTCCTTCTTCGTCGTTGGAGATCGCAACCCTAATAGAGCTTTGATCTTTTCAGGATTTGCTTCAATGCCTCGTTGATTGACAATGTACTCGAGGAACATGCCTTCTCGTACTCCAAATATTCACTTCGTCGGGTTCACCTTCATTTGATATTTATCTAGTTGATCAAAAGTCTGACTTAAGTCTACTAGATGATCGACAGCTTTCTTGATTTTTATCAGCATGTCGTCAACATAGACTTCCATATTGTCACTGATTTGTTCAGCAAAGACCTTGTTCATCAGCCTCTGATATGTCGCACCTGCATTTTTCAAACCAAAAGGCATAACACTATAACAATAAGTTCCCCTAGGGGTAATGAAAGAAGTACTCTCCCTGTCTTCAGGTTTCATTTTGATCTGATTGTAACCAGAATAAGCATCCATGAAGCTCAGCAACTCGTGCCCCGAGGTAGCATCCACCAGTTGATCAATTCGGGGCAATGGAAAGTGATCCTTTGGGCATGCTTTGTTGAGGTCGGTGAAGTCTACACACATCCTCCACTTGTTATTCTTCTTCTTTACCATCACCACATTAGCTAACCAATCTGGATATTTAACATCTTCAATGAATCAAGCTTTCTGGAGCTTCTCGACTTCCTCCTGTATAGCTTGATTCTTCTCGGGACTGAATACTCTTCATCTCTGCTTCACAGGCTTGATTTCCTTATTCACATTGAGCTCGTGACATAAGAAGTTTGGGTCTATCCCAGGCATATCTTCATGACTCCACGCAAAAGTTTGTCTTCTGCTTATAAGGAAAGTTATCAATTCTTGTTTTAATGAGGCTTCCAACGATGAACCTATTTGAGTAGTTCGCTCAGGGTGCTCGTCGTCCAGAATGATGTTTTCAGTAGCTTCCACCACTTGACCCTTCACGAGTTGCGACTCATCTCGAGGATCCAATGTTTCAATTTCTGCACTTTCATCCACTTGATAGGTAGTAGTATTTTTCTTTGATTCTTCTAGTTCCTCTTGCTCGGCGGATGAATAATAGCATTCCCGAGCTACTCTTCGATCACCTTTCACATCTCCTACTCCAAAGTTTGTTGGAAATTTTAGGCACTGATACACTGTAGATGGTACAGCCTCGAACTTCTTCAATACTACTCTTCCCATGATGATATTATACGATGATTGGACATTCTTATCCATTACGAAGAAACTTATTCTTTCTGTCCGACAAGCAGGCCACGTAACAATGAATATATCCAACTTGATCGTCCCAAGTTGAAATACTTTCTCGCCAGCAAAACCGATGAGGGGTCTGTGGTAAGGCTCCAGTTGAGATAACTTTAAATTTAAACTATCGAAACACGAGTAGAACATAATGTCTGCCGAGCTACCATTGTCGACCAGCACTCTTGAAATCATTACCTCCTTCATTCTCATCTTGATCACCAGTGGATCATCGTGAGGATATAAAACACCTGCAAGGTCATTTTTTGAAAAACCGATGACCAATTTCTCCTTGTTCACCTTTCTCGGGCGATCTTCCTCAGCTAGATTTATTCGCTGAATGTACGAGCAAGCTTGAGACTCACTGAGGTAAGCTTTTCTTTCTGCAGTAAGGTCTCCTCCTCCTGCATCTCCTCCTGTAATAACATTACAATCAAATGACCCAAAGCGTATTGAAAATACCTCTCGTTCTGGCTGCCTTGGTTTCTTGGGAAGATCGGGGTCATCCTCTGGATCAACTTCATGGTTTCTCTTCTTGTTCTCCTCTGCTCGACGAGGAGATCTAGACCTCTCCCTCGTTCGGTCGTTGTTTCTTCTTTCGCCTCCCCGATCAACATACTTTGCTAGCTTTCCTCGTCGGATGAGTCTTTCAATCTCATTCTGAAGAGCTATGCAATTTTTAGTCATATAGCCATGCTCCTTGTGGAACTCGCAATATTTTTCCCTATTCCTCGTGTCAGGGTCTGCTTTCATTTTCTTTGGCCAGTTTAACTCCTCGATGTTCTTAATTTCTTCCAGGACGTGGTTGATATTTGCCTTCAAAGGTGTGTAATTATCAAATTTCCTCAAGACCTCCCATGACGACCTATTTTTGGATTGTTTGTCACCACCATTGTTCTTATCTTCTTTCTGCTTAGCTTTATCACCTTCCACCTTGGTTTCTTTGGCGTCCATATTCTTCTTCGCAGACATAGCCTCCTCGGCATTCATAATCTTGGGCGTTTTTCCCATCAGGTCCGACATGGTTCGAGGTGGATCTTTGGCCAAAGTGTAGTACAACTTGTTTGGCAGCAGTCCACTCATCAAAGCGGTAATCGTTGTCTTCTCCTCATAATCAATGACTTCGAGTTTCTCATTATTAAAATGAGTTATATAATCTCTTATACTCTCACCAGCTTTTTTTCTAACACTTAACAAATGTGCTACTCATTTAACTGGCTTTGCTCCAAAGAAGAAATTCCTAATGAATAACTCGGCCAGTTGAAGAAAAGTTGAAATCTTACCCCGAGGAAGATTATTATACCATATTTGAGCAGATCCGGTAAGAGTTCCCGAGAATGCCCTGCATCTCATCTCGTCTGGGATAGGATAGATGTCGGCATCAGCTTGATATTGTTCTATATGAAGGACAGGGTCAGTCTTCCCATCATACTTGGGAGTCACAACAGGTGCTTTGAACTTTGATGGTGTTTGAAAATCAACAATGTCCTGGACAAAAGGTGTTCCTCGAACAAAGGTTCGTTGTAGAGGGTTCTTGGCCTTAGCTATTTCCCCTAATCTATCCTCCAGCCTCTGAATAGATCCTTTCCATGCATCACTTCCTTCCTCGGGATTATTGGTTCGAGCAACTGATCGCGTTGAAGTGGCTTCCTGGGATTTATCTCGACGAGCAGCTGGTCAGTCATAGGATCCATCTTGACGAGCAGCTGGTCGCGACTGGGAAGATCCTTCCCTTAAATCTGATGATCGTCGAAAGCTCCTCGATGCTGCATTAAGAGGACTTTTGTTCCTCCTAGGGCCTAATCGGTCGAAAAGAGAAGCTTTACTTAATCTTTCCAATGCGCTGGTCCTTTTCGGGGAGAGGGTGACACGTTGTTCAGTATCTGTGGCTCACACTGACGAAGTTCGTCCAGGTTGATAAGAAAAATCTTCAGATTCTTCATTGCGATATGAATTAGTACACCTAGTACACGAAGAAGGCGCACGGGTATATCTTTGAATGCTTCGTGGTCCGGAATGGGTTGATGCACCGCCATGAAGGGTTTGGATGAGTTATCGCATCGTTTCTTGCATGATGGTTTGGCCCTGAGCCAAATTTGCCATTATTCTAATCAGATCTGGAATAATTGGTGGAGCAGACGGATTGGGAGGGGTTCCAGCGTTTCGATTGCTGGATTCAGGAATATCAACCATTGGTAATGGATTGTATTTGATGAGAAAACGATATTACCAGTCGTTTCCCACAGACGGCGCCAATCTGTTGATGTAAAAAATTAGATCACTCTAATAATTCAATCACAGATAAATAAATGAGACAAAAGATTTTAAAGTGGTTCATCTTTATAAGAATGGCCTACATCCACTGTTGTTTTATTGCTGGGTGTTTGGAAATTCTCGATTTGTGTTCTATCAAGAGATTCCGGTCTCGATTCCAAGGTTTGGATTCGGATCCTCTACAATGAGGATTGTACACTGTATTTATAGCCCTGAAGCTGTAATGTGAAAGTGTAATACATTAAATGGTATACATATGAAAGGGTAATACATTTAATGCCCTTTTTGCGTGTGCATCTGAATGATAAGCATTTAATGAGCAGTTAAACTATTGGTATCCTGCTTCGAGGTGCAGCTCGGACCGCCTGAGTTGCTCGGACCGCTTGAGCTTCTTGGTGCTAAAGAGTTCCTCGGAGAGATATGTTCCTCGGAGCGTATGAGTTTCTCGGAGTAACATGGTTCCTCGGAGCGTGCAATAATCTCGGAAGTGCTTGTTGTTGCCATGTAGATATCCATGTGTCTTCATATGATTGGTCCATGTTAGCAGATTAAATTTGGTATCAACAGGTGGTATGGCCGGTAGTTTGGTGAAAGGCGCAATGAGCATCGGCCTTGAAGTTTCTTGGGAGTGGATTTGGCAATGAACGTGGATCCAAGGGTTTGATGAGGTTTCGGCTTAACAAGGCTTGGTAAACTTTGGAGAGGGGAGTATGGAGCTCAGTATATTCCCTTCGTATGGGGGCAGGGCGGCTTTCTGGTGCCCATGATGTGGTTGGTTGAGAAATTTTGTTGATGGTTGAGACTGTAGCACTGGAAGGCTTGTCATAGTTTCTAGGGGTGAACTGTCCGGACACCTTCTTCGGTTCGGCCTCTGTTTTAATAAGGCTTTCCTCGATTTCTACTCCAGCCTCTCTGAGAGCTCAGAAGTGGGGATAGTATTGTCCTCCCATCGTCGCTCGGACATGGGGCAAGAAGTTCTTCTTCACTATGTTGACCTGTTCTTCCTCGGATGGCCGATTGGTCATGGTAACTGCCTGCTCCCTCCACTGGGTTATAAAGTTACTGACTGATTCTCCTGGATTCTTCATGAGTAGCTTTAAATCACGATGGGTGACCTCAAGCTCTTCGTTGTATTTATATTGCGATATGAATTCTCGGGCTACATCCTCCCAGCTACGGATTCTAGATTCCTCAAGAGACAAAAACCATCGGAGGGCACTATCCTTCAAAGTTTGCTGAAACAATTGGGCCATCACTTCTTTAAAAGCCCCTAGTAGAGTCATGGAATGATGATAACTGTGAAGATGAACAATCGGGGGTCCACTCCCTCTGAACTTCTCGATATTTAGTATCTTGAACTTCTCGGGTAACCTCGCTTTAGGATAAAGAGACATGTGGGTGTAGTCCATGTAATTCCCAGAGATCCTGACTTGATCAAACTTCTTGGTGAGCATCTTGAGATCCTCTTTGACTTTATTCAACTCCTCCTTTTTTAGATCAGCAACCATAGGCAGGTTAGCCAATGGATGGGCAATGTTTGGCATCGGAAGCTGGGCAGGCGGTGGCCCATTTACAGGATGGGCACGCGGAGCATGCTGATATTCTTCGGGAACCCAGATAGGCTCGGGTGGACCCATAGCACGAGGGAATAGGGCCTCGGGATCTTGAGGAATTGGAACCTGGTTTCATTGCATCTTTCGGACCTCGATTTGGAGGTTATCAATCTTGGACACGAGCTGAGCTAGGACTGTCATCAGATCCGACTGTATGACTGGTGCTTGATCTGTATTCTCCATGGGAAGTGAATAGATTTCGGACTCGAAAGAAGTATTAGAGGAACGAACGAAACTCTGGGGTGATTTTACTAAAGATCGAATCCAATAGGAAGCCACGCCAAGGGCTTGCAATCGACCTGAGAAGGCGTAAGATGAGATTTATTTTTGAGAAAAAGGAAAGAAACTATTTTTGGATTTTTGATAAAGAAGGGAGAAATATTTTTGAATTTTTGATAAAGAAGGGAGAAATGTTTTTGGAGACAGAACTTGATATGCCCCAAGTGTGACCTCGGCCTAGAGACACCAACCTCGGCCGAGGTGGTGGCCGAGATATTGACCGACCCTGGATAAGCCATGGGCCCATGATATCAGCCCTCGGCCTTAGTAAGGTCGGCCCAGGCCGACACTACCACCTACATTTCCAATGGACACTACGCGCATCACAGGCATCAACAGCATTCTCATATACCTGGGTATGGCAACCTCGGTCGAGTGTAGGCCGAGGTGACAAGAAGCCTTGGTAATCTTCAACATGGAATCAGTCCAACCTCGACTGGGGCCGACCCCATCATAATGTCTCGGCTGAGATCAGGCCGAGACTCCCTATGGCACATCTCGGATTGAACGAATATCAAGCCTTTACATCTCGTCCTCTCCCAGGCCGAGGTCATGCACCAATATGGCGGCCGAGCATCTGTTGACATTTGGATAAGGACACATGGGTACAAATCAGTTGTAACAAGATTATTCTCCACACGTGGGGAGAATATTTCATCATCATTCCTTACATGTGACAGTGACAGGTGGCTTCCCCCTATTGGTGAGGTTAACACACATGTGCATATTACATGCATGGGGGTACACTACACCCCCTAAGTACTATATATATAGAAGTCATCCTCTACCTTGAGGAGCCCAAATATTAAACCCTAGATGAAACTCTGTCTAGATACACAGTAGAGAGAGAAAGCTTGAGAGATTGTATCCATGGCCACTAGTGCCTTGTTGCAGTGAGGTTATTCACACACACACAACGGACGTAGGCCAATTTAGGCTGAACCACTTATATCCTGGTGCTCTCTCCTCTTCTCCTCATCTCATTCTCTTACCTTTTACATAACTATGCTGCCATTGTTGTTCTTAGATTGAGCTTGAAAACACCTTATCTGGTGGTGCTAATTCCAGCATCATCAGAACTCATCATGATTATTATGATTATTATGTTCTCACTTGTATTTAATTCTTCTAAATGCAATGCCGAGAGGGACCCGAGCCTGGAAAAGTGGGGTTTTTAATATATGCAAAGCTACGGTTGGACTTGTAACCAGGCTCGCGGACATGGTCCCTTTTTAAAAAATACGTAAAAATTGGGCGGCAGGCCGACCCAAAATTTCGACAGAGTTTCGAGTTGAAACCGGGAATCTAAAGTGCATGTCCTAGGTTTGACACCTATATGCGGGTATGCAGTTGGTTGGGTGAATTGGCATGGGTTCCCCCCTTTGGCGTGACTTCCACGATATACGTCTTGCTCTTGCAAGCAATCAGTACGTGTGGACAAGCCATTTGATATACCTGAGTGTACATGAATTACTTCACTATATACCTCGTGGGGACGGTACGTGTGAGAGAAAATTCGATATACTCGGCGTACGTGAACGAATTCCCAGCGATATACCTCCCGTCATGACTTCGGTCAAGCGGTACGATGCGGAGGAACCGTTTGATATACATCGAAGGTACTTAGCCAATGGAAGGTGAGAGTCATATCGCTTAGGCTAACTGCGACCTGCTAGACCAGCGCCCATCACGAAGTGACCCTCTAGTTACTGGTTAAAATTTGGTCAATAACATTGCTCTTTGGTGATGTCGTGTGAATCATGCACGATTCTCTTATTAGTATCTTATGATGAGAATGCCTTTCTTGATTATGCCAAACAGGGAGCAAAGTACAAGTACTAAAGGTACACTAAGTATGGATGGGTGATGCGTGCAACATGCAGATATATGTGATCCTAGATGCACGTGGTGCGAAGTGTACATGGAGAATTTTCTACAAGTGTGTGAACATAAGTATAAGCATGGGATACACATGGAAAAAAGGGGGAACATGCAGATATAGGGGGAATATAAACAAATATAGCATCCATGAAAATAGAGTCAAGCCCTCAAAATATATAAAATATCCCCAACGGAGTCTCCATTGTGGACATCCCCGATCCTCGCCTGCGCCGGTGGGCGCGCGAAGGGACAGGATCCTTCGGGTCCCGCGCATCCCTCTCGGGAGTGCTTCGGCTGGCGTCATTTGAGATGAGGTGTAAAAATGTAGAGAGATTCAGAGTCGCCAGTATATTTTACTCAAAACAGACAAAAGAAGAAGGGGAAGCCATCCCGAAGGATGGCATCCAAAGACATACTGGTGCATGCAAAACCAAAATGATTCGAGAAGGGTTCAGAGGCTAAGTTACAAAATGGGAAGATATTAGGCACCCATTCCGACCTTTCGGTCTCTCATGGATATTTGCTATTTTCCTTTATATTTCCCCCGTGATATGTGTGCATGTGTATATATATGGTGGAGAGGGGAATCCTCGACTTGTATCATGGAAGAGATAAAGCGAGTCATCCATAGGAAGGTGTAAAAATAATATTAGAAAATAAGATTTACGCGATTATTCCTACGTTGATCGTTATAATGGAACGATAACGCATGTGGAGTAATACTTTACTAAGGGAAAGTATATAGAATATAAGAATATTAGATTTAGAGAAAATAGGAAAATAAGAGAAAAAGTGAGAAAAGGACTCGAGTTTCGGGTATTACCCCGAGACGTCTACGTAGCCTATAAAGGCATCAAAGTCCACGTAGTTCGCATACAAAACGAGGGGTAAGGTTTATCCCATAAATCCAAATGGGGGATCTCTTATTTGTGAGTGTGTGCGTGTGTAGATAAAGTGTTTTGGTGGAGAGAAAAGTGTGAGAATCCCTATTTGGAATTTGTGAGCAAACCCTCTTTTTCTTATTTTTTTGGGTTTTTAGTTATATGAAAATAAGAGATGTGCAATAATACTAAATAAAAAGTATATTAGGATGTGCAAGATGAGATAATAAAAGTGCTAAGTAAGAAAACAAGTTATTGAGAATTTAAGAGGATTTAAGAGAGATTTTGAGAAAGTTGGACCTTCTTGAAGATCTTGAGCTTGATCTTGAATGTTGGAGAGCAGCCCTTGCACTTGGATGATGATAGAGAGTGGCTAATTCACCAAGTTTGATGAAAAGGATGATGAAAAGTGGAAGTAAAAAAGGGATTTGGAGGTTGAAATCATCCTGCCTTCGAGAGAGGTTTCTGGGATTCGTTGAGAGTGAATTTTATCAGATTTGGGTTCCCCTTGCAAATGAGGTGAAGGCATCCTTTTATAGGCCCAGGTCACTGCCGATCAACATAGATCTGGTCCTGCCTATCGTCACCTGCCGACAGGCAAGGTCTGGAACCTACCGTTTGGCAGTGTGTTTCAGGCCTTTTTGATAAATCGGTTGTCGAGAGCAAACCGTCGGTCAGAATCGTGCACGGGGTAGACTGTTGGAAAGGTAATTCAGAGACCTTCGAAATTCCTTGGGACCGCTCTCGGGTTCGGTAGTTGACTTTGGGTCAAATATGGCTCGAAAGCGTTTGTCGGTCCATTGGACGGGGAATCGTTCGGACGCAAACGGATCATTCGTCCGCATGGTAAGTCCAAAATGTGTATGGGGCAGACAGTTGGATAGGTTATTCAGTGCCCTTCGAAGATTCATTCAATCTCAGTCGAGATGAAGAGTTTGACTTTTTGGTCAAACTGAGCCGGGGAGTGTTCGATGGCTTCTAGGTCAGTACTCGGGACATGACTTGGGTTTGTAGTGATGAAGGGGAGGTACTAGGGACCTAAGGAGAGTTGGGGATAACAGAATGGGGTGTCTACAGCCATGTCCATTGATTATTAGCTGAATTATATGATTCAATTGTGTCGTACCATGAAGAACCATCTCCACCGCAAAATACGTAAAGCTCACTACCCAAATTTGTAATAGAGACATAAAAACGAACAGAGTTCATTGGCTTAATATATTATGAATTAAAGCACAAGATCATTGCCAAGTCATTAAGGAAACATTTTTAGATAGATTAAGCAATAGTTTAGTCTATACTTAGAATGAAATGGGCATGGCAAGATTTTCGTAAGCAGACATTGGGAATCGAAAGGATGAGTACTTTTATTATTATAGATGATAGATCAATATACATTGCTGTTGTATTTAATTTGAAAGAAATACAGATATTGTTTACATATATTAAGTTGTCCTTTATATATATATATATATATATATATTTTTTTGTTACATACACTAATCTACATTTTAATATTATATTACATACACTAGCTGAATGGCATTTGAAATGTTGGATGTTGATCTAATTACACTCAACCCACCAAGGATTAAAAGTATCAATACTAATTTAAAAATAAATAATAAATAAAATAAAAATAAAAAAATAATTTATACATATCAACATTAACTGTCATTAATTTGCAATGGCAAAAGAATAGAGATCAAGGATTAAGGAAATAAAAGGAAATTTGGGATGCTGAAGACGTTTTCTCATTTGAATAATCATTACGTTATAATTATTACATTTTTTATGCGACTAAAATTATATGCATTAATTAATTTTTATATTTTTTTATATACACGTATGAAACAATAGAACTAGAGTTTAATGAGGTTCATTAGTTATTAAATTATAATATATATATTTTTTAAATATCAACTCTACAAAAAATCTTTTCTTTTCCATTCCAACTATCTATCTTTTACGTTTCTCTTTCCCTTGGTATTCCCTTCCATCCTATCCCTTCATTTCCCCCCAAAATTAAATTTTTCTTTCTCTTAAAATTCTCCATAACTCCTCCAATATTTTCATCTCTCCACCATTATTTACTCTTCCATCGTTTCATCTCTTTGTTGCAGTTCTTGTATTTTTTATGTATATAAATAGTTGTTGCATCTACTGGCTCCACACATTCATTTCTTATGTTCAAAACACAGTAGATCAATCCGGGTAGAGCACGTTAGAAGGTTGGGTTGTAAAGTGGCCCCCAAACTGGATGACTTCATCTGATATGTCTTTGTTAGATCTGCTGTTGTGATATCTCAAGCCGACATGTATTGATTGGTGTTTGCCTTGGATTTGCGATTTGTTGGGTTTAACTCTTGACCGTAGTGTTTTTCATCGTTTCTTTGTTTTGTTGTAGATATGTTTGTTGATTTTGTGTATGGAAGTTGGTTTTATTTTTTGGGTAGCCGATTTGGTATTTTCAAACACTTTGATACTTCTAGAACACAAAAAGTTAAAGAAATTAATATAAAAAGTTGAAGCAAACCTCATGATGGCGAATAAAACATGAACATGATGTTGAGTGGTTTAAATAATGAAACATGGACTAGAGTTTCAATGTTTAGACACCGTATCTATTTGGAAAATGCTATTAACAATTTTTTCCCCTAATTTTTGGACTATCAAATTTCTTTCCCTTATTTTCTCTCTTACCATCTCCTTTTTTAACACACTGATAATTTATAGTTTTTGTTGTTCTTTTATATAGTCCGGTATTTTGTGTATAAAAATGCAGTGTAAAAAAATAGTTTGATCACAATTTTAGACATTGTTACATTAAAATTCAGTTTTCCATTCTAATTAATGAACTATTTTTGTTAATATGTGTATAAAATGTGTATTGACAATATCTAAACTAATTATATTTTTTGTTATTCAGGCTCTACAACAAATGAGAGAGAATAAATTTTTTGCCATTTTCACTCTATGGCCTACTTAGAGAATAAGAACAATGTTAATCTCAAAAGTCTAATCATTTATTGGAAAAAAAATCATGCAACTTCAGTTTGTTATGGTGATGGATTCCAAATTTTATAATTGTGTCGTTTTCTTCTCAGCAATCCAATTTTAGTTGGTACCAATTTGGTTGATGTATTCAATATATTTTTATGTTCATTTTCTTTGTATTATCTTAGCAAATACAAGTTTTTTGGGTTCTTATTTAATTTTGTCAAGTTTATATCACATTAATCCCTATTGATGGTGAAAATTGACAGAATGTATTTAATTTTTTCAACTCCTCTTTTAGAGGTTATGTAGAAATTTCTCATACATTTGTTATTGTATTCTTATTGTGTTCTTAATTTAAAATGTCATTTACTACTAAATAACAATGCACGTGTTGTACAGATTACATATATGGACTTTTATAGTTTAAAGTTTATAATTTACCAACCCCAGCAAATATCTTATTAGGCAATGTTATTTTTACAATTAATTCTTTATTTGAATATTATAATTTTTTTTGTTATTTTTTTAACAAATATTACAGTACGTTCGCGCATGGCGCATCGCGCGAGTTACATGCTAATGTTTATTATACTGGGAGGGCAAAAACACTTACTACATAATATATAATGATTTGTGAGTGAAATAAAATAGTATCATCTCATCTCCAAGTTTAGTTTTTGTTATATTTAAATATCAGGTACAAAAGTTTGGAAAGGAGATTCTTGGAATGATGGGATAATATCTTTATATTTGTTAACCACATCAAGATGCTGACACCTCACGTCCAAGTCCCTTTGGATCGAAAATTGCATATTTGAAAAATTATGTCCAAGATAATGAGGAAGACTTCAAAAGCTTGGAGGCTTGGCATGAACACTGCAAAAAAGAGTGCCCTCTTGCAGACAAGGTCACCGACTCTTCAAGCAATGGCAACAACCACATGGGTCGCTCAGGTACGGGCGATAAATGTATGTGAAACTTTAAATAAAAATAGCGAACAAAATATATTTCACCGCAGTGGAACATGTAATACCCCGTACTTTTATGGATATTTAGTTATGGGATTAATTAAATTAAATGTGTATTAATTGAGAATTAATCCGAATAAAATACTAACGAGATGTGGGTTGGTATTTGACTATAATGTGTACATATGACGTTATATGAATATTGAAAATATTGAATTTGTCGTGAGATAGAAATACGGCAATTTGGGAAATTTTGTTGGGACGCGCGTGATAGTCGCGTCAGGAATGTAATTAAATTAAAAAGTGAATTTTATTTTTATCAATCGTATGGTCATTTTGAGTGCGCCAACGAGCCCGGAAGGGTCGAAATAGTCAGAAAACACTAGCCGGGGGTTTAGTTTGGGTCCCGGGGCATTTTTGGGCCACACCGGCAACTTAAAAGGGTATTTTGGTAATTTTGGAATTTGGGGAATTTTGACCAACGAATTTTGGGAGTTTAAAATAGGGAATTGAATGACCCACTAACCCATTACCAACACTTAAGTGATTAGAGGGCTACGGGAGTTTCATGAGAAGTTAGGAGAGGTTCCCAAAAGAGAAAACCTTAACCTCCATCTTCAACCTTCAACCTTGGGAGAAAAAGGAGAGAGCAACCTTCATCAATCCCACACCAAATTCAGAGAATAATCCGAGGCAAGTTGTTTGATTACATTAATTTCAAGCGAATGTTTCTTCCATGCTTAGAAATCGATATAATTGCACTGTATTGGGAGACTTGTAAAAACCCATGTAATTGGAGTTATAAATTCATGTTTTGATAAAGAGATTGCATGTAGAATTATGTTTGGACAATTATATTGTGAGAAATACATCTTTTATATTACAAAAATGGATTTAATTGTGGATATTGATGACTTTAATTTTTAGGGTTCATATTCATAAGGGTTGGGGGAATATTGGGAGATTTGATGATTGGTTGTTGTTTAGGGAGACTTGACCCCATAAATATGTTAAAATATGACCTAAGTATGTTTAGGAATGATTAGGAACCTTAAAACACTGTTGGGATAATGTTTGGATGAGTTTTGAGAAGAGAAAGTTGGAGGAAAAACGAATTTAGGAATTCTGGGCTCGAAACTGTCACCTCGTTAGAAGGCCTGCCCAGGTCGTTCGAACGAGCTCATTCGAACGAGCTTCTAACGAGTTGACAGTTTGACTTCTAACGAGTTAGATGTTCGTTCGATGCCTTTCATTCGAACGAGATCTCGTTAGATGCCCACTTCGTTCGAACGAACTCTCGTTCGAACGAGACTTCTAACGAGTTGATAGATTGGCCTTTTTGGCCTGATTTGATTTCTAATGTCCCGTAACCTGGTTTAATTGTAGAGATAACATTCCCTTGATGACTAATTGATATAGTTGGGATATTTGGGATATATTGAGGAGTAAAACATAGAAGTGTGATTTGAACCAAATGAAAATTGTGGATTAGGACGTGAGTGACTAATTACGATGTGAGAATAATTGACGATTTAAATGTTAGTATTAACCGGGGATATGTGAATTGTGTAAGGATGTGTGCATGCTTAGTATATGTATATGATTTTATGTGTATGACATACCTACCATACTTGCTATCACGGGAGGTTTACGTTCGCTTAGGGCCATCTAATCTTTGTGTGCCCGGATTTAGATTGGTACCTCGAGGACATAGGTCAGAGAAGGACTTATTGGGAAGTTAATAAGACCGCTGATCGTGGGAGCGTAGGTATGTGCGTGACCCATGTGATGTAACTGTGTCCACCTCCATTGATTGTGATTGTTGTTATCTGAGAACGATTCCTGAGAGATTCCGAATGCATGATCCTTATGTACGTGATGTACCGGGATCGATAGCAGAGTATGTGTGCACCGTAGCTTAGTCTCGGGGTGCTTGTATTGTATATTTATGATGTGAATGATATACGGTTAAATGAACAGACTTGTCATGTTTAATTATGAGATTAATTTATAGTAACTCCTTGAGAAGATAAATAAGGGGATAACCTCCAGTAAATGGTAATGCTAATAATTGAGAATCCGAGTTTAAGTAAAGCTATCTATTTAAGTGATAACATTGGGAATTCATATTGTGAACCGAGTAGAAAGGTTAGAACTTATGTCATTTTAGTTAGATATGAGAATCACTTGAATGGGTACGGTACGTTAGGAGTGCACAATTAGTCGAGAGATGAGTATTTCATGTGAGAGCACGTCCTAACATGTATTTTGAATTCATTGTTTTATTGTTATTAAAGCACTTGCTGTTTTTAAAATACTCTCCACTTTCGGGCTCTGACCCGTTTGCTTTCAAATCTATTTTTGTAAAAACCTTTTTTAGGTGCCCAGCCACAAGGACACCATGCCTAGGAATTCTATTCAGGTGACGAGCTGTAGCTGTCGTGAAAGTTACAGGTCCTTGACAGTAGACGCCTCTTTTCTAGCCTTGACTCCATGTTCAGTTTTATCATTTGTAGGGCATGTCGCCCACTTCCATTAGAGACATTTCATATTTCAGTTATTCAGACTTTTGTCATGTAATTAATTCAGGATACACTATTTTATTATTTCAGTTGTGGGATTGTTGTGAGGAGTATTTCCTCCAGACTTATTATTATTTGTTGGTTACTTTATTGAGACTTTATGGTGTATGGTGATGTTATTATTTTACATTTCATTTATCGCATGTTAATCAGATTTAATTTAAAATTTGACAACTTACTTTTTAAATACTAGGTGGTTAGTAATCATTAAAAAAATTTCGACAGTGATGCTATTAACTGAACCAACTTGGCATTTTGTATTGATTTAATAAAGGATTAGCTACCCGATATTTAATTAGTCGGGGTGTCATAGAACATATATTATAACCCTTAATGATATAGATTTTGGTTATTTGATATTGGGTACCCATTAATTTTTTGATATTGATTTTGGCCCCAACATTTGCATTTCTTGGGATTTCACCTCCAAAATGACTTTTAAAGAATGAAAAAGTGTCGCCAAAAAATTAATGAACTATTTTTTGTGACTTTTTTTCGTCCCTAAAAGTCAATTGGTGGGTCAAATCCCAAGAAGTGCAAATCTTGCTGCCCAAAGTCAATATCAAAGAATGAATAGGGGACAACCCCCAAATAACCCATTATTTTCCCCATTTTACTTTGGGGTTTTATGGGCATAAAGTGTGTGTGGGTGGTAGTGGTGGTGTGTGTGTGGGGTGGGGTGAATTATAAGGCAGTGTTATGTTTGTGTGTGATTTTATTTTATATACTCACCATTTTACTTTTGGGCCTTTAGGTATGAGTGACAAATGCACGGTCCCTTTATGCGATAGTAAGCACCAACACAAGAGTAAGGGAAAGGGCAGGGCTTGATTGTTGTTTGGTCTAATACATAAGTATTTCATTCGTAGATTTTTCTTAGGAACATATAATCGACTCGTAGTGGTGGGTGCACTGTTCTTTTTTTCTACTTTACCGTACGAACATATTGTGCATATTTTGTTGACATTGTCAAAGAAAGTTTAAAATTGTGTTTTATGCCCATAGTAAGTAAATAACCCTAAAAGTATATAGTTTGTTCCCTTAATATATAAATAAACAAGGGTGAAAGAAGAAATGAACTACATTATTATTTCATTAATTACATACATATAGCACAGCCATTAGTTCTGCCATATCATAAAAGGGACGAAGATTAGGCAAACAAGAAACAATTGTCCAGAAAATGTGTGTGGGGTAGATGTTGATGTTAATATGCGAACAAAATATATTTCACCGTGGTGGAAAATATTTTATAACCCTTATTGAGTTATTTTTTGGATATTTGATATCTGGTACCCATTAATTTTTTGATATTGATTTTGGCCCCAACATTTGCATTTCTTGGGGGTTGACCTCCAAAATGACTTTTAGAGACTGAAAAAGTATCGCAAAAAATTTTACCACTACTTTTTTCGTCACTTTTTCTAGCACTAAAAGTCATTTGGGAGGTCACATCCTAAGAAGCTCAAATCATGCGGGCCAGTACCCAAATAACCTATTATTTTTCCCCTTTTACCTCGGATTTTTTTGGGTATCATAAAATGCGTGTGTGTTGGTGTTGGTGGTGTGTGGGTGGGGGTGAATTATGAAGTACCATATATTATATACTCACCATTTTACTTTTGGACTTTTAGGTACGTGTGACAAGTGTATGGTCTTTTTGCATAGGAGCAAGCGCCAATGCAAAGGAAAGGACAAGGCTTGATCGTGTCTAGTCTAATATATAAGTATTTCATTTTGTAGTTTTTTCTTATGAACATATAATCGGCATGTAGTATTGGGTGTACAATTTTTTCTAATTTAGCATATAAACATATTGTGCATATTTTGTTGCCATGGTAAAAAAAAGTTTAAAATGGTGTTTTACACCCATATATAGTAACTAAAAATAATCCTCAAATGCTATATTTTATTCACTTGATAAATAAACAAGGGTGAACGAAGAAATATACTACATTATTATCTCATTACATAAAGGACTGGGCAAATAAGAAACAAATGTGCAGAAAATGTGTGTGGGGTAGATATTGATTTATAATATCGATATGTGGTAGAAGTCAACAGGATAAAATTATAAACGAACTTAGTCGTGAAATAGTAGAAATTGATAACTATATAGTAGATAAATTAAGAGAAAATTGTCTTAGATGGTTTAGACATGTCAAACATAGATCAATCGGTGCCCTCCCTCCCCCTCCCCCTCCCCCTCCCCCTCCCCCAGGTAAGGAAGAGTGGTATAGTTGATATTGGAAAAAGTTATTTGTACGTACCAATTGTACCAAAAATTTACCAAAAGTTCTTTAGATGCGTTGTACCATAATATGGGCCTCATCATGGCACAATTTTTAGGATTTGAACATGTAGTTGGGATTTAGTAGTTGCACACTTCTTGATATGATTGTAAATATGAATTTGTCAATCATCAGTGTTGGCTTCCATCAATTATGTTTTATCTGAGCCAGAAAGTTCTAATTTGGTAAATTGATCACTATCTTTCACTTAACCCAGTAGTCCAGCATTGTATAGACCTGGTTGTCCTACGTTTTGACCCCAAATCCCGCATTAGAGATGTGATGTTGGTAATGTGAGTAGAAGTTGCATCCAATAATTAGAGAAAATGCTAATTTTCGTGAGAGAAATTTATGTCTTTTTTTTAGAGAATATTATTTTTGTACTTTTAAATTTCTCTAATAATGTTTATATTGACTACATGTGAGAGGCCCTCTGCCCGAGTTGTCTCTTTTGTAGTCTAATTATTTATGTAGTATTGTCGACAAAATCTCTGACGTGTCTTATTATGAGAAATCTAAGAATGTGTTGATAGCATGATATGCATTTCAAGTGTGAAATATGGATGTCAATGATTGCATATTCTGTGACTGTTTTCTAGAGAAGAGTAGGCGTAAATATATTTGTTGGTATGTTAGTATTGAAAGAAGGTCATCTCATAAAGGCTTTTTCCTCTTCCCTGGAGGAGTTAAAACAAAATTATGTGGATATTAATGTGAGTCAGATTATATGTGCGAGTCATTAGGGTTTTGAGAATATTTTGTTAAGTTATATGTTCTGTTTATGTTGGATTGTTTTTTCCCGAATTAGTCTTCTGTATGCTAATTTTTTTTCAATTGGTTTCATTACTTATTTTATTATAAAGCTGCGAACTCCATATCTCACACCCACTAGCCTTCGTTTACACACCCAGTAATTTGATGCCACTATGCCATTATGCATGGATGAGTCTGCATGAGTAACATAGGAGCAATTGGAGGAGTGGGTTACTCTGTAAAGGGTATCTCCGCCCTCAGATTGATGCTTTGTGGTGAAGATTTTCTTTTGGACTAATAATTTTAGGATGCGCATGAGACAGGTGATATCTGGGGATTGAGAGTCAATAGCCGAGGAAATTTGAGACATGGTAATAGGGTTTTCGTATGGGTTTATGATATCGGTTATGCGCAGTTCCGTAACATGTCATTGAGTTAGCAAAGTTGAACGTGTACTGCCATATCTCTACTTCCCCTTGTGACATTCCTTTGATTTAGAAATTGTCATAGCTGAATATAATGTTGCTTTAATGCAAAGCAAATTTGTAATTTCTATAGAGAAGTGGTGACTAACATTCGAATAGTGGAGAATCATGATTCATAGGCCAAAAAATTAAATGTTCTTCCCCATTGGTGAGCAAGAAAAATCAATGATGACACAAAGTCATTAGTGAGAAATAATAATATAGCCTGATGCTTTTAGTTCTTAAAGAAATCTGATAAATTGGTCAGAAGAGCAAAATTAATTAATAAAGTTAAAAAAAATCTCAAAGGTGAGATGAACTCTTAATTTTAAAAGAAATATAATAAATTGATCAGAAGAGAAAATTTAACGAGTAAAGTTCAAAAAGTTCTCGACGGTGGGTTGGACTGTTATTAAGTTGTACACATATCTATCTATATTTATAATGAAAACTCGGAGAACTTAAAAAAAATAATATACAAAGTTAATTTTCAAATAAAACTATGGATAAAGTTGGCATTAGAAGTTAGAATAAACAATGTTGAGTTTGGTTTATTCCATGTCATAGCACACTCATGTCATGTCATCTTCACTATTGTCGTTCTTATGCCCAAGGATCCCTATTGGGAAATCATCACGTTTAGAGAGGGATGGGATGGGACTGAGCAAGGATCGCTCTTGTAGTGAGAGGATTTCTAGAAAAGAGAAATGATAATGAAGAGGGAAAGATATGGGTAGGCCTGGAAGATAAGTTTCAAGAGTACTCAAAAGAGAAAACGAATTTTTTTTTTCGGTACAGCAGATAAGAGACTTGAAAGGTTGAGGGAGTTAAAAGGCCGAACAAATGTAGGGGAGATTTAACCAAGCCTCTTGGCCCAGTGGTATAAGGCTACCACTGAGACAGTCTTGGGGGTGGATTGAGTTTAGTCCCCAGTTCGATCCCCGGTACTGTCAAAATAATGCTTGGCCAGTGAAAGCCACAAACCGCAAATGGGTATTAGTCGAGGTGCACGTAAGCTGGCCCGGACACCTCATGATATGCTATCAAAAAAATGTAGAGGAGATTTGAGGACACATGGGAAGTGGAATTGCATTAGAGAGAGGGGCAGGTGATTTAAGTGAGATCTAATGTATAACCGGATTTATGCCTAAATTAAGCAAATGATTTATTGGCATATAAACGGAGGACATCATTTTTTATATCTACAAAATCATTGGCTAAATAAGTTAAACCCAATAAATCGTAAATCGCAAGAGACGATTTCCCTCGTTGACATGCGCAGCTCAACCGCAATAATAAGTTGGCATACCTCGTGGCTTAGGTTATCAGATCCATCGCATACAACCACCACCACCGAAGGTCCAACTCACCTTCAGGTCGCGAACCCAACAGTGGCCTTCTCTGGCACACTGCCGAAATTCTCCACCAATCGACACCCTACCTAACAGCTTTTTCACCACATCTTGGCAATACCCAAAATTACGACAAGCTCTATCGTTGAACGATGGACAATCGCCTATTTTAGTAACATCATCACACATCTAAATACCATATATCTTTACATAACATCATATTCAACTAGTTCCCCAACACAAACATCTAGGTTCTTTCACAAAAGAAAATAAGGGAAATGAAAGTTACTTGGATTTGGCAGGGAAGAAGGAACTTCTTGGTTGTTTCATGTGGAGAATAGTGACTAGGGATTTATGCCACAATTTATGAGGCCTAATTTAAATTAGGGATTAATTAAAATTATTTATATGGCAGTTTTAAATAAATAAAATATTAATAAACACTTCTATAATTGTTCCCTTAAAAACACAGCGAACTAAAAGAAGATTTAAAATTGTGAAAGCATTACGAAGCATTTGACTAGAATTGAGTCCATGGGAGCAACCGATTGAGGCCAATAAAATTGGCCTTTGTAGCTTGAAACTGTCAAACCATATGATGGTTTCAAAAGGGGAGAGAAAACCGTTAACGCAAGTGACAATTTTTCTTTGGTACCTCAAAACCACACGCAAAAGTTGTGGGCATCGACTGAAAACGTCATTTGAGCTGAAGGTTTCATTGTGAACACGAGAGCCTACCTCAATAACCTCTCCTCCTCATCTCCTACACCATGGCCTTTTCTCCTCCCCTATTGCAGTGCATCATTTCTTCTGCATTTCGTCATTTGGTTCTCTTCTTCTCCTCATAAGCTTCAACTTCTTAATCAATTATATAATAAGAAGTTATATGTCTATTTAAGATTGGTACAAATACTTGTATTTAAGCTTTTGTAAAGATATGTAAATTTTCAATAATAAATTGTGTATGTCAGTAGAAATTTAGTGTGACATATATACTACCGTGTTGTAATTTTTTTTGAATATGTGTAGTACATCCCTAATAGTAATATGTAGAATTTTATTTAATATGCAAATAATACATGGATTCTTTTATAGTTATTGTAGTGCCTATGTAGTTTGAAGTTGTACTTATCCAATTTGTAATGTTCGGTGCTAATTATATATTTGGTTGATTAGGCTATATTATATTTGATATTTACATAACCGTAATAGCAGGGTCCTCTAACCATAGTAATTACTCTTAGAATTTCCTTGGTAATTCGCTACTTAACCTAAATGCAATGCCCGCTGAAGTGCAAAGTAATATAGCTTTAGGAAAAACTTCAGTGAAAATAATAACCTTGGCATACAAAATTTGACAACCACACGTTTGAAAATTACTCAAACCAAAAGTGCTCTATCTCGAGTTCTGGAACTCATTTTCAGACTGAGTAGGTTGGATGTTCACCTCTAGGAGATGTCCAATTTTAGATCTCAATTATGATACTCTTGAAAAGTTAGAACCAGAACACATGGACAATATACCTGACACTAGTGCATTAGCTGTAAGTGAATCCTGGCCTCGTGGAATGACTGTATCATCGCGTCGCCGTGGACCACAATATACTTCATACTTAGTTCGAGTGGTTAACGTCTACATCTACCGTCGTGCTTTGTCCTCAGTTCAGATATTGTCATGAAGAATGCTCTGAATTTTTTTATGATAGTACATTATATAATCATATACCAATAGTGAAGAGTTATAAACTCGATTGACTTTCCAAACAAAAGACACTCCAAGAATCTATTCGGTTCTATAACATTAAATCCAATCATTTGGTCACCTTTGGATAGTCAAAACAGACAGTCTAGTAATTGACTTGTGCTCAAAAGGGCAGGGTTGTGCTTGGATGCTGCGAGAACAGAAACATATAGTAGAAGGGGGCTATATAGGAGATTGCTAAGTATGCAGGTCCACATTAATGCATTTGAAAATCTCTCACTCAAGACCACGAATTACTTACCTCAAATATTATTTCTTCAATTAGTCTTCCTATATTGAAGGTTGATCCTAGTACATCAGTGCAATCGATTCAAGGTACCGTATCATTAAAGATAAATTAAGAGTATTAGACATCATTCAATCGCAATAATACTCGATGACTCGGTAGAGTCATATCATCTACGACCAAAATTAATTTGTGTTTTAGAGAAGTTCAATCCCAGCATAGTTGTTTAATGGGTAAAATACCTCGTGAGTTGATGGGAGGAAAATGTTGCCACATTCCATAGGGTGTACTAAACTTTTAAATAATCAATTGGTTGTTTCCAACATTGTCCCCTTGTGATATTCATAAATGGCACTCACCCTCTATGGTAAATACAAGGGAAAATTATTGATAGCCTTGTCCGTCGATGCGAATAATCAAAATTTCCCCATTACATTTGCATTTGTTGAAGAAGAAACGGTGAGTAGCTGGGGTTCTTTCTTAAACTGTTGCACACTTAATGTATAGGTTCACATTGTGGACTATGTTTGATATTTGATAGACATCCAACTATAATTAGGGCTGCCAAGGAGCAACCTTCGTGGAAACAACCTTACAAATTGCATCGTTTTTGTCTTAAACATTTGAGAAGCAATTGAACAGATAAATTTAGATATAAAGAGCTTGACACGACTTTTATGGTGGGTGGGAATCGCAAACCAAATGTGGATTTGGACATTCTATTATAAAAAAATTAAAGAGACATAGTTGAGAAGAATATTCCTTGATCAATCGACGCGTGCACACGATGGCGGAAAACAATTTGGGATGATGCCAACAAACTTATCTGAAGTTTTCAATGGTGTTATTAAAGGAAGCCCATAACTTTCCTATATCTATGTACGTTCATTTAATTTATTACCATCCTGTACACCTCTTCCGCCAAAAATGCTAATTTTTCACGTGGAGCGTAAGACAGGGGAGTCCTTTCACTAAATTTGCAACCAACTTTCTACGGACTGTGTACAGGAGGGAGGGGACTCATCTTGTGGCGGATTAGGATTTGCGATTGATCGTCTCCGAAGTGACTACTCAAAAGGACAGAAGACATGGCTTACATCTCACTGAGGGAAGCAACTCATGTGACAAGTGAGAGGAATTTCACATACCATGCTCCCATGGTGCGGATTTTTGTAAGAGGCTTAACCTTTCTCCAGTCACTTATATTAGTGAATTATACATATGTGGCACTGTGCTTAGACGTGGAAATCACAATTCCAATTGCTTCTGGATGAAGAGCATTGGGACATACCCATTGAACCCACCCTCTGCCCAAACTTTAGTTTAAAAAGGAAGCAGGTTAGTTGATGATCCACCCACATTCATAACGAGATGGACATTAGAGACGGTTGTGCTAAAAAGCTATAGGATTGGTAAAGAGCGTGGATACACACGTGGGAAATTTCCATCCGACCCCCGTCCTATTAAATTAAGGTAGTTTAGTTCAGAACGTGTGATAGGATATACTTCCCTATGTTTACACTTGGTTTGTCTTTAGTTTGTGTTTACATTTTGATTATGTGTTTTCTAATTATCCGGTTTGAAATTAATATACTTCTACACGTTGACAATAAGTTTACCATCAGCTTGTGTTTACAATTTGTTTATATTTTTAAACTATCCGGTTTGAAATTAATAAAATTGTACAATTTTATTACTAGACGACACATGCGGAGTTATACACCCTAGACCTATAGACGTGAACATGCTGACCATGTAAAGACAACATCGCTCCGAATTGGTACAGTCAGGCCATGACAGTGGATCATTACATTGTCGTCGGGACGAAGGAGATGTATATCGCCTAATTATTGAGGGCGATAGGGTCAAACAATACTTGATTATGACTGGATTCTATGGACCATATCCAGTCATCCTTATCCAACTAGATCACCATCTAATCACACCATTGGTGGAGCGCTGAACCAGGAGAAACACATTCCATATAGGCCTGTCAACGTATCGGAGCCGGGTCGGGTTTAGGGATATCCAGATCCGTGTAATCGGGTCTTCATCGGGTTCGAATCCGGGTCCGGGTCTTCATCGGGTCTACAATGTTTAATCCAAACCCGGATCCTTTCGGGTCTTCGGGTTTGGGTCCGGATCTGGCCAAATATATACATTTATTTTATATTATCCCCCTTGTTTATTTTTTAATCATAAATTAAAATATTTTGTAATGTATTATATAATATTATTAGTATAAATAAAACAAATATTATTTATATTTATTATATACATAAATATATATATTTATATATATTATTTACATGTTATATTGATAAGATATATTTATAAATATATATAAATTTATAGTATATGTATATATATTTAAAAAATAATAATGTACAATCTGAATCGAGTCTTCGGGTCCGAGCTTGTATAAATTCCAGACCCTACCCGTTTAATAAATGGGTCTTCAGGTCTCGGGTCAAAAAAATATGCTTAGACCCTATTATACGGATCGGGTCCGAGTCAGGTCTGGGTCCAGACCCGACCCATTGACAGGCCTTCCATATACTAGTGGGCTAGATGGCTATTACACTACAGAATGTAGAGGTTCTACTGGGGTTTCAGTATATGGGGAGCGTATAATTATGGTCGGATACTGATGATGGAACTAATGAGTGGCATGACATGCTCTCATAATTCTTGGTCGTTCACGTGATCCATTTGAGTTGAGAGACTGGTCACTTTTCCCACTTACCCGATGCCGCAATTGTTCAAATGGCTCAACAGCGTGCCCATGCTATTATACTGATCATAATTGGTGGTTCGTTAATTTCGAACTAGTCATCCTCACAAGTTAGGCTTATGTTTTTACCGCTTTGCGAGACTCAAAGGGCTCGGGATAGGATGAGCTGGGCAGTGCAGTTCTTGCCCGCCTCTATTGGGATATGTGTTGTGTGTCCCACAAGTCGAGTAAGGACATTGTTATCCCATTGATTCTACTACGAATATGGGTCTGGATGTGACTTATACACATTTTCCATGAGCAACTATCGCCACTCATGCATCCTCTAACATTTGGGTTGGTTGCATTGTCAGTTGGCACTCTAAGGTGCTGGTACTCTCTTTTTCATTATGTATGTTCATATCACAGACCATAAGTATTGACAACTTTAACGGTATATATTATTTCTTCCATGGGTATAGAAATTATTATAGTGAGGAGTTTGGCCAAAGGTTTGTCTAGAGGTGTGACATGGATCACAGTGCAACAACATCACTCATCAACACCCTGTCATTAAAGGAGGAGAAGTCAGATTACTTTGATATTCCAATTTATCTGGTGGAAGTATTTAATATGGTTATAGCAGTTCAGTTTGGGTTCTCAAATCATCAACTGATTGGTTAGATATGTCTCATATTAACACGTTATAATATGTCAGTATCCACATATTACCTAATAATATGGTGAACTCAACTACTTCTCTTATGCAATCCTTTCCCAACCTGAGCAAACAATTATTGAATCAAATATTTCTTCAATAAGTAGATTGACATGAAACTGATTGACATGAAAGTATATCTGGTATAAAATGATAAATTACAACTGGAAAAATTACCTTGCACTTTGCTATAATTCCCAATGCGATGGTCCATTAGTCACGTGGAATGCTCCAGGATAACAACTGAAGTGAGCATCTAATGTGCACAAATTTTACTACTTAGAGAACATTAGCACCCAAGGATCAACACAAGAAGTTTAACATGAATTTGACAAATAAAACATAAATAAATAACTGTTATGATATCAAAATCTAAGAAAACAATTACAAAAATAGTTAAAATTAAAAATATTGAACCAGAAATTCAGATTAAAGAGTTAGAATAGTATATATTCTTAAAGATAAAAAGGAAATCATAATAGAGAGTTCATACACCGACAAAATAGACAGATAGAGGGCATAGAAAGAGAGAAAAACAGAGATGTGAGTCAAGTGACAGATTTATGGATATCCAACAAAAGATTTTACGGTAGCGATAGTGGCAACGGTGTGAGACGGCTAGCGTAGAAAGGCTTACTTTTGCAAGAATTTGTGTTCAAATAGATGTCTCAAAGGAATTATCAGATGTTATCCTAATATAAGGACCGAACTGGGAATTGATAAGGCAGAAAATAGAGTATGAATGGACCCCAATAAAGTGCAATTTCTGTAAGGTATTAGGAAACAAGGAAGAGTACTAGAGTCAAAAACCAAAAACAACAAGTATGGAACAAGAGAAGAGTCATCTAATTAGGATAAAAGTGATATTATGCAACAAGGAGAGGGTAATGAAGAAATTATAACACCATTCAACACTTAAAAGGTGCATGATAATGTCAAGTGCAGTAGATCTACAGGTATCCAAACATGACTGGGAAAGGAGCTAGCTACATGAAACAATATCATAGACTCTGAAGCTTGGACCCGGCACGTGATACGAGACATGATACGTGATACATAATTTTTTCAAAAAGTAGGATACGACACATTGAGATATATATAAATATATCTCTATACTACTATAAAATGCTTTACAAGCATTTAATATTCCTAAGCAAATAGCCTATCCACGTGAGCAAGTTTCCACAACAACTCAATGTCTTCCACGTCAGACGCAATTCAGCTACGAGACCATACGTTCCACAGCATCTTAATCTTCCACGTCAGACGCCATTCAGCTATGAGACCATATGTATTCCTAATCTAATTGTCAATGTTTATTTATCTGCAATAGTAGAAGTCGATTGAGTTCCCAAACTAAAATCCCCATTAAAACGCTAGCTTGGTGTATCAATTAACAGCTTCCAACTGCTGATTTCATAATGTCATCTCCAAAGGTTATTGTGAAATCTATCTATGCTGGTGGAAACCAAAGGTAGTCAAGAGGCTTTGAATCAACGAGTATTGCATTTCATCTCATTTATTAAAGAAACCACTATTGTTGCATCTCATTAAGTAAGTATGCCCATAGGGAGGTGAATGTAAAAGAGATAGAATACCCAGTCCCAATCTTTCTCAGCAAAAGTCACTGGAGAAAAATATGGTTTACATCTTTATTATGTATTGAACACATGGGGAAAAACATCACGCGGATCATACCACATCATCTTAGAGAGTCATCAAAATGTAGCTTATTTTGGGAAATTCTATAGATTAGAAGAGATCTCCTAGGGGGAATATAGAGTTACCAATAGTTCATGATGAGACATCCTACGATATTCAAGAAATCAATGCACAAAAAGAATGATTATATGAAGGTTTAAACTATGATCAAATGTTGGCATATAACAACGTTATTGAATCTGTTCATGAAACAAGGGAGGATTGTATATCATTTATGGGGTAGGAGGAACTGGGAAAACATATTTCTACAAGACGATCATTACACGCTTAAGATCTTAAGGTAAGATCATTCTTACTCTAGCATCTTCGGGAATCTTCGCATTATTATTACCTGGAGGAATAATTGACCAATCACGTTTTGTAATTCCAATTGATATATGATAATTGTAGATATGTGAGAAAACACAAGGGAAGAACCTCTCTGATCCCACTTCTAAATGCTCACTAATTATTTGGGAAGAAGCTCCTATAGATCATCATCATACATTTAAACCAGTTCATAAAAAACTGCGTGATATACTCTATTTTGATGATGCGGACTCTAACGGTAAAATATTGGTAGCAAAATTGTTCTTCTTGGAGGAGTTTTTGGCAAAAATTACGAATTATCCAAAGAAGAACAAGACCTGATATTGTTTGATCTTCAATTAATATGTTGCATATTTAGAATAACTATAAATTTTACGTCCTAAAAAAATATGAGAATACAAGACGCATCTGAATTTATAGATTCGATTTTCGGATTAGGAGAAGGGACGATAACGTTGACTTCTTTTAATGACGAGTTGGATAAGATGTGCATTGAATCCGAATGATTTACTAATTGAGAAAAACGATAATCCAGTAGTAGTAATCGTTGAAACCACGCACCCTGCTTTGATTGAGAACATTCAGAATGAAGAGTACTTGAGATCAAGATCAATTCTAACACCCACTAATGATGTGGTTGATAAAATAAACCACTTTGTTCTTAATGATATTCCTAATGAGTAACGTACATACCTCAATTCAAACTCCATTTGTAAAGCATCCGCTAGAACAATTGATGAAGACATGCAACATCCGACCCAGTTTCTAAACAATTTGAATTTTAATGGGTTACCAAGTGAGAAACTATGTCTAAAAGTTGGAGCCCCGATTATCCTATTGCGTAACATTAACCAAAATGTCAGCCTTTGTAATGGAATATGGTTGATCATTACTGAACTAAGCAAATGGATAATTAAAGCAAGAGTTATTACTAGATCACACATTGGGATAAAGTTTTCGTTCCAAGAATTGTAATGACAATGACGGATAAGAAATAGCCTTTTATACTAAAATGTCGACAATTACCATTGCGGTTATTTTTTGCTATGACTGGAAACAATATTTAAGGGGAAACTTTCTCCAGCATTAAAATTTGCTTGCCACAATCATTTTTTTGCCATGGACAACTCTATATAGCTGTTTCAAGGGTCACTCAAGATCATGTTTGAAACTACTTATAAGAAATGAGGATGACATTCCTCAAAATGCCACTAAGAATATAGTGTTCGACAAGTTATTCCAACAATAAGAACAGGATGAATAAATATAAATATTTGAACATATAATACACTATAACTGTAATTTTATATCATGTGCCTAGGAATTTACGTTCTCTAAAAAATTCTCTCATTAGCATATATTTGGGTCCTTAATGCAGATCAAATATGACTTAGTCATAAGCATCCTTGGCATAATTGTATAGAAACACAAAAAATTGTACGATCAAAGTACGAGTAACAAGAAAGTGGGAAGCCATAAACTTTGAGAAAAACAACGAGCTTTTCTCTCTTGATCGCGTTCTTCTGGATAAAAAGGTATTTATGAAAACTATTTTTTATTAGTGGTACTTGTACGCTGTCACCTAATATTCGTACAACTCCTAAAACACAAATTGTAATATAATTAAATTCTTCACTTTAAAATTCTTTTTTAAAAGATTGAAGGTTGTGTAGAATAAAATAGGGGAAATCATATGAATTAAAGTCACCAAATCGACTCTCACAACAATAATAACAAATGAATGTTCTATAAACAAATTAAAGTAAGTATAATTTTATCTTAGTCGGTAAAGTGAATTAATTTCTGGAAATTGAGACCGATTGGTACTTTCATAATCGAGGAACATTATCTATTGCTTTTTGAACTGTGATCATATTTTGGGTTGCATGATATTTAGGCAGAATGATGAATTGTAGCAGCCTTCTGGATTTGTAATATATGTACTCTGTGTCATGGATTGAACTGAAGAACTAGCTACTGTAATTCCCGTCTCAACTATGAATGTACCATATAACAGTTATGTCAAAATTCATTTTGAAAACACTGAATGTAGTGTAGAATAAACATAGGGGAAGTCATAAGAACCGAAGTCACCAAATCGATTATCGCCACAATATTGACAAATGAAGGTTTTCTAAACAAACTAATATAAATATAATTTACCCTCAGTCAATGTAATGAAATAACTTCTCGAAATCTAGCTGACAGGTTTAACGTTATCCACGAATTCAAAATTTATATTATTTTCCCAATTGGTATTTTGGTAGTGTAGGTACATTCTCTCTTTCTTTTTGAACTGTGACCATATTTTGTGATTGGATGATATTTGGGCAGAATATTGAATTAAAGCAACCTTCTGTTTTGATATGCATTTATATGTAATTTGTGTACCGAATTCAAGTGAATAACTACCTATTTTACTTCCTTTTTCTACATTCAGTTTAGGGTTCTGGGATGATTACTAACGATTACTAACGATTTTTTGATCTACATGTAGGGTTCTGGGATGATTTCTACATTCAGTTTAGGGTTCTGGGATGATTTCTACATTCAGTTAGTAATCATCCCAAAACATGTAGGAATGATTAGAAATTGTTGGTTGTGAATATGATGGCTTATCATGAAAGTTAGAGATGTAAAAATGGTGAAACCCGTAGGAAGAAGATGAATTGGGTCTGTCACTGCTTGATCGATCGATCGACCCTTGAATGTCGATCGATCGAGCAGTCGATCGATCGACCATTTCCCTTCGATCGATCGACCCTGTCTGAACTATAGAGAATTTGTGTATAAATTTCTTTAATTGCCGTTGCTTAATGGAAACCTTAGAAATGATATTTTTCCTATGAGGGGACTTTGAAATTTCCAGTAGGTGTACCATTAGGTACCTCCACTAATGATTGAGTAGGAATGTTGGAGAAATGGAATAACGAAAGAACAATTGACTTAGCCGTGGGTTGAGATGGTTAATTTAATTACGGAAAGAGTGAGACTTAATTCCGGAAAGAAAATACCAGTAGGTTAAAATTATTTTAACTACTGAATTAAGGGAGGGGTAACTAGGGCCCTTAGAGTTACGCGAATACTCGAATAAATACAATAGTGCGAGAAATTGTAATTAATAAGTACGGAGAATATAAGTAAAATATATTACGTACGGGTATGATTTATTAGGTCGAGTGTGTACCTACTATATCTATATAAATAGGTTTGGGTTAAGAGAATATTACCTAAACTAATTATGTTAGGGTCGATGTGACATTCCAAACTAACATAAAGTTATTATATATTTGGGGTCGATGTAAATGCCGAACCAAACTTTGAACTGGTGCCGCGATGAAAGAGTCCCGAACCAGAATATGTGTATATATTTATATTTGTAGATAGTTGGGGTCGATGGATCATTCTGAACCAACTTTCACTTGGAGTCGATGAATTATTCCGAGCCAAGGGTCCTTTGTGTGTAATAAAAAGGATATATTAGAGGTAACTAATATTAATTACATTGTTGTGGGATAAAATGTTTCTATGTACATAATCTACAAATTGAGAATAGTAGTCAATGAAATGATATGTGAATGTCTTAGTAATAATTTATAGCATGATGAAATTATTACAAGAATAAGGACAACGAACAGAAAATGAGTTAACTACGGTTATGGGAAGTATAACTAGGTAGACTAAGTATCCTCGATAGTTACATACTACATAAGAGAGGTGAGGAAGTTCAAGGGAGTGTGAGAAACCTTAATATGTGTAATCAATAACTTAATTGTGATAACTGCTTGCAAAATATTTTCAAATGTTTTGAGTACTAACTCTTGCTATGTAAAATTTTAAAACCCTTTTTCCCAGCCACAGGGACACCCAGCTTGATTTCATGTCAGAGAATTGGGAGCTGCAACCAGTATGGAGGTTGCAGAGATTGTTTAGACGCTTCCTCTTTTTCAGTTCTAGTACAGGATCTCAGTTTTATTATTCCTAGTTGGAACATGTCGTTCCACCTTTACTATTACAGTTTATTCTAGTTATGGATTTGTAGTTGTTTTTATTTTGGGTCATGGTTTACGGCAAGACTTTAACTGCTTTCAGATTATTTATGTGTACTGCGTATTCGTATCTAGTATTGGTAATGGGTGGTTTGGAATATTTGTTGTTTAAGAAAAATAAAATTGGCACCCGTTTTAATTTCATTTAGGTGGTTAGTAATTTTTAAAAGGCGTTCGATAGTGATGCTAAGAATGAACCATTAAAGAAACTTGTTTATATTAAAATAAGGCTTGATCACCCAAGGTTTAATTAGGCGGGGTGTCACAGATATGTAACACCCCGTAATTCTGCTAAATTTTAAATTACGTGAATAGAGTAATTTAATGCTTTAATTAAATTACGTGAGTAGAGTAATTTAATGTGATTAAATACGTTTTATTTAAATTACGTGAGTGGAGTAATTTAAATAGATATTATGTTAATAAAGATGAATATGTGTTATAGAAAATTTACTAAAGGTGAGTAGAAATTTTCAATGTTAATATGTACGGTCTAGTGACTATATGGACGTACCGAAAGTATCTCGACAAAATTAAGGATGAGAGTAGAAAAATATTTACGAGACTCAAATGATAATTTAGAGTCCACGGTTGATTTCGAAAGGGTCGAATTAGTCAAAATAGTGTACCCGGGGGTACTAGTTGAGTGCCGGGTCATTTTCGGGCTAAACCGGGACCATTCGGGGGCATTTTGGTCTCTTTACAATTATGGGAAAGAAGACCTACGAATTTTGAAGCCCTAAATCTGATTATAATAGTGGTGGCTAGGGTTAGGCAATTAGAGTTACACCATAGCCATTAGAGAAGAGAGAGAGAGGCAAATTCCTAAGGCAAAAGAAGGAAGGAGGGATCATCTTAGGAAGATTTCATCACAAAGATTGTTGGGAGGGAGGATTGAAGTATCAATATCATCAATCATCATCAACAACCACGAAATCAGACCCTACAAATCATAAGGAAAGTGGTTATTTGCAAAATATAATTGAGTTATAATACCCATGATTAAGCCTTAGGAAGAACATGATTTTTATGATATTCTTGGGAACAAACAATTGATAATAATCCATGATTGATAAGGATTTGCATGTAGGACATTTTTGAATTACCAAGTATGTTTATATCATAGAAAGCTTGATGAGAAATTTGTAAGAAAATCTGGAATTTGGATGAAAAATATAAAGAATGCATTTTTAGGGTTCTTGAATATTAGAGAGATTTTCAGTGAATTTGGCCAAGATTTGTAAAGATTTTGTTGTTTTAAATCGTTAGTAATCATCCCAGAACATGTAGGAATGATTAGAAATTGTTGGTTGTGAATATGATGGCTTCTCATGAAAGTTAGAGATGTAAAAATGGTGAAACCCGTAGGAAGAAGATGAACTGGGTTTGTCACTGCTTGATCGATCGATCGACCCTTGAATGTCGATCGATCGAGCAGTCGATCGATCGACCATTTCCCTTCGATCGATCGACCCTGTCTGAACTATAGAGAATTTGTGTATAAATTTCTTTAATTGTTGTTGCTTAATGGGAACCTTAGAAATGATATTTTTCCTATGAGGGGACTTTGAAATTTCCAGTAGGTGTACCATTAGGTTCCTCCACTAATGATTGAGTAGGAATGTTGGAGAAATGGAATGACGAAAGAACAATTGACTTAGCCGTGGGTTGAGATGGTTAATTTAATTACGGAAAGAGTGAGACTTAATTCCGGAAAGAAAATACCAGTAGGTTAAAATTAACTTAACTACTGAATTAAGGGAGGGGTAACTAGGGCCCTTAGAGTTACGCGAATACTCAAATAAATACAATAGTGCGAGAAATTGTAATTAATAAGTAAGGAGAATATAAGTAAAATATATTACGTACGGGTATGATTTATTAGGTCGAGTGTGTACCTACTATATCTATATAAATAGGTTTGGGTTAAGAGAATATTACCTAAACTAATTATGTTAGGGTCGATGTGACATTCCGAACTAACATAAAGTTATTATATATTTGGGGTCGATGTAAATGCCGAACCAAACTTTGAACTCGTGCCGCGATGAAAGATTCCCGAACCAGAATATGTGTATATATTTATATTTGTAGATAGTTGGGGTCGATGGATCATTCTGAACCAACTTTCACTTGGAGTCGATGAATTATTCCGAGCCAAGGGTCCTTTGTGTGTAATAAAAAGGATATATTAGAGGTAACTAATATTAATTACATTGTTGTGGGATAAAATGTTTCTATGTACATAATCTACAAATTGAGAATAGTAGTCAATGAAATGATATGCGAATGTCTTAGTAATAATTTATAGCATGATGAAATTATTACAAGAATAAGGACAACGAACAGAAAATGAGTTAACTACGGTTATGGGAAGTATAACTAGGTAGACTAAGTATCCTCGATAGTTACATACTACATAAGAGAGGTGAGGAAGTTCAAGGGAGTGTGAGAAACCTTAATATGTGTAATCAATAACTTAATTGTGATAACTGCTTGCAAAATATTTTCAAATGTTTTGAGTACTAACTCTTGCTATGTAAAATTTTAAAAACCTTTTAGGTTCCCAGCCACAGGGACACCCAGCTTGATTTCATGTCAGAGAATTGGGAGCTGCAGCCAGTGTGGAGGTTGCAGATATTGTTTAGACGCTTCCTCTTTTTCAGTTCTAGTACAGGATCTCAGTTTTATTATTCCTAGTTGGAACATGTCGTTCCACCTTTACTATTACAGTTTATTCTAGTTATGGATTTGTAGTTGTTTTTATTTTGGGTCATGGTTTACGGCAAGACTTTAACTGCTTTCAGATTATTTATGTGTACTGCGTATTCGTATCTAGTATTGGTAATGGGTGGTTTGGAATATTTGTTGTTTAAGAAAAATAAAATTGGCACCCGTTTTAATTTCATTTAGGTGGTTAGTAATTTTTAAAAGGCGTTCGACAGTGATGCTAAGAATGAACCATTAAAGAAACCTGTTTATATTAAAATAAGGCTTGATCACCCAAGGTTTAATTAGGCGGGGTGTCACAGATATGTAACACCCCGTAATTCTGCTAAATTTTAAATTACGTGAATAGAGTAATTTAATGCTTTAATTAAATTACGTGACTAGAGTAATTTAATGTGATTAAATACGTTTTATTTAAATTACGTGAGTGGAGTAATTTAAATAGATATTATGTTAATAAAGATGAATATGTGTTATAGAAAATTTACTAAAGGTGAGTAGAAATTTTCAATGTTAATATGTACGGTCTAGTGACTATATGGACGTACCGAAAGTATCTCGACAAAATTAAGGATGAGAGTAGAAAAATATTTACGAGACTCAAATGATAATTTAGAGTCCACGGTTGATTCCGAAAGGGTCGAATTAGTCAAAATAGTGTACCCGGGGGTACTAGTTGAGTGTCGGGTCATTTTCGGGCTAAACCGGGACCATTCGGGGGCATTTTGGTCTCTTTACAATTATGGGAAAGAAGACCTACGAATTTTGAAGCCCTAAATGTGATTATAAGAGTGGTGGCTAGGGTTAGGCAATTAGAGTTACACCATAGCCATTAGAGAAGAGAGAGAGAGGCAAATTCCTAAGGCAAAAGAAGGAAGGAGGGATCATCTTAGGAAGATTTCATCACAAAGATTGTTGGGAGGGAGGATTGAAGTATCAATATCATCAATCATCATCAACAACCACGAAATCAGACCCTACAAATCATAAGGAAAGTGGTTATTTGCAAAATATAATTGAGTTATAATACCCATGATTAAGCCTTAGGAAGAACATGATTTTTATGATATTCTTGGGAACAAACAATTGATAATAATCCATGATTGATAAGGATTTGCATGTAGGACATTTTTGAATTACCAAGTATGTTTATATCATAGAAAGCTTGATGAGAAATTTGTAAGAAAATCTGGAATTTGGATGAAAAATATAAAGAATGCATTTTTAGGGTTCTTGAATATTAGAGAGATTTTCAGTGAATTTGGCCAAGATTTGTAAAGATTTTGTTGTTTTAAATCGTTAGTAATCATCCCAGAACATGTAGGAATGATTAGAAATTGTTGGTTGTGAATATGATGGCTTATCATGAAAGTTAGAGATGTAAAAATGGTGAAACCCGTAGGAAGAAGATGAACTGGGTCTGTCACTGCTTGATCGATCGATCGACCCTTGAATGTCGATCGATCGAGCAGTCGATCGATCGAGCAGTCGATCGATCGACCATTTCCCTTCGATCGATCGACCCTGTCTGAACTATAGAGAATTTGTGTATAAATTTCTTTAATTGTTGTTGCTTAATGGGAACCTTAGAAATGATATTTTTCCTATGAGGGGACTTTGAAATTTCCAGTAGGTGTACCATTAGGTTCCTCCACTAATGATTGAGTAGGAATGTTGGAGAAATGGAATGACGAAAGAACAATTGACTTAGCCGTGGGTTGAGTTGGTTAATTTAATTACGGAAAGAGTGAGACTTAATTCCGGAAAGAAAATACTAGTAGCTTAAAATTAACTTAACTACTGAATTAAGGGAGGGGTAACTAGGGCCCTTAGAGTTACGCGAATACTCAAATAAATACAATAGTGCGAGAAATTGTAATTAATAAGTACGGAGAATATAAGTAAAATATATTACGTACGGGTATGATTTATTAGGTCGAGTGTGTACCTACTATATCTATATAAATAGGTTTGGGTTAAGAGAATATTACCTAAACTAATTATGTTAGGGTCGATGTGACATTCCGAACTAACATAAAGTTATTATATATTTGGGGTCGATGTAAATGCCGAACCAAACTTTGAACTCGTGCCGCGATGAAAGATTCCCGAACCAGAATATGTGTATATATTTATATTTGTAGATAGTTGGGGTCGATGGATCATTCCGAACCAACTTTCACTTGGAGTCGATGAATTATTCCGAGCCAAGGGTCCTTTGTGTGTAATAAAAAGGATATATTAGAGGTAACTAATATTAATTACATTGTTGTGGGATAAAATGTTTCTATGTACATAATCTACAAATTGAGAATAGTAGTCAATGAAATGATATGTGAATGTCTTAGTAATAATTTATAGCATGATGAAATCATTACAAGAATAAGGACAACGAACAGAAAATGAGTTAACTACGGTTATGGGAAGTATAACTAGGTAAACTAAGTATCCTCAATAGTTACATACTACGTAAGAGAGGTGAGGAAGTTCAAGGGAGTGTGCGAAACCTTAATATGTGTAATCAATAACTTAATTGTGATAACTGCTTGCAAAATATTTTCAAATGTTTTGAGTACTAACTCTTGCTATGTAAAATTTTAAAAACCTTTTAGGTTCCCAGCCATAGGGACACCCAGCTTGATTTCATGTCAGAGAATTGGGAGCTGCAGCCAGTGTGGAGGTTGCAGGGATTGTTTAGACACTTCCTCTTTTTCAGTTCTAGTACAGGATCTCAGTTTTATTATTCCTAGTTGGAACATGTCGTTCCACCTTTACTATTACAGTTTATTCTAGTTATGGATTTGTAGTTGTTTTTATTTTGGGTCATGGTTTACGGCAAGACTTTAACTGCTTTCAGATTATTTATGTGTACTGCGTATTCGTATCTAGTATTGGTAATGGGTAGTTTGGAATATTTGTTATTTAAGAAAGATAAAATTGGCACCCGTTTTAATTTCATTTAGGTGGTTAGTAATTTTTAAAAGGCGTTCGACAGTGATGCTAAGAATGAACCATTAAAGAAACCTGTTTATATTAAAATAAGGCTTGATCACCCAAGGTTTAATTAGGCGGGGTGTCACACCAATCTTCAGTGATCTTTGTATAAGATTATAATATATTTGTGGCACTTAGGCTTCCAACTCCTGAGTCAAAGGTCTCACATTTGGTAGTTACTGAAACCCCATTAGTATTTTAATTGGTCGAACAGTTATAATATCTAGCCTTTAGATTGTCAAGTGCATCCACAAAGCTCTGGACACAAAGGACCTCTCAGGAACATCAATAAATACATCATCACCGTCAATTTATGAAAAAATAAATCGTATAATATCTTTTCATCTATTTTGTGTTTTACTTAATACTTAGTGAGGTCAGTATGACTTTTCATTACTATAATTTATAAACACCACATTTTTCAACCACATATAAATAATGCCCATCATAAGCACATAAATTAGCATATTTCATGCCTCTGTTTCTGCATTACATCAGATGGAGTGTCATCCTATATGGCGGCATACTAAAATACGCGTGTTACGTTGAACAAGTTGGCACAGTAACTCACATCTCACTGATAGCCTATGTTTAATATCTGACCATTGATTAATTAATATTCCATTTCTGCTGCTGCGAATGTATATCTATTTAATGAATTATGATATTATTGATATCATAATGTTTATTTTATGTATTTAAACATATAATTTATGGTTGTGTTTCTGCATTATTAATCATTCTATTTGTCTCTTACAATTATTGTTGTGAATATCCACGCGTCTTCTATTTTATTCGCATCTAAATATATGATTCAATATCATATAAGGTTTCCACAATCTCTCCCTCTAGCTGTTCAGTTTTGGGGGATTCAGTTGTTTGCAATATAATTACATTAATACATTGCAATTTCTTAACATGTTGATTTGGGTGAAATGAGGAGTTTATTGTTGTCTTTTAACTTTTTTTTTACTCACATCGCTTTGCGAAGTAGTCTAACACTCCAAAATAATATATATGGTCCCTTTATAATTACTTTTTTTTGTTACTCAATAACTTTAGTGATATTTTGTTTGCCTAGGGATTTAATGTCACGTTCTTGGGGGATTTGATTTTGTATATCTTGGGGCTTTAATATCAAGAATCTCTATGAAGTTGGTTTTTTGTCAATGTTTTTTATTCGATTTCACACATGTGACAATCCAAACACCGGGGGGGTGTAATTTATCAAATGTTCGAGAATGGAGAAGGCTGCTGAGGAAGGTGGTTTATATTATGTTATGGGGATGAAATATGTAATACAAATTTATATTATGTTATGTTTTTTTATCTGCTATGTTTCATTTTTCTTTTAAGTTGACAGATTTATGGACTATGAACATAGTTGTTTATTTTTTTAAAATGCAAATTTGAATGAACTATGTACATAGGTTGTGAATGATTTATGGATTATGTATATCGTTATTTAGGTTCCTAAAACTGATTATTTTGGGGTATTTTTTATGTTCAGTACAGGTAAGTTTCATGCATTGTTGTAAATTTGAATGCATTTCATTAATATATTAAATTAATGCTCTTTGACATCTTTATACAAATTTACATCGTCTTATGGTAATATCTATTTTGTTAGGTAAGGATCACCGAAGGACTCGAGTGGAAAATGCATATTTTTCTCTATTTATGGCTGTTGGTAATGTTTTTGGGTTTGATGGAGTATGCATTGGTATAATACCTGCTCATGTGCTATTATAGAATATAGCTCATGTTCAGATAATACCTGTAGACTACCTCCCCATGAGAGTATGTTGAGACTTGACAATCGGGATTTGATTTGTAGATATTCATTATAAGCTTATGTCAGTGTATGCTCCAGAGTGGAATGTATATATCTAGCCCATGACTAAATTGGGAACTTTAACTCATTCCTTGAGGATGATATATTTATACCTGATACTTTTTTCCTAGCTTTGTTTGCCTCGGTAATGACATAACACGTGGGTGATGGCATAATGTTAAAAAAATTCATCCATTGTAGTCTATGTGAGTTGTATTACAGAATTAGGGTTGCATTACTTTACCATTTCTATTCGACAATTTTGTTATGTTCTTTTAGTAAAGAATTTTGTTGCATTAGTAAAGAATTGTGTCGCGTGTAAATTGTTTATTTACTTACAGAAATATAGCTCTACCGATGTGAATGAGATCTGATGCAATAGGCAAGTTTACTGAATGAAACATAACTACCAATGCTAATGGAGTTATTAGATGTGCGGTAGAGATGAAATTTTTTTAGCACAATGTTTGGTTTAATTTAAGTAGCATGATGTGTGCATGGTGAGCCTAAATGTACTCTCTCTCTTCTTAATCTCCTCCCTTTATTTCTCCCCGATTTTAAAGGTGGTCATTGCAGTGTTTTTTTTTCATATTTTGATTATTTACTGAATACTGATTTTATATGAGTAAATACTGATTCATTTGATCTTTGTTATATAAAATAGGTTCAGTTGATTCTTTTGTTCTAAGGATATTAAGAGAAATGTAGCTCTACAGAGAGAGAGAGAGAGAGAGACAATTCTTATGCGATCCCAGACTTTGTCAGAATTTGCATCAGATCGTACTCTTATTGTGATTAATTCATATCTTTTTTGGATTAGTCCAGTTTCATATCATGCTATTGATTTTATATGCGATTTTGGTAAGGATCACTATCATTTATTGATTTCAGTTGTTGGTTTCTTTACACATGGTTGCATCCAGATACATAACATATGTCAATTGTTATTACTTTTAGTATGGTGCCAATCAAATATTTGATTGGCTCAATTTTTTCTCAAATTTATGTATGGCACATTGATGTTTCACTTCAATGGCTATCTTTTTTATCTTTCTCCAAGCACGGTCAATCTACATATTAGATGTAATACCCCGTATTTTTATGCTTTCTAAATTTTGGGGATTTATTAAATTTAATGTGAGTTATTAATTTAATATACATCCGAAAATTAATTATTTTAATAATTACTAATGTGACGAGAGTTTGTAATCATTGAAAACTTGTTGAATATTACTAATGAGTAAAGTACTATAATATTTGTTCTATGAAATGTCACGAGTGAATAAAATGACAACTTTGGAAATTTAAGTTGGGACGCGCCTGTGTCGTGTCGGGACTAAATATTGATTAATAAAAGTGAATAAACTATAATATGATCAATAAAAGTGAATAAATATTGATCAATAAAAGTGAATAAATATTGATCAATTTGGAAATACTTGTTTTGAAAAGTATAATATGATACTGGAAAACTTTATTAGCGAATAAAGTTAAAATGAGAGTCTTGTTATTAAATGGAATTTACTCCTTAAACAGTTGAATCGCCAGTTTAAATCTTACGAGCAAACTAAGATAAGATAAGTTAAACCGTTGGGAAGGTTACGAGCAAACTAAGATAAGATAAGTTAAACAGGAGAATTCTACCGTTACCGAGTATGAAGAGGAGTTCACAAGACTCTCACCATAATGCCAGATGAGTCACCTACTGAGGGTAAGAAAATACTTTTGTTTGTGGACGGGTTAGCTTGGAGGATCCGTCGGTACCTTATAGGAAATCTGTCTCTGAGTACTTTCACAAATGTACTCAATGCTGCTTTACTACACTTCCAGGATCACCGCTTCCATCTGCAGGGAAGAAAGGGAGCAGGAGAGTCCGGCCAGCAGGGCAGGACAGGGGGTAGTGGCGCTGGTGGAGCACCGACATCCTAGACAGACTCGTCAGTATGAGCAGAGTTTCCATCAGGGGGACCCTACCAAGCGCTTCCGATCAGGTGATTCCAGGCAGGGATTTGGGGGTTATAGGCAGGGTCAGCAAGGCCAACACTGTCAGCAGCAGGGCCAACAACATTTTCATCAGGGCCAACAGGGCCAGTGGCGGGGTGGTAACGGCCAACAGGGTCATGGTCAGCAGGGTCAGAGGGGAGGTAATTTCAAAGGCCGATGTTTCGGGTGCGGCAAGAATGTCCATAGGTGCCAGGATTGTCCAGAGGGAGAGAGGGCCCCATACCAGCAGGGTGCCCGTAATGATCCACAGAGGCCACTTTTTCCAGCCACCCTCCCAGCACCAGCTCAGGTACCAGCCCTACCAGCCATTCCAGCAGCTCCTGCACAGCAGGGGAAGTTACAGTATGGACGTGTCTATAACGTCCACCAGGCAGCTGCTCCATAGGCACCACCCGTGATTGACGGTATATTTCCTATCCATGGTACTACGGGTCGAGTTTTATTTGATACTGGGGCGACGCACTGTTTTATAGCTACCCATTTTACAAAGGCCTTAGGGTTATTAGTCACAGCAGAGAGCACTGTGACGTGTGTAGACTCACCACTGGGAAATGGTTCGCTTATTTTCTTTATATGCCGGGGTGTGTGGGTAGAGATTGGTAGCTTGGTATTACCAGCGGACATGTTAGTCTTAGATATGCATGAGCACGACGTTATCATCGGTATGGATTGGCTCACAGCTTATAAATACATGATCGATTGCTTCGGTGGGAGTATTATTTTTTCCATTCCGGGGCAAGAGATGTTTGTTGTGGCGATGCCTCGCCCAGAAGGAGGCTCGACTGCTCATTTATATTACATAGAGGAGGATACCTCTAAGGAGGTTATGATTCCCTTAGACTCGATCCCAGTTGTTCGTGAGTATTCCGATGTATTTCAGGAGATACCAGGCCTACCCCCCAGTCGTGAGATAGACTTTATCATAGATTTATTACCGGATACTCGACCTATAGCACGCGCTCCATACCGTATGGCTCCGGCAGAGAAGCAAGAGTTACGAGATCAGATAGAGCAGCTGTTAGGTCAGGGCTTCATTCGAAGGAGTACCTCACCTTGGGGCGCTCCAGTTTTGTTTGTGAAGAAGAGAGATGGTTCACTGAGGCTATGTGTGGACTACTGGGAGTTGAACAAGGTCACGATACGGAATAAGTATCCGTTATCTTGAATCGATGATCTCCTCGACCAGCTGAGGGGAGAAACTTTCTTTTCGAAGATAGATCTGATGTCGGGGTACCATCAGCTACGTATTAGGGAGCAGGATGTTTCAAAGACTGCTTTCTTGATGAGATACGGGTCCTATGAGTTCAGAGTGATGCCATTTGGACTCACAAATGCTCCAGCCGTATTCATGGACTTAATGAACCGAGTGTTCAGAGAGTTCTTGGATCAGTTCGTCATTGTTTTCATACGTGACATTCTGATATATTCACACTCCGAGGAGGAGCATGCCGAGCACTTGAGGCAGGTTCTTCAGACTCTACGAGAGCATCAGCTGTATGCTAAGTACGAGAAATGCGAGTTCCGGTTATGTGAAGTGCAGTTCTTGGGACATGTTGTTTCTGAACAGGGGATAGCAGTTGACCCGAGTAAAGTGTCAGCGGTGAGGGAGTGGGGACAGCCCACGACACCGACGAAAGTGCGTAGTTTCTTGGGGTTAGCCAGATACTATAGGAGATTCATTCGGGGATTCTCTAAAATAGCGGTTCCATTGACGAACCTGACTCGCAAAGGGGTACCATATGTTTGGGATGATGCTTATCAATTGGCTTTCGACGAGCTGAAAGACAAGCTTACTTCAGCACCAGTCCTTGCATTACCTAAGCCGGGTGTGGAGTACCTGGTTTACACCGATGCCTCTTTACGGGGGCTTGGGGGAGTACTTCAGCAGGAGGAGAAGGCTATAGCTTTTGCCTCCCGCAAGCTAAAGCCGCATGAGAAGAATTACCCCACCCACGACCTGGAGTTAGCCGTGATCGTTTTTGCATTGAGGATATGGAGGCACTATTTATTGGGGGAGAAATTTTCCTTGTTCATAGACCACAAGTCACTGCAGTACCTGTTCACTCAGCGAGAGATGAATATGCGTCAGCTCAGATGGTTAGAGTTTGTGAAGGACTATCAGTTCGACATACAATACCATCCGAGAAAGGCCAACGTAGTTGTTAATGCGTTGAGCCGTAGACCGGTAAACGATGTAGCGAACATCTGGAAAGCAAAGTGGAAAGAGTTGGGTCACCAGGACGCATTAGCACGTTCTTTCGTATCTGTCATGACAGTGACATTCGAGATTGTTACGAGGGCGATACAGGCACAGACCGCAGACCTGTTTTGCTAGGAGCAAATTGTATGACTTTTAGCTGAGGGTGCTGAGTCCTATTCTGTTAGTTACGATGGGGGTTTGAGGTTTAATGGGAGATTGGTGGTCCCAGAAGGAGCCGAATTACGTCATGCAGTGATGACCCAGTCTCACGGGTCCCGATTTACGGTACATCCTGGAGGAGATAAGATGTACCAGGATATGAGGCGGTAATACTGGTGGAGTGGGATGAAGAAGGACATTGCTGAGTTCGTGTCCAACTGTTCTACCTGCTAGCTGGTAAAGGTGGACCATCAGAAACCGTCGGGGTTGCTTCAGTCATTGGAAATACCCGCGTGGAAGTGGGAGAGTATTTCCATGGATTTTATTACAGGGTTGCCTACATCACAGCGGGGCCACGACTCCATCTGGGTGATTGTGGACCATTTGACCAAGGTGGCTCATTTTCTGTCGATGCAAACAGACTATACAACGAGTTAGTATGCTCAGTTATTCATTGCTAAGATTGTCAGATTACATGGGGTGCCCCTGAATATTGTGTCAGATAGAGATAAGATTTTCGTGTCACATTTCTGGGAGAGCTTTCAGGAGGCTATGGGTACAGAGTTGAGTTTGAGTTCAGATTATCACCCACAGACAGATAGACAGACAGAGCGTACTAATCAGATGTTGGAGAATATGCTACGCATGTGTGTTCTTGATTTTAGAGGAGGTTGGGAGACACATCTTCCACTGGTAGAGTTCGCTTATAATAGCTCTTATCAGCTCTCCATTGGCATGTCTCCATTCGAGGCTTTGTACGGCAGGCCTTGTCGTTCCCCAACTTATTGGCTAGAGGTGGGGGATAACAAGTTGCTCGGACCAGAGGTGATTCAGGAAACCTCCGCTAGGATTGAGATGATCAGGAGTCGCATTCGAGTAGCCCAGGACAGACAGAAAATCTACGCCGATGCGAAATGGTTCTTTCGAGATTTTAATGTGGGGGACCAAGTATTTCTACGTGTATCTCCTATGAAGGGAGTGATGAGGTTCGAAAAGAAAGGGAAATTGGCCCCGAGGTATGTGGGACCATTTCCCATTATCGAGAGGGTTGGGTCGGTAGCATACAGATTGGGACTGCCAAAGCACCTACATCGCATCCACGATGTATTCCACATCTCGTCGTTGAGACGATTCCTTCGGAATGATATGTCCCACACCCACATCGCGATAGATCAGATAGACTTACAGCCTGACAGCTCTTACGAGGAGAGACCAGTGGTAATCCTAGACCATAGCGAGAGGAGATTGAGGTCAAAGGTAGTTCCACTCGTACGTGTCCAGTGGGAGCATCATAAGGTGGAGGAATCCACCTGAGAGCGCGAGACAGATATGCGCGAGAAATACCCACATTTATTCTTACCAGGTATGCCTTATTTTTCGAATTTTGGGATGAAATTTCGTTATTAGGGGGGAAGTATGTAATACCCCGTATTTTTATGCTTTCTAAATTTTGGGGATTTATTAAATTTAATGTGAGTTATTAATTTAATATAAATCCGGATATTAATTATTTTAATAATTACTAACGTGACGAGAGTTAGTAATCATTGGAAACTTGTTGAATATTACTAATGAGTAAAGTAATATAATATTGGTTCGATGAAATGTCACAAGTGAATAAAATGACAACTTTGGAAATTTAAGTCGGGACGCGCCTATGTCGTGTCAAGACTAAATATTGATTAATAAAAGTGAATAAACTATAAGTTGCTCGTATGGTCGTTTTGAGTGCCCCAAAGTGTCCGGAAGGGTCGAGATAGTCAGAAAAGTGTACCTGGGGGTTTAGTTTGGGTCTCGGGGAGTTTTTAGGCTTATTTAGCGCCCCGGGAGGGCATTTCGGACATTTTGTAATTTTGGACAATTAAACCCACGAATTTTCAAGGGTTATATCAGATGTCTAAGGTTGTCTTCTAGGTTAACACAACCAAAGACAAGTGACGGCCATAAGAGAGGGAAGGAGAGAGTTTGCCAAGGTGTTCTAGGCCAAAAATTCATCCGGTTGCACCGCCACCACCACCAACGCGTAGATCGCGCGATGGGGAACGCAACCACACCAAATTCGTCCACATATCATAACTTTAAAATTCCCAGGCAAGTGTTTATCTTGTTTATTTTCGTTAATGCATCACTCATGTTAGTCTAGGGTTGATTAGGATGAGTTTCATAGAAGAAAATCCATGTTGGAGATAGGAAATTGCATGTAGTAATGATATAAATGGAAATCTGGAAATCCCCTTCATATGTAGAGGTTAAACCACGGATTTATGATGCTTTAGAAGAAGAAATTTTGGAAAAAGACTGATTAGAACAAAGTTAAAGAAAATTGTAGGGTTCATGAAGTTTATATAAGTTTTGCCCTTTTTATCCACGGTTATTAATGAAAATTCACATGCTTTACGTAGAAGATTGTTAGTTTGCATTATTAACGTTTGTAGTACGAATTTCTGGGAGTTTGGATGTTAAAAATATTGATTTGGTTGAGGTTGGATGATAGAACCCGTAACTGTTAATCTGCAGAATTCGTCATACCTGTTTGATCGATCGATCGAACCAGGAGTGTTGATCGATCGATGCATCGATCGATCGAGCTCCTGCCATCGATCGATTGACCCCTTCTGGCAGACTCATATTTCCCCTTTTTAAATTGTTGAATTCAAATTAAATGAGTAAAAATCTTTGGACATCCTTATTAAAATATTTTGGAAGGTAAAGGAGACCAGTAGGACTTATTAATAACTATGAGACCTTTAATCTAAGACGAGATTTACATTTTTGGGATGTTTACACATAAGGGACGATGGGGTTGTGTATTACAGGAAGAGACGCGTAAAATAGTTACATTGGAAAAATAGATGAGTATCTACTGAATTCTACACTTGGGAGGATAGAGTCCATGGGTGTTACGTAGTAAGTCGGATTAATCCCTCAATTAAAGTAAGAGACGAACCGTTATACGTGATAACTAAAGATTGAGAAATAATGATAAATATTATATCATGGGTGATGAAAAGTACCTAAAGAGATATGGTAATAGTAGTATATTTATATGACTGTGTTTATTCATATACTATATACGTGTGAAAATCATGCCCGCGCTACTTGTTATCCCTGAGGTTACCGCGCTGGGATAGTCTTATCTCGATATGCCTTTATGGGGGATATTGACTCGTACCCTAGAAGATATATATCCTTGGTACAGACTATCTGAACGATGGTCAGACGGTCCTAAGAGACGTGAGGGTATGTACTGACCTCTTAGAGACTTGAAATCTATGATTCGCCTCAATATTGTTTGTGTATGTGTTAATACAGTTCGAGAGTGATTCCGAACTTGTATTTCCCTTAGTACGAGTGAGACGGGGATTGGATAGCAGAGTATGCCCGCACCATAATTTTTATGTGGGGTGCTGTTAGAATATATATATATTATACGAGTATTTAATATATATATTTAATTCTGAAATTTGGGAACTTCCTACTGTGTTTATGGTAAGTAAGATTTGAATAATGATTTCAATTTGGAAATACTTGTTTTGAAAAGTATAATATGATACTGGGAAACTTTATTAGCGAATAAAGTTAAAATGAGAGTCTTGTTATTAAATGGAATTTACTCCTTAAACAGTTGAATCGCCAGTTTAAATCTTATGAGAAAACTAAGATAAGATAAATTAAACCGTTGGGAAGGTTAGTGCGATAGGTGTGCACATTAGAAGAGAGGTGAGAATTCCTCAAGGGAGTGTCGCATTAATATGTTATTGCATTGGCCAGTAAACATTTTAAATACTTGCTAAACAAATTTTAAATCATTTTTACAATCGGGCTCTGACCCTTTTCCATTTTCTTTTATCTCTTGTATATATATGTATATGTTACAGGTGCCCAGCCACAGGGGCGTCTTGCATAGGATTCTTGGGAAGGAACGCGTTGCAGCTTAGGTGGGAGTTGCAGGCCTCTTGCTTAGACGACTTCATTTATTTCATTCCACTCCTAGCATATTTATTCAATTGGTCATGTGTCACCCGTTTCCATTATCCAGTTGTTTTATTGGACATTGTGATTCATTTATTTCTAGTATTGTCACTTTGGGATTTATTACTGTCTGGATGTTTTACTTTAAGTTTTAAATGTTGGGATTTAGTTGTTGAATGTTTAAATTATTTAGAGTATATGTTCCAGGATAATTGTGGTGTGTTTCTTTAATAATGAATAATGTAAAGTTTTAAATCATTGGTTATAAATAGAATTTGGAAAGTAATGTCTAAAATAGTTTTGACTCTTAGCTTAATTTATTAGGGTGTTTAAATTGGGAAAAGTTATTTTTATGACAGTGATGCTAAGAATGAACCAACTGTTCACCTTGATTTTAATTTAATAAAGGAGTGATCGCCCGATATTTAATTAGGCGGGGTGTCACATTAGACTAAAAGAGTGAAATATTATAGGGCCTAAGATATAACGGTTCTAATTGCAGCAGATTTAAATTTGCATTTTTTGATGGCCAGATATGGATATTGAATCTCAATTTAACATGGTTCAAATCTCACGGTCCATTTATAATATGGTTCAAAATTTCAGCAACACGGATTCGCATGGGTGTCAGACTCATGTGGGCGAGTTAGTTTTATTTATATTTCATTTTAATGGATCATTTTTTTTGTGATAATTTATAACTGAATTAAATTTGGATGAATTCATTCATTCAGTGATTATCATTTAATGTCCTGGGTCGCAGCTTTTACAAGATCTACAACCACTTGCAAGGGATGTTTTAGGTTGCATCACCTTTCTTTCCGATCAAATGGAATAGATAGCTTCACTGGTGCACATGGTTGTGCATATTTGCTTCAGAAGGTCCCTGCTTCAACAGATTAAATCAAAGGCGATGGATTTCATTTTTGATCCTGTGGTTTAGATCACTTCATAATTTGATCATATCATAATGGATGGATTCAACGGTTTAGACATGTTTCCATTTACGCGATTGATCAATTGCGTGCTATTAAGAGAGAAATTAAGAGTTGTTAACAAACAATCAACATATGTCTACCGGTTGATGGGGGTTGGTTTTGAACTTAATCTGTTTGAATTTTTTGTTAATGGGTTTTCTTTTTCTTGGTTATCACTAAAAAAGTGTCTTCGTTGTTTTATTAATTCTCTCTCCATTTCTAAAAAAGAATGAATTTTGAAATTTCCATTAATAGGTCTTTATACTTTCTCTATGACAAATCTCTCTCTTAAAGACTTAAGCCATCGTAAAATATTTGGGTTACCAGAGGATTCATTTTTTCCTTTTTTGAATCTTTTTTTTTTCTTAATTTAACTCTCAATGGACAACATTTTATTGGTAGTTTAATAAATATTAAAGTTTGATTTTATATGCAGTGACCATTTTTGTGTCTACTTCTATGAATTTGAAGGTTTGTCATTTATGTAAAGATATATATGATACTGACATAGTTGTAATCGAGTGATTTTACCCTTTTTTGTGCAAGTTGTTTTATGCTTTCTTATTTAATCAAGAGGAGGTTGCTAATGGATTTAGAGGAAATGAGATTAATAAATATATATATTTGAAGTGGTAGTCACTTCCCCTCTTTATGTTTTTTTTTTAAATATCTATAAAATTTTGATGCCCCTATTTCAAATTTGTTAGGTCTTCTTTCTGTATGTAAATAAGGTTTAGGGATAGCTTTGCCCGTGCATCGCGCGGGTTTACACCTAGTATTACTCTAAAATGCTATACAAGCATTTAAAAGGCTCAACACCAATCCTATCCACGTGACTTCGTTTTACTTAAAAGTTTATTTTATTGTTTCACCTCCTTAAACCTTCACTAGTGTAAGGCTAATAGCCTTTTCACATCTCAATCTTTATTTTTCTAAACCCTTCATTTTCTGCTACCATTAATTCCTATATACACTGATCGTTCAGTTCGTCAACTATTCTAATATAGGTTCGTTCTCTCTTCTCTTTCCTCGGCTCATGAACTCTTTTACGCACTAAACCTTTCTTCTCTTACCACCGTTACATATCAATACCATTGTATTCCTTTTATACTAATATTATTTTCATTTCCAGCTGCATATGATATTTATTTTGGGGGGGTTTAAGAGATTGAAATCGTTTTTTAGGTTTCAAGCGAGTGTATTTAGTCTATTTTTTAAATTCAACATATTTGGTATCCCCTCTCCTTCTCTCTCTATCTACGCGTCTGTTGATGTAAAAAATTAGATCACTCTAATAGTTCAATCACAGATAAATAAATGAGACAAAGGATTTTAAAGTGGTTCATCCTTATAAGAATGGCCTACGTCCACTGTTGTCTTATTGCGGAGTGATTAGAAATTCTCGAATACAAATTCTCTCAAGAAATTCCTCTCTCGATCCCAGAGTTTGGATTCGGTCCCTTTTCAATGAGGATTGTACAATGTATTTATAGCCTTAAGGCTGTAATGTGAAAGGGTAATACATTAAATGATATACATATGAAAGGGTAATACATTTAATGCCCTTTTTGCGTGTGCGTATGAATGATAAGCATTTAATGAACAGTTAAACTGTTGGTATCCTGCTTCGAGGTGCAGCTCGGACCGCCTGAGTTGCTCGGACCGCTTAGGCTCCTCGGTGCTAAAGAGTTCCTTGGAGAGTTCTTGTTCCTCGGAGCGTATGAGTTCCTCGGAGAGGACTTATTCCTCGGAGCGTATGAGTTCCTCGGAGCGTGTGATCATCTCGAAAGTGCTTGTTGTTGCCATGTATATAGCCACGTGTATTCATATGATTGGGCCATGTCAGCAGATTAAATTTGGTATCAACAAAAGCCCCCAATGTTTCATAGTTCGAAATTTGAGGAGTATGGAACATTCTTTCTCGGAATATGGTAGCTTTAAATAGTCTTCCTGATTTTTTGGAGCATTTCCCTTGTATTTATTTCTCCTTCTCAATTCGTAGAATCATGCTTTTTTGGACTTTTCTGCGTGCTTCGATTCCCGCGTTACTTTTCATCTTTTTAACCGTTGTTGTCCGCTTTGATTCCCGTGCCACTTTTCATCTTTTTAGCCGCCGGTAATGTAATCATCCTTTTTTGTTATCATTACTTCACCATTTCCCAAGGCAAGGTATTTAAACTTTACAGATACTCCCATCGCCTTCTACTTTTCAAATTTGTATTCTTCGAGTTTTTCATTGTCTCCTACTCTCTTGTGCGTTCATCTCTTCCATCGTTCATTGTCAGCAGATCCATTCTTTTCCTGTAAGATCTTCTTCCTTCTTCTTCATTTCTTTATTCACCATGGTTTACCCTGTTGAGTCTCTTGAGAAGTTTCGTTCTGATTTCTCCATTCCCTCATGGGTTGTTTTGGAAGAGCTTTCTGAGCCTTCTAATTACTTCCATTTGGCTGAGGGACATTGGTTCCCCAGTCTCTTTTTTGCTGAGTGTGGATTTTCTTTTCCACCAAATCCCTTGTGTCTGAAATTATGTCAGTACTTTGACGTTGTTCCTGCACGAATAGCCCCCAACACATGGAGAATATTTAATGGGGTGCATAGATTAAATCAAGTGCATGGAACTCGTATAGAAATTCCAGAAATCATGTACTGCTATAGATGGGCAGTTAATGATAATATTTTTTATTTAAAAACTAGATTTATAAATAGAGCCTTAGTAGTCAATCTCCCTGATGCCAATAGGGATTATTTTGAACACGGGGTTATCATAAAAAATTGGCAACACCCTCCATTAAGTGGAGATGAGGTTTACCAGGGTCCCGGATGCCCTCCTTGTGGCAATGGGATAGGTTATTTTTATTTCATTTTATTTATTTTGAAATCATGTTTCTTTTGTGTTTGATAAAATATGCCACAGATAACAATGTTTATTTATTTGTAGTTGATAGCAAGAGAAAGTGCCCAAAAGAAGCAGATGTCAATATAAGGCATTTGAAACATATCTGGAGTCTGCATCAAAGTGTTGTCGACGAGCACATTAGATCAGCTTCGTATCTGTTGCAGTACAAGAGCTACACCACTTCCTTCACTGCTCGTCCAGTGATAAGTGAATCAGAGCCAGTACCAGCTTCCACTAGCTCATCGCCTGAATCCCATATTCCTTTAAGTGAAAGGATGAAGAAGAGAAGACCTCCTACCCTGTTTGAGAAAACTGCCTCCGGTTCTGGGGAGGCAAAAAGGAGTAGGATTGATGTCCCAAGGGAGGGGATAAAGAAGACTCATGCAGCTCCTCCAGCTGCTCCTGCTAAAGTTGCCGAGAAGCCCGCAGTGGCTCCGAGAAGCTCTGCTGCTCCTGGATAGGTGATTGTGATATCACCGACCAAGGGTTCCTCCTTGGTTGAATTTGTTCCTGTTCCCCCGAGGAGGCTGAAGAAAAGCTCCTCGATTAATTTGGCTGATACCATTACTCAGCCCCCAGCTGCTGGGACTGGAGTTCCCACTTTTGTTCCCCCGAGCTCTGCCATGAGCTCGGTAAAGTCTTGGATCATTCCCGAGGTCCAAGGTACTGAAGAAAACCTTACTCGGGACATGGTCACCTCGCTAGTTGCTCATCACCTTACTTCTGTAAGTATTCTTACTTTGAATTTTTCATATTTTCCTTTGTCATTTCTGTTTCTAACTTGCTTTCTTTTTTTATTCACAGTTGACGAGCTGCTTCAACATAATCCTGAAAAAGGATGAAGCAATTAAAGCTTCATGTTCCTCGTCCAGCGTGGAGGGAGCTCTGGAGGAAGCTACAAAATCTCTGGCAGTTTCTCGCCAGACATATGCCATTGATAAGGCTATTTGGGAGAAAAAGCTTGCTTCCACCGAGTAGGATAAAGATCGAGTTGTTGAAGCCTCCAAAGAGTTGGAGAAGAAAAAGGATGCTCTAGAAAAGGAAAATAAAGAGCTCGAAGAGAAGCTCAAAACTGCTGGAGAGATTGAAGATAAGCTCAGGGTTGTGGAGGAAAGGTTGGGCCAGCTTCAAGAAGTAGGTCGGCAAAAGGAGGAAGCAGAAAATAAATTAAAGGCTGCTGAGAACCTGCTGTTCGAGAAACTTTCCTCGGAGAAGCTGAAGAGGAAAGCTGCTGTGAAGAAGTCCTTCAGCTCTGGCTGGGACAAGGGGTGGAACAAGGGGTTGGCTTCCATGGTGTCGCAGGTGGACTATAGCAGTCTCAAATACTTTAGGGATGGATGGGTTGCTGCCCTTCAAGAAATGAAGGTCGACGAGTCTTCCGAGCTCTTCCAGAGACATATCCCTGGTCCCCTCCAACTCCAGAAGACTTAGAAGAGGACGAAGCTACCTCCGAAGAGTCTTCGATGGTGATGGGAGATCATGCCCTAGCCATTCAGCCTGCTCCTGAGGAAAATCAGCAAGTCGTTTCTTCCTCCAAGCAATTATCTCTTCCCTCCGAGCAACCTACCTCTTCATCCCAGCCTCCCGAGAAGCGTTTGGGAGATAAGGAAAAGGTGTAGTGTTGTTCGGGTTTCTCTTTATTTTGTTTCTTTTTATCAAATGTAACCCAAAATATGTAACTCTGAATTATGATCTAATAAAACTTGAACTTTTTCCATACTGTTGTTCATCTTCTATTCATACTCTCCTTATATTTCTTATTGATGATTGCTCTTTCTTTCTCTGCTAGTTTCTGGCCAGGATGGAATTACTATATGCCCATGATACTAAGTTGCTGCGATAATGTAATGAGTACTTTAAGGCTGGTCATACAGACTTGAGTGCTGCACAAGTTGTCGACATCCTTGTTCATGATGCTTCAGAACAGGCAGTGGAAGCCTATCAATATTTGAAGTGTCTACTTGATCGAGCGGTGGCCAATAATGTAGCCTATTATGAAATGATCGAGGATCTCCAAGGCACCCTCGAAGACCTTCAGCTTCAATACAAAGAATCCACTGCCCTGCTGCATGAGGGGTACGAAAAGAAGTACAAGCTGATCATTGCTGACAAGGGCTACGAGAAGCTTTTTGTTGGGTATGATCTGAGGGAGCGAACTTTGAAAGGTGAGGTCGAGGAACGCAGACAGATTGCCAAGCTGCTGGAGAAAGAGAACAACAACTTGCAGAAAGAGCTATCACAGTTGAAGCCTGCAGCCTCTTCTTCAACAGCCCTAATCCCAGTGACTGATGAGGGAATTTCGTTCTTAGAGGTTGAGAATGCCAAGTTGAGGGACGAATTGGACACCTTGAAGAGGTCGGGTCCTTCCACATCTTCTCGGGGATGAGCAAGAGCTCCTAGGGGATGAGCAAGAGCAGCTCGGGTTCTTGTCGAGGAGCAGAGGACTCTGTTTGCCTTAGAGAACCAAGCCTTCCAACTAATGGCGAAGAACTAGGCGTTGTCTGATATGTCAAAGAAGATTAGGGACCTGGAAAAACAGCCCTCCGCGCAGGAGTCAATCTTGGAGAATAAGGAGCTTTTCATCAAGAATCTCCACGAGCAGTTAGAAAGGCTAACATATCAATTCCACAAACAGCCCAGGGAGTTCTGGATGGCTGGATACAATGAAGCGCTATACCACTTGGACGATCGTATCCAGAATGCCAACAATGAGGGCTATAAGCAAGGCTGGCTGATTGCCTTAGGTGTGTTGAAGCTCGAACAAGGTCATTATCTGTGGGACTATTATGATCCCGGGCTACTCGACCTACCTGTGCCTCCATACAATTTGGACATGGATTGGATCCCTGCCAGGGCCATTCCTCGGAGCTTAATTTCAAAGTATCTCGGTGATTACAATTTACATTCTCAAATCGAGGTATCTCATCCCGAGCATCTCTTAGATCGACCATCCGTGGTGAATGTAAGGATGTTGAAGGATCTCAACTTCATCAATTCTCCTCTGTCTTTAAATGATTCGCCTGCTGGCGAGGAACCTGTGTCAAAGCAGAGGGGGAAAAACCAGTAGAATAGGAATTTTTGATGTAATAGTTAGTATACATGTCAATGTAACTTTCATTTCATTATCAATGTGTAATACCCCGTATTTTTATGCTATATTAATTTGGGGATTTATTAAATTTAATGTGAGTTAATTATTTAATAAAAAAAATTCGAAAATTAATTATGTTATAATTATTAACGTGACGAGAGTTAGTAATTATGGGAAATTTGTTGAATATTACTAATGAGCAAAGTAATATGTAATATTGGTTATATTGAATGTCACGAGTGAATAAAATGACAATTTTGGAAATTTGGGTCGGGACGCGCCCGTGTCGCGTCGGGACTAAATAGTGAAAAATAAAAGTGAATATTTTATAAGTCATTCGTATGGTCGTTTTGAGTGCGCCAACGCGTCCGGAAGGGTTGAGATAGTCAGAAAAGTATACCCGGGGGTTTGGTTTGGGTCTCGGAGCGTTTTTAGGCCTAATTAGTACCCCGGGAGGGCGTTTTGGACATTTCACAATTATGTGTAATTAAACCCACGAAATTCTTAGGGTTATATTAGATACCTAAGGTTGTCTTCTAGGGTTAGAATAACCAAAGGCAAGTGAAGGCCATAGGAGAGGGAAGAAGAAAGCTTCCAAGGCAATCCAAGGCCCAAAATCCACTCGTTTGCACCGCAACCACCACCAACGCGTAAATCGCGCAACGGGCTACGCAACCACACCAAAATCATCTGCAAATCAGAACACCAAAAATCCCAGGCAAGTGTTTATCTTGCTTATTTCGTTGATGCATCTTTCATATTAGTGTAGGAATGATTATGATGAGTTTTATGGAAGAAAACCTAAGATATGAGATAGAAAATCGCATGTAGTGATGGATTAATTGTTATTCTGGAAACTCCTTAACATGTAGAGGATTAAACCACGAATTTATGAGGTGTAGATGAAGAAAATTCTGGAAAAGATGGATTAGAACCATGTTAATGAAATTTTAGGGTTCTTGAAGTTTTATATGAAATTGGGGCTTGTTAATCCATGTTTAATAGTAGAAATCTACATGCTTTACGTTGGAATTTCATAATATGATGATATAATGTCAGTAGTATAAATTTTGGGTCGATTGGGTATGAAAAATATGGATTTGGTGAAGGTTAGAAGATGAAACCCGTAACTGCAAAAAACTGTAGAAATCGAAATACCTGCTTGATCGATCGATCGAGCCCAGAGCTTCGATCGATCGAAGGTTCGCTCGATCGAGCCCCAGCCCTCGATCGATCGACCCCTCCTGGCATACTCCTATTTCCCTTTTTAAATGAGTTAAATTCAATTTATCGTGAAATAATTCTTGGACATCCTTAATAAAGTGTTTTGGGAGATAGGGAAGATCAGTAGGACATATGAATAATTTTGGGACTTTTAATATGAGACGAGAATTGTATTTTTGGGGATAATTACTTAAGGGTCGATGAATTTATGTATTAAACGGGGAGATACATAAGAGGGTTACGTTGGAACATAAAAAGGACACCTACTGAATTTTATACTTGGGAAGATAGAGTCCATGTGAGTTACGTAATAAGATGGAAGAATCCTTCGAATTAAGGTTAGAGACGAACCCTTATACGCGATACCAATAATGTGAAAATAAGGATAAATGTCGTAACTATGGGATTTGAGATATACCTAATATTGTTATGGTAATATTAGTATAGTTATATGATTGTGTATGCATATACTATTTATGTGTGAAAATCATGCCCACGCTACTTGCTATCCCTGAGGTTACCGGGCTGGGACAGTCTTATCTCAATGGGACCTTTATGGGGGATATTGACTTGTACCCTAGAATATAGATATCCTTGGTACAGGCCATCGATGTGATAGTTCAAACGGTCCTAAGAGACGCAGGCATGTGCCATCCTCTTAGGGACTTGGAATCTATGCTTCGCCTCAATATTGTTTGTGTATGTATGTTAATACAATTCGAGAGTGATTCCGAATGTATTCCCCTTAATATGAGTGATATGGGGCTTTGGATAGTAGAGTATGCCCGCACCATAGTTTATTTGGGGTACTGTTATAATATATATATTATACGAGTAGTTAATATATATATGAAATTCTGGAATTTGGAACTGCCTACTGTGATTTGGTAAGTAGGACATGGTTGATGACTCAAATTATAAATACTTGTTTTGAGAAAGTATAATATGACACTGGAAAACTTTATTGATCAAGTTAAAATGAGAACTGTGCTTACAAATTGAAATCTTACGTTTTAAATAATTGTCTTGTTCAGTTTTAAATCTTACGAATAACCTAAGATAAGATGAATCGTCGGGGGAGATTAGTGTGGTATATGATAAATAATCCGTTGGGAAGGTTAGTACGATAGGTGTGCACATTAGAAGAGAGGTGAGAATTTCTCAAGAGAGTGTCGCACTTATATGTTGTTGCATTGGCCTGTATCAATTTAAATACTTGCTAAACGAATTTTTAAATTATATACACTATCGGGCTCTGACCCGTTTCCATTTTTCTCTCTCTCTCTCTCTTGTATATATATGTATATATTACATGTGCCCAGCCACAGGGCCGTCTTGCTTAGGATCCCTTGGGAGGAACTTGCTGCAGCTTAGGTGGGAGTTGCAGGCCATTTGCTTAGACGATTTCATTTACTTGATTCCTCTTCTATCATTCTCAGTTATTGGGCATGTGTCGCCCTTTCCACTATTTATATGTTTTATTGGGACATTTATATTTCAGTTATTTCTAGTACCATTACTTTGGGATTTATTCAGCATGTATGTTTTACTTTAAGTTTTAAATGTTGGAATTTTGGATGCTGAATGTTTAAAGTAATTGGATTATGTTCCAGGATAATTGTTGTATGATTCTTACTTATTGTAAATGTTGTTACTAATTAAATAAATAATTTTCCTTTAAAAATAAAATTGGTCAGAAATGTTAAAAAATGGTTTTGACACTTAGCTTAATTAATTAGGGTGTTAATTTGGAAAAATTTATTTTTACGACAGTGATGCTAAGAATGAACCAAATGTTCACCTTGATTTTAATTTAATAAAGGAGTGATCGCCCGGTATTTAATTAGGCGGGGTGTCACAGGTGGTATCAGAGCATCAGGTTCTAGTGTCCTTTAGGATCTGTGCGGCCTATTATGCTTTCAGCGTTGCTTTCTTTGATATAGAGCCCTAAATACTAGGAATGTTGTGTTCATCTCTATACATTGGGAATTCGTGCTTCTGCGATTTGTTTATTTGAATGATGAACTCATCCAAATTTATTTAAATTTTCAGAAGGACCGTCAAGAAGAACTAGCTAGAACGGTTAAGGGAGTCAACGAGCAAGATCGACTCACACCTCAGGTATCCCCAGAGAGAATATCAACCGCCGAGTTAGCAGGTATCGTAGCACAAGCAGTTACCACTGCGGTCTTGCAGTATCAAGAACGCAACACACAGCTCATGGGGGGCAAAAGATCTAGAGAGTACAATCAGTCTGTCATGACTGGAAATAACAAGTGTGTGAAAACACAAAAAGCGCAACAACAAGCTCTTCAGGCCCATAAAAGCCACAAGGGTAACAAATTGTGCGGGGAAACCCAAAAGCGTCAGGGTCAACAAAGCCAAGGTCCGAGTGAAGTCACAAAGAGGTGTTTCAGTTGTGGAATGGTCGATCACAAATGTAAATCTTGTCCGAATCAGACTGGGGATAAACTACAATCCGACCAGCGGAGAATTTAGAAACTTTGCTATAAATGTGTACAGTCGGGTCACAAGTGGATGGATTGTCCTCACCCTGACATAGTTTTTCCGCAAATTTCCCCTCAAGGCCAGCAAGACCAAGGAAAAAGTGAGTCTAGTCAACAACGTGGTAAAGTGAAGCAGTTTCGAAAGAGGAATAAAGTCCCAAGTCAGCAAGGTCGACACCGACAGCAGCAGGGTCGGAGGGGGAGTAACTTCGGAGGCCGATGTTATGGGTGTGGTAAGCACGGCCATAGGCACCAGGATTGTCCGGGGGGAGATAGGGCCCCACAACAGCAGGGTTCCCGTAATGATCCACAGGGGCCACTTTTTCCAGTCGCTCTCCCCACACCAGCTCAGGTACCAGCCCTACCAACCTTTCTAGTAGCTCCAGTGTAGCAGGGGTAGTTACAGTACAGACATATCTATAATGTCCACCAGGCAGCCGCCCCACAGGCACTACCCGCGATTTGGGGTATGTTTTCTATCCATGGGACTTTGGGTCAAATTTTGTTTGTTACTGGGACAACGCATTGTTTTATAGCTACATATTATGCGAAGACCTTAGGGTTATTAACCACAGTAGAGAGCACTGTAACGTAGGTAGACTCACCACTGGGGAATGGTTCGCTTATCTTCTTTATATGCCGAGGAGTGGGGGTAGAGATTGGTAGTTTGGTATTACCTGCAGACATGTTAGTCTTAGATATGCATGAGCATGATGTTATTATCGGTATGGATTGGCTCGCAGCTTATAGAGCCATGATTGATTGCTTCGGTGGGAGCATTATTTTTGCCATTCCGGGGCAAGAGATGTTTGTAGTGGCGATGCCTCGCCCAGAGGGAGGTTCGACCGCTCATTTGTATTATATAGAGGAGGATACCTCTAAGGAGGTTGTGATTCCGTTAGACTCGATTCCAGTAGTCCGTGAGTATTCCGATGTATTTCAGGAAATACCAGGCCTACCCCCCAGTCGAGAGATAGACTTTGTTATAGATTTATTGCCAGATACCAGACCTATAGCACGCGCTCCATACCGTATGGCTCCGACGGAGATGCGAGAGTTACGAGATCAGATAGAGCAGCTGTTAGGTCAGGGCTTCATTTGCAGGAGTACCTCACCTTGGGGCGCTCTGGTTCTGTTTGTGAAGAAGAGAGATGGTTCACTGAGGTTGTGTGTGGACTACCGGGAGTTGAACAAGGTCACGATACGGAATTAGTATCCGTTGCCTCGAATCGATGATCTGTTCGACCAACTGAGGTGAGCAACTTTCTTTTCAAAGATAGATCTGAGGTTGGGGTACCATCAGCTACGTATTAGAGAGCAGGGTGTTTCAAAGACTGCCTTCTTGACGAGATATGGGTCTTACGAGTTCAGAGTAATGCCATTTGGTCTCACAAATGCTCCAGCCGTATTCATGGACTTAATGAACCGAGTATTCAGAGAGTTCTTGGATCAGTTTGTCATCGTCTTTATAGATGACATTTTGATATATTCACACTCCGAGGAGGAGCACGCCGAGCATTTGAGGCAGGTTCTTCAGACTCTACGAGAGCATCAGTTGTATGCTAAGTACGAGAAGTGTGGATTCTGGTTGCGAGAAGTATAGTTCTTGGGCCATGTTGTTTTCGAGCAGGGGATTGCAGTTGACCCGAGTAGAGTGTCAGCGGTGAGGGAATGGGGACAGCCCACGACACCGATGGAAGTGCGTAGTTTCTTCGGGTTAGCCGGATACTACAAGAGATTCATTCGGGGATTCTCCAAAATAGCGGGTCCATTGACGAATCTGACTCGCAAGGGGGTACCATATGTTTAGGATGACGCTTGTCATTTGGCTTTCGACGAGCTGAAAGACAAGCTTACTTCGGCACCAGTTCTTGCTTTACCGAAGCCGAGTGTGGAGTACCTGGTTTACACCGATGCCTCTTTACGGGGACTTGGGGGAGTACTTCAGCAGGAGGAGAAGGCTATAGCTTTTTCCTCCCGCAAGTTTAAGCCGCGTGAGAAGAATTACCCAACCCATGACCTGGAATTAGCAGCGGTCGTCTTTGCATTGAGGATATGGAGACACTATTTATTGGGAGAGAAGTTTTGTTTGTTCACATACCACAAATCACTGCAGTACCTGTTCACTCAGCGAGAGCTGAATATGCGTAAGCGCAGATGGTTAGAGTTTGTGAAGGACTATCAGTTCGACATACAGTATCATCCGGGGAAAGCCAACGCAGTTGCTGATGCGTTGAGCCGTAGACCGGTAAATGAGGTAGCGAATGTCTGGAAAGCAAAGTGGAAGGAGTTGGGTCACCAGGACGCAGTAGCCCGTTCCTTCATATCTGTTATGACAGTCACACCCGAGATTGTTACGAGGGTAATACAGACCCAAACCACAGACCCAAACCACAGACCCGTTTTGCCAGGAGCAGATTTTACGACTTTTAGCCGAAGGGGCTGAGTCCTATTCTGTTAGTTCTGATGGGGGTTTGAGGTTTAATGGAAGGTTAGTGGTTCCAGAAGGGGTAGAATTGCGTCATGCAGTGATGACCCATTCTCACGGGTCCCGATTTGCGATACATCCTGGAAGAGATAAGATGTACCAGGATATGAGGAGGCAATACTGGTGGAGTGGGATGAAGAAGGACATTGCTGAGTTCGTGTCCAAGTGTTCTACCTGCCAGCTGGTGAAGGTGGACCATCAGAAACCGTCAGGATTGCTTCAGCCATTGGAAGTACCCGCGTGGAAGTGGGAGAGTATTTCCATGGATTTTATTACAGGGTTGCCTACATCACAGCGGGGCCACGACTCTATCTGGGTGATTGTAGACCGTTTGAACAAGGTGGCTCATTTTCTGCCAGTGCGGACAGATTATACCACGGGTCAGTATGCTTAGTTGTTCATTTCTGATATTGTCAGATTACATGGGGTGCCCCTGAATATTGTATCAGATAGAGACAAGATTTTCGTGTCACATTTCTAGGAAAGCTTTCAAGAAGCTATGGGTACTGAGTTGAGGTTGAGTTCAGCTTATCACCCACAAACAGATGGACAGACATAGCGTACTAATCAGATGTTAGAGGATATGCTACGCATGTGTGTTCTTGATTTTGGAGGAGGTTGGGAGACACATCTTCCACTGGTAGAGTTTGCTTATAATAACTCTTATTAGTTTACGATTGGCATGGCTCCATTTGAGGCTTTGTATGGCATGCCTTGTCGTTCTCCAACTTGTTGGCTCGAGGTGGGGGATAACAAGTTGTTAGGACCAGAGGTGATTCAGGAAACCTCCGCGAGGATTGAGATGATTAGGAGTTTCATTCGAGTAGCCCAGGACAGGCAGAAGAGCTACGCCGATGCGAAATGGTTCTTTCGGGAGTTTAATGTGGGGGACCAAGTGTTACTGCGTGTATCTCCTATGAAAGGAGTGATGAGATTCGGGAAGAAAGGAAAATCGGCCCCGAGGTACGTGGGACCATTTTCCATTATCGAGAGGATTGGGCCGGTAGCATACAGATTGGGACTACCAGAGCATTTACATCGCATTCACGATGTATTCCACATCTCGTCGTTGAGATGGTATCTTCGGGATGATATGGCCCATACTCACATCGCGATCGAGGAGATAGACTTACAGTCTGACAGCTCTTACGAGGAGAGACCGGTGGCTATCCTAGACTATAGTGAGAGGAGATTGAGGTCAAAGATAGTTCCACTTGTGTGAGTCCAGTGGGACCATCATAATGTGGAGGAATCCACTTGGGAGCGCGATGCCGATATGCGCGAGAGATATCCAGATTTATTCTTACCAGGTATGCCTTGTTTTTCGAATTTCGGGACGAAATTCCGTTATTAGGGGGGAAGTATGTAATACCCCGTATTTTTATGGTATATTAATTTGGGGATTTATTAAATTTAATGTGAATTAATTATTTAATAAAAAAATTCGAAAATTAATTATGTTATAATTATTAACGTGACGAGAGTTAGTAATTATGGGAAATTTGTTGAATATTACTAATGAGCAAAGTAATATGTAATATTGGTTATATTGAATGTCACGAGTGAATAAAATGACAATTTTGGAAATTTGGGTCAGGACGCGCCCGTGTCGCGTCGGGACTAAATAGTGAAAAATAACAGTGAATATTTTAAAAGTCGTTCGTATGGTAGTTTTGAGTCCGCCAACGCGTACGGAAGGGTCGAGATAGTCAGAAAAGTATACCCGGGGGTTTGGTTTGGGTCTCGGAGCATTTTTAGGCCTAATTAGTACCCCGGGAGGGCGTTTTGGACATTTCACAATTATGTGTAATTAAACCCACGAAATTCTTAGGGTTATATTAGATGCCTAAGGTTGTCTTCTAGGGTTAGAACAACCAAAGGCAAGTGACGGCCATAGGAGAGGGAAGAAGAAAGCTTCCAAGGCAATCCAAGGCCCAAAATCCACCCGTTTGCACCGCAACCACCACCAACGCGTAAATCGCGCAACGGGCTACGCAACCACACCAAAATCATCTGCAAATCAGAACACCAAAAATCCCAGGCAAGTGTTTATCTTGATTATTTCGTTGATGCATCTTTCATATTAGTGTAGGAATGATTAGGATGAGTTTTATGGAAGAAAACCTAATATATGAGATAGAAAATCGCATGTAGTGATGGATTAATTGTTATTCTGGAAACTCCTTAACATGTAGAGGATTAAACCACGAATTTATGAGGTGTAGATGAAGAAAATTCTGGAAAAGATGGATTAGAACCATGTTAATGAAATTTTAGGGTTCTTGAAGTTTTATATGAAATTGGGGCTTGTTAATCCATGTTTAATAGTAGAAATCTACACGCTTTACGTTGGAATTTCATAATATGATGATATAATGTCAGTAGTATAAATTTTGGGTTGATTGGGTATGAAAAATATGGATTTGGTGAAGGTTAGAAGATGAAACCCGTAACTGCAAAAAACTGCAGAAATCGAAATACCTGCTTGATCGATCGATCGAGCCCAGAGCTTCGATCGATCGAAGGTTCGCTCGATCGAGCCCCAACCCTCGATCGATCGACCCCTCCTGGCATACTCCTATTTCCCTTTTTAAATGAGTTAAATTCAATTTATCATGAAATAATTCTTGGACATCCTTAATAAAGTGTTTTGGGAGATAGGGAAGATCAGTAGGACATATGAATAATTTTGGGACTTTTAATATGAGACGAGAATTGTATCTTTGGGGATAATTACTTAAGGGCCGATGAATTTATGTATTAAAGGGGGAGATACATAAGAGGGTTACGTTGGAAAATAGAAAGGACACCTACTGAATTTTATACTTGGGAAGATAGAGTCCATGTGAGTTACGTAATAAGATGGAAGAATCCTTCGAATTAAGGTTAGAGACGAACCCTTATACGCGATACCAATAATGTGAAAATAAGGATAAATGTCGTAACTATGGGATTTGAGATATACCTAATATTGTTATGGTAATATTAGTATAGTTATATGATTGTGTATGCATATACTATTTATGTGTGAAAATCATGCCCACGCTACTTGCTATCCCTGAGGTTACCGCGCTGGGACAGTCTTATCTCGATGGGACCTTTATGGGGGATATTGACTTGTACCCTAGAAGATAGATATTCTTGGTACAGGCTATCGATGTGATAGTTCAGACGGTCCTAAGAGACGCAGGCATGTGCCATCCTCTTAGAGACTTGGAATCTATGCTTCGCCTCAATATTGTTTGTGTATGTATGTTAATACAATTTGAGAGTGATTCCGAATGTATTCCCCTTAATATGAGTGATATGGGGCTTTGGATAGTAGAGTATGCCCGCACCATAATTTATTTGGGGTGCTGTTATAATATATATATTATACGAGTAGTTAATATATATATGAAATTCTGGAATTTGGAACTGCCTACTGTGATTTGGTAAGTAGGACATGGTTGATGACTCAAATTATAAATACTTGTTTTGAGAAAGTATAATATGACACTGGAAAACTTTATTGATAAAGTTAAAATGAGAACTGTGCTTACAAATTGAAATCTTACGTTTTAAATAATTGTCTTGTTCAGTTTTAAATCTTACGAATAACCTAAGATAAGATGAATCGCCGGGGGAGATTAGTGTGGTATATGATAAATAATATGTTGGGAAGGTTAGTACGATAGGCGTGCACATTAGAAGAGAGGTGAGAATTTCTCAAGAGAGTGTCGCACTAATATGTTGTTGCATTGGCCTGTATCAATTTAAATACTTGCTAAACGAATTTTTAAATCATATACACTATCGGGCTCAGACCCGTTTCCATTTTTCTCTCTCTCTCTCTTGTATATATATGTATATATTACAGGTGCCCAGCCACAAGGGAGTCTTGCTTAGGATCCCTTGGGAGGAACGTGCTGCAGCTTAGGTGGGAGTTGCAGGCCACTTGCTTAGACGATTTCATTTACTTGATTCCTCTTCTATCATTCTCAGTTATTGGGCATGTGTCGCCCTTTCCACTATTTATCTGTTTTATTGGGACATTTATATTTCAGTTATTTCTAGTACCGTTACTTTGGGATTTATTCAGCATGTATGTTTTACTTTAAGTTTTAAATGTTGGGATTTTGGATGTTGAATGTTTAAAGTAATTGGATTATGTTCCAGGATAATTGTTGCATGATTCTTACTTATTGTAAATGTTGTTACTAATTAAATAAATAATTTTCCTTTAAAAATGAAATTGGTCAGAAATGTTAAAAAATGGTTTTGACACTTACCTTAATTAATTAGGGTGTTAATTTGGAAAAAGTTATTTTTACGACAGTGATGCTAAGAATGAACCAACTGTTCACCTTGATTTTAATTTAATAAAGGAGTGATCACCCGGTATTTAATTAGGCGGGGTGTCACACAATGTAACTGTAATTTATTTTGCATTCAATGAAAGACTTTCATTTTTGTTTGTAAATCTTAATTGCTATTGTCTTGTAAACACTTTATATTTGTGCATATCTGTTAAAAAGATAACGATGTTGTGTTGTTTGTCGATCAACTCAGTAATAATTAAAAAGTTACAAGTATCACTTAATAATAAAGTTTTGTTTCTCGACCACTTAGCAATAAAGTAACGAGTATAAAAAATGTTTAAAATGTTTCCAACCAACCAAGGTTGTTAAATTCTACTGTTAGTGGGTTTTTATCCCCGATCAGCCATAATTAGTAAATTTTTCTCTTACATGTTTCCGACCAACCAAGGTCGGTAAATTTTCATTGTCGACCAACTACGATTAGTGAGTTTTTATCCCCGACTAGCCATACTTGGTAGATTTTTATCTTTTTCATAAAATGTGTCCGACCAACCAAGGTCGATAAATTCTTCTTGTCGACCAACTACAGTTAGTGGGTTTTTATCCCCGACCAGCCATAGTTAGCAACTTTTGCACTTTCTGGAATAATCTTGCCTCCCGACCAACATAAGTTGGCATTTTCGAGAATGTATGTACCTTCCGACCAACATAAGTTGGCATTTGCGAGCATATTTTGTTTCCTAGCCAAACAGGTTGGCATTTTTAGGAATATTTTGTTTCCTAGCCAAACAGGTTGGCATTTTTAGAAATATTTCGTTTCCTAGCCAAACAGGTTGGCATTTTTAGGAATATTTCGTTTCCTAGCCAAACAGGTTGGCATTTTTAGGAATATTTTGTTTCCTAACCAACCGTAGTTGGCATTTTTAGGAATATTTTGTTTCCTAACCAACCGAGGTTGGCATTTTTAGGAATATATTGTTTCCTAACCAACCGAAGTTGGCATTTTTAGGAATATCTTGTTTCCTAACCAATCGAAGTTGGCATTTTTAGGAATATTTTGCTGAGCAGTCTGAGCTTTGCCGAGTAGTGTGTAGCACTAGTATTCCCCGAAAAATTCTCAATAAAAAGAGAGACTTTGGTAGAATATCTTCATTTTATTCATACTAATGGAACTGTGTTACATATACATCACTGATAATACTTGCGCAGGTGCTTTGCGTTCCATGCATTCTTAAACTCCTCCCCCTCTAGAGTTGTTGTTCGGTAAGTTCCTGGTCGAACAAATTCTGTAACTCGGTATGGTCCATGCCAATTTGCCTCCATTTTGTTATGCTTTTGAATTAATTTCTTCAGCACATAGTCTCCTTCTTTCAGGTCGCATTTCTTCACCCTCTTGTTGTAAAACAAAGTTGTTCGCTGCTGGTAAGCAGCATTTCTAATCGCTGCTTCTTCTCTGACCTCCTCGAGCATGTCCAAATCTAATCTTCTCATTAAGTCGCTGACAGGGGAATTAAAATTCAGTACCCTGTGTGTTGGGAGGCCCAACTCGGCAGGTATAACGGCTTCAGTTCCAAACGCCAGCATATATGGTGTTTCTCCAGTTGCTACTCGGGGAGTAGTTCGGTAAGCCTAGAGTACTGTTTGTAGCTCGTTGATCCAATTCGATTTTGCATCATCCAGTTTTTTCTTCAAGCCATTTAGCAGCGTTCTGTTTGTCATTTCAGTTTGTCCATTGCTTTGAGGATGGCCTGGTGCTGAGTGGACCTTCAAAATATTTGATTGATGACAATAGGCAGCAAACTCCTCGTTATCAAATTGTGTGCCATGGTCTGTGATGAAGGCATGAGGGAGACCATATCGGCAAATGATGTTCTTCCAAACAAATTGGTACACCTTCTCGTACGTCATGTCAATGAGTGGCTCAGCTTCTACCCACTTAGTAAAATAATCCACTGCGACGACGAGATACTTAAACCTTCCTCGGGTCGTTGGCAGTGGCCCAATCAAATCAATTCCCCACATGGCAAATGGCCAAGGGGAAGTTATGGGTGTCAACAATGCTTGTGGAGTTCTTCGGATGGAGGAGAAGCGCTGGCACTTGTCACACTTCTTGGCATAGGCTATACAATCAGCCCTCATCGTCGGCCAGTAGTATCCCTGCGTCATCACCCTTTGAAAAAGCGTCCAACCTGCTACATGTGTTCCACAAGACCCTTCATGGATTTCGTCAATTAATTCTTTCACCTCGGAGGGATGTACGCATCTCTGCAAACCTTCCATAATTCCCCGTCTATATAAAACACTATTAGTTAATACATACCGAGCAGCTTTAAACTTTAATTTCTTGGCTGCGAGCTTATCGATTGGTAATTATCCCTCCTCAATATATGCCCTGATGGGATCCATCCAAGATGGTCCTAAATCAAGGGTGATAAAGTTCATCGTCAAATCTTCATCTATACTCCAACCAGCCAAAACTTTAATTGGGATTGTTCGCCGTAGCTCGATACGAGTAGCTGATGCTAATCGAGCTAGGGCGTCTGCTTTCGCATTCTCCATTCTCGGTATTCGGACCAGCTGAATAGCGGGAAATTCTGACACCAGCTCCTTTGCTTTTATATGATATCTGATCATTAATTCTCCTCTAACTGCATATATTCCCATCATTTTGTTTACGATCAATTGAGAGTCACTGAAGATCACAACCTGCTGCGCCTCCATAATTTTTGCCAAATTAAGCCATGCAATCATGGCCTCATACTCAGCCTCATTGTTGGAAGCTTTGAATTGGAAACGCAAGGCGTATTCCATGTCGACCTCATCCGGAGTGCTTAAAACTATCCCCGCGCCACATCTTGCAGTGAAAGATGAGCCATCTACATATAGCCTCCATATAGGTAACTCGTCTTCAAATTTCTGATCAGTTAGAGTTCCTCGGTGAAATATTTACTGCTTTCTTTCCTCCTCAGATTTTTCTTGCTCTTCGTCGATCATTTTTCTCGCCTTTTTACCAACCGGAGTTGGTCTGAGCTTGAATTCAATGACCCTGCAACATCCACTTGCCCTTTTACCAACCGAAGTTGGTCTGAGCTAGTGTTTGTTGATCCTGTAACATCCACAGGTTGATCAGCGAGAAACTCTTGTTCCTCGTCCAGAGTATTCACAACTATCTCTGCATCACATCCTGTAACATCCACAGGTTGATCAGCGAGCAACTTTTGCTCCTCGGGGGTATCAGGATAGGTGAACTCCGCTATAAAGTCTGCTACAGCCTGCCCTTTTAATGATGATCTGGGTTCATAAATTATATCATATTCACCGAGCTCTATTGCCCAGTACATCAATCTCCCTGATTTTTCTGGCTTATGAAGGGCTTGTCTCAATGGCACATCGGTATATACTACTATAGTATGAGCCTGGAAATATGGCCTCATTCTCCTACTCACCTCAATCAGCGCCAGTGCCAATTTCTCCAGCCTTGGATATCTGATCTCTGCTCCTCGGAAGGCCTTACTTGTGTAGTAAATTAGCTTTTGTACTCCATTCTCCACTCTGATCAATGCCGAGCTAACTGCATTTTCGGACACTGCAAGGTACAAGTATAATTTTTCTCCCATCACCGGCCTGGACAGCAGTGGAGGTGCTCCAAAGTATTTCTTCAAGTCTTGAAAAGCCTTCTCACATTCATCATTCCACTCAAAAGTCTTTCTGAGTGTTTTGAAGAATGGGAGACATCTATCAGTTGCTCGTGACACAAATCTGTTGAGTGCTGCTACTCGTCCTGTAAGACTTTGCACCTCTTTCTTCGTCGTTGGAGAACGCAGCCCTAATAGAGCTTTGATCTTTTCAGGATTTGCTTCAATGCCTCGTTGATTGACAATGTACCCTAGGAACATGCCTTCTCGTACTCCAAATATGCACTTCGTCGGGTTCAGCTTCATTTGATATTTATCCAGTTGATCAAAAGTCTGACTTAAGTCAATTAGATGATCGGCAGCTTTTTTGCTCTTTGTCAGCATGTCGTCAACATAGACTTCCATATTGTCACTGATTTGTTCAGCAAAGACCTTGTTCATCTGCCTTTGATATGTCGCACCTGTATTTTTCAAACCAAAAGTCATAACATTATAATAATAAGTTCCCCTAGGGGTAATAAAAGAAGTACTTTCCCTGTCTTCAGGTTTCATTTTAATCTGATTGTAGCCAGAATAAGCATCCATGAAGCTCAGCAACTCGTGTCCCGAGGTAGCATCCACCAGTTGATCCATTCGGGGCAATGGAAAGTGATCCTTTGGGCATGCTTTGTTGAGGTCGGTGAAGTCTACAAACATTCTCCACTTGTTGTTCTTCTTCTTTACCATCACCACATTAGCTAACCAATCTGGATATTTAACATCTTCAATGAAACAATCTTTCTGGAGCTTCTCGACTTCCTCCTGTATAGCTTGATTCTTCTCAGGGCTGAATACTCTTCTTCTCTGCTTCACAGGCTTGATCTCCTTATTCACATTGAGTTCGTGACATAGGAAGTTTGGGTCTATCCCGGACATATCTTCATGACTCCATGCAAAAGTTTATCTTCTGCTTCTAAGGAAAGTGATCAATTCTTGTTTTAATGAGGCTTCCAACGATGAACCTATTTGAGTAGTTCGTTCAGGGTGCTCGTCGTCCAGAATGACGTTTTCAATAGCTTCCACCGCTTGACCCTTCACGAGTTGCGACTCATCTCGAGGATCCAGTGTTTTAGTTTCTGCACCTTCATCCACTTGATAGGTAGTAGTCTTTTTCTTTGATTCTTCCAGTTCTTCTTGCTCGACGGATGAATAATAGCATTCCCGAGCTACTTTCTGATCACCTTTCATAACTCCTACTCTAAAATTTGTTAGAAATTTTAGGCACTGATGCACTGTAGATGGTACAGCCTCGAACTTCTTCAATACTACTCTTCCCATGATGATATTGTACGATGATTGGACATTCTTATCCATCACGAAGAAACGTATTCTTTCTGTCCAACAAGCAGGCCACGTACCAATGAATATATCCAACTTGATCGTCCCAAGTGGAAATACTTTCTCGCCAGCAAAACCGATGCGGGGTCTGTGGTAAGGCTCCAGTTGAGATAGCTTTAGATTTAAACTATTGAAACACGAGTAGAACATGATGTCTGTCGAGCTACCATTGTCGACCAGCACTCTTGAAATCATTACCTCCTCCATTCTCATCTTGATCACCAGTGGATCATCGTGAGGATATAAAACACCTGTAAGATCATTTTTTGAAAAAGCGATGACCAATTTCTCCTTGTTCACCTTTCTCGGGCGATCTTCCTTGGCTAGATTTATTCGCTGAATGTACGAGCAAGCTTGAGCCTCACCGAGGTAAGCTTTTCTTTCTGCAGTAAGGTCTTTTCCTCTTGCATCTCCTCCTGTAATAACATTACAATCAAATGACCTCAAGAGTATTGAAAATACCTCTCGTTCTGGCTGCCTTGGTTTCTTGGGAAGATCGGGGTCATCCTCTGAATCAACTTCATGGTTTCTCTTCATACTTTGCTAGCTTTCCTCGTCGGATGAGTGTTTCAATATCATTCTGAAGAGCTATGTAATTTTTGGTCATATGGCCATGATCCTAGTGGAACTCGCAATATTTTTCCCTATTCCTCGTGTCAGGGTCTGCCTTCATTTTCTTTGTCCAGTTTAACTCCTCGCTGTTCTTAATTTCTTCCATGACGTGGTTGATATTTGCCTTCAAAGGTGTGTAATTATCAAATTTCCTCAAGACCTCCCATGACGACCTATTTTTGGATTGTTTGTCACCACCATTGTTCTTATCGTCTTTCTTCTTAGCTTTATTACCTTCCACCTTGGTTTCTTTGGCGTCCATATTCTTCTTCGCAGACATAGCCTCCTCGGCATTCATAATCTTAGACGCTTTTCCCATCAGGTCAGACATGGTTCGAGGTGGATCTTTGGCCAAAGTGTAGTACAACTTGTTCGGCAGTAGTCCACTCATCAAAGCAGTAATCGCTGTCTTCTCCTCATAATCAATGACTTCGAGTTTCTCGTATTAAAACGAGTTATATAATCTCTGGTACTCTCACCAGCTTTTTGTCTAACACTTAACAAATGTGCTACTCGTTTAACTGGCTTTCTCCAAAGAAGAAATTCCCAATGAATAACTCGGCCAGTTGAAGAAAAGTTGAAATCTTACCCCGAGGAAGATTATTATACCATATTTTAGCAGATCTGGTAAGTGTTCCTGAGAATGCTCTACATTTCATCTCATCTGGGACAGCATAGATGTCGGCTGCAGCTTGGTATTGTTCTATATGAAGGACAGGGTCAGTCTTCCCATCATACTTGGGAGTCACAACAGGTGCTTTGAACTTTGATGGTGTTGGAAAATCAATAATGTCCTGGACAAAAGGTGTTCCTCGAACAAAGGTTTGTTGTAGAGGGTTCTTAGCCTTATCCATTTCCCCTAATCTATCCTCCAGCCTCTGAATAGATCCTTTCCATGCATCATTTCCTTCCTCGGGCCTATTGGTTCGAGCAACTGATCGCGTTGAAGTGGCTTCCTGGGATTTATCTCGACGAGCAACTGGTCAGTCATAGGATCTATCTTGACGAGCAGCTGGTCGCGATTGGGCAGATCCTTCCCTTAAATCTGATGGTCGTCGAAAGCTCCTCGACGTTGCATTAAGAGGACTTTTGTTACTCCTAGGGCCCAATCGGTCGAAAGGAGAAACCCTGCTTAATCTTTCCAATGCGCTGGTCCTTTCTGGGGAGAGGGTGACACGTTGTCCAGTATCTGTGGCTCACATTGACGAAGTTTGTCTAGGTTGATAAGAAAAATCTTCAAATTCCTCATTGCGATATGGATTAGTACGCCTAGTACGTGAAGAAGGCGCACGGGTATTTCTTTGAATGCTTCGTGGTCCGGAATGGGCTGATGCACCGCCATGGAGGGTTTGGATGAGTTGTCGCATTGTTTCTTGCATGACGATCTGGCCCTGAGCCAGATTTGCCATTATTCCAGTCAGATCTGGAATAATTGGTGGAGCAGATGGATTTAGAGGGGTTCCAGCGTTTCGATTGCTGGATTCAGGAATATCATCCATTGGTATTGGATTGTTTTTGGTGAGAAAACGATATTACCAGTCGATTCCCACAGACGGCGCCAATCTGTTGATGTAAAAAATTAGATCACTCTAATAGTTCAATCACAGATAAATAAATGAGACAAAGGATTTTAAAGTGGTTCAGCCTTATAAGAATGGCCTACATCCACTGTTGTGTTATTGCTGAGTGTTTAGGAATTCTCGAATATAAATTCTCTCAAGAAATTCCTCTCTCAATCCCAGAGTTTGGATTCGGTCCCTTTTCAATGAGGATTGTACAATGTATTTATAGCCTTGAGGCTGTAATGTGAAAGGGTAATACATTAAATGATATACATATGAAAGGGTAATACATTTAATGCCCTTTTTGCGTGTGCGGCTAAATGATAAGCATTTAATGAACAGTTAAACTGTTGGTATCCTGCTTCGAGGTGCAGCTCGGACCGCCTGAGCTGCTCGGACCGCTTGGGCTCCTCGGTGCTAAAGAGTTCCTCGGAGAGTTCTTGTTCCTCGGAGAGGTCTTGTTCCTCGGAGCGTGTGATCATCTCGGAAGTGCTTGTTGTTGCCATGTAGATAGCCACGTGTCTTCATATGATTGGGCCATGTCAGCAGATTAAATTTGGTGTCAACAGCGTCTATATATGATGTATGTTTCTCTTTAAAAAGAGGAAATGTTAGATTTAGGTGTAGTATTTGGATGTGGAATTTTTGGTTAAAAATCAGTTTTAGGGCTTCAATTTTTGGGTTACAAATAGGGTTTTCAGACCCTTTATTTTTATCCTTTTTGGTTATTTTTTTAGGGTTCAAATTCACTGTTTAAATAAGGTTTTTGAACTCTAATATTATTTTTATTTATATTTTGTAGAACTCATTCTTAAATTAAATAGACTGCGATTCAAAACAAATACTATTTCTCTGTCTCTCTATGTCCCACTCTTTTCCTTTAATTATTGCTAGCCTAACTATCATTATTGATTTTTATACATAACTAAGATTATTTTTAATTTTTTAATACCTGAAGAATCTTTATGAGTTAAATACCTGAAGATGCTTTACATTTGCTTTTTAATATTAACACTTTCGTTTGGTACCTTGGATTTTTGTTGGGGTTTCAAACTGTTTTTTTAATCCCCCTAGGATCTTAGTCTAAGATGAATGCAAACAGTGATTTGGTTTCTTTGTTTAATATTGTCTTTTGATACTTTAGCTTGCAGTAATAGTTAACACTTTGGTTAATGTAGATTACCTTTGAGATGGTTTCTACCTTTTATTGTTGGACCTGCAAATATGTGCCTTTTCTTTTCTATATATTTTATTACATGGAAATCTTTTCTAATTTGGTCTCCTTTTTTCTCCTTCATTTGTGCAAGTACTCTTTCTCATGTATACTATCTTTGTCTATACTATGCTCTATATTTTTGCAGAGTAATCAAGAAATTTTCCATTAAATCTACTAAAATATTATTTATGATTTGAGATTTTTTATCTATCTGTTTTTTACTAATTAAAATTACGGGACACTATTAAAGGACAATCATAACCCTTTGTGGGTATGTATTCTGTAAAGTTTAAATCTGTATATATCTATTGTGGTGGGTTTTTATGAAATTTGTAATGCTCTTAATGCCACGTATAAGATATTTGACATTTTCTATTTCTTTGTTGCCAAATTATCTTATAATGAAAAATTGGTTCATGAGGTGATTTCTCACTTTCTCATCGGGCGTTGTTTTCTCTGTTTTATCATCTCTTTTTTATTCACAATTTTTTGTTTCTTGTATAACTTGCAATTTTGATTAGTTTTGACTAGAAAGTGAAATTTGGTTTGAAATTGGCACACACGATATGTTATAATTGAGTTTAGAATTGCAGCTTAAATAGATAAGGGTTTAATCAACACGAAAGATACATCTTTTGCCATATATGGTTAGAATTCCTCTGTTCAGTTTTTTTAGTTAGTTAATTCACCGTATTGTTATTCTTTATATTATTTGTTTTTGTAGATTATTGATTATTATATTTTTTACACCATATTTGAGGTACTTCATTATAGTTGGCGTGTATCAAACACTACACCAAAATGGGCAAATTGTCACCTTTCAGCCGGCCAGCCTTGTCAAGGTCATTGACCGTGACAAAAAAACACGCGTTTTATGTCACGGTCATTGACCTTGACACGACCGTGACAAGTAATTGTCACGGTCAATGACCGTGACACGACACGATAACCCGACACGAACTCGACACGAAGTTAGCGGGTTAGGGTTGACGATTTCTTGACACGAACCCGAATATGACACGACCCGTCAACACGAATAATAAACGGGTTGGGTTAGTGTCAAACACGTATAACTCGAAAATGAGAGTATATTACATAATTTATATATCTTGATAGGTATTCTATAAAATTTATGGAGAATCGGATGATAAATTATTTATGTGTTGCAAGAATTTGAAATTAATTAAATTAAGTTATTGTAGGCCTATGAGTGCTATGATTGGTTAAGAGAGAAGAAAAAAATTATTTTATATTTTACTTAATGGGTTATGCGGGTCGGGGGTGGTGTGTGTGTGTGTGTGTGTGTGTGCGTGTGGCGGGGGTGGTATTGACGGAACTTACACATACGTTATAATATAGACGAAACATTTTTTTATCTGTACTAATAACATTTTTTTTATCTGTACTAATAACATTTTTTTTACAGCAAAAATGTCTCCTTCAGATGTTAGGGCGAAGATGATGATGCTGTTTATGATGATGTCGTCGTCTGGGTTCGGTGGTAGCGGAGGCGACGAGGGCTCCTCCGCCCCTAGGCTCCCCAAATATGGAAAATTTGGGATTACCGTCGAAAACAAGTCGGAGCTTTTAGCGAGATCCCTCGAGCTGCTAAAGACGGTCATCGGCCCGGGGTTTATGAGTTGGAAGGAGGTGCCGTATGAGCTCAAGTTAGCTGTTTGGGCGGCACTACAGGTAATATTTATATGAATATTTCAATTTCAATTTCAATTTCAATTTCAATTTCAATTTATATTTATATTTATATTTATATTTATATTTATATTTATATTTATATTTATATTTATATTTATATTTATATTTATATTTATATTTATATTTATATTTATATTTATATTTATATTTATATTTATATTTATTCGCAACTAACATTGTATTTGTTGGACAGGAACAATTCAACTTGGATCCAAAGCTACGCGATTCCGTCTTGGAGCAGTTGAGGGAGCAACACAAGACGTGGAAAAAAAATATGCGGACACGGTACTTTGGAAAAACACGAGAGACCATTTTACAATGGCGCGGATCCGTCCCGCCCAAGGAGCCGATCTCATTGGCACAATGGCAAAAGTTCATTGACAATGAGATCGAGGATCGACAATTGGCATCTCGCCAATCGGGGAGGGAAAATCGGGCTAAAAAGACGGACGTGCACTACTCCGGCCGGACCTCTTACGCTGAGGTGGAGCATAGGATGAAGGTAATATTTAATTTATCTATAACTACAGAAATATATTATTGGATATTATTTTACTTTGCGGGGCCGATACTAATTTTACTTTACTTTATTTTATTTCAGGGGGTAGGGAGTGGGCCAGGGGGTAAGCCACATAGGCTCGATACTTATGTGGCTCTTCGGACGAAGAAGGGGAAGGACAAGGAGGTGTCCCCGAGCGTCGCGGCCACGATTGTAAGTAATCCGACAGTTTAATTATTGTTAATTACGTTATAATTTTTTAGTTTACTTATTTTACTAATCATGTGCTTTTTGTCGTTTCAGGCAAAGCTTAAGGAAGTGCATGAGTCGCAGTCTGATGCCGACAAGGCATCTTTGTCCACAGACGCACTCAGCCAAGTGCTTGGCTCTGATCGCAAGGGGAGGACAAGGGGAGTGAGCTCTCGGGTGGCCAAATCTAGGATCATCGGATTGGAGACGAGCGACACCGGGTTGGCTCGAACGGTGGATTCACACGACGCGAAGCTGTCCCGTTTGGAGGCGACGGTCCAAGATATGTACGCATTCATGAAGCGTACGTTGGGTGGAGACCGTAAAGAGAAAGGTAAAGGGAAAGGGAAGGAGAAGGCGGTGGAGGAGGAGATGCGGGAGGACGAGGAGGTACGGGAGGACGAGGCGCAGGATGACGAGGATGTGGACCTCGCTGCTTCATCACCGACACGTTCGTACTTCGACGATCCACTTCCCTATTTGACGCCCTCCAACAGACCATTATCGACGATTGGTTGGCCGAGCGTGTTCATATTGGACATATTTGATGGCCAGCGGATAGGTCGGGGGTTGAGGGACCCGGATATCATCGAGGGTGGAATAGTCCATGGACGTGTGCTTCAAGGGATGGAGTCCAGGGTGCTCGTCACGCATGTCATACCCGGGAAGGAGAACTCCCTACTGTGGTTGCGTGAACAATGCGGCACGACATATATTAGTGGGTGCGTCAATTCGTATGTCGTGTGGCCTACTCACCTCCTCACATTTACCCAAGACATGTAGTAACATTATTTTTAAGTTTGTCCATTTTAATTATATTTGGATTATATCGTCATGTATATTATTTTTACTTTGAAAATTTGGATTATACTGTCATGAATATATATTTGCATTATCTTTAGTTTGTGTTGGATATATGATGTTTGGAACAGGTACAACGTTGTTATAACAGGTACAAATATACTGCTGGGCAGTGGCGGTGGCCATACTGCCCAGCAGATTTTTTTTAAATTCTGTCCAGAATTGTCACGGTCATTGACCGTGACAATTTTTTTAAGAATTTTCACGGCTTTGTCACGGTTATAAACCGTGACAAACGTGTCACGGTCATTGACCTTGACACGACCGTGACACAAAACGCGAGTTTTGTGTCAAGGTCAATGACCGTGACACGACCGTGACAAAAAAAGTTGTCTCGCCTCGAAATGTCACGGTCATTGACCTTGACAAGGTGAATTTGTCAAGGTCAATGACCTTGACAAATGGGCAGATTTGGTGTAGTGAAATACCACATTTAATGCATTTGGTGAATTTTTAAACTTTGATCTGTATTATGTATTATCTTTTTCCATTCATGAACATGGTTGATTTTCTTAGGGTTCATGAAAACAATAAATATGAAACTAGACAATTTTGTTTTGCTTATTGATTTTGAGAATTAGTAATATGTATCTAATGGTACTGTTGAGAAAGGTGCGTGGTTTTTATTTTCTACTACAATTCACCATGCTTTGGTTTGTTGCTTCTTGATTGTAGATATTGTATATAAATTTTTTGTATAGTGATTAGAATGATAGTTTGATAAAAATAAAAACAATTGTTACGGATCACATTTTTAAGCCCCTGTACACTCAATTTCAAATTTAATCTATGTCAATTTTTTTTAAAAAAATTTGACCAACTAATTTAGTCTATTGTTTTATAAAGGTATGTGTTTCGAGGTCTCTTCAGAAAGAGAGAGAGGCATTGAATAACGTGCGAGGGTGCCCAAATGTATATAAATGCTTTGATGAGGAGACCACCGTGGGTCACAATGACCCGATGTTTTTTAATCTGTTACTGAAGTATGGTTCTGGGGAACACTATCTCATGCTATCAAAAAATCTGAGCCCAAAGGATTGCCTTAATCTCATGTGTATATTTGAAGACTAAGGTCTTGAAACCCAATATTTTCATTTTACCCTTCTTTTTTAATTTTAATGTAACATAATATTTTTATCCCTTATATAAAAAAACAGCTTGGCTGGGAATAATTTACCATATGGAGTTGGACTTTCTTATGTTTATGATTGGTAACTCATATTCTCGCTCATCTTTCGGTTTTTAGTCTCCTTTAATTTGTGTAAGTGTGTTGTTGTTGATTTTTAATTTGTTAAGGTTGTTACTTAGTGTGAACAAAAGTTCATATATGTCTAATTCTTCTCTAATTAGATCTTTTACTATGGTTGAGTTCTACTTTAATTTTTTTTATTATTTCATTTCACATATTTCCCTCAATATATTATATTATATACACATATTTTATGTTTTATATCATTATATTTAATTTATGTTTCTTTGAGACATTGTAGAAGATTGTTTATGTTCTTACTTACGTTTTGCGCATTACGCCTCGCCCGCGCATCACGGGGTTTACACCTAGTATTATTTATATTTATGTATATAATTATATGTAAAAATAATTTTAAATATTTTCTAACTTTTTAGTATTTAAGACAACATTTTGGATCAATTAATGTATAGTCCCCACCATAAATATATAGTTTGTAAAAAATACAGTTATTTTTAGTTTAGCCTATTTAGTCCATCAAATACCCATTTACCCAATACTCTCTTATTTTTCAAAGTCCACGCTAGCAACACTCCCATCGGAGCTCAGACAGGTCCGGCGACCCCCTACTGGAGCTCAGACAAGGGGGGGGGGGAGGTAAATGAGTTTGTGTGTGTCCTTATTTTTTTTATGTGGTAAGGTACTTTTAGAACCCAAAGAGACTTTTTTATAATTCGTAGTCTGCAAAATTGTTACTTCCTATTATTCTGATTTTTTTTTCCTAATTTTATTACATGTATATAGGGAAAAAACATATTGAACCTGACTTTGACACCTATTGCACTAGAATAGTCAAGAGTAATGCAATGCCAATTGCAACCCTAAATTATGGCCCGCCAAAAAAATGCTTCACATGTGTGGCGAAGCGTGTCCAAGACTAAAGATATTCTCATCAAGGGTAGTAGGGGTACTAAATGGACGGTAGGCAACCTCCCTAATCACTTAAGTCCCAACTTTATTGATAACATTCTCGACACTCCTTTGCTTAGAGAGTTAGTTTGTGAAGACCGTTTTGGGTTAATAATACTAAAGATGTTTTTTTCTATGTCCTCTTCTTATAATAAGGTCTAGAGTTAATTACGCTTTTCACCCTTGAAGTTTAGGATAATTATCATTTTTCCCTTAATGTTGTAATGCGCTCACATCGAACCGTAAAGTTTTGAAACTGTTTCAATGTCGTCCAAAATCAAAAGGCAGTTAAAAAATTGACAGAGGGACCGAAGTGCGACAAACTTAAGGACCAAATTTTTAATTCTTGTTTTGGGTCATGTTTCAGGTCGACATAGTACAACACAATTTTTTTACATGACACATGACATACGTCTTGTGTCATGTCGGCCCAAAACATGACCCGAAAAGACAAATTAACATTTTGGTCTTTGAAGTTTCTTTCTCGTCGAACTTTGGTCCTTTCATCAAATTTTAATGGCTCTTTGATTTTGGACTACATTGAAACAATTTCGCTACTTTAGAATTTTATGTGAGAAAATTAAAACATCGGGGGAGAAGTGAAAATTACCCCAAACTTCTAGGGTTAAAAGTGTAATTACCCCTGAAAGATGTTTATAGACTTAAAATTCTTTATATTTGGAAACTTAAAATTTATTTCTAACATTTCCATGTTTGTAATATACTGTTTATTATTGATGAAATAGATATCTCTAATTTTCACTTGTGGTCTAGAGTTGAATTAGGTCCAACATAAACATGGCAGATGAATTTGTAGTAGACAACCATCGAAAAGAAGGTGAAATCAATCAAACAGAAAGAAAGTTAAGAAATCAAAATAAAAAATAAAAGAATTAGTTGTTGATTTTAGATTGTCTAAAAATATAATAAAATAATATATTAACAGAAGAAAGAGACTAAGGTATTGAGAGAGAAAACTGGAGAAAGTATATACGACCGTCCATTTGTGACGCTTACGATTCGAGTCAATGGATGTTTGGCCCTTTTTTCAATGAAAAGGGATTCTTTTTCTCTTCTCATTTTAACTCTCACTTTATCATACTAGTTGTGCCCACGTGCGTTGCACGTGTGGCCGTTTTCAGATATTAATCTTCCTTCCACTGCAAATATGTTGAGGACAAAGTAATAAAAATACTTGCAACATATTATGTATAATTTGTTTTGTTAAAATATAACATAAAGTACCTAGTACGAAGCATCAATCATTACCCCAAAAAACAAGCCTCCATTCAACTGTAAACTATACAAGATATTCATGTGAATACTCTAAATCTATTACAAACGAACTCAAAACTCCCTACTCAAAAGTAGGAAGAAATACACATAAACATGTATGTATATATAATCAGAATCCCTATAACTGCAACAGAGGTATTGCGAAAACTCTGGTAAAAATACCTCTTCCGAGTGGTTAAAACGATTTATGTGGCTCATCAAATGGGTAAAAAATTAGGGGATGTTAATATGGAGTATAAAATTTGTTTGTACATAAATCTGGGAAAGGTAATTTTCTCAGGCTTAATAATGATTATAGAATTAAGGATTTGTTAGCCAACAAATGCCCCAAGAGATTCGAAAATAAACCAATCTATTGTTAAATTGGCGTTGTAACCCCACAAAGTCAATACATGTAAATTTTTGCAGTTTGAAATTCCCCTAGGTTATTATCCTCTGAAATCATTTTCCGACGCGTCCAAAGTTTGTAAAGTGTAATTTTCCGTGAGTGACACTATGCTACCTAATCTGTTCTCCGGTTCTCAAAACTTTTTCATCTTCTCAAATTCAAACCCTAAATCTACACTCAATTTGTTAGCGCTCAGATCAACATATTGAATATTAGAGCATACATGAAGGGAATTTCCTATCTCACCAGTTAAATTATTACTCCAAATATTCACAACAACCAAGTTGTCACAAATTATAGGAAAATGTATAGAATTCCACCATGAATTATATTAAGTAAAAGATGCTAAGCTCAATAATAAACCAACTTAGAAGACAACACATTATTATATTATGCATCCACTAAGGTTGATTTCGTTGAAAGAATCCTATCTTTTCTCGCTAAAATTCTAGTTACAGCAGCAACTACTGTTCTTGCTTAGTCATTCATCCCTGCTTACTCCTCTGTGCCATGTATCTGTAAGCAACAACAGCAACTGTTGTTGTTGCCAGCCTGTCATGCATGTGGGCGATATCGACTGATGACTAAATCCTATTTAGGACTCGAAGGCCTTCGTAGAATGACTAAATCCGCGTGTGGGACTTTGTCTTCAGATGCTTTTTCTATTTGACCGTGTCCATAGAGTGGTACTAAGGTTTATTCCGTAATTTTAGCCTTGCACACGGGGCATTGAGGCTGTTGGTGATCTTGGATTTCAGCAGATACACTTGGATAATGAATCCATTTGTAAATACAGGGGTAGCAATAGAGGTGGTTGCATGGTCTTGAACCATGTCTAGGCAGATGTTACAGTCGAAACCACCGGTTGCATTATTTTTCGTTAAGTTGGTGGATTATTTTCTAACGCTTTCGACTTGATATTGGTCTACTTTTCTACCGTACCAAAGAAATAGGATTCTCATCATTAACTTTATTAATTGGGTACTTAACCACTTGTCTCTTTTTCTTACTACCATAAAAAATTAAAATGTTATTCACCATTTTTATAACTTACCAATTAGATGTACCCTACACTAATCACGTGGGAAAAAAATCTTCTCTCTGATGTAGGCGAAAGACGATAGTGTTTTGTCAAGTGCTAAATTTTCAGGACTAAATAAATGGGACAATATGTGTCAAATCTTCATTATACTCAATAATTTAAATCGCAACATATAAAACCAATGCCAAACCCATCCCTATTCTCTCTATATACGTATTCATATAGTCTCCCATATATATGAATCCAACAATTATGACATAATGAAAATAGTTTGAAAAATGTAGGTTAAAAAAATATATATTCGGGTAATATAAAAATAAATTATGTACCAATACATAAGTTTGTGCGTGAATGTCATTTTAAACTTAGTGGACCCAAAATTCCACTCACTCAGTACCCAATCGCTCCAAAAAAGTTCACAAAATAATGAATCATAAGAGTCTTTGATTATTTTGGTTCATAGGTTGTTTCATTTATCATGATATCAAAAATTTTAATATGTATATTGCAATGACGTAATTTTGTTTATCCAAATAATTATGTTCTTCCTTATTTTATAAAAATTTGGGTGTCTACTTGGTTCTACTCTATAATTTGTTATACACACGTAGTTTGTAAATATAACCCCTTCACAAAACCATATCACCTGCATTTCTTTCAGTATTAGGTACCATGTATGTATATATTTGTATTTTATAATTTGCAAATCGGATACTCAAAACAGAAAACGGAGATAGAAATGTTAAAAAAAAGACAGATGAATATTACCAAACACATGATATGCAATGGATTTCATTCATGCTAACAAATTTTAATTGTCCAACACTCATAAAACAATAATACATAATTGGATCAAAGCATATACTCCAACCATGTATATAATCATTTATTTATTTTACAAAAAGGTATTTGAGATTAGAAAATTGTTAGGCAAACGTATGAATGATTATCATCACGGTTATGACGAACCTTACTTTTTCATTTTTGTCAACATAAGAGAATCTTATATAGATCAGTTTCTAAATGATAAGTAAAATAGCAATGATACATTAATCAATTGCAATTATCTCGTAAACCAAAATGAGATTCCATCACTATGAGATGGACAATCCAAGCTTTGACCACAAATATTGGCAATATCATAAAAAGTTTCAAAGGAAGTATATGACTATTTCGAATATAAATTATAGGAAATATTTTCAATGTGGTTTAACGGGTAAAGCTAACCACGCTCCAAAAAATCTTAAAACACTCCAAATACTTTTTGAAAAACAAACTTGCCATTTGCTCTAAAGATCAAACAAATACTTTTTTATTTGTTAATTTTTTTTCAATAAAGAATAGTGTTTCAAACTATTTTTTAAATGTTTTATAATTTTTAAAATTAAAAAATAGTTGTATTTTTTTTATCAAAATTGTTATGATAGTTTTAAAAACCTTTTTTTATTTAAAAAGCTATTATGATAGTTTAAAAAAAGTTTTTTTTAAGATAGATTTAAAAACTATTTTTTTTATTCAAAAAAAAATGTTTTTTACATAAAATTGGGAAAAAAATTAACAAATAAAAAAACTGTTCTTTATATTGAAAACTGTTTTTTATATTGAAAGCTATGTTTTATATTTTTTAATTAACACGATCACGACCCAAATAAAACGCGATGTGGCATGGAGTCGTATTTTTTTTATAGCGGTGGCGAGGACCATTATTTATTATTTCAAAAATAATCTTTTTACTATTTAAAAAAATCGTCCGCGTCAGCGGTAGGGATAGGCGGTCCAACCACCTATACATACGGCTGGAGAGGACCATTTATTTAGTATGTTGGTACGCGTCAGCGGTATGTATAGGCGGTATTATAAAACATTTTAAATAAAATGTACAAAAAAAACAGTTTTAAACAATTTTTTAAGTGCCTAAAGATTTTATTTTAAAAAAATTGTTTTAAGTAAAATCCAAGCATGAGAGTGTTTTAAGAAAATTGTTACAAAAATTATAATAGTTACAAAAATTGTTACAAAAATTCTAATAGTTACAGAAATTATTTTATAAAAATAAAAAGTCAGTAGTTTCAAAACAGTAACTATTAGAATCTGATTTTTTTTAAATAAAATATTTAGGCACTTAAAAAATTGTTTTAACTGTTTATTTAAAATTATTTTTTTTTTGTACATTTTATTTAAAATATTTTATAATACACGACCAAAATAAAATTAATATGACATGGCACGACACACCTCAAAATCTTTATTTTACGTAAAATGAATATGACATATATGAAAGTGACATGACACGACGCAAAATCCCTTTTTTTACGAAATGGGAACACCGCCCACTTGACGTGTTGCATTTTAAGTGGGTTGTGTTAGTTTTTGGTAAAAAAATGAGATTTCGTGTCGTGTCATATTACTTTTATTGGTGAAAATAAGATTTTGAGGCGTGTTGTGTCATTCTTATTTTGATTGGGTTCCTGTTTGGTTAAAAAAATAACATATATTGTGGCGTGACACTTTTACTTGGGTCGTGTTCGTGTTTTGTAAAAAAATAATATTTCATGTTGTGTCGTGTCACTTTTATTAGGATCGTGTTCATGTTTGGTTAAACAAAAAATTACCGTGTCGTGTTGTGCCGAGTTTCTTTTATTTGAGTCGTGTTCGATTATAAAAACAATTTTCAATTTAAAAAAACAGTTTTTTATTTGTTAATTTTTTTCCCAATTTTATGTAAAAAATAATTTTTTTTTGAAAAAAAAAACAGTTTTTAAATCTATCTTAAAAAAAACTTCTACAAAAGTATCATAACGGTTTTTTAAATAATAAAGGGTTTTTAAAACTATCATAACAGTTTTTTAACAGTTTTTATAAAAAGGAGTTAATTTTTAATTTTAAAAATAAAAAAAATGTTTTAAAAAAAAATTTAAAATACTATTTTTTATTAAAAAAAATAACAAATAAAAATGTATTTGTTTGATCTTTAGAGCAAAGGGCAAGTTTGTCTTTAAAAAGTAAATAGAGTGTTTTAAGAATTTTTAGAATCTTTAAGAATAAACATGTCAAACTGGGAAATACATATGAAGGCATAAAAAATAATAATCTAATAAGGTGTGAACTTGGTAATTCCTTAACTTAAAATATACATATAATTTTTCTGAAATTAACATTGAATTTAGAATTATTATAAAACATGAATAGAATAACAATAAAATTGAAAATACAAAATCTGAGCACAAAAGAGAGACAACATTCATGAATGAGATAGATATAATTACAAAAATTATGTATTTACTTTCAAATTAAGAAATGCATACTTTTGATGGCAAATGAAAAATGAGTAAAAAATTAGAGAGGAAATTATGATTATTGACCTTGTTTTCTTTCGATAAGAAACAACAACGAAGAAATTATACAATATGAATCTGATGGGAAGATTCATGAACTTGAGCAGTTGACTTTTGATTTCTAGGGTTTCAAGATGAATGTATTTGAAAGTTTTGTTAGATGAATGTATTAGGAGAGAAAACGTATCAAGTTATGATTTATTGAATGATTTTAATTTAATGAATGTGTGACATTAATATTACGGGTATGATAGGAAATGTTAATTTAATGAGGATAGTTTAGTACTTTGAAATTTGAAGAGGAACTTTCCTCTTTTTAAATAGTAAAGATTATATTTGACATATGTCTTGGACATAATTTCAAAAAACTTAACAAATTTCTAACTCCTTAATCAACCTCTATTTCACAAATAAAGTTAATTCTAACCACATTTGCACATATAAGCAATTTGCACATGAAGCTGTTCTGACCGAGTCTCAAACCAAGTGGGAGGATTTTATGAACGTTGAGGTTTGTTTAAATGACGTGGAGAAGTTTAATGGGATTGGGAGGTTGGTTTTGTTGTTCCCTAAAATTGATGGTATGCGAGTGAGGTGATGAAAGGTGTCGATCCAGTTCAGGAGGGGATGATTGGGACCAACCGTCTCTTTGGTGGGTGTCCCAGTTTTATTGATAGTGACAGCGGTACAAGGTGATTGTGTGGTGTATTTGAGTGGCTTGGATTTGGAGGGTGAAAGAGACGAGGGGGAATTTATTTTGAATAAATTATGCTTTTGATCCTTAAACTCTCAACCCGGTTTTTAAATGCCCTATAATTTTTTATTTGACTCAGGTTCTTCTCAATTTATATAACTTAAAAGATTCGTGAAACTTTGACATAAAATTAGGGGTGGTAATTTTTTATACGACACGATAACTCGACACGGAGTTAACGGGTTAGGATTGATGATTTCTTGACACAAACCCGAATATGACACGATCCGCCAACACAAATAATAAACGGGTTGGGTTAGTGTCAAACACGTATAACTCGAAAATGAGACGAATAAACCCGCTTAACTCGTATTTTATGGAGAACATAATAGATAATTTATATATCTTGATAGACATTCTATAAATTCATGGAGAATCGGATGATAAATTATTGGGCAATTTACAATTAGGTCCCTTGGTAACAATTTTTAAACATTTAAGGACAATTTACAATTAGGTCCATTTGTTATGCCACTAGCGTGGACTTCTACAAGAAGGGAATTAGTGGACCTAAGTGTTTAAAATTTGTCAAAATTCCTTTAGTGTTTAAAATTTGTTCGTCAGGGACCTAAGAGTACTTTCCCCTAAATTATTTATGTGTTGCAAGAAGTTGAAATTAATTAAATTTAAGTTATTGTAGGCCTATGATTGGTATGATTGGTTAAGAGAGAAGAAAAAAAATATTTATATTTTACTTAATGGGTTATGCGGGTCAACCCGAACACGACACGATAATAAATAGGTCGGGTTAGTGTTTTCTCATCTGACATGATTAGTTAAATGGGTCGGGTTAGATTTGACTAGTACTTGACACGAACTCGACATGACACGACTTGAACACGACACGATGCACACGAATTGCACCCCTACATAAAATTATCAAATACTCATTTTATCATCATTTTCCCTCGTTGATTTGAGAGAGAGAGAGAGAGAGAGATGTGTTTGGATATGGCATCTTTTGTAGGGTCTGATGAGTAAGTGAGAAAAATGGATGTTTGGTTACAAGGTTTGAGTTTTAAGTTAGGGGTATTTTTTATCGTTTAAAATTGGTTCATAGGATTCGTCTTAGCAAGTTGAGGTCCAATAAAAAAGTTAAGGTTCAATACGAGATAAAAAATAATAAACAAATGATGAATGTACTAAATAGAGAGAAATAGATTAAGATAAGAAGGAATGCACTAGAATGTACGTGGTTCATTCTATGAGAGTTGCCTACATCCACAGGGTAGCTCGAGTCTGAATCTCAGGTGACTGGAAGTCTGGCAGTGATACAATGCACTCAAGTATCCCTTCTCTCAGTAGTTTTGTAGCATAACAATGTCAATATTGAAAATTAAATCCTTTTTCAAATAGGGTTAGACCACTATTTATAGTGAGGATGTGTGAGAATAGAAAGAAAATGTGCTTTACACATGTCATGTCCTTATAGGTTAAGTAGGGTCACATTTTTACAGAGATATTACCTCATGTGCTCACGGGTCATCACGTAGTCACTGGTTCTAACGCCAATATGAGAACTACCCTATGTCAGTTAGCTGAGTTGGATACGTGCATGTCCGTACATATAAGATTGTGATCAACCATATTGATATGGTTGAACTGATGTTCTGAGCCAAAGTGATCCATTGGTTGAGCCGAAGACAAGCCCTTAGTCTTGAACTTTTGTTCTCTTTAGTCCATTAGATTCTCACAAATATGGTATAACATATATCATTGTCTAAACATGTTTGGGTCAATGCCTAATTACAATTACGATTTTTTTAACGATGTTCGACTTCTGTGGAAAAATTGGTGTTATGTCAAAGGGATTATAAAAGTGGGGGTTAAGTCAAATAACGCATTAATATGTGGGGGTTAAGTAAAAAAATCCCAAAGGGAAATGGAAAAAAGGATGGTTTAACTCGAGCGCAACTAATACGAAGAAGTCGTATTCTGACAAGAACATGACACGATCACTTAATTAAACATAAAAAGAAATTATAACCCGAATGAAAACACGATTAACACTACAAGACACAATAACATGACTAACGCGACTCACAATTTTGACACGACATAACTTCGTGTCAAAAAAGTTCCGACATGAACATGATGTAGCGGGTTAATTTCATGTTTTTTCGTTTTGTGTTTTCATGTCGTATCTAAAATTGCCATAAATTATTGACTTTGAAGAACGCAACCCTAGATTCCAAGAACCATGTGAAGAAGACTCTACTTACCTTTGGATTCGCTCAGTTTCTAGGTCCTCGACACTTCAATTCTGCATCCAGTAATCATTCTAAAACCATTTTTTTAGATCTTAGAATATGGCAGTATACAAATATAATTAGTTCTTTTATGTTTTTTTTACCAATTAGTCTCGTTTACTAAGTATGTAGTTCAATAGGTCCTATGATTTTTTCTTGCTCTAACAAATCCCATGAAAAAAATTCTACATAAGGTCCTATTTGTAACATATATTGAAAATTCACTACATTTATAAATGGGACCTATTGAGAAAAAAAATACTTTAATAGAACCTATCAGGTAATGTCTTATGTAAATATGACTTATTTGTCAAGCTTCATTTTTTATACGTATGAATTTATTGTAATAAATTCATACGTATAAAAAAGGATGGTTTAACTCGAGCGCAGCTAATACGAAGAAGTCGTATTCCGACAAGAACATGACATGATCACTTAATTAAACATAAAAAGAAATTATAAACCGAATGAAAACATGATTAACACTACAAGACACAATAACATGACTAACGCGACTCACAATTTTGACACGACATAACTTCGTGTCAAAAAAGTCCCGACATGAACATGATGTAGCGGGTTAATTTCAAGTTATTTCGTTTTGTGTTTTCATGTCGTATGTAAAATTGCCACAAATTATTGACTTTGAAGAACACAACTCTAGATTCCAAGCACTATGTGAAGAAGACTCTACTCACCTTTGGATTCGCTCAGTTTCTAAGTCCTCGCCACTTTAATTCTGCATCCAGTAATCTAATCCAAAACCATTTTTTTAGATCTCTGAATATGGCAGTATACAAATATAGTTACTTCTTTTATGTTTTTTTACCAATTAGTCTCGTTTACTAAGTATGTAGTTCAATAGGTCCTATGATTTTTTCTTGCTCTAACAAATCCCATGAAAAAAAATTCTACATAAGGTCCTATTTGTAACATATATTGAAAATTCACTACATTTATAAATGAGACCTATTGAGAAAAAAAAATACTTCAATAGAACCTATTAGGTAATGTCTTATGTAAATATGATTTATTTGTCAAGCTTCATTTTTTATACGTATAAATTTATTATAATTTAGTGTGGCAAAACATGTGGTTTCAAACAAAATTGAAGATGTAATGCCTATTGGCAGTGGTCACGTGGTTTTTAAATGGAGACGCTAGCTGCAAATATGATATTCTTTGAAGATGATGATGTTTTGAGTGGCTGTGTGTTTATGTGTTGAGATACAGAATTGGAAAAAGTGCATAAAATAGAAAAGAGGGCAATAATTTTAGTATTAGTCTGCAATTACACTAGAATTGACCATTTTTGAGTTTAAACCTCTCTCACACACGCGCGCATATAGAAATTTGGGTGGAGATTTGTTGAAACGAAACGACTAGCCTGCATTTACCGTTTATATAAATGGCATATCTTATATCCCAAGTCATCATCTTCCTCACCACAAACCCCATATTTAACATTGGTGCTACCATGTATTTTAAACCTTGTAAAAAAATTCATTTACTTTTATAATGAAGATGGATGCAAAAGAATGTAAACAACATTTGAATATTGGTAAATTAAAAAAACATAGTTCAACATCATGATCATCTCATCCTGTTCCAACAGAAGAAATTCTACCCATCTTGAGACATTACATTCTTACTTACAACAACAATACTCACGCATACGATGGGGAGACACTGATTTTAGATGTGTGTAAGTTTGACTTCCGGGAAAGTTGATCAAGCCCAATGAACATCAACTTATTACGAAGAAAAAACGAATGACAAATAATATTATTGATGGTGTCGCCTATGTGTCCTTGATATTTTAAAAGGTTATGACAAACTCGAATAAATTCATTGTGGCAACGACAATAGAACGATGGTGGGACACAACACATAAATTCCGTGGTCCAACATGGAGATTTGATTCTATCCATTCACTTTTACAATTCTTACCGATATGTGTCTATAAAATTAGACACACACACACACACGTGTGTGTGTGTGTGTGTTTTACAATTACATAATATTCATTTGTATGATCCTTTTATTATCCATATTATTATATAGATATTATGGTTGGGTCCTACGTGAGATACGTAAAATGGGAATGGATCCCATGATTTTTTTTTTGTTTTGTCATTAGTCCCGTAACTGAAATTAATAGCAGTTGCTCATCTTATGATTTTGAATGCGGGCGGGAGTTACTATTGCTTGTGATTGGTTATATTTGTATCAATATGACTAGCAATAAAAAATTAATATCCTTGAGATCGGTGACTAATGATTTTTAACAACTGGGACTAAACCCCAATAGTCCCATTCTTATTTATTATTATATGTTATTTAAGGTTGCATTTAATATTTTTAAGCTTTCTCAATGGCTAAGGGAGGTCGTTGCCAAATTTGCCCGATGATATATACACTGTTATGATCAACACGCTACCCTATTAAATTTACTACTGCGAGAATACCTTGTTCTTCCTTGAATGGTTGCATGAAAACTTAAGTGAAAACGGACAATTTAAGTGCAAACATGTTCCCTATCGTCGCACGTGCATTCTAAATGTACACGATGTGAAGTTTATGCTACCCAAATGAAAATTCAACTTTCAACTTAGGTTATTTTCATTATTTAGAAGGCATTGCCAGTGTTGGGGAGCAAGATTGGGTGTCTGCGATATACACCTGAATACTATGGTCTTTGGATAAAGCTAATTGGCGGTCCATGACAAGCATGGAACGTATGTGGAAAGTAATTGTGGTAAATTTCTTTAGAAATATTTATTTACGGGCGAATTACATTTCAATATATAGATGTATATTTTAAAACCTAAAGTATATTTAATTTTCTTTGCAGTACTTACACCAAGAGTGTATGACGATGACATGCCCAATCCTAATTGATCCATCTTTAAACCTGCGGTCGAGGATATATCGTTGGAGTTAGAGGAATAGAAGTCGAGCTAACGGAGTAAAATAATTTAATACATCGACTAGCCAACATCATATTGAGATGCGGTCCCCGGAGTCTATTATTTGGCATTATTATGAGCTATCATGGTTCCATCATAACGATGTAATCGATTTTTCCCACTATCTATCTGGTCTACATATTATTTTTTGGATCCTTTATTTAGGGAATTTTGGTACTTGGGTGATAGATGCTTCTGCTAGCTCACCGAAAATATATGTATATTAGACAATACCACACCTAAAATATTCGCAATAACTGATGAAGAGTCTCACGATGCTTCTGTCATAAATTGGTCATTTGCAAATGCTTACATCGACGTTTTACCACAATTAATGAATATTGTAAGGTAGTTTCATAGGTACCTTAATTCCGTCAATAATGAGATACATTAACACCGATCATAAAGGCTTGGTGTTGTTGCATTGTCCATGTTGTGTATCCCTAGGGCACCGATGCATACCTACAATCCATCTGAGTATAGCACGTGATATTTTTCTCAGGAGTCGAGTCAAATATACCCAGCCAAGCAAAAGTGGGCAATATAAATAGGCCTCCCCATTGGGGCTTCATATACATGCCTCGTATCGTGACCCTCTCATCCAACGAACGCTCCACCTACATATTAATTATCATAGTTACAATGGCACGAGGTGTACACTAATGCATCAAACAATATTCGTGGTCTGCATGAGTTACTTCTGAAGGAGATTCGTGAGCATGAGGATATTATTAAATTACGTGATGATCGGATATCCCAACAATAAAGAGGCACGACCATTTTCAGTTATTATAAATTCCTTTACTACACCAACCACTTGTATTGAATTATAAATAGATTTTTATTACACCTTGCAAATTAAGATACAAGTTATTAAAATATGTGATCATAAACTTACCAACGAGATGTGTGTGATTGGCCTAGTGTTGTTAAAGAATGTTATAGTTTTATTAGAGAGAATAGGGGAAGTAACATCACACGTATTATTAAAAAAAATTGGAGAAAAACTCTCTAGTGGCCCTTATAAGATATAAAGAAAGATCAATTAAAAAATATGTTAGTTGGGATTTGTTGAGCCCAATAAACCAACATGAATAAAGTTAGAAATATGGGGATTTATAATAATCCCCATTACAATAAGAAATAATGCTAAAAAGAAAATTTGGGACTTTATAAATATTCCCATTACAATGATTTTTTTCTAAGAGACGGGAAACCAATATTATCTAATTTGAGAAGACCTTTTATGCTTGGAGAAAGGTCATCAAAATGATGAAAGATCTGAAATTTCTTTTCATGGATGGCCAAGTTAGCAAAGCCATCAGTAGCAAAATTATACTATCTCCAAATGTGATTAATCTTGAAGTTCCTTTTAATTAACAAATTTTGAGTTTCTTGAAGAAGATGCCTTAGTTTCTAGGGAGGTTTCCAAATACCTTGTAACATATTCACTACAGACTTTGAATAAGATTCAATAAATAGTTAAAAAATTATAATTTAACACAAAGAGAGAGACCTTTGAATAATGCAACGGCCTCACAAATAGACTATCTTTAGAATTAGTGTAATTGGAGACAACTATTATAAAATTCACTTTACAGTTTCTAAAAAATCCACCAATACCACTTTATCTATTATGACCTTTTGATGCCCCATCAATGTTGAGTTTAAGCCATCCTATTTGAGGTTTTTGCAATTTAACAATAAACAGCTCCTTAGTTTTGTAACAAATATTCAGCTTGAAAAGATTGACACTGTAAAGATCAAAATCTAATCATTTGTCATTAAACTAATATTATAACTGGATCGGTGAACAAGGGTGATTCTTTAGAAATTATATCTTTGCCCACCAAAGGACAATTATCAAGGTTCCTTTTGTTTCCATCTTTCCAAATTTCCCACAAAATGAAAAGAGGAATTTTGCAATAAGTAACCTTCAAGTAATATTTCTTAGGAAGAACTAACCACAATTATAAAAATATGGACTTACAAGAGATAAAATTGAGATAAATGCCAAGCACATAACCAAAAAAAATCCAAACCTCATGACCAATATTGATACGAAGAAATGTGTGACGAATAGTTTCTTCAAATTTGTTACAACGTATGCATATAGAAACTAGCTTTACTCCATCTTTTTTGTAATTAAAGGTATACAGGGATTGATTTTTGGATAAGCTTCCAACAAAAGAATGAAATTCTTATGGGACAATGCTTATCCTCAACGTGATCTAACTAATTGAAGAAGGATTTGAAGGTTTGACTATATCATAGGCTGGCCTGAAGTTGAAATTTCCATGTGAAGAAGGAGTCCAAATGAATTCATTGCTTTCCTCTTTGATGTAATATTCAGATAGAGAATAAATTTTCCTCACTCTCTTGATAGAGTTTGAACCGCATTTGTGAGTGAAAAGTTTGTCTTTGTATTTTAATTTCAGGAAGCAAGCTCAAATTCCTTTACTTGATCTCAAATTCCAATACTACCAACTAGAACAGCATGATCCAGATTCTTAACATTCAAACCTCCCTCCTTAGTTAGAAAACAAATATTCTCCTACTTAATCCATTGGAATTTATGAGCATCGTTATATACCCCCCTAAAAGAATTTATAAAATACTCTATTAATTCTTTGGATTATGAACTTCAGAGGGTTCAAAGTTGTTAAGATGAAAATGGGGATGGAGGGGAGAACATGTCTTATAAGAATTAATCTACCTCCTTGAGATAAAAATCTGGAATCCCAACTTTTGAACTTATTTATGTTTTTTTCAATCAACTCAGCAAAACAAGTGGATTTTCTTCTGCATTTAAATAAAGGAAAACACAAATACTTAACTGGTAGATGTTTGTATTGAAGACCAAAATGAATATCTAAGGCAGGTCTTATTTGTAAAGAGACTTTTTAATCAACTGTGAAACTACTTTTATTTATGTTCACAACATCTTCTTAGAATGGTAGAAAATAAATATTATCTCCTCAAGAGGTTTCATTACCCAATCATCTGGGGAAATTTGAGTTTCTTATACACTCGAATGACCATTTCCCTTTGTGTTGGCGTCTCCTACATTATCCTATTTATTCTCTTAGTTTAGTACAATTATTACAATAAAGCATTGCCTAAAAGAAACATGGTTGTTCGTTATCTCCATTATTCCCCAATTGGTAATGCATTTTATATTCTGATAATAATTAGAGGGCACAACCCACATCGTGTGTAGCTACCCTCTCCACAAGATGACATTGTACGAGAAGTTTATCTCTATTACCAAAACTTAATTAACTTTGAAATTACTATTTTACTAATGGGAAAGACCACCTTCCCTAGGGTCATGATCATGTTTCCTGCATAACCATCCAACAAAATGGTATCCTACTTGAGTTCTTCCACACATAAGTTAAGATTATTGAACAGATTGAGGTACACGAATTCATATGAACTTCCTTTATCAACCAGGAGTTTATTAATGTCCTATTGGCTTTCAGAGTGCTAGTAAAACGTGGTGGGGAGTTATAACTCCCACTATATCCTCATCAATGAAAATAATATTCTTCATATGGTCAACTTTATTAGTTCGGAGTAACATTCCCATTATAGCTTTGTAAGGATCGATTTGGAAAGCTTCCACCTCAATTATCACCTTAATTGTTTTATAGTGTTTCCTTTGATCTATTTGGGGATAGAGGCTCCATGAATTAAGCATATTCATCATATAATACATTATTAGGCCTCCGGTCATCTACTGCTTTGTCCCTTCTTAGCCTTTTCTTGATGTAATAATCTAGATACCCAACTTAGACCAATTCTTCTAGCTAAGACTTGAAACTATAAAAATATTGGTCTTGTGACCATGGTCTTTGTGGTAAGAACATATTAGAGTGGACTCTTCTTTGATGGATCATTGGCCATCTCCCTTGTCCACTTAAAGTAATGCTTATCTTTGATCTTGGAGAGGATGTTATAGATCGACTCCTTGGAAACTAAAATAGGTTTGTCCTACGATGGTCTAAATCTAGTTACATAATTAATTTAAAAAAATAATTTTATCCACAAAATAACTCCTAATCAAAAATCATTTGAACCTTTGTTTGTTGCGACACGAGATGATTTAATTGATACCAAATTTTAATTTATCTTGAAAAAATATTTTGGTCTAATTTTACACATGAAATATAATTACCTCTTAATTAAACCCAATTAATGTAATTATGGTTAATTTTTAAATTTACCCAATTAATTAATTGGGTCCAATTATGATATGTGGTGATTTCAAATTAAATTATGGTGAAAATATTCAAAGCAAGCACACCCAATGAATATATGTATTTAAAGAGGAAACCTTGAGGGAAAAACCACTATCGCGCCCCTAACCAATTAAGTCTACTACTAATAATAATGTTTATAGGTCTTACAAATAATATACACAACTTACATGTAAGATAATGATAAATGCCATAATATTTATCCCTTACGCTATGATCTAATGCCTCTACTCATACTAGCAACCAATTATTCGCAATCGACACATCTTTCACAACTCGTGGTCTCAATATCAACCAATTTCGACTAGGAAAATAATCTACTCATGCGATCACTCGTGCTAATATCTTCTGATGAAGAGAATTTGTCTAAATCTAAACCCCAACTTCGACTCCCTAGTGCACCAGTTTGTAACAGACTTAACCTGGGAATCCACAAAATTCTCAAACTGAAGCCAAATATGATGTATATGGTGGTGATTTGTTATTATATGTTGTTATGATCTTTACTTTGGCAATATCTCTCATAAACACTTAAAGAAAAATTCAAAAACCCTGTCCCTAATGTTTTGAAATTTTTTAGCAGTTAGAGATATTGTTTAGGATCGAAACTATAGTCCTTTTTATAGTTTCGATGTGAAAAGACAGTAAAAACACATTTGTGCAAAGTTGGCCCTTATTCGAACTTAGGAATTCTCGTTGGAAATGATCTTGTTTAAACTAGGGTCTTCTCATTTGAAAATATTTCAAATGAGACCTTTTGCCTAAATATTAGGGCCCTTTTTTGAAAAACTTTTTGAACAAGCTTTGATCGAGGGCTTCAATTGAGGTTTTGTTTTGAGCATAACAATGAGTCAGATGTTGGAATGATGCACGAAATTTTCATTATAAATCTTACTAAAAAATAAACAAGTTTCTTGTTTTGATGATCTAAAATCAAACATTTGATTTGCCAAAAAAAACATCAAAGTTTTCTTTAATACCATGTACTTTTTAGAGTATTTTATTTTCACGTGTGCATTTAATTAATTATTTAATTAGGAAATTAAATTGGTTTTATAAATATTAATTGGCGAGTTTGGAATTAATATTTATAATTATTTACTTGGATGTAATAAGTAAATAGAGATGCAAATTATTACATTGTCATTTAAGGAATGAAATATATTATGTCGTTAGAGCGTTAAAATGACGGATTTAATATGTTAAAGCATGAAGCGTATTGTACGCACGTGTCAAGCCCGATTAATGTGATGATGGTATACTTTAAGTTTTCTATCTCTGGTGGCCTTTTTTAGTGAAACAATATTCTAAAATGGGTCAAAATAGTCCAAAATAGGTACCCAGGGGTTATAGTTGGGTTCCGGGAGTTTTTAGACATAAAATGACCAAGATAGGGGTATGGTTGTCTTTTTACCTTTAGGACTTAACCCGAATAAAAAATTAGGGTTTAATTAATAGGTATTTAAGGTTTAATGGGGTGGATATTAGCCTAATATCTTCTTAATAGAGGTTAAGGGAGAGATCAAAAGAGAAAAGAAGAGAAGAAAAAGAGAAAGAAAGCTTGGAGAAGAGAGGAAATGCCATCTCCGGAATCAATTCATTTAGAACGTATCAAGCTTCGAATTTTAGTCCACCAAGGCAAGTTATTACATGCTTTTGATTTGCATTTCTATAGTTAATTATGTTCATAGTTAAGTAATGATTAATCTGGAAATTGAGGATGTATTCATGGAGTTATTTAAAAGGATTTAATTTGCAATTAACATGTTAATGTGATTGAGAATTAATGTTGATGAAATTCGTGATTTATATTTGGGAATATGAATATGAGAATGATGAAGTTTGATAGGAGGTTAGATCAATGGGTTTTAAAGTTTGATTAATTCTAAATTGAGTGAATTGAATCAATGATTAAGAATCACCGGGATTAAACATTGGATTGAGGTTTAGATCGAGTTTAAAATATATATGAAATATTTATATATGTATTTGGTATCTTAATTTATCATTTTGGGAGATTTGGGACCTCCAGTTATGAGTTTTGAAGGTGAATTCTCAAGGTTGAATACAAAGCGCAACCAACAAACTGAACTGATTCGTTGGGGGAGCAAATCGGTTCGCTCGATCAAAACGGTTCATTTATCTAGGGAACCGGTTCCATTTTCTAGCCTATCCCAATTTTTTCGTGTTATTTTAACCTGTTAGCATTGGATATATGGGCGTATGGGTTTCCAGGGTAGATTGGGATTTCTTTGGAACATTATCGCGGGTTAGTGCGCATTTTAGGCTAACTTTTAGTTAGATTCAAGTGAAATGAATCAGATTGCAAGTGAGTGAACACTTAGTTGGAAATCGGGAAGTCGGTTCGGACTTGGGGAATTGGTTGACTACGTTGTGGGATTTCGTACATAGTTAGTACTATATATATACGTATTGTGGGTTACTTATATATATGCATGTGTAATTGTTGTGCATTTGTTTTAAACATACCTACTCGGTAGTGCTATCGTTAGGAGGTTGTGCATAGTGGATAGTCCACCCTGGTGTTGACAAGCAGGTGTTGTTGAATTGATTCCTAGGTCATAGTACTGTTGAATGACCACTATTTATGTGTAAGTATAGGTATTGGATTAGATACCGGTTAAAATCGATGTTTCTGGTTCAACCTCCGAGCGTATGTTTATGATCGCCTTCATTATTCGTGTTTACGTTTAGGTTCGATGGTGTGATTCCGATCGTGTGGCCTAATTGTGATACGTAGTACACCTGGAGCCTATTAGCGCACAAGGGATGCATCCGTGAGGTCCTTCTTTGGGGATGCGATTTATATGTATATAGTGAGTGATATGTATGCATGTGTATATGAGCTGGTTGTGTGATTATAGCATGTGCTTAGCTATGTAATATATGTATTAATATACCTAATGAAGGTTGTACATATTAGCTTATTGTGATTATTAGCGGGATGGGCTATGTTAGTAGTTATTGTCCTAGTTAGATAGGGTAGCATTGATTAGGAAAATAAAATGAATAGTTTAGGTACGCACTGTAGATGAGAGGTGAGAAAATGTCTCATTCGAGTGCGACTGGAAATTTAATTATGAAGGTAATACGTCGCGCATTTACATTTAAAGCAATTAGATACTTGTAAATATTTTCAAATATTTTTAGAGCTTTAATCCGCTGTCAAATATTTTTCAAAACCCTAGGTATTCAGTAGCAGGGACCGTAGGGTTAGTCTCTTCATCATGCCATTACGTGCTATAGTAGTGGATGTTGCGAGATTTTATTGTAGCCGCCTCAGTTCATTTTATCTAGATATAATTCAGTTTATTGTATTTTCCTTTTAGGCGTGTTGCGTGTAGATGGATATGACTTTTCATTTGGGTCATATATTTTCTATTACTTCTCAGTAACTTGTTACGTTGATATTATTTATTGTGACTCATGGTTTATTCGGTTGAGATTAATTCTATTGCCATTTTAGTTGGTGCATTTTCATGTTAGTTATATTTATATATTTGTTACGACAATGATTCTCATATTTGATTCCCGTTTAATTTTAATGAATCCTTGATCATCCGGTATTTGAATAGGCAGGGTATCATAGTTTGTATTAAAGCATCAGGTTTTAGTGTCCTTTAGGATTTGTGCGGACTTACTATGTTGTCAAGGTTACGTTCCTTTAATATAGAGCCCTATGTTTAGGACTGTTGTTTTCATATTGTGCATTTTTCGTTCTTCTAGTACTGTTATATATTTTAGTGAATATCATACAATTTTGGTTTGGCTTTAGATGCCGAACACTAGGAGAGCTACACCAGCAGAGAGGGAGGCTCAGTCAGAGTTATAGGCTTTCTAGGGGACTATGAACTCAACAGAGGTCGCATCCATCATAATGAAGGCAGTTAACGCTGCCATGATAGCTATGGCACAACACCTACGTCAGGCACAGTCATAACCACCGATGGTCGTACTGGTACAAACTCATATGTTGTTATCAGTTTGGGAGAGAGTTAAGGAGGCCTTACATAACCCACCAGAGTTTTAGGGGAATGCAAATATGGTTGCAGCAAGCCAATGAAAGAACGATACCCAGATGCATGTTCATATGGTTGAGTGTAGTGACACTTGAAAGCAGTTACTAGATACTTTTAAGCTAGTTGGGGAATCTTTACAATGGTGGGAGTCAGTCATCATGCCAGAGATAGGGATACTATGATGATTCAGGAGTTTCGAGTGCGATTTGACTGCAAATTCTTTTCATTAGCTGTGCAGACTGAGATGGGGAGGATATTTCTGGATCTTACATAGGATGTACAGACAGTGGCCGATTATAAGTAGGAGTTCACTCGTCTGAAAAACTTTATGCTAGATGAGTTGAATATGGATGAGAAGAGGAATTTGAAGTTCATGAACGGGATCACTTGAAGGATCCGTCAGCATATGCAGGGTAGCCCGGTGTTGAGGACTTATCCTGATGTCATTAATGTCGTATTTCTACACTCCAAGGATCATCACTTCCATTTGAGGGAAGCAAAGAGGTCAGGAGTTTTTGATCATGCAGGGCAAGATAGGGGCAACGGGTTCTAACGGGACACCATAATAGTAGGGCAGGTAGTAGGAGCGTGGTTCCCAGCAGGGGAGTCAATTAAGTAGTTGAAACTGGGTGATGGTGGGCATAGGCAGGGCTATCAGGCCCAACAACTTGCTCGTCATGTATAGGGGAATCAAATCGGAGGCAATTAGGGCCAGGGATATTAGGGCCAGCAACCGAGATAGCCTCATCAGAGCCAAAAGGGTGAAAGGCCTACAGACTTCATAGGGAGGTGTTTCATATGTGGAGGGCAGAGCCATAAGTGGCATTCTTACCCGAATAGGGTTAGGGGTCAGCAGCAGGATGCCCAGCAGGGGTAACATTTTCCACAGCTACCATCCTCACCAGAAGTTCTAATAGCCCCACCTTAACAGGGGCAGATCATCAATAACGTTTGTTGGCCAGTTATGACACCAGCGCCGCCAACAGTTAAGGATATATTTCTTATTCATGGGCACATAAGATGAGTATTGTTTGACACGAGAGCATCCTATACCTTTTTAGCACTAGATTCATGCGAGAGATGGTTTTAGTGGAAACAACGTTTGATATTATTATGACCGTATATTCACCGTTGGGTAGTGGGGACCTCCTCCATTCCATTTGCAGGGGAGTAGGTGTGGACATTGGGATGTTATTCTTAGTAGTGGATTTGCTTATTCTAGATATGTACGAGTATCACAATATAGATATGTACGAGTATTACATGTAGAGTGATGGTGGATTATTATAGTAGGAATATCGTGTTTTTTATTCCAAGGAAGAATATATTTCTTGTGGAGATGCCTCATCCCGAGGGAAGGTTAAGTATGCATATATATTACATCAAGGAGGAGACTTTGAAGGATACTATCATCTCATTAGATTCGTTTCCTATGGTTAGGGGTTTTTTGGATGTATTTCAGGAGATACCGAGGTTACCGCCAATTCAGGAGAGTTTGTGATAGACTTAGCACCATGGACTAGGCCAGTGACACATGCACCATATCGTACTATTCCATTAAATATACGAGAATTGAGAGATAAGATTTAGTAGCTTTTGGGGAAGGGATTTATCCTTATGAGTGCCTCACCTTAGGGTGTTCCAGTACTATTTATGAAGAAGAAAGATGTGAGATTGTGTATCAACTACCGAGAGTTGAATAAGGTCGAGATTCAAAACAAGTATCCATTGTCACGTATTAATGTCTTATTCGATCAGCTGAGAGGAACAACCTACTCCTCGAAGATTGATTTGGGATCATGGTACCATCAGTTACATATCAGGGAGCAGGATGTCCCTAAGACTGCATTTTTTATGAGGTATAAGTCTTAGAAGTTTAGGGTTATGTCGTTTGGGCTAACCAACACACCATTACTTTTCATGGAACTCATGAATTGAGTGCTCATGGATTTCTTGGATTAGTTTGTCATTGTCTTCATGGATGACGTCTTATTTTATTCTCGGATAGAGGGATAATATGCAGAGCATTTACGAATGATTCTTTAGACTTTACGAGACCATTTGTTGTATGTCAAGTTTGAGAAGTGTGGATTCTAGTTACGGGAAGTGCATTTTTTAGGTATATAGTCTCCGAGAGGGGAATTTTGATGGATCCGAGTAAAGTGTCGGTAGTAAGGAAATGGGGCCAGTACACGACACCGATGGAGGTTCGTTATTTTCTGGGTTTAGCAAGTTACTACCATCGGTTTATTAAGATTGGGGGTCCCTTGATGAATTTTACTTTTAAGCGCATACATTTTGTTTGGGATGATCACATTCAGTTAGCTTTTGATGATCTTTAGGACAAATTGAGTTAAGCACCAATGCTTTTATTGCCTAAGGGAGGAGTGTACTTTATCTTTACTGATGCACCCCTACAGGGACTTAGGGGAGTTCTACAAAAGGATTAGTTTGCTCTAGGTTTTTCATCTCGCAAGATGAAGCCCACGGGAAGAACTATCCCATGCACGACTTGGAGTTAGCAGTAGTTGTTTTTGTTTTGAGGATTTTGAGGCACTATTTATTAGGGAGAAGTTCCATTTGTTCATAGACTAAAAGTCATTACAGTAACTTTTCATGCAAAAGGAGCTGAGTATGAGGCAGTACAAGTGGTTTTAATTCTTGAAGGACTACCACTTTAACATCTAATATCATCAGAGAAAGCCTAATGTAGTGGCCGATGCATTGATCCATGAGCCTACAGGATAGTTGGTGGTCGTCTGGAAGTCGAAGTGGGATGAGATTCGTTAGGAGGAGGAGGTCGTTAGGGATTATGTAGCAGTGATGACCATCACACCCGAGATTATTTTGAGGGTTGTGAAGGCACAAGCAGGGGATTTTTCTTATCAAGAGGAGGTATGCAAGTTATTGGCAGATGAAGCAGAGTACTACTCAGTCAGTTCTAAGGGTGATTTATTTTTCAATTAGAGGTTATTGGCCCCGAATGATGAGGACCTACGGCCCATAATTATGAAGGAGTCTCGCGAATCAAGATTTTCAGTTCATCCAGGATGGGACAAAATGTACCAGGATATGAGGAGGCAGTATTGGTGGAACGGTATGAAGTGGGATATAGTCAGACGATGAAGGTTGATCATCAAACCAGTCGGGGTTTTGCAGCCGTTGGAAATTATAGTATATAATTGGGAGAGTATATCGATGGATTCATCATGGGGTTATTACTGACGTCATAGAGGGGTTATGATTCCATCTCGGTTATTGTGGACTATTTGACTAAGGTAGCTCATTTCTTACATGTTCAGGTTGATTACACGACAGGGAAGTATGCTTAACGCTTCATTACAGAGATTGTGAGACTGTACAGAGTGTCGCTAAACATTATTTCTGATCGGGACAAGATCTTTGTTCCAACTTCTAGCAGAGATTTCAAGAGGCATTAGGGAAAATTTTGCTTTTGACCATGCCGTATCACCCACAGACTGATGGGAAAACAGAGAGTGTGAATCAGATTGTGGAGGATATATCGAGGACGTGTATTCTGGATTTCAAGGGTAGTTGGGAGCAGTATCTACCATTCATGGAGTTTGCGCACAATAACTTATGCCAGTTTACTATTAGCATAACACCTTTTGAGGCTTTATACACGAGATCTTATCATTCGCCCTCGTGTTCCATAACATACTCAACCCATGAGATGATTAACAAGTTAATAATAAAAATTAAAAGCAAGAAGTCATCGGGTCCAACACTATGCTTGATGAAACTCTTCAGCCACACCACCCAACTTCCACTACCAACATCTCCGAGAAGCTTAGCACCACCTTGTGTTCTCAAGTAAAGAGAAAAATTAACCTCGAGCACTCTGTCCAATAATAATACCACCTCTTTATCATAATCAACTATGTTATTGTGCACAACATCTTGAGGGGTAATTTCTATTCTTCCCTTCTCTATAACCTTACCATTAAACCCTTGCACGTCACATGAGACACCATATTCTATTGAGCCATTTTTGTAAGGAAAAATTTATAATCGAGTCAATTTGTTTGTAATTGGCTTCATTTTGGACAAAACATATGAATAATAACTTAGTCTTTGTATTATTGAACTCAAACCCTTTGACATGTTTGATGAAGATGTAGAGGCCATTATTTAAATATGGATACGCATCGTGTTGTGTTTAGTGCTAGGTTTTTCATCATGTTTACCGGGGATCTAAGGTATGGATGCATTTAGAATATGTATTGGAAGATTGTAATATTAATGGGTTAGAATTATAAGAGATATTGGAATATGAAAATCTATTTGGTGTGGAATGTGTAAAGCCAAATGGAAGTTAAAAAGCTAATGTCCCGCATTAGAAAATGATGGAAAGTTGAGCGAGTTAATAAAGGAATGTGTGTTGTAAGATTTTACTTGTGTGTATTATGAATTATGCTCCTAATGTGCACCCTCGCACCAAGGATGATGCAAAGCACAAGCATACGCACACGCACACGCACGCGTGCTTGCGCGCATGTGCGAAAGTGAGATTAGGCGTTTAGTGTGCTTTAGAGGTACAATTTTCACATTGCACGTACGTGCCATCGCGAGGAGCGGTAGGAGACTTTGATTTTTGACGAGGTCAGCAAATCAGACAGTCCAGAATTAAGCACACACGATCAGACATAATACACACACGGATCAATTTGAACGATAAATTTTTTTGCGCCACTTCGATAAGTGATAATTGTACGGTTGTACCCTTTTTGGACAAATCTGTAGCATTAAATCTTAATAATTTAGATCCAAGGTCCGCGGATAAATAACAGTTCAAAATGGTATCTATTGGTGAACACACAATTTAGATCCAAGGGCCGCGGATAAATCACAGTTCAAAATGGTGTCCGTTGGTGAACACACACCATTCTACCTATAAAAAGAAACTAAATCCTATCGTTTTTTTCACTTTCAAAAATACCTTTTCTCTCTATATTTTCTTCTTATCAATTACGTTGAGTGTTCTATTGGAATTCTTTAATTTTGCTACTTGAAGAGCCCGTGGATGTATTTTCACTTGGAGGTAATTTGCCTATATACTAATTAGCAAAATCGATTTGAGGGGGGGCAAATAACATCTTAAGAATACTAATTCATTACGCCTCAAATTCTAAGGTATTCCAAATTTTCATATTGCAATCTTATTTTTCAAATAATTTTAAGGTGTTATTTTCAATGGAGGCAGAAAATGAAAGGGCATCTTTTCTGAATCCCAATGTTTGTCTGGATCGCTTTGATGGAACAAATTTTACCGAGAGGAAAGGAAAATCATTTTTTCTTCCAATAGTACAAAAAGTTCCATATGTTTTGGATTTTGAAATTCAACCAATTCCTGTGCCAAAAGATGATGAAGCACAAACTATCAAGAAAGAAAGAAAGAAATATGATCAATTGGTGTGCTAAGGAATATTTTGAATACATTGTACCATCGACTATATGATCTTTACTACTCTATACAGTCTCCACGTGAAATCTAGAATGCTCTTGAATACAAGTACAAAACAAAAAAAGGACGGTATGGATAAATTCTTAATTTTAAAAAAAGTCAAATTTGGTATAAGGGATAATCAATTGTTTTAAACCAAGTACATGAGTTATGAATTCTTGTCACAAAGCTTCGTGGATTAAAGGTGGAAATTTCAAAATCATTTCAAGTGGGGGAAATTATTGCTAAATTGTCACCAAGTTGGAATGATTATAGAATGAAAATCCTACACAAGAAAGATGATATAACTTTGGAGGAATTACAGAAACATTTAAGGACTGAGGAGGAAACTAGATCCCGTGATCATAAACATAATCCTCAAAATTCCTCTAAAGTTAATTTTGTTAAAGGAAAAAAATTTCAAAAGAATTTCAATCAAATTTTTTTTCGACCCAATGAGGCTTGTTTCAATTATGGCAAAAGTGGCCACTACATTCGTGATTGCATAAATAAGAAACGAAAGACAGATGCCATTAGATCTAACAATGCAAATATGGTGGAAAATAATATAGATGGTCTTGTTGCAATGGTTTCAGAAATATTACTGAACTTTTAGCCTAAAAAATACACAAGAGGGGGGGAGGGGGTGAATTTGGATTTCACAAACATTTTTTGGTTAAATTAAAATTTTAGAAAATATTTAATTTACAACTCTTAACAAAATTTTGGACTAATAAATCATTAATGATTAAGATAGGGAATATTAAATAAATATTACCAATTGATTAAACAAGTTTAATTTACAGATTATAACTCCCAATAAATATATAATCAATTTTCGTATTTAATATTAATTAATATACTGGAATTAATTATTTTACTTTCAAAATGATTATTTTGATCTTTAAATAATTTTTTCAAATTTCAGAATTAATTTATTTATTTATTTGAAAATATAAGCGGTGAATCTATAAAATTAAGAAAGCACAAGTAAATACGCAAATAAAGTGCGAAAAATAAATGACACCGAATTTTTACGTGATTCGGCCAAAACCTGGCCTACATCCATGCGCCTACAGCTTCCGTCTCATTGCGCTTCACTACCGTGATCCACTTGCAGGTAGGATCAAATCAATGCGTACATCCGAACAATTAAAACTGAGTTACTTGTACAATCACTTGAAGCTAAACCCAAGCTTCAAGACCGTGGTCCAATTACGGGTAGGAGCCAATCACTGTTTACAACCGCAATCCACTTGCAGATAAGACTGAGCACCATTACAACTGAGTAGCTAATTCTAAGCTAATAATTACAATCAAATCTTCAAAATAAATCTGAATTTGCAATATAAGTTTGAATAATGAAACTCTTTAAAATACAATTTGAATCTGGGTTTCTTCTTCAATGAAACTTCAAAAATGATTCTGATTTTTGGGTTTAGTCCACACTTAAGGAAATAACAGAATATTAGTTCTTGTACGCTTGGTTCTATTCTTCAAAAATATAAGAATATGAATTTTGTTGCTATTTGAAAATGTGTAGAGCTGAGTATCAACTTGTGTTGTGCTCTTTGAAAAAATATAAGCAAAATGTAATTTCTGATTGCTCTCTTATTGGTATCTATATGTTTTATCTTCTATTGTATATCTTTAACAATTTTTGGTCTTCTTTTTGTAGGCCTAAAAAATAATCCGATTGTTGAAGAATAATATGATATGCAGACTCTTCCATGAAGAGTTATCTGATGAGGAGATAGCACTGAGAGCTTGAAGAGACCCATACCAAAAATTCTACAAAAGAAGATTAGTGCAAAAGCAAAATAATAATGCCCATACA